>CM038677.1:806867391-808320423 GCA_021605205.1 Aegilops longissima
TAAGAGAGGGAATAATATGACTTTCCCAACATGTAGGAAAAATGAAGATTTAATTAATAAATCAAATTTTGGTTTTTCAAAGTTTATTTTGCTTTAGGAAAAAATGAGTATTTTAAAAATATGCATTTTGCCCTGCTTTAAAGTTCATTTTGTTCACTCATTTTTAGGAGTCGGGAAAATTAATTTTATTTAATTTGAGTTTGTTTGGTTTTATTTTAAATCGCTTTGTTTTATTTAAAAAACGCCTCGGGCCAAGGGCCCACTGCCAACCGCCCTCCCTCAAGGCCTCCTGCTGGAGGAGTCTCGCTGGCCGCTGGCCGAGACCGGCTCGCCACACCGCCGCCCGCCGTGCCCCCTCCCCAAGGCACTAGCCCCCCTCCTTTATAAGCCGACCCCCCCTCTCCTCATCCCGCCGCCGCCGCCCTCAACCCGAGCCGCCTCAAGCCCAGGCCACTGGCCGCCGACGACGCCAGCCAGAGCCACCTCAAGGAAATATGCCCTAGAGGCAATAATAAAGTTATTATTTATTTCTTATATCATGATAAATGTTTATTATTCATGCTAGAATTGTATTAACTGAAACATAATACATGTGTGAATACATAGACAAAATGATAGTCACTAGTATGCCTCTACTAGACTAGCTCATTAATCGAAGATGGTTATGTTTCCTAACCATAGACATGTGTTGTCATTTGATTAATGGGATCACATCATTAGAAGAATGATGTGATTGACATGACCCATTTCATTAGCTTAGCACTTGATCGTTTAGTATGTTGCTTATGCTATCTTCATGACTTATACAAAGTTCCTGCAACTATGAGATTATGCAACTCCCGTTTACCAGAGGAACACTTTGTTGAAGGAAATATGCCCTAGAGGCAATAATAAAGTTATTATTTATTTCCTTATATCATGATAAATGTTTATTATTCATGCTAGAATTGTATTAACCGGAAACATAATACATGTGTGAATATATAGACAAACAGTATGTCACTAGTATGCCTCTACTTGACTAGCTTGTTAATCAAAGATGGTTATGTTTCCTAACCATGAACAAGGAGTTGTTGTTTGATTAACAAGGTCACATCATTAGTTGAATGATCTGATTGACATGACCCATTCCGTTAGCTTAACACTTGATCGCTTAGTATGTTAATGCTTTCTTCATGACCCATACATGTTCCTGTAACTATGAGATTATGCAACTCCTGCTTACGGAGGAACACTTTGGTACTACCAAACGTCACAACGAATCGGGTGATTATAAAGGAGTACTACAGGTGTCTCCAAAGGTACTTGTTGAGTTGGCGATTTCGAGATTAGGTTTTGTCACTCCGATTGTCGGAGAGGTATCTCTAGGCCTTCTCGGTAATACACATCACATAAAGCCTTGCAAGCATTGCAACTAAAGAGTTAGTTGTGAGATGATGTATTACGGAACGAGTAAAGAGACTTTCCGTAACGAGATTAAACTAGGTATTGATACCGACGATCGAATCTCGGAAAGTAACATACCGATGACAAAGGGAACAACGATGTTGTTATGCGGTTTGACCGATAAAGATCTTCAGAGAATATGTAGGAACCAATATGAGCATCCAGGTTCCGCTATTGGTTATTGACCGAGAATAGTTCTAGGTCATGTCTACATAGTTCTCGAACCGTAGGGTCCGCACGCTTAAGGTTTCAATGACGGTTATTATGAGTTTATGTATTTTGATGTACCAAGGAGTTCGAGTCCCGGATGTGATCACGGACATGACGAGGAGTCTCAAATGGTCGAGACATAAAGATTGATATATTGATGGTTATATTCGACACCGAAAGGTTCCGGAAGTTTCGGAGAAAACCGGAGTGCCGAGGGGTTACCGAACCCCCGGGAAGTTATGGGCCTTATTGGGCCAAGAGGGGAGAGAGGGCTGCACCAAGAGGTGGTGCGCCTCCATGGGGAGTCCGACTGACTAGGAGGGGGGCAGCCCCTTCCCTCTCCCTCTCCCTCTTTCCTTCCCTTCCTCTTCCTAGTAGGACTAGGAAAGGGAGTCCTACTCCTACTAGGAGGAGGACTCCCTCCCTTGGTGCGCCCCAAGGGCTGGCCGGCCCTCCCCTTGCTCCTTTATATACGGGCAGGGGGCACCCTAGAACACACAAGTTGATCTACGGATCGTTCCTTAGCTGCAGCGGTGCCCCTCCACCATATTCCACCTCGGTCATATTGTAGCGGTGCTTAGCGAAGCCTCGCGACGGTAGAACATCAAGATCGCCACCACGCCGTCAGGCCGACGGAACTCCTTCCCCGACGCTTTGCTGGATCGGAGCTCGGGATCGCCATCGAGCTGAACGTGTGCCAAGAACTCGGAGGTGCCGGAGTAACGGTGCTTGGATCGGTCGGATCGTGAAGACGCACGACTACATCAACAGCGTTAATATAACGCTCGCTTTCGGTCTCACGAGGGTACGTGGACGACACTCTCCTCTCTTGCTATGCCATCACCATGGTCTTGCGTGATCGTAGGAAAATTTTTGAAATTACTACGCTCCCCAACAGTGGCATCCGAGCCTGGTTTTATGCGTTGATGTCATATGCACGAGTAGAACACAAGTGAGTTGTGGGCGATACAAGTCATACTACCTACCAGCATGTCATACTTTGGTTCAGCGGTATTGTGAGATGAAGCGCCCGGACCGACATTACGCAGACGCTTACGCGAGACTGGTTTCACCGCTGTGAGCACTCGTTGCTTAAAGGTGACCGGCGGGTGTCTGCTCTCTCACTTTAGTTGAACCGAGTGTGACTACGCCCGTCCTTGAGAAGGTTAAACGAGTCTATTTGACGAAGTATCGTTGTGGTTTTGATGCGAGGTAAGAACGGTTCTTGCTCAGCCCGTAGCAGCCACGTAAAACTTGCAACAACAAAGTAGAGGACGCCTAACTTGTTTTTGCAGGCATGTTGTGATGTGATATGGTCAAGACGTGATGCTATATTTTATTGTATGAGATGATCATGTTTTGTAACCGAAGTTATCGGCAATCGGCGAGAGCCATATGGTTGTCGCTTATTGTATGAAATGCAACGCCATGTAATTGCTTTACTTTATCACTAAGCGGTAGCGATAGTCGAGAAGCAATAGTTGGCTAGACGACAACGATGCTACGATGGAGATCAAGGTGTCGCTACCGGTGACGATGGTGATCATGACGGTGCTTCGAGATGGAGATCACAAGCACAAGATGATGATGGCCATATCATATCACTTATATTGATTGCATGTGATGTTTATCCTTTATGCATCTTATCTTGCTTTGATTGACGGTAGCATTATAAGATGATCTCTCACTAAAATTATCAAGTAGTGTTCTCCCGAGTATGCACCGCTGCCAAAGTTCGTCGTGCCGAGACACCACGTGATGATCGGGTGTGATAAGCTCCACGTCCATCTACAATGGGTGCAAGCCAGTTTTGCACACGCAGAATACTCAGGTTATACTTGACGAGCCTAGCATATACAGATATGGCCTCGAACACGGAGACCGAAAGGTCGAACGTGAATCATATAGTAGATATGATCAACATAAGATGTTCACCATTGAAAACTACTCCATCTCACGTGATGATCGGTTATGGTTTAGTTGATTTGGATCACGTGATCACTTAGATAACTAGAGAGATGTCATCTAAGTGGGAGTTCTTAATAATATGATTAATTGAACTTAAATTTATCATGAACTTAGTCCCGATAGTATTTTGCAAATTATGTTGTAGATCAATAGCTCGCGTTGTTGCTTCCCTATGTTTTTATATGTGTTCCTAGAGAAAATTGTATTGAAAGATGTTAGTAGCAATGATGCGGATTGGATCCGTGATCTGAGGTTTATCCTCATTGCTGCGCAGAAGAATTATGTCCTTAATGCACCGCTAGGTGACAAACCTATTGCAGGAGCAGATGCGACATTATGAACGCTTATTAGCTCAATATGAGCGATATGACGTTATGAACGCTTGGCTAGCTCAATATGATGACTACTTGATAGTTTAGTGCACCATGCTTAACGGTTTAGAATCGGGACTTCAAAGACGTTTTGAACGTCATGGACCATATGAGATGTTCCAGAATTGAAGTTAATATTTCAAGCAAATACCCGAGTTGAGAGATATGAAGTCTCCAACAAGTTCTATAGCTAAAAGATGGAGGAGAATCGCTCAACTAGTGAGCATGTGCTCAGATTGTCCGAGTACTTCAATCGCTTGAATCAAGTGGGAGTTAATCTTCGAGATAAGATAGTGATTGATGAATTTTCTAGTCACCATCACTAAGTTAGTAGAACTCGTGATGAACTATAGTATGCAAGGGATGACGAAAAGATTCTCGAGCTCTTCGCGATGCTAAAATCGCGAAGGTAGAAATCAAGAAAACATCAAGTGTTGATGGTTGACAAGACCACTAGTCTCAAGGAAAATGGCAAAGGGAAGAAGGGAACTTCAAAGGAACGGCAAGCAAGTTGCTGCTCGAGTGAAGAAGCCCAAGTCTAGACCTAAGCCCGAGACTAAGTACTTTTGCTGCAATGGAACTGGTCACCGGAAGCGAACTACCCCAATATTTGGTGGATAAGAAGGATGGCAAAGTGAACAAGGTTATATTTGATATACAGGTTATTGATGTGTGCCTTACTAGTGTTTATAGTAGCCCCTGAGTATTTGATACTGTTCGTTGCTAAGATTAGTAACTCAAACAGGAGTTACGAATAAACAGAGACTAGTTGAAGGGAAGTGACGATGAGTGTTGGAAGTAGTTCCAAGATTGATATGATCATCATCGCACACTCCCTATACTTTCGGGATTAGTGTGGAACCTAAATAAGTGTTATTTGGTGTTGAGCATAAATATGATTTGATCATGTTTATTGCAAAACGGTTATTCATTTAAGTAAGAGAATAAATTGTTGTTCTGCTTACATGAATAAAACCTTATATGGTTACACACCCAATGAAAATGGTTCATTGGATCTCGATCATAGTGATACACATATTCATAATATTGAAACCAAAAGATGCAAAGTTAATAATGATAGTGCAACTTATTTGTGGCAATCGCCGCTTAGGTCATATTGGTGTAAAGCGATGAAGAAAACTCCATGTCGATGGACTTTTGGAATCACTTGATTATGAATCATTTGATGCTTTGAACCGTGCCTTTTGGGCAAGATGACTAAAACTCCGTTCTCGGAACAATGGAACAAGCTACCGACTTATTGGGAATAATACATACCGATGTATGCGATCCAATGAGTGTTGATGCTCGTGGCAAGTATCGTTATTTTCGACCTTCACAAGATGATTTGAGCAGATATGGGTATATCTACTTGATGAAACATAAGTCTGAAATAGTTGAAAGGTTCAAAGAATTTCAGAGTGAAGTGGAAAATCATCGTAACAAGAAAATAAAGTTTCGCGATCTGATCGTGGAGATGAATATTTGAGTTACGAGTTTGGTCTTCAATGAAAACAATGTGGAATAGTTTCACAGCTCACGCCACGGAACACCACAACATTATGGTGTGTCCGAACGTCAGAATCAGATTTTATTTTGATATGGTGCGATCTATGATGTATCTTACCGATTTACCACTATCATTTTGGGGTTATGCATTAGAGACAGCTGCATTCACGCTTAATAGGGCACCATCTAAACCGCTGAGATGACACCGTATGAACTATGGTTTAGCAAGAAACCTAAGCTGTCGTTTCTTAAAGTTTGAGTTGTGATGCTTATGTGAAAAGGTTTTCACCGATAAGCTCGAACCCAAATCGGAGAAGTGCGCCTTCATAGAATACCCAAAGGAAAAAGTTGGGTACACCTTCTATCACAGATCCGAAGGCAAGTTTTCGTTGTTAAGATGGATCCTTTCTAGAGAAGAAGTTTCTCTCGAAAGAAGTGAGTGGGAGGAAAGTAGAACTTGATGAGGTAAATGTACCTTCTCCCTTATTGGAAAGTAGTTCATCACGAAATCAGTTCCAAAGTGATTCCTACACCAATTAGTGAGGAAGTTAATGATGATGATCATGAAACTTCAGATCAAGTTGTTACCAAACCTCGAGGTCTTCCAGAGTAAGATCCGCACCAGAGTGGTACGGTAATCCTATTCTAGAAGTCATGTTACTAGACCATGATGAACCTACTAACTATGAGGAAGCGATGATGAGCCCAGATTCATGAAATGGTTTGAGACCATGAAATCTGAGATGGGATCCATATATGAGAACAAAGTGTGGACTTTGATGGAGTTGCTCGATGATCGGCAAGCCATATTATATAAATGGATCTTCAAGAGGAAGACAGATACCGATAGTAGTGTTACTATCTACAAAGCTCGACTTGTCGCAAAAGGTTTTCGACAAGTTCAAGGTGTTGACTACAAATGAGATTTTCTCAATCTGTAGCGATTCTTAAGTCTGTCCGAATCATGTTAGCAATTGCCACATTTTATGAAATCTGGCAAATGGATGTCAAAACTACATTCTTTAATGGATTTATTAAAGAAGAGTTGTATATGATGCAACCGAAGTTTTTGTCAATCCTAAAGGAGCTAACAAAATGTGCAAGCTTCAAAGAATCCATCTATGGACTGGTGCAAGCATCTCGAGTTGAATAAAAGCTTTGATAGTGTGATCAAAGCATATAGTTTTATCTGACTTACGGTGAAGCTCAGATTTACAAGAAAGTGAGTGGGAGCACTACAACATTTTCGATAAGTATATGTGAATGACATATTGTTGATCGGAAATGATGTAGAATTATTATGCAAAGCATAAAGGAGTATTTGAAAGGAGTTTTTCAAAGAAAGACCTCGTGAAGCTGCTTATATATTGAGCATCAAGATCTATAGAGATAGATCAAGACGCTTGATAAGTTTTTCAATAAATACATACCTTGACAAGATTTTGAAGTAGTTCAAAATGGAACAGTCAAAGAAAGAGTTCTTGCCTGTGTTACAAGGTGTGAGATTGAGTAAGACTCAAAACCCGACCACGGCAGAAGATAGAAAGAGAATGAAAGTCATTCCCTATGCATCAGCCATAGGTTCTATAAAGTATGTCATGTCTGTGTACCAGATCTATTGCATACCCTACCACGAAGTTTGGCAAGGAGTACAATAGTGATCTAGGAATAGATCATCGACAGCGGTCAAAATTATCCTTAATGGAATAAGGATATGTTTTCGATTATGGAAGTGATAAAAGGTTAGGCCGTAAAGGGTTACGCCGATGCAAGTTTTGACACCGATCTGGATGACTTTAAGTCTCGATCTAGATACATATTAATAGTGGGAGCAATTAGCTAGAGTAGCTCCGCAAGAGCATTGTTGACATAGAGATTTGCAAAATACATACGGATCTGAATGTGGCAAACCCGCTGACTAAGATTCTCTCACAAAGCAAAACATGATCACACCTTAGTACTCTTTGGGTGTTAATCACATAGCGATGTGAACTAGATTACTGAATCTAGTAAACCCTTTGGGTCTTGGTCACATGGCGATGTGAATTATGGGTGTTAATCACATGATGATGTGAACTATCGATGTTAATCACATGGTGATGTGATCTAGATTATTGACTCTAGTGCAAGTGGGAGACTGAAGGAAATATGCCCTAGAGGCAATAATAAAGTTATTATTTATTTCCTTATATCATGATAAATGTTTATTATTCATGCTAGAATTGTATTAACCGGAAACATAATACATGTGTGAATATATAGACAAACAGATGTCACTAGTATGCCTCTATTGACTAGCTTGTTAATCAAAGATGGTTATGTTTCCTAACCATGAACAAGGAGTTGTTGTTTGATTAACAAGGTCACATCATTAGTTGAATGATCTGATTGACATGACCCATTCCGTTAGCTTAACACTTGATCGCTTAGTATGTTAATGCTTTCTTCATGACCCATACATGTTCCTCGTAACTATGAGATTATGCAACTCCTGTTTACCGGAGGAACACTTTGGTACTACCAAACGCCACAACGTAATCGGGTGATTATAAAGGAGTACTACAGGTGTCTCCAAAGGTACTTGTTGAGTTGGCGATTTTGAGATTAGGTTTTGTCACTCCGATTGTCTGGAGAGGTATCTCTAGGCCTTCTCGGTAATACACATCACATAAAGCCTTGCAAGCATTGCAACTAAAGAGTTAGTTGTGAGATGATGTATTACGGAACGAGTAAAGAGACTTTCCGTAACAAGATTAAACTAGGTATTGGATACCGACGATCAATCTCGGAAAGTAACATACCGATGACAAAGGAACAACGATGTTGTTATGCGGTTTGACCGATAAAGATCTTCAGAGAATATGTAGGAACCAATATGAGCATCCAGGTTCCGCTATTGGTTATTGACCGAGAATAGTTCTAGGTCATGTCTACATAGTTCTCGAACCGTAGGGTCCGCACGCTTAAGGTTTCAATGACGGTTATTATGAGTTTATGTATTTTGATGTACCAAGGAGTTCGAGTCCCGGATGTGATCACGGACATGACGAGGAGTCTCAAATGGTCGAGACATAAAGATTGATATATTGGATGGTTATATTCGACACCGAAAGGTTCCGAAGTTTCGGAGAAAACCGGAGTGCCGGAGGGGTTACCGGAACCCCCGGGAAGTTATGGGCCTTATTGGGCCAAGAGGGAGAGAGGGCTGCACCAAGAGGTGGTGCGCCCCCTCCATGGGGAGTCCGACTGACTAGGAGGGGGGCAGCCCCCTTTCCTCTCTCCTCTCCTCTCTTTCCTTCCCTTCCTCTTCCTAGTAGGACTAGGAAAGGGAGTCCTACTCCTACTAGGAGGAGGACCCCTCCCTTGGTGCGCCCCAAGGGCTGGCCGCCCTCCCTTGCTCCTTTATATACGGGGCAGGGGGCACCCTAGAACACACAAGTTGATCTACGGATCGTTCCTTAGCCGTGCAGCGGTGCCCCTCCACCATATTCCACCTCGGTCATATTGTAGCGGTGCTTAGGCGAAGCCCCGCGACGGTAGAACATCAAGATCGCCACCACGCCGTCAGGTCGACGGAACTCCTTCCCGACGCTTTGCTGGATCGGAGCTCGGGATCGCCATCGAGCTGAACGTGTGCCAAGAACTCGGAGGTGCCGGAGTAACGGTGCTTGGATCGGTCGGATCGTGAAGACGACGACTACATCAACAGCGTTAATATAACGCTTCGCTTTCGGTCTACGAGGGTACGTGGACGGACACTCTCCCCTCTCGTTGCTATGCCATCACCATGGTCTTGCGTGATCGTAGGAAAATTTTTGAAATTACTACGTTCCCCAACATTTGTGTGCTACCAAACATCACAACGTAACTGGGTGATTATAAAGGTACTCTACAAGTGTCTCCAAAAGTATATGTTGAGTTGGCATGAATCAAGATTAGGATTTGTCACTCCGATTGTCGGAGAGGTATCTCTGGGCCTTCTCGGTAATACACATCACATAAAGCCTTGCAAGCATTGCAACTAATAAGTTAGTTGTGAGATGATGTATTACGGAACGAGTAAAGAGACTTACCAAGAACTAGATTGAACTAGGTATTAGATACCGACGATCGAATCTCGGGTAAGTAACATACCGATGACAAAGGAACAACGATGTTGTTATGCGGTCCGACCGATAAAGATCTTCGTAGAATATGTAGGAACCAATATGGGCATCTAGGTCCCGCTATTGGTTATTGACCGAGACGTGTCTCGCCATGTCTACATTGTTCTCGAACCGTAGGGTCCGCACGCTTAAGGTTTCGATGACGGTTATATTATGAGTTTATGTATTTTGATGTACCAAGGAGTTCGAGTCCCGGATGTGATCACGGACATGACGAGGAGTCTCAAATGTTCGAGACATAAAGATTGATATATTGGACGGCTATATTCGACACCGAAAGGTTCCGAAGTTTCGGAGAAAACTGGAGTGCCGAGGGGTTACCGGAACCCCTGGAAGTAATGGGCCCTATTGGGCCAAGAGGGAGAGAGAGGGCTGCCCAGGAGGTGGCGCGCCCCCCATGGGGAGTCCGACTGACTAGGAGGGGGCGGCCCCTTCCTCTCCCTCTCCTCTCTTTCCTTCCCCTTCCTCTTCCTAGTAGGACTAGGAAAGGGAGTCCTCCTACTAGGAGGAGGACTCCCTCCCCTGGCGCGCCTCCTAGGGCCGGCCGCCCTCCCCTTGCTCCTTTATATACGGGGCAGGGGGCACCCTAGAACACACAAGTTGATCTTCGTGATCGTTCCTTAGCTGTGTGCGGTGCCCCCTCCACCATATTCCACCTCGGCCATATTGTAGCGGTGCTTAGGCGAAGCCTGCGACGGTAGAACATCAAGATCGTCACCACGCTGTCGTCCGACGGAACTCCTCCCCGACGCTTTGCTGGATCGGAGCCCGGGATCGCCATCGAGCTGAACGTGTGCTAAGAACTCGGAGGTGCCGAGTAACGGTGCTTGGATCGGTCGGATCGTGAAGACGTCGACTACATCAACCGCGTTGATATAACGCTTCGCTTTCGGTCTCACGAGGGTACGTGGACGGACACTTCTCCTCTCGCTGCTATGCCATCACCATGGTCTTGCGTGATCGTAGGAAATTTTTGAAATTACTACGCTTCCCAACAAAGTGGCATCCGAGCCTGGTTTTATGCGTTGATGTCATATGCACGAGTAGAACACAAGTGAGTTGTGGGCGATACAAGTCATACCGCCTACCAAGCATGTCATACTTTGGTTCAGCGGTATTGTGAGATGAAGCGGCCCGACCAACATTACGCCAGACGCTTACGCGAGACTGGTTTCACTGCTACGAGCACTCGTGCTTAAAGGTGGCTGGCGGGTGTCTGTCTCTCTCACTTTAGTTGAACTGAGTGTAGCTACGCCCGTCCTTGAGAAGGTTAAAACGGAGTCTATTTGACGAAATATCGCTGTGGTTTTGATGCGAGGTGAGAACGGTTCTTGCTCAGCCCGTAGCAGCCACGTAAAACTTGCAACAACAAAGTAGAGGACGCCTAACTTGTTTTTGCAGGGCATGTTGTGATGTGATATGGTCAAAACGTGATGCTATATTTTATTGTATGAGATGATCATGTTTTGTAACCGAAGTTATCGGCAATCGGCAGGAGCCATATGGTTGTCGCTTATTGTATGAAATGCAACGCCATGTAATTGCTTTACTTTATCACTAAGCGGTAGCGATAGTCGAGAAGCAATAGTTGGCGAGACGACAACGATGCTACGATGGAGATCAAGGTGTCGCTACCGGTGACGATGGTGATCATGACGGTGCTTCGAGATGGAGATCACAAGCACAAGATGATGATGGCCATATCATATCACTTATATTGATTGCATGTGATGTTTATCCTTTATGCATCTTATCTTGCTTTGTTTGACGGTAGCATTATAAGATGATCTCTCACTAAAATTATCAAGAAGTGTTCTCCACGAGTATGCACCGTTGCTAAAAGTTCAGAGTACCGGACACCACGTGATGATCGGTGTGATAAGTTCTACGTCCATCTACAACGGTGCAAGCCAGTTTTGCACACGCAGAATACTCAGTTAAACTTGACGAGCCTAGCATATGCAGATATGGCCTCGAACACGGAGACCGAAAGGTCGAACGTGAATCATATAGTAGATATGATCAACATAGTGATGTTCACCATTGAAACTACTCCATCTCACGTGATGATCGGACATGGTTTAGTTAATTTGGATCACGTAAACACTTAGATGACTAGAGAGATGTCTGTCTAAGTGGGAGTTTTAATATGATTAATTAAACTTAAATTATCATGAACTTAGTACCGATAGTATTTTGCTTGTCTATGTTTCTTGTAGATAGATGGCTCGTCTTTGTTGTTCCGTTGAATTTTAATGCGTTCCTTGAGAAAGCAAAGTTGAAAGATGATGGTAGCAATTACACGGACTGGGTCCGTAACTTGAGGATTATCCTCATTGCTGCCCGTAAGAATTACGCCCTGGAAGCACCGCTGGTGCGTGCCTGCTGCAGGAGCTGCACCGAAGTTGTGAACGTCTGGCAAAGCAAAGTGATGACTACTCTATAGTTCAGTGTGCCATGCTTTACGGCTTAGAATCGGGTCTTCAACGACGTTTTGAACGTCATGGAGCATATGAGATGTTCCAGAGTTGAAGTTAATATTTCAAGCAAATGCCCGGATTGAGAGATATGAAGTCTCCAATAAGTTCTATAGCTGCAAGATGGAGGAGAATAGTTCATCGGTGAGCACATACTCAAAATGTCCGGGTATAATAATCACTTAATTCAGCTGGGAGTTAATCTTCCGGATGATAGTGTCATTGATGAATTCTCCAATCACGCCACCAAGCTACAAGAGCTTCGTGATGAACTATAATATGCAAGGGATGACTAAGACAATTCTCGAGCTCTTCGCAATGCTAAAAGCATGGAGGTAGAAATCAAGAAAGAGCATCAAGTGTTGATGGTCAACAAGACCACTAGTTTCAAGAAAAGGGCAAAGGAAAGAAGAAGGAAACTTCAAAAGAACAGCAAGAAAGTTGCTGATCAAGAGAAGAAACCCAAGTCTGGACCTAAGCACGAAACCGAGTGTTTTTACCGCAAGCAAGCCGACACCGAAGCGGAACTGCCCCAAGTATTTGGCGGATAAGAAGGATGGCAAGGTGAACAAAGGTATATGTGATATACATGTTATTGATGTGTACCTTACTAGAGCTCGTAGTAGCACTGGTATTTGATAATGGTTCATTGCTAATATTTGCAACTCAAACAGGGCTACGGAATAGACGAGCACCGCAAAGGACGAGGTGACGATGCGCGTGGGAAATGGTTCCAAAGTCAATGTGATCGCGGTCGGCACGCTACCTCTACATCTACCTTCGGGATTAGTTTTAGACCTAAATAATTGTTATTTGGTGCCGTTGAGCATGAACATTATATCTGGATCTTGTTTGATGCGAGACGGTTATTCATTTAAATCAGAGAATAATGGTTGTTCTATTTATATGAGTAATATCTTTATGGTCATGCACCCTTGAAGAATGGTCTATTCTTGTTGAATCTCGACAAGTAGTGATACACATATTCATAATGTCAAAGCCAAAAGATGCAGAATTGATAATGATAGTGCAACTTATTTGTGGTAATCGCCGCTTAGGTCATATTGGTGTAAAACGATGAAGAAACTCCATACGATGGACTTTTGGAATCACTTGATTATGAATCACTTGGTACTTATGTAACCATGCCTCATGGGCAAGATGACTAAACACCGTTCTCCGGTTGTATGGAGAGAGCAACAGACTTGTTGGAAATCATACATCTGAGATGTATGTGGTCCGATGAATGTTGAAGCTCGTGGCGGATATCGTTATTTTCTCACCTTCACAGATGATTTAAGCAGATATGGGTATATCTACTTAATGAAACATAAATCTGAAACATTTGAAAAGTTCAAAGAATTTCAGAGTGAAGTTGAAAATCATCGTAACAAGAAAATAAAGTTTCTACGATCTGATCGTGGAGGA
This sequence comes from Aegilops longissima, assembly GCA_021605205.1. Classification (NCBI taxonomy): domain Eukaryota; kingdom Viridiplantae; phylum Streptophyta; class Magnoliopsida; order Poales; family Poaceae; genus Aegilops; species Aegilops longissima. The sequence goes on from CM038677.1 coordinate 806,880,967, forward strand.
GAATATTTGAGTTACGAAGTTTGGTCTACATTTGAAGCAATGCGGAATAGTTTCGCAACTCACGCCACCGGAACACCACAACAGTAATGGTGTGTCCGAACATCGTGAATCGTACTTTACTAGATATGGTGCGATCTATGATGTCTATTTCGATTTACCGCTATCGCTTTGGGGTTATGCTTTAGAGACGGCCGATTCACGTTAAATAGGACACCGTCAAAACCCGCTGAGACGACGCCTTATGAACTATGGTTTAGCAAGAAACCAAAGTTGTAGTTTCGAAAGTTTGGGGCTGCGATGCTTATGTGAAGAAACTTCAACCTGATAAGCTTGAACCCAAATCGGAAAATGTGTCTTCATAGGATACCCAAAGGAGACAATTGGGTATACCTTCTATCACAGATCCGAAGGCAAGACATTTGTTGCTAAAATGGATCCTTTCTAGAGAAGGAGTTTCTCTCGAAAGAAGTGAGTAGGAGGAAAGTGGAACTTGATGAGGTAATAGTACCAGCTCCCTTATTGAAAGTAGTTCATCACGTAAATCGGTTTCGTAACACCTACACCAATTAGTGAGGAAGATAATGATGAAGATCATGAAACTTCAGATCAAGTTGTCACTTGAAATCAGAGATCAACCAGAATAAAATCCGCACCAAAGTGGTATGGTAATCCTATTCGAAGTCATGCTACTAGATCATGGTGAACCCACGAACTATGAAGAAGCGATGGTGAGCCCAGATTCGCAAAATGGCTTGAAGCCATGAAATCTGAGATGGGATCCATGTATGAGAACAAAGTATGGACTTTGGTAGACTTGCCCGATGATCGGCAAGCTATTGAGAATAAATGGATCTTTAAGAAGAAGACCGACGCTGATGGTAATGTAAGCTGTCTACAAAGCTCGACTTGTTGCAAAAGGTTTTCGACAAGTTCAAGGGGTTGACTACGATGAGACTTTCTCACCCGAAGCGATGCTTAAGTATGTCCGAATCATGTTAGCAATTGCGCATTTTATGATTATGAAATTTGGCAAATGGATGTAAAACTGCATTCTTGAATGGATTTCTAGAAGAAGAGTTGTATATGATGCAACCAGAAGGTTTTGTTGATCCAAAGGGTACTAACAAAGTGTGCAAGCTCCAACGATCAATTTATGGTCCGTGCAAGCCTCTCGGAGTTGGAATAAACGCTTTGATAGTGTGATCAAAGCATATGGTTTTATCTGAGACTTTTGGAGAAGCCTGTATTTACAAGAAAGTGAGTGGGAGCTCTGTAGCATTTCGATATTATATGTGGACGACATATTGTTGATTGGAAATGATATAGAATTTCTGGATAGCATAAAAGGATACTTGAATAAAAGTTTTTCAATGAAAGACCTCGGTGAAGCTGCTTACATATTGGGCATCAAGATCTATAGAGATAGATCAAGACGCTTAATAGGACTTTCACAAAGCACATACCTTGATAAAGTTTTGAAGAAGTTCAAAATGGATCAGCAAAGAAAGGTTTTTACCTGTAGTACAAGGTGTAAGATTGAGTCGACTCAATGCCCGACCAAGCAGAAGATAGAGAGAAAATGAAAATGTTCCTATGCTTCAGCCATAGGCTCTATCATGTATGCAATGCTGTGTACCAGACTGACGATGCTTAGCTGTAAGCTTGGCAGGAAGGTACCAAAGTAATCCAGAGTGGATCATCGACAGCGGTCAAGAACATCCTGAAATACCGAAAAGGACTAAGGATATGTTTCTCGATATGGAGGTGACAAAGAGCTAGTCGTAAATGGTTACGCCGATGCAAGCTTTGACACCGATCCGACGATTCTAAATCGCAAACCGGATCGTATTTTTATTAAACGGTGGAGTCATCGGTTGGTGCAGTTCTAAACAAAGCGCCATGGCGGGATCTACATGTGAAGCGGAGTACATAGCTGCTTCGAAGCAGCAAATGAAGGAGTCGGATGAAAGAGTTCATTTCGATCTAGGTGTCATACCTAGTGCATCGGGACCAATGAAGATCTTCGTGACAATATGGTGCAATTGCCTTGGCAAAGGAATCCAGATTTCACAAGAGGACCAAGCATATCAAGAGACGCTTCAATTCCATTGGGACCAAGTCCAAGTGGGAGACATAGAGATTTGCAAAATACATACGGATCTGAATGTTGCAGACCGTTGACTAAGCCTCTTCCACGAGCAAAACATGATCAGCACCAAGACTCCATGGGTGTTAGAATCATTCTTGTGTAATCTAGATTATTGACTCTAGTGCAAGTGGGAGATCAAGGAAATATGCCCTAGAGGCAATAATAAAGTTATTATTTATTTCCTTATATCATGATAAATGTTTATTATTCATGCTAGAATTGTATTAACCGGAAACATAATACATGTGTGAATACATAGACAAACAGATAGTCACTAGTATGCCTCTACTAGACTAGCTCATTAATCAAGATGGTTATGTTTCCTAACCATAGACATGTGTTGTCATTTGATTAATGGGATCACATCATTAGAAGAATGATGTGATTGACATGACCCATTTCATTAGCTTAGCACTTGATCGTTTAGTATGTTGCTTATGCTATCTTCATGACTTATACAAAGTTCCTGCAACTATGAGATTATGCAACTCCCGTTTACCAGAGGAACACTTTGTGTGCTACCAAACATCACAACGTAACTGGGTGATTATAAAGGTACTCTACAAGTGTCTCCAAAAGTATATGTTGAGTTGGCATGAATCAAGATTAGGATTTGTCACTCCGATTGTCGGAGAGGTATCTCTGGGCCTTCTCGGTAATACACATCACATAAAGCCTTGCAAGCATTGCAACTAATAAGTTAGTTGTGAGATGATGTATTATGGAACGAGTAAAGAGACTTACCGGTAACGAGATTGAACTAGGTATTAGATACCGACGATCGAATCTCGGGTAAGTAACATACCGATGACAAAGGGAACAACGTATGTTGTTATGCGGTCTGACCGATAAAGATCTTCGTAGAATATGTAGGAACCAATATGGGCATCTAGGTCCCGCTATTGGTTATTGACCGAGACGGTCTAGGTCATGTCTACATTGTTCTCGAACCGTAGGGTCCATGCACGCTTAAGGTTTCGATGACGATTATATTATGAGTTTATGTATTTTGATGTACCGAAGGAGTTCGAGTCCCGGATGTGATCACGGACATGACGAGGAGTCTCGAAATGTTCGAGACATAAAGATTGATATATTGACGGCTATATTCGGACACGGAAAGGTTCGGAAGTTTCGGAGAAAACTGGAGTGCCGAGGGGTTACCGGAACCCCTGGGAAGTAATGGGCCCTATTGGGCCAAGAGGGAGAGAGAGGGCTGCACCAGAGGTGGCGCGCCCCCATGGGGAGTCCGACTGGACTAGGAGGGGGCGCCCCCCTTTCTCTCTCTCCTCTCTTTCCTTCCCCTTCCCTCTTCCTAGTAGGACTAGGAAAGGGAGTCCTACTCCTACTAGGAGGAGGACTCCTCCCTCCCTGGCGCGCCTCCTAGGGCCGGCCGCCTCCCCTTGCTCCTTTATATACGGGGCAGGGGGCACCCTAGAACACACAAGTTGATCTTCGTGATCGTTCCTTAGCGTGCAGCGGTGCCCCTCCACCATATTCCACCTCGGTCATATTGTAGCGGTGCTTAGGCGAAGCCCCCGCGACGGTAGAACATCAAGATCGCCACCACGCCGTCGTCGACGGAACTCCTCCCGACGCTTCTTTGGATCGGAGCCCGGGATCGTCATCGAGCTGAACGTGTGCTAAGAACTCGGAGGTGCCGGAGTAACGGTGCTTGGATCGGTCGGATCGTGAAGACGCACGACTACATCAACCGCGTTGATATAACGCTCCGCTTTCGGTCTCACGAGGGTGCGTGGACGGACACTCTCCCTCTCGTTGCTATGCCATCACCATGGTCTTGCGTGATCGTGAGGAAATTTTTGAAATTACTACGTTTCCCAACAACCCCGCCGACCCCGCCGCCACCCTTGAAGCCGCGGAGCCCGGAGCCCCGCCGGCGACTCGCCGGAGGTAGCCACCGCCCGCGCCACCCCTGTCCGGTTTTTGTTTCAAAAACCGATTCGGTTTTTTTTTCCGTTGATCTGTTTTTTTAAAGAAAAACCTAGATTGATTTTTTTTCGGTTTTATTAACTAGTGAACGTTCACCGACCCGTTTGTTTTAATAAACGCGTTCGTCGGTTAGTTTCTGTTAACGAACGTCCGTTGTTTTAACCGTTCGTCGTTTTTCTTTTAATCGGATTTAATCCGTTATTTTTCCGGATTCGATTTTTGATTCAATCTTCAAATCAGTTTATTTTCTCGCTCGTTTATCGGAATCAGGTGATTCAAGCGCCTGGAGTTTCGTTTCGAAACCGCCGTTCCGACTAACCTACTTAAACAAAGTTTTGCTACTGTAAATTTTGACCTAGTTTCAAATTGTTAAAACCGAGTTGTTTTCTCTCGACTTTCGACTTTCGATGCTTTATTTGATTCGATTCTTTTGCAACCAGGGTTCTTAAGTTGAACTCTCTGGTTAGATCTTTTATTCGAGATTTCCCTGTGCATTAGATGAGTACTTATTGTATGCTTGTTGTTTGTCTGCGTTAGATCACCCGGAGTGCGCCGCTTGTTACTTCGAATCCCTAGGTCTCGCGGATCATCAGCAAGGCAAGTAACACTTGATCATACCTTTTCTACTACCCAGTTTTTATGCATTAGCCCTATTCCTCAAACACTTGCATGATTAGGGTCATCTTAAATTGTGTGATGGGAAGTAGATTGAGGTAGTACCTATTACCTGTTTTACTTATGAAACCTTGGGAGTTACTTCTACGTTTGCTTATTATGCCATGCTATGCTAGTAGACGTGGATTGGGTGAGTGAATATCCATGACAGATGTGAGATTGTTAATTAATGGTTTATCTAAGGTGGCAACCTAAACACACATCTGGGTGGATTGAGGCACCTGGTTTCTATCAGACTTGCTCAGATTTCTTGGACCGCCACCCAGGCTCTAAGGGATCATAAGATTTTTCAAACTAGAAACTTTCGTGTGCAGCCACAAGCCAATATGGGCTCGCATAGTTGAGTAAGTTGTGCGAACTCTACGGGTAGGCTAGCTGATGTAGGGGATGTAGGTTGGTACGGTCTACCCACATGTAAGGTGCTAGTGCTTCGAAAGATCTGTGTCTCGGTCATCCGCTTCTCAAACACCATGTAGTGCGAGAAACCAAACGGAGGCGATCGAGTCTTGTGGGGAAAAGTGCGCAAACCTCTGCAGAGTGTATAAACTAATCATGATTAGCCGTGTCCCCGGTTATGGACGTCTTGAGTATCTAGTACTTGAATATCATGTGAATCTCAACAAAGTTACTTCTAATAAATGTTATTGGGTTTTGATGAGTACTTTTTAATTGGGATTGAGGATGCTGTCAACCATTCTCAATGTTTAACAACCACCATGATAGTTAAATAAAATTATTCCTTTGTTGTAGGGAAAACTAGCTTTATGCAAAATGTAACCGCACAGCTTTACCACCAGCCATATATGCATGTAGTATAGGCTTACTCCTTCATTACTCTCTATGTGTTACATTGCCAAGATATTCCATGTGACCCGTTTGCTGGCTGCAACTTTCATGTTGCGAGACTTTTCGAACGACAGTAAGGTGTTAGGTCGTGGTTCTATACTCGGTGATGCCGATGGAGTTGATGGACTCACTTATCTTCCAAGCCTTCGATGTTATTATTAGATGGCCTTAAGCCATATTATTGTAAAAGTTCCCTTGTGGACAACGATGTAATAAGTGTGTGATTGCTACTCGCTATAAATCCTTCGGCATCTGTGTGGTGTCGCGACATCGATCCAGGATGACACTGAGCACAGAGACTTGATCCATTTGGGTCCGGTCGCTACACCTTCTTACGAAGGGGTCGCCCGCCGGACTCCGGAGCCACTGTGGCCTCCGGGGCTGAGTCCGGTGCAAAGTCTGGGAGGGTGTCCTGTGACACATCCGGGGCCTCCTCCTCCTGGTGGGTCCCTTTCTGGGATCCCACCTCGGCGCCGTCCGCGGCACGGGGGGTGGAGGCAGTCGGAAGGGAATCCATATCCGACGCACCCAAGGACCCGCTCAACGAAACGGAAAGATCATCCTTGGGCGGACTGCAGGGTTGTATGCGGCATTAGAAAGACATTATGTGGCGAAAAGAAAAAACCTTCAAGTTATTCGGGAGTCCGGATACTTACGATCTCGCCAGGGGCTTGGCCCGTGGAGGCCAGTCTTCATCATCGTCATGGCGTTATGGAGCAGTCCGGAGGAAGAGCTTTTCCTTCTTGACCCTTCGCCTCCCTTGTTGGGAGGCCTTCCTTTCTTCCCTCCCCGCCGGGGAGAGGCTCTTCTTCTCCTCCTCGCCTTGGTGGGAGGAGTCGGCCTCAGATTCATCATCCGATAGCACCTGAAAACGGGAACTCTTCCGAGTCCCGTGGCCGTCTTCTTGGCCTTCTTCTCCGCACCACGTGGTGCCGGAGCCAAGAGCCTCCGTTAGGCGGGCGTCCGCTGGTCCTCTCGGCAATGGGGCCGACAGATAGTCTGTTCGCCTTCGCCACCATTCTGTCAAAGGTAAAGGGAGTTTAGATCCGTGATAGAGCCAAACTATGGAAAACAAGTGGTGAAATCACTTACCTCGTCACTGGACGCTGCGAAAGCGGAATCCTGCGATCTTGATAGCGGTGCGGGAGCTTCGGCGCCTTTGAACAGCACCTTCCGGACATCTTCGACGTAGTGTCGAAGAGCCCGCCAGGTCAGTGCTGCGCCGATCAAACTCCCACATGTTGAAGCCCCCGCTGCTTGCACGGAGAATCCGCGGATGAGCATGACTGGACTACGTTGACAAGCTTGAGCTTCTTGTCCACCGGCTTCCGGATACAAGCTTGGAGTCCGGCCAGCTCCTCCGATCCCCAAACCCGCCACTCTCTTTCCGTGAGGTGAGCCGTAGGAATGCCAGATCTGAATTGGGGTCGCTGCCCAATCAAGGTCACGCTGCTCGGTGATGTAGAACCACCCGATTGCCACCCCTTGATGGTTTCCACTTAAAGTACCCTCCACCACATAACGTGGGACATCCCGCCCACCATGGCGCCTCCGACTCCGCTTGGGCTGCCCTTCACAACCTTCGCTTGACATCAAGGTCTTGAGCCTGTCGAGAAGTGGGGCTGGATGCAGAGGAAGGCCTTCGCAGACGACGATAAACGCCGAGATGTTGAAGATAAAATTGGGGCCGATTATGGAAATCTAGGCCGTAGTAGAACATGAGCCCCGGACAAAGGGATGAAGCGGGAAGCCCAGTCCAGCGGAGGAAATGGGGAAGAAATACTACCCTCTCATGGGGCCTGGGGTTGGGGATGAGCTCTCCTCGTCGGGGAACCGGCGCGCGATGTTGCTTTGGACAAATATCCGGCGTCGCGCAACTCTGGATCTGCCCCTCCGTGACGGAGGAGGCCATCCACTTGCCTCCCGCTCCGGACATAGTTGGAGAAGGTTGAGGTGAGAAGTGCGGACTTGGGCGCTGGAGCTCGAGTTCGCGGAGATGGATAAGCCAAGGAGGAAGAAGGCGCAGGTAAAAGGGTTGGATCTTTATCCCCTTATATGGGCGGACAAAAACATGTGTCCCCACCGGCCTGGTAAAACTCGCTTATCTCCCAAGCGTCACAATCAATGGCGCGGTTGGGTTACCCACGTCCGTATTGATGGGAATCCCAGAATAAGGGGAACACGATCTCTGCTTCGACAAGACGTGCCAAGGAAACCGCTTCGCTAAACACGCTGAGGTGGAACAATAAAAACGATTTGAGTAAAGGCTTGGTAGTGATGCGACGTCACGCCACAGAATACGTCAGCAGATTGATCTTGTGTAATATTATTCTCTCCACGGTGGTATGTGGAATTTATTTTTGCAGAGCCGGACACTATCCTGGTGTTCACAATCTTCTAATTATTCGGAGGAAGAACCCGCCTTGCAATGCTGAAGACAACATGTGCGCTGGACTCGTCATCATTGAAGCCTGGTTCAGGGGCTACTGAGGGAGTTCCGGACTAGGGGGTGTCCGGATAGCCAAACTATCATCATCGGCTGGACTCCAAGACTATGAAGATACAAGATTGAAGACTTTGTCCCGTGTCCGGATGGGACTTTCCTTGGTGTGGAAGGCAAGCTTGGCGATACGGATATGTAGATCCCCTACCTTTGTAACCGACTTTGTGTAACCCTAGCCCTCTCCGGTGTCTATATAAACCGGACGGCTGTAGTCCATAGGACGAACAACAATCATACCATAGGCTAGCTTCTAGGGTTTAGCCTCTTTGATCTCGTGGTAGATCCACTCTTGTAACATACATCATCAATATTAATCAAGCGGGGCGTGGGTTTTACCTCCATCAAGAGGGCCGAACACAGGTAAAACATCGTGCCCCTTGTCTCCTGTTACCATCTGCCTAGATGCACAGTTCGGGACCCCCTACCCGAGATCCGCCGGTTTTGACACCGACACCTGTCTTGTTGATTTGGCCAGATATTAACGAAGGTGATCTTTTGGATGAAGAATTCGATAGCGAGTCTGACGCCTAGAGGAGTCCCAGTCAGTCCCGCGATCCTGGAATTGGTCACTTGTATCATATACGCTTCTGCTACCCGAATAAAATCATCGAGCTCACTCCGCGCTCGATGAGTCTGAAGATTTAGGAGTCATGTCACCCACGCCATCGTGACATATCCACCACCACTTTTATTACGAGTCAAGAGTTATGCCACCATACCCTTGTGTCATATCCGCCTTTATGTATTATATCGGCGTGCTTGTAATAAATTGTTGAGCGATCTCACTCAACCTTGTATAATATTTAGTACTACGGATTTACAGACAAGGATTTGTCTACCAAGAAGGAGGATTCTCCTATTTGGAAATATAAGGGTCGGTTCTTCAATAAATGTTTTATTGGAAAACCGGTCGTGACAACCGCCGCCCCGGCATCCCTCTAGGCCCCCACGTGCCGAGCTTTTTCTCCGGCGCCCCCACGCCACCGCCCGTCAACGCCCGCCACGCTTGGCGACCACCGCCCCCATCCCGAACCCTAAGATAGATAGTGGGGTACCTCTCGTGAGCCCCCCTCCCTGCTGCGGCTGGTTCTTCCTTCACCCAGTGAGCCCCCCACCCCCTGAAAATTGATCGACCCAAAAGTCGATTCAGTCGATGAAGTGAAGCTAAATCGGAGCAAGATCATAAGCAAGAGCAAGAGCGAGAGCAGCATTGCGAGCAAAGAGCAATAGCAAGAGAGATCAGCAGAGAGGACCAAGAGCAAGAGCAGAGCAGCAGAACGCGAGCGAGAGCTAAAGCGAAGAGCAGCTCATCGATGTGGATGTCGCCGCCGAGGAGCGACGCCGTGGAGGAAGTGGCGGCGACGCCGCCGTGGATGGAGCAGCGCCGTGTCGGCTCGGGACCGAGCGCCGCAACACCGTGAGATCGAATCAATAAGAAAATGCGGCGATTAGTGTACAACCTCTTTGGTGGCGCCGATTAGGCCGCAGCTTCATCCGAGGAAACGGTGATGATGATGCTCTTCCGGTGGTGCGGTGAAGACGGGTGTGGGAATGGAGGTGGCGCGAAAGACGAGGGGAACATCGGGCAGCTCCTTGGAGGTGGAGGACGGGTGGCTGAACCGGCGGGGACGATGAGATCGACGATGGATCCTCATCCGATGCGGTGGATGAGGGACGTCGAGGTGTTCTTTGTGGACGACGTTGTTGGGGAAGAGGCTCTACTGGGTGGCGACGGAGCGAGTAGTGTGGGGTTTGAAGGAAATATGCCCTAGAGGCAATAATAATGTTATTATTTATTTCCTTATATCATGATAAATGTTTATTATTCATGCTAGAATTGTATTAACCGGAAACATAATACATGTGTGAATACATAAACCTACAGAGTGTCACTAGTATGCCTCTACTTGACTAGCTCGTTAATCAAAGATGGTTATGTTTCCTAACCATGAACAAGGAGTTGTTATTTGATTAACGGGATCACATCATTGGTTGAATGATCTGATTGACATGACCCATTCCATTAGCATAGCTTTTGATCGTATAGTTTGTTGCTAGTGCTTTTCTTCATGACTTATACATGTTCCTATGACTATGAGATTATGCAACTCCCGTTTGCCGAGGAACACTTTGGGTGCTACCAAACGTCACAACGTAATCGGGTGATTATAAAGGTACATTACAGGTGTCTCGAAGGTACATGTTGGGTTGGCATATTTGAGATTAGGATTTGTCACTCCGATTGTCGGAGAGGTATCTCTGGGCCCTCTCGGTAATGCACATCACATAAGCCTTGCAAGCATTGCAACTAAATGTGTTAGTTGTGAGATGATGTATTACGGAACGAGAAAAGAGACTTGCCGATGTGAGATTGAACTAGGTATTGGATACCGACGATCGAATCTCGGGCAAGTAACATACCGATGACAAAGGAACAACGTATGTTGTTATGCGGTCGACCGATAAAGATCTTCGTAGAATATGTAGGAGCCAATATGGGCATCCAGGTCCGCTATTGGTTATTGACCGAGAGGTGTCTCGGTCATGTCTACATAGTTCTCGAACCCGTAGGGTCCGCACGCTTAACGCTTCGATGGCAGTTATTATGAGTTTATATGATATTGATGTACGAAGGTTGTTGAGTCCGGATGAGATCACGGACATGACGAGGAGTCTCGAAATGGTCGAGACATAAAGATTGATATATTGGAAGCCTATGTTTGGACTCGGAATCACTCCGGGTGAAATTGGGAATTTTCTGAGTGCACGGGGTTACTGGAACCTCCCGGGGTCAATGGGCCTTGATGGGCCTTAGTGGGAAAAGAAAGGGGCCATAGTGCTGGCGCACCTTCCCCTTCCCTAGTCCTATTAGGACTAGGAGAAGGCGCCTCTCTCTCCCTTCCCACTTGGGGAAACCTAGTTGGACTAGGATTTGGGGGAATCCTACTCCTAGTAGGAGTAGGACACCTGGCGCACCTCTCCTTGGCCGGCCAGCCCTCCCTTCCCTCCTTTATATCTGAGGGCAGGGGCACCCCATGACACACAAGTTGATCATTGAGATCGTTCCTTAGCCGTGTGCGGTGCCCCTTCCACCAAACTACACCTCGAATATACCGTTGCGGAGCTTAAGCGAAGCCCTGCGCCGTGGAACATCATCATCGTCACCACGCCGTCAGGTCGTGAAACTCTCCTCAACACTCGGCTGGATCGGAGTTCGAGGGACGTCATCGAGCTGAGCGTGTGCAGAACTCGGAGGTGCCGACGTTCGGTACTTGGATCGGTTGGATCGGGAAGAAATACGACTACTTCCTCTACGTTGCGTCAACGCTTCCGCTTCTTTGGTCTCGAGGGTGCGAGACAACACTCTCATCTCGTTGCTATGCATCACCATGATCTTGCGTGATCGTAGGAAAATTTTGAAATTACTACGTTCCCCAACAAAGTGGCATCCGAGCCTGGTTTTATGCGTTGATGTCATGTGCACGAGTAGAACACAAGTGAGTTGTGGGCGATACAAGTCATACCGCCTACCAGCATGTCATACTTTGGTTCAGCGGTATTGTGAGATGAAGCGGCCGGACCGACATTACAGCGACGCTTACGCGAGACTGGTTTCACCGCCCGAGCACTCGTTGCTTAAAGGTGACCGCGGGTGTCTGTCTCTCTCACTTTAGTTGAATCGAGTGTGGCTACGCCCGGTCCTTGAGAAGGTTAAAACGGAGTCTATTTGACGAAGTATCGTTGTGGTTTTGATGCGAGGTAAGAACGGTTCTTGCTCAGCCCGTAGCAGCCACGTAAAATTTGCAACAACAAAGTAGAGGACGTCTAACTTGTTTTTGCAGGGCATGTTGTGATGTGATATGGTCAAGACATGATGCTGAATTTTATTGTATGAGATGATCATGTTTTGTAACGAAGTTATCGGCAATCGGCAGGAGCCATATGGTTGTCGCTTATTGTATGCAATGCAATCGCCTGTAATGCTTTACTTTATCACTAAGCGGTAGCGATAGTCGTAGAAGCATAAGATTGGCGAGACGACAACGATGCTACGATGGAGATCAAGGTGTCGCGCCGGTGGCGATGGTGATCATGGCGGTGCTTGGAGATGGAGATCACAAGCACAAGATGATGATGGCCATATCATATCACTTATATTGATTGCATGTGATGTTAATCCTTTATGCATCTTATTTTGCTTTGATTGACGGTAGCATTATAAGATGATCCTTACTAAATTATCAAGAAGTGTTCTCCCGAGTATGCACCGTTGCGAAAGTTCTTCGTCTTTGAGACACCACGTGATGATCGGGTGTGATAGGCTCTACGTTCAAATACAACGGTGCAAAACAGTTGCACACGCAGAATACTCAGGTTATACTTGACGAGCTATGCATATAAGATATGACCTCGGAACACGGAGACCGAAGGTCGGCGTGAATCATATAGTAGATATGATCAACATATTGATGTTCACCATTGAAACTACTCCATCACACGTGATGATCGGTCATGGTGTAGTTGATATGGATCACGCAATCACTTAGAGAATTGGAGGATATTTTTCTAAGTGGGAGTTCTTAAGTAATATGATTAATTGAACTTAAATTTATCATGAACTTAGTACCGATAGTATCTTGCTTGTCTATGATGTGTAGATAGATGGCTCGTCTTTGTTGTTCCGTTGAATTTTAATGCGTTCCTTGAGAAAGCAAAGTTGAAAGATGATGGCAGCAATTACACGGACTGGGTCCGTAATTTGAGGATTATCCTTATTGCTGCACGGAAGAATTACGCCCCTGGAAGCACCGTTAGGTGCCAGGCCTGGTGCAAGGGCTGCGCGAAGTTGTGAACGTCTGGCAAAGCAAAGTCGATGACTACTCTATAGTTCGTGTGCCATGCTTTACGGCTTAGAACCGGGACTTCAACGTCGTTTTGAACACCATGGAGCATATGAGATGTTCCAGGAGTTGAAGTTAATATTCAAGCGAATGCCCGGATTGAGAGATATGAAGTCTCCAATAAGTTCTATAGCTGTAAGATGGAGGAGAACGGTTACATCGGTGAGCATATACTCAGAATGTCCGGATATAACAATCACTTGATTCAACCGGGAGTTAATCTTCCGGATGATTGCGTCATTGATGAATTCTCCAATCACGCCACCAAGCTACAAGAGCTTCGTGATGAACTATAATATGCAAGGATGACCAAAACAATGCCCGAGCTCTTCGCGATCTTTGAAAGCAGCGGAGGTAGAAATCAAAAGGAGCATCAAGTGTTGATGGTTAACAAAACCACTAGTTTCAAGAAAAGGGCAAAGGAAAGAAAAGGAAACTTCAAAAAAGCGGCAAGCAAGTTGCTAATCAAGAGAAGAAACCCAAGTCTGGTCCTAAGCACTGAAACCGAGTGCTTCTATTGCAAGCAGGCTGGTCCTTTGAAGCGGAACTGCCCCAAGTATTTGGCGGATAAGAAGGATGGCAAGGTTAACAAGGTATATGTGATATACATGTTATTGATGTGTACCTTACTAATACCGCAGAGCACCAGGTATTTGATATTGGTTACATTGCTAATATTTGCAACTCAAACAGGGGCTACGGATTAGCGAAGATTGGCTAAGGACGAGGTGACAATGCGCGTGGGAAATGGTTCCAAAGTCGATGTGATCGCGATCGACACGCTACATCTACCTTCGGATTAGTATTAGACCTAAATAATTGTTATTTAGTACCAGCGTTGAGCATGAACATTATATCTGGATCTTGTTTGATGCGAGACGGTTATTCATTTAAATCAGAGAATAATGGTTGTTCTATTTATATGAATAATATCTTTTATGGTCATGCACCATTGAAGAATGGTTTGTTTTACTTAATCTTGATAGTAGTGATACACATATTCATAATGTTGAAACCAAAAGATGCAGAGTTGATAATGATGGTGCAACTTATTTGTGGCATTGCCGTTTAGGTCATATCGGTGTAAAGCGCATGAAGAAACTCCATCTTGATGGACTTTTGGAGTCACTTGATTATGAATCACTTGGCACTTGCGAACCGTGCCTTATGGGCAAGATGACTAAAACACCGTTCTCCGGAACTATGGAGAGAGCAACAGATTTATTGGAAATCATACATACTGATGTATGTGGTCCAATGAATGTTGAGGCTCGTGGCGGATATCGTTATTTTCTCACCTTCACAGATGATTTGAGCAGATATGGGTATATCTACTTAATGAAACACAAGTCTAAAACATTTGAAAAGTTCAAAGAATTTCAGAGTGAAGTGGAAAATCATCGTAACAAGAAAATAAAGTTTCTACGATCTGATCGTGGAGGAGAATATTTGAGTTACGAGTTTGGCCTACATTTGAAACAATGCGGAATAGTTTCGAAACTTACGCCACCTGGAACACCACAACGTAATGGTGTGTCCGAACGTCGTAATCGTACTTTATTAGATATGGTGCGATCTATGATGTCTCTTACTGATTTACCGCTATCGTTTTGGGGTTATGCTTTAGAGACGGCTACATTCACTTTAAATAGGGCACCATCTAAATCCGTTGAGACGACGCCTTATGAACTGTGGTTTGGCAAGAAACCAAAGTTGTCGTTTTTGAAAGTTTGGGGCTGCGATGCTTATGTGAAAAAGCTTCAACCTGATAAGCTCGAACCCAAATCGGAGAAATGTGTCTTCATAGGATACCCAAAGGAGACAGTTGGGTACACCTTCTATCACAGATCCGAAGGCAAGATTTTTGTTGCTAAATTCGGAAACTTTTTGGAGAAAGAGTTTCTCACGAAAGAAGTGAGTGGGAGGAAAGTAGAACTTGATGAGATAATCTGTATCTACTCCCTTATTGAGAAGTAGTACATCACGTAAAATAGTTTCGTGACACCTACACCAAATAGGGAGGAAGCTAATGATGATGATCATGAAACTTGAGATCAAGTTTCTCAGAACTTCAGAGATCAACAGAGCAAGATCCGCACTGAGTGGTGCGGTAATCCTATTTTGGAAGTCATATTCTTTGGAACATGATGAACCTCGAACTATGAAGAAGCGATGGTGAGCCCAGATTCCACAAAATGGCTTGAGGCCATGAAATCTGAGATGGGATCCATGTATGAGAACAAAGTGTGGACTTTGGTTGACTTGCCCGATGATCGGCAAGCAATTGAGAATAAATGGATCTTCAAGAAGAAGACCGACGTGACGATGGTAATGTTATCGTCTATAAAGCTCGACTTGTTGCAAAAGGTTTTCGACAAGTTCAAGGGATTGACTACGATGAGACCTTCTCACCAGAAGCGATGCTTAAGTCCGTCCGAATCATGTTAGCAATTGCCGATTTTATGATTATGAAATTTGGCAAATGGATGTTAAAACTGCATTCTGAATGGATTTACGGAAGAAGAGTTGTATATGATGCAACCAGAAGGTTTTGTCGATCCAAAGGAGCTAACAAAGTGTGCAAGCTCCAGCGATCCATTTATGGACTGGTGCAAGCCTCTCGGAGTTGGAATAAACGTTTTGATAGTGTGATCAAAGCATTTGGTTTTATATGAGACTTTTGGAGAAGCTGTATTTACAAGAAAGTGAGTGGGAGCTCAGAGCATTTACGATATTATATGTGGATGACATATTATTGATCGGAAATGATATAGAATTTCTGGATAGCATAAAGGGATACTTGAATAAGAGTTTTTCGATGAAAGACCTCGGTGAAGCTGCTTACATATTGGGCATTAAGATCTATAGAGATAGATCAAGGCGCTTAATAGGACTTTCACAAAGCACATACCTTGATAAAGTTTTGAAAAAGTTCAAAATGGATCGAGGCAAAGAAAGGGTTCTTGCCGGTATTACAAGGTGTGAAGTTGAGTAAGACTCAATGCCCGACCACCGCAGAAGATAGAGAGAAAATGAAAGATGTTCCTATGCTTCAGCCATAGGCTCTATCATGTATGCAATGCTGTGTACGGACCTGATGTGTGCCTTGTTGTAAGTTTAGCGGCGGTACCAAAGTAATCCAGAGTGGATCCTTTGGACAGCGGTCAAGAACATCCTTAAGTACTTGAGAAGAACTAAGGATATGTTTCTCATTTATGGCGGTGACAAAGAGCTCGTCAGAATGGCAGTTACGTCGACGCAAGCTTTGACACGATCCGGACGATTCTAAATCGCAAACCGGATCGTATTTACATTAAGCGGTGGAGCTGTCGGTTGGTGCAGTTCCAAACAAAGCGTCGTTCGGGATCTACATGTGAAGTTGAGTACATAGCTGCTTGGAAGCAGCTAATGAAGGAGTGCGGATGAAGGAGTTCATAACCGATCTAGGTGTTGTACCTAGTGTATCGGGTCCAATGAAAATCTTTTGTGACAATCTTGGTGCAATTGCCTTGGCAAAGGAATCCAGATTTCACAAGAGAACCAAGCACATCAAAAGACGCTTCAACTCCATCCGGATTTGGTCGGTGGGAGACATAGAGATATGCAAGATACATACGGATCTGAATGTTGCAGACCGTTGACTAAGCCTCTTCCACGAGCAAAACATGATCAGCACCAAGACTCCATGGGTGTTAGAATCATTCTTGTGTAATCTAGATTATTGACTCTAGTGCAAGTGGGAGATGAAGGAAATATGCCCTAGAGGCAATAATAATGTTATTATTTATTTCCTTATATCATGATAAATGTTTATTATTCATGCTAGAATTGTATTAACCGGAAACATAATACATGTGTGAATACATAAACCTACTGAGTGTCACTAGTATGCCTCTACTTGACTAGCTCGTTAATCAAAGATGGTTATGTTTCCTAACCATGAACAAGGAGTTGTTATTTGATTAAACGGGATCACATCATTGGTTGAATGATCTGATTGACATGACCCATTCCATTAGCATAGCTTTTGATCGTATAGTTTGTTGCTAGTGCTTTTCTTCATGACTTATACATGTTCCTATGACTATGAGATTATGCAACTCCGTTTGCCGAGGAACACTTTGGGTGCTACCAAGCGTCACTGGAATCGGGTGATTATAAAGGTACATTATGGTGTCTCGAAGGTACATGTTGGGTTGGCATATTTGAGATTAGGATTTGTCACTCCGATTGTCGGAGAGGTATCTCTGGCCCTCTCGGTAATGCACATCACATAAGCCTTGCAAGCATTGCAACTAAATGTGTTAGTTGTGAGATGATGTATTACGGAACGAGAAAAGAGACTTGCGATGTGAGATTGAACTAGGTATTGGATACCGACGATCGAATCTCGGGCAAGTAACATACCGATGACAAAGGGAACAACGTATGTTGTTATGCGGTCTAACCGATAAAGATCTTCGTAGAATATGTAGGAGCCAATATGGGCATCCAGGTCCCGCTATTGGTTATTGACAAGAGAGGTGTCTCGGTCATGTCTACATAGTTCTCGAACCCGTAGGGTCCGCACGCTTAACGTTCGATGGCGGTTATTATGAGTTTATATGATATTGATGTACGAAGGTTGTTGAGTCCGGATGAGATCACGGACATGACGAGGAGTCTCGAAATGGTCGAGACATAAAGATTGATATATTGGAAGCCTATGTTTGGACTCGGAATCACTCCGGGTGAAATTGGGAATTTTGCAGATGCAGGGGTTACCGGAACCTCCCGGGGTCAATGGGCCTTGATGGGCCTTAGTGGGAAAGAGAAAAGGGGTCATAGTGCTGGTCGCACCTTCCCCCTCCCTAGTCCTATTAGGACTAGGAGAAGGCGCTCTCTCTCTCCCTTCCCACTTGGGGAAACCTAGTTGGACTAGGATTTGGGGGAATCCTACTCCTAGTAGGAGTAGGACACCTGGCGCACCTCTCCTTGGCGGCCAGCCCCCCCTTCCCTCCTTTATATAGGCAGGGGCACCCCATGACACACAAGTTGATCATTGAGATCGTTCCTTAGCCGTGTGCGGTGCCCCTTCCACTAAACTACACCTCGAATATACCGTTGCGGAGCTTAGGCGAAGCCTGCGCCGGTGGAACATCATCATCATCCACCACGCCGTCGTCTTGTGAAACTCTCCCTCAACACTCGGCTGGATCGGAGTTCGAGGGGCGTCATCGAGCTGAGCGTGTGCAGAACTTCGGAGGTGCCGACGTTCGGTACTTGGATCGGTTGGATCGGGAAGAAATACGACTACTTCCTCTACGTTGCGTCAACGCTTCCGTTGCTGGTCTCACGAGGGTGCGAGACAACACTCTCATCTCGTTGCTATGCATCACCATGATCTTGCGTGATCGTAGGAAATTTTTTGAAATTACTACGTTCCCCAACAGTTTCGTCGCGGGTTTTTGCGGCCTCGGTGTACGAATGGGTGGGCGGATGGGATGGCAGTGGGGAACCATGGCTTGGAGACGCGCTTGTCCGAAATGTGGGGTAAGTTACGAAAGTACCCCCCACCGATTTGAGGCGGTTCTTTCGGTTTAGGGGTACCACGGGCATTTCGCGTGTCGGGATTTCACAGGAGGTGGGAGTTTTCGCGCGCGTTGTAATTTCGGAATAGCAAGGCACGGGTTGAGATGAAGGTAGTTGTCGGAGCACAACGAGACAAAGATATATCTTAAATATTTCGGGCTAACAAGGCGCGGGTTGAAGAGGCGGGAGTTTCGCAGCACGATAGACAGAGACGCTAGCTTGAATTTTCGGCATAACAAGGCGCGGCTTGAAATTTCGGAAGAACAATCTTAACGTGTATAGAAAAAGACAATTTGCACCTCAACACGCACAACACACACACAAACACCATTTAGACTAGAGTAAGGTACACGTGCATTGCACGCATGAGATTTGGCAACCAAATTATGAATAAATACCACATTATAGCATGCAAGCTTTGAGTCATATATGCATGATGTAGATGTTCGTTTAATTCTTATAGTTCATTTCATTCAAAATCATCTAGTTTTTATAAGAAAGCTAATCTATTTTAAGATTCATGGAATTGTGCGTTGTAAGACATAAAATAAAAACAAATAATGGCAAATCATGTAGAAAAACATTTGGGCAATTCTGATATGGAAGATTCTAGAACAAATAAGAAGTGCTTGTGTTTTGATGTTTGTGCATTATGCTTAAGTTCAACCATGGAGTCTTCTAGATTATACATGTGGCGAAATCTGGTGGAATCTAGATGATATCCAACGACCAATAGTGCTCAAATTTGCCATCTTTGGACCATCGGATTCGCCTCATCCAACGACCATCTTTCAAAGTTAAAGTTACCCGCACACAATATAAAAAAATATAAAAGATAATATATATATAGGGGTATAGATATAGATATGTGATGCGAAGCCGCCCATTATCTTCAATTAGAATAGTGTGTCCATGCACGGATGCGACGTGGCCAAATGATGTCTGCCATCGGTATCTCAAATTCAAATCAGTCTGACCTTGTTCAATGTGTATACATTACAACATGCTCGTTTCCAAACCACACCGCGCAGATCTCCGTTATATTCACGCATGCATGGGTTTCAAACATCAGGATCTCTTATTCAAATATTTGAATTCAACTTTACATTGATTATGACCTCACCTATTCTTTTACACCCACACAGTAGTCTTCTCTTTATAATTGTACCACCAACTTTCTCTCGTGCATGCATACACACACACACTACCACTAGCTCATTTATTTTTCGTGGCTCCGCCACTGCGTGCAACAGCGCACGCGTTCGCCCCCTCTCTCTAAATATCGATCTCGCACTTATGCATTCCTTCATAGTCTCCCTCCACTCGGCCCCTCGCACCATCTTCTAGCCCCCCACCGGATTTTGCCACATGTACAACCTAGCAGACTCCATGGTTGAACTTAAGCATAATGCACAAACCTCAAAACAACAGTGGTTCTCTTTTGTTCTAGAATCTTCCGTATCATAACTGCCCAAACTTTTTTCTAATTCAATTGCCATTATTTGTTATTAATTTATGCTTTACAACGCACAATTCCATGAATCATAAAATAGACTAAGGGCTTCTTTGATTCAATGGATTCTCAAAGGAATTTTGGAGGATTCTAATCATTAGGATTTTTTTCCTATCTTGGTTGTTTGATTCGTAGGATTGTAAACCATAGGAATTTTTTCCATAGATTTCTGCGTTTTTTCCATGCACAATCAAACACTCGTACAATCATGTAGGATTCAAGACGACATTCCACTATAATCCCATGTTTTTCCTATTCCCACGTTCTTAGCTTTTTTTATAAAAACTAAGAGGGTGCTTGGATCCAAGGGACTTATTTTAGTCTGACTAAAAATAGTCTCTTTAAGAGACTAAAGTTCCAAGCACCCCTGACTAAAGAGGGGCTAAAAGTAGTCTTGAGACTAAAAATTTTTAGTCAGGGGTACCCCTACTAAAATGTGGATTAGTCCTCTCTCTCCTCATTTAACTCCTCTCCTTTAACATGGGCGAGTTCTGGATTGGAGGGTCTGGAGGATAATAAATGCTCATTAATTTGATTTTACTCTCCTTAGTATTTGGATCCAAGCATGGATGAGGCTAGCATGTTTTAGTCTCACTACTTTTAGTGATGGGACTAAAACGTATCCAAGCACCCTCTAATTGATTTTCAATGAGATGAACTATAAGAATTAAACGAAGGGCTACATCAGGCATATATGACTCAGAGCTTACATGCTATAGTGCGGTATTTATTCATAATTTGGTTGCAAAATCTGATGCGTGCAATGCACGTGTACCTTACTAGTACTTCGAGTATGTGCAAAGCACGTAAATTAGAATACCAATGGCACGCTACACAGTGTCTCTCTTACAGTTCATGAAGCCACGTGGCACATGTGGAGGCGTTGTCGCGACTCCTTGCGTGGATTGATCACAGTGACGTGCTGCTGGTTCCAGAAGAATGTACTCGTCCTCCCTGAGCCATACTGGCGGTACATGCACGAAGTGAAGATGTGCACGCACGCCACGCACGCACTCATTCCCTTGCACGCACTGCGCTTGGTACACGGCGGACGCAATTTTGTACCAAGATCCACCCCATGTGATAATTTGACGCGTGTAAAGTCGTTCACTTCATTGATGGTCAATTAATACAGCGCATGCAAATTGAGTGGACGTGAGGGCGGAAGAAAGACATTATTACTCCATTGTGCGCATGCGAGTAGTTAAATCGTGGGTTGCTAAGTAGTACTTCCATTGGTCTCCTTCGTATTTTTGCCAATTTTTGAGAGTAACATAATATTTACGCATTTGAGCAGTGTAGTACTTGAAATTTATGTTCCGCTAAACTCATCGGGAGCCGTTTCGGGCCTCAAAACCAAAACCATCAATTAATCTTTACCTTGTTCCCATCACATTCGAAAGCCTGCTCACACCTACTAGTACGTACCAAACCTGAACATGTTCCCACTATGCAGGTATTAGTACTAGTGCTAGTACTTAGGTTATAAAAAGGGGAACTACCTAACGAAAATTACTCTACCTTTCCTCCTCATAAGTGCTTCTTCTTCGTAAAATCGTTGCCATGGCGGTGAGCAGAGCTCTAGGTCGAGAACTACTCGTAATAAGGGAGCGGCAACCAAGGCTGCGAAAAAAAAGAGAGGGCTCGCCGCCATGCAGAGACCTCGAAAGATCTCTCACGGGCAGGCGATGGCTCCCAAGAGCGCCCTAGCCGCGGAGGCGAACATGCCGAGCCGGCGGAGCTGAGTCGTTATCCTCGGCGGCATGCCCGATCAGCTCAATAAGCACCTCAATAAGCGAAGGAGTTCATCCAAGGCTTGATGGAGTTCTTGAAGGAGAACCTCGACAACATGCCCGCCGAGCTCAATCAGCAGGGGAGTTGACCGCCGGCTTGGTGATCTTCTTGAAGAAGAGCATTGCCTCGGAGAAGAAGGCGACCGCGAAATCCTGCGACTTCAGGAGGACAAGGCGAAGCTCGCCACGAGATCGACTGTTGAAGGAGAAGAACGCCGGCTGGAAGAAGCTGCATGAGAATAGTAGTTCCTCGATGAAGATGCTGCAGGCCCTCGTCATGAAAGCGAAGGAGGAGTTGGCGAAGCTCGCGCCGAGCACCCGGCTGCTGTCAAGGTACGTAATGCGGCCGTGGAGCAGATGATGAAGGCTCGCGTCGAGAAATCCCGCGTCATGGACTGAATGAAGAAGATGGCGGAGGAGACGCGCAAGGAGATGGAGGTCGTGGAGGCAATGAAGAAGCGATTCACGACTCATGGCGAATTAGATCATTTGGGGTGATAATCTTCCTTCTTCTTTTGCTGCTGTGTTTCATCTTTTGCTTGGTGTTTACGCGATGCGTGTCACGTTCTCTGCGAGGCATGAATAGTAAAATGGTTTTTTGAGGAATGAATAGAACAATGCTAACAATGAGATGACTAGCAAATTAGATCATTTTTATCGCCATATATGGCTTTGGGCTGCCGTGTTTCGTGTTCCTCCGTCGCAGTACTACTCCAGTGGAGAACTTCAGTATACCGCACGGTTCTTTGCTTCTCCTCGATCAGGTCGTCGGCGCATTTATACGAGCAGTCAAATCACAAGGCCCCGCCTTCCAGCAGTAATGAGCCGTCAAATCACAAAGGCCCTCGCCTCTCATGAAACCGACCAAGCTAGACTGCCCCGCCCTCTAGCCTTTAAAAAAATGTATACTTTTGTACAGCAGTAGTATCGATGGATTGCGCCATGGAGCAAAACTTGAAATTTAAGAAAAGGTGGTACATATAGAGAGCGCTGGTCGCCAAATTATGCATATAGTATTATTAAAAAATCTAGTCACAATAATGGTGTCCAGCACAACCCACCCCTCAAATAAAACTAAGCACCCTGGAATTCTTTGACAAAACTAAGCACCCCGAAATTCTTTGACAACTAAACTGCTGGCTATATGATGTTGGCCATATATATTGTACGTATATAATATGAAGAAACGAGTGGTAGTACTATACCAACTAAAAGATGAAATGTAAGAAATACTAGTATGTACGTACTGAAGAGTTAAAGTAACAAGAAGAAACATAACATAGTTCTGCTGGGGGCTCAGCACAACACACTCCTCAAATTAAATTAAGCACACCTGAAATTAAACTTTGCAACTATCCCGGTAGACACTGCATTAGAACCACCAGGAGCAACGACACTGCCACCGTACTCGGAGTCCTCGTCCACGTCCTCGACTTCGACCTTGTCCCTCTTCCTCTTGGCCGATACTTCTTTGCTTGAACCGCCAACTTGGCTGTTGCTCTTCATCTAACCCTTGTAGATATTGAAACAAAGGTAGCCATCCATTGCAGCGTAGTGGATGTGGTCTATATCTAGTACATTTCGCTGCCATGCATGACGATGAAAGCGTGTATGGAGGTTTCTCCGGTTTACGTCTGAAGGATGAACCATGGCTCTGCCAGGTCAGATTGAAGGTCGACGAGAGGACATCACCGATTCTTTTGGAGGTCGAAGGTGTTGCGTACAACGAGGCCTATCCGACGAGACTTCTTTGTCGTTACCAAAGTCTCTGAGAACGAATTTGACTAGGTTGCTCTCGAGGAAGTCCTTAAAATCTCGGCACTCAATGTCGGCATGGCATATGTGGTAGACCAAGCATAAGTCATGCATAAAACTGGATCACGGCGGCTTCTTCCTCTCTTCGTCCTTTAGATCCTTCTCTCGCCCCAGACTGTGGTGTACTCAATATCTAGCCCAGCGACCCACTCATCATCTGAGTCTTCGAACATGCGTCTGAAGCGAGAAAGGCATCCTTTCACCGTCACGGAAGAACGGGTGTTGATGACGTCGAACTCATCGCCGGTGATGGTTCTGACCTTGTACTCACCGCCGATCGGGGAGATTTGGGACGCCATGGATTTGGGAGGAGGGTTAGGATTAGTGGAACTGCCGTAATATGAATGGACGGGACGATTAGGAGCGAACCGCCGTAATATTAAAGGGCGTGCGGAGGGACGAGTAGGAGCGAATCGCCGTCAGGCGAGCAGCGGGTAGCGGCTTTACATTCTCCCATGATACGGGCTTCCGAGAGCCCTTGGATCTGAGATTGAGCGGTTGCATGGCGTGATTCTAGACCTATGGGTGAATATCCTATCACGGAGGGTTATTACGCAAATTTTCAGCAACTTAGCATGCGACCGTTTGATCTCAGATCCAAGGCTGCCAGCAGCCCGTATCATAGTCGCGCCTACCACGACCGTCGCGTCGCTCGCGCGGTCGCGCCCTTGGAGATTTAACACGGTGCGTTAGGCTATCTCATGTTGGCATGTCATACATAGTCATCACTTAGTCACTCATACTACAACAAGGTTGGCTATACGTGTATTTTTTTTACTCCTCTCTATCTCTTTCCTCGTACTCCCTCCTCCCATAATATAAGAACGTTTTTGAAACTAGTGTAGTGCCAAAAACGTTCTATATTATGGGACACGGGGAGCAAGTAAGTACAATAGTGCGCTTTACATGGCATTTTTGCATATGTGGAGGAAAGAGAGGCAAGGAAAAAGTGGAGAAGTGGGATCTCATGCAAGAGCCAGCCTCTACTACATGGTGGAGCATTGGGAGAGGCACCTGTATGGAGGTGGTCAGGAATCGGGAGCATCACGCCGGTCATAGCGCCGCAGTTAAAATGATAATGGCAAGTCAAATCACGGGGCCCCACCTGTCCAAAGAATAACTTCATTGTCAAATCACACAGCCCTACGTTTACTGAGCCTACTCCCTCGTCTTCTCGCGTCTCTGTCGAACCGACTAGGCGGAACTGCCCGCCGCCTACCGCGCAGAAAAGCCCGCCCTCTACTTTTAAATAGTATCTGATATACTAATTTTGTATCCATGGATTGCACCCGTGCCATGGAGCAAAGCATCTAGGAAACGGCAGACACGTACGGAGTATCAAGACGCCCGTCGCATTCGCGTCGCACCCAGACGGTCGGTCGATGCGCACGCTGCTCTCCGAATGGAACACGCGTCATATTGCGTTCGCACACACATGTGGGGCGACAATTGAGAACCGACCATAGGCACACTCCCGGCCCGCAAGTCGGGTGACTTAATAGAAGAGGAGACGGCGATAGTACTAGAGAAGTGTTGTAGTACTACGTTGGTGCTCGGACGATCCCCGCAAGACACGGAAGATCAGTTCGTCCATGTATGTGACCAGACTCCAGCAGACACGCTGGATTGGCTATCGTCTACATATCGTGCAGGCTGTGTTGTACATGGCTGTAGTTGTGGTGAGAAATCTAAAAGGTTTCTTGTCATCTCGCAAAATTAGGTGTCATGTGCTTCGGATCACTGCGAGGGTTAAACAGCGACAACCGAGTTGGGCTAGTCATTGGGGCACATGCACGAATAGTGACTACTCGGCTGCCATCTAGGTCAAGCCGGCTATATTAATTAGGACATCTATCGACGGACCCCTTTTCTACGAGTTTATCTTTAATTTGAGCTTTGTTCCTCGTCTAGTTTGTCCGTCGGGATTCATGTTGTCTCCTTTGGGCGGTGAGGTTATGATTTCTTGTCATGTGGCATTTTTTCGTGTTATATGTTATAATCCGTGCTTGAGATCAAAATGGCGACAAGCTGCGCCTCCGGCCACGTGCATGAAGACTACTCGGCAGTCATTGGCGAGGTCAAGCCGGCTCCGTAGACAAAAGAAAACTAGTACTACTCCACTATATAGGCAGGAGCCTCGCGCTTGCTTGCTAGTGTTGCTCTCTTCACTTGTCTCGGCCTCTCCAGATCTAAACACGACAGCGGTGGCCACACTCTCTCTCTCTCGCTCACCGCTGGTCACAGATCCAGCGGATCCTCTCCGCCGGGAAGGTGAGAAGGTGCAACGTTCACCTTGATCGTCTTCGGCGACGGCTCTTACCCCTTCTGGGCGCGTCCCGATCAGCCTGCCTTGCCGTTCTCTCCCAAGCACTTCTTTGGCGAGGAGGGCCTCGACCTTCTTCCTCGCTGCCGTAGTGTGGGCAGATCCGCCTCCGCCGCCCACCTAGCGACATCTCGGCGACCATTCAAAAACCACCCGGAAAGTGAAGGTGTTGTGGAGAAGTAGATCGATGGAGAGTACAACCGACACGTGAGGATCGCAGACGGCGACCCTGTGAAGCTAGCTAGGATGTTGGAGATACATCTTGGTTTGACAACAAGGACCAACTAGCAGCGACGGTGACATCCATGGCCAAATATCTGCAACAGAAGCGAAGGCGGCGATACTCCGGAGGAATGGCGCCGAGTACATAGAGCTGCTCCTCTGGGCCATGGAGCAAACAGATTCACCAAATCCGGTAGTGAGGAGCGGTGGTGGGAGTATCGATCCCGGATGGAGCATCCACCGAGATTGAAGGATCGAGCATCTACAAGGTGTCGTTTGTGAGGGTGTCCTGCCAGAGCGAGCGGTGGAGTCTTCGTCAACCGAACCCAACTACAAGAGGAGAAAAGCAGTTGGTCCGATGGCGCTTCCCGCCATCGTCTCCCTCGCCGTTCACATCGTCTCACGGGCGGTGCATGTCCGCCGAGGAATAGGAGGGGCTGCCCCCCAGCCCAATAGTCGGGAAGGTTGTGAATTGTCGAGGAGCTTAGGGTTGTCAAGATTTGCAGGTTGTGAATTGTGTTTTGTGTTGTGTATTTTGAGAGTACTTTCATATATGAATGTCTTTTGAATTTCAGATTTGCGATATTGAGCATATGAAGTATTTTATGAATTCTAGAGATCTATTTTAGCACTTAAAATGTAGTTTCATAGGAGTATAAAAGTGCGGACAATGTGATTCTCGAGAAGAAAGCGCAAGTTTCAGATTTGATAATAAGCTGTAAGTTCGATTTCGAGATAAGAAGCGCAAATTCGTGAGGCGAGCATTTATATTAACACGGCCTTTTCAAATAGGGTTAACATCATGTTGGAAGTTTTATTCATGGTCGAAAATGGAACTACCAGCAGTTAACATCATGCTATCAACATTCATGAATAGCACATCTTCATATGATGCACAGTCAAAATGCCCACACAATATCAAGTGTGCGAAACACAGAGAAAACGAGGGACGAAGTTTTGGAAAGTGTTGGACGTGGTTTTGGGCTGCCCCGTCTAGGCTTTCATTTTTAACATGCGCAGCCCATGACCTCGGATGGGAGGTCCATAGGCCTGTTTGTATTTTCTTAGGGTCGTCATGTATCGACCGGCCTATGGACCTCCCATCCGAGGTTTTATTTTTGGCAGCCCAATTTATGTATTTTTTTTTAAAGAAAACACAGAGGTCTGTTCTATTTTTCTATATAATAAGAATAGGAACGCCAGGTCCAACTTATGTTTCCCTTCTAACTATATTATATATATTTAAATTATTTTATATGTTGATTGTTTAGTTCACATAATTGGCAAATAGACGACCGCTCTCGCGGTCCCCTTCACCCCCGCCACCACCTCCACCCTCGCCGCCGCCATAGATCTCGCTGCCACCCCCCGCCTCCTGACTCCGGCGCGCCTGCCCCCCTCAGCAAGTCCGCTCGCGCGCCCCATGGAGTCGTCGGCCATATCCACGGGGGAATGGCTGGAAGACAGCAGATGTACAAGATGCATCTCCTACATGTCTACAAAGCCTTCCGCGGATGCTCCGGCCCGCTTCGACTCCCACAAGGCCGTGCAGTCTTGCGGAGACTCGAGTGAGGAGATGGAGGGAGCGGGCGATGCGGATCCGCGACGACGCTCTCTCCTGGACCCAGTGCACGCGCGAATGGAGGGAAGCAGAGGAGGAAGCTGCGAGGGAGGAAGCCGAGGAGGGACCAAATCCGTTCTCTCACTCGCACAGGTATGCTAGGATGTGCAAGGATCATGTGGATTGGGAGCTGCTGAATCTAGCCCTACGGATCTACTTCGAAGGAGATTTCTCGGAGAAGCACAGGATGCCCCACCCCAGTGAGCCGCCGATTGCGTTCGTTCGATGGGAGAAAGGAGAAATGAATTCAGGAGATCCACGCCGTCTTTGCGAGATGGGAATGCTTGATCGGACTCCTGCCCACCAAAGACGCCACCGGGCCGAGCAGGTGGATCCCTACCTACCTCTCCCCAAACACATGAGAAGATTGAAATTAGGCTTGCAATCTTCTTCAATTGAGCTGTCTGGTGGTTATTTACGCTACTTGAGAGACAACATCGGGTGGAGGATGAGAAGGAACCAGAACTCCGATGAATTTCCCCTATCACAATGGGGGGGCGCCCGGTTGGGCGGTGGTGCGGCCCACCTCCGTCCCAAATGGGGGCACAATCTGGGCAGTCTCCTGTAATTGCCCAAGATCAACCTGCTGGTGGTTCTGACTCTCAGATTAGTGGGAAATCTCAAGGCAAGAATCAGCAAAAGAAGAGATAGGACATCCGAAACTGCTCTTGCCCTGCTCGGGTCTTATGGCATACTCTGAGGTGATCTGCTACAAGCTGTGGGGAACCAGGGCATCATTTGGATAAATGTGTCAAGCCCAAGAGTTGTTTTATCTGCAAAATGGTTACCCATAAAGTTGAGAATTGCCTGTCGGAAGGAAAACCCACAGTTCGCTAGATATGTTGGAAGTCTTTGCTCGAGATTATGTCCACCATTGATGAATTTTACGTGACATGAAATTAGATAGTTTCTTTCCCTTTCTAGTTGTAGAGCTCGCCTGAGATGTGGTAGTGACCACACTCCTTTGCTCTAGGACTCGGTCTTAATGAAACTCCAAAGAGCAATAGTTTTAAATTTGAAAAGTGGTGGTTGCTTAGAGAAGATTTTCTTGAGCTAGTCGGAAAATCTGGAATGAGCCTCTTGGGAGCAGTTGCCACCTAGAAAATTGGCGAGATCAAAATCGGAGATTTAGAAGAACTACCAAAGGGTGGAACTCCAATGAGGAAGCTAATCTTAGAAGATATAAAGGCTTCTCCTCCTTGAGTTTGATTCTCCAGATATTAAGCGCGAAACCACCGACTTCTCGAGGTGAGACTAATAGATTAAACTTTGTCCATGGAGAGCTCAAGAAAATTTGGCTTCAAGAAGAAATCAAAGCCAAACAAAGGTCTAGAGATAGGAACATTAAGAGGGTGATAGAAATACTACTTACTTCCATGCAGTAGCTAACCATAGGAGGAGGAAAACCCTCATTCACTCCCTTGATGGCCCTAATGGCCTATTCGAGGTAGATGAGATCTTTGAAAGTGGCTAGTGACTTCTACAAAGACCTATTTAAGAAAGAAAACCCTTCTGGGTTCTCTCTACAAAACAATTTTATCTCTGCTTCTGAAAAAGTCTCTCTTGCTGAAAATAAGCTGCTAGAAGCCCCTTTTCGAGATAGAGGTGAAGGAAGCCATTTTAGCTCTTATCTGATGGGGCTCCTGGTCCGATGGGATTCCTTCTTGTTTTACCAGCATTTTTGGGACTTGGTGAAAATGATCTCTTAGATCTTTTCAAGTCTTTCATAGAAGAGAGTTGGATCGACAACTTACTCATGGGGGTCTGTTGGGGTCAAGTTAAATAACTGTGAAAGTGATTTTTCCTTCTTTGGTAAAGGCCTTAGGCAAGGTGACCCCATCTCCCGCTTTTGTTTAATTTAGTAATGGACGTTCTTAGTAAAATCTTTGAGCAAAGTTGTTGATCATAGTCGATTGCGGGGCTCATCACGAGGTGCCCTCGGTGGCATCATCGCCTTCAATATCTTGATGATACCATCCTTTTCTTAGACAATGACTCCACACATGCTAGCAATCAAAACTGTTCTAACCTGTTTTGAACAAGTCTCGAGCATGAGAATCAACTACTCTAAAAGTGAACTCATCCCTATCAACATGGATGATCGGGAGTTAGTGACTTCCTCTCTATTCTAGTCTGTAATAAAGGTAACTTCCCCATTAAGTACCTAGGTATCCCTCTCCACTATGATAAAGCGAGGAGAGAGGATATCCACCCCTCTCGGATAAAATCATTAAAAGGATTCTTTGGGTGGAGGGCAAACTTCTCTCTTCAGAGGTAGATTGATCCTCATACAAGCTTGTTTGACTAGCCTTCCAAGTGTATCTCCTCTCCTTCTTCAAGTTCCCTAAATGGGCAAAGTGAACCTCATCAATTCTCGGATGTCTCATTGCTTGTGGAATGATTTTGAGGGAAATAGGAAGCTACACCTTGCTAATTGGGCCCTAGTCTCTATGAAAAAGATTTTGGAGGCCTAGGCATACCTAACCTCCAAGAAATTAACATCTGTCTTCTAAGGTCTTGGATTAAAAGATTCTATGAGGAAGACACGAAACCACGAAGCTTCTTATTGCCCATAAATACCTAGGAAATAAACCTAATATTTTTGTCCCTTCCTCCAACCCTAAGACCTCTAGATTCTGGAAAGGATTAAAATCTATTATGCATGCTGTGAAATTTGGCTACATATGGAACATAGGGGATGGGAGCACTCCGGCGGCCACTCCGGCGGCGGGAGGGAGCGGGAACCTCGGTCTGTCCGCTAGGTGGGTGTGTGGTATGGTTAGGGTTGAGGGTGACGCTGCCGAGGCCGTTGCGGTGGTGTCGCGTCGGAATAAGTTTCTCCGGACTTCGTTCGCGGTCGGTGAGGCTTTTGCCTTCGTCTAGGAGCCAGTGAGGTGGGGATCCCGGATCTCGTCGAGGTCGCGGGCTATGGTGGTGGAGGTCCATCGACCTTGGCCGTTTGGGTCCTCGGATGGGCGATGGATGCGGGAGGCGAAGACCCTTCTTCTTCCTTGTCGGTATGATTTTGTTCTTGTTGTTCTTCTCCTTCCTCTCGCGATCTTTGTTGGGAGATCTGCTTTGCTGGGCGGATGGCCGCCACGATCTTTGGACCGGTCGGATGACTCGAGTTCTCTTTCTTCCGGAAGGGACACTTTTCGCGGTACTCAAAGCCAAAGATGGCGACGACCGTTGCAGGTGTGTTGGATTGATGTACATGCCCTCTCAGTGATGGTGCAAAGAAAGGAGGAAGCAGCATGACGGGAATTGTACCATGGTTGAAGACGATGACCTGCTTGCACCTGGTTGCAGATCCTTCTGTTGCAGGGGTCTTCTCTCAAGATTCAGGGATGATGACAGAGGGTTCCAGAGATCTTCTTGTGTTATGGTTGTCTTAAGGTATTCTAGGTGTTCATGGTCCTTCGTGTTTGCGTTTCGGTGTGCTTGTAAGGGTCAACTACTTTGTATTGTTTCGTGATTTGAATGAAAAAATTCTCAAAAAAAGAGCTGCCTTACGTAAAACATGTTCCAAACGAGCTTTTGTTCTTTTAGAAAAACTAATTATGTCCGTGTTTGACATGTGCCGATGAACTTGTAATTTGTACGGAACTGCTTCAAAGATCCCTTAAAAGCAACAATGGTTGCATGTGTCTTCATTTTGGAGAATAATATCATATATTAGGAGAATCGCTACATCTATATTATGTTTCATCTATCTTGTATTCGCTTGAAGAAATATTAGGTGGATAATCGAATATACAAGTCAACTAAAAATGCTCAACAACAAAAACCATATGGGCGATGGTGTGTGTGCTAGGTCCTTGAAAGATCCCTCCATTTCAAAATACAACGTGAATAGACTTTTTCAAAATTCAACTCTACAACATTTGATTAAGTTTATATAAAAAGCTATGTACATATATAATACCAAACATTACATATTATTTAACCAAGGGAGTAACATTTTGCATAGTCATAGATTATACCTTTCACCACCACTAGTCAATCTTGAAGAGTTTTTAAAATCTTTCGCTTGGTCATAATTTTTTTGCCAACTCACATCGTTTTTTAGTCTATTTATTTAGTTATATTTTAAGAGTTTGGACATTTTTTAGGGGATGGACTTTTTTTTCATATTTTTTTGAGACACACTTTTTTTTATTTTTTTTAGAGAAACTTTTTTTTAGTAACCGACACACTTTTTTGTTATATAATATTGTTCTGTCTTGGGCTAACCTGCCTTGGCCCATGGGCCCATCTCGGCCCTTTTCCTCTAGGGTTAGCCGGTTAGGTCAAGGTCTCCCATCCTTTCCCCACCCCACCTCTATTAATACCCGCCGCCGCCGATCCTATCCCCATCACCTCATCCCATCCCGCCGGCGAAGACTCCCCACCACCAAACCCTAGATTACAGTAGTTAGATCTCGTTCTCCGGCGAGGCCAAGATGGTGTGCATCCGGCAGGCGACGATCGACGACCTGCTGGCGATGCAGGCGTGCAACCTGATGTGCCTGCCGGAGAACTACCAGATGAAGTACTACTTCTACCACATGCTGTCGTGGCCGCAGCTGCTCTTCGTCGCCGAGGACTACGGCGGCCGCATCGTCGGCTACGTGCTGGCCAAGATGGAGGAGGACCCCTCGGAGCCCTGCCACGGCCACATCACCTCGCTCGCCGTGCTCCGCTCCCACCGCAAGCTCGGCCTCGCTACCAAGCTCATGTCGGCCGCGCAGGCCGCCATGGACCAGGTCTTCGGCGCCGAGTACGTGTCCCTCCACGTCCGCCGCTCCAACCGCGCCGCCTTCAACCTCTACACCTCCACCCTCGGCTACCAGATCCACGACATCGAGGCCAAGTATTACGCCGACGGCGAGGACGCCTACGACATGCGCAAGATGCTGCGCCAGCCCGTGCCCAAGAAGCACCATCACCACCACCACGCCGGCGGCGGCTGCTGCTCCCACGACGCCCCCGCTGCCGCGGCCGGCTCGTCCCCAACTTCTGCTTCGCCCGAGAAGAAGGCCGACTCATGAGGGTAAGCTGCTGCCTTCTCTCGATCTGTTATTTTTTGCGAAATATAAGCTGTAGAAAATTGAATTGATGCTAGCTAGTATCATACTGAATTGAATACTGCTGTGTGATGAGCCTGTTCCCTGTCATTTAGTGGCGATTTTGCCAGGAGTTTATCATAGCCAAATCTCGCTTATGGATCTTGGATTTTGCTAGGAAAATTAAGTTGATGCCTATGGCAACTATGCTTTCCCAATTGAATACTACTGTGCGATGAACGTCATAGTGAAATCTTGCTGTTGGATCTTGTGTGCGGCGCCTCTCTCACCTTTGGCTTCTTGAGATTGACCTTTCTCAAAGTTGCCCAGTCATGGAGGCGCATAGTGATCACTGGCCGGTTTAACGTGGGAGCTAGCAGTTTGTTGCCACGCTTCCAAAATCTCTCGCCACATCTATTGTTATCATAACAAAATACTTTTTTTATCTCATGTGGTTTGATGAGCATTCATTAGGTCTTACCTTGTGCTTACCGGAGCTATAATGTGCTCCGGTGCCTCTCTCACCTTTGGCATCTTGAGATTGTTCTTTCTCAAAGTTGCCCAGTCATAGTGGCACATAGTGAGTCCTGGTGGGTTTAACGTGGGAGGTAACTCTTTATGGTTGTGCTTCCAAAATCTCTCGCTACATCTGTTGGATTAAATCACTTTACTTCTCATTGTATTGTGAATTTAGTGGTTATGTGCAATTAAGTTATGTAAAACTATTGTGGCTTGAATTTGTTGCATCTTGCCAAGTTTTGTCAATGATGATTTCTGTCTGCAAAATGTATGCTCTGTGGATTCAAGCCCCTGTTTCAGGGAGAACCTCTTGATGAAGCAGATATAATATGACATCAATTGACAAATCTGAGACATCTTGTAGCATTGTTTTGCTTATTGCCTCGTTATTTTAGTAGTTAAATGTATTGAGGTTTTGTGACTTCTGATTATACAACTATCTTTATTGCCTGATACCTTAACCTTCATTTTCTGAAGTTTTGCCAATGATGATTCTGTCTGCAAAATGTATGCTCTGTGGATTCAAGCCCCTGTTTCAGGGAGAACCTCTTGATGAAGCAGATATAATGTGACATCAATTGACAAATCTGAGACATCTTGTAGCATTGTTCTGCTTATTGCCTTGTTATTTTAGTAGTTAAATGTATTGAGGTTTTGTGACTTCTGATTTTGCAACCATCTTTATTGCCTGGTACCTTAATCATCATTTTATTTAGTTTTGCCAATGATGATTCTGTCTGCAAAATGTATGCTCTGTGGATTCAAGCCCCTGTTTCAGGGAGAACCTCTTGATAAAGCAGATGTAATATGACATCAATTGACAAATCTGAGACATCTTGTAGCATTGTTCTGCTTATTGCCTTGTTATTTTAGAAGTTAAATGTATTGAGGTTTTGTGACTTCTGATTTTGCAACTATCTTTATTGCCTGATACCTTCATCATTTTATTTAGTTTTGCCAATGATGATTCTGTCTGCAAAATGTATGCTCTGTGGATTTCAAGCCCCTGTTTCAGGGAGAACCTCTTGATGAAGCAGATGTAATATGACATCAATTGACAAATCTGAGACATCTTGTAGCACTGTTCTGCTTTTTGCCTTGTTATTTTAGAAGTTCAATCTATTGAGGTCTGTGACTTCTGATTTTGCGTAAGTTTTGCCAATGATGATTCTGTCTGCAAAATGGATGCTCTGTGGATTCAAGCCCCTGTTTCAGGGAGAACCTCTTGATGAAGCAGATATAATGTGACATCAATTGACAAATCTGAGACAATAGTATAATATTGTGCTAGTAGATTGAATTGAGTTTTGAGTTTTTATTTAGCTTCCTTTGTTGCTTCCTATGATGATTCTGTCTGCAAAATGGATGCCCTGTGGACTCGAGCCCCTGTTTCAGGGAGAACCTCTTGAGAAAGCAGATGTAAAATGACATCAAATGACAAATCTGAGGTATTCCATATTGTTGCTTCCTAGTATTATGACATCAATCGACAAATCTGAGGTATTCCATGGCATTGTGCTTCCTGCTGAAGCAAAAGGCTATGATGAGAAAAGTCATGCACCACTCTGAAGAGATTCATCTCTTTGTGCTGATAAACAAACTTACAACCCATTTTACATCTGAGCCACCTCTTGGATACCTACTTTTGTGTTTCTTCTTTATTTGCTTTTCATGCCATAGATGGTAGTTTTACAAACCAGTTTGGGGAAATAATGTACAGAACCAGATGATGAGGTTGCCCAAGTGCAATCCTACCATGATGCGGACTGAAATTTCATTGAGGTCAAATACATATGCCGCTGATGGTTCTTCTTTACAATCCCGCATATTTTGAATGCCAGCTTATTCTTGTTAACTTCTGTCGTGAACCTTATTGCATTGCATATGAATTACTTTGTTTTCTGGTGATATTTTGTAGAAGCAAAGGCTATGATGAGAAAAGTCATGCACCACTCTGAAGAGATTTATCTCCTTGTGCTGATAAACAAACTTACAACCCATTTTACATCTGAGCCGCCTCATGTGTTTGTATTTTCTGATTTGTCTATTGGTTTTTGAGAAACCAAGTATTTTAAGGTAATAACTGGATTGGAGGGATAATAACAGAACCAGATGATGAGGGTTGCCTATGAGCGATCCTACCATGATGCGGACTGAATTTACATTGAGGTCAAATACATTTGCCGCTGATGGTTCTTTTCAGTCCCCTTGGTTTTCCAGTGATGATAATGGCTATGATGAGAAAAGTCATGCACCACTCTGAAGAGATTTATCTCTTTGTGCTGATAAATATACTTATAACCCATTTTACTTCTGAGCCATCTCATGACTTCTATTTTCTAATTTGTTTATTGGTTTTGAGAAACTGTTTCCAGCTTTTGCCTTTGTCATAAAACTGTAGTTCCAAAAATGAAAGTTTTGCTGTTAACTGGTTTGGAGGAATAATATTGAGAACCAGATGACGAGGGTTGCCTATGAGCGATCCTACCAGATGCGGACTGAATTACATTGAGGTCAAAACATTTGCCGCTGATGGTTCTTCAAATTGATTTTTCCTCTCTATTTTGAATGTGTTCAGAATGTGATTAAAAACAAATGCAGTGCCCTCTTCTATTTGATGATGCCAGTCTCTCAATTACTTGTGGTTTTGCCAATGATGTTTCTGTCTGCAAAATGGATGCTCGAGCCCCTGTTTCAGGGAGAACCTCTTGAGATAATGACAACAATCGACAAGCCTGAGGCATTGTAAAACAAAAAAACGTTTACATTTTTGGTTGCCTAATTAAGTGTTTCATCTCTTCTTTTCTGAAATTGTGGACTCCAATCATGTATCAGCTTTGCTTAGATGTGATTTCTCAAAGTATTTTCTTTTTCCTGATTGCAGAAAGCCATTTCAAAAACAAGGAGCTGCTGAACCTCCTGGATAATATGAAGCATATGGTGCTCTCCTCTTGGATCTGATTGTAGCCCTGCTGTACCATTGATACAGAGAGAACATTGTACTGTGATTACATCTGTTTTTGTAGTCTTGCCTGGTCGGATCGCACACCTTTGGCCAGAGCCCTTGTAATTCTTGTGAGAATCAATGACATGCACATATTTTAACTACCTCCCAATTGTTGCCTGAAATTTTGTGGGCAAATCGTGGCTGTGGACGGTTAGACTTGCAGAGGAGCACTCAATAAAATTTGTTTGGGGATGTCTTTTTGGCAAGATTTGATTTCATGTCGAACAAATTCAGTATGATAAGGTTAAGATCATATGAGGGATAATAACTCAAGTTGCATCCTTGGGTCGTTTTGCGACTTGGCATCGATGTATTGCGCATCCTTGGGCGGTCAAAAAATGCTGGCCTTCTGATTTGCCCTCCGTTACTTTGTAATTGATCCCATGACATTCCCTTCTCTCCCGCTCCTCTTCCCGGGCACATAGGGTTAGGGTGACTAGTCGCCGCCGCCGCCCTTTGCGTTTTGGTCTGCCGCCGGCAACCACCTGCCTGTGCGCCACCGCTTGCCCGTGCCGTCCCCATTGGCCGTGTGCCCATGCGTGCCGCCACTGTTGCTGCACTTGGCCGTGCGTGGTCAGTTGCTGGATTTGTCTCAAACTCATATCTGTAGATTTGACTCAAAAATTATTTCCTGGTTATATAGAAAATAGTTGTCAGTTGCTGGAGCCCAAACGGGATTGAAGGAACCCCAGATTAATGGACGTGGACGTACCACATCATTCAGATGAGCTAGGTGTTGGAGATGGCTGAACCGAAGACGGGTGAGCACGTTGTTGCAGATGGCTAAGACTTTCCTCTTTTGTTTGTTCCGGAGTTGAGGTGAGAAACCAAGTAGCTTCTTTTTGGTGCTCATCTGAATGCATGTTAGCGAATAGACGCTAACTCCATCGTATATTGTTCGTTATTGGTCATTGTCGAGTAGGCCGCCTCCACCGCCGTTGGTATTCACATTAACAATTAGGGGTTGTTTGGATATCAAATATTAGCTACGGATTTATAGTAAACCAGTTTTTAGCCCATTTTTAGCAAAGCTGGTTTTACTAACAGATAATTGAATAACCAGTTTATAGGAAACTATGTTTGGGTTACGAAAGTGGTAAAATGAGTCCGTCCAGTTCCTTGTTTGGGGATAAAATTCTCATGACCTTCTATTTCTGCCGTGACATTTTCTCCAACTTGGTCGCCTGTTGACTTTTCTTGAGCTACAGCTTCCGAGCTCACTCGCCATGACGTCCATGGCAGTCCGCCGTGCAGCGCCAGCCACGTCGAGGCTAGAGCTCGGCTACGCCCATGGCAGTCATCCATGCAATTGCAACGCATGTACACTCGCCAACATCACCATCACATACATCAATAGCAGAAGGATGATGATTCAAAAGAGTGCTCTGGAATTGTCCCGTGAGCATGTAGGTTTCAGGCCACACTTGTGAGGAGTTCGGGATGGAGGCGTCTTTGACGAGGAAGGAGAAAATATTATGCATCCAGCCATGGCGATACTTTGTTTACTGTTAGTTCGTTGAGAAATAAGTGGAGGCAATAGGGATAGTTGTGATCGAGTATACATGGATCGCGTTTTTGGAAAAAACTACTAATAGTCGTCTTTCTATAAACGCAAAATATGAGGATTCCGAGAACCAAGTTTTGTATATCCACGGGTTTGTTAGAGCACCCAAACAAGATTATATTCTGTTAGGAAGTTTTCCAGGTTTATAGAGATCTGGTTTTCCATATACGTAGTATCCCAACAACCCCTTAGAGTAGCTCGTTATGTCTACAAGCTTGATGATGGAAGCGAGCAAGTTGTTGACAAGCATGATGTTGTGTTTGATTTCAACATTTCTGGTATGTCATGGGTTAGCTTCAATGAAGCTGTGGTAGAACATATCAAAATGGGGATAGGCCAGGAGGTGCGGTTGTTTGCATTAGACACCGTCGAGAGCACAGTTGATCTTGTACTTAATGGTCAGCAACTAAATTCGCATTTTATTGGCAATCATTGGGACTTTGAGGCCAAGAAATCATTTCTGTTAGCTAAGGTTGTTACGTTGGAGGCACCCAATGCAAAGAAAGTAGGAAAGAGGCCTCCAAAACAGCCAGCTGCTCCCAAACAGCCGCGCGCTCCCAAAAAGCCAGCTACTCCCAAACAACCAGCTACTCCAAAAAAGCAAGCTGCTCCAAAAAAGCAAGCTGCTCCAAAAAAGACAACTAACAAATCTGTAGAATGCAGTGTTAGCTCCTCTGTGGTTGTTGACAATTCAAACTTATCAGCTTTCGAGATGGCACAGAAAATGGGTAGTCAATATAGAGTTTTTCCTGATGATGTGGAGTTTTCACCGTATGATGTTGACCACCCGACCACAATGCAATCTCAAACTGTTTTTGATGTGGTTGATAGTACTGAGAGATGTGAGTCCTCCGTGGTTAATCAGGAAGAACCACTCATAGATTGGAGCTTGATTGAGATAACTCCTCCCATAACTGAAGAAGACAATATGTGCGATCTTCTTGGTATTAACGATGTCGACATTCCCATAACCGAAGAGAATATGTGCGATCTTCTTGGTATCAACGATGAGGCGGTCCCTGAGCCACCACCTTCTCCACCTAGTGAGGAAGTTTACATGACCGATGAGGAGAACCGTCAGCTTTTCATTGAGGCTGCCATTCCCGTGGATGATAATGTGTCACCAGATGAGGAGATTGGATATGACAAAGAGAACCCGCAAATGTATATTGGCGCTTTGTTTCCTTCAATGAAAGATTTTAGGATGGCTATCAGACAATATGGAATTAAAAGGGAGATCGACATTTGGGGATATAAGACTGATAAGAAAAGATATCTTGGCAAATGTAGAGCCAAGGGTTGTCCATGGAGGATTACAGCCAGAGTGAGGACTGATGGACAAAGCTTAAGGGTACTAAAGTTTTTTTAAGTATTGTTGATGTTTTTTCTGTGTTTATCGTGTTGTGATGGGCTTTTAAGCATTGTTACTGTTGATGTTTTTTCTATGTTTATCCTATGTCATGATGGGCTTTTAAGCATTGTTATTGTTGCTGTTTTTTTCTATGTTTATACTATGATCTGATGGGCTTCCTATTGCATTGCAGGTTACCAAGATTTCTGTGAAGCACAAGTGCTCCTCTACCGGTAGGATAAAAAGCAGCATGACATCTCAAGGATGGGTAGCACAGAGGACCGTACCCCTTATACAGAGTGACCCTACAATTGGATGCAAAGAGCTGTTGGAGAATTTACAAGATACATATGGCACTACCATTGAGTATCATACGGTGTGGAAAGGCAAAGATATAGCACAGAAAGAGATTTATGGTAGCATGAATCAAAGTTTTCAATATTTGTTTAACTTCAAAGCGGAAGTTGAGAAGAGATCCCCAGGCAGCATTGTAGAGGTGGATATGAAGATGGTTCACGGTATAGTTCGCTTTAATCGATTCTTTATGGCTCTTAAACCTTGCATTGATGGCTCTAAAGCTGGTTGTAGACCATATCTTAGTATAGACTCAACTGCACTCATCGGTAAATGGAGAGGTCACTTAGCCGCTTGTACAACATTAGATGGGCATAATTGGATGTATCATGTAGCATTTGCATTCATTGATGGTGAAGCCTTGTGAGCATGCACTTGCTTTCTTGCTAGATAGAAGGAACCCCAGACGGGAGGATTATGTGCATGCCTATTTCTCTCTAGAGAAGTTTCGGGCAGCATATGCTGGAGAGATTGAGCCATTGACAAATAGGTCTCAATGGCCACATGTACAATTTCCATTTGAAATGGAGGCTCCATTAGACAAGAAAAGAGGTGTTGAAAGACCTAGAAAGAACAGGTACAAGAGCTTCCTCAAAGGTGGAGATGGTGGTCCTAAAAAGAAGAAAGAGCCAAAACAGCTAGGTAGCAAGAATAGATGCAAAAGATGCCACATTTTAGGCCACAGGCAGTCCACGTGTCCATTGAATGGACCAAAGCCAAGGTACTTGTAAATGATCAATATTTATTTCATCACTTGTAATGATCAATGTACTAACTTGTTTACGTGCAGGAAAAGAAAGAAGAGAGCAACAAGGTATCCAGCTGATGATGATGCCTCGACACCGGAACCTGAAGTGGCAGCCCCACAACTTGGAGTTGTTGTGATTCCCAATAGGCACATGATCACTATGCCACTTAGTCTTCAAGGCAGTTCCAATCCAGTGACAAGAAGGTAACATACCCACATTTTATAGTAATGTTTAATTTTCCTTGCAATTCTTACATTTCTCAACACAAGCAGGATGTTGGCTACGACGTTGGCTGATGAGGCAATACATGCAGCACCACAACTTGAAGTTGTTGTGACTCCCAATAGGCACATGATCACTATGCCACCGAATCTTCAAGGCAGTCCCAATCCTGTGACTAGAAGGTAAACACATCAACTGTTCTTTGTAATGTTATTTTTTCTTCCAATTCTTATATTTCTCAACACATGCTGACATGCAGGATGTTGGCTATGGCATTGGCTGATGAGGCATCGCAGCAACCTACCCCAACTGTGAAGGACACCATGATGGCATATGACATGGCCTCAACCTCGAAAGCTAGGAAGTTGACCCCGAAGAGAAGGAAGATCTAGTTTTTGTGCATCATCTTCTATTTTCTCTATGCTTTTGGTTGTAATATGTCAGACTTGGCACCCATTACTTTGTGTTCAACATGGCACCAATTATTGCCTTATGTTTTTGGTTGTAATATGCCAGACTTGGCAGCCCCTACTAATTTGTGCAACATCACAGCCTTATGTTAGATGATGTATGAAAATGGATGATGTATGGACATGTGAAATATGTGTTTTATGCTATATTGTGTTCAAATTGTGTGATGGTACATGAATATGTTCATCTGAAAATATATGTTATATTTTGAATCATATGTGCGACGATTCTGCTATATATGTGTGACTATTCTGCTATAATTCGAGCTCATGTGGATGAGCCATTTTGGAGGAAATTTAAATTCATTTTTTCAGTTGTAAATTTTGACGAAAATTTGGAAGTTCTCGAAAAAATTAAAAAATTACAGAAATTCAACATTGAAATTCTAACTATTCTGGGAAATTTTCAACTTATTTGGATCAAAGGTTCAACGTTTCCATGCATAAGGGGGACAATGAAGAGGTGCAGCACGTACTGGTCCCTTGAGCAGCAGCAGCAGCAGCACGTTCAAAATGGGAGCAGCGGCGGCCGGCAAGAGCAGCTCGCCTTGAGCACCAGGGAGAGGCGACGAGATGCAAGGGGAGCAAGAGGGAGAGGTGGTGGCGGGGCGGCAGGGGACTCCGGGGAGCAGTAGGGCGACGGCAGCGGTGGCGTATGTGTGTCAGGAGTGAGCAAAAGCTAGAGTTCAGCCCGTGTGTTTTAGTCAAACAGGTAAAAGGGCAAAAGTGTCCTCTGTTTTGTGCACTTAAGTTGTTTCTCCTTTGCAAAGATTATTTTTGTATACACAAGTGGCAAAAGAACAAAGTGCAAACTAAGGGGTGGCACATGATCAATTTCAATGTAATCTGTGGCAAAATATCAAAGACCAAAGTAAACGGTGGCAAATAATCAAATCGCCCCATTTCAAATGGGTCCTTTTTGCTCCTCCGAGACATGACTCAACTACT
Source organism: Aegilops longissima (assembly GCA_021605205.1). Classification (NCBI taxonomy): domain Eukaryota; kingdom Viridiplantae; phylum Streptophyta; class Magnoliopsida; order Poales; family Poaceae; genus Aegilops; species Aegilops longissima. The sequence goes on from CM038677.1 coordinate 806,923,081, forward strand.
TTTTACAATTGAGTCCTGAACTAGCTCAAGTCGCTAGGGACCAAACTAGTGAAAACAGCAGCTCCATTTTTCAAAAACTTTAAGCTTTGAACTGAAAACCAAAACTCTATATGGTTCTTTCTCGTTTCCCCCCTAGGGGCGCTGCTTGTTTGCTTGTTGCGCGTGGTTTCTCCTTTGTCGGGTTCAAAGTAGCTGGAAACGGGGAACGGTGGGCCGTCCCTCAATCCGGATTCATCGACCCAAAATCATATTCGGGAACGAGGGTCGATGCAGTAAGATTCGATGCGGATTCGGCGTTTCCGCAGCCGGATCGTCGATTCAGGTTCATCGACTCGGCAGTCTTGGTTCTTGAATCGATCGAGTAAGCAAAAGGTCAGCCATATCAATCACAAACTCCTCGTTTTACTCTCTGCCCCGTTCTTTTCCATGGTAACGTACCGGATTCATCGTACCGGAATTGATTGGATCCCGTTTCCGCTTTAGAAAAATTGTTCTAGAGATGTATACCCCTCCTTACCCTATTTTTTCCAGCCTCCGACTCTCATCCCTCGTTCCTCGTTCCCACTATATCGGAAACATGCCAACTATGGTCGGGTTCGGTGGATGCTAGGGCAGCGGCCCCAGAAGGTTGATGTGCGGAGACAATTTATGAGGTGGGGCTAAGGCTCAACCTTCGCTTGGGTGGCAACCTTCGTCACTTGGGTGGCAGGTTTTTCAGCTTGGTCTACACACCGGTCTAGCTTTATGTCAGACGATGGCTCTAGATGTGGTGGTCGTGGTCTGCGGGTAGTTGCCCTGAGCTGCTTGGGCTAGGGTGATTAGGTCGTGTGGCGTTGCAGCTCGAGGGCGGCATGTCGGAGTGGTGGCCTTGGAAGACGGTGTTGGTGAACCGTGTAGGACGTGACGGAGTGGATGGAAGTCGGGCTAGTAGCCTCGAGAGTTCAGCAACATTGGTTGTGTTGACCTCAAGACGCGTGGGGCGGCGCGGTTGCTCTCAACATTGGTCGTCGGCATGTCGAACGTCGCATTTGGCACAGAATCCTGTGAGAGGGCTTGCATCTTCAGCATTGTATGGGCGTCTCATGTCTGCTCTTTGACAGTAGTGGGAGGCTGACTAGTTTGGTGAAGTGGGTCACCGTTGGTTTGATTGTAATTTGTTGGCGTGTTTCTGTGATGTTTTGTCCTGCCGTTGATGAGAGTGGGTGTGGCCCTATTGTGTCTGTTTTTTGGTGGGCTTTCGCCTTGTGCCGAGAGCGGGTGCGGCCATGCGAGTATTTGCTTGAGTAGGTTTGGGCGTTTGGCCATGTTTGTATCGGCTTTTGCCAAAAATTTGTAATTAACCGTGCAATATTTTTCTTCTTAGTTATTTAAAATGACAGAGCTGTTGCCTTGTGTTTAAAAAAAGGGTCTTACAGCATGAGCGGCGATGTGTATTTTACTGCCCGTGGACAGACGTCGGATGTACAAGCTTGTCGCATCGCATGAGCCGGCGCCAAAAGTTCACAAGCACGTACAGCTAGCTGCGCGTTGATTTAGCAAGAACAATATGCCTCTCTTGAGCCGCTCGATAAATAAAAGCGATCACGATCCACCAGCACAAACGGATGCACGAGGCTAGCTAGGGAATGCAATGCATGCAAGCGTCGGTTGCTTGTCTCATTCGTTGCCGCCATGGAAGCTCCGGACGAACTCGGAGCGCGTGAGCGCAATCACGGCGGTACATATGTCCCCGCCCCCAACGATTTCCCTCCTCCACCTCTCCCCACTTCCACACGCCTCCACATCGCGCGCGCCCAAGTTCCCGACGGCCGGCGACGATGGCGCTCGCGTCCCGGTTCTGCTCGCCGCCGCCGTCCCAGTGCGGCATCATGCTGGGAGGAGGCCCATTCTTCCCGGGCTTCGGCGTGGACTGCGAGGAGCACGCATCTCAGGACTACACTCCGTCGGTCCCTCCACCGTCGCCGGTTTACACTCCGCCGGGCCCTTCGCCGTCGCCGGATTACACTCCGCCGGGCCCTCCACCGTCGCCGGATGATTACACACCGTCGAGCCCTCCCCCGCTCGCGAGCTCCAAGGACTGCACTCCCTCGGGCCCTCCGCCGTCGCCAGACTACACTCCCTCGTGCCCTCCGCCGTCGCCGGATTACGCTTGGTCGGACCCTGCTGCTCGGTTCGCTTCCCTGGTGACGACGCCTTCGCCGCGGCCTGCGTCCCCAGACCCAGAGTACACGCCGTCAGATCACGCTGCCGCTGCATCACCTTACTACACTTGGTCGTCTCCTCCTCCGCACGCTTCTTCTCCGGATTACACGCCCACTACGCCGTCTCCGCCGCCCTGGTGCTGCTGTCCGGCGCCGAGTCGTGCGCACCGCCGTATCACACACCGCCGCCTCCTTCCAGCTGCGCCACGTCGCCGGACTACATGCGCAGCGTGCTGCCTCTGTCGCCCACGGCGTTAGAAGGAGTCGCCCACGTCGGCACCGCGTCGCAGCCACCAGAGGAGCGGCGACTGGCGGATCAAACACGGCGGACGTCAGCGAGCCTTGGATATTGACATCTTGTAAATTGCACTCCCTCGTCTCAAAATAAGTGACTCGACTTTGTACTAATTTTAATATAAAGTTATACTAAAGTTGAGTCACTTATTTTAAGACAGAAGGGAGAGGAGTAATAGGAGAGAAACATATTGACATCTTGTATTACTCTGCATGAATAGTGAATATATTTGGTATAGCTTTTGTTGAAGATGCGAGATTGTTCTCTGCTATTGCTTCCTGCCTTTCATGGCCGGAGCCCTTTGTTTCTGATAGATGCAAATTGTTGATGAAAGTCACCCTGGCACTTGTCATGTTCTGTGACTGATGTCTCAGAGAAGCATATGGTTGCCCTGTAAAGACATTAGGGATGCATAATAATGATGTAGTACAAACAAATCTTTGTGACTTGCACACAAAATTCAAGTGAACATCTCTCAAAAAAATCCAACTGGACAAAAGATGAGATGAACCCTTTCCGAGTAAAGCAAGCGGCCGGCATCGCGGAAATGATACTCATACATTAAAAAATCAATTATTTATGTACACCATTATTCATGTCGCCGACTGAAAGTTTGAACATAGACGCACAACATTCTTCTCGGTTTCATCAGAATATTTCTGTACACATAGCGAGCCTGAGAAGGAAGCTCATCTTCTCTTGGAAATGCATACTTTGTCAGATAGTGGTTTCTTATCTACTTCTTTCAAATATTGCAGCATTTTGTTTGGTTTCATTGGCAAGCATTGTGTTTCAACCAAAGCAGCTGCTTTCCCGCATACTGCTACTTTCACGAAGTATCCATCGGTGGCCTCCAGATTGCAGAACTTTTTATCTAAAATTTGTCTTGACGATAACCGCACAACAACGCCCTGGAATGCACCATGGTAAATGTTTCTGGGATGAGAATCCCAACAGCAGTACATCACTGATCCTACACGCACTGTTCATCTTCCCTTTGATAGCCCTAGCTGCAGCAGGAAAAAAAAACATAGACAATGAATTAAGTTAAATATTTCTTACCGGAGAAATCGAGACATCTGCAATGTATTTTTATAGTCAGCAGTTCCTGGGAGAAGCACAAAACATGCTTAACAGCCCTGAAGTACAATCAGATTACTAACTGAAGTGCACTAGCGCAGGCAACTAGATTTTAGATGAGAATACAGCACAATTATACTTCTACAAAATTAGCGCTGCTGTTGAGAGATCCATTACTGAAAGCAATCCTAGTTTTCTGTAACATTATGAAGAGAGAGAGAAAATGCAGTGCATCAACCAACTCACAGTTATTAAACAAACTATTCACGTCTTCTTGTTGCATAAATGCATAAACGCCGAGATTGGGTATTCCCAGAGGCAAGCAGCCAAGTACTTTGCCACAAACTTGGATACTCTGAATAGGCCTGAATATGTGATGTGTAACACATATCCAAACTTTCTAGATCAGAGTTACGCCTTCTTCGTCACAAAAAAGGGGAAAACTCATATGACCCCCCAGGCCTCAGGCTTGTTATTTTAATTTTGAACGTGGCATCATCAAACAGCAGCAACAACAGAAGAGATGAATTATCTGCATTTTCAATAAAGGCAGGTGGGGGCAATATCATTGTGTCAGTTATGACTGAATATCACCTTGTTTTTCAGTACGAATTTTCAAGTATACTGTATCAATTGTCAGCTGAAAGTCTCAGAAGGCTGGTACTTTACCGAAAGCAATTTTATGTGCTCCCTTAATTTCCCTTTCCCTGAGAAGATAGGAACAAGTAACGAAATTGTTGAAACATCAAGTGGCAGCTGTTTTGCATCAAGTTTAGCCTGATAAGTTGCAGCCTCTACAAGACTACAACTGCACCTTTTTCCAGCAACATCCTGACCACTTCATTTATAGTAGTGGTCTGGGACTTATGTTTTGATCCTATCCCTTGAAAAACAATGGACAGCCCACATTTTCCTGGAATCTAGTAGCACACAACATCTCTCGTCTGTGACACTCATGTACCAAGCGATTTTTTTTCCTTTGAGGCTTTGATTGCTCAAAACTGGAAGAGCTTTAAGTTCTTTTTGGCTACAGAACAGTGTCAAAATTCCTCCTGTTGGTGTGGAGCCTTTCCAGAACATGGTCTAGAGCACGATGCGATACCCCGGTGTAGCCTATGGCATGCCTTCTCACTTCCAGTAAATCTTTGGCACCTCTTCATGTCTTCGCACCACTGAGAACAACATCGGTGGCTCAGGCAAACAGCGTCTGAAACTTCACTCTTCTCTTGATGCTGCCAGATCTTTCATACCCAATGCCTATCTTACTATGCACCAGCTTGACAGCTAGATCAGTATTCCCCGCTTTCCTGAGTGCGTTGATCATCATCGTTCGAACCCTGCCAGGTATCTCACGGCCCTTTCCTACGATGCCATCTGCCAATTTGCAGGCCTGCTTGAATCTGCCGGCCCTGCACAGAGCATTGATCATGTCCTCGTGTGCCGTCTCAGGAATCACACCCATTGGAGCCAGTTCATCCAATATCCTGCATGCGCGGCTGTATTTGCCAGAAAGACATAGCCCGCTGGCAAGGGCCCTGAAAGCTGCAGCTGTGGGAGTGATCCCCTTGTCGATCATCGCATCCCACAACTTCAGCGCCTCCTCATTCTTGTGTTCCTTGAACAAACCATCGATCAATATGGTATATGTGTAAACAGTCTGGTCACAGCCATCATCTTCCATTCTCTTGTACAAGGCACAAGCATCATCTGTCCTTCCTGCTTTAGCCAACCCATCTATCAGCACGTTGTAGCAATATGAGTCAGGCACAAAACCTTTAACTTTCATCTCCTCGAAGAGCTCCTGTGCTTTGTCGACTTGTCCAGCTTTACCAAAGCCATCAATCAGGCTTGTATAGAAGATAGGATTCACTGCAATACCTTTTTCCACACAATTCCTGAAACATAAAATGGCCTCATCCAGCCTCCCAAACCGGCACAAGCAGTTAACAATCACTCCATATGTGACGGCATCGAGCTCAAGCCCACTACGCTTCATCCTCTCAAAGAGTGACATTGCCTCGGTTTCCCTACCAAATTTACCCATCGAATCAATGAGCGCAGTGTACATGGCTGCTTTGGCTGGGCAACCACGCTTGAGCATTCTCTCGAACACGGCCATTCCCTCGAATGGCTTCCCATCCTTGCAGAGCGCACCGATCACCAGTACATACGCATGCTGCGGAATGTCCTTGCCAATTCCCCTCTCTTCCATTTCTTGGAACAATGCCACGCACTGTGAAAACGTGCCCTCGCTGTAATGGCACTGCATCAGCGTAAGGTATGTTATCTTGTCCGGCGAGAGCTCTGCACATTCCCTCATGTGATCGAGCCGAGCCATCGCATCCTGCACCCTCCCGGCGCGGCAGTATCCCTTGATGAGAATGTTGTAGGAGACCACATCAGGACGAACCGGGTCTTCAGTGGACATTGCGTCGAACACGTTGATGGCAGTGTCAAGGAGGCCCGCGTTGACGAGGCCGTCGAGGAGGCAGTTGTAGGTGACCCTGGACGGCTCGACGCCGGCGAGGCGCATGCCGTTCCACGCCCACAGCAGCTCGTCGGCGAGGCCGAGGGCCGCGAGGCTGCGGACGAGCGACGCGGCCGACGGCGGCGTGAGGTGGCCCAGCAGGCCGTCTCCGTCCCCACGGGCGCGCAGCTCGGCGACGAGCTTCCGCGCGTGGCCGGCGGCGTCCGGGGTGGCCTCCCTGGCGCGCGCGAAGGAGTGCAGCAGCGAGACGTAGCAGCCGAGGAGGTGCTGCGGGTGGGCGGCGAGGTCGTCGGTGCCGCCGGGCAGGGCGCGGAAGAAGCGGAGCGACGGGAGCGGGTGCGGGAGCAGCTGCGGGGAGCGCAGCGCGGCGGCGACGAAGGCCGGGGAGAGGCGCAGGAGGAAGGTGCGGCAGAAGGCGCGCAGGTCGGCGGCGAGCGTGGCCGGCGGCGCGCGCAGGACCAGGGAGACCACGCGCGGCAGCCACGGCGACGGGGTGGGCGGGGCCGCCGAGGCGGCGGTGTATGGGCTCGGGTCGGCGAGGTCCGTGTACGGCTCGATCCACTCCGGCGGCGGGAGCGTCTGGTCGCCCGCGCCGTGGGTTGCCGACGGCCGGCGCCCGCGCGGGATGCTGCAGAACCGCCGCATCGGGGAGGCGTGACAACGTAAGCGCGCGCGCGCAAGGTGTTCGACGAAATGAATTGAGGTCGAAAGCAAACATTTGTTGGGCGCATACACCTGGCTTTAGTTTACGAGATGGATCGAATGTTCTAATAAGGTCATAGGAAAATAAACCCATGACTACTTTGTGATGTATATGACTCATCCATACTTTGAATTATGTAGTACAAACATTGGATTGAATTGTGACATTGATTTCTCACTACAAAAATAAGAACACCCAAAACTTAATTGTTTGATTATATTATTTTTGCTTTCAGTCGATTTTGCTCCAGTTGTATGATTGAAACACCCTTCGCCCACGCCGGCATGCCTTCTTCCTCAACTCCCTCCCATACCACCGGCCACCCGCGGTCGGCGACCCAAAATCCAAGCCATCACCTCCGCCATTCTATTTTCGGTCCCGGCAATCCCTTTAACCCCCACGTCTTCTGTGGCTTCGCCGAACTCCGTACCGCACGACACTCACATTGTCAAACCCTTGCCTCTCTGCCGCTGATGATTTTGCAGCCAACCCCGACACCCCCTTCTTCTGTCAGGTTTCGGCCTCAGAGCTCCACACGACATCGCCTTCTCTCTCTCTCGGGTTGCTTGATGTTTAGTAAATGCGAACTATAAAATCCAGCATTGACTATATTGTAGTACTTCCTGGTGTAAAAACGCTCTTATATTATGGGACGGAGGAAGTAACATTCATCTCTCTCTAACAAAAATAGAGCATTGACTACAGATTTGAGCATGGCACAGCTGGAAACTCGCAAACAACTGTGTTTGTGTTTGTGCTTGTCTTGCACTGGTGTTGTAGCGTGTTGATGAAGGGTCGAGCTAGCAACAAGCTCTGACAAATTAGTAGTACTAAGACAAGATGAGAATGAGACGGTTGGAATTTAGATGGGCGGTGGGTCGTCCCACTGCAGGACGGCGGTGTCGAGGTTCTGCTCCCGCTTGAGCTTGTCCTTGAGGAACCAGTCGCACACCCGCCCGGCGTTGAGCTCCTCGATCGCCACCCCCTCCTGCTCCGAGATCACCCGCAGCAGGTTCAGCGACGAGATCTGACGAACCCCTCCCAAGAATCATCATTCATATCAACACATGTTAACCATGATGTTCTTCATAAAATCCTGGTAAACACATGGCTGCAAAGTGCAAACAACTCACGGTGAGGCGGCAGAGGAAGCGCTCGTGGGTGCTGAGCCCGGACATCTCCACCAGCCCGGCCTCCTCCAGGCTCAGGAACGTCCTCTTCTCCTTCTCGTGCTTCTGCTTCTTCTCGCCGCCGCCGCCGTCACCGCTCTGCTGCTTCTCTTCCTGGCACCTCGTCCTCACCGCCGTCCGCTTTGACGCCGCCGCTCCCGCCCTCGCTGCGAGCGCGGTGGTGCACGCAGTCAGTCACGGGTACGTACTTGCAGGGACGAATTTAAGCCGGTGCAGAGCGGCGGGTGGTCGACTAACCTGGACTGCAAAGGAAAGCTCGTCGGAGCGACGGCCCGGGCAGCGGGAGCGCCGCCCGCCGCACGGCGTGGGGCTTGCACTGCGAGACCATGTGGTGCTGCTGCTGCTGCTGCATGGTAGCTCACGAGGTTCCTGGCGAGGCGAGGCGAGCCGGAGGGAGTCGGAAGGCGACGACGATGGGTGTCCGGTGCCGAGCAGATAACGTTCCATCGCCACGTCCGGATTTCCTACCCCCTCTGACCGAGGAATGCTCCGGAAGAAAACAACAAATCCTGAACCAGAATGCTTGATCCACAACACAAGGCTAGCAGCCAGCCAGCCAGCCAGCCGCTGGCCCTGACCCCGAGCCATGCAACCCTCAGTTTTACCAAACGAAGCTAGGTAACGGGTGACACCATTTGCAACAACTAGTCCAATGTGAACACCTACTTTCACGAACTCACAAATCAATCGTATACTTTTTTTTACAGAACAAATCGGCGAAATCAAACGCAGACAGAAAGAAATTTGTCGGAGAGAAAAGGGGCCAGAGGGTTTGCTATACATCGGGTGTGCGGCGCATCAGGGCAGCTCCAACACGAATCACCAAACGGACGGCACCAAATGGCGGTGAACACGTCCGGATGCGTCCATGGACAGCGCGTGGGGATCCGACCGACCATCCAACCATAGGCACGAAATGTCCGCCTGCTCGATCTTTTTTTCCTATGCTTGGAGTACTGAAAATAATCAAAGATAAATAGCACGATTCTTCGGTGATTCGAAGATAAATATTCCGATGCAACAATGATTCAAATGTAAATATTGCAATCCAAACATAAAGTTCGGGAATTATTCCAGATTTGAATTCAACTTATTCGAACTTTTGTTCTAGTTATCTCCTTGCAATGCTCACATATGCTCAATTTGATCATTTCGAAGTTGCGCATAAGTTCCTCGATGGCGAATTTGGTAATGCATTTGGAGAAAATCTTCAAATGTCGCCATCTCCCCCCCCCCCCCCACTCCCGCAGTTTGGTGCCAGATCGTGGGATTCCGAACGTCCAAACTTTTTCGAACAAATTAGGTGTCCCTCGTTGGATGGCCAAAGGTGTCCGGACACTTCGGTCTGGACATTTGCAGGCAATTTGGTGATCAGCGGTTGGCGATGCACTTAGGCGCAAATGCAAGGTGGCATGGTATATGCGTGTACACCGACGTTAATTTCAACGGAGATGCTCGTGGGTGAAAAAAAAACCTCGGCGCCACGATGCTCCCCTCCCCACCCTTCTCCGCGCCAGTTCAGTTTCTCCTCGGGATATTCGACTCAATGTGAAATGTCACTAAGGGCTAAGTGTTGAAGAGAAATAGAGATTTAAGTAAATCAAGTGACTTATATTAATGTCGAGTTGGGTACTTATATCTCCCCGACAGGCATGTACATATGTTGGTTACAATGATTCCATCTGTTCTAAGAGGCATGATGCCCCTTCAACATCAACAACCTTTGGCAAAGCTGACTTATAAGTAGTCAGTACATAGGGAATCCTAACTGCTATGTTAGCATAAAAGTAACGCTGACTTCTAACTATTAATATTTCCTAACACTCCCCCTTGGACAACGATGTTTCTTAGCTTCACTGTCTTGAGAGTGTTGGATCGTCTTGCCTTTTTATTGATAGTCCTTGCTCTTGAAACTTCACGAATCTTTGATCTTGTACTAGTTATGTCCTTCAAAATCATGTGGGAAAAGTATAAGGAGAACTACAGAAATTTGATATACCATTAGTGTATAATCAATTGTCATATTAAAACCTATATGAGAAACCCTTTGGAAAAGTCATAAGGAAAATAGTACAATACTTTATTGATGAGATGATAATTAATAAGTTAAGTTCCAGGAGATTTCTCCCCCCGAACTTTGCAAATTCTGTAGTCGGCTCATGCCAATGCCATGAATGCATTTTTGAAATGTTGTTGTTGGTAAAGGCTTAGTGAACAAATCTGCAAGATTATCACACGATTTTGTTTGCAAAATATCAATTTCTTCATTTTCTAATAATTCATGAGGAAAAAACAGTTTTGGAGCAACATGTTTTGTGATACTACTTTTAATATACACCAGATGCATTTGAGTAACACATGTACAACATTATCCTCATAGATAATGGTTGGTGATTCTAATGAGCCGATACGCATGATGTTTGAATATCATTGATTACTCCGCGAAGCCATGCACATTCACATGAGTCTTCATATAATACAATTATTTTAGAGTGGTTAGTGGAAGTTGCTACTAAAGTCTGTATTGTTGACTTCCATGAAATTGCAGTTTCACCATATAAAAATGCAAACCCTGTTTGTGACATGGCATTAATTATGGGGATTAGAAAGATAACCATCATCAGTATAACCAATCGGGGCCATTTCTTGATTTTTTCCCTATAGAATAAACTAATAACTTTAGTACCATGCAATATCTGAGATATTCTTTACTCCTACCAAACGTCATTTTGTTGGAGCTGCGATATGTCTAGCCAAAAAATTTACTGCAAAGGCAATGTCTTTTCTAGTACAATTTGCGAGGTACATTAGTGCTCTTACGGCATTAAGGTATACAATTATGGCATTATGTCTTGTGTACATATTTGCAAGACTTTTAGCGGCTTTTCTAGTGGTCCATTTCTGGACTTACTTGTATATTTGCCAATTATCCCGATCACAAACAAGGGCACATTCATATTTGAATACACACATTGCTTCTGATAGCTGAAGCATAAGGAACCAACATTATCTAATTAGTACATAATGGTTCCTTGGACACTAAAATGTCCACCTTTGTTGCCCTTAACTTTAGTAGTAGGTGTGAAAGTGCAACTATCCTGGGTGGTTTTGGTAATTCCTAACAACATATAGCTCATTGAGCTAATGCTATTTCAAGATAAATATTTCAGGAAAGCTCAATGATTGGCATGGCATGGATTAGGAATGTGGACCCCTCAAAATGCTAAGGACACATATTGGCTCGAGCTCAAGACTCTACATTTTACTTTTAGTGATCCAAGATCACATTGAGTCCATAGGAAAAGCCAATACTATTAAAAGGGGATGAGGGTTGCTTAATGGCTTACTTGCTCAAAATGCTTAGTGATATGCTCCAAAAACCCTCAACAACTTTCTCATATCCACAAATGTCCCAAACCAAAAACTCGGCCCCACCGAAACATTCTATCCGGCGCCACCGTGTTCACTTGACATAACCACTGCCACAAATCCTAGTCACTTCGGTCTCATCGAGATGGGATTGCAAACTCTGTTTCCCTTCGTAACGTTTCGGTCCAACCGAGATGAGCAATCGGTCCCACCGAGTTCGCAATGCAAACTCTCTGTTTCCCCTTCGTAACATTTCGGCCTTACCGAGATGAGTGAATCGGCCCCACCGAGTTTGCCTGACCAACTCTTTGGTTAGCTTATTACCAAAATCGGTCCCACCGAGTTTGTGTAATCGGTCTCACCGAGATTACGTTATGCCCTAACCCTAATCAAATCGGTCCCACCAAGTTGACATGTCGTCCCCCGAAAAGCCTAACGTTCACATTTTGAACTGAATCGGTCTGACCGAGTTTTATGATTCGGTCCCACCGAGTTTGGTGAATTGTGTGTAACGGTTAGATTTTGTGTGGAGGCTATATATACCCCTCCACCCACTCTTCATTCGTGAGGAGAGCTATCAGAACATGCCTACACTTCCAACATACATTTTATGAGAGAGAACCACTTACTCATGTGTTGAGGTCATGATATTCCATTCCAACCACATAAATCATGATCTCTAGCCTTCTCCAAGTTGCTTTCCACTCAAATCATCTTTCCACCAAATCCAAATCTGTGAGAGAGAGTTGAGTGTTGGGGAGACTATCATTTGAAGCACAAGAGCAAGGAGTTCATCATCAACACACCATCTATTACCTTTTGGAGAGTGGTGTCTCCTAGATTGGTTAGGTGTCACTTGGGAGCCTCCGTCAAGATTGTGGAGTTGAACCAAGGAGTTTGTACGGGCAAGGAGATCGCCTACTTTGTGCAGATCTACCCTAGTGAGGCAAGTCCTTCGTGGGCGATGGCCATGGTGGGATAGACAAGGTTGCTTCTTCATGGACCCCTTCGTGGGTGGAGCCCTCCGTGGACTCGCGCAACCGTTACCCTTCGTGGGTTGAAGTCTCCATCAATGTGGATGTACGATAGCACCACCAATCGGAACCATGCCAAAAATCTTAGTGTCTACATTGCGCTTGCTCCCTCCAAACTCCTCCCTTTACCTTCATGTGCAATGTTTTACATTCCGCTGCTATACTCTTAGACTTGCATGTGTAGGTTGATTGCTAAGTTGTTAAAATTTGCCAAGACTTAAAATTGGGAAAAGGCTAGATTTTTATTTGGTCAAGTAGTCTAATCACCCCCCCTCTAGACATACTTTCGATCCTACAAGGTGCCATAGAGTAATACCACTGAATATTTTCTTTCGTACTCTATTGACGTATGTCGTCATAATAGAACTTCGACTCCTTTTGGACCTATATCTTGGGGAAACTCGATACAAACAAAGTATAAGGCATCACCATGATCCTTTATGTCGTAAAGAGAAGATAGAAATTTCTTGACATGCCAAAAAATTCCATCTTCGCAAGGCAGTAAACTTAATCCCCCTCGTTTTATAGTATGAGTGTCCCAATGCTCTTCTTATTTCATAATTGAATTTCTTGAGGCAACATACCTTATGTTAACTTCATATATCTGACGAAACCTTACAGTTCAGTCATACATACATTCTTAACTTAGTCAACACAATAGCATGTTATAATGATAACCCAAGCATCACAATAACTTGCCAAGGAAAATCTATTGAGTTTCATATGTCATTAGAGCTCGTTATCTCACAAGCCTCTAAGATGATCATTCACACACAGTATCAATCACAGGGTAATTGTTAAGTCTCAACATTAAGGAGACAACATTGTGAGCATCACAAAAACTGTTGGGGAACGTAGTAATTTCAAAAAAATTCCTACGCACACGCAAGATCATGGTGATGCATAGCAACGAGAGGGGAGAGTGTTGTCCACGTACCCTCGTAGACCGTAAGCGGAAGCGTTATGACAACGGGGTTGATGTAGTCGTACGTCTTCACGATCGACCAATCCTAGCATCGAAAGTACGGCACCTCCGCGATCTGCACACGTTCGGCTCGGTGACGTCCCACGAACTCATGATCCATCAGAGTGTCGAGGGAGAGCTTCGTCAGCACGACGGCGTGATGACGGTGATGATGAAGCTACCGGTGCAGGGCTTCGCCTAAGCAATGCAAATATATGACCGAGGTGGATTATGGTGGAGGGGAGCACCGCACACGGCTAAGAGATCAATGATCAACTTGTGTCTATTGGGTGCCTCCCTCCCTGTATATAAAGGAGTGGAGGAGGGGAGGGGCCGGCCCTCTCTATGGCGTGCCCTAGGGGAGTCCTACTCCCACCGAGAGTAGGATTCCCCCCTTCCATAGTTGGAGTAGGAGAGGAAAGGAAGGAGGAGTAGGAGAGAAGGAAAGGGGGGCCGCCGCCCCCCAAACCTATTCCAATTCGGCCTCCTGCCCAAGGGGGGCGCACCAGCCCCTTGTGGGCTGATACGTCTCCAACGTATCTATAATTTTTGATTGTTACATGCTATTATATATTCTGTTTTGGATGTTTAATGGGCTTATTTATACACTTTTATATTATTTTTGGGACTAACCTATTAACCGGAGGCCCAGCCCAAATTACTGTTTTTTTTGCCTATTTTAGTGTTTCGCAGAAAAAGAATATCAAACGGAGTCCAAACAGAATGAAACCTTTGGGAATGTGATTTTTGGAACAAACGTGATCCAGAGGACTTGGAGTGGACATCAAGCAACCGAAGAAGAGGCCACGAGGCAGGGGGCGCGCCTACCCCCTGGGCGCACCCTCCACCCTCGTGGGCCCCTCATGGCTCCACCGACCTACTTCTTCCTCCTATATATACCTACGTACCCCCAAACCATCGAGGAGCACCACGAAAACCTAATTCCACCGCCGTAACCTTCTGTACACGTGAGATCCCATCTTGGGGCCTTTTCCGGCGCTTCGTCAGAGGGGGCATCGATCACGGAGGGCTTCTACATCAACACCATAGCCTCTCCGGTGATGTGTGAGTAGTTTACCTCACACCTTCGGGGTCCATAGTTATTAGCTAGATGGCTTCTTCTCTCTCTTTGGATCTCAATACAAAGTTCTCCTTGATTCTCTTGGATCTATTCGATGTAATCTTCTTTTGCGGTGTGTTTGTCGAGATCCGATGAATTGTGGGTTTATGATCAAGATTATCTATGAACAATATTTGATTCTCCTCTGAATTCTTTTATGTATGATTGGTTATCTTTGCAAGTCTCTTCGAATTATCAGTTTGGTTTGGCCTACTAGATTGATCTTTCTTGCAATGGGAGAAGTGCTTAGCTTTGGGTTCAATCTTGTGGTGCTCGATCCCAGTGACAGTAGGGGAAACGACACGTATTGTATCGTTGCCATCAAGGATAAAAAGATGGGGTTTATATCATATTGCATGAGTTTATCCCTCTACATCATGTCATCTTGCTTAAGGCGTTACTCTGTTCTTATCAACTTAATACTCTAGATGCATGCTGGATAGCGGTCTATGTGTGGAGTAATAGTAGTAGATGCAGGCAGGAGTCGGTCTACTTATCACGGACGTGATGCCTATATACATGATCATACCTAGATATTCTCATAACTATGGTCAATTCTATCAATTGCTCGACAGTAATTCGTTCACCCACCGTAATACTTACGCTATCTTGAGAGAAGCCACTAGTGAAACCTATTGCCCCCGGGTCTATTTTCTATCATATTAATCTCCTGTTATTTCTATTACCATTTACCTTGCAATCTTTACATTTACTCTTTATCATAAAAATACCAAAAATATTATCTTATCATCTCTATAAGATCTCACTCTCGTAAGTAACCGTGAAGGGATTGACAACCCCTTTATCACGTTGGTTGCGAGGTTCTTATTTGTTGGTGTAGGTGCGTGGGACTTGAGCGTGGCCTCCTACTGGATTGATACCTTGGTTCTCAAACTGAGAGAAATACTTACGCTACTTTACTGCATCACCCTTTCCTCTTCAAGGGAAAACCAACGCAGTGCTCAAGAGGTAGCAAGAAGGATTTCTGGCGCCATTGCCGGGGAGTCTACGCACAAGTCAAGACATACCAAGTACCCATCACAAACTCTTATCCCTCGCATTACATTATTTGCCATTTGCCTCTCCCCCATTTCACCCTTGTTGTTTTATTCGCTCTCTTTTTCCGTTCGCCCTCTTTTCCGCTCGTCTTTCTTTCGCCATGTCTGAATCTGGGGAGGTTACGCTAATGAAGGCAATAATAATAACATGGAAAACTTTGAAGCCTTCAATGATCCTCTTGAGGAACCTACTATCTTGCATACTAAAAGGTTTCGAGTCGGTAGTGGTAATATTATTGGGAAAGGAGTTATTCAAGATTTCTTTACTTGTGCCGGTGCTTTGCCCATTATGGGTGGCTTTATTCTTCATAGAACTAGTAGCCTTGCAGATGCAATATCTTTGCTCGTAGTTGAACTTGAAAGGCAATTTCTTCATATGCATCCTTGCATACAAAGAATTTTCCTCGAATTTTCTAATATTGAGCACTCTTCTGTTAAGCGTGCCGCTACTATCTTCTTGGCTCATGAGTTCAGATTCATAATGAAAGAGGCTAAATAAATTTTTGCGCTTTATAGGGTGGATGTTGGTCGTCCTCCCATAGAAGCTATCCTTTTTAATCAAGAAGACATAATGCGTTTACAATCTTTGGATCATGTTGCTTACAATAAAAATCTTAGAAAAAAGGTTCCAGCCGATGTTCTAATTGATAGAATTTCTGAACTTAATGATGATTTTGCCATTCAGAAAAATGGGTTAGGTTTTTCTCTTGAACAAAGGCTTGTGACTTTTTGCCAAAAGAATGCTTGTAATGATAAATTGGTTGTGCAATATAAGGGGCCAAAAGAGGAACGCATACCTCCCGAGATCGATCTTGGGGACTTTTGTCCCATTAAATTTAGCCCTTTTGATTATTTTTGCTTGCCTCAAAGAAAACTTGCTGCTGAACATAGAAAGTATGAGAGAAGTTTTCATGACTTGGCTTACCATTATTACGGCAATACTTAGATCTATCCTTGCTTTTATGCCTAGCTAGGGGCGTTAAACGATAGCGCTTGTTGGGAGGCAACCCAATTTTATTTTAGTTTTTTGCTTTTTGGTTCTGTTTAGGAATAATCTTCCATCTAGCCTCTGGTTAGATTTGTTTTTATGTTTTAATTAGTGTTTGTGCCAAGTTAAACCTATAGGATCTTCTTGGATGATAGTTATTTGATCTTGCTGAAAATTCCAGAAACTTTCTGTTCACGAAAACAATTGTTAAAAATCACCAAACCGTGATAAAATACTGATTCCAATTGCAGCAGATCACTAAACAAATTATCTAGGTCTTCCAATTTTGGTAGATTTTTCTGAGTTACAGAAGTTTGCGTTAGATACAGATTACTAGAGACTATTCCGTTTTTGACAGATTCTGTTTTTCGTGTGTTGTTTGCTTATTTTGATGAATCTATGGCTAGTAAAATAGTTTATAAACCATAGAGAAGTTGGAATACAGTAGGTTTAACACCAATATAAATAAAGAATGAGTTCATTACAGTACCTTGAAGTGGTGTTTTGTTTTCTTTCACTAACAGAGCTCACGATATTTTCTGTTAAGTTTTGTGTTGTGAAGTTTTCATGTTTTGGGTAAAGATATTATGGATTATGGAACAAGGATTGGAAAGAGCCTAATCTTGGGGATGCCCAAGGCACCCCAAGGTAAAATCCAAGGACAACCAAAAGCCTAAGCTTGGGGATGCCCCAGAAGGCATCCCCTCTTTCATCTTCGTCCATCGGTAACTTTACTTGGAGCTATATTTTTATTCACCACATGATAAGTATTTTGCTTGGAGGGTCTTGTATGGTTTGAGTCTTTGATTTTTAGTTTACCACAGTCATCCTTGCTGTACACACCTTTTGAGAGAGACACACATGATTCGGAATTTATTAGAATACTCTATGTGCTTCACTTATATCTTTTGAGCTATATAGTTTTTGCTCTAGTGCTTCACTTATATCTTTTAGAGCATGGCGGTGGTTTGTTTTATAGAAACTATTGAGCTCTCTTGCTTCACTTATATTATTTTAAGAGTCCTACAAAACACCATGGTAATTTGCTTAAATAGTGAAATTAGTCCTAATATGATAGGCATCCAAGATTAGTAAAAACTTTCTTATAAGTGCGTTGAATACTAAGAGAAGTTTGATACTTGATAATTGTTTTGAGATATGAAGATGGTGATATTAGAGTTATGCTAGTTGAGTAGTTGTGAATTTGAGAAATACTTGTGTTAAAGTTTGTGATTCCCGTAGCATGCACGTATGGTGAACCGTTATGTGATGAAGTCGGAGCATGATTTATTTATTGATTGTCTTCCTTATGAGTGGCCGTTGGGGACGAGCGATGGTCTTTTCCTACCAATCTACCCCCTTAGGAGCATGCTCGTAATATTTTGTTTCAATAACTAATAGATTTTTGCAATAAGTATGTGAGTTCTTTATGACTAATGTTGAGTCCATGGATTATACGCACTCTCACCCTTCCACCATTGCTAGCCTCTCTAATACCGCGCACCTTTCGCCGGTATCATACACCCACCATTACCTTCCTCAAAACAGCCACCATACCTACCTATCATGGCATTTCCATAGCCATTCTGAGATATATTGCCATGCAACTTTCCACCGTTCCGTTTACTATGACACGCTCCATCATTGTCATATTGCTTTGCATGATCATGTAGTTGACATCGTATTTGTGGCAAAGCCACCTAAAAGTTTCTTTCATACATGTCACTCTTGATTCATCGCATATCCCGGTACACCGCCGGAGGCATTTACATAGAGTCATATCTTGTTCTAAGTATTGAGTTGTAATTCTTGAGTTGTAAGTAATAAAAGTGTGATGATCATCATTATTAGAGCATTGTCCCAAGTGAGAAAAGGATGATGGAGACTATGATTCCCCCACAAGTCGGGATGAGACTCCGGACAAAAAATAGAAAGAGAAAAAAAGAGGCCATAAAAAAAGAGAGAAAAGGCCCAAATAAAAAAATGAAATGAGAGAAAAAGAGAGAAGGGACAATGTTACTATCCTTTTACCACACTTGTGCTTCAAAGTAGCACCATGATCTTCATGATAGAGAGTCTCCTATGATACCACTTTTATATACTAGTGGGAATTTTACATTATAGAACTTGGCTTGTATATTCTAATGATGGGCTTCCTCAAGTTGCCCTAGGTCTTCATGAGCAAGCAAGTTGGATGCACACCCACTTAGTTTCTTTTGTTGAGCTTTCATACACTTATAGCTCTAGTGCATCCGTTGCATGGCAATCCCTACTCACTCACATCGATATCTATTAATGGGCATCTCCATAGCCCGTTGATACGCCTAGTTGATGTGAGACTATCTTCTCCTTTTTGTCTTCTCCACAACCGCCATTCTATTCCACCTATAGTGCTATATCCATGGCTCACGCTCATGTATTGCGTGAAGATTGAAAAGTTTGAGAACATCAAAAGTATGAAACAAATGCTTGGCTTGTCATCGGGGTTATGCATGATTAAATACTTTGTGTGATGAAAATAGAGCATAGCCAGACAATATGATTTTGTAGGGATAACTTTCTTTGGCCATGTTATTTTGAGAAGACATGATTGCTTTATTAGTATGCTTGAAGTATTATTATTTTCATGTCAATATTAAACTTTTATCTTGAATCTTTTGGGTCTGAACATTCATACCACAAATAAGAGAATTACATTGAAAATTATGCTAGGTAGAATTCCACATAAAAAATTCTGTTTTTATCATTTACCTACTCGAGGACGAGCAGGAATTAAGCTTGGGGATGCTTGATACGTCTCCAACGTATCTATAATTTTTTATTGTTCCATGCTATTATATATTATGTTTTGGATGTTTAATGGGCTTATTTATACACTTTTATATTATTTTTGGGACTAACCTATTAACCGGAGGCCCAGCCCAAATTGCTGTTTTTTTGCCTATTTTAGTGTTTCGCAGAAAAGGAATATCAAACGGAGTCCAAACGGAATGAAACCTTTGGGAATGTGATTTTCGAAACAAATGTGATCCAGAGGACTTGGAGTGGACATCAAGCAACCGACAAGGAGGCCACGAGGCAGGGGGCGCGCCTACCCCCCTGGGCGCGCCCTCCACCCTCGTGGGCCCCTCGTGGCTCCACCGACCTACTTCCTCCTCCTATATATACCTACGTACCGCCAAACCATGGAGGAGCACCACGAAAACCTAATTCCACCGCCGCAACCTTTTGTACCCGTGAGATCCCATCTTGGGGCCTTTTCCGGTGCTCCGTCAGAGGGGGCATCGATCACAGAGGGCTTCTACATCAACACCATAGCCTCTCCGATGATGTGTGAGTATTTTACCTCAGACCTTCGGGTCCATAGTTATTAGCTAGATGGATTCTTCTCTCTCTTTGGATCTCAATACAAAGTTCTCCTTGATTCTCTTGGAGATCTATTCGATGTAATCTTCTTTTGCAGTGTGTTTGTCGAGATCCGATGAATTGTGGGTTTATGATCAAGATTATCTATGAACAATATTTGATTCTGCTCTGAATTCTTTTATGTATGATTGGTTATCTTTGCAAGTCTCTTCGAATTATCAGTTTGGTTTGGCCTACTAGATTGATCTTTCTTGCAATGGGAGAAGCGCTTAGCTTTGGGTTCAATCTTGCGGTGCTCGATCCCAGTGACAGTAGGGGAAACGACACGTATTATATCGTTGCCATCGAGGATAAAAAGATGGGGTTTATATCATATTGCATGAGTTTATCCCTCTACATCATGTCATCTTGCTTAAGGCGTTACTCTGTTCTTATGAACTTAATACTCTAGATGCATGCTGGATAGCGGTCGATGTGTGGAGTAATAGTAGTAGATGCAGGCAGGAGTCGGTCTACTTATCACGGATGTGATGCCTATATACATGATCATACCTAGATATTCTCATAACTATGGTCAATTCTATCAATTGCTCGACAGTAATTCGTTCACCCACCGTAATACTTATGCTATCTTGAGAGAAGCCACTAGTGAAATCTATTGCCCCCGGGTCTATTTTCTATCATATTAATCTCCCATTATTTCTATTACCGTTTACCTTGCAATCTTTACATTTACCCTTTATCATAAAAATACCAAAAATATTATCTTATCAACTCTATAAGATCTCACTCTCGTAAGTAACCGTGAAGGGATTGACAACCCCTTTATCACGTTGGTTGCGAGGTTCTTATTTGTTGGTGTAGGTGCGTGGGACTTGAGCGTGGCCTCCTACTGGATTGATACCTTGGTTCTCAAACTGAGAGAAATACTTACGCTACTTTACTGCATCACCCTTTCCTCTTCAAGGGAAAACCAACCAGTGCTCAAGAGGTAGCATGGGCTGGTGTGCTTCCTTCTTATGGCCCATAAGGCCCATAACTTCTCCGGGGGGTTCAGTTAACCTCCCGGTACTCCGGAAAAATGCCCGAACCACTCGGAACCTTTCGGATGTCCGAATATAGCCTTCCAATATATCGATCTTTACGTCTCGACCATTTCGAGATTCCTCGTCATGTCCGTGATCTCATACGGGACTCCAAACAACCTTCGGTACGTCAAATCACATAAACTCATAATACCGATCGTCACCAAACGTTAAGCGTGCGGACCCTACGGGTTCGAGAACTATGTAGACATGACCGAGACACGTCTCTGGTCAATAACCAATAGCGGAACCTGGA
Source organism: Aegilops longissima (assembly GCA_021605205.1). NCBI lineage: Eukaryota > Viridiplantae > Streptophyta > Magnoliopsida > Poales > Poaceae > Aegilops > Aegilops longissima. The sequence continues at coordinate 806,944,278 of CM038677.1, forward strand.
TGCTCATATTGGCTCCTACATATTCTACGAAGATCTTTATCGGTCAAACCGCATAACAACATACGTTGTTCCCTTTGTCATCGGTATGTTACTTGCCCGAGATTCGATCGTCGGTATCTCAATACCTAGTTAAATATTGTTACCGGCAAGTCTCTTTACTCGTTCCGTAATGCATCATCCCGCAACTAACTCATTAGTCACATTGCTTGCAAGGCTTATAGTGATGTGCATTACCGAGAGCGCCCATAGATACCTCTCCGACAATCGGAGTGACAAATCCTAATCTCGATCTATGCCAACTCAACAAGTACCATCGGAGACACCTGTAGAGCACCTTTATAATCACTCAGTTACGTTGTGACGTTTGGTAGCACACAAAGTGTTCCTACGGTATTCAGGAGTTGCATAATCTCATAGTCATAGGAACATGTATAAGTCATGAAGAAAGCAATAGCAACATACTAAACGATCAAGTGCTAAGCTAACATAACGGGTCAAGTCACTCACATCATTTGACCCAATCACATCATTTTCTCTAATGATGTGATCCCGTTAATCAAATGACAACTCATGTCTATGGCTAGGAAACTTAACCATCTTTGATTCAACGGGCTAGTCAAGTAGAGGCATACTAGCGACACTCTGTTTGTCTATGTATTCACACATGTACTAAGTTTCAGGTTAATACAATTCTAGCGTGAATAATAAACATTTATCTTGAAATAAGGAAATAAATAATAACTTTATTATTGCCTCTAGGGCATATTTCCTTCAGTCTCCCACTTGCACTAGAGTCAATAATCTAGTTCACATCGCCATGTGATTTAACACCAATAGTTCACATCACCATGTGATTAACACCCATAGTTCACATCGCCATGTGAAGAACACTCAAAGGGTTTAGTAGAGTTAGTAATCTAGTTCACATCGCCATGTGATTAACACCCAAAGAGTACTAAGGTGTGATCATGTTTTGCTTGTGAGAGAAGTTTAGTCAACGGGTCTGCCAAATTCAGATCCGTATGTATTTTGCAAATTTCTATGTCTACAATGCTCTGCACGAAGCTACTTTGGCTAATTGCTCCCACTTTCAATATGTATCTGGATTGTGACTTAGAGTCATCCAGATCGGTGTTAAAGCTTACATCGACGTAACTCTTTACGACAAACTCTTTATCACCTCCATAATCGAGAAATATTTCCTTAGTCCTCTAAGGATAATTTTGACCGTTGTCCAGTGATCTACTCCTAGATCACTATTGTACTCCCTTGCCAAACTCAGTGTAGGGTATACAATAGATCTGGTACACAACATGGCATACTTTATAGAACCTATGGCTGAGGCATAGGGAATGACTTTCATTCTCTTTCTATCTTCTGCCGTGGTCGGGCTTTGAGTCTTACTCAATTTCACACCTTGCAACACAGGCAAGAACTCTTTCTTTGACTGTTCCATTTTGAACTACTTCAAAATCTTGTCAAGGTATGTACTCACTGAAAAAACTTATCAAGCATCTTGATCTATCTCTATAGATCTTGATGCTCAATATGTAAGCAGCTAGCTTCACCGAGGTCTTTCTTTGAAAAACTCCTTTCAAATACTCCTTTATGCTTTCTAGAAAATTCTACATTATTTCCGATCAACAATATGTCATTCACATATACTTATCAGAAATGCTGTAGTGCTCCCACTCACTTTCTTGTAAATACAGGCTTCACCGCAAGTCTGCATAAAACTATATGCTTTGATCAACTCATCAAAGCGTATATTCCAACTCTGAGATGCTTGCACCAGTCCATAGATGGATCCCTGGAGCTTGCACATTTTGTTAGCACCTTTAGGATCGACAAAACCTTCTGGTTGCATCATATACAAATCTTCTTTAAGAAATCCATTAAGGAATGTAGTTTTGACATCCATTTGCCAGATTTCATAAAATGTGGCAATTTGCTAACATGATACAGACAGACTTAAGCATCACTACGAGTGAGAAGATCTCATCGTAGTGAACACCTTGAACTTTGTCAAAAACCTTTTTCGACAAGTCTAGCTTTGTAGATAGTAACACTACTATCAGCGTCAGTCTTCCTCTTGAAGATCCATTTATTTTCTTTGACTTGCCGATCACCGGGAAAGTCAACCAAAGTCCATACTTTGTTCTCATATATGGATCCCATCTCAGATTTCATGGCCTCAAGCCATTTCGCGGAATCTGGGCTCATCACCGCTTCCTCATAGTTCGTAGGTTCGTCATGGTCAAGTAACATGACCTCTAGAACAGGATAACCGTACCACTCTGGTGCGGATCTCACTCTGGTTGACCTACGAGGTTCGGTAGTAACTTGATCTGAAGTTACATGATCATCATCATTAGCTTCCTCACTAATTGGTGTAGGAGTCACATGAATAGATTTCTCTGATGAACTACTTTCCAATAAGGGAGCAGGTATAGTTACCTCATCAAGTTCTACTTTCCTCCCACTCACTTTTTTTGAGAGAAACTCCTTCTCTAGGAAGGATCCATTCTTAGCAACGAATGTCTTGCCTTCGAATCTGTGATAGAAGGTGTACCCAACTGTCTCCTTTGGGTATCCTATGAGACACATTTCTCTGATTTGGGTTTGAGCTTATCATGATGAAACTTTTTGACATAAGCATCGCAACCCCAAACTTTAAGAGATGACAACTTTGGTTTCTTGCCAAATCACAGTTCAGATGGTGTCGTCTCAACGGATTTAGATGGTGCCCTATTTAACGTGAATGCAGCTGTCTCTAATGCATAACCCCAAAATGATAGTAGTAAATCGGTAAGAGACATCATAGATTGCACCATATCTAATAAAGTATGGTTACGATGTTCGGATACACCATTACGTTGTGGTGTTCCAGGTGGCGTGAGTTGCGAAACTATTCCGCATTGTTTTAAATGAAGACCAAACTCGTAACTCAAATATTCTCCTCCACGATCAGATCGTAGAAACTTTATTTTCTTGTTATGATGATTTTCCACTTCACTCTGAAATTATTTGAACTTTTCAAATGTTTTAGATTTATGTTTCATCAAGTAGATATACCCATATCTGCTCAAATCATCTGTGAAGGTCAGAAAATAACGATACCTGCCGCGAGCCTCAACACTCACCGGACTGCATACATCAGTATGTATTATTTCCAACAAGTCTATTGCTTGCTCCATTGTTCCGGAGAACGGAGTCTTAGTCATCTTGCCCATGAGGCATGGTTCGCAAACATCAACTGATTCATAATCAAGTGATTTCAAAATCCCATCAGCATGGATTTTCTTCATGCGCTTTACACCAATATGACCTAAACGTCAGTGCCACAAATAAGTTGCACTATCATTATTAACTTTGCATCTTTTGGCTTCAATATTATGAATATGTGTATCACTACGATCGAGATTCAATAAACCATTCACCTTGGGTGTATGACCATTGAAGGTTTTATTCATGTAAACAGAACAACAATTATTCTCTGACTTTAAATGAATAACCGTATTGCAATAAACATGATCAAATCATATTCATGCTTAACGCAAACACCAAATAACATTTATTTAGGTTCAACACTAATCCCGAAAGTATAGGGAGTGTGCGATGATGATCATATCAATCTTGGAACCACTTCCAACACACATCGTCACTTCACCCTTAACTAGTCTCTGTTCATTCTGCAACTCCCGTTTCGAGTTACTAATCTTAGCAACTGAACTAGTATCAAATACTGAGGGGTTGCTATAAACACTAGTACACATCAATAACATGTATATCAAATATACCTTTATTCACTTTGCCATCCTTCTTATCCGCCAAATACTTGGGGCAGTTCTGCTTCCAGTGACCAATCCCTTTGGAGTAGAAGCACTTAGTCTCAGGCTTAGGTCCAGACTTGGGCTTCTTCACTTGAGCAACAACTTGCTTGCCGTTCTTCTTGAAGTTCCCCTTCTCCCCTTTGCCCTTTTCTTGAAACTAGTGGTCTTGTCAACCATCAACACTTGATGCTTGTCTTGATTTCTACCTTCGTTGATTTCAGCATCACGAAGAGCTTGGGTATCGTTTCCGTTATCCCTTGCATATTATAGTTCATCACGAAGTTCTAGTAACTTGGTGATAGTGAATAGAGAACTCTGTCAATCACTATCTTATCTGGAAGATTAACTCCCACTTGATTCAAGTGATTGTAGTACTCAGACATTCTGAGCACATCCTCACTAGCTGAGCAATTCTCCTCCATCTTGTAGGCAAAGTGCTTGCCAAAGGTCTCATACCTTTCGACATGGGCATGAGTCTGAAATACTAATTTCAACTCTTGGAACATCTCATATGCTCCATGGCGTTCAAAATGTCTTTGAAGCCCCGATTCTAAGCCGTAAAGCATGGCGCACTAAACTATCAAGTAGTCATCATATCGAGCTTGCCAAACGTTCATAACGTCTGCAGCTGCTCCTGTAATCGGTCTGTCACCTAGCGGTGCATCAAGGACATAATTCTTCTGTGCAGCAATGAGGATAATCCTCAGATCAGGGATCCAATCCACATCATTGCTACTAACATCTTTCAACTTAGTTTTCTCTAGGAACATATCAAAAATAAAACAGGGGAGCTAAACGCGAGCTATTGATCTACAACATAGATATGCTAATACTACCAGGACTAAGTTCATGATAAATTTAAAGTTCAATTAATTATATTACTTAAGAACTCCCACTTAGATAGACATCCCTCTAGTCATCTAAATGATCACGTGATACAAATCAACTAAACCATGTCCGATCATCACGTGAGATGGAGTAGTTTTCAATGGTGAACATCACTATGTTGATCATATCTACTATATGATTCACGCTTGACCTTTCGGTCTCCAGTGTTCCGAGGCCATGTCTACATATGCTAGGCTCGTCAAGTTTAACCGGAGTATTCTGCGTGTGCAAAACTGGCTTGCACCTGTTGTATTTGAACGTAGAGCTTATCACACCCGATCATCACGTGGTGTCTCGGCACGAAGAACTGTCGCAACGGTGCATACTCAGGGAGAACACTTATACCTTGAAATTTAGTGAGAGATCATCTTATAAATCTACCGCCGAACTAAGCAAAATAAGATGTATAAAAGATAAACATCACATGCAATCAAAATATGTGACATGATATGGCCATCATCATCTTGTGCTTTTGATCTCCATCTCCAAAGTACTGTCATGATCTCCATTGTTACCGGCATGACACCATGATCTCCATCATCTTGATCTTTTATGAACGTGTCGTCACATGGTCGTCTCACCAGCTATTGCTTTTGCAACTATTGCTATCGCATAGCGATAAAGTAAAGCAATTACATGGCACTTGCATCTTATGCAATAAAGAGACAACCATAAGGCTCCTGCCAGTTGCCGATAACTTTAACAAAACATGATCATCTCATACAATAATTTATATCTCATCACGTCTTGACCATATCACATCACAACATGCCCTGCAAAAACAAGTTAGACGTCCTCTACTTTGTTGTTGCAAGTTTACGTGGCTGCTACGGGCAGAGCAAGAACCGTTCTTACCTACGCATCAAAACCACAACGACTTTTCATCAAGTATGTGCTGTTTTAACCTTCAACAAGGACCGGGCGTAGCCACACTCGATTCAACTAAAGTTGGAGAAACTGACACCCGCCAGCCACCTGTGTGCGAAGCACGTCGGTAGAACCAGTCTCGCGTAAGCGTACGCGTAATGTCAGTCCGGGCCGCTTCATCCAACAATACCACCGAATCAAAGTGTGACATGCTGGTAAGCAGCATGACTTGCATCGCCCACAACTCACTTGTGTTCTACTCGTGCATATAACATCTACGCATAAACCTGGCTCGGATGCCACTGTTGGGGAACGTAGTAATTTCAAAAAATTTCCTACGCACACGCAAGATCATGGTGATGCATAGCAACGAGAGGGGAGAGTGTTGTCCATGTACCCTCAATGATCAACTTGTGTCTATGGGGTGCCTCCCTCCCCGTATATAAAGGAGTAGAGGAGGGGAGGGGCCGGCCCTCTCTATGGCGCGCCCTAGGGGAGTCCTACTCCCACCGGGAGTAGGATTCCCCCCTTCCCTAGTTGGAGTAGGAGAGGAAGGGAAGGAGGAGTAGGAGAGAAGGAAAGTGGGGCCGCCGCCCCCCAAACCTATTCCAATTCGGCCTCCTGCCCAAGGGGAGCGCACCAGCCCCTTGTGTGCTGGTGTGCTTCCTTCTTATGGCCCATAAGGCCCATAACTTCTCCGGGGGGTTCCGGTAACCTCCAGGTACTCCGGAAAAATCCCGAACCACTCGGAACCTTTCCGATGTCCGAATATAGCCTTCCAATATATCGATATTTACGTCTTGATCATTTCGAGACTCCTCGTCATGTCCGTGATCTCATCAGGGACTCCGAACAACCTTCGGTATATCAAATCACATAAACTCATAATACCGATCGTCACCAAACGTTAAGCGTGCGGATTCGAGAACTATGTAGACATGACCGAGACACGTCTCTGGTAAATAACCAATAGAGAAACCTGGATGCTCATATTGGCTCCTACATATTCTACAAAGATCTTTATCGGTCAAACCACATAACAACATACGTTGTTCCCTTTGTCATCGGTATGTTACTTGCCCGAGATTCGATTGTCGGTATCTCAATACCTAGTTCAATCTCATTACGGGCAAGTCTCTTTACTCGTTTCGTAATGCATCATCCCGCAACTAACTCAGTAGTCACATTGCTTGCAAGACTTATAGTGATGTGCATTACCGAGAGGGCCCAGAGATACCTCTCCGACTATCGGAGTGACAAATCATAATCTCGATCTATGCCAACTCAAAAAGTACCATCGGAGACACCTGTAGAGCACCTTTATAATCACCCAGTTACGTTGTGACGTTTGGTAGCACACAAAGTGTTCCTCCGGTATTTGGGAGTTGCATAATCTCATAGTCATAGGAACATGTATAAGTCATAAAGAAAGTAATAGAAACATACTAAACGATCAAGTGCTAAGCTAACGGAATGGGTCAAGTCAATCACATCATTCTCTAATGATGTGATCCCGTTAATCAAATGACAACTCATGTCTATGGCTAGGAAACTTAACCATTTTTGATTCAACGAGCTAGTCAAGTAGAGGCATACTAGTGACACTCTGTTTGTCTATGTATTCACACATGTACTAAGTTTCTGGTTAATACAATTCTAGCATGAATAATAAACATTTATCATGAAATAAGGAAATAAATAATAACTTTATTATTGCCTCTAGGGCATATTTCCTTCAAAAACATCAAGCATGTATAACCATGCAATGAGATGAATCAAAGAGATGCTTAATCCATATTCATAAATAACACATGAAAATAATCAACGTTGGTGAGAATAGCATCATATGCCATCATAACATTTTTTTATTAAATCTCTAGTCAAAACTTCTCATCGGTTCCATTTTGACCAGAGAGACATAAAATCACATAATTATGAGCAAGAACTTTGGCTAAATTAATAGCTAACACGAATTAACATAAAGTGACAACATAAAACCATGTTTGCCACCATACACAATGATACCTTTTGTCACTAAAGTTGATACCGATAATAACAGTGAACATAAGTGTGAAATATCATTAAAATTCCCAATGACATAAACGAAAAGGACATGGAATTAACATAAAAATATACATGTCATTGCCACTGAGTAAACATCAAAATTGAAATTTATAGTGAAAATGACATTAAAATTATCGTTAGGATATGATAAGATTTTCCAAATAATAAATCTGAACATAAATTTACATAAGGATTCACATAATAGTAATATTTGGTAAATTGTAACGGTCACATGAATGGCAACATGTACTTTGGATAGATGTCTTAAAAATGTCATATAATGACTAGGATATTACTTATCACATAATATATTTTTTAAAAACAAAATTTCTTTGTTTAGATAATCAACCATAATTTTTATCAACACCATTTGGTCCATTATGCTTATTTTTTTTGACTGAACCGTTATGCTTATTTTAATAGTGCATATCTTAAATATACAATAGAAAATATACTGATATAATCCTTAGTATTGGTCAACGAGCACACTAGCTCAACATTCTTAGATGCACAGTTCGGCACGGAAATTCATACTACGCGACCAGTAATATTTTTTGTGAGGTGGCCTCAACCCTTTAGTGATGATCACATCATTAAAAAGATGCCATAAGTATGGCAGCAACATAAAATTCACACTCGATTAAAATCTTCAAATAAACTATTGAAAAACTCAATGAGTTATTCCCATTAATTTCATCATTGAAATGATATACCAAAGTGAGGTGTTACAACAGCTAACAAAATGCCATGGAACCTCTACACTTACATCATAACCGCCTATTTCAAAATGCAAAACATTCTGCTTATTGGTAAATTTTATTCAGAAAATTTAAACATAATTATAGGTAATTTCTAACTTATTAGTGCATAAACATAATTAGAAACTTAACAAATGCACTAAAACTGCACACAACATCTAAAGAATATGATTCGGCCCATAACAACCCACGGCTTACTATTAACAAATTGTCATATTGATTAAAGGATTGCCATAACATGACATAAATATTAGTTGCATAAAAATGACATAAGCATAGTTTATCAAACATTTTCTGGCAATTATTCAATTTAATGGAACACATAAAATATTAACTTAAGTGCACTGCAAAGGAATACAGAAAACTACCAGAATTGTTTTGGCCCAAAATGTTTTTTTACCCACGGTTAGGCCAAGCTCAGCAGCTAAAACACTTAAAAAGAAAAAAAAAACTGTTGGCTGGGCTAAGACAACCTGGGCCGAAGCCCATGACCACTTTCGGTCCCTTAAGCCGCCTGCAGCCCATCTGCTGCACCGCGCTGGTCTGAGCCGTCGATCCAACCGGACGGCTGAGATCGATCCAGGCCGGATCAAAACGGCCAGCCGAGGGACCCTACCTCATTTCTTTCCTCTCCCCTGTTTTTCTCGGTCCCGTTGTGGAGAGGCGACATCGACGGCGACGCGCTGCCCCCCTTTTCTTCCATGGCTGCGTGGTGGCTTTGCTCACCGGAGCAGCGTGCCATGGACTTGGTCCGGCGCGCTCCTCCGTCGAGCATGGCTGCCGGCGCCGCATTCGTTCGGGACAGCGAGGGGAAGGATATCCGCGTCGTGCGGATCCATTAGTCGGCGACGGCGGCGAGCACAACCAGGCGGTCGAACAGGCGCGCGTCCATGAGCACGGCGGCGGCATTCCGCGCGTCACTCAGGTGGGAGGCGACGGCTTCCCGGCACTCTCGCACTCGCGTAGCGGTGAGCGCCTAGCGGGCCCCGAAGGGAAAAGGCGATGATGTGGCGCGTTAGTGAGATATATATTCTTGATCCCAATATGTGTGCTTTCATGCTCAACCTAATTGCAAAATTAGGGTACCGAATTGGGGAAACTTTTTTGATCTAGGGTCTCGGAAATTGGGGATGTTCTTCTGATTATGTGCTCTGGATAAACACCGCAGACATTTCTTTTGGAGGAGAAAAAAAATAAGAAACATGGCTATCATATGGTTAAGTGGACGAGAGTTTGCAGATCCAAGAGGATTGGGGGTTTAGGGATTAAAGATCTTCATAAACAAAATATTGCCTTACTCGTTAAGTGATGGTGGAAACTAGAAACGAGTGATGGTTTGTGGCAGCATATTGTGCGAGCTAGATATTTCAGGAACAAAACAGTAGCTAACATTCGGAGTCGCTTTACGGACTCTCCCTGTTGGAAAGCCGTTATGAAAGTTAAGGATTCATATATGGCTGGTAGAAGAGTTAATATTGAGAGCGGGAACCATACTAGGGTCTGGTATGACCCGTGGGTCGATAACATTGTGCTGAAAGATCATTTTCCTGACTTGTTCAGTGTTTGCCAAAGATCAGGATTGCACTGTTGCATCCAGGGCTGCGAGTAACTATGAGATTGGCTTCAGGCGTAGATTGGTTGGGGCGTTGGGCGATCAATGGGCTTGGATGGTCACGGAAGCTAAAAAGCTGACGTTGAATGAGTCCCCAGATAAGATTTCATCGAACCTTGGTGGTAAAGGAAAATTTACTACTAAATCCTTATATGAGTGGCTGGAAAGAAACTTATCAGGTCCTAACTATAAAATGGTGTGGAAAGCACCCATCCCGATGAAGATTAAGATCTTCCTTTGGCAATTGTTTCAAAATGCCGTCCTTACCCGTGATAACATGCGTGCCAGGAATTGGCCTGGAAATCCCAGTTGTTCTTTCTGTGCTGATGTTGAAACGGCAAACCACTTGTTTTTTTCCTGCTCGCTCGCTCGCTCAGTTTGGGGGACGCTGGGCATGACGGCCGGGGCATCCTGCTGCCCTCGCTCTCTTTGGCAAAGTTTGTCTTGGCTTTATAAATTCTTTCTGGGTGGGAAGCATATCTATATGATGATTACTGCTGCGATATGTTGGGGGATTTGGACTCTCCGCAATAAAGTTACTTTTGATAAGCATGTCGTTCGATCCCCTCTGGAGGCTGTTTTCACGGCATGTTCGTTTATGATGTATTGGGCAGGTTTACTGAAGGAGGAAGATAGGGTGAAGCTCCAGGCGGGGGTGAAGAGATTGGCTCATGCTGCTGCGGTGCTGGCGGACAGATCCCTCCCTCGAGGCAGATTGCTCCTGGGAGACAGAGATGGTGTGCAGATTGGTTAGGTGCGATCAGCGCCTGGTACTCTAAAACTTCATGTCCCACTGGGGTTTGATGCCCGCTGGCATTTTGTATCGTGGCTATGGTTAGCTTAGTCGCTGGAGTCTGCTAGTTGTTTCATCCTGGGTCGTTCGGTACTCTGTTTTTGAGCAGTGGTTTGTGAGTGTCATCAGGTTTTCGCCCCATGGCTGGTGGTCCGTTCCAGGATCATTATGCGGTGGGTTTCCTGATGATGCCCAACTCGCTCCCCCCTTTTCAGTCTCATTTCGCGTAAAAGTTTGTTCGTTTTGTAGTTAGTTGGTTATTCGGATACTAAAAGCTTGGATACAGACTGATGTTCCGTTGATTGCAAAATTAATGGAAAGGGGTTGTGAGCCCGGTTGAAAAAATCCTGAATCAGTATTGAAAACTAATAAATGTTTTGTACATAAACGTTAGCATTAGACCTTAACTTAGATTAACTAAAATTGATGAACACGGGTAGTACTTATCATAGCCAATTAGAATGAATCTTGAATATCAACAGTGGGCAATTTAGATGAACTTAAAACAGTAGCAGCATATTGGCAAACAGGGTTGTAAAAATCAATCTTAAACATAATTCCCTAAACATAAGACTGATATACTAATCATGAATTTGGGATCTATCACAATCAAGGAGACGTCTGGTACCATTGTTAAAATACTAGATGACCCGGTGCGCCAAATGGCGCAGAGACCCATTTGAAACCATGTTTGTGTTGAGAAATATTTGCCTTTTTTAGCAATTTTATGTTTGATCAAGGATAGAGAACGTGTCAAACCCAGAGTGTTTTGAATGTGTATTTGGACAATGTGCCATTTGGCTCTATGTTACCCAAATAAGGTGCAAGGTCCAAATTCAAGCATCAAAGGTAATGATTCTAAACCTTTTGTAACAGAAACGTTTGCATTTGTTAGTAACTTCGAGTTTTAGCACTGAGGGTAATAATTCTAAACCTTTTATATGAAAAATTAAAGAATACCTATGTTCAAACTATATACCATGTGAAGCTAATTCAAACTGTGCAAGTTGAAATATTTAGAGACCGATCATAAAATTGCCGGCTCCACTCTACTGCAATGCGAGGGCCGGCTTGCTGCACCTTCTCCACATAATTGGCCAGAAGGTATTTTAAAAATTTGAATTGTCTACATTAGTATTTCTTAGACACCATATAGGAGATGAGAGAACAGTAAAAAAATTGTTAAATGAAAACTATGTACCTTAGCTATCTAAGGCTTATGAAAACCGCAATCTTGAAAGAGGAAAACAACATTAGAAATCTTAATGTTCCTGGTCCGGAATAGTGTATTCGTCTAAATATGTAGTTGATTACCCGGTGCAAAGTAAAAAACTTCTCATGATATACCACTGGGAACCTAAAAGCAAGTGATCACACATACAAACATTCCAAGGAAAAATGCGTAAACTCACAACTCAAACAAATTACTAACATGACCATGTATGATTTTGTAGCTTAGAATCTACATAAAACAGAATAGTGCAGGTAACCTCTACCTAAATCTCACTACTAACTTTATTCAAACATTTATTCCTAGATCATCCATACTCCTTCTATGTACAAATCATGCAATATCTCTGTCTAAATCAATGCCAATGCATGCACATGCACAAGTCTGAACTAAACAACATATATGATATAGCATAATTAGATGATCTAAAATAGATGCATGATCAGGGGAGGAAGATGGTGAAGCCAAAGATGAGCAACTGAGATTGGGGAACGACGACCGGCGAGCAGCAGCCCATAGTGATGGCCAGCTCCATTCGACCATGACGCGAGCAACATCGGAGCTCCGGCCAGGCTGCTCCTTCCCCATGCTCGTCCTACTCATCCTCCCGTGCTTCTCCACACCAAGCATGAAGACCACACCAGCCAGGCTCTCTTATGGCGACGACCTGCGCCCGATCCAGAATCACGACATGTGGCAGCGCCGGATCGAGAACGCGGGGAGACGCTGTCCTGTGGGGAAGAGAAAGAGGATAACATGGTATAAAATAAAGTAGTCATTTTTCATGTAGTGAAACTTTAGTTTTGGGCAAGATAATCAAAAATAAAAATATAACTAATGCAACAGGAGAACCACATATGGAGGCACTCAAGTGGACAGACACAACAGTTCAAATAAACCCAAAAATATCTCATTGTTCACCTTAAACCTTCGGAGGTTTAAACTGCTAGTTGAACTGAAAGACACCGTTGCTAGGTGACAAAAAAAATCAGTACGCTCTGCAGTAATTTGATATGATAAAAACCAGTTGGATAAAGACCAAATAAAGTTATTACCTAGCGAAGTTAGGGCTGCCATAAAAATCTGAACAGTTCCATAAGTTGTCTCTTGATATTATATGATTCATAAAGGAACATGACACATGATTGTGCAAAAATGACTATTGATTCGGTGCCACACTACAGGAAAGGGGGATATTACTTACTACTTCTCTCATCTAGCTGCAGCTGGTTTAGCAAAGAGAACCCAATACCCAAAATCATGAAATGGATGTTCTCTTGGTTACTATACAAGACTGCTAATTATCTCTGTTGCCTCACCACAGAGCAACCAAGCAAAGGGCCATGGAGCACCTCACAACAAAAGGAACCTAAAACCTACAAACAGAGGAAAGATTTTTCTTGTAACATGAACCATCAAATTAACTACACTCGGCTGCACAGCATGCGATCGCCACCATAGAAAGGCTACCCTACTACTTAACTCTCTCCACAAACTACAAAAAGCAATAAAATCAACCCAAACAACATTGTAGGAACGATCTAGACAAGACAAAAGAATCTCAACTTGTTCGCTCTTTTTTAGTTGAGTAAGTCCTTCCAGAGTAAATGGTCAAAGCTGGCCGCAAGAAAGAAACACACAAAAAATCCGAGAATAGTGCACCAACAAGAAGGAAAAAAATCTACATATGGACAAACTGACAGGGTTTGTGCTTCAGGAACCAAAAATTTGGGGAGAGAGATAAGCATACCTAATAGAACTTCACAGGCATGTCAACCCCTTGTTTATTCTCCAATTTCAGCCCTAGCATTGAAGGAAGCCCAACCCTCTCATGAACAGACTTTAGAGTGAATCTCATTGATGATGGCACTGTTAGTAGTCAGAAACTGTATAAGCGAGGCTATTCCGCCTTCTTGGCCCTTTTAAATAGCTTGTACATACCTGTTTTAGAGTCAAGAAAAAAATGATATCAACTAAGCATATCTAAAATCCATCGCAATACATACAAAGAATGTGTTACATCTGAAATAAAATGGAACATGCAAATTAGATAGTTACTTATAAGTTTAAATACCATTTTAGGTGTGTTTTCACCAAAGAGATACAGTGAACAGTCGAGCACGTAATTATAAAATTGATAATTATCAGTAAGATCTTCACACTTCTCGGGGAACAAATAAAATAGGAAACCAGGTGGTTTACCTTGATACAAAAGTGACCTTATTCAAATTCATTTTCAGATGAGAAACACTATAGTGGAAGCACCAACCCTAGTGAAATACCATCAAGAAATGGTGCTACTTAATCATAGTAGAAAGGATAAAAATGCATATAACAAAAAAAATGAATAATACCTGTCAGGCCTGCTCTTGCATACCAAAATAACATGGCCTCTTGCAAAATATAGAGATCTAGGAACGGCCCATAACACCAAACGATGTAGGAGAGGAAGGTACCAGACTTATCACAAGCATATCCATTATGACTGGAATATACCCTGGAAATTAATACAAGCTAGGTATATCACAGATGCACCATAATAATTTCAAAAGAAGTGCAAAAATATGTACCCAACATAGAACATAGGTCGTTGTGTATAAGAAACAAAAAGTAGTTTGCATACAAGGATAATACATGAACAACCGTGATTGTGTGTGTAAGAGAGAGAGAGAGAGAGAGAGAGAGAGAGAGAGAGAGAGAGAGAGAGAGAGAGAGAGAGAGAGAGAGAGAGAGAGAGAGAGAGAGAGAGAGAGAGAGAGAGAGAGAGAGAGAGAGAGAGAGAGAGAGCATTGTGAGCATTGTCCCAGTACACATTTATAGGAATGAAACACACACAGTTCAGCTGCTATATAGGGTAATATCTTTCCATTCATTATGAGCATTGTGATGTTTGCTGGCAAACTTCGTGATGCAAAAGTGTATATAAACGTCCGTATATCATTGCTGCCTAGGTTCAGAGCCATGCAAATCAAATCACGACAGATGAGATTTATGCCAATTAACTCCCTTAAGTGCTAAACTTTCATATGTTCTACAGTAGTGAAAAGGGAAGCTGTCTCCATCGCTGGTATAGACTAATGGCCTCTTGAGTGAATAAATATAAAAAATCCGCAACTGAGGTTGCTTAAATGTAAACATTTTCCCATGTACTCCTAGGCAGATTTGTAATGGGCAATGGCACGAAGTGTCTGCAATATCCAGGAGGAAAATTCCTCTCGACATCTCCTGCCTTGCCATGGCCGGTTGCACCTCGGGGTCTTGTAGGTAGCTCGAAGGGCCAGTACTCCTGTTTCTCCATAGGATGGTCTCAGTAGGATTCAGAGTGAACATGTTGGAGGTTCTATATAGCTTATTGATCTGCTGATAATTAGGTAAAACTAAGCAAGAAAAGCAAAGGATTGTCTCTGTATTGGCTTGTTTAATATCTGTTGTCTTGGTCATTGTAAGGGTAAAGTAAATTCATATAGGTGCATAGCAAAGGTATTGCAAGGAAGGTATTCAGCACTATCTGTTTTTTTGTTTGTAGACACATCATTAAACATCTTATGTGCATGACAAAAATAGGAAGTATGTAAAATCTGGGAACCATCTAAGTGAGTTTACTTCACAGTTTATTTTTGGTGAAGAATATATGCTCTGGGGCCTAATTACTTAGATCGAATGAAATATTAGCATAGTAAAGAGCAGAGAGCAGGAGGAACCAATGTGTAGACAATTAGTATGGAGAGGCTAGCTGGTACTCACCTGTGCTTTTCTGGGTCGATTAGGAATTTAGGATGCTGATCTTTAAAACTGAGGTAGTGCAGTACAACAATCAATATAAGATAGGAAGTGAGCCTGGTAGAAAATGATGTCGGCGGCGCTAGATGACCCGCGGACGCAAGAAGCCAAGAAGCCAATTAAAACCAATAATTCTATGGGTATTGGGAACCATTATATATGTGAATACCTTAAATCAATCAAAAGAGAAATAAAGAGCCTGATTTAAACCATGATTTATTTGCCCATAGACCATTACATTATTGGTCGGACAAAAAACAAATGCTTTGATGCTATATTGTTCCAAAATGGGTTCAGTATCACAAAGCAAAGGAGATCCACAGACATACTGCAAGTATATCTTTCAAGCTTCGAAAAATTAGATACGGATCAAAAGAGGCTATCACATCATCCTGGTCATTAACATCAGAACCATAATTTTGGATTTCTAAAGTTGCAAAATACTTTCTGGAAGCTATTGTATTGTCAATTCACATTTATCCTACAACATCCATAGATTATACAACAAACTGGAGAAGGAAAAACAAATGAAAACATACAAATTAACATTAGCAAGACGAGCGGTAAACCTGCTCGAAAGGTAGTCATCATCAACAATTCTTGCTTCAATAATGACAACCAACCATCACATATATCCATCCATGATACATAAAGGGGGGAGTAAATTACCTTGGATGAGAACGAATTAATTGTCAGGTTGCTGCAGTTGCCAAAAATGCCCCAGTTCAATACATGGATTCTGTCAATGCAACTCGCATAGTCACCTGGGTACACAGAAATAGACAAAAATAATGCATCAATTAAAAGGAACCAATACAAGCAGAGCAGATCACGGGAAAGATAGGGTGGGGGAGAGAGAGTTAAATCAAGGGAAGGAGGAGGGGAGTGGGGAGTACCTATGCATGGGGAGGGGGAGGCTGGCCTTGCCCGCATCCATCCATGGTGGCAAAGGCCTCGAGCAGAAGAATGGCGACGGTGACGGATTTGACGGCCTCGGGCTGTAGTTGTCACGGAGAGAGCCGCGCACATGAAAGAGCACAACCAGGGTTGAAACAGAGAGGAGGCGGATCCACCACACCAGTACGTTGGGTTGACGACGAGGAAGATCCGGTAGGTTAGCGCCGCTCACCTGCGAACGCAGCGGCGACGACGGGGCTGGCGGATCTGCGAGCGCCATGGCCATGGCCGTCACCTGACCCGCTCGCTCTCCCTCTCCTCTTCCCTTCCCGTCGCCCGACCCGCTCGCTCTCCCTCTTCTCTTCCTTCCCTTCCCTTCTGAAAACGGGAGGGGGAGGTTGCAGGCGGAGGCTGGCCGGAGGAGACGGGCGCGAGTGGCGGCGGCTGGCCGGGTGGAGGAGGTGTGGCGGCGACTGGCCGTGTGGAGGAGATGACGGCGGCGGGGCAGGGAGGCGGGCGCGGTCTAGCTAGGGTTTGGAGGGAGAGAGAGGAGAGGGGCGCGACGCGAGTGCGGGATGGGCAGAAGGCTAGGTTACCTCCACTGGAGCGGCTGCCTTTTATACCCCCGGATGCAAAATGACGAAAATGCCCTCGGCGGGGCACGAAAATAACAGGCGGTGGCACGAGTACTGTTCATGGCGAATTAAAGGCGACGTGGCTGCCTTTGTTTTGACTACCACTTCTTCAGGGTTTATATGTTCAATTTGCATCACTAGGATGCCGTCTCCCTGAAGCGACTCGGCGGGCACCTCACCGGCCGGCAGCTCAGCCCCTTCCCCACCCACATCCCCTCGCTGCCGCTGGCAATCGTCGTCGGGCAAAGCCTGCCGGCGGCGGGATCCGCTCTCTCCAGCGAAGCTCGCCACACAACTCCCCCGTTTTCCTCCCACCACGCCGGCCATCTCCTCCGTCTATCCGGATCCGCCCGTCCTCCCCACTCATCCGCCTCGGTGCTCGCCGGATCTGGCTGAGCGTGCCCTTTGCGGCGTGTGGCTGCCTTCGGGTCGATGCCCCCACGCGGATCCAGATCCATTTGTGCCGCGACCTCCTCCGCTCGATCTGCTCCGCCCTCCCCCGCTCCGTCTGCACCGGCTGCGCGACGTGCGCTCCGGGTGGCGCCCCTTCGTTCAGTGCGTGCCCCCCAACCGTGGTGGTCATCAGGCTGGCTCGGGGTCTTCCACCTCTGCGCCCGTGCGCCGCATCCCTCCGCTCCGGCAAAACTCCCCTCCAGCGCGTCGTGCGTCCGACTGTTTGCGGCCTGCTGCTCTCTTGAGCCGCCATGCCACCCAGGCAGGGCTGCGCCGCCGCTGGCGTGGCGCGTGTGTCGGCCGTCGCCCACACCACCCCTCCCTCTGATCCATGCTCATGGGTGCTCGGTGGATTGTCGCGGTTCCCCTGACTCGGGCGGGCCATGCGGCTCCGGCGCCCTCGACCCGGTCGCCTCCGCTGCCGGGCTTTGCAGCTGCGTCTGGTTTGTGCCCATGTAAGCCGCATCTGGCATGGAGGACTGCTGCCCCTGGCCGCAGTTCCCTCTGACCTTTGGCTCTCTGTCTCCGGGAGAAATCCCTTCGGTGGTTCCTTGACAGCGGCAGCAACGGCGACACCTTCCCGGCGCCGCTTCATCTTCTTGGAGGCGCTGCTGTGGAGTTAAGTGCAGCTATGGTTTTGGACGAAAGTCCTGCGATGATGGCGCCTGTGGGCGTCATTCAACCTTCCTGAAGGTGTCGCAAAAACACATGCTTCAATCCACTCACCTACGCCCGCCCATTCCATCATCGACTTTGTCTCTCCATCACCACTCACCGCCATCCATCCATCCGTCTGGTGTGTTGTCCATGTTGTGCTTGCTCAGGTCCCTTCCATGCCTGTTGTTGTCTTGCGGCAGGTTGGGTCAACAGTGGTTTGTGTTGCTGCTGCCCTACTTCCTATGTGTTCGTCTTCGGTGTTGTTCCCCGGTGTCGGCCATATTGCTGTGCATGTTCAAGCCCCTCCCATGATGGCCGTTGTGTTGCGGTGAGCTTAGTGCTCTTGGTGTTGTTCCGGTTCATCTTTGCTCTTCGACGACGCAAGATGCCTCCCCAGCTTGCTAATCATCCCGAATTCCCGTGGCGGAGCTCCAAGTCAAGGTTCGTGTTGTCACTCGTTGGTTGTGGATGCTCCTGAGTAGTGTCGTGAGGTTCGGTATGCACGCCGGTGTGGTGCGCTAGGTCGCTTGCTTAGTCCTGGCATTGTGATCCTTCGATGACACCCCTCTTTTACTTGTGCCTCCCTGGTGTTGGTCCTTTGGTCTGCTAGCTTGGTCATCTCTTGTCTGTGGCGTCCATTTTTCTTCTCTTCTTCAGTCATTGATGTGCGGCATTTTTTTCTCTCTCTTCTTCTGTAACCTTGTTGATTGTACGATTTTTGGTCCGATTTCCCTTACAAACGGGGTCAATTTATTTAGGTTTTCGATCCTGTTTCCCTTATAAACTGGATCAGCCAAAGTTAAGAGGCGACTCTTGGCTTTGGCAGCTTTTTGAGCAATATATTCAGATGGGACCACCCCCCCCCCGGTGACCGTTCAAAAAAAAGAAAGGATGCCATGCACATTAATAGGTTGCATCTAGACCTCTTAATTGTCATGAACAGAGAGAGATTAGGGATTCATTACTTGTCATAGAAGTTGACATGATCTCCTGCTTGTTGCAGGAGAAATGGAAGGATGATGTAGTCTAAGTAGACGATCTCCTTGATGTCCTGATTTCTTCGGGCCGCCATCGGCACTGTTCTGTGACGGCGGTATGATGATTAAGTCTTCTCACCGTTGCAGCCCCTCCCCCATATCGGATTAGGGTAGATTCATGAGCGCTAGTGAACTATATGTAAAACTTGCCCTAAGCCCCCCTTTCCTTTATATATGAGCAGCTGTACGACAAGGGACCTAAACCCTCAGTTGGTTTTTGGGCACCCCCAATAAGGGTGCTATCGTTGGGTCCAGAACGTTGGTTCGTGGGACTCCCCTTTCTTTCTCTCGTACGGTTATTTGTTTATCTTTTTTCTTTTAACCGATATATCAATTCAATAGCTACTACTCCCTCCGTCCCATAATGTAAGATGTTTTTTGACACTACACTAGTGTCAAAAAATGTCTTACATTATGGGACGGAGGGAGTACTTTGCAAGCTACTGGAGAAGGCGCTGAAGGGTGCATGCCACCTCCATGTGCTCTGCAGGTTTGCCAGTGACGCGGTATACAAGGTGGTGGCACTAACGAGAAGAAATGTGGAAGGGCAAGGATCCTCCAATGAAGGGTGCAGAGTGCAAACAGAGAACCATGTCGCCATTTCAGACTTCAAGCTCCGCGACATCGCATCGCTGCCACAGGTGACAGACCTCAAGGGCTCATCGAGCCTTGCCAAGATGCACGCCCGTGTCACCATCAAGTAAGTGCTCAAAACGTCTTAAAGCCTTTAGTGTGAGATCATAGCCCTCCCTCCACCTAATTAGCTTCCGATGCGTGAGATTTAACTGAATTTTGTGCCAACTGAACTGCATATTCCTATCAGTTTGCTTGTATGACATGTTTCAGCAGCCTCTTCTACCCGTTCATGAAGAACCAACGGCAAGGTCATCATTCCTCGCCCCTTCAAGGTCACTGAGAACCTCCTCAAGTAAGAACGGTGATAGTGTTAATGTTGAGAACAATAATTTGGGCCCATTTCTATTTTGACAGTTATTTTCTTATGGAATGGCCCCTTGCTGTTGTGGTAAAGCTGTTGCCTTGTGACCAAGAGGTCATGAGTTTGAATCCTGGAAACAGCCTCTTGCAGAAATGTAGGTAAAGGCTGTGTACAATAGACCTAAAGTGGTCGGACCCTTCCCCGGACCCTGTGCAAGTGGGAGCTATATGCACCAGGCTGCCCTTTTTAATGGCCCCTTGCTATATGTGCTTGCAAGTCCTATGCCATGAGAAAGTGTAGCTAATAATGAAGTGGTACCATTCTTTCAGAACTTGAGCATGTATTTTGTATCAACATAAATTCCGAGTGTTAGGGCATGTTATCCCCCTACAACTGCTGGCATCTGAACATGTCTACCTGAATGTTCCTACCATCCCACGATTTGTTATAAATCTGTTAAACCAACGCATCATCAGCATCATCATGAGACTATACACTATTCAGCAAGGACGGTAATTAGCAATACAACAACCTACTTTCTAATAAAATAAATTTATAGCTATTAGCTTATTGTTTCATTTCAAACTTAATTTGGGATTTGTCATCTAAAGTGGTTTGGGGTTGACGGGGATTACAAGTTCATGGCCATTATCTTGGTCCAAGTCCAGACGGATTATTCAACTATTGCAAACTAGATTAATATTTCATTGACCTCTAAATAAGTTTTCCTCTAATTATTCATTCTAGAGTCTTTTGTTGCAAACTAGATTAATATTTCATTGACCTCTAAAGGTGTGTTGGTTGAGGAACCAACTGTCACGGAATGGAATGGTTCCATTCTAGAGGAACGGGTCGGTTCCGTTTATGTGTTTGGTAGGTGCAAAAAAGTAGAACGGGTTGGTTCTGTTCCAATGTTTGGTTTCGACGCAAGCAATCAAGTAGCAAGTTCATTTGGCACATCCAAAAGCAATCAGCCTCCGCTGCTAGCTGCTGATCCAGACCTTCTGCAACACCCCTGGTCGCCGCTGCGTGGTAGCCGCCCCGCTGCTTCGTCGCTGCTGCTTGGACCGCGGCCGAACTGCTTCGTCGCTGCTGCTTGGACCGTGGCCGAACTGCTTCATCGCTGCTGCTTGCTAGGTCGCCGCCATGGTGCAGATGCGCGCCATCATAGAGGAGACGACGGGAGGAAGGTGAAGCCGAGCAGGGAAGGGATGTAGACTCGCGAAAGTGCCTTTCTACTCCCGAGCTCATTTGAGCTCGGTGAACAGTAAAATCGAAAAAAATAAAAAAATAAAAAAATAAATCTCAGAGAAACATTGACAAAAGTTCTAAGTGCTTGCAAAAAATTCATCATGAAATCACATTCCTGTAAGGCGTGGCAAAAAAAACAAATTCAGCCTCCAAAATGCTTTTGAAAGTAGCATTTTGAGAGTACCGATTTTGTTTTTTTTGCCACGCATTCTAGAAATGTGATTTCATGACGAATTTTTGCAAGCACTTAAAACTTTTGTCAATGTTTCTACCAAAAAAAATTTGGAATTTTTTGATTTTTTTAATTTTTTTTCGATTTTACTGTTCACCCGAGCTCATATGAGCTCGGGTGCAGAAACTCCATGTCCTGTAGACTCGTAGCTATACTACTCTCTCTCTCTCTCTGTTGTTGGCTCCTGTTTTGGAAAAATAGTAAGTGTTGGCGGTGGTCATTCGACAGAGTTACGTTGGATCTTGTACCTAGGTCTGACACCGTTGGCACACTCCATTGGATGCTAGGCGTCTGGCACGATGTGATGGATTGTCACCGTCAGGGGATTCATTTTTACGTGAGGTTCCTTCTCTAGACAATTGTTCAAGTTTGTCACATTGTTGTTGAGGAATCTAGAATTCGGATCTGATCATCTCTCTCGTAGTGAAATAAACAGAGCATGGTCAAACACATGCAATCCTAGCTTTGGTGATACCACAAACTTTTCTTCATGCCTTTTAGCATGTTAAACCTCCATATGAGGCAGTTTTCTAAGACCACGTGTTTTGTCATCAAATGGCGTATTGTAGAGTGCTCAAATCATTTGCTGCTGCTAGTTTGTGTTTGCTTTTTTCCTTATTTGAAAATGTATTTTATTCATTAGGGGCATATTTGGATTAGTTGGGTAGATGCTAGTCACCTTGTTGTTTTTGCAACTCTTCTATTACAGAGATGTCAATTGGCCTTTCCGACCGAACTAATGCCATCTCTGGCAACAACGTTTTTGACGGGCAAAAAAACTAGTCACCGATGAAATAGGGCATATGTGGTCATTCAAATCCTCGAGCTTTTCGATGCCATGCATGTCATATATTTCAGCACCAGGGCCTATGATGGCAAAGTTTCTACTACCCTCGCAAATTCACTTCGCAAGCTACGTTGTGAGTAAAAAGCTTCAGAATGAACTTTTGAGCTAGACAACTCGGGAAAATTTTCACATAGGAGCCATCTCCATAAAACATGACCACGCAGAAAAAAGGCATGCAATGAACGCATAAAAAATAATACAAGCAGATGTCGCGGATTCTTATTTAGATGACCACTCGTAGTGGACATGATATACATGTGTGTATCACTGGTTAATCGGGTCCAAACCAGTACATGCTAATATGGCAGGTTATTTAGGTAGAACATATACATTCTTGGTGATGTACATGTGTTGATGCACCTCTCATAGTGTGAGCCTGCCTGCTTGCACACATTGAGCATCACCGATTAGGCTAGGTGTTCACCCTGCTCGTTGGAGACAGAATTGGTCAAGGACACGAGCCTTACCACACACTGTGAGAATGGCATTGATGTCATCAACGAGATTGACATGGAGACAAGCATATGCTCGGATGAAGGCGGAACGCAAACAGTCTGCGGTGCTCGGAGTCTCATGAATCTGCCGGCAGCATAGGTCCTTCTCAAACAGGCTCGTCTTGCCCAAGCGGACGTTGACGAACACTTTGAGTGCAATTTCATCTCTCAACATGCACTGACCGCCGACGAGGATAACAGCGGCACCTGTGCCGGTGAAGGCGGTAGGTCGTCGGCACATACGTTATTTGAGGCCATAGTTAGGACGATTGCGATGAGAAGTAGGGCACAAGAGGATTTTATGGCTTTGGTGTTGGTGGTCGCCATTGTCGCTGATCCTTGCTTGTTGTGTGGGTGAGTGGATGGATGCTTTTGCATGTGGAGACTGGGAATGTATAAATTTATAGGATGCATGTGAAATTGTTTGGCAAGGAGATTAGTACCCCCGCACGTAGAGACTACGACCCATCATTGCTCACGCCAAAGAATAGTATATTTTAGGCAGTTCATGGAATGTGGTATCGGACTAATTTAGTTCTTTTTGAAATCTTAATTAATCCAACAGTATAATAAGAAATTATGCTTCGGTACCAAATGTGCATTGAAGGTACAAGTGAAGATTGTCCACATTCTCATAGTTTTTTTATTTTCTTTGAGAAACTGACTAAAACTTTATGATGTATATAAATAAACATAAATAACAAGTATTGAGTTATGACATATTTTTTTATGGAACATGCCTAACTTGAGTAAGAAGTAGAATGAACTACTAGGTAGCAAACGCTACCACGCGTGTCCATAACCAAGATCAAACTGGTTGATATCCTCAGAAGCTAAAATGAGGACCCATTATTAAATATTTGAGCAGGGTATGAGCATGTAAATATTGAGCCATAAATACCTTTTAATACATTCCACAAGTGTACAGTAGGCTTTCACTAAATGTTGCCTTATCTTCTTGAAGGATGAATATATATTCTTTCTCTCCATGATTTTGAAAACCCTTGCACTTGGTCAGCAGAATTCCATTACACGTCAAGTCCAGCACATGCGCATAGGCAACTAAAATGGTGATCCTTGAAAGTGTGACTTGTAGTTAAGGAATCCTACATGAATGGCATTCATGTTAGATCATGTGGCGACTTGCTCAAAACCTACACGTTGATAGTGAAAAGTGTCCATGGGAGCCCGAGCCAAAAAATGAGTGAGTTTGGATACCCGAATTTAACTGTTTATTTCTGTAGTCATACTCAATGCTTACCACACGAAGTCGCTCTTACGCATGAGAACTTTTACAAACTGTATAATCCCATTAAGTCCATTTTTATCAATACACGCCAAAGAATATCCTAGATTGCACCAGAGTAAAAAAAATCTTCTATTCATACAGAGAATTAGTAAACCCTATATAAATTATCTTATTTAGTGTGTCCCTCACATATAGTGTGACAACTAAAATCTTAGGTTTTTAGTTTCAACATCTTATGTATTTTATCTGGCACTTCATTTTGTACGAAATGTAATGACATTGAATTCGGCACCGCCTGAGATCCCAAGATTCAATCGTAGAAATACATCTCGTGCTATTCGAGTAAATGAATGTTAATTTCGTTCTACTCAAAACACTAAAAATCTCTTTTCAGTGTGCACCATCTTGTTTGCCATGTATCCCAAATGCTGAGTGAAATTAGTCTGTCAGTATTATTTTGCCCTGCCATTTTTGGGGTGGCCTTTAAGCCTAGAATTGACCGTATTTTTGCATACTTACCATTTCCATCAACTAAATTTATCGACCCCATCCGCGTCTAAGAAATGTATTGATATATATAAAACTAACTACTTAGCGACAACATCACTCTGGCTTGTTGAGTGCTGAAATGAGGATTAAGGCGACTTGGTGTCCGAGGATCATAAACTTTGACGTGCTCCCCATTCTTTAGTTAATTATGGATTATTAATTTCATCAATAATTTCATGTAATATTTTAGATGGAGAGGCTTGGATTGTTGGCTCCTGTTTTGGATAAATAGTAAGTGTTGGCGGTGGTCATTCGACAGTGTTACGTTGGATCTTGCATCTAGGTCTGATACCGTTGGCACAATCCATCGGATGCTAGGCGTCTGGCATGATGTGATGGATTGTCACCGTCAGGGGATTCATTTTTACGTGAGGTTCCTTCTATAAACAATGGTTCAAGTCTTTCACATTGTTGTTGAGGAATCTAGGATTCGGATCTGATCATCTCTCTTGTAGTGAAATAAACAGAGCATGGTCAAACACATGCAATCCTAGCTTTGGTGATACCACAAACTTTTCTTCATGCCTTTTAGCATGTTAAACCTCCATATGAGGCAGTTTTCTAAGACCATCACTACCACAGGTGTTTTGTCATCAAATGCCGTATTGTAGTGTGCTCAAATCATTTGCTGCTGCTAGTTTATGTTTGCTTTTTTCCTTATTTGAAAATGTATATTATCCATTAGGGGCGTATTTGGATTAGTTGGGTAGATGCTAGTCACCTTGTTGTTTTTGCAACTCTTCTATTACAGAGATGTCAATTGGCATTTCCGACCGAACTAACGCCATCTCTGGCAACAAAGTTTTTGACGGGCAAAAAAACTAGTTACTGATGAAATAGGGCATGTGTGGTCATTCAAATGCTCGAGCTTTTCGATGCCATGCATGTCGTATATTTCAGCACCAGAGCCTGTGATGGCAAAGTTTCTACTACCCTCCCAAATTCACTTCGCAGGCTATGTTATGAGTAAAAAGCTTCAGAATGAACTTCTGAGCTAGACGACTCGGGAAAATTTTCAAATAGGAGCCATCTCCATAAAACATGACCACGCAGAAAAAAGGCATGCAATGAACGCACAAAAAATAATACAAGCAGATGTCGCGGATTCTTATTTAGATGACCACTCGTAGTGGACATGATATACATGTATGTATCACTGGTTAATTGGGTCCAAACCAGTACATGCTAGTATGACAGTTTATTTAGGTAGAACATATACATTCTAGGTGATGTACATGTGTTGATGCACCTCTCATAGTGTGAGCCTGCCTGCTTGCACACTTGAGCGTCACCGGTGAGGCTAGGTGTTCACCCTGCTCGTTGGAGACAGAATTGGTCATGGACACGAGCCTTACCACACACTGTGAGAATGGCATTGATGTCATCAACGAGCTTGACATGGACACGAGCATATGCTCGGATGAAGGCGGAACACAAACAGTCTGCGGCGCTCGGCGTCTCACGAATCTGCCGGCAGCATAGGTCCTTCTCAAATGGGCTCGCCTTGCCCAAGCGTACATTGACACACACTTTGAGAGCAATTTCATCTCTCAACTTGCACCGTCCGCCGACGGGGGATAACGGCGGCGCCTGTGTCGGTGAAGGCGGTAGGTCGTCGGCACATGCGTTATTTGAGGCCATAGCTAGGACGATTGCGATGAGAAGTAGGGCACAAGAGGATTTTATGGCTTTGGTGTTGGTGGTCGCCATTGTCGCTGATCCTTGCTTGTTGTGTGGGTGAGCGGATGGATGCTTTTGCATGTGGAGACTTGGAATGTATTTATAGGATGCATGTGAAATTGTTAGGCAAGGCGATTAGTACTCCCGCACGTAGAGACTACGACCCATCATGGCTCACGCCAAAGAATAGTATATTTTAGGCAGTTCATGGAATGTGGTATCGGACTAATTTAGTTCTTTTTGAAGTCTTAATTAATACAACAGTACAATAAGAAATTATGCTTCGGTACCAAACGTGCATTGCAGGTACAAGTGAAGACTGTCCACATTCTCATAGTTCTATTATTTTCTTTGATAAACTGACTAAAACTTTATGATGTATATAAATAAACATAAATAACAAGTATAGAGTTCTGACATATTTTTTATGGAACATGCCTAACTTGAGTAAGAAGTAGAATGAACTACTAGATAGCAAACACTACCACTCGTGTCCACAACCAAGATCAAACTGTTTGATATCCTCAGAAGCTAAAATGAGGACCCATTATTAAATATTTGAGCAGGGTATGAGCCTGTAAATATTGAGCCATAAATACCTTTTAATAAATTCCACAAGTTTATAGTAGCCTTTCACTAAACATTGCCTTATCTTCTTGAAGGATGAATATATATTCTTTCTCTCCATGATTTTGAAAACCCTTACACTTGGTCAGCAGAATTCCATCACACGTCAAGTCCAGCACATGCCCATAGGCAATTAAAATGGCGATCCTTGAAAGTGTGACTTGTAGTTAAGGAATTCTACACGAATAACATTCATCTTAGATCATGTGACGACTTGCTCAAAACCTACACGTTGATAGTGAGAAGTGTCCTTGGGAGCCCGAGCCAGGCCGAGCCAAAAAATAAGTGAATTTGACTATCCGAATTTAACTGTTTATTGGTGTAGTCGTACTCAATGCTTACCACACGAAGTCGCTCTTATGCATGAGAACTTTTACAAACCGTATAATCCCATTATGTCCATTTTTATCAATACATGCCAAAGAATATCCTAGATTGCACCGGAGTAAAAAAAACTTCTATTCACACAGAGAATTACTAAACTCTATATACATGATCTTATTTAGGGTGTCCCTAACATATAGTTCGACAACTAAAAACGTAGGTTTTTAGTTTCACCATCTTGTGTATTTTTTGCTTATTTTATCTCGCACTTCATTTTGTACGAAATGTAATGACGTTGAATTCGGCACCGCCTGAGATCCCAAGATTTAATTGTAGAAATACATCTCGTGCTATTCGAGTAAATGAATGTTAATTTCGTTCTCCTCAAATCACTAGAAAAATCTCTTTTCAGTGTGCACCGTCTTCTTTGCCATGTATCCCAAATGCTGAGTGAAATTAGTCTGTCAGTATTATTTTGCCCTGCCATTTTTGGGGTGGCCTTTAAGCCTAGAATTGACCGTAGTTTTGCATACTTACCATTTCCATCAACTAAATTTATCGACCCCATCCTCGTCTAAGAAATGTATTGATATATATAAAACTAACTACTTAGCGACAACATCACTCTGGCTTGTTGAGTGCTGAAATGAGGATGAAGGCGACTTGGTGTCCGAGGATCATAAACTTTGACGTGCTCCCCATTCTTTAGTTAATTATGGATTATTAATTTCATCAATAATTTCATGTAATATTTTAGATGGAGAGGCTTGGATTGTTGGCTCCTGTTTTGGATAAATAGTAAGTGTTGGCGGTGGTCATTCGACAGTGTTACGTTGGATCTTGCATCTAGGTCTGATACCGTTGGCACAATCCATCGGATGCTAGGCGTCTGGCACGATGTGATGGATTGTCACCGTCAGGGGATTCATTTTTACGTGAGGTTCCTTCTATAAACAATGGTTCAAGTCTTTCACATTGTTGTTGAGGAATCTAGAATTCGGATCTGATCATCTCTCTCGTAGTGAAATAAACAGAGCATGGTCAAACACATGCAATCCTAGCTTTGGTGATACCACAAACTTTTCTTCATGCCTTTTAGCATGTTAAACCTCCATATGAGGCAGTTTTCTAAGACCATCACTACCACAGGTGTTTTGTCATCAAATGCCGTATTGTAGTGTGCTCAAATCATTTGCTGCTGCTAGTTTATGTTTGCTTTTTTCCTTATTTGAAAATGTATTTTATCCATTAGGGGCGTATTTGGATTAGTTGGGTAGATGCTAGTCACCTTGTTGTTTTTGCAACTCTTCTATTACAGAGATGTCAATTGGCCTTTCCGACCGAACTAACGCCATCTCTAGCAACAAATTTTTTGACGGGCAAAAAAACTAGACACTGATGAAATAGGGCATGTGTGGTCATTCAAATCCTCGAGCTTTTCGATGCCATGCATGTCGTATATTTCAGCACCAGAGCCTGTGATGGCAAAGTTTCTACTACCCTCCCAAATTCACTTCGCAGGCTATGTTATGAGTAAAAAGCTTCAGAATGAACTTCTGAGCTAGACGACTCGGGAAAATTTTCACATAGGAGCCATCTCCATAAAACATGACCACGCAGAAAAAAGGCATGCAATGAACGCACAAAAAATAATACAAGCAGATGTCGCGGATTCTTATTTAGATGACCACTCGTAGTGGACATGATATACATGTGTGTATCACTGGTTAATCGGGTCCAAACCAGTACATGCTAGTATGACAGTTTATTTAGGTAGAACATATACATTCTAGATGATGTACATGTGTTGATGCACCTCTCATAGTGTGAGCCTGCCTGCTTGCACACTTGAGCGTCACCGGTGAGGCTAGGTGTTCACCCTGCTCGTTGGAGACAGAATTGGTCATGGACACGAGCCTTACCACACACTGTGAGAATGGCATTGATGTCATCAACGAGCTTGACATGGACACGAGCATATGCTCGGATGAAGGCGGAACACAAACAGTCTGCGGCGCTCGGCGTTTCACGAATCTGCCGGCAGCATAGGTCCTTCTCAAATGGGCTCGCCTTGCCCAAGCGTACATTGACACACACTTTGAGAGAAATTTCATCTCTCAACTTGCACCGTCCGCCGACGGGGGATAACGGCGGCGCCTGTGTCGGTGAAGGCGGTAGGTCGTCGGCACATGCGTTATTTGAGGCCATAGCTAGGACGATTGCGATGAGAAGTAGGGCACAAGAGGATTTTATGGCTTTGGTGTTGGTGGTCGCCATTGTCGCTGATCCTTGCTTGTTGTGTGGGTGAGCGGATGGATGCTTTTGCATGTGGAGACTTGGAATGTATTTATAGGATGCATGTGAAATTGTTAGGCAAGGCGATTAGTACTCCCGCACGTAGAGACTACGACCCATCATGGCTCACGCCAAAGAATAGTATATTTTAGGCAGTTCATGGAATGTGGTATCGGACTAAGTTCTTTTTGAAGTCTTAATTAATACAACAGTACAATAAGAAATTATGCTTCGGTACCAAACGTGCATTGCAGGTACAAGTGAAGACTGTCTACATTCTCATAGTTCTATTATTTTCTTTGATAAACTGACTAAAACTTTATGATGTATATAAATAAACATAAATAACAAGTATAGAGTACTGACATATTTTTTATGGAACATGCCTAACTTGAGTAAGAAGTAGAATGAACTACTAGATAGCAAACACTACCACGCGTGTCCACAACCAAGATCAAACTGTTTGATATCCTCAGAAGCTAAAATGAGGACCCACTATTAAATATTTGAGCGGGGTATGAGCATGTAAATATTGAGCCATAAATACCTTTTAATAAATTCCACAAGTTTATAGTAGCCTTTCACTAAACATTGCCTTATCTTCTTGAAGGATGAATATATATTCTTTCTCTCCATGATTTTGAAAACCCTTACACTTGGTCAGCAGAATTCCATAACACGTCAAGTCCAGCACATGCCCATAGGCAATTAAAATGGCGATCCTTGAAAGTGTGACTTGTAGTTAAGGAATTCTACACGAATAACATTCATCTTAGATCATGTGACGACTTGCTCAAAACCTACACGTTGATAGTGAGAAGTGTCCTTGGGAGCCCGAGCCAGCCCGAGCCAAAAAATAAGTGAATTTGACTACCCGAATTTAACTGTTTATTGGTGTAGTCGTACTCAATGCTTACCACACGAAGTCGCTCTTATGCATGAGAACTTTTACAAACCGTATAATCCCATTATGTCCATTTTTATCAATACATGCCAAAGAATATCCTAGATTGCACCGGAGTAAAAAAAACTTCTATTCACACAGAGAATTACTAAACTCTATATACATGATCTTATTTAGGGTGTCCCTAACATATAGTTCGACAACTAAAAACGTAGGTTTTTAGT
Organism: Aegilops longissima; assembly: GCA_021605205.1. Taxonomy (NCBI): domain Eukaryota; kingdom Viridiplantae; phylum Streptophyta; class Magnoliopsida; order Poales; family Poaceae; genus Aegilops; species Aegilops longissima. The sequence continues at coordinate 806,975,396 of CM038677.1, forward strand.
TTCACCATCTTGTGTATTTTTTGCTTATTTTATCTCGCACTTCATTTTGTACGAAATGTAATGACGTTGAATTCGGCACCGCCTGAGATCCCAAGATTTAATTGTAGAAATACATCTCGTGCTATTCGAGTAAATGAATGTTAATTTCGTTCTCCTCAAATCACTAGAAAAATCTCTTTTGAGTGTGCACCGTCTTCTTTGCCATGTATCCCAAATGCTGAGTGAAATTAGTCTGTCAGTATTATTTTGCCCTGCCATTTTTGGGGTGGCCTATAAGCCTAGAATTGACCGTAGTTTTGCATACTTACCATTTCCATCAACTAAATTTATCGACCCCATCCTCGTCTAAGAAATGTATTGATATATATAAAACTAACTACTTAGCGACAACATCACTCTGGCTTGTTGAGTGCTGAAATGAGGATGAAGGCGACTTGGTGTCCGAGGATCATAAACTTTGACGTGCTCCCCATTCTTTAGTTAATTATGGATTATTAATTTCATCAATAATTTCATGTAATATTTTAGATGGAGAGGCTTGGATTGTTGGCTCCTGTTTTGGATAAATAGTAAGTGTTGGCGGTGGTCATTCGACAGTGTTACGTTGGATCTTGCATCTAGGTCTGATACCGTTGGCACAATCCATCGGATGCTAGGCGTCTGGCACGATGTGATGGATTGTCACCGTCAGGGGATTCATTTTTACGTGAGGTTCCTTCTATAAACAATGGTTCAAGTCTTTCACATTGTTGTTGAGGAATCTAGAATTCGGATCTGATCATCTCTCTCGTAGTGAAATAAACAGAGCATGGTCAAACACATGCAATCCTAGCTTTGGTGATACCACAAACTTTTCTTCATGCCTTTTAGCATGTTAAACCTCCATATGAGGCAGTTTTCTAAGACCATCACTACCACAGGTGTTTTGTCATCAAATGCCGTATTGTAGTGTGCTCAAATCATTTGCTGCTGCTAGTTTATGTTTGCTTTTTTCCTTATTTGAAAATGTATTTTATCCATTAGGGGCGTATTTGGATTAGTTGGGTAGATGCTAGTGACCTTGTTGTTTTTGCAACTCTTCTATTACAGAGATGTCAATTGGCCTTTCCGACCGAACTAACGCCATCTCTGGCAACAAAGTTTTTGACGGGCAAAAAAACTAGTCACTGATGAAATAGGGCATGTGTGGTCATTCAAATCCTCGAGCTTTTCGATGCCATGCATGTCGTATATTTCAGCACCAGAGCCTGTGATGGCAGAGTTTCTACTACCCTCCCAAATTCACTTCGCAGGCTATGTTATGAGTAAAAAGCTTCAGAATGAACTTCTGAGCTAGATGACTCGGGAAAATTTTCACATAGGAGCCATCTCCATAAAACATGACCACGCAGAAAAAAGGCATGCAATGAACGCACAAAAAATAATACAAGCAGATGTCGCGGATTCTTATTTAGATGACCACTCGTAGTGGACATGATATACATGTGTGTATCACTGGTTAATCGGGTCCAAACCAGTACATGCTAGTATGACAGTTTATTTAGGTAGAACATATACATTCTAGGTGATGTACATGTGTTGATGCACCTCTCATAGTGTGAGCCTGCCTGCTTGCACACTTGAGCGTCACCGGTGAGGCTAGGTGTTCACCCTGCTCGTTGGAGACAGAATTGGTCATGGACACGAGCCTTACCACACACTGTGAGAATGGCATTGATGTCATCAACGAGCTTGACATGGACACGAGCATATGCTCGGATGAAGGCGGAACACAAACAGTCTGCGGCGCTCGGCGTCTCACGAATCTGCCGGCAGCATAGGTCCTTCTCAAATGGGCTCGCCTTGCCCAAGCGTACATTGACACACACTTTGAGAGCAATTTCATCTCTCAACTTGCACCGTCCGCCGACGGGGGATAACGGCGGCGCCTGTGTCGGTGAAGGCGGTAGGTCGTCGGCACATGCGTTATTTGAGGCCATAGCTAGGACGATTGCGATGAGAAGTAGGGCACAAGAGGATTTTATGGCTTTGGTGTTGGTGGTCGCCATTGTCGCTGATCCTTGCTTGTTGTGTGGGTGAGCGGATGGATGCTTTTGCATGTGGAGACTTGGAATGTATTTATAGGATGCATGTGAAATTGTTAGGCAAGGCGATTAGTACTCCCGCACGTAGAGACTACGACCCATCATGGCTCACGCCAAAGAATAGTATATTTTAGGCAGTTCATGGAATGTGGTATCGGACTAATTTAGTTCTTTTTGAAGTCTTAATTAATACAACAGTACAATAAGAAATTATGCTTCGGTACCAAACGTGCATTGCAGGTACAAGTGAAGACTGTCCACATTCTCATAGTTCTATTATTTTCTTTGATAAACTGACTAAAACTTTATGATGTATATAAATAAACATAAATAACAAGTATAGAGTTCTGACATATTTTTTATGGAACATGCCTAACTTGAGTTAGAAGTAGAATAAACTACTAGATAGCAAACACTACCACGCGTGTCTACAACCAAGATCAAACTGTTTGATATCCTCAGAAGCTAAAATGAGGACCCATTATTAAATATTTGAGCGGGGTATGAGCATGTAAATATTGAGCCATAAATACCTTTTAATAAATTCCACAAGTTTATAGTAGCCTTTCACTAAACATTGCCTTATCTTCTTGAAGGATGAATATATATTCTTTCTCTCCATGATTTTGAAAACCCTTAAACTTGGTCAGCAGAATTCCATCACACGTCAAGTCCAGCACATGCCCATAGGCAATTAAAATGGTGATCCTTGAAAGTGTGACTTGTATTTAAGGAATCCTACATGAATAACATTCATCTTAGATCATGTGACGACTTGCTCAAAACCTACACGTTGATAGTGAGAAGTGTCCTTGGGAGCCCGAGCCAAAAAATAAGTGAATTTGACTACCCGAATTTAACTGTTTATTGGTGTAGTCGTACTCAATGCTTACCACACGAAGTCGCTCTTATGCATGAGAACTTTTACAAACCGTATAATCCCATTATGTCCATTTTTATCAATACATGCCAAAGAATATCCTAGATTGCACCGGAGTAAAAAAAACTTCTATTCACACAGAGAATTACTAAACTCTATATACATGATCTTATTTAGGGTGTCCCTCACATATAGTTCGACAACTAAAAACGTAGGTTTTTAGTTTCACCATCTTGTGTATTTTTTGCTTATTTTATCTCGCACTTCATTTTGTACGAAATGTAATGACGTTGAATTCGGCACCGCCTGAGATCCCAAGATTTAATTGTAGAAATACATCTCGTGCTATTCGAGTAAATGAATGTTAATTTCGTTCTACTCAAATCACTAGAAAAATCTCTTTTCAGTGTGCACCGTCTTCTTTGCCATGTATCCCAAATGCCGAGTGAAATTAGTCTGTCAGTATTATTTTGCCCTGCCATTTTTGGGGTGGCCTTTAAGCCTAGAATTGACCGTATTTTTTCATACTTACCATTTCCATCAACTAAATTTATCGACCCCATCCTCGTCGAAGAAATGAATTGATATATATAAAACTAACTACTTAGCGACAACATCACTCTGGCTTGTTGAGTGCTGAAATGAGGATGAAGGCGACTTGGTGTCCGAGGATCATAAACTTTGACGTGCTCCCCATTCTTTAGTTAATTATGGATTATTAATTTCATCAATAATTTCATGTAATATTTTAGGTGGAGAGGCTTGGATTGTTGGCTCCTGTTTTGGATAAATAGTAAGTGTTGGCGGTGGTCATTCGACAGTGTTACATTGGATCTTGCATCTAGGTCTGATACCGTTGGCACAATCCATCGGATGCTAGGCGTCTGGCACGATGTGATGGATTGTCACCGTCAGGGGATTCATTTTTACGTGAGGTTCCTTCTATAAACAATGATTCAAGTCTTTCACATTGTTGTTGAGGAATCTAGAATTTGGATCTGATCATCTCTCTCGTAGTGAAATAAACAGAGCATGGTCAAACACATGCAATCCTAGCTTTGGTGATACCACAAAATTTTCTTCATGCCTTTTAGCATGTTAAACCTCCATATGACGCAGTTTTCTAAGACCATCACTACCACAGGTGTTTTGTCATCAAATGCGGTATTGTAGTGTGCTCAAATCATTTGCTGCTGCTAGTTTATGTTTGCTTTTTTCCTTATTTGAAACTGTATTTTATCCATTAGGGGCGTATTTGGATTAGTTGGGTAGATGCTAGTCACCTTGTTGTTTTTGCAACTCTTCTATTACAGAGATGTCAATTGTCCTTTCCGACCGAACTAACGCCATCTCTGGCAACAAATTTTTTGACGGGCAAAAAAACTAGTCACTGATGAAATAGGGCATGTGTGTTCATTCAAATCCTCGAGCTTTTCGATGCCATGCATGTCGTATATTTCAGCACCAGAGCCTGTGATGGCAAAGTTTCTACTACCGTCCCAAATTCACTTCGCAGGCTATGTTATGAGTAAAAAGCTTCAGAATGAACTTCTGAGCTAGACGACTCGGGAAAATTTTCACATAGGCGCCATCTCCATAAAACATGACCACGCAGAAAAAAGGCATGCAATGAACGCACAAAAAATAATACAAGCAGATGTCGCGGATTCTTATTTAGATGACCACTCGTAGTGGACATGATATACATGTGTGTATCACTGGTTAATCGGGTCCAAACCAGTACATGCTAGTATGACAGTTTATTTAGGTAGAACATATACATTCTAGGTGATGTACATGTGTTGATGCACCTCTCATAGTGTGAGCCTGTGTGCTTGCACACTTGAGCGTCACCGGTGAGGCTAGGTGTTCACCCTGCTCGTTGGAGACAGAATTGGTCATGGACACGAGCCTTACCACACACTGTGAGAATGGCATTGATGTCATCAACGAGCTTGACATGGACACGAGCATATGCTCGGATGAAGGCGGAACACAAACAGTCTGCGGCGCTCGGCGTCTCACGAATCTGCCGGCAGCATAGGTCCTTCTCAAATGGGCTCGCCTTGCCCAAGCGTACATTGACACACACTTTGAGAGCAATTTCATCTCTCAACTTGCACCGTCCGCCGACGGGGGATAACGGCGGCGCCTGTGTCGGTGAAGGCGGTAGGTCGTCGGCACATGCGTTATTTGATGCCATAGCTAGGACGATTGCGATGAGAAGTAGGGCACAAGAGGATTTTATGGCTTTGGTGTTGGTGGTCGCCATTGTCGCTGATCCTTACTTGTTGTGTGGGTGAGCGGATGGATGCTTTTGCATGTGGAGACTTGGAATGTATTTATAGGATGCATGTGAAATTGTTAGGCAAGGCGATTAGTACTCCCGCACGTAGAGACTACGACCCATCATGGCTCACGCCAAAGAATAGTATATTTTAGGCAGTTCATGGAATGTGGTATCGGACTAATTTAGTTCTTTTTGAAGTCTTAATTAATACAACAGTACAATAAGAAATTATGCTTCGGTACCAAACGTGCATTGCAGGTACAAGTGAAGACTGTCCACATTCTCATAGTTCTATTATTTTCTTTGATAAACTGACTAAAACTTTATGATGTATATAAATAAACATAAATAACAAGTATAGAGTTCTGACATATTTTTTATGGAACATGCCTAACTTGAGTAAGAAGTAGAATGAACTACTAGATAGCAAACACTACCACGCGTGTCCACAACCAAGATCAAACTGTTTGATATCCTCAGAAGCTAAAATGAGGACCCATTATTAAATATTTGAGCGGGGTATGAGCATGTAAATATTGAGCCATAAATACCTTTTAATAAATTCCACAAGTTTATAGTAGCCTTTCACTAAACATTGCCTTATCTTCTTGAAGGATGAATATATATTCTTTCTCTCCATGATTTTGAAAACCCTTACACTTGGTCAGCAGAATTCCATCACACGTCAAGTCCAGCACATGCCCATAGGCAATTAAAATGGCGATCCTCGAAAGTGTGACTTGTAGTTAAGGAATCCTACATGAATAACATTCATCTTAGATCATGTGACGACTTGCTCAAAACCTACACGTTGATAGTGAGAAGTGTCCTTGGGAGCCCGAGCCAGCCCGAGCCAAAAAATAAGTGAATTTGACTACCCGAATTTAACTGTTTATTGGTGTAGTCGTACTCAATGCTTACCACACGAAGTCGCTCTTATGCATGAGAACTTTTACAAACCGTATAATCCCATTATGTCCATTTTTATCAATAAATGCCAAAGAATATCCTAGATTGCACCGGAGTAAAAACAACTTCTATTCACACAGAGAATTACTAAACTCTATATACATGATCTTATTTAGGGTGTCCCTCACATATAGTTCGACAACTAAAAACGTAGGTTTTTAGTTTCACCATCTTGTGTACTTTTTGCTTATTTTATCTCGCACTTCATTTTGTACGAAATGTAATGACGTTGAATTCGGCACCGCCTGAGATCCCAAGATTTAATTTTAGAAATACATCTCGTGCTATTCGAGTAAATGAATGTTAATTTCGTTCTCCTCAAATCACTAGAAAAATCTCTTTTCAGTGTGCACCGTCTTGTTTGCCATGTATCCCAAATGCTGAGTGAAATTAGTCTGTCTGTATTATTTTGCCCTGCCATTTTTGGGGTGGCCTTTAAGCCTAGAATTGACCGTATTTTTGCATACTTACCATTTCCATCAACTAAATTTATCGACCCCATCCTCGTCTAAGAAATGTATTGATATATATAAAACTAACCGACAACATCACTCGGCTTGTTGAGTGCTGAAATGAGGATGAAGGCGACTTGGTGTCCGAGGATCATAAACTTTGACGTGCTCCCCATTCTTTAGTTAATTATGGATTATTAATTTCATCAATAATTTCATGTAATATTTTAGATGGAGAGGCTTGGATTGTTGGCTCCTGTTTTGGATAAATAGTAAGTGTTGGCGGTGGTCAAAAAGGGTTTTCAAAAAAGCACCAAAAATCCCAAAACCCTTTTTCTACATTAAAAAACCCAAGGGCCTTTTCAAACCCCGGGTTTTCAAAATTTTTAAAATGGGGCAAACCATTTTCTGCTTTTTTGGGGGGAAAAAAAAAAAAAGGTTTTTTAATTTTAGGGCAATTTTTGTTTTGGGTTAAAGGTTTAAACCGTTGTTTGGCAAATTTTATTAAAAAATCATTGGGTTTAAAATTTAATGCCATTTGGGGGCCAAAACTTGGGGCCCAAAACTTCCCCGGTTTAAAGGGTTTCCCAAGGGGGAAAATGAAAATTTCATTATTTGCCCCAGGGATGAGGGGAAAAAGTTTCTACACCGGGGCCTTTTAAAAAGGGGGTTTGGGTTTTAAAAAGCTTTTTTTGAAAATTTTTTTTCCCTAAGAAAATGGAAAAATTTTGGGGGGCCCCTTACCCATAAGCAAAAAGGTAAAAGGGCAAAATTTTCCGGGTTTTGGGTTTTCCCATTGGGGACCTTCTTGGGGGGAAATGATATTTTTTTTTATAAATGTTTTAAGGGAAAAAAAAAAATTTGTAAATTAGGAAAATTGGAAAAAGAAATAAAAATTTAAAACAAATTTGGTTTTGAAACCCTTAAAAATTTTAAGGGGTTGGCCAAATGGATAGGAAAATTATTTTATTTTTTTAAAACAAAATTTTTAGGGTTTTTTGTGAATTTAATTTTTTTTTCCCATGAAAAGGGAAAACTAGGAGGGAAAAAGCCCCGCCATAAACCTAAATTCCTTTAAAAGGGTTTTGGAAAAATTTTACAAATTAAATTAAATTTAATAAATCCTTTAAAACCCAAAACAGGGCCCCCAAAAAGGGTTGGGTTTTAATTTTTTTTTACCCATTTAGCTTCCAAGAATACCCAAAAAGGGATTTTTTTGTTTTCCCATTGGGTTTTTTTTTTTTGGGGAGTAAAATTTTCATGGGGCAAAAAAAAAATTTGGTTTTATGTACATGTAATATTTTAGAGCGACAGGCTTGGACTCTGGCTCCTGTTGAGTGCTGAATAGTAGGTGTGACGACTTGGTGTCATTCAACAGAGTTACGTTGGATCTTGCACCTAGGTCTGACACCGTTGGCACACTCCATTGGATGCTAGGCGTCTGGCACGATGTGATGGATTGTCACCGTCAGGGGATTCATTTTTACATGAGGTTCCTTCTATAGACAATGGTTCAAGTTTGTCACATTGTTGTTGAGGAATATAGAATTCTATTATGATCATCTCTCTCGTAGTGAAATAAATAGAGCATGGTCAAACACATGCAATCCTAGCTTTGGTGATACCACAAACTTTTCTTCATGCCTTTTAACATGTTAAACCTCCATATGAGGCAGTTTTCTGAGACCACCACTACCACAGGTGTTTTGTCATCAAATGGCGTATTGTAGATTGCTCAAATCATTTCCTGCTGCTAGTTTGTGTTTGCTTTTTTCCTTATTTGAAAATGTAATTTATCCATTAGGGGCGTATGGATTAGTTGGGTAGATGCTAGTCACCTTGTTGTTTTTGCAACTCTTCTTTTACAGAGATGTAAACTGGCCTTTCCGACTGAACTAACACCATCTCTGGCAACAAAGTTTATGACGGGCAAAAAAACTAGTCACCAATGAAATAGGGCATGTGTGGTCATTCAAATCCTCGAGCTTTTCGATGCCATGCATGTCGTATATTTCAGCACCAGAGCCTGTGATGGCAAAGTTTCTACTACCCTCGCAAATTCCCTTCGCAAGCTACGTTGTGAGTAAAAAGCTTCAGAATGAACTTCTGAGCTAGACGACTCGGGAAAATTTTCACATAGGAGCCATCTCCATAAAACATGACGATGCAGAAAAAAGGCATGCAATGAACGCATAAAAAGTAATACAAGCAGATGTCGCAGATTCTTATTTAGATGACCACTCGTAGTGGACATGATATACATGTGTGTATCACTGGTTAATCGGGTCCAAACCAGTACATGCTAGTATGATAGGTTATTTAGGTAGAACACATACATTCTAGGTGATGTACATGTGTTGATGCACCTCTCATAGTGTGAGCCTGCCTGCTTGCACACATTGAGCGTCACCGGTGAGGCTAGGTGTTCACCCTGCTCGTTGGAGACAGAGTTGGTCATGGACACGAGCCTTACCACACACTGTGAGAATGGCATTGATGTCATCAACGAGCTTGACATGGACACGGGCATATGCTCGGATGAAGGCGGAACACAAACAGTCTGCGGCGCTCGCCACCTCACGAATCTGCCGGCAGCATAGGTCCTTCTCAAATGGGCTCGTCTTGCCCAAGCGGACGTTGACGCACACTTTGAGAGCAATTTCATCTCTCAACTTGCATCGTCCGCCGATAGGGGATAACTGCGGCGCCTGTGTCGGTGAAGGCGGTAGGTCGTCGGCACATGCGTTATTTGAGGCCATAGCTAGGACGATTGCGATTAGAAGTAGGGCACAAAAGGATTTTATGGCTTTGGTGTTGGTGGTCGCCATTGTCGCTGATCCTTGCTTGTTGTGTGGGTGAGCGGATGGATGCTTTTGCATGTGGAGACTTGGAATGTATTTATAGGATGCATGCGAAATTGTTAGGCAAGGCGATTAGTACTCCCGCATGTAGAGACTACGACTCATCATGGCTCACGCTAAAGAATAGTATATTTTAGGCAGTTCATGGAATGTGGTATCGGATTAATTTAGTTCTTTTTGAAGTCTTAATTAATACAACAGTACAATAAGAAATTATGCTTCCGTACCAAACGTGCATTGCAGGTACAAGTGAAGAATGTCCACATTCTCATAGTTCTATTATTTTCTTTGATAAACTGACTAAACCTTTATGATGTATATAAATAAACATAAATAACAAGTATAGAATTCTGACATATTTTTTATGGAACATGCCTAACTTGAGTAAGAAGTAGAATGAACTACTAGGTAGCAAACACTACCACGCGTGTCCACAACCAAGATTAAACTGTTTGATATCCTCAGAAGCTAAAATGAGGACCCATTATTAAATATTTGAGCGGGGTATGAGCATGTAAATATTGAGCCATAAATACCTTTTAATAAATTCCACAAGTTTATAGTAGCCTTGCACTAAACATTGCCTTATCTTCCTGAAGGATGAATATATATTCTTTCTCTCCATGATTTTGAAAACCCTTGCACTTGGTCAGCAGAATTCCATCACACGTCAAGTCCAGCACATGCGCATAGGCAATTAAAATGGCGATCCTTGAAAGTGTGACTTGTAGTTAAGGAATCCTACATGAATGACATTCATCTTAGATCATGTGACGACTTGCTCAAAACCTACAAGTTGATAGTGAAAAGTGTCCTTGGGAGCCCGAGCCAAAAAATGAGTGAATTTGACTACCCGAATCTAACTGTTTATTGGTGTAGTCGTACTCAATGCTTACCACACGAAGTCGCTCTTATGCATGAGAACTTTTACAAACCGTATAATCCCATTATGTCCATTTTTATCAATACACGCCAAAGAATATCCTAGATTGCACCGGAGTAAAAAAATCTTCTATTCACACAGAGAATTAGTAAACTCTATATACATGATCTTATTTAGGGTGTCCCTCACATATAGTGCGACAACTAAAATCGTAGGTTTTTAGTTTCAACATCTTGTGTATTTTTTGCTTATTTCATCTCGCATTTCATTTTGTATGAAATGTAATGACGTTGAATTTGGCACCGCCTGAGATCCCAAGATTCAATTGTAGAAATACATCTCCTGCTATTCAAGTAAATGAATGTTAATTTCGTTCTCCTCAAATCACTAGAAAATCTCTTTTCAGTGCGCACCGTTTTGTTTGCCCTGTATTCCAAATGCTGAGTGAAATTAGTCTGTCAGTATTATGTTGCCCTGCCATTTTTGGGGTGGCCTTTAAGCCTAGAATTGACCCTATTTTGCATGCTTACCATTTCCATAAACTAAATTATGGACCCCATCCTCGTCTAAGAAATGTATTGATATATAGAAACCTAACTACTTAGCGACAACATCACTCTGGCTTGTTGAGTGCTGAAATGAGGATAAAGGCGACATGGTGTCTGAGGATCATAAACTTTGACGTGCTCCCCATTATTTAGTTAATTATGGATTATTAATTTCATCAATTTTTCATGTAATATTTTAGATGGAGAGGCTCGGATTGTTGGCTCCTGTTTTGGAAAAATAGTAAGTGTTGGCGGTGGTCATTCGGCAGAGTTGCGTTGCATCTTGCACCTAGGTCTTACACCGTTGGCACACTCCATTGGATGCTAGGCGTCTGGCATGATGTGATGGATTGTCACCGTCAGGGGATTCATTTTTACGTGAGGTTCGTTCTATAGACAATGGTTCGAGTTTGTCACATTGTTGTTGAGGAATCTAGAATTCGGATCTGATCATCTCTCTCATAGTGAAAAAAACAGAGCATGTTCAAACACATGCAATCCTAGCTTTGGTGATAGCACAAACTTTTCTTCATGCCTTTTAGCATGTTAAACCTCCATATGAGGCAGTTTTCTAAGACCACCACTACCACAATTGTTTTGTCATCAAATGGCGTTTTGTAGAGTGCTCAAATCATTTGCTGCTGCTAGTTTGTGTTTGCTTTTTTCCTTATTTGAAAATGTATTTTATCCATTAGGGGCGTATTTGGATTAGTTGGGTAGATGCTAGTCACCTTGTTGTTTTTGCAACCCTTCTATTACAGAGATGTCAATTGGCCTTTCCGACCGAACTAACGCCATCTCTGGCAACAACGTTTTTGAAGGGCAAAAAAACTAGTCAGTGATGAAACAGGGCATGTGTGGTCATTCAAATCCTCGAGCTTTACCATGCCATGCATGTCGTATATTTCAGCACCAAAGCCTGTGATGGCAAAGCTTCTACTACCCTCGCAAATTCACTTCGCAAGCTACGTTGTGAGTAAAAAGCTTCTGAATGAACTTCTGAGCTAGACGACTCGGGAAAATTTTCACATAGGAGCCATTTCCATAAAATATGACCATGCAGAAAAAATGCATGCAATGGACGCATAAAAAAACAATACAAGCAGATGTCGCGGATTCTTATTTTGAAGACCACTCGTAGTGGACATGATATACATGTGTGTATCACTGGTTAATCGGGTCCAAACCAGTACATGCTAGTATGGCAGGTTATTTAGGTAGAACATATACATTCTAGGTGATGTACATGTGTTGATGCACCTCTCATAGTGTGAGCCTGCCTGCTTGCACACATTGAGCGTCACCGGTGAGGCTAGGTGTTCACCCTGCTCGTTGGAGACAGAATTGGTCATGGACACGAGCCTTACCACACACTGTGAGAAAGGCATTGATGTCATCAACAAGCTTGACATGGACACGGGCATATGCTTAGATGAAGGTGGAACACAAACAGTCTGCGGCGCTCGGCGTCTCACGAATCTGCCAGCAGCATAGGTCCTTCTCAAACGGGCTCGTCTTGCCCAAGCGGACGCTGACGCACACTTTGAGAGCAATTTCATCTCTCAACTTGCACCGTTTGCCGACGGGGGATAACGGCGGCGCCTGTGTCGGTGAAGGCGGTAGGTCGTCGGCACATGCGTTATTTGAGGCCATAGGTAGGACGATTGCGATGAGAAGTAGGGCACAAGAGGAATTTATGGCTTTGGTGTTGGTGGTCGCCATTGTCACTGATCTTTGCCTGTTGTGTGGGTGAGCAGATGGATGCTTTTGCATGTGGAGACTTGGAATGTATTTATAGGATGCTTGTGAAATTATTAGGCAAGGCGATTAGTACTCCCGCACGTAGAGACTACGACCCATCATGCTCACGCCAAAGAATATTATATTTTAGGCAGTTCATGGAATGTGGTATCGGACTAATTTATTTCTTTTTGGAGTCTTAATTAATGCAACAATATAATAAGAAATTATGCTTCATTACCAAACATGCATTGCAGGTACAAGTGAAGAATGTCCACATTCTCATAGTTCTTTTATTTTCTTTAAGAAACTGACTAAAACTTTATGATGTATATAAATAGACATAAATAACAAGTATAGAGTTCTGACATATTTTTTATGGAACATGCCTAACTTGAGCAAGAAGTAGAATGAACTACTAGGTAGCAAACACTACCACGCGTGTCCACAACCAAGATCAAACTGTTCGATATCCTCAGAAGCTAAAATGATGACCCATTATTAAATATTTGAGCCGGGTATGAGAATGTAAATATTGAGCCATAAATACCTTTTAATAAATTCCACAAGTGTATAGAAGCCTTTCACTAAACATTGCCTTATCTTCTTGAAGGATGAATATATATTCTTTCTCTCCATGATTTTGAAAACCCTTGCACTTGGTCAGCAGAATTCCATCACACGTCAAGTCCAGCAATGCGCATAGGCAATTAATAGGAAATATGCCCATGCGTTGCAACGGGAGAAAAATAATATGTCAGCATTCCCCACATCCACACACACACTCTTCCATGTCCTCTATGTGAACACAACGCCCGATGTATATTGTCGCTTATCCTCGTTCCTGTCATCGTCGGCGGTGGTAGTTCAACCATGTGTCAGTGAAACGATGTGGGCGGCGGCCGTCAATAATGGGAGGAGATATTCGGCAGTAGTGCTCGACCGCGTCGGGGTGTCATTGGTTAGCGCCTCGCCTATAGTCACCTCCTCCATCAATCGAGCTGTTGTCCGTGTTGCAATTATAATTTGCAAGTAAGTTTGCTACAAAAATTATAGACCTAGGCATGATTCTAAAATAGTCATATACATTGTTTCTGACCTAGTCGGACTTGTGGTTGCATCCTCATTTTGTTGCTACACGGCGACCTTCGAGGCACGGTTGCTTCGACCACTCTCTCCTACGACGATGTAACCGGATGGATTACTAATTATAGTGCATAAATTTTGTTTGATTGACATAATTAGCGCATAACCAGGCATGAATGTCCCTTCATTATCATGGTTTATTCTCTTCAACTATTTTTGCGCTCATGTGCCCACAATTTTTACCAATTAGAGCAAAATCAGCATATTCTCTTTTATTAGCATGTGCCCACAATTTTTTCAATTATAGGCTATAACCAACCAGCACATTGTCTTTTATTGACACGTGCAAGTTACCTCTGGCAATAATTTGTGGAGTACCTCGTTCTGCACATGATTCTCGGGACAACTTCCTTATTCTCACACAACCTTCTTATTTCCAGATAACTTAGGGACATATAAAAACTGGTGTGATTTAGTATAAAATTCCAATGTGGGACTATTCCATAATTGCAAGCTAGCTGAGTTGGCTTTGTCCGTCGACACAATAGGGAAAGTCATAGTTCAGTCCCCTCGCGTCCTTAATTTTTTGCTGCTTGTCATTATGACAGAAAAAGAAATGTGTGGTAGGCCCAATTGAGGATAAAAAAGGAGGGGAACTACGTGTGGAATGGACGGAACAAAATCTATACGTATATTTTTGCTTTTCTTGGGGCAGCTGCATGGGCGCTACTATATGACGCTAGCTGCGTCAAATAGCATGTGGAACGCACAACCGATCACGTCTGGGCCAGTTACTGGCAGATACGGAAATAACCCTCGTTTGCAAGGCACAGTAATAATCCAAAAAAAATGATGGGTTGAACGATCGAGCACACGACCTTAAAGACTCTAGCACTTGCTGCTAGCCATGGTAACAAACTACAAATGCTAACCAATGGCCAGCATGAATATTTAGGAACATACTGCAACGTCAGATTTATAATTTTTTTAATATGAATTGCCGAATATTCTTGGAAAAATGAACATTTTTTAAAATTACGAACAATGATTTTCATATTCCATCCATTTTGAAAAAAAACATGAACACAATTTGAAACGGCATCATTTTCTGAAGACACGAACCTTTTATGAAAATACAAAAAAATTGAAGTAGTGACCAATTCTGAAAATGGAACATGTTTTGAACATTTAGAACAATTTTATAAAATGTGTTTTAAACGCAGATATTATTTTGAATTTGTGAACAATTTACTAACATACGAATATTTTTGAATCTCGGATTTCTTCTTAAATTAATTTTCTTGAAAATCCAAATTTTTTAGAAAACATAAATATTTTTGGGAAAAATTGAATATGTCCTGAATTTCGAAAAATAAATCGGAATGAGAAAAAAATAATTTTTTGCAAACATTTATAAAAATGAGAACACAATCTTTTAATTCTGCATAGTTTTCGTAAATTTTTTAAAAAAATCTGAACTTTTTGTGAAATGTTTTAATTATGAAATAAGGTAAAAAAAATAAATTTGGAAGGAAAAGCAAAACGGGCCGGCACAATTTTGGGTGGCCTGTGCGAAACTCTGGCTATCTGCCGCGTTGGGCGTCAAATAGATTTTTTGCAGCTTCATGCGCAGGCAAATAAGTAGGCATGCTTGGCTGGGCCACAGCGTGTGCGGCCCAATTACGAAAATCTGGTGTTCTTAAATAAAAAAACAGACGAATGTATAAAAATTTAGTACCACCTCGGATAGAAAAATAAATTTCGACGGTGAACGGATGAAAAAATTGGAGAAACGCACTTTGCTTTATTATTAAGTATAGAAAATGGCGAAAAGTGTGACTTGTAGTTAAGGAATCCTACATGAATGACATTCATCTTAGATCATGTGACGACTTGCTCAAAACCTACACGTTGATAGTGAGAAGTGTCCTTGGGAGCCCGAGCCAGCCCGAGCCAAAAAATAAGTGAATTTGACTACCCGAATTTAACTGTTTATTGGTGTAGTCGTACTCAATGCTTACCACACGAAGTCGCTCTTATGCATGAGAACTTTTACAAACCGTATAATCCCATTATGTCCATTTTTATCAATACATGCCAAAGAATATCCTAGATTGAACCGGAGTAAAAAAAAATCTTCTATTCATACAGAGAATTAGTAAAATCTATAAATATGATCTTATTTAGGGTGTCCCTCACATATAGTGCGACAACTAAAGTCGTAGGTTTTTAGTTTCAACAACTTGTGTATTTTTTGCTTATTTTATCTGGCACTTCATTTTGTACAAAATGTAACGACGTTGAATTCGGCACCGCCTGAGATCCCAAGATTCAATTGTAGAAATACATCTCCTGCTATTCGAGTAAATGAATGTTAATTTTGTTCTCCTCAAAACACTAGAAAATCTCTTTTTAGTGTGCACCGTCTTGTTTGCCGTGTATCCCAAATGTTGAGTGAAATTAGTCTGTCAGTATTATTTTTCCCTGCCATTTTTGGGTGGCCTTTAAGCCTAGAATTGACCCTATTTTTGCATACTTACCATTTCTATCAACTAAATTTATCGAACCCATCCTCGTCTAAGAAATGTATTGATATATAGAAAACTAACTACTTAGCGACAACATCACTCTGGCTTGTTGAGTGCTGAAATGAGGATAAAGGCGACTTGGTGTCCGAGGATCATAAACTTTGACATGCTCCTCATTATTTAGTTAATTGTGGATTATTAATTTCATCAATTATTTCATGTAATATTTTAGATTGAGAGGCTCGGATTGTTGGCTCCTGTTTTGGAAAAATAGTAATTAAGTGTTGGCGGTGGTCACTCGACAGAGTTACGTTGGATGTTGCACCTAGGTCTGACACCGTTGGCACACTCCATTGGATGCTAGGCGTCTGTATGATGTGATGGATTGTCACAGTCAGGGGATTCATTTTTACATGAGGTTCCTTCTATAGACAATGGTTCATGTTTGTCACATTGTTGTTGAGGAATCTAGAATTCGGATATGATCATCTCTCTCGTAGTGAAATAAACAGAGCATGGTCAAACACATGCAATCCTAGCTTTGGTGATACCACAAACTTTTCTTCATGCATTTTAGCATGTTAAACCTCCATATGAGGCAGTTTTCTAAGACCACCACTACCACAGTTGTTTGGTCATCAAATGGCGTATTGTAGAGTGCTCAAATCATTTGATGCTGCTAGTTTGTGTTTGATTTTTCCATATTTGAAAATGTATTTTATCCATTAGGGGCATATTTGGATTAGTTGGGTAGATGCTAGTCACCTTGTTGTTTTTGCAACTCTATTATTACAAAGATGTCAATTGGCCTTTCCGACCAAACTAACGCCATCTCTGGCAACAACGTTTTTGACGGGCAAAAAAACTAGTCACCAGTGAAATAGGGCATGTGTGGTCATTCAAATCCTCGAGCTTTTCGATGCCATGCATGTCGTATATTTCAGCACCAGAGCCTTTGATGGCAAAGTTTCTACTACCCTCGCAAATTCACTTCGCAAGCTACGTTGTGAGTAAAAAGCTTCAGAATGAATTTCTGAGCTAGATGCCTCGGGAAAATTTTCACATAGGAGCCATCTCCATAAAACATGACAACGAAGAAAAAAGGCGTGCAATGAACGCATAAAAAATAATACAAGCATATGTCGCGGATTCTTATTTAGATGACCACTGGTAGTGGACATGATATACATGTGTGTATCACTGGTTAATCGGGTCCAAACCATTACATGCTAGTATGGCAGGTTATTTAGGTAGAACATATACATTCTGGGTGATGTACATGTGTTGATGCACCTCTCATAGTGTGAGCCTGGCTGCTTGCACACATTGAGCGTCACCGGTGAGGCTAGGTGTTCACCCTGCTCGTTGGAGACATGGAGGATCGAAAGTATGTCTAGAGGGGGGAGGGTGATTAGACTACTTGACCAAATAAAACTTATCCTTTTCCCAATTTTAGTCTTTGGCAGATTTTAGCTAACTTAGCACAAGTCAAGAAATCTTAACACAATTCAAGCTAGCATGCAAAGAGTATATGAGCAGCGGAAAGTAAAGCATGCAACTTTGCAAGAATGTAAAGGGAAGGGTTTGGAGAATTCAAATGCAACTGGAGGCACGGATGTTTTTGTCGTGGTTCCGATAGGTGGTGCTATCGTACATCCACGTTGATGGAGACTTCAACCCACGAAGGGTAACGGTTGCGCGAGTCCACGGAGGGCTCCACCCACGAAGGTTCCACGAAGAAGCAACCTTGTCTATCCCACCATGGCCGTCGCCCACGAAGGACTTGCCTCACTAGCGGTAGATCTACATGAAGTAGGCGATTTCCTTGCCCTTACAAACTCCTTGGTTCAACTCCACAATCTTGTCGGAGGCTGCCAAGTGACACCTAGCCATTCTAGGAGACACCACTCTCCAAGAAGTAACAAATGGTGTGTTGATGATGAACTCCTTGCTCTTGTGCTTCAAATGATAGTCCCCCCAACACTCAACTCTCTCTCACAGGATTTGGATTTGGTGGAAAGAAGATTTGAGTGGAAAGCAACTTGGGGAAGGCTAGAGATCAAGATTCATATGGTAGGAATGGAATATCTTGGTCTCAACACAAGTGTAGGTGGTTCTCTCTCAGAAAATGTGTATTGGAAGTGTAGGTTTGTTCTGATGGCTCTCTCCACGAATGAAGAGGAGGTGGAGGGGTATATATAGCCTCCACACAAAATCTAACCGTTACACACAACTTTCCAAACTCGGTGGGACCGAATTGTTAAACTCGGTCGGACCGATTCAGCAAATTTAGTGACCGTTAGGATTTTCGGTGGGACCGACATGCAACTCGGTAGGACCGATATGGTTAGGGTTAGGGCATAACGTAATCTCGGTGAGACCGATTACACAAACTCGGTGGGACCGATTTTGGTAATAAGCTAACCAGAGAGTTGGTCAGGTAAACTCGGTGGGACCGATTCGCTCATTTCGGTGAGACCGAAATGTTACAAAAGGGAAATAGAGAGTTTACATTGCAATCTCGGTGGGACCGATCGCTCATCTCGGTGGGACCGAAACGTTACATAGGGAAACAAAGAGATTACAATCCCATCTTGGTGAGACCGAGATCCCTATCAGTGAGACCGACTTGCCTAGGGTTTGTGGCAGTGGCTATGACATCTGAACTCGGTGGCGCCTGATAGAAAGAATCGGTGGGGCCGAGTTAGACTTTTGGTTTAGGTCATATGTGGATGTGGGAAAGTAGTTGAGGGTTTTGGAGCATATCACTAAGTACTATGAAGCAAGAACCTCATTAAGAAACACCTCATCCCTCCTTGATAGTATTGGCTTTTCCTATAGACTCAATGTGATCTTGGATCACTAAAATATAAAATGTAGAGTCTTGAGCTTTGAGCTTGAGCCAATCCTTTTATCCTTAGTATTTTGAGGGGTCCACTTTTCTCATCCATGCCATGCCATTCATTGAGCTTTTCCTGAAATATTTATCTTGGAATAATGTTAGCTCAGTGAGCTATATGTTGTTAGGAATTACCAAAACCACCTAGGGATAGTTGCACTTTCAATCTCCCCCTTTTTGGTTATTGATGACAACATATAGATGAAAGCTTTGACAAATGATAATAAGATTGAAAAACATTGTCGCTTTGAGAAGTATGTGATAAGAAAGAGCTCCCCCTAAATTTTTGCATAGTTTAAGATTTGCTTTGGACTGCAAATGCACAAAGAGTTAGGCTCATGGGTTACTCTTCCATGTCACATACATCTTGGTGGAGCGCTCAAAATGATAACAATAGAATACATGCACTCATCACCAAGCAAAGTGAATGATCATATGGAGATAAAAGGATAATGTCATCCAACAAGCATTAATGTAGCATATGATCAAACACATGATCATCCAAGTATCACACAGACAGAAGGTATCTCAATCAAGCAAATAAAGTTCAACCACCAAAGCAAGAGAGAATAAAAAGCAACGCTCTCTCTCGAAGCCTATGATCTATACATTTTTCTCCCCCTTTGGCAACAAGTTACCAAAAAGTTCATAGAAAATGCATAGCACTAAATCGTCTCTCAGGCTTGATCTTCAGGTGGTGGTGTATATAAAACTCCAAGGACGAAGGCATCAGTTAATGTAGATGGAGCTGGTGGAGTAGGTGTTGGAGCTGGTGGCACTGAAGCTGTAGCTGGTGCAGATGTAGTTGCTCTGGTGTCTGTCACTGGCACTGCAGCTGACCTCTTAGCTCTAGGCACTCTGGCAAATGCCTCAGTGGTTGTCTTGCCCTTCCTCTCCTGCATATCATCTTGGAGTTGCTCAACAACAGACTGGATCTCAGTTACCTTCACATCCAAGTCATAGAACTTCTGCTCCATGATCCTCTCCAGGCTCTCCTGCTTTTGAGTCAAGGTGGCCAGCCCCTTCTCAATCCTCAGAGTGGATGCAATCAAGTAGCCAAGCTGATCCTGTTTGCTCTTCAAGAAGTACCGAGATGCCTCTTCCATTGTTGGCATCTTGGCAGCCTTCTTAGTCCTTGCCTTCTCCTTCTTTGCTTGTGCTTGCATAGAAGATGGTTCATCTTCATCCATAAACACTTGGTTGTCCTCAAAATCTGGATAGATAGGCATATGATCCTTGTCCAACAAGCATGTGCCAGTGCCCATCTTGGAGTTAATCAGCTCCTGGATCTGTGGGGCATACCCACAACTTCTCTTTTGGTCAGCAGCTGTCCTCTTATAGTTTCAAGTATAAGACTCATGACCTTGAACTTTTGTGGCACATCAAATAAGTGTAGCAGGTTTATTGCATGACCTCTAATCATGTTGTGATCACCTGACTTGGGCAAAAGAGTGTGCCTGAGGATCCAGTTGATGGTTGGCAGTCCTGACAGAAGGTAATGTACGGATCCAAACTTGTGTGTTTCAATTGCAGCATCTGGGATCTCCTTGTACATATGTGCCATAGTGTTGTGATCCATCTTCTTCTTGGCATAGACATCCAAGTCATCATGTTTCTCCTTAGGTGCATTGATCAGATTAGCCCATTCTTCAATTGATGATTGGTACCTGGTACCTTCAGAGATCCATACTATCCTGCCATCTGGATAGAAGTGTGCTGTGGAGTAGAATTGCATTATTAGCTCATCATTCCACTTTGTGAGCTTCTGCCCAACAAAGTCTGCCACTCCACAAGCACTGAAGCTGTCATACACACCAGGATAGTGTTCTTCATTCTCCTTGATGTATTCCCAGTTCACCCATCTTATGTCACACACTATTGGCTTTTTGTCCAGCAGAATTGTCTCATAGAAGTCCTGCTGTTCCTTGGTGTGAAATCTATAGTCCACAGCAGTCCTTCTCCTGGTAGCATATGGATCACACTCTCTCCATAGTCTCAATCCTGAATCCTTTCTGATTTTCATGTTCTCAGCTACTGGATGAGCATCATTGTGATCTGGAATTTTGGGCTTCAACTTCCTCAAGACATGTGACTCATCATCTTCCTCTATAACAGCTTTAGGCACTGGGGCCTTGTTCTTCTCTGCAGCTGGGATGTTTCTGATACTCCTCTTGGGTGCAGCCTTGGGCTTGGAGGCAGCCTTGGGTGCTTCTTTGGGCTTTGATGAAGCAGCCCCTAACCTGATGGCATCACCCATAAGCTTCTGAGCTTTGGGTGCTGGTGCAACATCCTCTTCTTCTTCTTCCTCTTCCATCATGGAAGGCTTTCCAACAACCTTGGCCATGTTCTTCTTGACCCTTTCCTTCCTATTCTTCCCTTCTGCAGTAGCCTCTTTGGGTTCAGCTTCCAAAGATGCTTGAGTGGAGGCTCTAGCTTTAGACATGGGAATCCTTTTGGCAGCTGCTTTGGTCTTCATACCAGGCTTAGTGGCTACAGCCGAGCCATATTATTTCTTGAGCACCTTCTTCTTGGAAGTGGCCTCATCCTTAACAGCCACATAGTCTTCATCCTCAGATTCTGAGGTTCTCTTCTTTCTGGCCCGGGTGGCAGCTTTGGGTAGGTTTCTTGGGGTGCTCCTGCTGCCATCATCATAGCTGCTAGAGGGACGAGTGCCCTCACTCACTTGAACCTGCTCCTCTTCCCTGTTCTGTCTGTCACTTTGATTAGACATATTGCAAACACTGACAACAGACCCTGTGAATAGATATAGATGAGATAGAGTGGATGAGCATCACAAAATATAGAGGTTTTTGCAAAAGAATGAGTCAAAAACTTAGTTTTAGTTTTCCACAGAAAGCATTTCGGATCTACCGATCTGTAAACTTGGTGATACCGAAGCAGCTTTTGGAACCTAAACTGGTGAACTCGGTCAGACAGAGTCACAGTTTGGTGGCACCGAGACTGCTAGGGTTTCACAAAGTCCTGAATTCGGTCACACCGATTTGCAATTCTCGGTCAAACGGATAATTACATGTGCAATGGCCTTAGCCGAATCGGTGGTACCGAGTTCTACAACTCGGTTGGTCCAAGATGGTTTCGGCGGAAACCTAACCCTAAATTTTCAATTCATCTCTAATCTACGGAGTGTTTTGACTAGATTAGATAGTTTCAATCGTGACAAGATTCATGGCGAACACAATGTGCTAGGAATCAGATAGGAATAGCACAGTGATAGAGTTCACACCCTAGTTCGGCAATGAACTCGCTACGACGGCAATGGTGGGGATGATTCCCGTTGACGGCGGCGGAGACCAGCGGCAGGAGGCAGCTGGCGACGAGGAGGACGATCCGGAGACCCTGGAGGCAGAGCGGGCTGAGCGCGGGCGAAGGATTTTGGAGAAAATTTCCAAAGTTTTGCCTGTGGGTATATATAGCCCGACCCTGTCGGTGTCACCGAGTGGAACAACTCGGTGGCACCGAGATGCATAACTGCTAGCAGTTACAACAACTCGGTGTGACCGAAAAGTTCAAGTCGGTTGCACCGAGATTGAAAACCTAGATCGACTTAGTGATCTCGGTATGACCGAAATGGGGATCGTTCAGACTTAAACGCACAAAGAAGTTTTGAAGTTTTAGTCTATGACGAATCGGGGACTCCGAGTGCTCCTCACACAGAGTGGTTCGAATCTGACTTGATCAAATTTTGTGATGCAACATGAATAGAGTTTGAGACGAGAAGAGCATAGATAGCTAGAGAAGGTTCTTAGGCATTCTTGTCCATCCACTTGGCAAAAGAAAAGGAAACCAATCAATCAAAACAACAAGTGGATGTCCTTGAATGAGTAAAATATGAAACCAACATGCTCACACAATAAAATGGCAAATGAAATATGTGGCGAAGCATGCACAACCAATTCTAGCATCTATCAAGCAATTGGCGATGACTAGGTCATCTATATATGAGTATATTGACTTAGGAGTCAAATGAGAACATTTGATCATAGGTCATACTCATCGTTTAAGCACAAGTGGGGTTACCACTTTTACATAATGCATTGTTGTGTTCACACCATTAGAGTTGCTTTAGCTCAATTCTTAGAGTAAAGCTCCCCCTAGATGTGAGATTCCCCCTTAGAGGGATGAACTAACCTTGGGTTTTGTCGATGATGACTTCATGTAGGTGTTGAAGATGTGGATGCTCAATGTTGATGTAGATCATTTGGAGCAATCCTTTGGAGTGAGTTGCACTTTCAATACCTACATGGGTTAGTCCCACAAGGAACAAACAAGGATATCCATAGACATAGAGTGATGCACACACAAGATGATGTCTATGAGAGCATTAGGTTACCTTGTCCCTTGTCTTACCAACAAGAGGGTTTGTGACTCCTTGAACAAGTGCAAGATGTGGAAGTTGATTGCACTTGTTCTTGCCAAAATGATATGAGTGAAATATGTTGCGGAGTCACCCTCAAGAACTCTCTAGTTCTTCTTCTTCGGGTTCCACATCATCTTGATGGGAATCCTTGGAGTTGTAGTCGTACTTGATGAAGTAGAACTTGATGTAGTCTTGGGAACCCACTTGACCAAGGCCTTTGGAGCTTGTTCAAATGCATCAATCTCTTCTTGAAGCTTGTCCTTGCCTTTTTGCTCGTGGTCTTGTGGTGGAAGATCATCTTGGGATTGTGTCCCCTTGAAGGAAGTAGGATCATACTTCTCTTGTTGAGGAACAAACTTCGTCTTGGGGTGTTGATCTTCTTCCCACTCAGCTCCATTGGCATTGAACTTTCATTCAAAACCAACACCTTGATTCTTCCGGTGCCTTCCTTTCTTGCGTACAATTTCCTCAAATTGCTTATTCCCGGCAAGGCTCTTGTAAGCACCTTTCTCTACAATTCCCTTCAATAGGCTATTTTCTTGCGCAAGTGTAACTTGGCTAAGAGAATCATTAGTGGAATCAAGAGAACTACTAGAAGCAACAACATTGGATTTAGCATGATTATTGTTACTACTAGAGGAAGAATCCTTCTTGTTCTTGTTACTAGACTTGACTTGATGCATGTAAGTAGATAAAAGTAAATGCTTGGCGATGTAAGAAGAACTTTTCTTACGAAGATCATCATTGATTGCCTTTAAGAACTCATGCTCTTGCTCAAGGTTGAGCTTTTCAAAGCGTAACTTCTTTCGTTGCCTTTCAAATGTTTTACGCCATAGACATATGTGTTTGCAGGCCGAAGAAACCCCATGCACCATACTCTACTTGATCAAAGGCCAGAAGGTGGACGTGGGAAAGGGGATGATAATGAACCCCTTGCAACCCACATTCCACAACCAGCCGATCCCCGCTGGGCACTTCAGGGTTAAATTGTCCAGTGTGAAATCGGGGCACGAGGATTTGCCTCCTCCAGTATAGCATGTGGGAGAGGACGACGAGACCCCGCCGCGGATTGGAAGCTGCAAGGGTTGGGTGCTGCTATGGCTGAAGAATCTTATTCGTCTGGAGACGGCCGAGAGCACACCAATAACCACACATCAACAAGCATGTGCGGAGACCACCACCCCGCGTACGCAATTACCAGCTCCTGTAGTGCCGGGTGAGTGCTGCGGACGACGTGATGAAGGGGGTGCAATAGTACTGGCTGATGTAGTCGGTTCTGTTGGGGATATTACTACTGGGCGTAAACCGGCTAGGAGAGGCCGGGTTAACCCCATAATGGTGCACTATATCTGAAGCCCGTGAAGACAAAGACGGTGACGCTTTGAGAAGGCCCAGAGCCCAATGCCGTTTTAAGGCCTATAGATATAAACTGGCATTGATATGTAAACTTGTGTTGTAAGATAGAAAGAGCAGAGACCGAGCCGCACACATTTATGAGCCGGCCACGGGATTCTGTAAACCGACAGGCGTCAACCCATGTATATAAGGGGACGACCCGGCGGCGGTTTAGATGACATACAACAACTCAAGACTCGGGCAAAGCGTATTCGCTCCCTGTTCATCGAAACCCTAGCAATTCCACAACAACTGGTTTAGGCTTTTACCTTCATCATAAGGGGCCGAACCAGTATAAACTCTTTGCGTCCCTTGTCCGCTTTAACCCCTTTAAGCTAACCCGTAGTGATGGCTCCACGACTAAGTCCTTTCCTTAGGACATCAGCCGTGACAAAACCACGACAGTTGGCGCCCACCGTGGGGCTATCGCACGATGGTTTCGAGTTCTTAGAGGTCAGCTTTGAAGGACTCAAGGGCTATGTTGTAGGCCGGATGACCATTAGTCATCGTGGAAAGCTCTACATCGACGATGCAGGCTGGGGCCCCGAGGCCAGCTCAATCGAGTATGGGTACCGGGTCCCCTTCGGTGGCGTACACGTTTTCATTGGCAAGATCGGCGAACCGGGCCCTGAGCCGGTCATCTGCACCGACCTCATCGAAATGGCTCATCGTGCGAGATCTGTCCGGGTTAAGCTGTCATGAAGCGTGCCTTCGTGGGAGTCATCCACGGAGGGGAATCTGAGGATAGATCGGAATCTGGTGGTGAAACCGTCGTTTATTCCAGCGACGAGTCATCGACCGGAGAGACCGAGTCGTTATATTAGTTGCAAGATGGCCGGATTGGGGGCTGTTCCGATGGCGACAGTATTCCGGACCCCTTTGATCCGCCAAACTGGGTTGCGATCTTCATGGCCGGTACACAACCAGCGCTCCACTCTTCGGCCGCAGCAGCGATGATTTCCGGATCAGCAGCAGCGACAGCGGCCGGGGCAGGAGGCCCTGTGCGACCGCCGGCTCAGGTTCTATCTGATTTATTTGACGCTTTAGCGACACTGATGGCGGAGGTTAATCCGGCGGATCAAGATGCACATAATGCGGAAATCGCGAAGGTGACAGATCAGATCACCCAGGCCAAAGCCGACTTAGCAGCTGAGGATACCAGGATGGCTGCGGAACGGGCCGCATTGGATGCACAGGCTTACCGGATTATCCTGGATCAGAGTGCGTCGAACGATGTCCTGAAGAGGAGGTACCGATCTCGCCTGCCGATGGTTTATGAGGCTAGGAACCTCTTTAATACCCCAGGAGCAGGGACCAGTAATCCACCGGTGGTAAACCGGGCGGAGGCACCTGGAGCGGGGGCGCCGGTTCAGCCACGTTTGGTGGATCCGCCTCACCGGAACAACATTGTGACAAAGCATGTCCCAACACCACCGGGTCATTACTCTAACCCGATGGACAACATTGTCGCTGCCGCTTCACGACTGGCGGCCATCCCGATCGAAGGCGAGTCTCCGGTGGCAGTCGAGACGCGACGGGTTAGAGAGCTTCTTTAGACAGCTTTGGTTCAGCAGGAGGCTTATTCATATAGTCGCAAGAGGATCCATTCTACTCCCCGCCGAAGCCGGAGCTACAGCAGGCGTATGGATGAACCGGCCATGTCAACCAATGCGCTAAACCGTGATCCTCCCCGTGGCCATAACCCGGCGGGCGGTGGAGGTGATGCTCAGGATGTGGTGGATCGCGCTCGAGCTCGTCGAGAGGCTGAGTTAGCAGCACAGCACGAGGCCCGTCAACTTACTCCGGTTCGTCCAACCACATCGGTGGAACCAGGAGTTGCTTTCAGCTCTTTGGGAGTAAGTTGACGGTTTGGTTGAATAGCTCTTTGGGCAACTTATTCCGGTTCGTCCAACCACATCGGTGGAACCAGGAGGCCCGCGCAGCGCTGGTGTCTCGTCCCAGCGCTGCGCAACATGTGCCTGCCCAAGGATTTCAAAGGCCCGCGCAAGGTGCCGAATTACACCATCGATTTATCCCCCAAGACATGGGTCGAAAGCTATGAGATGGCAATGGAGATGCTGGATGTGGACGATGCGGCGTGTGCTAAATACTTTACCACGATGTTGGAAGGAACGGCTCGCACTTGGTTGAAAAACTTGCCAGCTAACTCCATTGGGTCATGGGCCGAGCTGAGAGCCCGGTTTATTGAAAATTTCAAAGACACGTGCAAGCAGCCTATATCAATTGTGGACTTGGTTGCCTGTGTACAGGAGGAAGGAGAATCAACAACCCATTGGGTGCGTCGGGTTTCACAAATCTTGCATTCATCAGACCGCATCAATGCTGATACAGCAGTTTTGACGTTGGAAGGCAATTGCCGGTTTACACCACTGAAGTTGAAACTGGGACGGCTCAAGCGTCACTGTAATGACATGGGGACTCTCATGGCTGCTCTGGTGAAGTATGCCAACTCTGATAGTACCAAGGATCCCGAGTCCGACGATGACAAGACAGGGAAGGGAAAGAAGAGCGGCAATACCAAGGGGCAGCAACATAACCCGACGGGTCATGGAAATAATGGTAAGAGTAAAGTGGATGCCAGCCTGGATTTTGTGGCTAATACCAACGCGCAGGACAACGGTCAGCGGTGTAAGGGTAAACCGCCCCAGCATGCTGGAGGGCCAAGTCCTAACCTGGACCTCCTGTCTTATCTGTTGAACCAGCCTTGCCCAAAACATGGAATGAAGGAGACACCATCCACGCACCTCTGGAAGGATTGTTATATCATGCGGGAGTTCAAAAATTCTGATCTTTTTCGGTATGATCATGGACCAGGTGGCGGTTCAGGCCCCGGATCTCATGGGCCGGGTTATGGTGGAGGCAATTCCGGTTCAGACTTCCACAGTAATCAGGGTGGACATAACAATCAAGGCAATCAGGGCAACCAAGGTGGTTATAATCATCAGGGCAATCAGCAGCAACAGCGGCAGTCGGGTTATCAGAGCAACCCAAAGCAGTTGAATAGTGGGCAGTATCATGTCTTCACCACTATCTTGTGCAAGCGCGATCAGAAGCTTCATAAGAGGGCGGTGAACTCCGTTGAACCGGCGGTGCCCCGTTACTTGCGCTGGTCTGAGAAGCCAATCATGTGGAGTAGAGAGGATCATCCACCCCGGGTTGACAATCCGGGTCATCGGGCATTGGTGGTGGCGCCTCAGGTGGGAGGTTATAAGTTCACTAAGGTACTCATGGATGGAGGGAGTAGTATCAATATCCTTTATTATGAAACTTTCCGTCGCATGGGGTTAACAGATAAAAATCTTAAACCATCCAATACGGTGTTCCATGGTGGGTGCCTGGTAAATTGGCATATCCTGTTGGTTAAATAGCTCTGGAGGTGGCTTTTGGAGATGAGCATGACTCGAGATCAGAAACATTGATCTCTGAAGTGGTGAAAATCAAAAGCCCGTATCATGCCCTGTTTGGACAGCCAACTTATGCTAAGTTTATGGCACGACCTTGTGATGTCTATCTGCAGCTCAAGATGTCGGGTCACAAGGGAACTATAACAGTGCATGGGAGCCGCAAGATCGCTTTGGAGTGTGAAGAAGGTGATGTGGCTTATGCTGAGTCGGTTTGTGCAACAGAAGAGTTGAAGTTTTACAAAGACAATGTTGATCCGGTAAATATGACTTCATTGAAAAAACCAACTACAGAGCATGATCCGGCCCTGAAGTTTAAATCGGCTGATGAGACTAAGCTTGTTGATTTCGTGCCTGGCGATTCGTCCAAGCAGTTTAGCATCAGCGCTAACTTGGATCCGAAATAGGAAAGCGCGCTCATGCAGTTCATCAGTGAGAATCGAGACATATTTGCATGGAAGCCTTCTGACATGCCAGGTGTACCGAAAGAACTCGCTGAGCACACTCTCAATGTTGATCCCAAGTATAAACCGGTCAAGCAATTTCTTCACCGGTTCAATGAAGAAAGACGCAAGGCTATCGGAGAAGAAGTTCCCAGGCTCTTGGCGGCTGGGTTTATCATCGAAGTGTTTCATCCTGAGTGGTTGGGTAATCCGGTGCTGGTGCTCAAGAAGAACGGCACTTGGCGTATGTGTGTGGACTACACAGATCTCAACAAAGCTTGTCCAGCAGATCCTTTTGCCCTCCCTCGTACTGATCAAATCATTGATGCTACGATGGGTTGCGAGCATTTGAGCTTTCTAGATGCGTATTCTGGTTACCATCAGATCAAAATGGCTGTTAAGGACCAGGAGAAGACAGCCTTCATAACTCCCTTTGGAGCCTTCTGCTATGTATCTATGCCCTTTGGGCTCAAGGGTGCCCAGGCGACTTATCAGCTGTGCGTGCAGAATTGCCTTCATGATCAAATCGGCTGCAATGTTCATGCTTATGTGGATGATATCGTGGTAAAATCTAGAAAGGAGGAGACGTTGATTGATGACTTGAAGGGATAACCTCCGGGTTTATAAAATGATGCTTAATCCGGCCAAGTGTGTTTTTGGTGTACCGGCAGGCAAGCTCTTGGGTTTTTTGGTGTCTAACAGGGGCATTGAAGCTAATTCGGAAAAGATCAAAGCCATCACTTCTTTGGTCAAGCCGAAGTGTATCAATGATGTTCAACACATGGCAGGCCGGATTGCCGCGTTGAGCTGGTTTATCAGTCGCCTTGGCGAGAAGGCCATCCCTTTGTATCAGATGCTGAAGAAAACGGATAACTTCATCTGGAGTGACGCCGCTAATGAAGCATTTGAGGACTTAAAGCGGCAGCTGGCTAATCCGCCGGTTCTCGCTACTCCGGTTGACAAAGAGCCATTGTTGCTATATGTGGCAGCTAACGCCAGGGCTGTTAGCGTGGCTATTGTGGTGGAGCACAAGGAGGCCGGCAAAGAGTATCCGGTTCAATGGCCGGTTTATTATCTCAGTGAGGTGCTTATTGAGTCCAAGCAAAGGTACCCACATTGGCA
Source organism: Aegilops longissima (assembly GCA_021605205.1). Classification (NCBI taxonomy): domain Eukaryota; kingdom Viridiplantae; phylum Streptophyta; class Magnoliopsida; order Poales; family Poaceae; genus Aegilops; species Aegilops longissima. Next base: position 807,005,376 of record CM038677.1, read on the forward strand.
GAAGCTAGTGTATGGAGTTTTCATGGCAAGCAGGAAGCTTAAGCAATATTTCCAAGGTCATCCCATCACTGTGGTCAGTTCTGCTCCATTGGGGGATATAATCCAGAACAGGGAGGCAACTGGCTGGCTTGCTAAGTGGGCTATTGAGCTTGGGCCTCACGGGTTAAAATATGTGCCCAAGACGGCGATCAAATCTCAGGCACTTGTGGATTTCATTAATGATTGGACAGAACTGCAGGTGGCAGAAGAGAAGCCAGATCAGACTTATTGGACTATTCATTTTTACGAGTCCAGGCAATTGGAGGGCTCGGGGGCTGGAGTTGTATTAACTTCCCCACGAGGTGATATGTTTTGTTATGTTCTCCGTTTAATGTTCCCTTGCACTAACAATGCAGCTGAATATGAGGCCTTACTCCATGGTCTTCGGATGGCTAAGGAGATAAACCTAAGCCGAGTTAAGTGCTTCGGTGACTCGGACCTGGTGGCTCAACAAGTGTCCGGCACTTGGGACTCCAAGGACCCACTCATGGCGGCATATCGTCGTGAAGTGGATATTGTTGCAGGTCACTTCAAAGGTTATCAGGTGGATCATGTGGACCGTCGGAAGAATGAAGCGGCGGACGCTTTAAGCGTCTTAGGTTCCCAACGTAAACCGGTTCCACCTAATGTCTTCCTAGATGTACTGCATAATCCGTCCGTCAAGCTCCCTGGTGAAGAGGATTTGGCTATTCCTGATCCGGAGGCTCAGTTGGTGGCGGCTCTTCATGTTATTCCGGATTGGACGGTTCCATATCTGGCGTATATGAACCGGGGCAAGTTACCAGAGGATGAAACTTTGGCCAGGCAGATAATCCGGTGGTCCAAGTCCATGACTATTATCAATGGAGAGTTACATCATTGCAGTGTGACAGGGGTGTTTCAACGCTGTGTGTCTCCGGAAGAAGGCTGTGAAATTTTGCGTGAGATCCACGAAGGAGATTGTGGTCACCACGCTGGTTCAAAGTCTCTGGTGGCCAAGGCGTTTCGTCACGGTTTTTATTGGTTAACAGTTCATGCTGATGCCGAGGACTTGGTCAAAAGGTGTGATGGATGTCAAAAATTCTCACGACGTGCTCATGTACCGGCTCAAGAATTGAGGATGATTCCAATCACTTGGTCGTTTGCAACTTGGGGGCTGGATATGGTTAGGCCCTTCAAGAGATCCAAGGACAAGATGACCCACCTTTTGGTGGTGGTTGATAAGTTCACGAAGTGGGTGGAGGCAGAGCCAGTCAGTAAGTGTGATGCAGCTACGGCGGTTCAATTCATCAAAAAGGTGATCTTCCGGTTTGGCTTTCCACACAGCATTATAGCAGACAATAGTACCAATCTGCCAAAGGGTGCCATGAAGGAGTTCTCTCAACGTGAGCACATCCGGCTTGACGTATCATCAGTGGCTCACCCCTAGTCCAATGGTCAAGCAGAGAGGGCCAATCAAGAGATCTTGAGAGGTATCAAACCCCGGCTTATGGTTCCTTTGCAACGGACGCCGAGTTGTTGGGTTGAGGAGTTACCTTCTGTGTTATGGAGCATCAATACCACACCCAACAGATCGACAGGATACACGCCTTTTTTCATGGTTTATGGTGCGGAGGCGGTTCTTCCTAGTGACATCCGTCATGACTCACCCCGTCTAGCGGCATATGTCGAAGCTGACAATGAGAAGGCACGGCAGGAAGCTCATGACCTGTTAGATGAGGAGCGTGACATGGCAGCAGCACGTTCGGCGATTTATCAGCAAGATCTGCGTCGTTATCATAGCCGCCGGGTTAGAGCCAGAACCTTTCAAGAAGGCGATTTGGTACTCCGACTCATCCAGGATCAGACAGACATGCACAAGTTATCCCCCCCCCCCTTGGGAAGGACCCTTTGTGGTCAGCAAGAATCTGCACAACGGGTCATACTACCTAATCGATGTTCGAGAGCGCAAGGACTCACGTAAATCGGAGGAGGAGACCCACCAGCCGTGGAATATAGCTCATCTTCGACCCTATTATACTTGAGCCATAGGCTCTGCTTATGTACATAGCTATGACAATGTATATATTGTGATCAATATAATAAACCGGAACCTCAGCTAAAGCGGGTTATCTGTTGTTTTTCTTACATCATGTGTGGTCACATGGAGCTTCTGTTTATAAAGCAGCGTTCTGTTTACCCCTTGATTCAGCTTATCAAAGCTTTCTACAATATCACTTGGGGGCTTGGTCGTATCCGATAATCCGAACCATAGCTACACCTCTTGATCGGCGCAATGCCACAACATCACTTGGGGGCCTGGTCGTATCCGAACCATAGTCACACCTCTTGATCGGCTCAAAGCTAAATCAATCCGAGGCCAACGAGAGTGTTGTAAAACAACAACTCAAACATAGGCACCCACTGAGTATAGCTCAAAATGTTACTTGGGGATTCTTTGTTGTCGAAATGAACAAAGAATCTACAATTGTAATAGGCTATCAAGCCAAGCCTTGGAAGCCTGGTGTATACACCTAAAACCCCGGGTTAGCCTGCCTCTTTAAGTAAGTTCCGCCCAGGTAAACCTGGTATGATCCATCGAACTTTGACAAGTTACTCTAATAAGACCCTGAACTTGTCAAGTTAAAATGATGTTAGGTTAAGTATTGAGGACCATCTTAAAAGGCTTTGCAAAAATGGTTTAACTCAGTGGCCTGGCAGCCCATGAAAAGCCTCGAATTTGGGGCCTGGTAGCCCGCGAAAAGCCTCGACTACAAGGGTTTTTATTTGCTTTTTGCTAAGTTTTTCTCTCTTTTGACAAGATTTGTGATGTTTTTTTAAACCGGTGTTCATCAACCCGGTTAGGCTGTCAACTCCAAGTTGTCAGTACATAATCAGTTATAATCCGGAGACTATCAGCCCGGTCTGGTTTCGACTCAAAGTCACCAGTATTGGATATAAACCGGTGTTTATCACAACCCGGAACAGTTTTATTGTAAACCGGCATCATGTAACAGGAGTTACTGATACTCCGGATTAGGGTTGTTACCCTCACTACAAAGTTGGTCAGCCAACATTATGACTCAAGTTCACAGGTATCACGTATTTCCATATTTGGTCATCTTTTTCTAACTTTGGATATAAACCTTGGTTATATATATATTTGGGCATTATGACCTGCTCGGTGGTAAACCGCCAGGGCGCTTTAAGCTTCTTATCTGCAGGGATAGCTTGAATAAATTGCTATGGATTATGAACATCATATCTTAAGCATGACGGATTAGCAAGCATCAGTCGCAGATAAATATGCACGAAGGCATAACAGACCAAGTGTTTTAACTAGCCTATTACAAGGTGTTTCAGCGCCCAAAAGGATAATTGTTTTCTCAAATATGTGTTGCAGCACGTGGAAGACTAAACCGGCCTCTGGATTATGTTTGGTCACCAGCTTGACCAGACGGCTGCAGATCATCTTGCACCGGTTCATCCTCTTCGTCTCTACCCAGCGGCTGGAAGTCAACAGTTGTCCAGTCGATCCCAGTTAACGCTTGGAACACAGCTTCATCGCTTATAAGGATGGACGGTTCAATGTCAGGGGCATAAGTGTGCTTACGAATTGGAGGGATCAGGTTTTGAGCCTCAGGAGTCGGTGCAGCAACCCGTTTGTTGTTGGTGTCGTTGAAGGAAATATGCCCTAGAGGCAATAATAAAGTTATTATTTATTTCCTTATATCATAATAAATGTTTATTATTCATGCTAGAATTGTATTAACCGGAAACATAATACATGTGTGAATACATAGACAAACAGAGTGTCACTAGTATGCCTCTACTTAAACTAGCTCGTTAATCAAAGATGGTTATGTTTCCTAACCATAGACATGAGTTGTCATTTGATTAACGGGATCACATCATTAGGAGAATGATCTGATTGACATGACCCATTTCGTTAGCCTAGCACTTGATCGTTTAGTATGTTGCTATTGCTTTCTTCATGACTTATACATGTTCCTGTAACTATGAGATTATGCAACTCCGTTTACGGAGGAACACTTTGGTACTACCAAACGTCACAACGAATCGGGTGATTATAAAGGAGTACTACAGGTGTCTCCAAAGGCAGATGTTGGGTTGGCGTATTTGAGATTAGGATTTGTCACTCCGATTGTCGAGAGGTATCTCTGGCCCTCTCGGTAATGCACATCACTATGCCTTGCAAGCATTACAACTAATGAGTTAGCTGTGAGATGATGTATTACGGAACGAGTAAAGAGACTTGCCAGTAACGAGATTGAACTAGGTATTGGATACCGACGATCGAATCTCGGGCAAGTAACATACCGATGACAAAGGGAACAACGTATGTTGTTATGCGGTCTGACCGATAAAGATCTTCGTAGAATATGTAGGAGCCAATATGGGCATCCAGGTCCCGCTATTGGTTATTGACCGGAGACGTGTCTCGGTCATGTCTACATTGTTCTCGAACCATAGGGTCCGCACGCTTAAGGTTTCGATGACGGTTATATTATGAGTTTGTGTATTTTGATGTACCGAAGGAGTTCGGAGTCCCGGATGTGATCACGGACATGACGAGGAGTCTCGAAATGGTCGAGACATAAAGATTGATATATTGGACGGCTATATTCGGACACCGGAAAGGTTCCGGAAGTTTCCGGAGAAAACGGAGTGCCGGAGGGTTACCGAACCCCGGGAAGTAATGGGCCTTATTGGGCCAAGAGGGAGAGAGAGGGCCGCACCAGGAGGTGGCTGCCCCCCCATGGGGAGTCCGAATAGGACAGGAGGGGGCGCGCCCCCTTCCTCTCCCTCTCCTCTCTTTCCTTCCCCTTCCTCCTTCCTAGTTGGACTAGGAAAGGGAGTCCTACTCCCACTAGGAGGAGGACTCCCCCCCCTGGCGCTGCTCCTAGGGCGGGCCGCCCTCCCCTTGCTCCTTTATATACGGGGCAGGGGGCACCCTAGAACACACAAGTTGATCCTTGAGATCGTTCCTTAGCCGTGCGGTGCCCCCTCCACCATATTCCACCTCGGTCATATCAGAAGCGGTGCTTAGGCGAAGCCCCGCGTCGGTAGAACATCAAGATCGTCACCACGCCGTCGTCTCGACGGAACTCTCTCTCCCGGAGCTTTGCTGGATCGAGCTCGAGGAGCGTCACCGAGCTGTACGTGTGTCAAGAACTCGGAGGCGCCGGAGTAACGGCGCTGGGATCGGTTGGATCGCGAGGAGAACGTACGACTACTTCCTCTACGTTGTGATCGCTTCCGCTTCGGTCTACGAGGGTACGTAGACAACACTCTCCCCTCTCGTTGCTATGCATCACCATGATCTTGCGTGTGCGTAGGAATTTTTTTGAAATTACTACGTTCCCCAACAGTGGTATCAGAGCCTGGTTTTATGCGTTGATGTCATGTGCACGAGTAGAACACAAGTGAGTTGTGGGCGATATAAGTCATACTGCTTACCAGCATGTCATACTTTGGTTCGGCGGTATTGTGAGATGAAGCGGCCCGACCAACATTACGCAGACGCTTACGCGAGACTGGTTTCACCGCTCGAGCACTAGTTGCTTAAAGGTGACCGGCGGTGTCTGCTTTCTCTCACTTTAGTTGAACTGAGTGTGGCTCGCCCGGTCCTTGCGAAGGTTAAAACAGCACCAACTTGACAAACTATCGTTGTGGTTTTGATGCGTAGGTAAGAACGGTTCTTGCTAAGCCCGTAGCAGCCACGTAAAACTTGCAACAACAAAGTAGAGGACGTCTAACTTGTTTTTGCAGGGCATGTTGTGATGTGATATAGTCAAGACGTGATGAGATATAAGTTGTTGTATGAGATGATCATGTTTTGTTGAAGTTGTCGGCAACTGGCAGAAGCCTTATGGTTGTCTCTTTATAGCAGAAGATGCAGGCGCCAAATAATTGCTTTACTTTATCGCTATGCGATAGCAATAGTTGCAAGAGCAATAGTTGGCGAGACGACCATGTGATGACACATTGATATAGATCAAGATGATGGAGATCATGGTGTCATGCCGGTGACGATGGAAATCATGACGATGCTTTGGAGATGGAGATCACAAGCACAAGATGATGATGGCCATATCATATCACTTATATTGATTGCATGTGAGGTTTATCCTTTATGCATCTTATCTTGCTTTGATTGACGGTAGCATTTTAAGATGATCTCTCACTAAAAATTATCAAGAAGTGTTCTCCCTGAGTATGCACCGTTGCCAAAGTTCGTCGTGCCCAGACACCACGTGATGATCGGGTCTGATAAGCTCTACGTCCATCTAAAACGGGTGCAAGCCAGTTTTGCACACGCGAATACTCAGGTTAAACTTGACGAGCCTAGCATATGCAGATATGGCCTCGAACACGGAGACCGAAAGGTCGAGCGTGAATCATATAGTAGATATGATCAACATAGTGATGTTCACCATTGAAAACTACTCCATCTCACGTGATGATCGGTTATGGTTTAGTTGATTTGGATCACGTGATCACTTAGATGACTAGAGATGTCTGTCTAAGTGGGAGTTCTTAAGTAATATGATTAATTGAACTTTAATTTATCATGAACTTAGTCCTGGTAGTATTTTGCAAATTATGTTATAGATCAATAGCTCGCGTTGTTGCTTTCATATATTTATTTTGATATGTTCCTAGAGAAAATTGTGTTGAAAGATGTTAGTAGCAATGATGCGGATTGGATCCGTGATCCGAGGTTTATCCTCATTGCTGCACAGAAGAATTATGTCCTTAATGCACCGCTAGGTGACAGACCTATTGCAGGAGCAAATGCAGACGTTATGAACGTTTGGCTAGCTCAATATGATGACTACTTGATAGTTTAGTGCACCATACTTAACGGCTTAGAATCGGGACTTCAAAGACGTTTTTGAACGTCATGGACCATATAAGATGTTCCAGGAGTTGAAGTTAATATTTCAAGCAAATACCCGAGTTGAGAGATATGAAGTCTCCAACAAGTTCTATAGCTAAAAGATGGAGGAGAATCGCTCAACTAGTGAGCATATGCTCAGATTGTCTGGGTACTTCAATCGCTTGAATCAAGTGGGAGTTAATCTTCCAGATAAGATAGTGATTGACAGAATTCTCTAGTCACCATCACCAAGTTAGTAGAACTTCGTGATGAACTATAATATGCAAGGGATGACGAAAAAGATTCTCGAGCTCTTCGTGATGTTGAAATCAACGAAGGTAGAAATCAAGAAAGAGCATCAAGTGTTGATGATTGACAAGACCACTAGTTTCAAGAAAAGGGAAAAGGGAAGAAGGGGAACTTCAAGAAGAACGGCAAGCAAGTTGCTGCTCGAGTGAAGAAGCCCAAGTCTGGACCTAAGCTTGAGACCAAGTGCTTTTGCTGCAATGGAACTGATCACTGGAAGCGGAACTACCCCAAGTATTTGGCGGATAAGAAGGATGGCAAAGTGAACAAAGGTATATTTGATATACAGATTATTGATGTGTATTTTACTAGTGTTCGTAGCAACCCCTCGGTATTTGATACTAGTTCAGTTGCTAAGAGTAGTAACTCGAAACGGGAGTTGCAGAATGAACAGAAACTAGTTGAAGGGGAAGTGATGATGAGTGTTGGAAATAGTTCCAAGATTGATATGATCATCATCACACACTCCCTATATTTTCGAGATTAGTGTTGAACCTAAATAAATGTTATTTGGCGTTTGCGTTGAGCATGGATATGATTTGATCATGTTTATTGCAATACGGTTATTCATGTAAGTTAGAGAATAATTATTGTTCTGTTTACATGAATAAAACCTTCTATGGTCATACACCCAATGAAAATGGTTTGTTGGATCTCGATCGTGTGATACACATATTCATAATATTGAAACCAAAAGATGTAAAGTTAATAATGATAGTGCAATTTATTTGTGGCACTGCCGCTTGGGGTCATATCGGTGTAAAGCGCATGAAGAAACTCCATAAAGATGGATTTTCAAATCACTTGGTTATGAATCGCTTGATGCTTGCGAACCGTGCCTTTTGGGCCAGATGACTGAAACTCCGTTGTTCGGAACAATGGAACGAGCAACAAACTTGTTGGAAATAATACATACTGATGTATGCGATCCAATGAGTGTTGATGCTCGTGGCAAGTATCGTTATTTTCTGACCTTCACAAGATGATTTGAGCAGATATGGGTATATCTACTTGATGAAACATAAGTCTGAAATAATTGAAAGGTTCAAAGAATTTCAGAGTGAAGTGGAAAAATCATCGTAACATGAAAATAAAGTTTCTGCGATCTGATCACGGAGACGAATATTTGAGTTACGAGTTTGGTCTTCAATTAAAATAATGTGGAATAGTTTCGCAACTCACGCCACCTGGAACACCACAATGTAATGGTGTGTCCAAACGTCGTAATCGTACTTTACTAGATATGGTGCGATCTATGATGTATCTTACCGATTTACCACTATCGTTTTGGGGTTATGCATTAGAGACAGCTGCATTCACGTTTAATAGGGCACCATCTAAATCCGTTGAGATGACACCGAATGAACTATGGTTTAGCAGTAAACCTAAGCTGTCGTTTCTTAAAGTTTGGAGTTGTGATGCTTATGTGAAAAAGGTTTTCACCTGATAAGCTCGAACCCAAATCGGAGAAGTGCGTCTTCATAGAATACCCAAAGGTAACTATTGGGTACACCTTCTATCACAGATCCGAAAGCAAGATATTTTTTGCTAAGATGGATCCTTTCTAGAGAAGAAGTTTCTCTCGAAAGAAGTGAGTGGGAGGAAAGTAGAACTTGATGAGGTAATTGTACCTTCTCCCTTATTGGAAAATAGTTCATCACAGGAATCAGTTCCAGTGATTCCTACACCAATTAGTGAGGAAGTTAATGATGATGATCATGAAACTTCAGAACAAGTTGCTACCAAACCTCGTAGGTCTTCCAGAGTAAGATCCGCACCAGAGTGGTATGGTAATCCTATTCTAGAAGTCATGTTACTAGACCATGATGAACCTACGAACTATGAGGAAGCAATGATGAGCCCAGATTCCGCGAAATGGTTTGAGACCATGAAATCTGAGATGGGATCCATGTATGAGAACAAAGTGTGGACTTTGATTGATTTGCCCGATGATCGGCAAGTCATAGAAAATAAATGGATCTTCAAGAGGAAGACGGACGTTGATAGTAGTGTTACTATCTACAAAGCTAGACTTGTCGAAAAAGGTTCTTGACAAAGTTCAAGGTGTTGACTACGATGAGATTTTCTCACTCGTAGTGATGCTTAAGTCTGTCCAAATCATGTTAGCAATTGCCGCATTTTTATGAAATCTGGCAAATGGATAAACAAAACTACATTCCTTAATGGATTTAAAGAAGAGTTGTATATGATGCAACCAGAAGGTTTTGTCAATCCTAAAGGTGCTGACAAAATACGCAAGCTCCAGCGATCCATCTATGGACTGGTGCAAGCATCTCGGAGTTGGAATATACGCTTTGATAAGTTGATCAAAGCATATAGTTTTATACAGACTTGCGGTGAAGCCTGTATTTACTAGAAAGTGAGTGGGAGCACTACAACATTTCTGATAAGTATATGTGAATGACATATTGTAGATCGGAAATAATGTAGAATTATTCTGCAAAGCATAAAGGAGTGTTTGAAAGGAGTTTTTCAAAGAAAGACCTCGGTGAAGGTGCTGACATATTGAGCATCAAGATCTATAGAGATAGATCAAGACGCTTGATAAGTTTTTTCAATAAGTACATACCTTGACAAGATTTTGAAGTAGTTCAAAATGGAACAGTCAAAGAAAGAGTTCTTGCATGTGTTACAAGGTGTGAAATTGAGTAAGACTCAAAACCCGACCACGGCAGAAGATAGAAAGAGAATGAAAGTCATTCCCTATGCCTTGGCCATAGGTTCTATAAAGTATGCCATGTTGTGTACCAGATCTATTGTATACCCTACACTGAGTTTGGCAAGGGAATACAATAGTGATCTAGGAGTAGATCACTGGACAGCGGTCAAAATTATCCTTAGTGGAATAAGGATATGTTTCTCGATTATGGAAGTGGAAAAGGTTCACGTAAAGGGTTACGCCGATGCAAGTTTTGACACTGATCTGGATGACTCTAAGTCTCGATCTAGATACATATTGAAAGTGGGAGCAATTAGCTAGAGTAGCTCCGTGCAGAGCATTGTAGACATAGAAAATTGCAAAATACATAACGGATCTGAATGTGGAAGACCCGTTGACTAAGATTCTCTCACAAAGCAAAACATGATCACACCTTAGTACTCTTTGGGTGTTAATCACATAGCGATGTGAACTAGATTACTGAATCTAGTAAACCCTTTGGGTCTTGGTCACATGGCGATGTGAACTATGGGTGTTAATCACATGATGATGTGAACTATCGATGTTAATCACATGGTGATGTGATCTAGATTATTGACTCTAGTGCAAGTGGGAGACTGAAGGAAATATGCCCTAGAGGCAATAATAAAGTTATTATTTATTTCCTTATATCATAATAAATGTTTATTATTCATGCTAGAATTGTATTAAACGGAAACATAATACATGTGTGAATACATAGACAAACAGAGTGTCACTAGTATGCCTCTACTTAAACTAGCTCGTTAATCAAAGATGGTTATGTTTCCTAACCATAGACATCAGTTGTCATTTGATTAACGGGATCACATCATTAGGAGAATGATCTGATTGACATGACCCATTTCGTTAGCCTAGCACTTGATCGTTTAGTATGTTGCTATTGCTTTCTTCATGACTTATACATGTTCCTGTAACTATGAGATTATGCAACTCCCGTTTACCGGAGGAACACTTTGGGTACTACCAAACGTCACAACGAATCGGGTGATTATAAAGGAGTACTACAGGTGTCTCCAAAGGCAGATGTTGGGTTGGCGATTTCGAGATTAGGATTTGTCACTCCGATTGTCGGAGAGGTATCTCTGGCCCTCTCGGTAATGCACATCACTAAGCCTTGCAAGCATTACAACTAATGAGTTAGCTGTGAGATGATGTATTACGGAACGAGTAAAGAGACTTGCCAAGAACGAGATTGAACTAGGTATTGGATACCGACGATCGAATCTCGGGCAAGTAACATACCGATGACAAAGGAACAACGATGTTGTTATGCGGTCTCGACCGATAAAGATCTTCAGAGAATATGTAGGAGCCAATATGGGCATCCAGGTCCCGCTATTGGTTATTGACCGGAGACGTGTCTCGGTCATGTCTACATTGTTCTCGAACCGCAGGGTCCGCACGCTTAAGGTTTCGATGACGGTTATATTATGAGTTTGTGTATTTTGATGTACCAAGGAGTTCGAGTCCCGGATGTGATCACGGACATGACGAGGAGTCTCGAAATGGTCGAGACATAAAGATTGATATATTGGACGGCTATATTCGGACACCGAAAGGTTCGGAAGTTTCGGAGAAAACCGGAGTGCCGGAGGGTTACCGGAACCCCGGGAAGTAATGGGCCTTATTGGGCCAAGAGGGGAGAGAGAGGGCCGCACCAGGAGGTGCGCGCGCCCCCATGGGGAGTCCGAATAGGACAGGAGGGGGCGGCCCCTTTCCCTCTCCCTCCCTCTCTTTCCTTCCCCTTCCTCCTTCCTAGTTGGACTAGGAAAGGGAGTCCTACTCCCACTAGGAGGAGGACTCCCTCCCTGGCGCTGCTCCTAGGGCCGGCCGGCCCCCCCTGCTCCTTTATATACGGGGCAGGGGGCACCCTAGAACACACAAGTTGATCCTTGAGATCGTTCCTTAGCGTGTGCGGTGCCCCCTCCACCATATTCCACCTCGGTCATATCGTAGCGGTGCTTAGGCGAAGCCCTGCGCCGGTAGAACATCAAGATCGCCACCACGCCGTCGGCCGACGGAACTCTCTCTCCCGGAGCTTTGCTGGATCGGAGCTCGAGGAGCGCCACCGAGCTGTACGTGTGTCAAGAACTCGGAGGCGCCGGAGTAACGGCGCTTGGATCGGTTGGATCGCGAGGAGAACGTACGACTACTTCCTCTACGCCAGATCGCTTCGCTTCGGTCTCACGAGGGTACGAGACAACACTCTCCCTCTCGTTGCTATGCATCACCATGATCTTGCGTGTGCGAGGGAAATTTTTGAAATTACTACGTTCCCCAACAACAGAACTCGCCTCGGTAAAATGAAAGATCAGCCTCTTCAAAGAAGTTGACAAGCCGTGGACGATTTCCGGTTTATGGCACGGAGATCTTCATTGCCAAATTCTGAACCGCCTTCTTTAAACTTGGTAGTTTTAGCCACGTCCGCCGAATCAAGATCAGGCACCCATGCTTTTGCCCGGGTTAGTGCGGTCAGAGCACCAACCCTTGCAGCAGATCTCTTTAGCTCTTCTACTCGAGCAGGCAACATAGATAGCCGGCTTAAAGTATCCTTGATTAACGTCGGCGGCCGTTTCTTGTGAGAAGCGGTGCAGATATTCATTGAGCGCTGGTGTACAATTGCTCTATCAGCGTGTAAGCAGGCTTCAGCTTCTTCTGTACATCAGAGCCCAGATGACTAATGCGAGTTCCTGTATCATTTTGAATGTCAGTAAACCAGAAACACATGGGACGACATGTTGAAAGTATAGAGCAAGGATGCTTACGAAACACAGCAGCAGTCATAGCATGTACTTGCCGCTTTACACCAGTCAGCTCGTCTACCACCGGTTTGAGAGCTGCTTCTGCGTCCTCGGCTCTTTTCTGCAAAGCGGATTTCTCTGTGTTCCAATTAGCCCGCTCCTTGTTGAAACTCTCCTTTAGCTTTTCGATGGCGGCTAAAGCGCTTGTCAGCTCATCCTTTTCCTTGGAAGTTTCGGTTTGCTGGGACTTCATATTTTCTTGCAGATCGGCAGTTTGAGATTCTTTTCTACTCAGCTCAGCCTGTAAGGAAGAGACACATTATGAGTTGATAGTACATATTTAAGGTACCAAGCCCATAACAAGTTATGCACATGATACTTGGGGGCTAATGCATATTTGCTCTGGATAAGAAATTTTTGCAAAGTCCCAAGCACAATACAAGTATTCCTCTTGGCACTTGGGGGCTAATGTATGTTTGCTCTAATTGCTCATCTGGGAAGTTTTAAAAAGTCCCGGTTCATCTTTATAAAGTTAAACCGACCCTTGGGGGCTACACCAGTGAAAAAGATGCAGTATTGCAAATATACAATTATTACTAAGTCCCGGTTCTGATTGATATCATAAACCGTCACCTGGGGGCTACTGGAGTTGATAAACTGCAAATTTGACATAAGAGAAAAATAGTTATATTACCTCATATCGTTCCTTCATCAAGTTAACCAAGCCGGCTTCATAGTCGCGGCTGGTGTACAGACGGTTCAAGAAGCCGGAATGAATGTCTTGAGCATTTAGATGGGCGTAGCTTGACAAATCGGCATTCCACTTTCCTTTACCAATAGCAGAAAGCTCGTCCTTGGCAGGATGTTTTGATAAAACGACAGGATTGCCAGGAGTGGTATGGCCAGTAGCAGTAATCATGATATCGTCTTCTTTATCATCACTAGCCTTTGCTGGAGTTGACGGTTTGTCAATTTCCTTAGCTGGACTGGCCGGTTTGTCAGCAGTTCGGACGGGGCTGGTCGGTTTATCAGCATGGCCTGTGGTATCAATTTCTGCTTGTTCAGTAAACAATTCATGGTCTTGAGGCGGCGGATCATCAAGCATGGCATCAGCATCGTTTTCTTCTGGATTTGGAGTTTTGTCCGGTTCAATAGCCATGTTATCCTCAGTCGGTTTATTCAACTGAGCCTTCTTGCTGGGTCTTGGCTTGGCACTGAGAGAAGCAAATATAAAAGGTCAAGATATTGTGTCAAGCATAAGGCAATGAAAATAAAAATTAAAGGTATGACTCACCCAGGAACCGTTTTGAGGGGTGGAAGCTTTGTGGCTGACGACTCGGCGGAGGATGAGTGGGAAGTGCCCTGATAATTTGAATCAGATGGATTAAGAGGCTGTCGGAAACAACCCGCCTTGGGGCAAGAAGTGTCAAGAGTATAAGAGACCTCTGATCTACGGTTCCGAACCGGAGTGTTCGGTAAACCGGCGGAGGTAACTACATGGCTGTTGTGCCGGGTCGTGCGGCGAGCTTCATGTTGTTGCGTCTTCAAAAGAAAGTTGGGGTCCAAGTAAGCAAGAGGGTGAGAAAATTTTACTTTTCGGTTTGCTCGACGGATTTTCGATGTTGGCAGAGGATCTGAATCGGAGGAAAGAATAATTACCTCTACGTCATCAGCTTGACTGCCTTCAGCGTCGTCCTGATAATAATCATTGTCAATGAGGTGTTTGAAAAATGAACCAAGAGAGTCAAGTTCTACCTCCGAGTCCAGATTGGCTACATCAGCATCAGCATTTGTGTCGGAAGAATCACTGGTCCTTTTCTTGGGAGGTTTTTTAACAACCTTGGTCTTTGGACGAAGTGGCTTTTCCGGTTTATCCTGTGGTTCCTTATTCCAGAACGTATCATCACCCTGTGAGAAATAGTCAAATTTTCAAAGAATATTTTGAAAGAAGCAACTTATGACAAGGAGGTTATATAATTCTTACATATGGCGGTTTGTTGAAGGTGCAGAAAGGACTTAGTCTGGTCCGGCCGCAGACGGCCTCCGGTTCATTCAACATTTTCTTGACAGCCTCTGTGATTTCAGCCTCTGTCAGTTGAATATTAATGTGCCGTTGAGGGTCGGTCAAACTCCCTGTGTATTCACACATCAAGCCGGGGCGCCGGCTTAAGGGTAGAACACTCCAGCCGATCCAGCAACGAGCAAAATCAACACCTGTTAAACCGTTTGCCATAAAGGCCCTAAGCTTCGACAGCTGTGGGGCATAGATGGCCCTTTCCTTTGTTGTTAACATCTGAGGGAAAGGATGCGTATTGCTAAGGCGGTGAGGGCGATAACCCGGCAGGGGGTTTCATCAGTTGCAGATGTATCCTTGCAATAAAACCAGGTCTGGTTCCACTCTTTGGGGTGACTGTGGAGCTTGGGATGAGGGAAGGTTAAGTCCTTCCTTTTCTGAACTGCCATTCCGCCTAATTCAGTATTGGGTCTATCTGTGAACTCTGTGCGCCGGTTTAAGTGAAAGAAATCCCTAAACAGTTCAACTGTAGGTTCCTCTTGCATATAAGCCTCACAGAAGACTTCGAAGTGGCAGATGTTGGTCACAGAATTTGGACCGATGTCCTGAGGGTGAAGTTGAAAACTAGCCAGCACATCTCGGAAGAATTTTGAACCGGGAGGGCTAAAGCCTCGGTCCAGATGGTCAGCAAAAACGACTACCTCTCCATCCTTGGGTGTAGGAGGATTTTCCGGACCAGGGGCCCTCCAGTGGATGACATCTTTCTTGGCTAAAGTGCCCGTTGCGACGCATCTGTTTAACTGATCTTCTGTGACCCGGGAAGGAGCCCAGTTGCATTCATAGACTTGCTTGGCCATTGCAATGAGAAGTTGAAATATGATTATTGCCGGTTTAAGATTCACAGTGGACGACTATAAAGAGATACAAGGATGTATGCATATTGTCAAACTGGGGGTTTGTTATTGATAAACCGGAGTCTGACAATGGAGATAGCACAATGACAAAGGCATTGGCGGTTTAACAGGGGACTAATGGTATCTACTAGGTCATCATTTTTCTATGAGGTTAAACCGCCTAATTTGGTATTGAAGATATATGTCTAAAGGTGCATAAGTGAAGGAAAAACAAGTTTCATGGCTTGACATGGTAATTTCATATCTACCGTGCGTTGGAAAATCAAAATATATTCTGGCCTAGTTTCAAGTGTTGGAAGAGTTCAGCAAGTTCAGATGAGTTTTATGCCCTAACAAAGAAAAAAGGAGTTTAAACTACAAGGGTGCTGGAGAAATCAGATCTAACTAGCCATTGGTATTACTGAAGAGGAACAAGTACAGCTTCAAGAACTTTGAAGAACTATGAAGAACATCGAACCCTAATGGTGGATCTAGAGTGAGGAGAAGAGGCACTGGTGTTGAGGAACCAGCGGAAGATCGTTGCGTTTCTCTGGTGCTGTCAGGTTGACACAGCGGCCGTTGTTGAGGTAGAGGCGAAGACCGACGGCGGCGGCGGAGCTCGAAGGGTTTGTCGGCGCGAGGAAGAAGACGACACGAAGAGGAACGAGGGGAAAAAGTGAAAGGGACCCCTCGGCCTATTTATAAGGTGAATGGATAAAAGGCAGGCGCGAGAATCGAGGAGCCCGAAAATGGGATATGTGACAGCTCTGTTGCCTCGATTGTCGAAGGCCCATTAATGAAGATGGGTTATGTGTAGTTTTTTATAACAGATGACGTCATGGAGATTTATCATGGTCCTGGAAGGTGATGTCACGGCGGTTTACAAAACTTCTGTGAAGATGATGATGCATCGAGGATTGACATGAACCAGTTCAAATCAATCTGGGCCTAATGTTGGGGATATTACTACTGGTGGGTGTAAACCGGCTAGGAGAGGTCGGGTTAACCCCATAATGGTTCACTATATTTGAAGCCCGTGAAGACAAAGATAGTGACGCTTTGAGAAGGCCCAGGGCCCAAGGCCGGTTTAAGGCCTATAGACATAAACCTGCATTGATATGTAAACTTGTGTTGTAAGATAGAAAGAGCAGAGACCGACCGGACACATTTATGAGCTGGCCTCGGGATTCTGTAAACCGACGGGCGTCAACCCATGTATATAAGGGGACGACCCGCCGGCGGTTTAGACGACAGACAACAACTCGAGACTCAGGCAAAGCGTATTCGCTCACTGGTCATCGAAACCCTAGCAATTCCACAACAACTGGACTAGGCTTTTACCTTCACCATAAGGGGCCGAACCAGTATAAACTCTTTGCGTCCCTTGTCCGCTTTAACCCCTTTAAGCTAACCCGTAGCGATGGCTCCACGACTAAGTCCTTTCCTTAGGACATCTGTCGTGACAAAACCACGACGGGTTCTGTAGAACAGAGAATGGATGATGAGACGGAGGTCGACCCAATGGGTTTCCTCAATACAAACGCGTATGACTGTGACTTAGATATGATGAGTCAACCATATGACGAATTGGGCTATCAGCATGCTAATGAGGATATGGATGATCTGCCTGGGCAGGAAGGTCGTAGAAGGGATTGACAAAAGTCTCTCTTCATGAAATCCTCACAGGACATGCCTGAAGATGCCACCTCAACACAGGCTCAACTAGCCGGGGGTCGTACAATGCTTAGCCCGGGAACACTGGGGCAGGGGTTAAGGAAGGGTCTGGAAGGTGTGCCCAAGAAAAAGGAGAGGAAGAGATCGGGGAAGATAGCCGCCTCCAAACAAGCCAGAGCACATAGCAGCCAGACGATAGATTCTGAAGAGCGTGTACCCGTGAAAGGTGCGGCCATGTTCCATCTCACGGGCGAGCCGATGCTACCGCCAAAACCGCTGGAGGCACTATCAGGGGATCTCAGGAGACTGCACGACCATGTCGCCGACCGAGAAAAGCCTACTAGCCTCAAGGATCCAAGATATCCGACATACGTGGCTCGTGTGCTCGAGGGAAGTGCTACGTCGACACACGGCCCGCGGAGGTGTTCTTCCTGCGGTTTGACCATATCTTTGAGATGTTTCTGACAAGGCGGCTCGATTTTACAATCGTCCGCCTTTTTGCTCTACATATGAGTTCCGTCATGAAGAGAGAAGAAGTCTCGCAAATCTGTTTGGCGGATCCGTACTACATGCACGAGTCTTTCTTGAGTCTCGGCGACTTTGAGCGTGAAACTGCTAGGAACTACCTCCAAAACTTCATAGTACAGAATAAGGACCAAGAAATCGTCCTCCTAACTTATCATCCAAAGTAAGTCAGTTCCGGAACAACCCTTTCATACATTTCAATCATTCCTTCTCGCTCATATGGAGAATAATTTGAGGTGTCTTTTCCCCGCAGCAACGGGCGCGCCGTCCTTATCATTCTTTACCCACGAGTCTCCCACGTCGTGTATTTCGACCCTTCCAGAGACTACGAGAAGAAGGATTACACCCACATAATGAATATTCTAGATGATGCTCTCCAAGGCTTCAGCATTAGAGGTGGCCACATGCAGATCAGGAAACAAAGGAACAAGAAGATGGGTTTCGCGCATAAAACTAACTTCTGCTGCATCCATGTCCCAAAACCAAGCAAAAAGGATGGATTCTACATCCTCCATCTCATGATTGAGTTCAGCACGGATCACCAAAAGCTTCGCATGACAAGCAAAAATGATGATCATATCCACAAGTGGCTAGAATCTCATGGAGAAGCGGATTATAAACTTAGAGATGACTTCTCTCGCATCCAAAGGGCATTGTGACGATCATCTTGAAAGAAGTCATCAATGAGAAGGGGATGTTCCACCACGGCCCTATATCGCGAGCTGACGTCCGAACTCGCATAGGCATACAACGTCAAGACCTCACGCCGTTCAAGAAGCTAGGGTCCATCCTCGATGATATGGAAGGATGGAACTTCTAGTGATTTACGATGCCGATGATGATGATATGTGTCGGTTGAACTTGTATACTTTCTGTAGAGATGAAACTTTGTGATGTCCACGGTCCCTACCGAACTTGCGTAATGCTACTTTGTTAGTTTGGGTACGATGACCTGTGTGCCTCTAGTTAATTAGTTTGTGTACTGTATGTTGCATCTAGTTGCTAACCCTTTCTTTTTCGTGTTGCTCTAGTATATTTTTTTGCATATGATTGTACATCCTCTTGATGAAGATGCATCTCTAACAGGTACCTAGTTTCTTGATGACGAGATGGCAGTGCTATGTCGTGTACAAAGGGAAGGTTCCGCGGGTGTACAATGAGTGGCCTAAGTGTCAGGCGCAAGTGAATGGGGTCTCGGGCGCCAGCCATAAAGGCTTCAAAAGCAGACAAGAAGGAGAAGCTAGTTACTTGAGGTTCACGCTAGCGCGAGAGAGGACTCGTAACCGCCGCCTCATGTACTGCATAGTTCCGCTCTCACTCATAGTGATAGCTCTTCTCGCGTATACCATTGTTTAGATGGATGATGTTGTAGTTGCAAGTATTCAAGACTTGCATGTATTACTATTTTCAAGATGATGACGAGATACCACTTTGTGTTGGATGATGATTATGACGAGACTATTTGTATGTATATGCTATGATTACATTTGTGGTCTCGTAGCCATTTGTATGTGTATCATGATGACATTTGTATCTGCTAAAGATTCTTGTATAAAGCCTGTTCAAATACAAAACAAATATGCAGAAAAAAAATCAAAAACTACTAAAATTAGCAATAGTGAGTGGAGAAAAGTTAGCAGCAGCGTGACAGTAGCAGTAGCGCGTCCAGACAAAGCGCACTAGAGCTATTAGCAGTAGCGAGCTTCCATGCAGCACGCTGCTGCTACACTTGTATAGCACTAGCGCGAGCGTGCATGCGCAGCTCCTACGGGTTAGCTGTAGCGCCTTATTAG
This sequence comes from Aegilops longissima, assembly GCA_021605205.1. Taxonomy (NCBI): domain Eukaryota; kingdom Viridiplantae; phylum Streptophyta; class Magnoliopsida; order Poales; family Poaceae; genus Aegilops; species Aegilops longissima. Next base: position 807,024,945 of record CM038677.1, read on the forward strand.
TAACGCCGGTCCCTGCGCTGCTGCTAGGCTTTTCCCTAGTAGTGTGTCACCGTCGGAGGCTTCATGGTTACGTGAGGTCCTTCTAAAGACAGTGGTTTAAGTTTGTTACATTGTTGTTGAGGAATCTACAATACGGATCTGATCATCTCTCTGGTAGTGAAACAAACAGAGCATGGTTGGTGCTACAACAAGCTTGTTTTGATGCCTTTGAGCGTGTTAAACCTCAATATGAGGCAGTTTTCTAAGACCATTTGAACTATAGGTGTTTTGTCATTAGATGGCGCATTGTAGTGTGCTCAAATCATTTGCTGCTGCTTGTTTGTGTTTGCTTTTTTCCTGACTAGCAAAAGAGCCTGGGCGTTGCAACGGGGACAGACTTCTCTATGGTGCAAACAAAATATCCATGGAACGTAATATTTATCCGGCGTGAACGTTCTCATTGAAGAATTACATCACGGCGGCATGATACCCGTAGGATCGGCTGACATTCGGTTCATATTTGCGCATGGCATGGATAATAGTGCGCATGGCTAGCAACAACACACGTATGATGGACAATAAAAAACGACAACACAAGGATGATGGACAATATCTAGGATGTTAAGGCAATCCAGATGAGTAGATGGTTGTGAGTAACTGATTTGTTTTTCCACTGAGTGCGACATAGGCTTGCGGTGATTAGTGTAGATTGAACGGTGAAATCCATCATCTATGGTGCATGGTTCGACCTTTTCTTTTGTCTGAATGGCTTCTCCTTGTCGATCAGTCTTGGTGAGGTGAGTTTAACAGTGTCCGGTGGTGACATAAGGCGGCAACTTAGGCATTATCCAGAGCCTACCTACTATTCCCTCTGTTTTAAAATAAATGACTCAACTTTATACTAAAGTTAGTACAAAGTTAGGTCATCTATTTTGGAACGGAGGGAGTAGAAGAAATAGAGTAGAAGAGGGGACGTGTTGTTCTTCTTATTGTTTTTTTTTTGCGAAAAGAGGAGGCGTGGTTGTTCTTCTACTTGTACACTTATAGGAGGAATATAGTAACATGCACAAGTGTTGCAATGGGCACATACATATTCTAGAGGTTCACATTAATCATTTGTACCATATATCTTTAAGATCTGTATGGACATCAGGCAACATTGTCAACTTATTGTACCATTAAACGCCCCTGTCACACCATTAAACCATTAAACCTCAATATGATACTACATCTGTAATACATAGTATCATATGTTGGTGTCATAAAAGACTTTATTTATTGCCATGCATGGCACAAAGTAGCACATCATTTAGGGGGGTGCTTGTGTCAGGACCCCGATTCCAAGTCACATCGATCTAGCCGGTAACACCTCATATCACTTTGCGGCCTCACGCACGGTATTCCAACGGGTGTCTCCTTACCATGGCCCGGGACCGTTTGCGTCTTTTGGCTCACGTATATGATAGTGTCGCTAGCATCCATATGACAGAGAACCCGGGCCGACATGGCTAGTCGTGAACCCAAAGCGGCACTAACCCATGGGGACAGGCATACATGAATCACATCGGACATGTCGGTCATCAACGTATGAATCCGGGCTGTAGCACTGGGCTAACAGGACTCCGGTATCCCGGGCTGTAGCAGGCTAGGCAGGACTCTGAATATCACCGTGTGACATTTTCCCGAAGGGACAGACATAGGAACGAAGTGAAACACATGCCGCCAGTCAAGTGTCCAAAGCAGTAGTCTTTGGGCTAGCAGGACTCCGTGAACCGGGCTGTAGCGGACTACTATCGCTCAGAAGCACTAGACTACATTTCCCCATACGAGAGGCTGCCAAGGATAAACAACTAGATTGTCGGATCCCACACATACCAAGCATTTCAAACATACACACAATATGCTCAATATGTGTAAATACAACATGGCATCACAACATAACTCTATGACTCAAATATTTATTCATTAGGCCCGAGGAGCGAGATATTACAAACATGGGTCTCATGACCCAGCACTCGAGCATACAAGTCAAAGCACAAGCGGAAGCTAAACATGTCCGAGTACGCATAACTATAAAATGAAAAGGCTGTGAAGCCCGACTATCTACCAGATCCTGCCGAGGGCACAAGATCGTAGCTGAGGTAACAAGCTAAACGTCGAAGTCCAAGCGGAACTACTAGCGAGACTGAAGTCTCTCTGCAAAACATAAAATAAGCAAATGTGAGTACAATTGTACTCAGCAAGACTTACATCAGAACTAACTGCATATGCATCATTATCAAAAGGGGGTGGTGGAGTTTGACTGCGGCAAGCCAGCCTTGACTCGGTGGCTATCCTGAACTACGACTGCAAGTAACTCTTTTGAGGTGGCGCACATGAGTCCACATATTCACCATATCAATACACCACTATGGACCCGCTCCCGTCTCCCTACGAGAACGCCATCCATAGCACTCACGCATATCTTGCGCATTTTAGAGTATCCACTTTCACTTGTCTATGAACTGTTATAGGCAAACCAGAAGTCCTTTTCCGTGGACACGACTATTCGAATAGATCATATTAACCCTGCAGGGGTCTACTTCTTCACACACACTCTCACCACTTACCGCCGTTTACACGACATGTACTCGGCAACCTTCAAGCGGAAGCCCAACGTGGGTGTCGGCCACAGCCTACCTAAACACTCAAGTCCCTAGTCCAGGTTTATCGCCTATTCAGGTTCCATCCGCAGGGAGTCCGGCCGAGGTTTCCCATACAGCCCCGAATGATGTGTGCAGGGTTCCCGAGATACCAAACGGGCATTCGCACACCGGCCACGGTGTATCTACCGCATCATAGCCCACCCCTAGGGTCAGCGCCACGCACGGCCTCCAAAACATATCCTACAAACACGTAAACTAGTTGCAACTCCCGGACAGAGAACAAGGGTGGTTAAGAAGCCGAGAGGGTCCATTGGTTTCGGGCCCAATGCGTGGTAGTAACTGTTTCATGGATCACAAACACAGAACTCAGTTCCTGAGGACGGCTGCAATGAGACAACCCACCATGTACTCCTACATGGCCTCTCACCGCTACCTTTACCAAATCGTGTTCACACACTTAGCTCACACACAGTAGGACATGTTCACACAACTCCGACTCATCCCCGATGAATCAGACCTGACTCAACTCTAAGCAGTAGCAGGCATGACAAAAAAGAATGAATGAGTAGGCACAACATGGCTCAAGCAACTCCTACTCATGCTAGTCGGTTTCATCTAATTACTGTGGAATGACAGGTCATGCAGAGGATAAAGGGGTTCAGCTACCGCAGCAAGTAACACATGAGTCGTTGTTGTCCTAATGCAGTAAAATAGAGCAGGAGCGAGAGAGTGGGATTATATCGGAATGAACAAGGGGGTTTTGCTTGCCTGGCACTCCCGAAGATAATATAGCTCTTCATCGGTGTCATCGAACAATAGTCGGAACGTCGCTCATCGAGAGGGACAAACACCGGCAACTGAGAAAGAACACAATCAATGCAATGCACATTCACATGAATGACATGTCATGTTAAGGTACTGAATTCACCTAATGCAATATCTAGCCAAGTTAATTGAAGTGGAACTCAAACAAGAACAAATTCCAACTCCAAATGTTATTTCATAAATTACCCTAATCATGATTCATCCTATTCAGTGAGGTTAACTTGTTCAATCATGCATGAAAGTGCCGTAAACAGATTCTTCATATTTTTCTGATCATTTTTCATATATAACTTATTTAATTTGGAGTTACGGTTGAATTTATATGATTTTTAGAAGTTTAGAGTATTTTCTAAAATTTCCTGAATTATAATAATTCCAGAAAAGGTATTACTGCGTCAGCCTGACGTCAGTGTGACGTCAGCGGGTCAACGGGACACGGTCCAGGTCAAACCTGACAGTGGGTCCCGCGTGTCAGTGTAATTAGTTTAACTAAATTCAATTAAAACTAATCCTGATTAGTTAACAGGCTGGGCCCCACCTGTCATTGACTCAAGAGAGTCAACCAGGGCCCACCCGTGGTCAAACGAGAGGTTAGCGGGGTCAACTCGCCGGCGTTTAGCCGCCGGCGAGGCCGAACGCGGCGGTGAGAGTGGGTTTGGCCGCTCCGGCGACCAAATGAGCCGCGGAGGGCGTCTAAGTGTAGCTGGGAGCAACCCGCAGTTCTTGGTGGCATTGGTTGGGCTCGGGGTGGCGGAAGCGGTGCACGAGCCGAGCGGCGGCCGGAGTTCGGTTGCGCTCGGGAACGAGGCTGCTGTGCACTAGGGGAGAAGCTGATGGGCTAGGTGGCATCCGCGGGCCACCAGAAGCACGCTGGTGCCACGGGTTCGAGCAGAGGGGCTCGGGTCAGGAGAGCTACGCGGCCATGGCGGACGGCGGCCTCGGGAGCTCTTGGGGGCGGTGGCTAGAGGAAGAAAGCGAGTCAGGGGAGAGGGGGAAACGACAGAGGAGCTCACGGCGGGTGCAGCGATGGCATCGGCGAGCTCGGGGAGGCACCGGAGCGAGCGGAGCATCGAGGGGGATCTCCGGCAGCCGGCGATGGAAACGAAGACGGTGGCGCCGCCTCAGGCGTCCCGCGGTCGTGTGGTTCGGCGTAGAGGTGCGCGGCAATGAGGCGGAGCTCGTGGGCGGGATGGCTGGCCGTGGGGAGGTCGGTGGCCACGACGAACGGCGACGGTGGCGACGGGGCCGCTCAGGTGCGTGCGAGTGAGAGAGCAGAGGAGGGGAGAGGCCACGGGTGAGGGAGAGATGGGTCAGGGGGGTGCGTGGCGCTCGGGGGAGGCGTCCAGAGCGTCGGGGGAGGGGAGCGGCAAGCAGGAGGTGGCGCTGGCGAAGCGCCGGGCACGCTGACTGTGCATCCAATCAAGGGAGGAAGAAGACCTCCCTGCCCCTGGTGGGCTGGGCGGGCCAGATGGGCTGCCAGGTGAGCGCCAGGTAAGTGGTTGGGCTTCTCTCTCTCTCTCTGTGTCCTTTTCAAATATATTCTGTTTTTTATTTTCTGTAATTTGTTTTGATTTAGTTTTAATACCAAACCATTTCATGAAATCCTGGGAACAGTTATGGGTGCTTTCTGAATTATTTCAGGGACCCTTAACAATTTCCAACATTTTTGGAGCATCTAATATATATATAGCATTTAAAGGCCCCAATTCAAATACAATATGAGTTAATTTAAAATCCAAAGTGGCCTAAAATAAGTGCATTATTTTTGGCAAAGGTTTTCACCTTCATAAAAATAATGAATTTTTCTAAAGGGCATTCGGTTTCATTGAAAATATTTTATTTTGATCCTAAATGCATTTCATTTAGTGCTAGGGTTTGTCATCCCCATTTCAAATTTCATGAAAATTAAACATGATGCATGGATGCAATGCCACTAGTTACAAGCAAGCTCTAGGGCTGTGACAACTCACCCCCACTAAACAAGAATCTCGCCCCGAGATTCAAGATGTGAGGTAAGAGGAAAAGGGAAGTCACAAAGCTATCACAATCTCCATGATCCATTTGCCCTTCTCGAAGATGTTTATTCATTCCACCATCTTGGTCTTGACGTCTTTGCTTTCGAGATCCTCACTCGACACGACAACAGAAAGAGGGGGGGAACCCTACCGGATTTAATCTTCTTGAAGATCGAGCAACTCAAGATCAGTTCATGGAGTGAGACGTAAGAACATCTCTTGAGTTGAGACACCAAACACTCATTAGGAATGATGGTAAAGAAATGGATGACGAAGGTTCAAATTGGTAAGCAACCATTCCACGCTTCAGTAAAATGGTGCATGGTTTCAAAGTAACAAGAAGATGATTGCCATGATTCCATAACGGGGCACCTCGAGAAAGGTGACTGGTGTAATTATTACCTTAAGCAACAAAAAGAATTACTTTTGATTTAGAAATCATTGAGACTCTTTATACCAGCCTAAGGCAAATCACAATCGATCATTTGGAGGAGTGCAAGGAATGGTACACCCGGACTAGAATGGATGATGTGGACTACCTTGTTGAAGACAACGCAATGGATGATTTTTGCTTATCATCGGAGGGGGATGGAACCAATGGTAAGTCCACCTTTGAAGATGAACCTAGACAAGAATTACTAAGAAGGCAGCCCATAGTGAAATGGCACAAGGACGGTGCAAGCTGGGAACGAAATACAACTGTTGGAATGTTCCAACCATCATATCTGCCTGAGATTCAGATCCGATTGGTGATAGGATACTTCAGACTCAGCATGTCTGAAAAGAAAGTTTGCAACACAATTCGACGAGATGGCATTGCGAGATTCTCGAGGAATGAACCAAGGTAGTAAGCTCCAAGACATGAGCTGGTTACGCTAAACACATGTGAACACGTTGTCCTGCATAAGCATGACCACATGGTAGTCTCACAACAAAACACTACCGAAGTTCAGGTGGGGAACCATCATCGAGGATATCAAGTCTTTACGCAAGTCCATGGATTAGATCCCAAGCATAGACTTCTTTTCCTTGAACAAGTCAATCAGTGGCTTAGTGTGCTATGGAATTCATATGAAATGAAGATGATCAGTCTATCATACCATAGAATACTTCGCACGTGCATGACTGACTTGGGATGATTCCAAAGGAAACAAAACAAACCTTTCTCAAATTCATGGCGGCAACTTACACCTAAAACACATGAATTCGAGGAAGTCACTTTTTTCATCCAAGCATAAGCTTCATGAACGGAACACGAAGGCATTGCTTACAAGGTTTCCAACACTAGGTTGATGTTCAACATGAATCATGGGGAGACAAATGCTACCGATGGGCTCAACAAGAACTCATCGAATTTCCATATCTTTCGACTTCCACCATCATGTGAACACGGTGATAGCATTGGTCAGACCAAAAGATATAATGGTGTATGCTCGAGGGATCAACCACGAGTAAGACAACATTATGAGCATCGTTGGTACTGATTTGATTTGATGATAGCCCATACTCAAATCAAAGGATTGATGAGACAATAGGTCCAGCAACTGATCACAGGGACCAATCGATGAAGATATCATCTTTCTTCAACACACACTACACAAGAATATCCCTTTGGAACGAACTAAGTTAGGCAAGCTTTTATCTTCCAACTCTCCAAGTTGTTGTCTAGCTTAACCAACTAGCTCAGGGATATCCAACACAGATTCTTGGAGAAAGGGTGGTTCACAAGAAACCAACTTGATCACGAGCTCAACATAACAGTCAGGGGACAACCTGGTAACACTTCCGAGAAGATTTTCGGAACATCACGAACCACCGATATATTACTAAGCTCGAGAACAATCTTGCTTTTGAGGGCAAGACGATATGATCAAATGAGTGAGGACTTGACAAGATCCTAACTCATAGATCGAAGAGTGCACCAGAAATAAGGACTAGGTAGCACGATCAATCTTAGGATGATGATTTAATAACCAACACGCTAAGAATGAGAATATTGTCCATTAGCTGCCAAGCAACGAGTTGCTCGGAGTATTGATTTCACACATCACAATTCACTTGTCGGCAATCCGGTTACATCAACTCGGGACCGAGGAATGAATAATGATGGCGAGAAGTATCACTGCGTCAATAATTCATAAGAGGTTGTGAAATTCCCATGACATTCTTGACATAAGATGGCAATACTTCAGGGTAGAACAGAATCAAAAGCTGGATTGGCATTTGATCTGCGGAATACAACTACTTTGACCCAATCCTAGAAATGGACAAGGGACTGGAGTTTGTTTCTCCTAGTCATTCCGAAATAGAATGGCTTGACGGACCACAAGAAAAATGGGCATCGATGAAGACGAGAGCACGACTACTCCTGACTATCAACTGATAGACGGGGATCGGAATACAACTAAGGAGGGACAACTCGAGGAACATATAACTTTTCGAGTTGTGGAGGCATGGATTAGTATATCGAGCAAAGCTCAACATTTCTCCCGGATAACCCATGCAGAGAAGGTAGGACTGGCAGATTCACAATTATGAATGGAGATCTCCTCAAGAGTACTCTGATTGTGATCTTTCGGCTCAAAAGAACTTCTGCCATAAGCAGTTCATGGTATTTGGAAGAAGGAAATACCACGGACCTCGGGGGCTATTGCAAGGTTACTAATATCCTAAAGGAACTAGCAATTACTAACAACATGAAGTAGGATGAATCTTGGGTTCAGAAACCCAGGCGTAGAATGCCTACTACTAAATGGCATCACGGGATGCTTTCAAGAATAATGGCCAGAATCATCACACTGGGATACAAAAGCATTGCTAAATTACTAGGTGACTTCCTAAACACCTAGGGTCATAATAATAGCTCCAACATCTACACCGAGGCAACAAAGTACCTCAACTTACCGATTAGTGTGCTTATTCTGACCATAAGGACATTGGGAATGGAAAGAAAGGATTTGCAAATGCATCAGACTATTTAGAGACCTGGGATGACTCGGACAGCATAACGGCTGTAAATGCTCAAAATGATTTGAGACATCCTGCAAAAATGGCGACATAACCACTCAACATCACAATATCAAGGTTCCGAGATCAACAATTATCATACAGAAATAGTAGGAACTGAACTGAGGCTTGAAACCAACAATCTTAAAGGTCTATGGATTAGTAACACGTCATCCTGATAGATAGATGAGAAGGCCTAGTTCTTAACCCCGTAGAAGAGAAGAGGATGACTCAGATCAGAAGGCCATGAGGTATAAGGAGTAAAAAGAGCCTTACGTTCCCTTCCACAATCAATTCCCTTATATAACTAAAGCATTTCTAGACACAACTTCGACCAGTTTGGCTTGGTAATCCCACAGCAACAAAGCTTTGATACCAACGCTGTCGGGACCCGATTCCAAGTCACATCGATCTAGCGGTAACACCTCATATCACTTTGCGGCCTCACGCACGGTATTCCCACGGGTGTCGCCTTACCATGGCCCGGGACCGTTTGCGTCTTTTGGCTCACGTATATGATAGTGTCGCTAGCATCCATATTGAAGGAAATATGTCCTAGAGGCAATAATAAAGTTATTATTTATTTCTTTATACCATGATAAATGTTTATTATTCATGCTAGAATTGTATTAACCGGAAACATAATACATGTGTGAATACATAGACAAACAGATAGTCACTAGTATGCCTCTACAAGACTAGCTCATTAATCGAAGATGGTTATGTTTCCTAACCATAGACATGTGTTGTCATTTGATTAATGGGATCACATCATTAGGAGAATGATGTGATTGACATGACCCATTCCGTTAGCTTAGCACTTGATCGCTTAGTATGTTGCTAATGCTTTCTTCATGACCCATACATGTTCCCGTAACTATGAGATTATGCAACTCCGTTTACGGAGGAACACTTTGGTACTACCAAACGTCACAACGTAATCGGGTGATTATAAAGGAGTACTACAGGTGTCTCCAAAGGTACTTCTTGGGTTGGCGATTTCGAGATTAGGTTTTGTCACTCCGATTGTCGGAGAGGTATCTCTAGGCCTTCTCGGTGATACACATCACTTAAGCCTTGCAAGCATTACAACTAATGAGTTAGTTGTGAGATGATGTATTACGGAACGAGCAAAGAGACTTACCGGTAACGAGATTGAACTAGGTATTGGATACCGACGATCGAATCTCGGGTAAGTAACATACCGATGACAAAGGAACAACGATGTCGTTATGCGGTTTGACCGATAAAGATCTTCGAGAATATGTAGGAACCAATATGGGCATCCAGGTTCCGCTATTGGTTATTGACCGAGAATGGTTCTAGGTCATGTCTACATAGTTCTCGAACCCGTAGGGTCCGTGACGCTTAACGCTTCGATGACAGTTCATTATGAGTTTATAAGTATTGATGCACCGAAGGTTGTTCGGAGTCCCGGATGTGATCACGGACATGACGAGGAGTCTCGAAATGGTCGAGACATAAATATTGATATATTGGAAGCCTACATTTGGACATCGGAAGTGTTCCGAGTGAAATCGAATTTATCGAGTACCGGAGGTTACCGAACCCCGGGAACTACATGGGCCATAGTGGGCCTTGGTGGAAAGGAGAAAGGGCCAAGCCCTAGGTGGCCGCGCCCCCCTTCCCTAGTCCTATTAGGACTAGGAAAGGTGGGCCGGCCCCCCTCTCTCTCTTTCCTCCTCCGGGGAATCCTAATCCAACTAGGATTGGAGGGGGAATCCTACTCCCGGAGGGAGTAGGACTCCCTGGCGCGCCCCCTCTTGGCCGGCCAGCCCCCTCCCCCTTGGCTCCTTTATATACGGGGGCAGGGGGCACCCTAGGACACACAAGTTGATCTAAGGATCGTTCCTTAGCCGTGTGCGGTGCCCCCTTCCACCATATTCCACTTCGGTCATATCGTCGTAGAGCTTAGGCGAAGCCCTGCACCGGAGAAGTCATATCGTCGCGGAGCTTAGGCGAAGCCCTGCGTCGGTGGAGCATCAACATCGTCACTGCGTCCGTCGTCTTGTGAAACTCATCCCGACACTTTGCTGGATCGAGTCCGGGATCGCCATCGAGCTGAACGTGTGCGTAACTCGGAGGTGCCGTGACGCTCGGTTCTTGGATCGGTCGGATCGTGAAGACGCGTCGACTACATCAACCGCGTTGTTATAACGCCCGCGCTTTCGGTCTCACGAGGGTACGTGGACGGACACTCTCCCCTCTCGTTGCTATGCCATCACCATGGTCTTGTGTGTTCGTAGGAAATTTTTTGAAATTACTACGTTCCCCAACACATATGACAGAGAACCCGGGCTGACATGGCTAGTCGTGAACCCAAAGCGGCACTAACCCATGGGGACAGGCATACATGAATCACATCGGACATGTCGGTCATCAACGTATGAATCCGGGCTGTAGCACTGGGCTAACAGGACTCCGGTATCCCGGGCTGTAGCAGGCTAGGCAGGACTCCGAATATCACCGCGTGACATTTCCCCGAAGGGACAGACATAGGAACGAAGTGAAACACATGCCGCCAGATCAAGTGTCCAAAGCAGTAGTGTTGGGCTAGCAGGACTCGTGAACCGGGCTGTAGCGGACTACTATCGCCAGAAGCACTAGACTACATTTCCCCATATGAGAGGCTGCCAAGGATAAACAACTAGATTGTCGGATCCCACACATACCAAGCATTTCAAACATACACACAATATGCTCAATATGTGTAAATACAACATGGCATCACAACATAAATCTATGACTCAAATATTTATTCATTCGGCCCGAGGAGCGAGATATTACAAACATGGGTCTCATGACCCAAGACTCGTGAGCATACAAGTCAAAGCACAAGCGGAAGCTAAACATGTCCGAAAGTACGCATAACTATAAAATGAAAAAGGCTGCGAAGCCTGACTATCTACCAGATCCTGCCGAGGGCACAAGATCGTAGCTGAGGTAACAAGCTAAACGTCGAAGTCCAAGCGGAACTACTAGCGAGACTGAAGTCTCTCTACAAAATAAAATAAGCAAACGTGAGTACAATTGTACTCAGCAAGACTTACATCAGAACTAACTGCATATGCATCATTATCAAAAGGGGGTGGTGGAGTTTGACTGCAGCAAGCCAGCCTTGACTCGGTGGCTATCCTGAACTACGACTGCAAGTAACTCTTTTGAGGTGGCGCACACGAGTCCACATATTCACCATATCAATACACCACTATGGACCCGCTCCCGTCTCCCTACGAGAACGCCATCCATAGCACTCACGCTTATCTTGCGCATTTTAGAGTATCCACTTTCACTTGTCTATGAACTGTTATAGGCAACCCAGAAGTCCTTTTCCGTGGACACGGCTATTCAAATAGATCATATTAACCCTGCAGGGGTGTACTTCTTCACACATGCTCTCACCACTTACCGTCGTTTACACGACATGTACTCGGCAACCTTCAAGCGGAAGCCCAACGTGGGTGTCGGCCACAGCCTACCTAAACACTCAAGTCCCTAGTCCAGGTTTATCGCCTATTCAGGTTCCATCCGCAGGGAGTCCGGCCGAGGTTTCCCATACAGCCCCGAACGATGTGTGCAGGGTTCCCGAGATACCAAACGGGCATTCGCACACAGGCCACGGTGTATCTACCGCATCATAGCCCACCCCTAGGGTCAGCGCCACGCACGGCCTCCAACACATATCCTACAAACACGTAAACTAGTTGCAACTCCCGGACAGAGAACAAGGGTGGTTAAGAAGCCGAGAGGGTCCATTGGTTTCGGGCCCAATGCGTGGTAGTAACTGTTTCATGGATCACAAACACAGAACTCAGTTCCTGAGGACGGCTGCAATGAGACAACCCACCATGTACTCCTACATGGCCTCTCACCGCTACCTTTACCAAATCGTGTTCACACACTTAGCTCACACACGTGGGACATGTTCACACAACTCCGACTCATCCCCGATGAATCGGACCTGACTCAACTCTAAGCAAGAGCAGGCATGACAAACAAGCATGAATGAGTAGGCACAACATGGCTCAAGAAACTCCTACTCATGCTAGTGGGTTTCATCTAATTATGTGGAATGACAGTCATGCAGAGGATAAAGGGGTTCAGCTACCGCAGCAAGTAACACATGAGTCGTTGTTGTCCTAATGCAGTAAAATAGAGCAGGAGCGAGAGAGTGGGATTATATCGGAATGAACAAGGGGGTTTTGCTTGCCTGGCACTCCCGAAGATAATATAGCTCTTCATCGGTGGCATCGAACAATCGTCGGAACGTCGTCTACTGAGAGGAGACAAACACCGGCAACTGAGAAAGAACACAATCAATGCAATGCACATTCACATGAATGACATGTCATGTTAAGGTACTGAATTCACCTAATGCAATATCTAGCCAAGTTAATTGAAGTGGAACTCAAACAAGAACAAATTCCAACTCCAAATGTTATTTCATAAATTACCCTAATCATGATTCATCCTATTCAGTGAGGTTAACTTGTTCAATCATGCATGAAAGTGCCATAAACAGATTCTTCATATTTTTCTGATCATTTTTCATATATAACTTATTTAATTTGGAGTTACGGTTGAATTTATATGATTTTTAGAAGTTTAGAGTATTTTCTAAAATTTCCTGAATTATAATAAATCCAGAAAAGGTATTACTGCGTCAGCCTGACGTCAGTGTGACGTCAGCGGGTCAACGGGACACGGTCCGGGTCAAACCTGACAGTGGGTCCCGCGTGTCAGTGTAATTAGTTTAACTAAATTCAATTAAAACTAATCCTGATTAGTTAACAGGGCTGGGCCCCACCTGTCATTGACTCAGGAGAGTCAACCAGGGCCCACCCATGGTCAAACGAGAGGTTAGCGGGGTCAACTCGCCGGCGTTTAGCCGCCGGCGAGGCCGAACGCGGCGGTGAGAGTGGGTTTGGCCGCTCCGGCGACCAAATGAGCCGCGGAGGGCGTCTAAGTGTAGCTGGGAGCAACCCGCAGTTCTTGGTGGCATTGGTTGGGCTCGGGGTGGCCGGAAACGGCGCCGGCGTCGAGCCAGGCGGCGGCCGGAGTTCGGTTGCGCTCGGGAACGAGGCTGCTGTGCACTAGGGGAGAAGCTGATGGGCTAGGTGGCATCCGCGGGCCACCAGAAGCACGCTGGTGCCACGGGTTCGAGCAGAGGGGCTCGGGTCAGGAGAGCTACACGGCCATGGCGGACGGCGGCCTCGGGAGCTCGTAGGGGCGGTGGCTAGAGGAAGAAAGCGAGTCAGGGGAGAGGGGGAAACGACAGAGGAGCTCACGGCGGGTGCAGCGATGGCATCGGCGAGCTCGGGGAGGCACCGGAGCGAGCGGAGCATCGAGGGGGATCTCCGGCGGCCGGCGATGGAAACGAAGATGGTGGCGCCGCCTCAGGCGTCTCGCGGTCGTGTGGTTCGGCGTAGAGGTGCGCGGCAGTGAGGCGGAGCTCGTGGGCGGGATGGCTGGCCGTGGGGAGGTCGGTGGCCACGACGAACGGCGACGGTGGCGACGGGGCCGCTCGGGTGCGTGCGAGTGAGAGAGCAGAGGAGGGAAGAGGCCACGGTGAGGGAGAGAGGGGTCAGGGGGGTGCGTGGCGCTGGGAGGCGCCCGAGCATCGGGAGGGAGCGGCAAGCGAGGAGGTGGCTGGCGGCGTCGGCCGGGCACGACTGCATCCGACTGGCGGGAGGAAGAAGACCTCCCTGCCCCTGGTGGGCTGGGCGGGCCAGATAGGCTGCCAGGTGAGCGCCAGGTAAGTGGTTGGGCTTCTCTCTCTCTCTGTCCTTTTCAAATATATTCTGTTTTCTATTTTCTGTAATTTGTTTTGATTTAGTTTTATTACCAAACCATTTCATAAAATCCTGGGAACAGTTATGGGTGCTTTCTGAATTATTTCAGGGACCCTTAACAATTTCCAACATTTTTGGAGCATCTAATATATATATATAGCATTTAAAGGCCCCAATTCAAATACAATATGAGTTAATTTAAAAATCCGGAGTGGCCTAAAAATAAGTGCATTATTTTTGGCAGAGGTTTTCACCTTCATCAAAAATAATGAATTTTTCTAAAGGGCATTCTGGGTTCATTGAAAATATTTTTATTTTGATCCTAAATGCATTTCATTTAGTGCTAGGGTTTGTCATCCCCATTTCAAATTTCATGAAAATTAAACATGATGCATGGATGCAATGCCACTAGTTACAAGCAAGCTCTAGGGCTGTGACAGCTTGGATCCAAGGGAGTATTTTTAGTCTGACTAAAAATAGTCTCTTTTAGAGGCTAAAGTTTCAAGCACCCCTGACTAAAGAGAGGCTAGGACTAGTCTTGAGGCTAAAAAATTTTAGTCATAGGAAACCTACTAAAATATGTATTAGCCCTCTCTCTCCTTATGTAATTCCTCTTCTTTAACACATGCGAGTTATGGATTGGAGGGTTTGGAGGATAATAAATGCTCAATAACTTGATTTTAGTCTCTTTAGTAATTGGATCCAAGCATGGGTAAGGCTAGCAAGTTTTAGTCCCACTACTTTTAGTCATGGGACTAAAACGTATCCAAGCACCCTCTTATTATGATACAGTATTATGTCATGATACTGTATGATACTCAAGCCTCTCTTTCTTCATTTAATTCTATGCCACCTCATCAAAATTGCCTAGTTGGCATGCATGATACTACATATAATGCTCTCATTACGGGCAACTTTATGTTCTTCTTCTATACCCCGCTCTCGCTCTCCTTCTCACTCACGCAGTAATTATCTCTAGTAATTGTGCAGTGCATGTGTTAGCTAATACCTCTTATAAGTTAGAAATAACCAGAGGCAAAATATTTGGGAGCTACACCTTGAAATTTACAGAACACTAATAGTTCAAGAGTACATATTAGCATGTATGTTCAAGGAACCATATATCAACGCAGTAATGTAATTGCCGTGGTGTCGACGTGCAACCACAAAATTAACTTTAATTTCTCTCACGAGCTCCTAAACCTGTGAATTAAACCACTCTCAACGATATTGTACCAAGATAACACATGAATATTTATTTATTTATTGTACATATACTCAGCTACTTTGAACAAAGCACGCCCTCCAGGCTAAGATTTGTATGTATATATCAACATTATCCCTTCTCAGTGACAATAGGCAAACAAATTACAATGCTCACGAGTAAAATAAGGGTTTCCTCTTACTGGTATGCAACTAAAAACAGATTATAACTTGTTAACACTTTACTGCCACTATATGAATCTCTATTTTTATTTATTCAGTTCCAGATTGTAATGTCTAAGCCAGCATTCTATGGGATTCATATCGTACGTCATCAAAATCACTAGGTGAGAATAATAAATATGCTAAATTTAACGGTTCAGTCTAAATATGCGAATACCATCTGAACATACAATTCAGAATGTATGCTTGTCAGCCAAGCTTATGTAATTGTTGGCATAAAAAGCTAACAATCACGACACCTCAACTTTCTTCAAAACAGAAGCCACCTTTCTACTCCCTCCGTTCCGAATTACTTGTCGCAAGTTTGGATGTATCTAGATGTATTCTAGTTCTAGATACATCCATTTCTGCGACGAGTTATTTGAAACGGAGGGAGTATATATCTAAGCAATGCAATCGTTTAGTGTGCAATGTTGGAAGGCATCTATGATTTAAATGACTGGAGAAATTATCCATCGCCACCAACGGCCTGCTCCTTGATGCTTTATCTTTACAGTCTTCTTGCATGGAGCAAATGCATCCTGTTGCTTTTAGCATAACAGCTAGCGACTCTAGTTGTTCCAGTCGACACGAATACTAACCATTAGAC
This sequence comes from Aegilops longissima, assembly GCA_021605205.1. Taxonomy (NCBI): domain Eukaryota; kingdom Viridiplantae; phylum Streptophyta; class Magnoliopsida; order Poales; family Poaceae; genus Aegilops; species Aegilops longissima. The sequence goes on from CM038677.1 coordinate 807,041,263, forward strand.
ACGGAATAGACTCTCCTCTCGCGGCGCTCCCGTGGGCGCCCCGAGGGGAACCCATCCCGGCCGCCGCCTCTCTCCTCCCTCCTCTGCCCACCTTCCTCGCCGCGCCCGGTGGCGCCGCCGGGCGAAGCCAGGCCAGCCGGGGCGGCGGCGGGGCCTTCCTTTCCCCTCCGCCCATGGTCATGGCGGCTGGGACGGCTTCGAGCGGGGCGCTAGCCTATGGCGGGGGGCTAGCGGGCGGCGCTCCGTCGGGTGGCCTGCCTTGGCGGCGATTGGGTGGCGCATGGCGCTTGTGGCGGCTGCGGCGGGTCAGATCGGGCGGTGGCGGGCCGGCACGCCTCCGGCTAGATCCGCGCGGATTTGATCCCTGGCGGTAGCGGGCGTCGCAGGGTGGCGGCGCAGGTCCTCGTGGGCTCTGCATAGAGGTGGATTGCAGCGGCGTGGTTGCAACCACATGGTCGGCCGGTCTGCGCGCAGCGGCGGCGGGACTGCTCCGGCGTCTGCTCGTCGGCGGCTTTCTCGGACGGCGACCCGTGTACGAGAGATGGAGGTCTTCGATCAGATCTGGGTGAAAACCTGCTATTGGCTATTGCCTAGGTCGGCGATGGCGACGCTGTCTGCATCGTTCCCTTCCTGAAGGCATCGTCGTGGAGAAGTTCAAGGCCACTCTCTGCTACCTCTGGGGGAAACCCTAGATCAGTAGATCGGATGACGGCGGCTCTCTGGTGTCGTTTCCCCCCTGGGGGCGTCATTCTTGGAGGTGCACACGGCTCGAGGGACTAGAGGACGGCGACTTTGGTGGAGCGGTGCTTCATCTTTCACATTGATGGTGGCGGATCTCGGCGGCATGGTGATGTGGAGACTCGGCGTCTGATGCGCGGAGATGGACTCGTGCAGGAGGAGGAAGCTGTCTGGCGTCATGGTGACGTCGATGGCGAGTGGTGAACAAGGTAGAAGCCTTAATATGATCTGAAGACGGACCTGTGGAAGATGGCGGCGACGACACACGTCGTCTCGATCGGATTGTGCCCTGCACCGGTATGTGGCTCGGCTGGGGCTTTCGAATGAGTTTCGGCTTCCGGCTTTTGATGTTAGGCTTAGGTGAGTGGTTTGGGTAGTGGCCCAGCTAGCACCCCCTAATCATTTTGGATAGGAGTAGCGGCATATGTTGTCAAGATGGTGGATTCAGACACATTGTTGTAACACTTTATACGGTCCTCGAGAATAATCAATAAAGTGGCCGTATGCATCTCCCAGATGCAGAGGCCGGGGGTCATCCTCCTTTTCTAAAAAAAAATCACTGTTATCAGCAACTGAATCAAGTCAACGCAACAACCCAGGATTGCGTTGAGTACCTGCTGGAGCGGCGGCGCGAGCCTGATGCAGACTCTCACAGTGCACCCCACGCGATGGGGCACGGCGCGAGAGGCAGCTGGGGCAGCAGTCACCGGCTCCTCGACAACATGGCCTTCGCATTAATTATGTGATGCAGCCCTCTCTCGAACAGAACCTGCAGCTTCACCATCGGTTCCTTCTCTTGCTCTGCTTTGGGTTCCCCTGGCAGGAACCTGATCCTTGGTGTTGGTGATTTATGTTTTACAATTTGGATGCCTCCAAAATACCATGGATAAGAGAGTACCGGAGATGACTTATAAGCTAAGCTGTGACAGAGCAAAGCATGCAATATTAATGGAATTTCATGGACTACGGCTATGTTGTGTAGCAATTCAATCAGTGTTAGTTATGGACTCTTGGTTGGGGATTCACCTTCACAGCCAGGAGTAATAAGAGTTCCTGAACCCCTTTGCTCATGCGATCTGCATCCAGTAGATATAATCAGAACCCAGGGACGGTGGTACAATGGGTTGCTGACCGGATAATGGCTGGGCGTTCTGGTCGAGGGAGGTGTTGAGGCCCAGCTACAACATCACGTTGGACTTGCTTCCCTTCTCCCGGATATGCAGGTTCGTAGATGGACGCAAATGTTCAGTGAAGCAGGAGGCCGAAGGCCTTTAACCAAATCATCATCCCTCACACTTGAAAATATGTGCATCCTTCGAAGGAAACCCTGATTGGGATGCCGAGGCTGCACAATGTGACTCCACCGTACCCTGCCGCAGTGTCGATTCTACTCGTATAAATTCAGCTGTAGTTTCCACGCAGGTCCCAGCCACAGTGGTTTGATGTGGCACACGAGATGGCACGGCCGGCAGCCTTGGAGGCTCGAGTCTTGTCGCAGCTGTGGACGGACGGCCGAAGCCTTTGGCCTCGATCAAGCCGGCTCGGATCCGTGAGGGAGTCACACCGGGGCGGATGGCGCCGAAAGCCCCCAGCGGCGATCTGGGAGAGCTAAGCGAGGATTCCATAGCTTGACAGCCTCGATCTAGGCGAGTTGGACGAGGATTCGGTCGAAGTCCGGAGCCGGGCGTTGGAGGCTCCGCCTCATGAAGGAAGAGAAGGCGGACGTACAACGCGGGCGCCCTGACGACGTAGTTGTCAGGAGCGAGCTCGATGGCGTCGCCGAAGTGTTTCAACTGCCTCCTCAAAGCATTCCGCCGAGAACGCCGCATCGCTCGTGTGTGGAGGACTTGAGATCGTGGATTAGATTCGATATATTTGTGTATATTGGCCTCTGGAACGGCCAAAGGAGACCCTGCCGGAGTCCATGCCGGACACCCCATGGGCGCATGAAGTAGTTTGTGTCGGATACGGATTGGATCAAAAATTCGAAAAATTGGATGAAAGAAGGGAAAGGAGATTGGGTTGGATAAAAAAAGAGGAAGGAGAACTGGTTTACTGCGAAAGCGCATGGAGTTCCTGTCGGGGGCGTCTCCTGTAGAGAGGAAGGACCAAGAAGGAGACCAGGTCTGGTTTTTTTAGGGGTTAACCCAAGCTTTATTGATCAAATTCCATTATGTTGTGGAATACAAAATGGGTCATGGGGCTCAACAAACCATACATGCCGACCCTGATCCAAGGAATGTGAAACGGCATCACCATTAGTAGCTCTGCCTTCAAACTTAAAAAAAAAATAGTTCAACTAATATGAAAGCAATCGACGGACCAACAATTTTTGAGGCATAGAACTCAGTCAATTACATATACAACCGCATTGAAAACAAAAGGGCGCAAAGAAAACAACTAATGGAGGTATGGAGAACTATGAAAGGCTCTTTCCTTTAATATTAGGTAAAAATAAAAATATGGATAATTATATCCCACATCAATTACTAATTTTCTAGGGGGTGTGGGAATAGAGGTACATTGGGACGGTGATACCGATACATATACAACGTAACCAAATTTTCGCATATAGGAAATACTTGGCTGAATGGCACCTACTATCTGAAAGGGGGGAGTTTCATGATATGCAGTTGGTCTGACTTATATCAGGTTTGGGGCATGTAAAATCGCATGTCCCTGACAAGAAATTGGTAAATTGCAATTCTGTAATAGTGGTTCAGCAATTAATTTTACACTTTTGATTAAAGATTGAGCTAGTCCATATTGAGTATGAACATATAGTACTGAATGTTCTAGATGGATTCCTAAAGCCATAAAATAATCATTAAATCATGTGAACTAAATTTAGCTTCGTCCATTCTTATTATTTTTATCTCGTGTTCATGATCATTTTCCTGCAGTTTGATAATTTAAGAAATTAATTTGGCCAAAGCATGGTCACATGTGGATAATAAACAAAGATGTGACCATCTAGTGGATGCATCTATTAGCACCATCAAGTACCTAAAAGGTCGAGATAGAGGATGTATTGGACCACATATATCTGCTCGTATCATTTAAAGAAAATTAAGTGACCCTTTTTAATTTTGAGGTCGGATGGCTTAATAATTAATTTCCAAGTAGAATATGTGGTGCTTACAAAATCTGATGATTTGGAAAATCTTCTAATTGGTAAATTATGCCCGATAGAATTATTTATAATTTTTCTCATCATACCTATTCCAGGATGACCAAGGTGATCATGCCAAGTCTTGAATTTATCAAGATTTCAAAAAATTATTTTGTACGCAACATAAGGTATGAGTTTGATGTATGTAAAGTATAATCTGGATGAAAATGAAGAGATTTTTTCAAGAGTTTGTTCCTCATATCTGTTAATTTTTGTTAAAAGCAAATATTCTTTCTTATCCACCTCTTCTATTTTTAGATGAAAATTGTCACATCAGATATCTTTGAAACTTATAAGGGTACATTATTCAAGATACCAGGGTGCATTCTGAATTACAATAGTAGTACCCATAGGGAGAGTGTGAATGTGGCTCTTCCTAAGCTTCTACTTCCAGTTATGGCCATAACATCTTTCTTTCTCTTAGCAAGAGTTAAAATATTTTGTTTCCCTTAGAATTGTATTAGTGGTGGCACTATCCACTAAACATAATTCTTCCTCCATCGGATTATTTCCCATAAATTTCTAGAAATAGAACTAGAATATTTTAGAATAAAATATTTGTATTCATGTTTTCAGCAAATTAAATACATAGTACATATATCACAAATCTCAAATATAAATAGATTACAACATTATGTCTGATTCGTACAATACAATATACATAGTTTGGAAGACTTATTATACTTATTGTTATATAATGTATAACATCTCGTAATATTTAAATAGCTAAATGACATGACCTACTTATGGAGATTAATTCAGGTCTCCAAAAACATCTTGGGTGTAATCCACAAGCATGTCTTGATCAAGATCCTCATCATTGAACATCCGCATCTTCATCACTGGCACCTCGCTCATCGCATTGTAATACCAAATCTTAAAGTGGATTCATATATGTGTTACATTAATCATTCATTTGCCATTGCCATTTTCATTGTGATGATGTTTGTCGTCCCTATGTTCGAGCCAAGCACGCTCCTCGCGGTGTCACCATTGCTCAGTATGTAATTAATCTTGTTGTTTTCATATTGCAACATTTCCATTACTTTGAGCATTCTCATCAATTTGTGCATCTGTTTGTTTTGGGATGGCATAGCTCAAAGAGAGGTACAAATAAATGTTCAAATCGGAGGGCAATTTACCGACAACATTGTTGGGATTTCTTGAAAGAGAACGAGAAGTGGAAGATGAGGAATGATGACGGCAGTCCAAAAGCTGGGAAGTGTGCCAGTTCCTCCTGGAGATGGACGGTGTTGCAATTGGGCAAATGATGTTGATGGAGAGCAAAAGGCAAAGGTGTCTAGAAGTACCAATCCGACACCTAGCACGGGTTGGCCCGATGGGAGGAAGTCAGAAAAACTGAGGCTCAATAGAAAATGAAAGGTGGAGGCGATGTAAAGAAGATCGATGAGTTGATAAGGACAAAAACGAGTACGCTGAGAAGAGTAAGTAAGCAAAGCTAGAGATGGAGGAGAAGAAGAACCAAGAGAAGAGGACGAGATGGGTGCAATGCAAAAGAGCATACGGCGTCATGAAGAGATGAAGAAGCAAAGGCTCCAAATTCGGCAGGAGATGGAGGCGGGTAGCCTCCAAATTAAAGATGGGAGGGGCGGTCGAGAGATGAACGCATAGCCGAGCACACTATTGGTTCATCATGTTAGATCTGAACCAAATGGATTCGACGGCCCGAGATCTCTCGGTGCAGCAACAAGATATGATTATTCTTTTTAGGAAACCTGAATAAGGGGTCGATGATGGACATGTTAGAGGAGGATGAGACGGTACACATGGTGGGACATTTGATTCGTACATGTCGCCGGTGAGATTATTTTGTTCATGCAACTTGTCAAAAACATATGTGCATGTTTGCCTGATGTTAAACGCTTAAATTTGAAGTGAATCAAAGTGTTTGAGTTATGGGGACTGAGACATATGGGCCCTGAGTTTGCGCGTTACCTGCCCCAGCCTCCATATTTATTTGGAGCTCGCTCCACGGATGGCAACACAAAACGACGTGACAATGGTTCGTACCAAGCCCGGCAGCGGTAGCACCGTCGGAAAGGACAATAAGAGTGAGAGGGAACGGACGACATCGTCGGCATGTGAGTGCACGCTCGCGCACACTAGTTAATTAAGTAGATGTCGATAGATGATCGACATGCATGTGTCGCATCGATGAACGAGGCGGGCCTACGAGCATACTCCCTACGTTTCTGTTTCTTTTTAGTGTGCATGTAAAGTTTGATCAAAGTCAAGCTTTGTAAAGTTTGACTAACTTTATATAAAAATATATAAACATTGACAATATGAAACAATATTATCAGATGCATCATGAAATGTATTTTCATACTATATAGTTTTAATGTTGTAGATGTTTATATTTTTTATATAAATTTGATCAAATTTTGTGTAGTTTGACTTTGACTAAATCTTATATGCACAGTAAAAAGAAACGGAGGGAGTATATCTAGCGACTAAGTTTTTTTACCGGAGCCGGGATGTACCGGTGCTTGATCCACCGTCCGTCGTTTTCATCAAGATTCGTGCAGGTTTTATACTCTATTTTCAGATATCAGACTACACATAGCAATACATGTACTTGTGTCAGATATTGTCAGCTTTTACAGAAGAGAGAGAGTTAGAATAGAGACAACGCATGCACTCACTCACGGGATACATATGGCATGCATTTTATTTTCATCCTCATATTTTTAGTGACTTATATCTTTTGAACCAAATGTCCATTATTGAAATATTTTGGATATTTAAATTTGTGGTGACAAGATCTACAGAACAAGATCAATTTTGGATATGTTTGAAATATATTTTATTTTTATGTTTCAATTATCATTGAAATCACTTTCATAAAACACTAAATTGTTTCACTATTTCATAAAAGTTTTTCTAGTGTTTCATTCATTTTCCACAAACTGGAATATGAAACTCACAAAGACCAGATATATTTCTTATAGTAGTAAAATAGAAGTTTAATATATTCAATTTAGGCGTGTTTGACTGCAACTTAGGCGTGTTTGAAATACTCAAGTACACATATTTTAAATAAACCTATTTCACTAATTGCTTATTTTTATATTTTAATTATTTTTAATATCGCTTTCATAAAACATAAGATTGATCCTCTATTTCATAAAAGTGTCTTTGACTGTTTCGCTAATAGAAGTTAAAAATCATTTCACTCGTTTCAAAAAGATTTCACACATTTCAGAAAACACATTACTCTCATTTGCAATACTAATTTCACTGCAAATTTAAGAAATATATTGAAATATATTCCGCTCATAAAAATATCAGTTTCAAACACTGAAAATTAGTTTCACAACAAAAATTGTTTTATTTCACTTTTATTCAAATAACTTATTTCACTCATTTCAGAAAACATACTGCACTCATTTACAAAATATAGATTTCATCCATTTCACTAGTTTCAAAAACTGATTTCACTCATTACAAAATATATATGAGATACTAATTTCACTTCGTATTTGTGAAAAAATATTGAAATATATTTCACTAAGCAGAAATACCAGTATCACACAATGAAAAAGTCGTTTCACACCAGAAAGATATATTTTACTTTTTCAAATAACTCATTTCACTCATTCAGAAAACACACTACAGTCGCTCAATTGAAATAATATATTTCACTTGTTTCAAAAACTGATTACACTTATTACAAAAGATAAATTTCACTAGTTTCAGTAAAACACATCACAGTTACTCCATTGAAGAAACAGTTTCACAAGCTAGAATATGAAACTCACAAGGAAAACTATATTAGGAAAAGTGTTTCAATTATTTCAATAACTGATTTCAATCATTTCAAAATTGTAATTTGAAATGAGTGAAATTAATATTTTGATATGATTTACATAGTAAAAATTAAACTAGTTTAAATATATTCAAGATTGGTATCATTATAAAGATCTTATGTTCAAGAATTTGAATATATGAAAATTTTAAATAATAGTACAAAGCTGTAAAAGATATTGGTCATCTAAAAATATAACCCAAAACAAAATGCATGGATTTGTTTGAGAGAGAGGAGAGATGTTGCATGTATGCGTACAGTCCACTGCAAAAAGTACTGCCTCTCCCTGGCATGGACCCTACTAGTCTGACATTGATTTGACTATATACAAAAGGTCATCTGTCTCAATACATGAGTATACATATGGATGGGCCCTACTTATGCACAGATCATAAAGCATGTGAAGGGTGGATGCGGCTCCGGTACATCCCCCCTCCGGTAAAAAGAGGTTTGCGGTATATCTAGGAGTACGAGCGAGCCACCACCTTATGAATGTAGACCATTTGCTGCCCAAACGATCCCCAGACCCAGAGTGCAACAATGGCGCCGTATCCACCACGAGCCCTTCTTCCCCTACTCCTCCTGGTCGCCGCAGCCCACGCCGGCGACCCTTCCTACTCCGAGTGCCCAAGAAACGTGAACTACACGCGCGGGCGCGGCGGCATCTTTCAGTTCCAGGCCAACCTTGACTCCCTCCTCTCCTCCCTCCCTCCACGCCGCCGCCGGCGCGACGTCCGGATTCGCGACGAACGCCACCGGCGCGGCGCCCTACAGGGCGTACGGGCTCGCGCAGTGCCGCGCCGACGTCACGGCATCCGACTGCCTCGCGTGCCTCCACGCCTCGGCGCGGGACATGACCAGCAAGTGCCCCGGCCGGAGAAACTCCATGCTGGTCCACGACCCCTGCCTGCTGCGGCACGCCAGCGCGAGCTTCTTCGGCGCCGCCGACACGTCGCGGGTCAAGTACCGGTGGGATCCGCAGAACGCGACGCAGCCGGAGCGGTTCGCGTCGCTGCTGGGCCCGCTGATGGGCAGTCTCGCCGAGAGGGCGGCGTACGCGTCTCCGCGGATGTTCGCTGTCGGCACGGCGGACGTACCGTCCTCCGACAGGATCCACGGCATGGCGCAGTGCACGCGGGACCTCGGTAACGACGACTGCAACAGCTGCCTCGTCACTGCCGTCTCTAGGATCCCGACCTGCTGCGCCGGGAAGCGGGGTGGCCAGGTCATCTTACGGACCTGCTCCATCCGGTTCGAGGTCTACCCTTTCTTCAGCGCCTCCTCTGAGGTGGCCATGTTGCGGACGCCGCCGCCGCCGCAGCCAGCAGGTGGTGGTAGCCTCTTCACCACTCCACATCATGCATCTGGTGCTTCTTTTAATCAATCCGAAATCATAGTACGTAATGTCAATTGTTTGTCTCTTTTCCCACAGGTCAAATCATGGACGGCATGAACGATAATTCTAAGATCAGCTTATCAAACGGGTTGTGCGTCTATAAAAAAGCGTCTGATGCCTGCCATTTAAATGGAAAGTGCTACTGTTGCGACGTGACAGATTTGTGCTATCTCGCAGTCGCTTTGTGCAAGAAATATTGTGAAGGTTCTCCAAACTAGTGGCAATGCATGGCAGCCGATTGAACTTTTGTTCCAATTAAAAATGTGCTATGTGCACCCGCAAAAAAAAAAATGTGCTATGTGGGAGGGCATATTTTGAAATAAAAGACAGTATCTCAGTTCTCGTGTGTGATTGATAATGTTTTTTTTATTAGTTTGAATTGCTTACCACGTGTCACGTGGTGTGTGATTGGTAATGTTACAAGTATAAGAGCATCTCCAACAGCCGCGCTAAGCGCCGCACGCAAAAAACCTGTTTGCCGCGCGCGCTTCGGCTGGTTTAGCGCGGCCGCCAGCGCTGGCTCCAAAGAGTAGCGCTATAATGCAGCTGCTTGGCCGCTCCAACAGCGCAAAAAATACAGAGCGCCAGCAACAAGCACAAACCACACATACATTTCAAAAATGAGGAGCAAAAATGATCAAACAAATAAAATAAATCAACAATAAATAGTTCAATTTCGTTATCATTACAACTCAAACAAATAGTTTATCGTTCAGTACAACAAATAATGCAATAAACACAACAAATAGTTCATGAACAATACACTGTCGAATGCAGAAATCATCATGCTCTTTGCCGTCCATGCCATGCCCACCACTCTTCAATCAGATCATTCTGAAGTTCATTGTGCGTTGCGGGACGCCGAATGGCATGATAGGAGGCAATAAAACGGGCTACCCTTTCAGCCCTCCGTCGCACTCGCACGGGATGTCCCAAGAGCTCATACTGTGAGTAGTCTAAATCTTGGCCACGCTCATTCTCGATGATCATGTTGTGCATGATCACACAAGCGTGCATGATGTACCAAAGCATTTTTTGATCCCAAAATCTAGCTGGTCCTCTCACAATAGCAAATTGGGCTTGCAAAATCCCAAATGCTCTCTCCACATCTTTTCTAGCCGCCGCATGAGCATTGTGCAAATCAAGATTTTTCTTACCTTCCGGCTTTTTCAACGGCTTCACGAAGGTTTGCCACTTTGGATAGATGCCATCCGCTAGATAATAGTCATAGTTGTACGTACGGCCATTTGCTACAAACTGCACCGGTGGCAACTCACCGTTTGCAATCTTATTCATCAGTGGTGACCGGTTGACAACATTGATGTCATTCAAAGATCCAGGCATTCCAAAGAATGCATGCCAAATCTAAGTCTCCTGATCGGCCACCACTTCAAGGATTATAGTGGAACCCTTTTTTTGGCCGTGAAATTGCCCATGCCATGCCTTTGGACAATTCTTCCAACTCCAATGCATGCAATCTATTAAGCCAAGCATGCCAGGAAAGCCGCGAGCTTTGTTCATTGCCAATAGCCTTGCGACGTCTTCAGCATTGGGAGATCTCAAATACTCCTCGCCAAACACTTGCACAATTCCCACTGCAAAGCGCTTGACACACATGATGGCTTGGCTCTCACCCATAGCCAAGTGATCATCAACAAGATCAGCCGGTATACCGTATGCCAACATACGCAAAGCGGTTGTCACCTTCTGAAAGGTGCTATGCCCGAGCTCTCCGGCGGCATTCCTCCTTTGCTGAAAAAGCGGTCATGGCTCGCTAGTTTCTCTGCAATGCGCCTAAACAACTCGGTGCTCATCCTAAACCGGCGACGAAAATACGACTCGGGGTATGTGGGATTCTCCGTAAAATAATGCCTGATCAATCTGTTGTGGGCATCGATCCTATCCCTCCAAATTTTCTGCCGACCCATAACCGAACCACCGTGCTCCGGTTTTTTTTATATGCATAGCTAGGATCATTGCAAGATCCTCCTCCTCTTCCATATCAAATTCTTCTTCGGAAGAATCATATGACGAACTCATCTACAATGTTCAATACTATACTATAAAAACTACAATTCAAAACATGCACCATATTCATGAAGTTTGAGCAATACATACCTTGTAGTCGTTTTGTAGAACACCTTGCGGGCGCGGCGCGGCAGCGAGCGCTCGGGCGCTGTTCCTCGACGACGGAGGCGCGCCTTGGCCAGGACTAGGAGGATGGGGGCGAGCTTGGCGCGCGAGGATAGGCCGGGAAGCGCTGAATGGTCGCCGAGGGGCGGCAGCGGCGGCGAGACGGATGGGGTGGAAGTGGGAGAGGAAGTGCGAGAGCGGCGCCGAGTGTGTGCAGACTGTAGTGGGCGCCGAAATACACCATGCGCGAGAGTGTTTTCGACCGCGCCTAACTTCGTTAGAAGCGCTGCGTTTTTAGCGCCATTGAGCGATCCGCCCGCGTGCTTGCAGGCTAAAACGGACCAGTTTTAAGGGCGCTATTTTAGCGCGGCTGTTGGAGATGCTCTAAACATTGGACAGGACTAGGATCTTTGGGGTGAGACAAACGCTGGACCCTATGAAGGAAATATGCCCTAGAGGCAATAATAAAGTTATTATTTATTTCCTTATTTCATGATAAATGTTTATTATTCATGCTAGAATTGTATTAACCGGAAACATAATACATATGTGAATACATAAGACAAACATAGTGTCACTAGTATGCCTCTACTTGACTAGCTCGTTGAATCAAAGATGGTTAAGTTTCCTAGCCATAGACATGAGTTGTCATTTGATTAACGGGATCACATCATTAGGAGAATGATGTGATTGACATGACCCATTCCGTTAGCCTAGCACATGATCGTTTAGTATGTTGCTATTGCTTTCTTCATGACTTATACATGTTCCTGTAACTATGAGATTATGCAACTCCGTTTACGGAGGAACACTTTGGTGCTACCAAACGTCACAACGTAACTGGGTGATTATAAAGGAGTACTACAGGTGTCTCCAAAGGTACATGTTGGGTTGGCGTATTTGAGATTAGGTTTTGTCACTCCGATTGTCGGAGAGGTATCTCTGGGCCTTCTCGGTAATACTCATCACCTAAGCCTTGCAAGCATTGTAACTAATGAGTTAGTTATGAGATGATGTATTACGGAACGAGTAAAGAGACTTGCCGGTAACGAGATTGAACTAGGTATTGGATACCGACGATCGAATCTCGGGCAAGTAACATACCGATGACAAAGGGAACAAAGTATGTTGTTATGCGGTTTGATCGATAAAGATCTTCGTAGAATATGTAGGAGCCAATATGGGCATCCAGGTTCCGCTATTGGTTATTGACCAAGAATAGTTCTAGGTCATGTCTACATAGTTCTCGAACCCGTAGGGTCCGCACGCTTAAGGTTTCGATGCGAGTTATATTATGAGTTTATGAGTTTTGATGTACCGAAGGAGTTCGAGTCCCGGATGAGATCGGGACATGACGAGGAGTCTCGAAATGGTCGAGACGTAAAGATCGATATATTGGACGACTATATTCGGAGTTCGGAAAGGTTCGAATGATTCGGTATTTTTCGAGTACCGGAGAGTTACGGGAATTCGCCGGGAGAAGTATTGGGCCTTATTGGGCCCTGCGGAAAAGAGAGGGACTGCCTAGGGCAGGCCGCGCGCCCCAAGGCCTAGTCCGAATTGGACTAGGGAGGGGCCGCACCCTTCTTCTCTTCCCTTCCTTCTCTCCTACTCCTACTAGGAAAGGAGGAGTCCTACTCCGGTGGGAGTAGGACTCCCCCTTGGTCGCCTCCTCCCTTTGGCCGCCACCTCCTCCTTGCTCCTTTATATAGGGGCAGGGGGCACCCATGACACACAAGTTGATCTACGGATCGTTCCTTAGCCGTGTCGGTGCCCCTCCACCATATTCCACTTCGGTCATATGGTCGCGGAGCTTAGGCGAAGCCCTGCGCCGGAGAAGTCATATCGTCGCGGAGCTTAGGCGAAGCCCTGCGTCGGTGGAGCATCAACATCGCCACCACGCCCGTCGTCTTGTGGAACTCATCCCGACACTTTGCTGGATCGAGTCCGGGATCGTCATCGAGCTGAACGTGTGCAGAACTCGGAGGTGCCGTACGTTCGGTGCTTGGATCGGTCGGATCGTGAAGACATACGACTACATCAACCGCGTTGTTATAACGCTTCCGCTTTCGGTCTACGAGGGTACGTGGACGGACACTCTCCCCTCTCGTTGCTATGCCATCACCATGGTCTTGCGTGTTCGTAGGAAAATTTTGAAATTACTACGTTCCCCAACAGTGGCATCCGAGCCTGGTTTTATGCGTTGATGTCATATGCACGAGTAGAACACAAGTGAGTTGTGGGCGATATAAGTCATACTGCTTACCAGCATGTCATACTTTGGTTCAGCGGTATTGTGAGATGAAGCGGCCCGGACCGACATTACGCGTTACGCTTAAGCGAGACTGGTTTCACCGCCCGAGCACTCGTTGCTTAAAGGTGACCGGCGGGTGTCTCTCTCTCACTTTAGTTGAACCGAGTGTGGCTATGCCGGTCCTTGCGAAGGTTAAAACAGCACCAACTTGACAAACTATCGTTGTGGTTTTGATGCGAGGTAAGAACGGTTCTTGCTCAGCCCGTAGCAGCCACGTAAAACTTGCAACAACAAAGTAGAGGACGTCTAACTTGTTTTTGCAGGGCATGATGTGATGTGATGTGGTCAAGGCGTGATGCTATATTTTATTGTATGAGATGATCATGTTTTGTAACCGAGTTATCGGCAATGGCAGGAGCCATATGGTTGTCGCTTTATTGTATGAAATGCAACGCCATGTAATTGCTTTACTTTATCACTAAGGAGTAGCGATAGTCGTAGAAGCAATAGTTGGCGAGACGACAACGATGCTACGATGGAGATCAAGGTGTCGCGCGGTGGCGATGGTGATCATGGCGGTGCTTGGCGATGGAGATCACAAGCACAAGATGATGATGACCATATCATATCACTTATATTGATTGCATGTGATGTTTATCCTTTATGCATCTTATCTTGCTTTGATTGACGGTAGCATTATAAGATGATCTCTCACTAAAATTATCAAGAAGTGTTCTCCCGAGTATGCACCGTTGCCAAAGTTCATAGTACCCGGACACCACGTGATGATCGGGTGTGATAAGTTCTCGTCCATCTACAACGGTGCAAAACAGTTGCACACGCGAATACTCAGGTTAAACTTGACGAGCCTAGCATATAACAGATATGGCCTCGGAACACGAGACCGAAAGGTCGGCGTGAATCATATAGTAGATATGATCAACATAGTGATGTTCACCATTGAAACTACTCCATCTCACGTGATGATCGGACATGGTTTAGTTGATTTGGATCACGTAATCACTTAGATGACTAGAGATGTCTATCTAAGTGGGAGTTCTTAAGTAATATGATTAATTGAACTTTAATTTATCATGAACTTAGTCCTGGTAGTATTTTGCAAATTATGTTGTAGATCAATAACTCGCGTTGTTGCTTCCCTATGTTTGTTGCTTTCATATGTTTATTTTGATATGTTCCTAGAGAAAATTATGTTGAAAATGTTAGTAGCAATGATGCGGATTGGATCCGTGATCTGAGGTTTATCCTCATTGCTGCACAGAAAAATTATGTCCTTAATGCACCGCTAGGTGACAAACCTATTGCAGGAGTAGATACAGGCGTTATGAGCGTTTGGCTAGCTCAATATGATGACTACTTGATAGTTTAGTGCACCATGCTTAAAGGCTTAGAATCGGGACTTCAAAGGCGTTTTGAGCGTCATGGACCATATGAGATGTTCCAGGAATTGAAGTTAATATTTCAAGCAAAATACCGAGTTGAGAGATATGAAGTCTCCAACAAGTTCTATAGCTAAAAGATGGAGGAGAATCGCTCAACTAGTGAGCATGTGCTCAGATTGTGCAGGTACTTCAATCGCTTGAATCAAGTGGGAGTTAATCTTCCAGATAAGATAGTGATTGACAGAATTCTCTAGTCACCATCACTAAGTTAGTAGAACTTTGTGATGAACTATAGTATGCAAGGGATGACGAAAAAGATTCTCGAGCTCTTCGCGATGCTAAAATCGTGAAGGTAGAAATCAAGAAAAACATCAAGTGTTGATGGATGACAAGACCATTAGTCTCAAGGAAAATGGCAAAGGGAAGAAGGGAACTTCAAAAGGAGCGGCAAGCAAGTTGCTGCTCGAGTGAAGAAGCCCAAGTCTAGACCTAAGCACGAGACCGAGTACTTTTGCTGCAATGGAACTGGTCACCGAAGCGGAACTACCCCTGAATATTTGGTGGATAAGAAGGATGGCAAAGTGAACAAGAGTATATTTGATATACAGATTATTGATGTGTGCATTACTAGTGTTTATAGTAGCCCCTGAGTATTTGATACTTGTTCGGTTGCTAAGATTAGTAACTCAAACTGGAGTTCTGAGAATAAGCAGAGACTAGTTGAAGGGAAAGTGACGATGAGTGTTGGAAGTAGTTCCAAGATTGATATGATCATCATCGCACACTCCCTATATTTCGGGATTAGTGTTAAGCCTAAATAAATGTTATTTGGTGTTTGCGTTGAGCATGAATATGATTTGATCATGTTTATTGCAATACGGTTATTCATTTAAGTAAGAGAATAAATTGTTGTTCTGTTTACATGAATAAAACCTTATATGGTTACACACCCAATGAAAATGGTTCGTTGGATCTCGATCGTATGATACACATATTCATAATATTGAAACCAAAAGATGCAAAGTTAATAATGATAGTGCAACTTATTTGTGGCACTGCCGTTTAGGTCATATTGGTGTAAAGCGCATGAAGAAACTCCATCTGATGGATTTTGGAATCACTTGATTATGAATCATTTGATGCTTGCGAACCGTGCCTTTTGGGCAAGATGACTAAAACTCCGTTCTCGGAACAATGGAACAAGCTACTGACTTATTGGGAATAATACATACCGATGTATGCGATCCAATGAGTGTTGATGCTCGTGGCAAGTATCGTTATTTTCTGACCTTCACAAAGATGATTTGAGCAGATATGGGTATATCTACTTGATGAAACACAAGTCTGAAACATTTGAAAAGTTCAAAGAATTTCAGAGTGAAGTGAAGAATCATCGTAACAAGAAAATAAAAGTTTCTACGATATGATCGCAGAGGAAAAATATTTGAGTTGCGAGTTTGGCCTTGATTAAAACAATGTGGAATAGTTTCACAGCTCACGCCACATGGAACACCATAACGTAATGGTGTGTCCGAACGTCATAACCGCTCTTTATTGGATATGGTACAATCTATGATGTATCTTACCGATTTACCACTATCGTTTTGGGTTATGCATTAGAGACAGCTGCATTCACGTTTAATAGGGCACCATCTAAATCCGTTGAGATGACACCGTATGAACTATGGTTTAGCAGTAAACCTAAGCTGTCGTTTCTTAAAGTTTGGAGTTGTGATGCTTATGTGAAAAAGTTTTCACCTGATAAGCTCGAACCCAAATCGAGAATGCGTCTTCATAGAATACCCAAAAGAAACTGTTGGGTACACCTTCTATCACAGATCTAAAGGCAAAACATTCGTTGCTAAAATAGATCCTTTCTAGAGAAGGAGTTTCTCTCGAAAGAAGTGAGTGGGAGGAAAGTAGAACTTGATGAGGTAATTGTACCTTCTCCCTTATTGGAAAGTAGTTCATCACAGGAATCAGTTCCGATGATTCCTACACCAATTAGTGAGGAAGTTAATGATGATGATCATGAAACTTCAGATCAAGTTGCTACTAAAACCTCGTAGGTCTTCCAGAGTAAGATCTGCACCAGAGTGGTACGGTAATCTTATTCTAGAAGTCATGTTACTAGACCATGATGAAACCTACGAACTATGAGGAAGCGATGATGAGCCCAGATTCCGCGAAATGGTTTGAGACCATGAAATCTGAGATGGATCCATATATGAGAACAAAGTGTGGACTTTGATGGAGTTGTTCGATGATCGGCAAGCCATATTATATAAATGGATCTTCAAGAGGAAGACAGATGCTGATAGTAGTATTACTATCTACAAAGCTCGACTTGTCGCAGAAAGGTTTTCGACAAGTTCAAGGTGTTGACTACAATGAGATTTACTCAACTGTAGCGATGCTTATGTCTGTCCGAATCATGTTAGCAATTGCCACATTTTATGAAATCTGGCAAATGAATGTCAAAACTGCATTCCTTAATGGTTTTCTTAAAGAAGAGTTGTATATGATGCAACCAGAAGGTTTTGTCAACCCTAAAGGTGCTAACAAAATGTGTAAGCTCCAGCGATCCATCTATGGAGTGGTGCAAGCATCTCAGAGTTGGAATACACACTTTGATAAGTTGATCAAAGCGTATAGTTTATACAGACTTGCGGTGAAGCCTGTATTTACAAGAAAGTGAGTGGGAGCACGACAACATTTCTGATAAGTATATGTGAATGACATATTGTTGATCGGAAATGATGTAGAATTATTCTGCAAAGCATAAAGGAGTATTTGAAAGGAGTTTTTCAAAGAAGGACCTCGGTGAAGCTGCTTACATATTGAGCATCAAGATCTATAGAGATAGATCAAGGCGCTTGATAAGTTTTTCAATGAATACATACCTTGACAAGATTTTGAAGTAGTTCAAAATGGAACAGTCAAAGAAAGAGTTCTTGCCTGTGTTACAAGGTGTGAGATTGAGTAAGACTCAAAACCCGACCACGGCAGAAGATAGAAAGAGAATGAAAGTCATTCCTATGCATCAGCCATAGGTTCTATAAAGTATGTCATCTTGTGTACCAGATCTATTGCATACCCTACCACTAAGATTGGCAAGGAGTGCAATAGAGATCTAGGAGTAGATCAATGGACAGCGGTCAAAATTATCCTTAGTAGAATAAGGATATGTTTCTCGATTATGGAAGTGAAAAAGGTTCGTCGTAAAAGGTTACGTCGATGCAAGTTTTAGCACTAATCTAGATGACTCGAGTCTCAATCTGGATACATATTGAAAGTGGGAGCAATTAGCTAGAGTAGCTCCGTGCGAGCATTGTAGACATAGAAATTTGCAAAATACTTACGGCTCTGAATGTGACAGACCCGTTGACTAAAATTATCTCACAAGCAAAACATGATCACACCTTAGTACTCTTTGGGTGTTAATCACATAGCGATGTGAACTAGATTACTGACTCTAGTAAACCCTTTGGGTGTTGGTCACATGTCGATGTGAACTATGGGTGTTAACCACATATAGATGTGAACTATTGATGTTAAATCACATGGCGATGTGAACTAGATTATTGACTCTAGTGCAAGTGGGAGACTGAAGGAAATATGCCCTAGAGGCAATAATAAAGTTATTATTTATTTCCTTATTTCATGATAAATGTTTATTATTCATGCTAGAATTGTATTAACCGGAAACATAATACATGTGTGAATACATAAGACAAACATAGTGTCACTAGTATGCCTCTACTTGACTAGCTCGTTGAATCAAAGATGGTTAAGTTTCCTAGCCATAGACATGAGTTGTCATTTGATTAACGGGATCACATCATTAGGAGAATGATGTGATTGACATGACCCATTCCGTTAGCCTAGCACATGATCGTTTAGTATGTTGCTATTGCTTTCTTCATGACTTATACATGTTCCTGTAACTATGAGATTATGCAACTCCGTTTACGGAGGAACACTTTGGTGCTACCAAAGCGTCACAACGTAATGGGTGATTATAAAGGAGTACTACAGGTGTCTCCAAAGGTACATGTTGGGTTGGCGTATTTGAGATTAGGTTTTGTCACTCCGATTGTCGGAGAGGTATCTCTGGGCCTTCTCGGTAATACTCATCACCTAAGCCTTGCAAGCATTGTAACTAATGAGTTAGTTATGAGATGATGTATTACGGAACGAGTAAAGAGACTTGCCGTAACGAGATTGAACTAGGTATTGGATACCGACGATCGAATCTCGGGCAAGTAACATACCGATGACAAAGGGAACAAAGTATGTTGTTATGCGGTTTGACCGATAAAGATCTTCGTAGAATATGTAGGAGCCAATATGGGCATCCAGGTTCCGCTATTGGTTATTGACCAAGAATAGTTCTAGGTCATGTCTACATAGTTCTCGAACCCGTAGGGTCCGCACGCTAAGGTTTCGATGATGAGTTATATTATGAGTTTATGAGTTTTGATGTACCGAAGGAGTTCGGAGTCCCGGATGAGATCGGGGACATGACGAGGAGTCTCGAAATGGTCGAGACGTAAAGATCGATATATTGGACGACTATATTCGGAGTTCGGAAAGGTTCGAATGATTCGGTATTTTCGAGTACGGAGAGTTACGGAATTCGCCGGGAGAAGTATTGGGCCTTATTGGGCCTGCGGGAAGAGAGAGGGCTGCCTAGGGCAGGCGCGCGCCCCAAGGCCTAGTCCGAATTGGACTAGGGAGGGGCCGCACCCTTCTTCTCTTCCCTTCCCTCTCTCCTACTCCTACTAGGAAAGGAGGAGTCCTACTCCGGTGGGAGTAGGACTCCCCCCTGCGCGCCTCCTCCCTTTGGCCGCCACCTCCTCCTTGCTCCTTTATATACGGGGCAGGGGGCACCCCATGACACACAAGTTGATCTACGGATCGTTCCTTAGCCGTGTGCGGTGCCCCCTCCACCATATTCCACTTCGGTCATATCGTCGCGGAGCTTAGCGAAGCCTGCGCCGGAGAAGTCATATCGTCGCGGAGCTTAGGCGAAGCCCTGCGTCGGTGGAGCATCAACATCGCCACCCTGCGCCGTCGTCTTGACGGAACTCATCCCGACACTTTGCTGGATCGGAGTCCGGGATCGTCATCGAGCTGAGCGTGTGCAGAACTCGGAGGTGCCGTGACGTTCGGTGCTTGGATCGGTCGGATCGTGAAGGCGCACGACTACATCAACAGCGTTGTTATAACGCTTCGCTTTCGGTCACGAGGGTGCGTGGGCGGACACTCTCCCTCTCGTTGCTATGCCATCACCATGGTCTTGCGTGTTCGTAGGAAAATTTTGAAATTACTACGTTCCCCAACACCCTATACTTTGTGATAGAAGCATTTAAGCAGGACGCAGATTTGGTAAATATGGGTGCGCGCGCACCTTTTATGAATAGTAAATTCAAAAAATGCTAGAAAAAATCAAAAAAAATCTAAATATTTTTTTTAAATATACATAGTCAACCGGTATACTCGTATATGAAGTTTCACAAAGAAATCTGGACAAAAATGACAAAAATCGAAGCTAATCGAAGCTATATTAAAAAACACTATTTAATGAATAGTATGGTCGCATTTGTATTTTCTTCACTAAGAATACCATGGGTGTCAATACATCATGAAACTTTGCACGTGAGTAGAATGATCGACTAAGATTCATACCGTGAAATTTCAGAATTTTTTTATTTTTTTCTAGTATTTTTTATGAATATACACCCATGTTCACCTTTGTATTTTCGATTTAAGCACGGCTATGATAAACCCGAATGCTAAGGAGCATGCATGCGCTTTCACTTTCCGAGGCGCACACACGAACAACACAGGGACACTAGCAAAATCAACACATATAGACCAAATAGATGATGTGAGCGATTGTACATGCCTTGCCGGTTGTACATGCATGTTGGTTTTGGGCGGCTTCTCTCCTGCTCGTGGAACTTGCGAGCTAGGGTTTCGGTGTTAGGGCTCCATGGCGGCTAGTTTGTCTTCTGCAGTAGATCAATCGAACGATTAGTTAGAAGAGATGATGTAGAAGCTAGGGTTGGCAGATGGGGATCTCGATGATGCTGTGTTTGAACAAGAGGAGGCGCCGCTGGCGGAGGCTACCCACTGGCTGGCAATCCTCAAACCGCACACAACAAAATAATATGGTGAGTACCGGTCCTTTAAGAACATGAGAATTGCATGGGAACTTGTGTGTGACGTCAAGTTTAGATCGTTGGGTGATAATTTGTCCACTGCCCAATTCACATGCCTGGGTGGTTGGTGTTGAATATTTGAGGAAATGTTTAATCCAGAAAAATAGTGAATAAAACATGAATAGCAACATAGCGATGATAATAGAAACAAGCAACAATTTGGCTGAAACTAGTCATGCAATCAAGATCATAAGCAACAAACATCATATTCATATTGATTGCTTCTAGCAGTAAATCAAATGTGATCCCTAATAGAGATGATAAGATGATATACGTAGCAGTGGAGGAGGATGCAAGTGTCGTTCGTCATGTCGCCAAGGAGATGATCGGCGTTTTGGAATAAGTCGTCATTGGGGAACTTGTCGTCGATGTTTGTCGCTGTTCACGGCCACGATGAACCAAGATCCACCAGTCGTCCCAAAAACCTGATTAACCCTCTCCCGTACTGGATCACAAGAGGTGGAGTTCCAGAGGCCCGCTGTCTCACTCCTCGGTGCACGCCAAGAAGCGAGATGGGAAAGCGTTAGGTGGCGCAAAGCTTGGAACCAGAGGTAGAAGACAAAGTGGCATTTTTCTACCAAAGAGGAGCATCTCTTATAGACTTTAGGAAGTGGATGCGAAGCCGAAACGCTAATGGGAAGAAGAAACTAAAACTAAAACTTTAATGACATCAATGGAAAGATGAATGAAAACATTCACAATGTCCAGTTTCATTTTTCCAGTGTAAATGCATTCCAACTTATTGCATGACAAAAATATGCTAGCATGCACAGAATGAAGAAACCAATGTACTAATGGAGAAACAAAACCGAAACCAAAACATTGATGCACCAATAGGGAGATGAATGGGAGAATTCGCAACCTTTCGGTTTCATTTTCCACTAGCACAACAATTTCAGTTTCTTTCTTGTCATGCATGACCATACTACATGGGTCTATAGGAATTTCCTAGGATTTATACATGTAAAAAATGGGCTAAGTCCCAATAATTCCGACAAACCCCCACCAGATATCATACTCCAAGGCCTCTTCCTGAGTTTATTAGAGAGCACCCAAATATCACAGACTACGAGATTTAACAGTCTAACTCATATAAGTGTGTTCTTTTCTAGATGTCCTATAGGACAACATCTTTGTGTACCCAAGCCATTCAGAACACATCGATATAAATATCATCCTGCCACACAGATTAGGAGAGAATTGTATCATAATAAAGTGGATATTTATAAAATAAATATTCTCCTCTCAACTATCCAATAGCTTGTCTCACCAATTCTAATTCACGGGAGCTCCGATCACATAGAATGGGTCACCAACACGGACAACTTATGCAGTGGGTCTCCATCCCATCTCCTTCGATGCATTTTCTATCACATTTTGTGCTAAACCCTTCGTGAAGGGATCTGCTGGGTTCTTTGATGTGTTTATATAGTCCAATGCTATAACTCCGGATTTTCTCATAAATCTGACAGACTCCAGTCTCCTTCTCACATGTCTTGACGACTTCTTATTATCCTTAGAACTTTTTACATTGACAGTCATTGTTTGATTATCACAGTTCTTTAGGATAGCTGGTATTGGTTTTTTCAACCACTGGCAAGTCCATCAAAAGTTCTTGAAGCCATTCTGCTTCAACTGTTGTTGTGTCCAATACTGCAAGTTGCTTCAATCGTTGAGCTTGTTAAAATGGTCTGCTTGCACGAATTCTAGGAAACAACAGCACCACCAAGAGTAAACACATAACCACTTGTGGTTTTAAGCTCATCAACATCAAATATCCAATTCGCATCACTATAAACCTCAAGTACTCTAGGATAACCGATATGGTGTAGTCCATAACTCGTAGTAGCTTTCAGATAGCGCATTATCCTCTCAAGAGCATGCCAATGAACATCTCCCGGGTTTGAAATAAACCATCTTAGTTTACTCACAACAAACGAGATGTCGGGCCTCGTAGTGCTAGCTAAATATATAAGGGAGCCAATGATTTGAGAACAAATGAATTAATCCTTTGTTCTTCCAAATCAACACACTTGGATAACACGGTGTTGGAGAAGGTTTGCAATCTGAATATCCAAAGTGATCCAGAACCTTCTTCACGTAGTGAGACTGCAACAGAGTGACCTCGCCATCATCACCGCTCAAAAGCTTGATGTTCAAGATAACATCAGCTACTCCAAGTCTTTCATCTCAAAATTTTGATTTAGAAAATCTTTCACTTCTTCAATGACCTTGAGATTTGTTCCAAATATAAGTATGTCATCAACATACAAACACAATATAACTCCATCGCCCTACCATGGTGATAGTACACACACTTGTCAGCTTCATTTGCAACAAAGCCCGTAGAGATGTCAAAGTTCTTTTGAACTTCCTCTGCCAATGCTTAGGTGCTTGTTTCAAACCATACAAAGATTTCAACAACCTACACACTTTTCCTTCATGTCCACCCACTACAAAACCATGAGTCTGTTCCATGTAAAATTTCTCCTCCACTTCTCCATTTAGGAAAGCTGTCTTAATGTTCATTTGATGAACGAGAAGATTATGTGAGGCAGTCAATGTGGCTAGTACTCGAATGGTAGTCAATCTGGCCACATACACATAAGTATCAAAGAAATCTTTACCTTCCTTTTGGATATAACCCTTGGCCACAAGCCTTGATCGATCCCTTGAAGTCCAGAACATGCTCTTCGCATGCTCCACGTCTGCAAGGACCGCCTACATCATTGCCACGTCTGCAAGGACAAGCCAGAGAAAGGTGAAAGGGATGAAGACGGGTTCGGATGTGGTTTTGCATGAACCGAGTATGTCGAAGTCCTACGTGACGGAGGTCCAGACTCCCGCAAAGTCCCCTAATTTGCTTTCGGTTTGGGAGAAAATGAATAATCGGGCTGGTTCTGTGGACCGATGCGGGATAACATTAAATGACAAAATGCATCCACGTTCGCTTTGGAGATGCCCTCTGTATTCCTATTCACAAATTCAATCCCAGGAGCCGTGGCTTGCTGCTTGCATCCTTCCAGCTGCACCTGCACTTGAGCAGGCGTTAGGTGCGTACGTGTGGACGCCCGAATGGTCAAACTAAGCGGCGGCATGCATGCAGTTGCACTTGTACTCGGCACGCACGGCGTCGAATGCACCAACTGCCAACTTTATGCTGGCGGCGTCTTTCAGCACAATTCCACGAAACCCTCCGTAATCCAAAACATTAACGTGTGCATCAAGGGCGGTTGTTCGTTGTGTCCACGTGGGCATGGGGGATTCGCGAGGACTGTGTCGATTTACTGTGATTTCGGTCGTCGCCCCTCCTTCCTTCCCGACGAAGGTAGTCGCCACACCCACATCTCCACGCCTCCTCTTTTCCTCTTTCTCATCCTCCTTTCTCTGCTCGTTGACTATACCAATGGAGACCACAGGCACTCAGAAAATGGCGCTGATGAGGAGGGTCGGCCCTTGGCGCAGACCCGCATCCGCGAGCGGTGGCAGCGTCAGATCCCTCCGTCTCGCAGGGTCAGGCCTCCCGTCCGCGCCGCGACGCCGCCGGCATGGAGGCCCGGGCTCGGGCAGCCGCCGCGGTGTCTGGTGCGCCGGTGAGTTCTCTAGGGACTGCGTGGTGGACTGACGCGGCTTCCGGCGATGCCTAGCCATAGATCGGAGTCGCCGAGCCATAAGTAGCAGCTGGATAGGGGGTCGTGTTCGTCCAGGGGCGCCGCCATAGGGTGCTGGTGGTGCCGCCGTCAAGGTTGGGGATGACGCTCCGCTGCCTGGATGCCGCGTTTGTCCTCCCCATGCGCTGCCCTTCTCCCTCGGCTTCCTCTGCGCCTGATTCGTCCTAGACCGCCTCGTCTACAGGTACTGAATCAGTTCCTCCTCCTCCTCCCATCCAGGTTCGCGTTGAGTTCCGCTCCTTTCAGCTGATTGTATGGTTTGTGTTTGTTTCAGCTGCAGACCACGCTGACCATACTAAATCTGGTGCTTATGCTTTTTCATACATGATGTTAATTCTTGATATTATCAGTCCTCTTCATTTTGGGGTAAGATTATGTGTGCCTGAATATAGACACGCATTTTCTGTAAGAGATGAAAATTCTTTTGTTCTCTGTGTGTATGCTGGTTGCAAGAATTGGAAGGCTTAGGAGATCACAAGAATGAGGTATCACATCCCCTCTAAAAGATTCTCAAGGATACTCCGCACGTAGAATTTTCTCAAGGATACTCAGCAATCTCACACCTTGTTTTGTGGTTTTTAATTTCGAATCTTAATGTTTCAAGAATCTGTTTGTCTAACCATTATTTTGGTACACCATTTTATCAGTCGGACATTGCATGGATAATTCAGGGAAATTAAAACTTGTGGGATAACCCTGCTACCTGAACCTTTGTGAGTGCAACCAAATTCGTGAACAGTCAGATTATATGTGTTACATTGGTGAATTTTTTTCATAGGCAAATTTAGTACTGTAAAATTGAACCTCATATTATGACTTTTTTTGTGTTGATCTGGTTCTCCAACACATAAGAATACAATGGGTAACATAATTCTTTGTGTAACATCACCTTTTGAATTTATTTGCGTGGTTGTGTATTATGCCACACAATACTTCCTGAAACCTCCATTGTTCTACCATTTAGAACCAGCCTTATCCTTTATTTACATAATTGAACTTTTGGATTCAAATCAGTATAGATGTGCAGCAGCAAGTCTTCCTCTTTTAGCAGCGCTGTAGTGGAGAAAGTTTAATGAGTTTACAACCATTTCAGTTCATAGGACTGGAATAGTATAGGTACTACGATAGTCGATAGATAGCTTTTAGACATTCTTTAAAAAAATTATATGAAACTTGCTTTGTGACTTCAAATTTGTTCGCCTTCTTCCTGATACATGTACAAAGAAAGGGTTTGTAGCTCCTGTTAAGCAGAAAGTCCGGCCATTTACCTAGATGTTGTTCTTCAGTATCAAGCACGACTGGTTTCTCATCTTTCATATTATAGACTGAAAGGCTTCATAATAATGACACTGAAGCAGAAAGTGGCGAGCGAGCAGTACTCAAGGATATACTTCTAATAAAGGGGAGAAGAAGGTGCAAGATTTGAACCTGAAACTGTAATCAATCGGTGCGGTTTCTGTTCATTTTTTCCCTTGCACAAATAAATTTGCTAATTATATTATGACCATACTTCCAGTAACAATAAGAAGCTGTTAGGTATCATGCTATCTGGTATTGTTTCTTTTGTAATTAGCTGTGAAATGGTAGTTTAACAAACTAGCAAACCACCAACTCTTCTTGTAGCAATTACCATGTACAGGCTACTGAGTTTGAACCAAGGTTTTTTAGAGTACATAGTGGCATCTTAGTTTGTGTCATGTACTGCATCAGCTAAATGTATTATATTAGCATGTCTAATTATGCAATGCAGCCAACAATCGCCTTTTTTTATTGAATAAAAAAGGTGGGTTGTGCATTGCTTATGAAAAACACATTCGCATCTGGTGTATTGATATGTCCTCCCTTCATATGGTACTATATTTGACATTAAAAATTTCTGGCCATTGTACGTGTTACTTATCAACTTATCAACATTTGGTCCTAGAATAATATTTTTAGCACCAGTCTATTAAAGAACAAGTGTGCCGTTATCATTTACAGGACAGTTTCTCATTTTCATGTTAGAGTGACTTTTGTTGTGCTATAAAACAAACCATGTTGATCTCGATACCACCTGGATACATAGAGCTAGGCAGTGTATGACAAAATACAATTATATGGTTAAATCAAGTACCAAAGCATTTGTTATAGGACTTCAATCCCATCATATTAGTTCCAGCATCTGCATCTGGTACAGTAGCTACCCAAAGGATGTCATCAGAATTCAGCTGGCACTATAATCCTGGTGCATGAGATGATGAAGAGAGTTGGGCACATGGTCTAACTCCTACATCGTTTTGGTAGCATTCATATGATCTGCTTGACGGTAGACCAGATCTTTATAATCAGTTGCCGCCTCCGCCTCACATCCCAGATCTTCCGGCTTTGCCGCAGTTGCCACCGGAGGAAGGGCCCCTCCCAAGACCCGCTTCTCCCCTGAGTCGTGGGAGCCGTCGTCCTCTCCCCTTGGTGCGCGGCGCCGGAGAGAGCGACAAGGAGGTCCAGCAGTCCGTGTCGTCGTCGTCCTGCCTCGGTGTGTGGTGTCGAAGAAAAAGACGAGGAAGTTGAGCAGTACTACATAGGTCCCCATGATGAGCCATACAAGATTTAGGACTTATATTTTTCACCCAACACACAAAAGAGCACTTGCACTTGTGAGAGAAAGAAAAGCGAAGCTAGCATAGATCCATATGCTTTTAGACTTCCAGGCATGCATAAGAATATACACTTGATTAATTTAGTGTGAAGAGATTACTGTCCATGTGTTACTTAGATTAGCTTTGCTACTTTGAGGCAATAGAGTTTTGAGGCCCACTGGTTTATTAAAGAGGTATTTTTTCTTCTACTTCTCACGCTCTCATTGTTCTTCTATTTTGTGCTTCAACATTGTTCTTGTGTTTCCGCTTAATCTAAGGTTGTCAACAATCAACTGTTTGCTATTTGTAGGATTTTAATGTAAACACCCCCTCGGCCAGGACATGCCTTTGGGTTCTTCCAAGTAGAAAGATGATTTTGTTTTTTCTATCTTAGGAATAAATATGAAAAGTTAACTCAGAGAGGAGTTGTAGAGATATAAATTCATATACCATTGTGTTCTCTGAATATTGCTATGGCTGATATGCTACTTGATTAAATAACTTGTCGTTGTCGTTTTCTTAAACTAGCAACGTTTCTAATTTTCTCTTTTTGGGAGGATAGCAGTAATTTGCGTGGTGCTAACATCCGTAATTTGGTGAGGGCTTTCCATTAATTGGATATTGAGATGTCTAGTTGTTAGTGCGAATCCCAAAGAAGTGAAGGAAATGTATGGAATTGTGTCGTGCTGCTAACTTTGGTTTTTTCATTATGGAGTTGAGGCCCTTAATCTTAGCTACATATACTTTTTTTTGCGGGGTTAGCTACATATACTAACTAGGGTTGAGTTCAATTACTCGATTCAAAGGTTCAGATATATGTTTTTCGTATTCAATTCTTGCTCTTATCAATAGAAATTGATGGCGCTCGTATCTCCTTTTCATGATTTTATGTTTTGATGTTGGCAAATTACTAGCAGAAATAAAGCAAGACATTTGTAGGCGGTGGAAACAAGGTTAGCATATCTGAGTTCTTGGTGTTCAGTATGATAAAGGGAAACATGTTTCTTTTTTTATCATGGTCATATTAGTTAGTTCATGTGATCTTTCATGCTCTAAATAGACTAAGATGATACATTGGGCATATACGTAAATCCCATGATATTGCTTATATATGCATGAAGATGAAACATTTAATAGTCACATAGTGGTTTTCTTGTTGGATTTCTTTCTGCTTTGTATGTAGGCATTAAGAAAATTTACCATTACTCCTTTTTTCATCGAATTATAAAGAGTACTTGACTGCAAAGGATAGGACCCTATGCAAAAACTAAACACTCATTCAAAATTGGCACTAGCATTCATATTTACGCAAGATTTTGTTTTCTTTAGTTTCTAATACCACAGTTGACGTTTCCTTTCTAGAACAATTGCTCAAAATATTTATTTTGATATTGGCATTCATATTTATGCAATTCTAATATGCGTTGGTTGGTTCATATTCCCTAATACTATAGCTGGTATTGTCTTCGTGGAATAAGATGGAAGAAGCGAGCGTTTACGCTGTCGATATTTGCATTGGGGTTTATGCAACACTAATAAGTTTCACTAGGTTCAGTGTTTTGGGATTGTTTTGTCCAGCAAGATCAAAAAGAAACATGGCCAACTTCAAAGGTTGTGTAGTCAAGTCCATGTGCCAGCAACATATAACCTGTGATTTTTTAACCAGTGACAAAGGGGAGGACACACTGCTTCTGAACTGAAACATTTACCTTTTGTGGAGCTGGCAATTAGAGAGACAGTGCCCTGCTTTGTCCAGATAGCTTCAGGTTTCTGCTATGTGTGTCCTCTCTTCTTTCCCTGATAGTAATTTACTGCAATCACTGTTCACATGCCAATACATAAAGTCTCTGAAAAATTCTTTCAGGAACGATTATGTCCTCGCAATTGCAAAATCTGTGATTGAGCTACAGAAATTCAGGGTTCCTATCTTTATGAAACAACACATACACAGGCCGTGGAACCGGTCTCCCGCATAGGTAACGGTTGATGTCACTAACACTACTGCTAGATAATCAGAGTAGTATCAGAAGCTCCATTGCTGGAGCAAGGCTCGCCAAACCCACAGTTGGATGACACCGGTGGACGCAAGACAGTGATGCATCTATGGTTATTTGAGAAAACAAACACTATTTGATGAGTCCACTTCATCTCGCAATGGACTTTAAGATGGGGAATTCATTTGTCATGTCATGGTACTGGTACACTCTAATTATTCAGAAAAGGATCCAGTATAGTATTATGGCAACGTCCATCAGCCGATTACGGAGATCTCTGAGAATCAGCCGCGGCCTTTTTAGGATTTTATCTCTCTGAATTATTTTTTGAATGAGATGTAGTTTTTGCGGCCAAGATAAGCATGATACGCATGCCCAAGTCTCATGATCAGTTTATTTTCTTTTTGGTTCTTATGCTATGTACTTTTTCTTAATAAAACCTTATGATCTATAATTTCTCACTATCTTTATTTTTGTCTGGTCATTGTGAATGAGTAGAATGAATAAGCCCAGGATTAATGTTCACACACCAGGCTTCATGACGATGCGGAGTGATGTCGGGCCACCACCTGCTAGTAGCTTCTCACTTGAGTCTGTATATTACACCCTTGACCCAAAAGGCACGGGCTAAGATGTTGCCCGCACAACTCCACCTCAAGAGGCGCGCCCAGGGCGCGCCCCATCTACTAGTATCATGTGCAGGTGCAATATTTCATCATGCGAGCGTGATGTCCAAAGATCTTTACTGTATTATAAATAGCGTTGTGCGAGTGATCAGCTGTTTCATTCCAGACTCCTGTCGTGTGCTGCGCCGCTAGAACTGCACACTAGGAAGCAAGCAAGCAATGGCGCCCGTGGCCGTGCTTGTGCCGTGGCTAGCATGGCTCGTCGTCTCTTTCCTCTCCATCTACCTCCTCAACCTCCTCTCTCGCGCGCGCTCCAGCCTCCCGCCGGGCCCCCGCCCGCTGCCGCTCATCGGCAGTCTCCACCTCCTCGGCGACAAGCCGCACCGCTCCCTCGCCCGCCTGGCCAATACCCACGGCCCGCTCATGTCCCTACGCCTGGGCGCGGTCACCACGGTGGTGGTCTCCTCCCCCGCCATGGCCCGGGAGTTCCTGCAGCGCCACGACTCCGCGTTCGCCGCCCGGTCAGTGCCAGACGCCACCGGACAGCACGCGGCGGGCTCCGTGCCCTGGCTGCCCCCCGCGCCGCGGTGGCGCGCGCTGCGCAAGATGATGGCCACGGAGCTGTTCGCCCCGCACCGGCTCGACGTGCTGCGCCACCTCAGGAGCGACAAGGTGCGGGAGCTCGTGGACCACGTCGCGCGGCTGGCGCGCGAGGGCTCGCCGGTGAACGTCGGCCGCGTGGCCTTCACGACGAGCTTGAACCTCCTCTCCCGCACCATCTTCTCCGCCGACCTGACGAGCCTCGACGACCACGGCCGCTCCGAGGAGTTCCAGCAGCTAGTGACGGCCATCATGCAGGCCGTGAATAGCCCCAACGTGTCGGACTTCTTACCGCTGCTCGCGCCGGCCGACCTGCAGGGCACGCGCCGGCGGCTGGTGCGGCTGCTCCGGCGGCTGCATGTGGTGTTCGACGCCGAGGTGGACCAGAGGCTGCGCGGTCACGACGCCGGCCAGCCCAGGAAGAACGACCTCCTCGACGTGCTGCTCGACGTGGCGGCGCGTGAGGACGGCAAGGACCTGCTGGCCCGCCAGACGCTACGATCACTTTTCACGGTAACCACAATTTTCTGTTTGCAAGGACAAAAGATAATACTGCACTTCAAAATTCCACGACATAGCCTTGCCAAACCTGCCGAGATCAAAGCACATGGCCAGCCTTGGCGATTGAGATTTATATTTTAAAATGTGGGCATCGAGATATCTTTCTATTTTGCGGGTGGCATCGAGATATTTACAATGCCACAAAATTCATATTCAAATTTGGTTTTTATCAAAAATAAATATTAAAGTTTCGGTAATTCACGTCAAAGCCCTGGCTCATCTACATCCAATGAATAGTAAATTAAAAAATTAGAAAAAGTTCAGAATACTTTTTGGCATCAAAGATGCTCGAGTGCGCAAGGAGGAGAGCAACTAGTTAACAAGCACTGCTTCAGGAGCCTCGCAACGATCAGCGCCACTTGGCGCGTTCTCAGCCATTCGCCACGTGTCGCGCTCTGGACGCTCCCTCTGGATTTTGTTTTTTTTTTCTGCACGCGTTTTTGCTTTTTAAACGTGTTTTTTTCTTTTTTTCGACGTTTTGGTTTTTCCCTGTCTTCCTTAGCTTTTCGCGAAAAAATGTGTTTTCTTTTTTTTTCCTTTCGCGAAAGTCACGATTTTTCTTCCGCAAGAGGCACAATTGTGCTTTAGCGAGAGTCTCGGCCGTGCCTTTTGGAATGGGAAAAAACGTGTTTTCTGTTTTCTTTCTTTTCCGAAAGTCACGGTTTTGCTTCCACGAGAGGCACTGTTGTGCTTTCGCTAGAGTCACGGTCGTGCCTCTCAGAAAGGAAAAAACAAAACGCGTTTTCTGTTTTTTTTTTCTTTCACGAGAGTCACGGTTTTGCTTCCGAGAGAGGCAATGTTGTGCTTTCGCGAGAGTCATGGCCGTGCCTCTCGGAAAGGGAAAAAATACGTGTTTTCTATTTTTTTTTCTTACGCGAGAGTCACGGTTTTGCTTTCGCAGAGACACGTTTGTGCTTTCATGAGAGTCACGGCCGTGCCTCTTGGAAACAGAAAAAAACACGTTTTCTGTTTTTTTTCTTCCACGAAAGTCACGGTTTTGCTTCCGCGAGAGGCACGGTTGTGATTTCGCGAGAGGCACAGGCGTGCCTCTTTCAGAAAGGGAAAAACCGTGCTCCCGGTCGGTTTTTTCGTCCGGGTTTTTCGTGAAAAAAATTTCGTCAAAACCTATCAACATGGGATCTAGTTTTGAAGATCTCGACGCGAGGAATCTAATGGTGAAAACGGTTCGAGATTTTGACGCACGGTTTAAGAGATAAAACGTTTTGAATAAACGGATCTACGTAAAAAGAAAAACTCCCAGGTTTCAACAAGTGGCGCGCTGCATGGGCGCCACTTGTCGCGACCTGAGAAGGTGGAGTGTTCTTTGCAAAGAGTACTCCTTATTTAGCGATTTCGTGCAAGGAGCATGCTAACTTTCGTGGTGTTTGGATATTTGGGGAGCTCTTAGGAAAAAAAGACAAAATTAGGCCCAAATAGTGGACTTTTTCAAACTTTCTTTGACATTGATTTTTTTTTTGCCACGGCCTCCTCGAATGTCCGAACATCATGATTTTTTGCACGCACATCACACATTCGAGCATCTTCAATGCCAAAAAATTTAGATGATTTTACTATTCAAACCAAGGTGCATATGCACCTGCGCACTGAATCAAATATTGATGTGGATTTTTGTGGCACGCATAGTTATGTACTACTATCCACTCTAGTGATGCCACAGCAACCACTAACAACGATACATCAAAAGTAACATTTGGATACTCATGTTTATGTGCTAAAATTCAAATAGAATAGTCAAACATAAAATTTTACAGGAATCGTGGCAGGTTACTCATCTGTTACAAAGAGCACCAGTGGGATTTTCCTCTATAAGAATTGAATAATCTAAAACTTAAATTCCAATGATTTTCCTTTGTTTAAAACCAGCCTTGTTATATTTTATCGCATTTCGAACAATTCCACCATAACCCTCTGCATCACTGCACTTCATCCAGCGTGTGAAAAATGGGAAATTGGGTCAGGAACAACGGCTTCTACTATACTGCAATGAAATGATTATCAAATCTTATGTCGTAAATCAACGAGTTGTTCGTATATAGTTCATCCAAACAGTACCGCTGTGTGTAGTTCAAAGAAAATTTAAGTTCTTCTGTAGCAAATAATCAATTGTACTCTATGTGGTGATTGTTTAGTGTATATAAATAGCTATATTTACGAGACTATAAACGTAACATTATATTTTCATGTTATAGGATTTGTTCTCTGCTGGTAGTGACACAAGCTCTAGCACAGTGGAATGGGAAATGACAGAGTTGCTCCAAAACCCATCATCAATGTCCAGCGCTTGCAACGAGCTTGCAGAAGTTATTAGCTTCAAAAGAAACATTGAAGAAGATGATATTGTTCGGTTGCCCTATCTCCAAGCTGTCATAAAAGAGACTTTTCGACTTCATCCTCCCGGGCCACTCTTGTTGCCACGCAAACCTGAGAGGACAGTGGAAATAGCAGGTTACACAATACCTAAAGATTCACGTGTGTTCATAAACGTGTGGGCAATAGGTCGAGATAAAGATGTATGGTCTGAGCCTGAGAAGTTTATGCCAGAGAGGTTCTTGGGTTCAAGAATTAACTTTAGGGGTGCTGATTTTGAGCTCCTTCCATTTGGTGCTGGACGTCGGATCTGCCCTGGAATGCCATTGGCTATTAGAACGGTGCATTTGATCCTCGCTTCGTTGTTAAATCAGTTTAAATGGAGTCTCCCTGTTGAGCTTGAAAGGGATGGAATTAATATGGAAGAAAAGTTTGGCCTATCACTAACAAAGGTCGTGCCTCTTTGTATTGTACCAACACCGGTTTGAATTCATAAAAATGTGTCCCTAGTAAGATTGCCTTAGATGTTTTCAATATGTAATAATTGAAATGTATCAACCATGGAATTATGCCATTATTTATGTGATAATTAAATAATTATTCTAGAAAACTTGACTTTCTCGCACTGCATAAGATGAATGATATGTTGTTTTCTTTTTGTGGGGACATATGTTGTGTTACTAAGATGCTGATCATACAAAGATATTCATACATGCCATCCTAGACATCCAAATTAACTTTTGAGGTTTTGTAACACCATGTTGCAAAAAAATTCAATGTGTCAATGAAAAAATACAACACTTCATTCACATGCGATGGAAATGGTGATGGATGGTCATTCTATGAGATAGTATTGAGAGCCTTAAAGAGAAGAAAAATGATTAGATTAATTTGGCAATGTCACCTTTACACCTAAGTATTGTGTTGGAACAATAGTGATTGTTCTCAGAAAAAGGAAATAAGCTATGTATATTTTCATATAGGAATATCTACACCATTCAAAGATTATAAAATTTCATTGTTCATAATTCGACACCATGAGAAGTATCCTCGCCAACGTTCGGAAATATTTAC
Source organism: Aegilops longissima (assembly GCA_021605205.1). NCBI lineage: Eukaryota > Viridiplantae > Streptophyta > Magnoliopsida > Poales > Poaceae > Aegilops > Aegilops longissima. The sequence continues at coordinate 807,075,884 of CM038677.1, forward strand.
ATCCAAAATATTTCACATTAAAATCTTCTACACATTCCAAAGTTCATAAACTTAATGTGGATGGGGCAGTTGCCAGGAACAGTAATAGGGGTGTGATTGCAGCTGTATGCCGGGATGAGAATGGTGTCTACCCAGGATCATTTGTTGTGAATTCAAATTATACGATTGATTGTCCAGCCCCTTTCACTCCTCATAGCAATCACTTAGGGTAGTGAGGGAGAACCATACTAGTCTAAGTGATTGCTAAAACATAATTGAATGACCAGCCATGCAAATAACGGCACACGCGGTTCTGCAGAACTGGCTAAAATTCTAAAGGAAAATTCTGCTCCGAGAACCAACCGAGTCAGGTGTGTTAGAGCATCTATAGCTGGGCGCCCCAAACCCCCCATCATACGCCCGACCGGATGACCCAGTCACTGACCGGCATAAAGCACCAACCCAGACGGGCAGCTCAAACCGGCCTCAAACACCCGGGATGACCGGTACCCCTCTTAACCAGCCCAAATATGAGATGGATATGGGGAGGCCCGGGCGTGACCAGGCGCGTCCGCCACGTCTGACCCGGTCCACGCTGGCTCACCCGACCCCATATATAATCGTCCCCATCTGCTCCTTGGACCAAACCCTAACGACTCCACTCCATACCCCTCCACTCCACTTCACCCCCAAGCTCCCGTCTGGCAATCTCTGGCATGACGGGCAGCGGATCCGAGTCCTACACCTTCAAATCCGTCAACCGCGAGCTCATCCCATGCTGCCCTGAGGAGGAGATGCCCGTCCGGTTTGCGCTCTGCTGCTCCCGGGAGGAGGCCGCCCGACTACGATGCACAGACTCCTTCCGTCGGGAATTCATTGCGTCTGTCCAAATGGCGCATGGATCCGCCACGAGGTGTGGCATCGCTGCCTCACTAGAGGCGGTGCAGTCCGTCTGGTGTCCAAACACAGTGGCGGACGTGCAACCCTTTCGTTGGTGCACCGAAGCGAAGGTGAACGCAGCATGGACGTCGGGCAATGCAAACATGGCGCGACATGCCCGCCGTGGGAGGCGGCGGGCGCGGGAGGCGGCGCCAACCCTCACAGCGGTGACCTTTGGCAAGGTGGAGTCGCATTCTCCGGCGCCCTGTATCGTGCACCGGTCTGGGCGCCGCACCCGCGTCGTGATGGATGTCACCGGCTCGTCCCAGGACGAATCCAACATCGACCTGACATCCACTGGCACCGTCAGGGTTCCGGCCTACGACAAGGAAAAGTAGGGCATGAGGGACGACGGGGCCTCGACTCCCGTCACCCGATCTTGTTTCATGTCCTACTTTACCTCACCGGTGACTGGACCAACATTTGGATTGGCGCAGCCGGACGGGCTCCTCTTTAGATTTTGAGGGGTCAGATTTGTTGTATCTGGGTTGTAGTTGCTCTTATGTGTTATAGAAAAACAAGAAAAATGGCGGAAAAGCCTTTTGTGTGCCTACCGTCACGTGTTCAACGCAGGGGCGTCGGCTAATCTGCTTGCACCACCTGCGCCTGGAGCTAGTGTAAGGGCATCTCCAACGCTGACCCGCAAATTCCTTCGGTATATGTCTGTGTTTATGTTCGGACGTGGTCCGCGGACATGATACGGGAGAGAGTTATCCAACGCTAGTTACAAAATATCCGGCTGAGAGGAGAAAAAGTAGATGAGGACCATGCATGTGGTAGGATATTTGTGGTTTAGTGTCTGATTGGAAGGAGAGAGAAGAGGGGATCACGCATGCTATTGGTCAAGCGCATGTCCAGACTCCGGCAAAACTCCCATGTTTGTCTCCAAAATACGGGAATTTGACTCCGGACAGTTTTGCAAACTGATACAGGTCTCACTGAATTGTAAAAATGAACAAATGTATTCGGTCGGACATATATCGGTGTTTTGCAGGTGCCCTGACGTAGTACTGCACCGCACCGAGTGGTCGAACCGGCCGACGATAACGCAAATTATGATCTGGCCATGCACCGCACTACCGCAGTCGCGCACCTACGGATTGATCGAGTTCACGAGACCAAACAAATACTACCACCCAGTAAGGTGGCCTTTGACCACACCGACGGAACAGAGCAGAGCAAGCCGGGTTCGCTGCCATGGAAAAGGAGCCTACGTACCTTCGCACAAGGCAATCGTGGCATGCATGTCAATATGTCACGCGTGATGTTCGTGACACGACGAATATGGATTTGGTCACACAACTTTAGATTTGGTCTTTATTCCCGGTTCCCCAAACAGTACAAAGATCTCTATATACACTATTCCCTTCGTTCACTTTTATAGGTCGTTTTAGACAACTGAAAAATGGGCTGCTTTGCACGCTGTCTTCAATGCTTTATAAAAATGAACAGAGGAAGTATATAAATAGCGTTGTGCGAGTGAGTAGCAGTTTCATTAGAGACACCTGTTCCGTGCGCCGGTTTAAAAGAGAGGAAGCATCTTAGCAATGGCGCCGGCGGCTGTGCTTGTGCCGTGGCTAGCATGGCTCGTCGTCTCTTTCCTCTCCATCTACCTCCTCAACCTCCTCTCTCGCGCGCGCTCCGGCCTCCCGCCGGGTCCCCGCCCGCTGCCGCTCATCGGCAGCCTCCACCTCCTCGGCGACAAGCCACACCACTCCCTCGCCAACCTGGCTCAGACCCACGGCCCGCTCATGTCCCTGCGCCTCGGCGCGGTCACCACGGTGGTCGTCTCCTCCCCCGCCATGGCCCGGGAGTTCCTGCAGCGGCACGACTCCGCGCTCGCCGCTCGGTCCGTGCCCGACGCCACCGGCGAGCACGCGGCGGGCTCCGTGGCCTGGCTGCCCCCCACGCCGCGGTGGCGCGCGCTGCGCAAGATGATGGCCACGGAGCTGTTCGCCCCGCACCGGCTCGACGCGCTGCGCCACCTGCGGAGCGAAAAGGTGCGGGATCTCGTCGACCACGTCGCGCGGCTGGCGCGCGAGGGCGCGCCGGTGAATGTCGGCCGCGTGGCCTTCACGACGAGCCTGAACCTCCTCTCCCGCACCATCTTCTCCGCCGACCTGACGAGCCTCGACGACCGCGGCCGCTCCGAGGAGTTCCAGCAGGTGGTGACGGCCATCATGCAGGCCCTGGGGAGCCCCAACTTGTCGGACTTCTTCCCGCTGCTCGCGCCGGCCGACCTGCAGGGCGCGCGCCGGCGGCTGGCGCGGCTGTTCGCGCGGCTGCACGCGGTGTTCGACGCCGAGGTGGACGGGAGGCTCCGCGTTCGCGACGCCGGCCAGCCGAGGAAGAACGACTTCCTCGACGTGCTGCTCGACGTGGCGGCGCGTGAGGACGGCAAGGACCTGCTGGACCGACAGACGCTACGATCACTTTTCACGGTAAGCATAATTTAATTTCTGACTCCGAGGACATACTTAAAAATTCCGCGCGCACATGCATGATCAGCCTTGCCATCTGAGCCTGCCGGGGATCAAAGCACATGGCCAGCCATGTTGATTGAGATTTATATTTTTAAATGTTGGCATCAAGATATCTAAATATCCACAAATTTCACATTCAATTTTTTGACCAAGAAACAAACATAAGTGTTTGATAGTATATACTCCTAGATCATATGATCCATATTACTTGTTGTTTAAATGGATGTATTTTAGTGCTAGATACTTCTGTTTGAGCACAAGTAATTTGGTTCAGAGGGAGCAGCAGAGTTTTCTTTATTTCCCTGTGTATGGACAACATTTTGTTGGAATTTTGTAGTACTACTATCCATTCTATTGATGCTATAGGAACACTAACAGTGATAACATCAAAAGTACCATTTGGATACTCATGTATTCATGTTTATGCCACCAAAATTCAGACAGAATAGTCACACATAATTTTTTGCAAGAATCATGCATGGCAGGCTACTCATGTGTTACAAAAGAGTACCACTGGAATTTTCCTCTATATAAGAACTGAATCATTTAAAACAAGAATTCCTATGTTTTTCCTTTGTTTCAAACCAGGTTTATTGTATTTTACCACATTTCCAACAATTCCACCATAGCCCTCGCATGAACGCACTTCTCCAACACGTGAAGAATGGAAAATTGGGTTAGGAACAATAGCTTCTACTATACTGCAATGAAATTAATATAAAATCTTATAACGCAAATCAATGAGTTGTTTCTTATATAGTTCATCCAAACAGTACCTCTATGTGTAGTTCAAACAGAATTTAAGTTCTTCTATAGAAAACAATCATTTGTACTCTCTCTGTTGTGCTTGTTTAGTGTATCTAAATAGCTATATTGACTAGACTATTGACGTGACATTATATTTGCATGTTAGGATTTGTTCTCTGCTGGTAGTGACACAAGCTCTAGCACGGTGGAATGGGCAATGACGGAGCTTCTCCAAAACCCATCATCAATGTCTAGAGCTTGCAACGAGCTTGCAGAAGTTATTGGATCCAAAAGAAACATTGACGAAGATGATATTGTTCGGTTGCCCTATCTCCAAGCTGTCATAAAAGAGACTTTTAGACTTCATCCTCCTGGCCCGCTCTTGTTGCCACGCAAACCCGAGAGAACACTGAAAATAGCAGGTTACACAATACCTAAAGATTCACGTGTGTTCATAAACATATGGGCGATAGGTCGAGATAAAGATGTATGGATTGAACCTGAGAAGTTTATGCCAGAGAGGTTCTTGGGTTCAACAGTTGACTTTAAGGGTGCCGATTTTGAGCTCCTTCCATTTGGTGCCGGACGTCGGATCTGCCCTGGAATGCCATTGGCTATTAGGATGGTGCATTTGGTCCTCGCTTCGTTGTTAAACCAATTTAAGTGGAGTCTCCCTGTTGAGCTTGAAAGGGATGGGATTGATATGGAAGAAAAGTTTGGCCTATCACTTACGAAGGTCGTGCCTCTTTGTATTGTACCAACACCGATTTGAATTAGAAACAAAATGTGTCCCTAGTAAGACTATTTTAAATGTTTTTAATATGTAATAATTCAAATGTAACACCCATGGAATTTATACAATTATTTATGTCACAGTTAAACTTTTAGAAAACTTGACTTCCTCGCAGTGCACAAGTTGAATGATATGTTGTTTTTACGCGGAGATATGTTGTGTTATAAAGTTGCTGATCCTACAAAGGTATACATACATGCCATCCTAGCCACCCAGATTAACTTTTCAGGCTTGTATAACACGATGTTGCAAAAAAAGTAAACACATTGCTTAAAAATACAACATTTCATTCACATGCGATGGATGGTGGATGATCATTCGAGGAGATATTATTGAGAGCATTAAAGAGAAGACAAATGGTTAACTTAATATGGCAATTTCACCTCTACACCTTAAGTATTGTGTTGGCGCAATAGTAATTGTTCTCAGAGAAAGAAAATAAAATGTGAAACTGCTTTTCTAAGCTCGAGCACACGTGAGCTCGAGTGAACAGTAAAATAAAAATAAAAATCAGAACTTTCTTTTGCATCAAACATTGACAAATGTTTTGTTTGCTTTCATTCATGGAAGACGTGGCCATAAAAAAATCAATGCTCCAAAATTTTGTTGTTTGGTACAAAAAAATCAGATTTGTTATTTTGTACTATTATTTTACTATTCACCTGAGCTCAAATGAGTTTGAGCTCAGTTTAAAAACATCTAATAAAATGTACATATTTTCACATCAGGAATATTTACACCATTATAAGATTCTAAAATTTCATTATTCATAATTCATCACCGTGAAAATTATCCTCTCCAACATATGGAAATATTTCCTTGTCCAGAATATTTAGATTTTAAATCTTTTGCGCATTCCAAAGTTCAAAAATCTTTCACAGTCCAATCTTTTTCATAGTCAAAACATTTGTGCCTTCGTTATACCGTCACCAATAATATTAAAAAGCACAATTTAATATATTTTATGTCCAAATAAAATACTTATAAAATTTTCAAATGGTATGAAGCAACTTTTAAAAGTATGCGGACATTCTTATACATTGTATACATTTTTAAAAATATTTAGGAACATTTATTTGAATGGTAAGAAATATTTTTTAATTACACGAGTGCTTTTTACATTGTATAAACACTTCTTATAAATGGCAAGAACATTTTTGGTTGCATGAATATTTTTAAAATGTGACAAACATTTTATTTTGAATGCTATCTACATTTTTAAAAGTTGCAAGAACATTTTTGACATTGTATAAATATATTTGTATGTGTGATGAACATTTTTGACATTGTATAAATATATTTTTATGTGTGATGAACATTTTTTGTATTTGATCAAGTAATATATAATTTCTAAAGTATAAATAAAAGTTAAAAGATAGAAAGGAAAAAACAAAACGCATACTTAACTTCCTACTGGGCTGGCTCATTTAAAGGATCCCTACAGGCGAGACGTGCTTCTATCTTGCGGCGGGCGAGACAAAGCCATGATGGGTTTTGCATAAGCTGGGTGGGCACAAGATCCAGGCCCATGAAAAGGTTGCCCACTAATCACCCGCGGTCGTAGCTGCCTCAGGGTGGATGGCGTGAGGTTGAAGATGAACACGGTAGGAGGTCGAGGATGATCCTAAGCCATTGGCACGTGTCCTAAGGAGTCTAGTGATTGAAGGAGTGTAGTGGCACGTGTCCTAAGGACGAGGTAGGGCCATAGAAAAGTGATGGGTGCACGCGACCTATACGAGCACCCAGTTTCCTGAAAAACAACATCCGCTGTTAACTGTTTCGCCCCGCCCCTCCTGGCCTATGTTATATTCACCCACTCTCTCAGACGTGGAGTATGTGATCCCGGATGAATAGTAAAATTCAGAAGAATAGTATTTTTTTTAAATAATCTGACTTTTTTGGCAAGAAACATTGATGTTTTGTCTAGATGCATACAGATTTTCATGATGAAATTACATTTGTGGAGGTTGGGGAAAAAATGAAATTGATGTTCCAAAAAAAGTGTTTTGGGAAGCACTTTGGAACATCAATTTTGTTTTTTTATCACACCTCCACAAATGTAATTTCATCATGAAAGTTTGCATGCACGTAGAAAAAACATCAATATTCTTGCAGAAGAATTTAGATTTTTTTTATCTTTTTTTGAATTTTACTGATCATCCAGGTCCTTGGAACTTTTGAGTACTTTCACACTCTTCCACTCTTCTCTCATAGCATCTACAGCCGGCGCCCTTAAACCACTGGTGGCAGACCTAGAGCTTGACCATAGGGGTGTCAATGTTATCACTCACAATAGAAATGCCATGTATAGCCATAAAAGTTGCCGGAGTACTACTTCCTCCTTTCTAAATATTAGTCTTTTTAGAGATTTTATTAATACGGACTATATATGGAGGTATATAGACATATTTTAGAGTGTAGATTCGCTCATCTTTCTTCGTATGTAGTCCATATTAAAATCTTTAAAAGGATTTATATTTAGAAACGGAGGAAGTAGATAACTTTGTTTTTGCATTTTCGGAGGGGGGTGCCAACCCCTGTTGGATCCACCACTGCAAACCACCAGGTGGGCCTAATCTGTCAATTTTGTCGTTTTGGCAAACTTATCAGACCATCAATGCTCCTGTTATTCGCTAGGCGCAAAGTTGGTGGCTCCCCATGCCTTCCCTCAAATGTGATACTAAGAGCATCTACAGTTAAACCCTCTACTTACTTTCTAAACTTCCTAAACATCTGTTTGATCAGTGCCCGGTTAATAAAAAGCGATCTAATCGGACCATCCACTTTGTCCCTAAACGTCACCGGTGTACCTCAAATCTAGAAACAGTCAAACACTAAAGTAACGTAACCTTCCTAACCATAATTCTCTTCCCCCTCTGATTTTCAGGGGGTGGGCCCCTCAATCCTCTTTAATCCAATCCCACTTTTTTTTTGAAGTTCAGACCTCCACTTTATTATACTAAAACAACAATCTCGTCTGATACAATGCTAAGGATGCAATCAGGGGGGGCTAACTCCCAAAATACTGAAACTCTACTACTAACCCCAACCGCGCCATGACATATGGGCAGCCCATTTGCTGTCCCTCTGAACCAGGTAATCTTGAATTCATTCAACATAGCGATCAGGCCCTTCACCTCCTCCACCACTTGTCCTAAATATGACAAATTCCGCTCCCGCTCCTTGATCATCCCAACTAGAGCCTGGCAATCTGTCTCGAGGTGCAACCTGTGAATATCTCGTTGAAGTGCGAGCAGAACCGCTCTCCTACACGCTAGGAGCTCGGCAGCTAACGGCTCGGAGACATTTGGAAAGAAATCCGCTGATGCTCCTCTGAAAGCACCAGCTTCATCTCTGAATATCACCCCCCCGCCTCCACCCAGTCCTGTTCGAGTCTTAGCTCGTCGACATTGACCTTCATCCACCCTTGGTGGGAGGCTTCCATCTTTCTTCTTGGTGAGAACTACTCCCAGCCGTAACATGCGCACCATGAACAGTCTTCCACTCCTCCATTAGCGTGGCCACTCTTCTAGCAATCTGCTCTGGTTCCTCAATCTTATTTCCGTCGTGTGTATCGTTCCTTGCTAACCACAATGCATAGAGACCCCGAATCAGCATGACCTTTTCATCCTCCGCCGCCTCTGTCAGCCATTGTAGCATCCATGACGCAAGTGAGCTCTGGGTGCTCATCGATATAGGTGGGGTTGCCACCCTCGCCCCCAATACCGAGCCCATCTCCTTCCAAAACAAAGTCGAGTGGTAGCAGGACCAAAAACGATGATGCAGCGTCTCTTCTCTGCCACACGCTGGGCAAAAAACACCTTCCTTATATGTCGTCGGCGCAGCTCGACACCCACGGCCAGTCCATTCTTGATCAATCTCCACGCATGGATCAGCTCTTTACCAGGGGCCTTTGTTCCCCACAGCGCAAGCCAACCCCGATGAGTTGCCACTGACGATGAAGAGCCCGGCTGTCCTGCTCTTGCCCGTTTCTTTTCCATGCATAGATGGTAGGCAGATCTTACCGAGAATTGTCCACTCTTAGTAAAATTCCATGCCATGAAGTCTTCTGATCCCTGTCCACCCACACAAATTTGAAGAATGTCCTGTATATCATCCAGCGTGAACATGACCTCAAGCTTGTCCCTGTCCCATGCGTCACCCGTATCATTTAGCAGGTCACACACCCGCGTTACACCATGTACGTATACCTGGCCCAGTGGCCTCAGGCACCCTTTGCGTGGTATCCAGTTGTCATGATGGATGCGGATTCGTGTACCGTCACCCACTCTCCAAACCAGTCCTTCCAGCAACAAGTCCCTACCATGCAGAATACTTCGGAATGTATATGACCCACTTGTCCATGTTGGCTATTACGTAAGGTACATAACAATTTTTACGTAAGTGTAGCATTGCCGATGAGGGGTCCGGTCACGCCCGGGCAGCAGCTGCATGCCCACACGGTTCCACCTACAGCGACTTGGTGAGAAAACCGTCGCCGCAACAGTGCCATCAAACCCGCATCGGGGAGGAAAGCCGCCGGAGCTGCGCACTAGGGCCGGAGCTCGCCCGCGCAGCGCTGCCCGTAGCTCGCGACGCTAGCCAGGGCCGTTGTGCCGCGCTAGGGCTCGCGCAGGCTGGGCCGCTATGCAGCCGCCCCATGCTAGCCGTCGTGCATGCGGGGCGGGCATGCTGTGCCGCGCTGGTGCCGCAGTTCAGCCGTCGAGCGCTAGCGCCGCGTGCAGCCGACTGCTGTGCCCGCCGCACCGCGTTCGTGCCGGAGCATGACATGGTTGCCACGCCTGCGCCGCCTCGGGAGGAGCTCGCGCGCGTCATGGCCGCTGTGCTCGCGCTGGTCGCCGCACTCTGGTCGTCGTGCTCGCGTGTCGCGTCCGTGCGTGCCGGGCGCCGCAGACGCGCGCTGGCGAGCTAGCTGCAGCTGGCCGCACACATGCAAGCCGCTGCTCTGTGTGCTTCCGACGGGATGGCGAGCCGCTGCGTGGGCTGGATGGCTGGCCGCCGCGGCGTGTTGGCGGGCCGCGCTGGCTGGCTGGCCGCGTGAGCTGCAGTGTGTTTTTGAGGTCATGTTGCTGTTGTGCGTGCTCTCCACTTGCTTCGATAGTGTCGCACACAGAGTGTTCGATGTTCCCATGTAGAAACAAAAGGGGAGGTTCAAGGGTGTGGTAATTTTGCAGAAAAGTGAGGGGTCAAAACGGACGCGTCTTGGCACTGACCGGGCGCGTCCGAGGACGTTTGAAGGGTCAAATTAGCTTGATGCCACCGTAAATGCTCGAAGTTGTTACCCTATACTTAAATGTGATGGTTCTGCGTAAATACCTCGCGCGTGGTCGTTGTGCATAAGGCTGGTCATAGTAGGGGGTAACTTAGACTAGTACATGCATATGTTACTAGTCTATGTTACCGAATACTTCTATAGTGCATAGTATCATGGATTAGTATCATAAGTGGTCTCATTTATTGCCATGCAAGACACATAGTAGCATCATATTTATTATGTTATGGTATCTACCTTCATTAATTGTCTGCCATATAAGTATGTTTGCGAGTCCCAAGTGCATAATACTACTTATGTTACCCCCACTATGGCCAGCCTAAACAGTGCAATTTGGTCTTTAATGTGAAGAAACTCTATAGTTAATTCACATGACTTAAATTTCACAAGTACCAGGAAGAAAACCAAGCTAGACAGAAATGCACTTAATATTTTGCAAAAGCTAATTTAGTTATGCTCATAAATCTTGCCATAGCGATCTATACCTCTTTTTTCCGATTTGGTCTGGTTACAACGAACAAAACAACTTTGTGCCATAAATAAACAAGATGGTATGACCGACTTATCAATTAAGAAAATAAAACTCAAATGATAAATGTCACATGTGTGACATTAAGTAACACCGCCTTGACGGTTTCATAATTAAAATTGCCATCTGAAGAAAAAAAACCCCTAAAATTTGCCATCCAAACAGAAAATTGTCATGCTTCATAACTAAAGTTATCATCTTCGGGTAACTAAATTTGTCGTAAAAAACGTCAGAGCGAAATTGCTTCGTGCCACATGTACGGTCCATATACGAGAGGAGGTTGGCAGGATAGCCACCGTACCGGACGAAAGCGAGGGTGCGGGGAAGGCAAGCAAAGTGAACAGAAAGCACCCGGTTTCCTCGAAAACCAGCGCCGCCAGCCACCCGTTTTCCTCCGGCTCTCCCGTATATAACCCCGTCCCCATCCCACCCTTCCTCCCATCGACACAAGCATCGAGTCAGTTTTCAGCCCAAATTCCTCCCTGCTACAAAATCCAGACTCGCTGCTAGCTAAATATACGGATATCACACAGTTCAGGGCTTGAGGCAGATCAGTACAGTCTCCAGTTTGCCCAGGCAAGAAGGGAGGATCATGGCAGGTCCGGCCAAGGCACCGTGGATTGTGGCGATGAGCGTGGGCGCCCTCCACCGGGCAGCCAAGGCCAAGGCCAACGTCAGTGGCAGCGTCTCGCAGGGCGCCAAGCAGCTTCCGGCCTCCGCGGCGGCGGCGGCGGAGAGGCGGCGAGCGGAGAAGGCCGAGGAGGGGCTGAGGACGGTGATGTACCTCAGCTGCTGGGGTCCCAATTAGTACCAGCTACCTTCTTCTAGCTCTAGCCTCTGTTAGAAACCTCTAGCAAGAACCGTGCCGTGTCACTTGGCTGGTTAGCTCCCTCCTGATTGTAAATACTCCCTAGTATCACTCGATGATGATGATGATGAAATTCCCCTGCTTGAGTTCACAATGCCCTGCTTCAGGAAAGGGGTTTACATTGCCCTCCAATTCCAAACTGTCTGCTCGTTTCAGATTCTTTTGGGATACTATTGCTTCGAGTCGGTCACAATTAAGCTCTGCCCGTAGCTCCATTCGCTGCTTCGATTGGCAGAATCCACATCGCATCAAGACCAAGTAGGCCTGGAGAGCATGAAGTCACCCAGACAAGTCGTGGTAGTGGAAGTAAAACCACCGCTCGTGTCATCGACTTGATGTGTCTAAAATCGCTACTCCCTCTGTTCACTTTTGTAAGTCGTTTAGGACAGCTGAAATTGAACTGTTTTAGGTGTTGTCTTAAATGTCTAAAGGTTTTACAAAAGTGAACGGAGGGAGTAGAATATATACTGAAATCACCTGGCTTGATAGAAAGATGGTACCCCCATGACTTCCTTTCCTGTACTTATGACCATCGATCGCCTCTCTGGAGCAGAACAGGGGTTGCCACATCTAAGCCAGATGGATCAAATGTCCTCCCAAAACTTGTTGAGGAACAGATTGAAATGGTTGTAATGGCAGATAGAAACATTAGTAGACCTCAGTTTGGTCTGTGATACTGCCTTCAGTAAGTAGTACTAAGGTACTACTCCGTCCGTTCCTAAATATAAGTCTTTGTAGAGATTTCACTATGGACTATATACGGAGCAAAATGAGTGAATCTATACTCTTAAATGCATCTACATACATCCGTATGTGGTTCATAGTGGAATCTCTCCAAAGACTTATATTTAGGAACGGAGGGAGTAAAATATATGGTACTGTGTGTATGCTAGTTCTCTTAAGTTCAAATTTCATTAGTTGACCTCAAGTTCCACGGTAAACATGAACTCTGTTTATTTTAAAGGCGAATTGGTAAGGGAATCATAAAAAACTTTGTACTGGTGCAGGCATTACAGAAATTTTGGCAAATCATTGATGACAGAGACAAGATATAATTTCCTGAAAAGGAACTTACTACTAACTAGGATAAAATGACTGCAAAGCAAATTAAGTAATAATTGTACAGAGAGAACAAGCAATATTCAGTATCATCTATGATAATGTTTGAGCAGAAAGCTCGATTTCTCCTCTATTAGAAATTAACTGAAGTCCTATAAATCATTTGAACTAATATGTCTAATGATTGGAAAGTCCTAACAGCCACAGTACATCATAACACCTTGTGACACCAACAGTTGAGAAAAAATCCCCATAATTTTTCTCGAACTTAATGCCAGAAGAGTATTCTCTGGACCCCAGACGTGGTGCAGATGAAACTAGTGAATTGCAGCTCTAATTTTGACACTTCAACACACCGGAACATGATCCAGAACTCCATCTCCATTAGTATCTGTGTGAAGGCCTCCTTCCTCCTCCTGTCAAATGTAGCTGAAACTCGGAAATCACAAGTCAGCAATGATCAACTATAAGATTGTGATACAGCACACAAAGTGTATCAATGCATCCCTTGGAAGGGACGGGGTTGCTCAAGAAACTCGTATTGTATACATAGATACACAGTACAACAGCAGAGGGATTTATCAAACATGGCTTGGCCTGCAACAAAGCGAGGTTTTATCTGTTTGGTAAATTACAAGATTTTCTTGGGACATAACTAAGTCAGCGTGTCCATGTTTTTGCAGTTAATAATGAAGATTTTGCTGTCAATGAAGAAGTATTGGTATAGGACAGCATTGCACCAACACAACAAGCAAATCAGAGTGGCGCAGCGGAAGCGTGGTGGGCCCATAACCCACAGGTCCCAGGATCGAAACCTGGCTCTGATATTTTTTTTCTTGGTTTTTTATTTATCTATTTATTTTTTGCTCTACAATACAAGGCTGCATCACCGGGAAGGTTTCTCTGAAGAAAGAAAAAGCAGCTGCATCCCGCTGTTTGAGCGCCGGAAACATTCATCCATCTCCCCGGTCCTCCCTCCTGTCCGGACTTGTCACTCACATCCGGGGCCGCTCGCCGCCGGCCAGGCCTACCGGTCCTGCCTCCTCCACGGAGGTGCGCTGCTCCTCCCGCGCTTTCCACTCGGGCGCCGGGGCCTCTGCTGAGCGCGGTCGGCATTGATTGCAACCCGCGGCGGCGGCGGCGACCGGTTCCCCGGAGAGGCTGGTTGCTGCGCGCGCGCCCCGAGCTCGGTGCACCTCGTCAGGGGACGCACGGCCGGTCGGTCAGCCTCTCCAGAGGGCGAGATCCGTGCACTGGCGCGCCGAGCTCCGCTGGAGACGGCCAGCAATGCCAGCCGCCGCCTGTCCTCCATCTCCACCTCCTCCTTCAAGGCTCCTTCACGAGAGCGCCGAGCCCCCCTCGCCGCCTTGGCTGCCGCCACGGAGCGCGTCCGCGCCGGAACGCTAAGTCGCCAGGACGCGCACCACCTGTTCGACGAATTGCTAGGCCAAGCCGCCGCCGTCCCGGAACGTGGGCTGAACAACTTTCTTGCCGCACTCGCCCGTACACCGCCCTCAGCTGCCTGCAGCGATGGCCCCGGCCTTGCCATCGCCCTCTTCAACCGCATGTCCAGAGGTGCCGGTGCACTAGTGGCGTCGTCCACACTCTGTACCTATTCCATCCTCATGGACTGCTGCTGTCGCGCAGGCCGCCCGGACTTGGTGGTTGCCTTCTTCGGCCGTCTCCTCAGGTTGGGGCTGCGCTTGAATGTCATCTCCTTCAACAATCTCCTCAAGGGGCTCTGAAACCAAATAAATACTGCACTTTTTTTTGGCTTTCTGTTGTGGAAATCGCATGAGTTGATTATTTTGTTAGTCTTGTGACCTTCTGGAGACAATGTCTTCTCAACAATGGAGAAAGGTGAAGTAATCAGGGCTGGAGGTTATCTTTCTAAAATTGATGAAAATGGAGTAACATTTCCCCGTAGTGTACAATCAGGAGAGGATTAGTTGACCGGCCGAGTCAACTAATTCTGGCCAAGATTCAATGAGCATAACTAAATTTAATTTTACAAAATTTACCATTTCTTTCCATAGATTGTCACCCATGTGAAATCATTTAATCTGTACACTACGGGAAAATGTTACAAATTTAGAAGACCAAGCTTCATCCATTGGCCTTGAAATTTTGTTACCTCTTATTGTTCCTTGTACTATCATGATTGATTATGAATAGATCAGAAGTTTCTTCCTTGAAAAAAGAATCAAACAACATTATACTTAAATAGTGCATTACTAGGCGGCAAATGACACAGAAGAGGAGGCGCACGATAGATTCCTACGACAGGTAGAGATCAGAGATTGTACTCTTTCTTCTATAAACAAAGCAGGCTTGTGATTGTCCGCATCCATCACTCAATCATGCAAATCAAAGAAATGGTTTACTTATCAGATATTCAATTGGGTGCCCGGGCTCATCTCCACCCGGTGAGCAGTAAATTCAAAAATAATCGAAAAATAGATTTCAACAATTCAAAGAAAATATAGGTGGAAGATGTTCCAATGTATGTTGTCCGTGAGAAATTTCAGCTTTTTCAAACATCCAAGGAGCTCATGGCAAAGAAGACAAAATTGGACAAAGCAATACGTGAACAATAAACTTTCTCACAACCCTAAAATTTGTTTTTTTTCTGAGAGCTACTGAAATGTTCAAACTCCACGAAATTGGCACGGACTTCACGCACATTAGCATCTAGCATCACAATTTTTTTAGAGTTTCTTTTTTGAATTTTTGTACTATTTTAAATGAATTTATTGTTCACCTCAGATGTAGATGCACCCAAGAGCCAAACCCCGTGTTCGTTTCTTCTAAAGTATAGAATTGTTAGATTTTCAGTAATATAAAATGAGGAAGAAGCCACCCCCTCACAAAGTGTATAAAGTTCTTTTTTGCATGGATTTGACCACCTGCATATGTGGCTTGACATATTTTTTCTTTTTCTAACATTCAAATAATAGGTGTGTGTGGTAGGATTCAAACTCCCAACCTATTGGTTTACTTCTGCCTATAGTAACCAACTGGAACAACTCATTTATTGTGCCTAGTTACTCATTTTATACTTTGTTGTGGATCTTCTCAGTCCAGTTTTCTTCTTCTTTGGTTTGTATCACCATTTATCGGTTTTATTCCTTTTTATTTTTCTTTATTTCTTCTTATTTTTATCTTTTATTTTCATTTTCTTAAATCCGTGGACATTTCCTTAAATTTGTGAACTTTTTTCAATTTCGTGAACTTATTTTTTGAATCCGTGAACTTTTTCAAATGAATGAATGTTTTTCAATTTCCTGAATTTTTTCTCAAATCCGTCAACTTTTTTCATATGGATGAACTTTTTGTCAAATTTTGATTTTTTGTGTGTGCAAGTGATCAACCTGGCGCATGGAATTGACGTCCCTGGCGCGTGCTACATGTGGCAGAAATTTGCTGGTTGCAATCAGGATGGGAATGGGTCGGGTCGGACATGGCCTTGGACCCGGCCCCTGTGGCCCTAGGACTAATTTGAGAGGTCATGGGTCAACCCATCATATAAAGAATAGTCAATGGCTTTGTTGGCTCGATGGGTATTTTGGGTCGACCCAAATTCTTGCTTTACATTGCCTTGTGGTAGACGAGACGTTAAAATTAGGCACTGTTTAATGGAATCCGACTAGTATGAGAATTAACAAGATTTCAAATATGTGGTTAATAGAAAAAAATCAAGCCGTCTGCTTGTGGTTTTGTACGTGCAGATTTTGCAGAAACATATCAAGACAATTTTGTTGTTCATATACGCAAGCATTCACCCAAAAATATACGATAGACTACGTCGCAAGATCGGGTTCTACGACAATACCGGTGCGATGAAGATTATAGTTGTCGTGAGATATAAGACTATAAGGTGGGCCAACCCGGCTAATCCAATTGGTCACCCGGTGCCGGCTCTGTTGACCCAATCCCTGTTTGAGACCAACCAACATGACCCGTTGGCCTCAAATTTTTGGGTTGGATCAGCGACCCGGCCCATTCCCACCCTAAGTTGCAACTCACTCCGGAAGAAAATGTGATGCATCTCCCTAATCCGGTCTAGGGGGATGGAACCGACTCCGCCCTAGGGATCGAGAATTAGCACCTTAGAGTGCAGCTCACCTTATCTATTTATATTTAAACGGAGGAAAAAGATTTGTCTGATCCATTAATTAAGCAGAAGAGAATTGTCCAATTAATTAGTGAAAAATCGGGCGAAAACCATCACAAACCAGTGAGCGGCACACACAGTATACCCCGCACACACCTCTTCAAACACAAAGAGGGTCTAGTAGAGACAGCACGTGTGACGCTCGGATAATCATGCTACAGTAATCTCACGTTAATGGTGCCACATCACCTCTGTCACTGTAGTTAATCTCGGGTTAATTCGAAACCGCTTCAAAATTCAAACTCAAATTAATGTCAACAATAAATGTTTTCAAAAGTTGAAACAAAAATATTCGGTGGGTGCCGGGTATTACAAGGGTAATTATAATAAAACAAACACATTTTTATAAAATGCCTAAATGTTTTAAAATGAAATAAAACAGAAAAGAAATTACAAAAAAACAAAGAAAAGGAGAAAGCCCCCACGGCCCCTTGGGCTTCGGCCCACCAGCGCCTGAGTGTCGCGACCCAGCCAGCCCAGCTCCCTCTCCCGGCCTGCCGAACCCCTACAACCCCCTGGGGCGACCGAACCCTAACCCCCCACGCGCCCCATGCCCACACTCCCTCATCTCTCCCTCTTCCCCCCGATCCAGATCGGATCGGGGCTCACTGGCCATCTCCCGGTGCCGCCTCGCCAGCCCCCCCCCCCCACGTCCTTCGCCGCCCCCGTCGTCGCCGGTGCTCAACGTCGCCCGCCTCTTCGTCCACTTCCCCGCTGGACTACATCGCCCCTCGCCGCTGCCCGAAGGCCTCCCCATCGCCGGACCACCCGCCGTCGCTGCTGTCGTCGCCAGAGTCAGGAGCTCCTCCGCCTCGTCCGTCGCCCCATCCTCGACTCCTCGACGGCTCCACCGAGCCCATTGCCTTCCCCTGCGGCTCCCCGTGAGGAACCCCTCCTATCCTCCTTCCCTCCTCCCGTGCCACCGTCCTCCACTCCCCTCACGTCAGCAAGGCAAGTCGTCAGCCGCACCACGGCGCCCAGCGCCTCCCTTCCTCTGGTCACGAGGCCCGCGCCGGTCGTGGCCTCGCCAGCGCCGTCGCCTCTCCTCCCTACCCTCGGTTCACGACCGGCCTTCCCTACACGCCCCAGCCGTGCTCGGTGCCTCCCGTGCACTCCTGCCGTGGCCGCCCCCTGCCGCCGCTCTCCCTCTGCCGTGCGGCCCCGCACCGACCCGGCCGCACCACCCCCCTTCAGCCCTCGTCGCCCTGCTCCGATCTGCCGTTGTGGCTGGCGCCCAGGTGGTGGGTGGGCGCACGCCAGCGCCCTCGCCGCTAGCTCCCGTTAAGGCCCCTGTGCCTATGACATGAGGGGCCCAGCCCCTAGAACGAAAATTAACAAAAAAGGATTTAAAAAAATAAATAATTAATTAAAATATTATTTATTTAATTAATTAAAGAATTAATTAACTTAATTAATCCTGACTAGATTAACCTAATCACCTAGTTTAGTTAATTAATCTGTTAGGTTAGTTAACAGCCAATGACATGCGGGACCCACACGTCAGATTGACCCAGTCAACACCTGTTGACTGCTGACGTCATGGTGACGTCATGATGATGTCAGCATTCACTATTCTGGATAATGTTTATTTAAATAATCAAATAAATCCTAAAATGTTTAAAATCTTTAAAAATCAATATAAAATAAACCATAGCTCAGATGAAAAAACTTTCTACATGAAAGTTGCTCAGAACGATGAGACGAATCCGAATACGCAGCCCGTTCGTCCACCACACGTCCCTAGCATAGCAAACACGCAACTTTCCCCCTCCAGTTCATCTGTCCGAAAACACGGAACACCGGGGATACTTTCCCGGATGTTTCCCCCCTTCACCGGTATCACCTCATACCGCGTTAGGGCACGCCTAGCATCACGCTTTGCTTTTACATGCATCGTCATGCATATGTTTGCATTGTATTCATTGTTTCTTCCCCCTCTTCTTCCTCTAGACACCGAGACCGACGCCGCTGCTACCCAGTATGACTACGGAGTTGACGACCCTCTCTCTTGCCGAGCAACCGGGCAAGCCCCCTTTGATCACCGGATATCGCCTATTATTTTCTATCTGCTTGCATTAGAGTAGTGTAGCATGTTCTGCTTTCGATTAATCCTATCTTTGCTGCATAGCTTTGTCCTTGCTACTCTCGTTGTCACCTTTAATCGCTATCCTACTCTTAGTATAGGATGCTAGTGTTCCATCATGACCCTACACTCTTGTGCATGCGCCATGCTATACTATTGGGCTGTGATCACTTGGAGGTGATCACGGGCATATACTATATACTTTACACTATTACATTACCTTTGATCTGTTGGAGATGAAATTTGAAAGGACGGTGGCTCCATCCCGGTAGAGGTGGGCACTGGGTTCCCGACGGCCCCATCGTTACTTTATGGCGGAGCGACAGGCAGGTTGAGACCACCTAGAGAGAGGTGGACTGGCCTGGTCGGCGTTCGCGGATACTTAACACGTTTAACGAGATCTTGGTATTTGATCGAGTCCGCCATTTGGTCTATACGCACTAACCAACTACGTGGGAAAGTTATGGGCACTCGGCGTCGTGGTATCGGCGAAGCCTTCGTGACGTCGGACCGAGCGCGCGCGCCGAATTGGACTGAACGCACTGCTAGGCTAGGTCTGCTTCCGGCGCGTTATAGCGTCTTGGTGTGCTAAGGCGATGGGCCCGGACCCTGTGACGCTTAGGTTTAGACCGCGTCTTGGCCTCTCTGTTGTGCCTAGGTGGGGCTGCGGCGTGTTGATCTTCCGCGGCGGGCATGACCCAGAAAGTGTGTCCGCCAAATGGGATCAAGCGTGTTGGGTTATGTGGTGCACCCCTGGGAAGTTAATCTATTGAATAGCCGTGATCTTGATAGCAGGGCGACTTGGAGTTGTACCTTGACCTTATGACAACTAGAACCGGATACTTAATGAAACATACCCTTCCAAGTGCCAGATACAACCCGGTGGTCGCTCTCTCTCAGGGTTACAAGGAGGGGATCGCCGGGTAGGATTATGCTATGCGATGCTACTTGGAGGAGTTCAGTCTACTCTCTTCTACATGTTGCAAGA
Organism: Aegilops longissima; assembly: GCA_021605205.1. Taxonomy (NCBI): domain Eukaryota; kingdom Viridiplantae; phylum Streptophyta; class Magnoliopsida; order Poales; family Poaceae; genus Aegilops; species Aegilops longissima. Next base: position 807,095,819 of record CM038677.1, read on the forward strand.
CGGAGGCTGCTAGAAGCATAGTCTTCGACAGGATTAGATATCCCCCTCTTATTCAGGCATTCTGCGATTCGATTACTCTGATATGGCCTTTACACATATATCCATGCATATGTAGTGTAGCTCCTTGCTTGCGAGTACTTTGGATGAGTACTCACGGTTGCCTTGTTCCCCCCTTTTCCCCCTTTCTTTACCCGGTTGCTGCGACCAGATGATGGATCCCAGGAGCCAGACGCCACCGTCGATGACGACTACTACATCGGAGGTGCCTACTACTACGTGCAGCCTCACCGGCGGCGACCGAGGAGTAGTTAGGAGGATCCCAGGCGGAGGCTGCGCCTCTTCGATCTGTATCCCAGTTTGTGCTAGTCTTCTTAAGGCAAACTTGTTTAACTTATGTCTGTACTCAGATATTGTTGCTTCCGCTGACTCGTCTATGATCGAGCACTTGTATTCGAGCCCTCGAGGCCCCTAGCTTGTATTATGATGCTTGTATGACTTATTTATGTTTTATAGTTGTGTTGTGATATCTTCCCGTGAGTCCCTGATCTTGATCGTACACGTTTGCGTGCATGATTAGTGTACGATTGAATCGGTGGCGTCACAAGTTAGTATCGAGCCCATTGCTGTAGAATCCCCTTCCACACTCCTTGGCCGAAGTCGAGTCTTGACATTGCAAAACTTTTACTAACATGGCTGTGTGTCTTACGGGCACACGTTGCCATTGGGTGGTAGTAGGATCTTTTATTCCTCATCCTATACTCTGTGACTCTGATCTCTCTTCTATTCGGGTTAAATGAATTTTACTAAATCTAACATTAGGATCTCGTTATCACTTTCACCCGGAGAGCCTCTTATTCTTGATGATAAATGCTGCTGCGTGAAGACCCTAAAGATACTCTCCATTGTTAACCCGAGAACTTGTGTTCATCGCGTTTGCAATTCCCTTCCACCTTCAACCCTTATGGATAACTACTTGCAGTTGTTATTCTTACATTCATCCCCAGTTTTCTTGTTATTACAAGATACCCCGAAACACTCATCGTTGTTTCGATAATCCTTTGAGCTTACTGCCTTGCTGTTCTTTATCACCTGAATACCCAAACGGATAATTCCTCGCACTTGCCGAGTATCCCCTCATCCCTAGTCGTTCATGTGTTTCGCATAAGTCCTCGAAATACCATTTGATTTTCTGAAAATCCTCAGTAGCCCATCGCTCTTGATTTCCTTGCCTTCCTGCATTATGGTTAATTCCATACTTCTAGTAATCTCCGTTGACATCCTCTGTCACTATCATTTTGAGTCACTTGATTCGATATGTTGTGAATGCTCGCAATCCTCAATCAGATCCTAGAATTCATCCTTCTGGCTCAGATGTTTTGAACATGAGCTGGTTCTCGGCCAATCAGATTGCCATCGATTGTACCCCTAAGTCTATTCAACTTATCCATCCTTGATCAGAGCGTTTGCTCCTGATCCCTTGATTTGGAAATCATAATTCCTTTGTTATTTAAATGGTGAATTATTCAGATGTTCTATAAACCGATGCCTTTTGCATTCTTTTTCCTTCTGATTGAGTACCGATACTCACATCAGATTTCGGGTGGTCCGCGAGACCAATTGCTTGGTTATTATCCGACAGTGTCCTTCATATCCAATAACCTTGAGAGTTTCTCCCCTGATATATAATTCCTTTGGTAAATTGTGTCCTCTGCCTTTGGCAAGTTATATCCTATGCTTGTGTCAACCATGTGCTCTGCTTCGAGCATGTGTTAAGTGATCCTGAAAGATTTCACGTGTCATACTTATCTGGTATTGCACCAGGTAAAAACTTTCAACAACTAATGTCATTTTCGAAAAGCAAGAGGTGAATGAAATGTTATGCATTAAAGAAGTGGGAGTCGACCTTGAACTTTGTGTTCATGCCCATGGACACGATGTACATCTTCTCATCAAAGCTTCTTTAAAAAAATTAATTATTCCCTTGGTATAAGATCATCTTATATCTGGGATCTGGCCTTTTTGCAATCGTGGTTCCGACCATGTTCTCCTTTAAATATCATTTCTCGTGCAAGTTTAAGCACTTGTCTTCTGCAGAGCAATGCCCCGATCCAACCTCTACTTTGATCATCATCGAGTATTACCCCTGGTATCTTGAGATTATCATGGAACTGCATAACTTTTTATGAGTTCATCAAGTACTACCTTCTCACTGATTCAAATTTTTCATGGGCTCTGAGTTATTAAAAACTCAAAGACACCGATAACTGAATCGAGTTCGCATTGCGATTCAACAAGTATTTGAACCCTTCACTGCTTACAAATTTATTAATCCTTCAAGTCATTTCTAGCCTGATCGGCTATATCATTATCGAGCTAATTTTATCTGTGCTACCCGGTCCTTCTTCTCGGAGGACAACTTCTGACGATGAGCTAAGCTTACGTCGATCTTCCTCATCTTATCATTTCTCCTTGAACAACAAAACTGATTTTGAGTTTGTTTCGTACCCATGGTTCCAATAACCTTTCGCTTCATCGTTCCTTTAACTTGATGTCATCGCCGATCGATTACATCTTCATGAACTCTCGCGACAAATGTGTCGTGAATATCATCAACATTCTGAGCTCCTCCAAGAGATCTATCGAATTTTGATGAGAAATGCCATCCTTTGCCCTTGATGATTTGGGCTATCATCGGCCACTTTATTGCCTTCCCGCCAACACAAACTTGTTCGTGTTTTGTGTTATACCTTGAGTTCCTTGCTACCCAGCATTGTTCTTCTTTACCTTGGATATTACCACCTTTTATGTCAAGAATGTCGTGGGAATTTCACCCCCTCTTAAGAATTCTTGGTATAGTGATACCTCTCACCATCACCATTCTTTCTTGGGTCATCGTGTTGATTCCAACCGGGGTACCAACAAGAGAGCGGTGTTGTTTGGATTCTGCCCTTCTAGCAACCCTCTTGTTTTGCAGTTAATGATCGGCCGTTCATTCTTAGACTATTGATTATTGAATCACCATTCCAACGTTGGTCGTGCAACCCAGCCCATATTCGGGTGCACCTTTCAACCAATGTTTAATTGTGTATGTTTTCCTCAAACATGCTTCATTATATCATTTGATCTGACAAATGCTATCTCCTTATCCACATAATTGAGGAGATGCATCTTTTTGGATGCCTCGTTGAATTATCGCTGAGTCCGTCAGCCACTTCCTCATCCTCTCCTTGGTTTAATGATGAACTCTTGTGTTGAAACTCGCTCCCATAGTTCATTTCCCGAGAATCTTACAATGCCATCTCGACAATTTGTGTTGCGCCTTTCTTCTCAGGCATCTTAAGTCTGAGTTATCCTGACACCAATCAGATTTGAATCTCGGTCGAATATGATGGTTGGAACATATTTCCAAGAGTTATAACATTGGTCTTTATGTGACCTGGTAAGGTGATGTCGTGCCTAACACACCTGGCCGGAGGCCCTATTGTTATAGCTTCCTTTTTAGCAAGATTAACCATTCTTCCTTGAGGAAATTGTAAGACTTATTCTATAAGTTGTTCCTGATGGATCCTTTGTGTGTATCCAAAGTTCGACCTTTGCTTGAAGACCATGTCAGTGCTATCTTGAAGCATGTCTTATGGTACTCCGATTTTCAACAAAAACATTTGAAGCCCAATGCTAAATGTTTCCAGCTCGATTATCCAAACACCGTTGTATGGGTAATGTCTTGAAATTTCTCTCCCCTTACCCAAAGAGTTTTCTGCATTATATCCTGTCATGGATATCATGCTTTGCTTGCCCTTGGGAAGGATATACCCTTGAAATATGTGTATAAACACATTTTCCATTCCATTGTTCTATTTAATCTGATGATCACCTTTTCCTTTACTTTGTTGTGTTTGACCTTCTTGTGATCTATATAATCTAAGCAGTAAAGATTCACTACTTATGTAAACACCTCGGTGTACAATTGGTCAGTAAGACCCTGTTACTATTGTTGATGATATTCCGGTAACCACCGATGGACGAGAACTTTGCCTATTGGTCTGCCTCGTTCATCGAGCAGGAAAATGGTTCTCTTCGTCCCTCGCCCTTGGTACCAAGCGATGCGATCAACATAAGCGATAGGCTATCCTCTGACATGCCTTGCTTACATGATCGTGCAAGACGTCATCGCCCTTCCTACTTTTAACCCACATGGTGGGCCCATAACCCACAGTTTCACAGGATCGAAAACCCGACTCACCTGTACAATCTTGTTTCTAAATGGTTATTCCCCATGCTTGGCTTTGTATTTAATTCACGGGCCACCTTCCGAGTGCTCTATTCTGGTATCAGACGCTATACTTACTCTCGCTACTCTGAACCCCTTTCTCACTCTGGTTCAGACTTCGAGCAACTATCTATCTGCTTGGAACCTCTTATTGTACCTTCGAACCTCACTCTCGATGTGTTTTATTTGTTCAACTCGAGAGGTACTCATATACTCATTCATGGGTTAATCCCAGATTATTACCCTTATAGCATTCATCGTTGCTTGATCTGCCTGTTACCTATTCGTAAGTACGATGAAGATCCCGAAGAAAGGATGTCGACTTCATCATGATGACCGGAAGCAAAGGAATGAAGACATCAACGTATTGGACCGGTCTCTTCGAGAAGAGCAAGCCAGAATGAGAAGACCCGCTAGATTCATTACCAAACCTTCCCCCCTTTCACTACCTCTTAAATCTCGGGACGAGATTTATTGTAGTGGAGGAGAATTGTGACGCTCGGATAATCATGCTACAGTAATCTCACGTTAATGGTGCCACATCACCTCTGTCACTGTAGTTAATCTCGGGTTAATTCGAAACCGCTTCAAAATTCAAACTCAAATTAATGTCAACAATAAAAGTTTTCAAAAGTTGAAACAAAAATGTTCGGTGGGTGCCGGGTATTACAAGGGTAATTATAATAAAGCAAACACATTTTTATAAAATGCCTAAATGTTTTAAAATGAAATAAAACAGAAAATAAAATAAATAAAAGAAAAGAAATTACAAAAAAACAAAGAAAAGGAGAAAGCCCCCACGGCCCCTTGGGCTTGGCCCACCAGTGGCCCGACCGGGTCAAGCACCCACCAGCCCAGCTCCTCCCGTGGCCCTTGAACCCTACAACCCCCAGGCGGACAGAACCCTAACCCCCACGCCCCACTCCCCACTCCTCATCTCCCTCTTCCCCCCGATCCAGATCGGATCGGGGCTCACTGGCCATCGCCCGGTGCCGCCTCGCCAGCCCCCCCCGTCCTTCGCCGCCGCTGTCGTCGCCGGTGCTCCCCGTCGCCCGCCTCTTCGTCCACTTCCCGCTGGACTACATCGCCCCTCGCCGCTGCCCGAAGGCCTCCCCATCGCCGGACCACCCGCCGTCGCTGCTCGTCGCCGTAGCTCGGAGCTCCTCCGCCTCGTCCGTCGCCCCATCCTCGACTCCCCCTCGACGGCTCCACCGAGCCCATTGCCTTCCCCCTGCAGCTCCCCTGTGAGGAACCCCCCTCCTATCCTCCTTCCCCTCCTCCCGTGCGGCCACCGTCCGCCACTCCCTCACGTCGCGCGACGCACGCGCACCACGGCGCCCCGCGCGCATCCCCCTGCTCTGGTCACCGAGGCCCGCGCCGGTCGTGGCCTCGCCCCGCGCCTTCGCCTCTCACTCCCTACCCTCGGTTCACGCACCGGCCTTCCCCTACACGTCCCAGGCCATGCTCCGATGCCTCCCGTGCGCTCCTGCCGTGGCCGCCCCTGCCGCCGCTCTCCCTCTGCCGTGCGGCCCCGCACCAACCCGGCCGCACCACCCCCCTTCAGCCCGCGTCGCCCTGCTCCGATCTGCCGTTGTGGCTGGAGCCCCACTGGGTGGTCGCGGGCACACGCCCAGGCGCCCACTGCCCGCTAGCTCCGGAACCCGTTAAGGCCCCTGTGCCTATGACATGAGGGGCCCAGCCCCTAGAACGAAAATTAAAAAAAAGGATTTAAAAAAAATAAATAAATAATTAAAATATTAATTATTTAATTAATTAAAGAATTAATTAACTTAATTAATCCTGATTAGATTAACCTAATCACCTAGTTTAGTTAATTAATCTGTTAGGTTAGTTAACAGCCAATGACATGCGGGACCCACACGTCAGATTGACCCAGTCAACACTGTTGACTGCGGCGTCATGGTGGCGTCATGATGATGTCGACATTCACTATTCGGATAATGTTTATTTAAATAATCAAATAAATCCTAAAATGTTTAAAATCTTTAAAAATCAATATAAAATAAACCGTAGCTCAGATGAAAAAACTTTCTACATGAAAGTTGCTCAGAACGACGAGACGAATCCGGATACTCAACCCGTTCGTCCACCACACGTCCCTAGCATAGCAAACACACAACTTTCCCCTCCAGTCCATCTGTCCGAAAACACGGAACACCGGGGATACTTTCCCGGATGTTTCGCCCCTTCACCGGTATCACCTCATACCGCGTTAGGGCACACCTAGCATGACGCTTTGCTTTGTCATGCATCGTCATGCATATGTTTGCATTGTATTCATTGTTTCTTCCCCCTCTTCTTCCGCTAGACACCGAGACCGACGCCATTGCTACCCAAGACGACTACGGAGTTGCGACCCTCTCTCTTGCGAGCAACCAGGCATGCCCCCTTTGATCACGGATATCGCCTATTATTTTCTATCTGCTTGCATTAGAGTAGTGTAGCATATTCTTGCTTTCGATTAATCCTATCTTGCTGCATAGCTTTGTCCTTGCTACTACTCTTGTTACCTTTACCGCTATCCTACTCTTAGTATAGGATGCTAGTGTTCCATCAGTGACCCTACACTCTTGTCAAATCGCCATGCTATACTATTGGGCTGTGATCACTTGGGAGGTGATTACGGGCATATACTATATACTTTACACTATTACATTACCTTTGATCTTTGTTAGGAGATGAAATTTGAAAGGACGGTGGCTCCATCCCGGTAGAGGTGGGCTGGGTTCCCGACGGCCCCGATTGTTACTTTATGGCGGAGCGGCAGGGCAGGTTGAGACCACCTAGGATATAGGTGGACCTGGCCTGGTCGGCGTTCATGGATACTAACACGTTTAACGAGATCTTGGTATTTGATCTGAGTCGGCCATTTGGTCTATACGCACTAACCAACTACAGGAAAGTTATGGGCACTTTCGGCGTCGTGGTATCGGCGAAGCCTTCGTGACGTCGGCGATCGAGCGGCGCGCACGGATTGGACTAGAACGCTGCTAGGCTAGGTCGCTTCCGTCGCGTTACATAGCGTGCAGGTGTGCTAAGGCGATGGGCCCGGACCTGTGCGCTTAGGTTTAGACCGGCGTGCTGGCCTCTCTGTTGTGCCTAGGTGGGGCTGCGGCGTGTTGATCTTCGCGGCGGGCATGACCCAGAAAGTGTGTCCGGCCAAATGGGATCAAGCGTGTTGGGTTATGTGGTGCACCCTGCAGTGAAGTTAATCTATTGAATAGCCGTGATCTTGATAGCAGGGCGACTTGGAGTTGTACCTTGACCTTATGACAACTAGAACCGGATACTTAATAAAACACACCCTTCCAAGTGCCAGATACAACCCGGTGGTCGCTCTCTCTCAGGGTTACGAGGAGGGGATCGCCGGGTAGGATTATTCTATGCGATGCTACGTGGAGGACTTCAGTCTACTCTCTTCTACATGTTGCAAGACGGAGGCTGCCAGAAGCATAGTCTTCGACAGGATTAGATATCCCCCTCTTATTCTGGCATTCTGCAGTTCAGTACACTGATATGGCCTTTACACATATATCCATGCATATGTAGTGTAGCTCCTTACTTGCGAGTACTTTGGATGAGTACTCACGGTTGCCTTGTTCCCCCCCTTTTCCCCCTTTCTTTACCCGGTTGCTGCGACGAGACGATGGATCCCAGGAGCCAGACGCCACCTTCGATGACGACTACTACATCGGAGGTGCCTACTACTACGTGCAGCCCGCTGACGACGACCAGGAGTAGTTAGGAGGATCCCAGGCAGGAGGCCTGCGCCTCTTTCGATCTGTATCCCAGTTTGTGCTAGTCTTCTTAAGGCAAACTTGTTTAACTTATGTCTGTACTCAGATATTGTTGCTTCCGCTGACTCGTCTATGATCGAGCACTTGTATTCGAGCCCTCGAGGCCCCTGGCTTGTATTATGATGCTTGTATGACTTATTTATGTTTTAGAGTTGTGTTGTGATATCTTCCCGTGAGTCCCTGATCTTGATCGTACACGTTTGCGTGCATGATTAGTGTAAGATTGAATCGGGGGCGTCACAACACGCAGGCGTCATTGTCATCACTCCTGCCCTAGAAGGCATCATCACCATCACTAAACTATGAGCAAACGACTTCAGCTTCGCTGTAGGCGATCGTAGACCCAACTCACTCCGTAGAGACCGAGTGGAGCTATATGAAGATCCGTGCCAGAACTCAGCCACCCGCGCCCAGACAACGCAGCTCCGACTCTGGCAAAGAACTACGAAGGAGAACTAGGCACGACTGGCATCGTGGAAGATCACCAAACGGACCACCTGCTGCTCGTCATCGTACGCCACCGGGCACCGCCACAGCAGCTTCGACTTCAATGCAACAAACAAGCCGAGGCAATCCCATGGGGAAAGTTATGGCTACTCTCGGGTGTAGGTACACCCGAGTTTGCAAAACTTTGAAAAATGTGATAAAACAAGGTCAAAAAAATCTGCAGTTTGGGGACATGAAACTTCATCAAATGTTCAAGCTTTTTGCAAGAATTCAGCTAAAAACAACATCCGAGGAGCTCTCACAAAAAAAATCAATGCTCAAACAGTGCACAAACTTAGAACATTGATTTTGTTTTTTTTTTGCCGAGAGCTCCTCTGATGTTTTTTTTCGCTGAATTCTTGCAAAAAGCTTGAACATTTGATGAAGTTTCATGTCCCCAAACTGCAGATTTTTTTGACATTTTTTGATCATGTTTTTCTTTTTTTTCCAAACTCGGGTGTACCTACACCCGAGAGCAGAAAAGCTGGTCTCAATCCCATGAACACGCCGAAGAAGAGCCGACTACCTCAACCATTGTCATGTCCCCGACATCGCTCATCGTCACCACAGAAGCCTCGATGCCAACACACACCAACATCTTCACCTGTCGCCGCCATGACTGCCCAAAAAATCACCCTTATTGTTCTTTGTACTATCATGATGGATTATGAATAGGTCAGAAGTTTCTTCCTTGAAAAAAAGAATCAAACAACATTATACTTAAATAGTGCATTACTAGGCGGCAAATGACACAGAAGAGGAGGCGCACGATAGATTCCTACGACAGGTAGAGATCAGAGATTATACTCTTTCTTCTATAAACAAAGCAGGCTTGTGATTGTCCGCATCCATCACTCAATCATGCAAATCAAAGAAATGGTTTAGGAGTGGCTTCGAAGGACAGATCCACAACGGCCGTGGCAAGGCCTGCCGATGATCGAGGATAAAGACGTCCCGCCTGGTCTTTGACACGCTGATGCATATCGATGTAGGCTCTGGAGACAAGGTGCTCTTTTGGCGGGACAAGTGGATCCACGACTTATCGGCAAGGGACATTGCCCCCCCAGTTAGTGGCCACGGTGCATAACCGCATCGTCAATAGCAGGACGATGCAACAGGCGCTGGACAATGATCAATGGATGGCCGATTGTGTGGTGGAGGCCTTGATACAACACATGCACCTGTCACAAGCTATTACCATAGTGGAGCGTGGCCCGAGCAGGCCAGGCAAGTTCTCTTGGCCATGCTCGCAATCAGGAGTCTATACGGCAAAATCAATCTACAACAACTTGTTCATCAACTTTGAGAAATCTAACACGGCGGCTTGCACCTGGAGGAGTTGGGCACCGCTAAAGTGCAAACTGTTTGTTTTGCTCGCACTGCAACATCGGCTATGGACCTCGGATAGAAGGACGAGACACGGGCTAGATGAGCAACCATCAGCATGCTTCCTTTGTCTGCAAGAGGAAGACAATATTGAGCACATTCTCGGAGGATGCGCCTACGCGCGGGAAATGTGGCACAAGGTTTTCGACCAGCTTGGACTCAACACCCACATTCCCTCAAGCACTGACACCTTCGCCGAGTGGTGGTTGAGAGAGAGGAGAGAGTTCATGGGCAGAGACAGAAGATGCTTTGACACTTTGGTTACCGCGGCGGTTGGGCTATTTGAAAGCAGAGGAACGCTAGAGTGTTTAACCGAGTTGACCAACAAAGGTCACCGCAGAGCCTCTCGGACTTGATAATCAACGAGATTGATGAATGGCGGCAGGCGGGAGTGGGTATAGGAGGTCTACAACGTTTCGTGAGTAGTTAGATTAGGGCTAGTTGGAGTGGAGTGGAGTTGTAAAACAGCCGCCGCATGTTCGCATCCCGGTCAAGCTTCTTGTACATTGTTTGCTGCCTTCTATAAAGATATGTTACACCTTTGGCACAATCTCGAAAACAAAATGATTTACTTATCAGATATTCAATTGGATGCCCGGGCTCATCTGCACCCGGTGAGCAGTAAATTCAAAAAACATCAAAAAATAGATTTCAACAAATTCAAAGAAAATATAGGTGGAAGATGTTCCAATGTATGATGTCCGTGAGAAATTTCAGCTTTTTCATACATCCAAGGAGCTCATGGCAAAAAAGACAAAACTGGACAAAGCAATACGTGAACAATAAACTTTCTTACAACCCTAAAATTTGGCTTTTTTCTGAGAGCTAATTAAATGTTCAAACTCCATGAAATTTCGCACGGACTTCACGCACATGAGCATCTAGCATCACAATTTTTTTAGAGTTTTTTTTTGAATTTTTGTACTATTTTAAATGAATTTATTTTTCACCTTAGATGTAGATGCACCCGAGAGCCAAACCCCGTGTTCCTTTCTTCTGAAATATAGAATTGTTAGATTTTCAGTAATATAAAATGAGGAAGAAGCCACCCCCTCACAAAGTGTATAAAGTTCTTTTTTGGCATGGATTTGACCACCTCCATATGTGGCATGTACAAGCTGTATGTAGTCGTACATAGCCGATCCGCCTGCCCCCTCACCCAAATGCTCCGTCCTGGGCTTGGCATATTTTTTTTCTAACCTTCAAATAATAGGTGCATGAGGTAGGATTCAAACTCCCAACCTATTGGTTTACTTCCGCCCATTGTAACCAACTGGACAACTCATTTATTGTCTCTAGTTACTCATTTTATTCTTCGTTGTGGATCTTCTCAGTCCAGTTTTCTTCTTCTTTGGTTTTGTATCGCCATTTGTTGGTTTTATTCTTTTTATTTTTATTTATTTCTTCTTATTTTTATCTTTTATTTCCATTTTCTTAAATTCGTGGACATATCCTTAAATTTGTGAATTTTTTACAATTTCGTGAACTTTTTCAAATGAATGAATGTTTTTGAATTTTCTGATTTTTTTCTCAAATCCGTCAACATTTTTCAGATGGATGAACTTTTTATCAATTTTTGATTTTATTGTGTGCAAGTGATCAACCTGGCGCATGGAATTGACGTCCCTGGCGCTTGCTACATGTGGCAGTAATTTGCTGGGTTGCAACTCAGGATGGGAATGGGTCGGGTCGGACATGGCCTTGAACCCGGCCCCTATGGCCCCAGGACCAATTTGAGAGGTCATGGGTCAACCCATCATATAAAGTGAAGGAAATATGCCCTAGAGGCAATAATAAAGTTATTATTTATTTCCTTAATTAATGATAAATGTTTATTATTCATGCTAGAATTGTATTAACTAGAAACTTAGTACATGTGTGAATACATAGACAAAACCTATAGTCCCTAGTATGCCTCTACCTGACTAGCTCGTTAATCAAAGATGGCTAAGTTTCCTAACCATAGACATGTGTTGTCATTTGATGAACGGGATCACATCATTAGGAGAATGATGTGATGGACATGACCCATTCGTTAGCTTAGCATTACGATCGTGTTAGTTTCATTGCTACTGCTTTCTTCATGACTTATACAAGTTCCTCAGACTATGAGATTATGCAACTCCCGAATACCGGAGGAACACTTTGTGTGATACCAAACGTCACAACGTAAAAGGGTGATTATAAAGGTGCTCTACAGGTGTCTCCGAAGGTGTTTCTTGGGTTGGCATAGATCGATATTAGGATTTGTCACTCCGTGTTTCGGAGAGGTATCTCTGGGCCCTCTCGGTAATACTCATCACTATAAGCCTTGCAAGCATTATGACTAATGAGTTAGTTGTGGGATGAAGTATTACAGAACGAGTAAAGAGACTTGCTGGTAACGAGATTGAACTAGGTATTGAGATACCGACGATCGAATATCGGGCAAGTAACATACCGATGACAAAGGGAACAACGTATGTTGTTATGCGGTCTGACCGATAAAGATCTTCGTAGAATATGTAGGAACCAATATGAGCATCCAGGTTCCGCTATTGGTTATCGACCGGAGACGTGTCTCGGTCATGTCTACATAGTTTTCGAACCCGTAGGGTCCGCACGCTTAAAGTTCAGTGACGATCGGTATTATGAGTCTATGTGTTTTGATGTACCAAAGGTAGTTCGGAGTCCCGGATGTGATCACGGACATGACGAGAAGTCCCGAAATGGTCGAGACATGAAGATTGATATATTGGACGGCTATATTCGGACACCGGAAGAGTTCCGGGTGATTTCGGAGAAAACCGGAGTGCCGGAGGGGTTACCGGAACCCCCCAGGGAAGTATTGGGCCTTGTGGGCCTTAGGGGAGAGAGAGGGCAGCAGCCCACGAGGTGGCAGCCCCCCAAGGGGAGTCCGAATTGGACTAGGGGAGGGGGGCGCAGCCCCTCTTTCCCTCTCCCTCTCCTTCCTTCCCCCTTCCTCCTCCTAGTTGGACTAGGAAAGGAGGAGTCCTACTCCTACTAGGAGGAGGACTCCTCCCCTCCTTGGCGCGCCCCAAGGGCCGGCCGGCCTCCCCCTTGCTCCTTTATATACGGGTGCAGGGCACCCTAGAACACACAAGTTGACATTGTTTAGCCGTGTGCGGTGCCCCCCTCCACAGTTACACACCTCAGTCATATCGTCGTAGTGCTTAGGCGAAGCCCTGCGCCGGTAACTTCATCATCACCGTCACCACGCCGTCGTGCTGACGAAACTCTCCCTCGACCTCAACTGGATCAAGAGTACGAGGGACGTCCCTGAGCTGAACGTGTGCTGATCGCGGAGGTGCCGTACGTTTGGTGCTAAGATCGGTCGGATCGTGAAGACGTACGACTACATCAACCGCATTGTCATAACGCTTCCGCTTTCGGTCTACGAGGGTACGTGAACACACTCTCCCCTCTCGTTGCTATGCATCACCATGATCTTGCGTGTGCGTAGGAATTTTTTTGAAATTACTGCGTTCCCCAACAGTGGCATCCAAGCCAGGTTTATGCGTAGATGTTATATGCACGAGTGGAACACAAAGAGTTGTGGGTGATAATAGTCATACTGCTTACCAGCATGTCATACTTTGATTCGGCGTTATTGTTGGATGTAGCGGCTCAAACCGACATTACGTGTACGCTTACGCGAGACTGGTTCTACCGACGTGCTTTGCACATAGGTGGCTGGTGAGTGTCTGTTTCTCCAACATTAGTTGAATCGAGTGTGGCTACGCCCGGTCCTTGTTGAAGGTTAAAAGAGCACACCTGATGAAAAATCGTTGTGATTTTGATGCGTAGGTAAGAACAGTTCTTGCTAGAAGCCCGTAGCAGCCACGTAAAATTTGCAACAACAAAGTAGAGGACGTCTAACTTGTTTTTGCAGGGCTTGCTGTGATGTGATATGGTCAAGCATGATGTGATATAAATTGTTGTATGAGATGATCATGTTTTGTAGCAAAGTTATCGGCAACTGGAGAATCCATATGGTTATCGCTTTATTGTATGTGTCGTGGATTTGTCACGGCGGATGTCCTAGTGTGAGGACTTAGTCGTGAGGCTAACACATCTATGTGGTAGCTTGAGAGGGGTTGATCGGGACGAGAGACGCAACACACAAGACAAGGATTTAGACAGCTTCGGGCCCTGGGAAACATCATCCGGTAATAGCCCTACATGTTGTTTGTGACTAGGTCTCATTATGCTCATGAGGCAGACGCCGCATAACCGGCTCTCCTCTAGTTGTGTCTAGCCTTAGCGATTATTTCTTGCTTGTCCCTCTTGGGGTGCCCTGCCCCTCCTTATATAAGTTGAAGGAGCGGGTTACATGACTAGTCCTGGTAGGATTAGGATTACTCTATTACAAGTGGAGTCCTAGTCTTGCTTCCTTTTCAAGGAAATATTCCTTACGCTTTCCTCTTAAGCCAGCCCACCATAACATGAGCCGGCCTTCTGGGCCTTGGGCCTAGTCCTTTAACTGACCCGCCGTCGGGGCCATTAGTGAGTCGCCAGGCTCATGAGTCGTCAGACCAGTGAGCCGCCAGACTCGTTAGTCGCCAATCCTCCGGCGGGTTACCAATGAAACGCCAAGTCCCAGTCGGGTCATATATCCGGCCGGGTCATACTGCGGGGTATATCCCCGACATTAGCCCCCAGTTTAATTTAGATGTATCTATGTTAAACTGACCCTGATCTTCCTCAAGTCCTTGTCATTTCCTCCTTCTGGAAAGTCCGGGTCAATAGACCAACTTTATAATCAATTTTCTTGTAGAAGAAATATTGTGAATAAAGAATTCATTTGAGTTGGTCTTCAATGCTCTGACTTGACAAAAATATTGGTCTTGAAATACTCATCTGATTTTTAGCCGGCTTGAAGATGTAGAAACTTGCAAATTTATGATTACCAAAATTGTCGTGTTATAAATAGATGATGCCGAGTCATAATTGTTGCCGATGCCGGGTCATAATTATTGGTGACGCCGGGTCAATCTGGTCTGCTCAAAACTGAGAATTTGAAGATTTTTCTCCCTTATATGTATATCACCTGTAGCCCCCAAGTGCCGGGTTGTCATGCTTCCAACAACCTGGGACTTGTAATTGCCTTGTGCTCATAAAAACTTCAACCAGTGTAGCCCCCAAGGGCCGGGTCATTATGCAATAATGAGCAGGGACTTTTGTATATAATTCATTGATAATAACATCATATGATGTAATCTCCACCATGGGGCTTGAACCCACGTCCACAAGGTTAAGAGCTTTGTACTCTACCAACTAAGCAGTAGACCTTTTCAATAAAATGGATTTAAATCGTCAACCTTGAATTTTTGACGGGAGCAATTGGTAGCCCCCAAGGGCCGGCTCATTACAATGTGATGAGTTCGGATCTTCAATAAAGTGAGCCAAAAAATGACTTTGCATTAGCCCCCAAGTGCCATGGTGCATGCTGGCAGTGACATGGGACTTGTATTTTTGATATAATCTCAATCTAAATAATGTAGCCCCCAAGTGCCGGGTCGTAAACCTGCAGTGACTCGGGACTATTCCTTCCATTGTAGAATAAATCATATCCATTGATAAAATAATAGCCATTGCGCCAAAGCGACTTCGAATACCTTATCTCTTGACAAGTAAATCCAGAGTTTAAATACCCGGCGGCTCTTGACCGATGGCAATTTAATACGCCTCCATTGTAAGCCGGAATTTTTATACCCCGGCGGCTTATAGCCTTTGAGAAAATCCAGAACGGATAATCATTTTAAAGCATCAATTTTAATGATGAGCTTGGACTTAAGCATTTATATAAGTCATAGTTCTGCAAATCCTGCACAAATTTTAAACAACATATGCCCTGGCGACTTAACGTCAAAAGTCAGGGCTGGCTTAAACATAATCATGTATAAACAATAGCATACCTGTGTTATTGAATTGTACTGCCGGCTTATGATACATGTGTAGTAAGGGTGATAACCCAATCTTTAGAAGCCAAAACTTCCAATTGTTTATGATTGTCATATGCTGGCGACTTATCATCCAAAGTCAAGCCGGGTTAATCGAAACCACATATATGCTTTAGATGTAAAAAAGTATCAAGAGAAACCCGAAAGACTGTTTCAAAAACCTTAAATCAACAAGGAGAGAAAAAACACGAGGCTTCTGATTCGAATACGATCAGTAAGCCGGACCAAAAGGGTTAATGGCGATGTTCTCTTTGGTGAATGACACCTATGTTTGAACAGGAAGCCCCCAAGTGGCTTTTGGCATTGCGCCGATCAAGTGGGTACTGACAGCTATGTTCTCTTTGGTGAATGACACCTATGTTTGAACATGAAGCCCCCAAGTGACCTTGAGACTTTTTTTAACGACTCTGATTCGAATACGATCAGAGTCAGACCAAAAGGGGTTAAGCCATGACTCGAATACGATCCAGCCCCCAAATGATCAAGTTGTTTGAACAGCTATGATTCGAATACGGCCAGGAAGCTGTGCCAAAGGAGTTAAGCTAGATTCGAATACGATCAGCCCCCAGTGGTCTAAATATTTAATGACTCTGATTCGAATACGATCAGGGTCGGACCAAAAGGGCTTAAGCTAGATTCGAATACGATCAGCCGCCAGATGATCAAGAGGTTTGAGCAGCTATGATTCGAATACGATCAGGAAGCTGTGCCAAAAGGGGTTAAGCTAGATTCGAATACGATCAGCCCCCAATGGTCATTTAAGCAGGGTACCTATGTTTGAGTTGTGCTTTGCAATAGATTCTCTTTGGTCCCTTTAATTTTTCGTGAGAACTCAAGCTTTGCGAGAGATAAATTCTTCTTGAACCCGAATTTAAAACCGGATATTGAGATCTTCAAAACTTTGTGAGACAGATTTCTCTTGAACCGGATTTTAAGCCGAATATTGAGATCTTTAAAACTTTGTGAGAGACCGATTTCTCTTGAACCGGATTTTAAACCGGCATTCTTCATTTTGAACCAGAAACTTTCTGTCGGCTTTTAGATTTTCATCAACATAGTAGTAGCCTCCGGGACCGGGTTATCTTCCCTCCATTGATCCGGAGTTCTTGAATCTGCTTTAAACTGGCAATCTTTTACTGAGTCATGTCATCGTAGCCCCCGAGTCTTAAGACGACTTAAAGAGTTGTCTTGAGATTCTCCATATTTGACCGTGATATAAACCAGTATGAGTCATTCAACAGCTCAGTAATATAATAGTCCCTTTTGTAGTAGAACACTTGCCCTGCATTTAGAGAACTTTGCAAGCTAGAGTAATTGTTCTTTTTTAAAGAAAACAATATGTAACGTAAAAATATACCGGATGGATTTCACCTGATATTTATCCATCGCGGAGTTGATGATCACCGCGGTGAAGCCGAAATCAATCATGGTTGAGCCGGCCGCGGGAGCAGACGGATGAGTCGGCCATGGTGTTGTAAGCCGGTGCGGACGGGTGAGTCAATCGCGGGAGCGGTAAACCGCGCGGACAGGCGAACCAGTCGCGTTATTGTTGATGTAGACCGAACCGCAGGGGCGGCTGCTTGCGCCCACCTGTTGAACAGTGAGATGTCGCAGATGCCATTTCATGATGATGCTAACGCACACTCCATGGGTACGGCATTACACCATCTTTATGATGAATCATTGTCCTGCACATAAAAGTGTGCATACCAAAGTGTACACGTGTCCGGCTCGGTTTCTACCTTTCCCTATATTACAACACAAGTTACATATCTCATGGCGGTTTATGTCTATGGGCCCTAATCCGCCCTTGGGCTCTGGACTTTTAAGTCTTCTGTAGTAAAGCGCCATATTCCTTGTCTTCATGAGCTTCAATACGGATGATTCTTTGTGAGCATAACCCGGCCCCTCCTGGGCAGTTTATACTCAGTAGTTATGTCCCCAACAGGTACCAAAGTAATCCCGGAGTGGGGCACTAGACAGCGGTCAAGAACATCCTGAAATACCTGAAAAGGACTAAGAATATGTTTCTCATTTATGAAGGTGAAAAAGAGCTCGTCATAAATGGTTACGTCGATGCAAGCTTTGATACTGATCCGGATGACTCTAAGTCGCAAAACGGATATGTATTTCTATTGAATGGAGGAGCTGTCAGTTGGTGCAGTTCCAAGCAGAGCGTCGTGGCGGGATCTACGTGTGAAGCGGAGTACATTGCTGCTTTAGAAGCGGCAAATGAAGGAGTTTGGATGAAGGAGTTCATATCCGATCTAGGTGTCATACCTAGTGCGTCGGGTCCAATGAAAATATTTTGTGACAATACTGGTGCAATTGCCTTGGCAAAGGAATCCAGATTTCACAAGAGAACCAAGGACATCAATAGACGCTTCAATTCCATCCGTCATAAAGTGTCGGAAGGGGCCATAGATATTTGCAAGATACACACGGATCTGAATGTTGCAGACCCGTTGACTAAGCATCTCTCACGATCAAAACATGATCAGCACCAAAGCTCCATGGGTGTTAGAATCATTACTATGTGATCCAGATTATTGACTCTAGTGCAAGTGGAAGACTGAAGGAAATATGCCCTAGAGGCAATAATAAAGTTATTGTTTATTTCCTTAATTCATGATAAATGTTCATTATTCATGCTAGAATTGTATTAACCGGAAACTTAGTACATGTGTGAATACATAGACAAAACCTATAGTCCCTAGTATGCCTCTACTTGACTAGCTAGTTAATCAAAGATGGTTTGTGAATACATAGACAAAACCTATAGTCCCTAGTATGCCTTTACTTGACTAGCTCGTTAATCAAAGATGGTTAAGTTTACTAACCATAGACATGTGTTGTCATTTGATGAACAGGGTCACATCATTAGGAGAATGATGTGATGGACATGACCCATCTGTTAGCTTAGCATTATGATCGTGTTAATTTCATTGCTACTGCTTTCTTCATGACTTATACAAGTTCCTCGGACTATGCGATTATGCAACTCCCGAATATCGGAGGAACACTTTGTGTGCTATCAAACATCACAACATAAAAGGGTGATTATAAAGGTGCACTACAAGTGTCTCCGAAGGTGTTTGTTGGGTTGGCATAGATCGAGATTAGGATTTGTCACTCCGTGTTTCGGAGAGGTATCTCTGGGCCCTCTTGGTAATACTCATCACTATAAGCCTTGCAAGCATTATGACTAATGAGTTAGTTGTGGGATGAAGTATTACAGAATGAGTAAAGAGACTTGCCAGTAACGAGATTGAACTAGGTATTGAGATACCGACGATCGAATCTCAGGCAAGTAACATACCGATGACAAAGGGAACAACGTATGTTGTTATGCGGTTTGACCGATAAAGATCTTCATAGAATATGTAGGAACCAATATGAGCATCCAGGTTCCGCTATTGGTTATTGACCGGAGACGTGTCTCGGTCATGTCTACATAGTTCTTGAACCCGTAGGGTCCGCACGCTTAAAGTTTGGTGACGATCGGTATTATGAGTTTATGTGTTTTGATGTACCTAAGGTAGTTTGGAGTCAAGGATGTGATCACGGAGATGACGAGGAGTCTCGAAATGGTTGAGACATAAAGATTGATATATTGGACGGCTATGTTCGGACACCGGAAGAGTTCCAGGTGATTTCGGAGAAAACCGGAGTGCCGGAGGGGTTACCGGAACTCCCCGGGAAAGTATTGGGCTTAGTGGGCCTTAGCGGAGAGAGAGAGAAGCAGCCCAGGAGGTGGCGCCCTCCCCCCAAGGGGAGTCCGAATTGGACTAGGGGAGGGGGCACGGCCCCTCTTTCCCTCTCCCTCTCCCTCTCCTTCCTTCCCCCTTCCTCCTCCTAGTTGGATTAGGAAAGGAGGAGTCCTACTCCTACTAGGAGGAGGACTCCTCCCCTCCTTGGCGCGCCCCAAGGGCCGGCCGGCCTCCCCCCTTGCTCCTTTATATACGGGGGCAGGGGGCACCCTAGAACACACAAGTTGACATTGTTTAGCCTTGTGCGGTCCCCCCTCCAAAGTTACGCACCTCGGTCATATCGTCGTAGTGCTTAGGCGAAGCCCTGCGCCGGTAACTTCATCAACACCGTCACCACGGCATCATGCTGACGAAACTCTCCCTCGGTCTCAACTGGATCAAGAGTACGAGGGACGTCCTCGAGCTGAACGTGTGCTGATCGCGGAGGTGCCGTACGTTCGGTGCTAAGATCGGTCGGATCGTGAAGACGTATGACTACATCAACCGCGTTGTCATAACGCTTCCGCTTTCGGTCTACGAGGGTATGTGGATACACTCTCCCCTTTCATTGCTATGCATCACCATAATCTTGCGTGTGCGTAGGATTTTTTTTGAAATTACTGCGTTCCCCAACATAAAGAATAGTCAATGGCCTCGTTGGCTCGATGGGTATTTTGGGTCGACCCAAATTCTAGCTTTACATTGCCTTGTGGCAGACGAGATGTTAAAATTAGGCACGGTTTAATGGAATCCTGCTAGTATGAGAATTAACAAGATTTCAAATATGTGGTTAATAGAAAAAAAAATCAAGCTGTCTGCTTGTGGTTTTGTACGTGCAGATTTTGCAGAAACATGTCAAGACAATTTTGTTGTTCATATACGCAAGCATTCACCCAAAAATATATGATAGACTACGTCGCAAGATCGGGTTCTATGACAATGCCGATGCGACGAAGATTATAGCTGTCGTGAGATATAAGACTATAAGGTGGGCCAACCCGGCTGATCCAGTGGGTCACCCGATGCCGACACAGTTGACCCAATCCCTGTTTGAGACCGAACAACATGACCCGTCGGCCACAAATTTTTGGGTTGGGTCAGCGACCCGGCCCATTCCCACCCTGAGTTGCAATTCACTCGGGAAGAAAGTGTGTTGCATCCCCCTGATCCAGTCTAGGGGGATGGAACCGACTCCGCGTTGGGGATCGAGAAATAGCATGTTAGAGTGCAGCTCACCTTATTTATTTATTTTTAAATGGAGGAAAAAGATTTGCCTCATCCATTAATTAAGCAAAAGAGAATTGTCCAGTTAATTAATAGAAAATCGGGCGAAAACCATCACAAACCAATGAGCGGCACACACGCTATACCCCACACACACCTCTTCAAAGAGGGTCCAGTGGAGACGGCACATAGGCGTCATTGTCATCACTCCTACCCTAGAAGGCATCATCGCCATCACTAAACTATGAGCAAATGACTCCGGCTTCGCCGTAGGCGATCGTAGACCCAACTCACTCCGTAGAGACCGAGTGGAGCTATATGAAGATCTGCGCCAGAACTCAGCCACCCGCGCCCAGACAGGGCAGCTCCGACTCTGGTAAAGAACTACTAAGGAGAACTAGGCACGACCGGCGTCGTGGAAGATCACCAAACGGACCACCTGCTGCTCGTCATCGTACACCACCGGGCCCCGCCGCAGTAGCTTCAACTTCAGTGCAACAAACAAGCCGAGGCAATCCCATGAACACGCCGAAGAAGAGCCGACTACCTCAACCATTGCCATGTCCCCGACATCGCTCATTGTCACCACAGAAGCCTCGATGCCAACACACACCAACATCTTCACCTGTCGCCGCCATGACCGCCCAAAAATCACCCTCGCCACACAAGACCCGCCACTAGTCCCTCCAACTGGCCCCTCCTCAAAAACGAAGCCCTCAAGAGGGGCACGACACAAGGGTGCCGCCATCATTCGATCCAGAATAGGATACGAGGTTTCCTCTGAAGAAAGATTGGTAGGGGAGACACCACACCATGACAACACCTTCAACAAGGTCGCAACGCCGTCGGACGCCGCCGTTGCCGGCTCCGACCGTGACCATAGTCAAATATTCGCCTGGTTTTGTCATCCGAAGCCCCAACCAAACCAGCTAGACCGCCTGCCTCCACTCGCCCACAACCTGCAACAGAGAGCTCCCAGATTGAAGCCTCCGCCTTGCTGCCTCGGCGTCCTGCGAACTGTCTGAGCCACACCGCATGGAGCAGACGACGTCATGTGGCCAGCCAGAGACACACCCCCAGTAGACCGAAGCCTGCCACCGGTGAAGCCATGCGATGCTCCCATGCCGCCTTTACAGGACGCCGTGACTTGCGCTCCAAGGAGCAGCATTGTCGCATGGCGCCCCCGCAAAACCAGCCTTATTGCAAAGCAACCCAGGGAGAGCACCCCCGTCGCCGGGCCAAGATCCGCGCCGCCATGGACGCACGACCACAGAGCATGCGAACCCCTACCGCAAAACCATCCTCGCCGCATGCGCGCATCCGCACACCCGCGCCGCTCCACGCAGGCGCTCAAGCAAGGGTGCCCCTTGCCGCCACACTGGCAGGCCATGGGCCTAGATCTGCGCGACGGACGCTCACCGCGCCACCCCTGTCAGATCTGCGCGCTCCAACCCGTGCTCGCGCGCTCCCTCCACGCCTCTGCCGGATTTGCACGCACGGATGCTGCCGACGGCCCGATGACGCTCGCCACACCTTTGCTTGGCTGAGCTGCCCGCGTCGCCCGATGACGCCCGCTTTGCACGCACGGATGCAGCCTCAAAATTTTTCTTTTTGCTGAGAGCTACTGAAATGTCCAAACTCCACGCAATTTGGCACGGACTTCACGCACATGAGCATCTAGCATCACAAAAAAAAATTGGAATTATTTGAATTCTTTTACTATTGAAATGAATTTACTGTTCACCTCGGGTGCACCTGAGAGCCAAAACACTGTGTCCATTTCTTCTAAAGGATAGAATTTTTAGATTTTCAGTAATATAAAATGAGGAAGAAGCCACCCCCTCACAAAGCGTATAAACGCAATATGGTCATTTGATCATAATTTTTTTGCATGGATTTGACCACCTCCGTATGTGGCATGTACGAGCTGTATGTAGACGTACATAGCCGATCCGCACGCCCCGTCACCCAGACCCTCCGTCCTGGGCTTGGCACATTTTTTCTTTTCTTTTTTAAACCTTCAAATAAGAGGTGCATGAGGGAGGATTCAAACTCCCAACCTATTAGTTTACTTCCAGCCATTATAACCAACTCGGACAACTCATTTATTGTGCCTAGTTGCTTCTTTTATTCTTTTTGTTGTACATCTTCTCAGTCCAGTTTTCTTCTTCTTTGGTTTTGTTTGGCCTTTTTTGGTTTTATTTATTTTTCTTTTTCTTTATTACTTCTTCTTTTTCACTTTTATTTTCATTTGCCTAAATTTGTGAACATTTCCTTAAATTTGTGAACTTTTTTAAATGAATGAATGTTTTTCAATTTCACAAACTTTTATGAAATTCGTGAACTTTTTTTGTCAAATTCGTCAACTTTTTCAAATCGGTGAACTTTTTCAAGTTCATGAACTTTTCCAAATTCATGGAGTTTTTTGTGCAAGTGGTCAACTTGGCGCATTGAATTGACGTCCCTGCTGCACGCACGCGTGTCGCTACATGTGGCAGAAATTTGCCGGGTTGCAACTCATGATGGGAATGGGCTGGGCCGGACATGGCCTTAGACCCGGCCCCTGTGGCCCTAGGGCCATTTGAGGGGCCACGGGTCGAACCATATAAAGAATAGTCAATGGTCTCGCTGGCTCGATGGGTATTTTGGGTCAACCAAAATTCTTGCTTTACATTACCTTGTAGCAAACGAGATGTTAAAATTAGGCGCCGTTTAATGAAATCTGACTAGTGTGAGAATTAACAAGATTTCTAATACATGGTTAATAGAAAAAATCAAGGCGTCTTCTTGTGGGTTAGTACATGCAGATCTTGCAGAAAAATAGCAAGACAATCTGGTTGTTCATATACGCAAGCATTCACCCAACATTATATGATAGACTACATCGTAACATCGGGTTCTATGAGAACGCAAGTGCGATGCAGATTATAGCTGCTGTGAGATACAAGACTATAAGATGGACCGACCCGGCTGATCCAGAGGGTCATCCGGCGGCAGCTCTGTTGACCGAATTCCCATTTGAGACCGACCAACATGACCCATTGGCCTCAAATCCTTTGGTCGGGCCAGCGACCCAGCAGGCAGAACCGACCCATTCCCATTCCGTGTTGGAACTCATTCAGGGAAGAAAATGTGATGCATCCCCCTCGCCCGGTCTAGGGGGATGGAACCGACTCTGCTCTGAGAATCGAGCAATAGCATGATAGAGTGCATCTCACCCGATGGGTGTGAGCAGCCATCAAGCATTACTCGGAAAGACTTAGAAAATAATACTTCATTTGTAATTATAAGACGTTCAAGATATTGCAAGATGGACTACACACTAAAATGCGTATAGATGTATATGAATTTGAGAAAATAGATAAAAGCTAAAACGTCTTACGAACGGATGGAGTAAAAATGTGCATGAGATTGATTGGCACTTTTTTGTGCTTGAAAGGGAGCAAACCGGAGAGATAAAAATGATGAAGTGCCGTTGTACCGCCCACCACCCGACACCCCAAGAAGCACGCCCCCGGCGCCGCGGCGGAACCCCAACTCCTCCGTCCGGCTACCCCGGCGACGCGGCGGCACCCCAAGTCCCCCGTCGATCTCTCACCCCTCTCCAGTCACGGCCAGACTCGTCAGCCGCGTACGAGGCCGCTCGCCGGCGGGCAGGTCCACCGGTCCCTTCCTCCTGCGTTCCCTTCCTCGTCGACGGAGGTGCGCTGCTCCTCCCGCGCTTTCCGCTCGGGCGCCGGGGCCTCCTATTCGTCGCCCCTGCTGAGCGCGTTCGGCATTGATTACAACCTGCGGCGGCGGACGCACGCACCTCCCGCGTCGTGCTCGGCTGGAATCGGCCAGCAATGCCAACCGTCCGCCTGCCCTCCATCTCCACCTCCTCCTTCAAGGCTCCTTCACGAAAGCGCCGAGACCCCCTCGCCGCCTTGGCTGCCGCCACGGAGCGCGTCCGTGCCGGAACGCTAAGTTGGCAGGACGCGCACCACCTTTTCGACGAATTGCTGAGCCAAGCCGCGACAGTCCCAGTACGCACGCTCAACAACTTTCTTGCCGCACTAGCCCGTGCTCCGCCCTCAGCTGCCTGCGGCGATGGCCCCGGCCTTGCCGTCACCCTCTTCAACCGCATGTCCCGAGGCGCCTGTGCACGTGTGGTGTCGCCCACGTGCTGTACCTATTCCATCCTCATGGACTGCTGCTGCCGCGCACGCCGCCCGGACCTGGTGGTTGCCTTCTTCGGCCGCTTCCTCAGGTTGGGGCTGCGCTTTGAGGAGGTCATCTCCTTCAACAACCTCCTCAAGGGGCTTTGCCAGGCCAAGCGTTCAAATGAGGCATTGGATCTGCTGCTCCACCGGATGCCCGAACTGGACTGTGCGCCTGATGTCTTCTCGTTCAACATAGTAATCAACGGCTGCTTTAAAGAAGGTGAAGTAGACAAAGCGTGCAATCTCTTCCATGAGATGCCCCAACTGGGAGTTCAACCTGATGTGGTCACCTACACCTCAATTATTGACGCACTAAGCAAGTCCAGAGCCATGGACAAGGCAGAAGTGGTCCTTCGGCAAATGGTTGATCAAGGCATTGAACCCAACATCAGGACATATACTAGCCTGATCCATGGATATTCCACTTTGGGTCAGTGGAAGGCGGCAGTTAGGGTATTCAAAGAGATGGTAAGTCTTGGTGTTCTACCAGATGCTGTCACGTGGAACTCATTTATGGATTCACTTTGCAAGCATAGAAGGACAAAGGATGCTAGAGATATTTTTGACTCCATGGCTGCAAAGGGCCAAAAACCTGATATTTTCTCCTACTCTATTATGCTAAATGGGTATGCTAAAGAAGGATACTTCGAGGATATGACTGATCTCTTCAATTTGATGGTACTGAATGGTATTGTACCTAACCACCATATTTTCAACATACTGATCAATGCATATGCTAAACGTGGACTGATGGATGAGGCTATGCACATGTTCGAAGTAATGAGGCAACAAGGAGTAAACCCAGATGTATTTAGCTATCAAATCATAATGGATTCACTTTGTAAAATGGGTAGGATGGATGCTGCTCTGGACAAATTTAATCAGATGGTCAATCAAGGAGTTTCACCTAACGAAGCTGTTTACCAATGCCTGGTTCTGGGTTCTTGCTCTCATGGTCATTTTGTGAAAGCCAAGGAATTGATTTCTGAAGCAGTTAATAGAGGTCTGTGTTCTAACAGTGTGTTCTTCTATCCTGTAATAAACAACCTGAGCAAAGAAGGAAAGGTAAAGGAGGCACAGGATATGTTTGACTTCATTCTAGGTATTGGTCAGCGGCCTGATGTTATTTTGTACAGTTCACTGATGGATGGATATTGCCTTGTTGGCAAGGTGGAGGATGCACTGAGAGTACTTGATGCTATGAAGTCTGCTGGCCTCCAACCTGATGATGTTGTATATGCTACACTTCTTAACGGTTACTGTAAAATTGGAAGGATTGCTGATGGATTGAGTCTTTTTAGTGAAATGTCACTCAGAGGGGTTAAGCCCACGACTATTATGTACAACATTATACTTGATGGGCTGTTTTGCTCTGGGAGAACAGTTTCTGCAAAGGAAAAATTCCATACGATGAATGAAAGTGGCATACCAGTGGGCGTTGACACATACAACATAGTTCTTAGTGGACTTTGTAAAAATAATTGCACTGATAAAGCAATAGAGCTGTTCAAGAAATTACGTGCTATGAACGTGAAGATTAATGTCATAACACTCAATACCATGATTTCTGCAATGTTTAAAACTAGGAGAATTGAAGAAGCCAAGGATTTGTTTGCTACTATATCAGCCATCGGATTGGTGCCTTCTGTTGTGACTTACAGTTTAATGATGACGAATTTCATAAAAGAAGGGTTGCTGACAGATGCTGATGATATGTTTTTAGCAATGGAGAAGGCTAACTGTGCTCCCAACTCCAGGCTGCTAAATCATGTGGTCAGAGTGTTGCTGGAAAAAGGTGCAGTTGTGGAGGCTGCAACTTATCTGGCTAAACTTGATGCAAAACATCTGTCCCTTGAAGTTTCAACGATTTCGTTAATAGTATCTCTCTTCTCAAGGAAAGGGGAACTAAGGGAGCATGTGAAATTGCTTCCGGTAAAGTACCAGCCTCCTGAGAGTTCCAGCTGACAATTGATACAATATACTTGGAACTTCATATTGAAAAACAAGGCGGTATTCACTCATAGCTGATAGAATGACATTGCCCCACCTGCCTTTATTGGAAATGCAGATAATTTATCCCTTATTTTATCAGTATTCATCCATTTTGTTGTTGTTTCTGTTTGGTGATGTCATGTTCTCAATTAAAAAAACAAGCCTGAGTTATGAGCCCTGAGGGTCATATGAGTGTCCCCCTTTTTGTGATGAAGAAGGCGTAACTCTTATCTGGAAAGGTTGGATATGTGTCACACATTACATATTTGCATTTATGCAACAAGAAGGTGTGACCACAAACCAGATGTGTGTTCAGAATGTTAGAGAAAACTAGGATTGCTCTTGGTTAAATGCTTGCATTTTGGAAATTTACAGCCATTGCAAGGAAAGTCAATTTGTTGCCAATGAAATCCTGGTTAATTTCAGTAATGCCTCTCTCAATAGTACTGCTAATTTTTGTTGAAGTGTAATTATATTTTATTCACGGGCTGTAGACTGGTAAACACAATTGAACCGTGTTCTCTTTTCCACAATAATTGAACTGCGTTCTCATCTAAAAAAGAATGCTATGCACTAGTGCACTTAGCCACTTAGTAATCTTTTTTACGGGCACTTTAGATAGCAATCTGATGTAAAAATACATTGTAGCCAGATCTCTCCAGTAAGAAAATATTTACCTTGATTCATTGTTTTTTTCCTGCTCCAGCTAGAGCTATCAAAGGGATGATCAGCAGAGCGTGCAGGATGAGTGCTGTGCTGCCATTGGGATTCTCATCCCAGAAACATTTATCATGGCGCATTCTAGGTCGTTGTGCAATCATTGTGAAGACAAAATTTAGATGAAAGGTTCTCCAATCTAGAGGTCAGCAATGGATGCACACACTTACATGTATTCTGTATGGTCATAGTAGTCAGTCAGTCAAGCTACTTTGGCTGAAACACAATGCCTGTCTCTGAAACCAAATAAAAACTGCATTATTTGAAAGAAGTAGAAGGAACTATCTGACAAAGCATCCATTTCCAAGGGAACACGAGCTTCTTGCACAGGCTTGATGCTATAATAACCTGTGCCGCACCTGAGGTTCTCTGGACGAAAGAGACATGCCAGAAAATAGTCTTTTTTTCCTCTGGACGTTTAAGGATGCTTTAATATAATAACCTGTGCCGGACCTGAGGTTCTCTGGACGGTTTCATTTGAATGAAACCGGAAGCGGGAGGCTCCTTAATTCCAAGAAAGAAAACAAAATCATGTGTGTATGCTAGCTACCGGGACAAGAACCAACTCCAAGCAATAAGCTTCCAGAAGAATCCCAAGCAGACATACTGGTTTGGGGCGCACTATGAAGGTTTATTTTTCTCTGGAGCAGGGCAATAATGTGAACTTAAATTGGGGAAGCTTTCATCATCATCGTTTGTCCCAACACATATTAACAATCAGGAGGGGATTGGTTGGCCGGCCGAGCCAATTAATTCTGGCCAAGATTCAATGAGCATAACTAAATTTAATTTTACAAAATATATCATTTCTTTCCATAGATCGTTACTCATGTGAATTATCTATACACCACGGAAAAATGTTATATGCAGAGTGTCCGGCTGTTTGCCGAGTGTTTTTTCACGGGGTTCTCGGCAAACATGGCCTTTGCGGAGCATCTCATATAAAACACTTGGCAAAACAAGGGTACTCGGCAAATAGAAACTTTCTCGAGTATTGCACTCGACAAAGTAGGGACTTTGCCGAGTGTTTTGTAACACTTGGGAAATAGGTTTTCGCCAAGTGTACTTTTTTTTACAAGACACTCGCTAAACAAATAAAATGCATATGTTTATTTATATTTAGAAGACCAAATTTCATCCATTGGCCTTGAAATTTAGTTACCTCTGTTTTTCTTTGTACTACCATGATTGATTATGACTAGATCGAAAGTTTCTCCTGAAAAAGAAAAGAATCAAACAACATTATACTGAAATAGTACATTACTAGGCGGCAACAATAGACTCCTACACAGGTAGGGATCAGAGATTATACTCTCTTTTTTTGCGGATAGATTATACTCTCTTTTCTATAAACAAAGCAGGCTTGTGATTGTCCGCATCCATCACGCAATCATGCAATTAAAAGAAATGGTTTACTTATTGGATATTCAATTGGGTGCCCGGGCTCATATGCACCCGGTGAGCAGTAAATTAGAAATAGGTGAGAGATGTTCCAATGCATGATGTCCGTGCCAAATTTCAGTTTTTTCGGACATCCAAGGAGCACATGGCAAAAAAGACAAAATCGGTCAAAGCAGTATGTTAACAGTAAACTTTATTACAACACCAAAATTTGTCTTTTTTACTGAGAGCTACTGAAATGTCCAAACTCCACGAAATTTAGCACGGACTTCACACACATGAGCATCTAACATTAAAAAAATGGAAATTTTTGAATATTTCTACTATTTTAAATGAATTTACTGTTCATGTTGGATGCAGATGCACCCGAGAGCAAATTGCCGGGTTGAAACTCGATGGGAATTTAATATAGTAAATTCATTTAAAATTGGTCCTGGCCGGGTCCCAAGGGTTGACCTGTGGCCTCTCAAATTGGTCCTGGCCATGGGCAACCCATATAAAGAATAGTCAATGGCCTCGTTGGCTCGATGGGTATTTTAGATCGACCCGAATTCTTGCTTTACATTGCCTTGTGGCAAATGAGATGTTAGAATTAGGCACGGTTTAATCGAGTCCAATTAGTGTGAGAATTAGCTAGATTTCTGGTTAATAGAAAAATCATGCCGTTTGCTTGTGGTTTTGTATGTGCAAATCTTGCAGAAACATATTAAGACAATTTTGTTGTTCATTTACGCAAGCATTCAACAAAATTATAAGATAGACTACGTTGCAATATCGGGTTCTGTGACAACGGGTGGGCCGACCCGGCTGATCCAGTGGATCACCCAGTGCCGGCTCTGTTGACCCAATCCCCATTTGAGACCGACCAACATGCCTCGTTGACCTCAAATTTTTGGGTTGGGTCGGCGACCCGGCAGGCCAAACCGGCCCATTCCCATCCTGAGTTGCAACTCACTCGTGAAGAAAATGTGATGCATCCCCCTGATCCGGTCCAGGGGACAGAACTGACTCCGCCTTGGGGATCGAGAAATAGCATGATAGAGTGTAGCTCACTTTTTTTAAACGGATTAAACAGAGGAGAATTGACCAATTAATTAGTGGAAAACCGGACGAAAACCATCACAAACCGGTGAGCGGCACACAGGATAGCCCCCCCACCCCCACACCTCTTCAAAGAGGGTCTAGTCGAGACAGCACACATGCGTCATCGTCATCACTCCTCCCCTAAAAGGCATCATCGCCATCAATAAACTTTGAGCAAACGACTCCAACTTCACTGTAGGCGATCATAGGCCCAACTCACTCCATAGAGACCGAGTGCAGCAATGTGAAGATCCGCGCCAGTACTTAGCCACCCGTGTCCAGACAGCGCAGCTCCGACTCTAACAAAGAACTATGAAGGAGAACTAGGCACGACTTGCGTCGTGGAAGATCATCGAACGGACCACCTGCTGCGCGTCATCGTATGCCACCAGGCTTCGCCACCACAGCTTCAACTTCAATGCAACAAACAAGCCGAGGCAATCCCACAAACACGTCAAAGAAGAGCCGACTACCTCAACCATTGCCACATTCACGACATCCCTCACTGTCGCCACCGTCACCACCGTCACCACAGAAGTCTCGACGCCAACACACACCAACATCGGAGCCCCATCGCATGGAGCGGACAACGTCCTGTGGCCAGCCAGCGCTGCACCCCCAGCAGACCCAAAGCCTGCCGCCCGGTGAAGCCATGCGACGCTCCCATGCCGCCTTCATAGGACGTCGTGACTCACACCCTAAGGGGCCGCCTCGTCGCACGGCGCCACCTGGAGCCGCTGCAGCACCTGCCTTGTTGTAAAGCAACCCAGGAGACCACCTCCCGTTGCCGGCCCAAGATCCGTGCCGCCATGGACGCACAACCACAAAGCATGCGAACCCCGACCGCAACACCACCCTCAGGCCCTCAGGTGAGGCCGCCCCTTGCCGCCACACTGGCCGGCCATGGCTCTAGATCTACGCGGCGAACTCTCACCGCGCTACCCCCTGCCAGATCTGCGCACTCCACGTCGTGCTCACGCGTTCCCGCGGCGCCTCTGCCGGATCTGCAGACACGCATGCCGCCGTCAGCCCGACGATGCTCGCCGCACCTCTGCTTGGCTGAGTTGCCCCGCGCCGCCCGAGCACCTCGCAAGAGGGAGAGAAGGCCCCCGACGCCGCCAACACCGCGTGGGCTTTGCCTGGCGGCGCCCTCCGGCGGTGGCGAGGGGATGGGGTAGTTTGCGACGGCGCCTAGATTCTCTTTGTAAGTGCATCTAGTGCCCCTTAGTGATTTTGGCGTATTGAAGACTTATAGGTTAAGGAACTAATGCGTTTGTGAGTGTACACAGGTCTATAAGTCTATGAGGAGTTTGATATTTACAGAGAAAGTCGACCCCTAAAAATGAAGTCCTTCGACTGAAGACTTTGATATTCAAGACTTTTCAAGACTTTGAAAGTGAAGAAATTGGTGTGACCTTGAAGACTTGATATTCATTTGAGGAACATGAAGCGTGAAGACTTTTGTTTTCGTAGTTTCATTTTCTCTTTCTTGGGTCATAGGAAACACCGTACTGTTAAAGGGGGTCGAGGAAATACTAAGGAAAAATTTCCATGTGATGCTCAACTCAAAATCCTACACCTACCAATCCCTTCGAGTGAAGCCTTTGGAAATCTCATCCAGTTCAGTCAATTTCTTCAGTGACAGAGACGGAGTTCTTCTGGTCGCTGAGGAATTTGTTCTGACTGAGGAGTTAGGAATTCGCCAGTGCGGATTGCCTACACAGTGAGGAACATGATCGCCCTGAGGAATTTGATATTCAAATTTCCGACCGTTGCTGTGTTGCGCGCCAGCTGTCCCAAAATATCTTATCCACCTAACGGTCATATCATTGAAGGGCATTTATGTCTTATCATGTCGGGCTGCTCCCTAGGCTATAAATAGCCGCCCCCTACAACCACTAGCTGGTTGGCTGCTCCGAGAGAAACTTGACACTTGTCATTTGAGAGCAACCCATCCTCTGAGGACTTTGAGCGAAAATCATCGAAAGTGAGGAAAACCCAAAACCAAACCCTACAAACCCAAAATGATTGAGCATCATGAAGAGATTGATCCTGCGTGGATCCGACGCTTGTTACCTTTGAAGACTGTGCTTCTTCCAGACGGTTAGGCGTCATGGTCTAGAGCATCCAAGAGGAATTGTGGATCGCCGAGTGACCAAGTCTGTGAAGGTTTGGAAGTCGCTCAAGACTTACCACGAATGATTGGACGAGGTCATGTGACCTTAGTTCAAGGAGAATACGGTGAGGACTTGGTGTCCCGAGCTGCGTGCTCGAGGATCGGGTGTCCGGACTGTGTGTCCTCGAGTTTAAATACTCAGCCACTCCAACCAGACGTACAACTAAGACAACAGTTGGAACTGGTCTACCAAATCATTGTCTTCACCAACCTTACTGGTTCTATCTCCTCAACCCTTTCATTTCCTCATTACTGTGTTGAGTGTTTATTCATATCTGTGTTTGAAGACTTTGACTGAAGACTTTCTCAATTTCCTCAGTTTAATTTCTTCAGTCTGTTTGTCTTCATCTTGAGCTATCCTGTGTTTACGCTTTTCTATACTCTTTGTTTATCTTCATTTCATCATGATGACCATGCCCGCATTCTGTTATGCTTACTTATGAGTACTTATTCCGCTGCAAGTAGTTCTTCGCTAAGGAATTTCCTCACCGGCAAATTCCTCAGTGAAGAATTCATAAAAATCGCCTATTCACCCCCCCTCTAGTTGATATAACGCACTTTCAATTGGTATCAGAGCAAGGTACTCCCTTGTTCTGTGTGATTTTGGTTTAACCACCTGGAGTTTTAGTTATGTCGACCGCAGGTATGATCAAGGTCTCAGCAGGGTGTCCTACCTTTGATGGGACAGACTACCCTTATGGAAGAACAAGATGCGAATGCATCTTGAAGCAATTGACAACGATCTCGGTATGTTGTGGAAAATGGTGTTCCTCACCACACCTTCTCCGAATGCTGCCGATGTGAAGAGATTCAAGCAACTCGATTCTCAAGCTTAAGAATATCATATGTGGCCATCGAGCAAAGGTCAATACGGAAGAGTGAGTGCTTTGGAAACCGCTAAGCTCATATGGGACAGGCTGTCCAAAGTAAATGAAGGAGTCTCAACTCAGCGTGACTCGAGTTGATGTTCTTCGAATCTCTTCAACCGCTTCAAAAGACTCGACAACGAAAATGTTCAAGAAACCTTCGATCGCCTCATCGACATCTCAAATGAGCTTCAAGCACTTGGCGCCATCGACATCACCGACCATGAGGTGGTGAAGAAATTGTTGAGATCGCTTGATTCCTCATTTGATACTCCGCACTCGATGATACAAGAGCGCGTTGACTACAAGTCACTTGATCCAGTGATATCCTCAAGAGGCTAAATACTCATGAGTTCCACTTCTGAAAAGAGAGATCTCTATGGTTCTAGCTATGGAAAACACGTGCCTCAAGGCCAAGGCTGTGTCTGAATCTGAGTGTGAAGACTCGTAGTAGCCTTGGAGATCCCAAGAATTAGGCCAGAGCTAGCATCGCTCGTGAAGAAATTCCAGATGTTCTCAAGACGTGGTCGCTTTGGAAAATCCTCAAGAAGCGGTGATTCCTCATCCAAAGGACTATAAGAGAAGACTTTGTCACAAATGCAAGAAACCTGGTCACTACATCCAAGATTGTCCTCGATGGGAAAAGGAATTAAAGAAGAAGAAACGCAAGGATTACAGTTCGATGACGCCAAGAAGAAGAAGAAAAATCATCGAAATCTTCATCATCAAAATCCTCAAAGCATTCTTCTCACAAGAAGAGCAGCTCCAAAAAGGCTCGGGCATTCATTGGCAAGGAAATGGACTCAAGCTGAATCGAGGAACATGAGGAAGAGGAGGCATCGAAGAATCGAGTCCTGTGTGGCGAGTCTAGTTTCGCCATCGCTTTCGTCGAGCAAGTCCATCTTCAACTCAAGAAAATGACCTCACCAACAAAGCTAATGAAGATAGTGATGACTACGCTCCACCTATTGCTTCATGGCAAAGGGTGCCAAGGTACTCAAATATACCTCCTCCGAATCTAGTGAAAATGAATCGATGAAGATCTAAAGCCCGATTACTCAAAACTTGCTAAGATTGTGTAAAACAACAAAGGGCTTTTGAAAAGGTTCAAAACATGCTAGATAAGAGTGATGATATGTTAGGTGAAGAAATGGATCGCACTAAAGCCCTGACTGAAAATATTCAGAGACTTCAGTCTAGGTTTGACAGCCTTCAAGGTCATCATAACACTCTCTTATCTAATCATGAGAAACTTTCTTATGAATTTCTTTAAAGAAAGCAAGATCTTGAGAAGCTAAGAGTGAATTATGAAGATCTTCAGAAGGAGCGCGATTCATTACTTGCTCAACAAATCAGCGCTTCTCGGGAAGAATTTGTTCCTCCATGCTTAAAGTGCATTGAACGTGAATCGCTAATTCTTCACCGAATGTTCAAGTGCTTCAACTGTTACAAATTCTTCACCTGCCTCGCTATCACTAATTCCTCATCCGAGGACACCGCTAGTATCACCGACGATGTTGGGCTGAAGGAATTGTATATGACAGCATGTACAAAAGCCTCAAAGGGCATCAGACTCTTTGTGATGTGCTTAAAAGCAGATCCTCAACAGGACCCTAGGAAAGAGGGTATTGCCTTTGAGAGGAAACTCAATGCTGATGGAACATATTGAAGCCCGAGCAGATCCCAAAACCTCATGGGTTGCTGCAAAGGGACCTCCAGTTGATCCATCTAACTTATCTGGCTTTACATGTGAATCTCCTCATTCTTCCGATGAGTCATTTGACTCAACTATAAACTGTTCAAAAATCAGAATGGTGAAGTATTTGCTAGATATGTTGGCACTAATCGCAGGAACGGTTCCCTATGAAGAAAATCTGGGTTCCCAAGAAGTGCCTTGAAAGTCTTCGTGAATGTCCTCATGACACCACCTGTGAAGAATAGGAACCCCAGATCAAATTCTTCATATGGACCAAATTCTTCATATGGATCCAAGTCCTCATATGGACAAAATTCCTCACGTGGATCAAATTCCTCAAAAGGATCAAAGTCCTCATATGATTATCATCGTGCTAATAACTCTGTTTCGCAGGGTAGAGCTAAGGGCTATGAATATGTGCATTATTCTTCAAACCAATATGTTCATAAGTCCTCGAAGAATTTCTCTTCTTATTCATATGCTTACCCTAACCCCTCTTATGTGAAACGAAATGGATTGGCCTCTATGCCACCATTCTCATATGGTGCTCACAGAGTGATGAACTCTTTGCCACCCCTTCAGATGTGGGTGGTGAAGAAAAAGAACTAACCTCTTCTGCAGGGTCAGGTCTCCAGACGTGCATTGAACGCCCAAGAATTTCTGGGGGCCGACAAAAATGCTCGAAAGGACGCAGTTAATCATGATGAAATGAACTTTCATTTCACACGCCCTCCATACGGTTTATTGTTTATTCCTGACTAATGAAATCATTTGATGAACTTGATATCATATTCTTCACTGATGAAGTATATGAGATCGTAAGTTGTACTAATTCATCTGCAGGATGATCAACCCAAAGCCACTGAGTGGGTTCTCGATAGTGGATGTACAAATCACATGACTGGTGACAAGAATCTATTGATGGATGCTCCCCTATCACCGTGACATCTGAAGCATATCATCTTTGCTGACAAAGGCAAAAGTCAGGTATTGGGTCTTGGTAAGGTTGCTATCTCTAAGGACATACACATGGACAAAGTCATGCTTGTTGAGTCCTTAGGATACAACCTCATGTCGATCTCAATGCTTTGTGATCTTGATATGGTTGTTATCTTTGGCAAGTATCGCTTTGTTGTGATTATGGAAGTCGACAATTCCAAAGTCTTCAAGGCTTTAGGAGAGGAGACTTGTATATTGTTGATTTCTCTACTGGGACCACAACCAGCCGTGTGTCTACTTGCAAAAGCTTCGTAAGGCTGGCTATGGCATCGGCGACTTGGTCACGCAGGCATGAGGAATTTGAACACGCTTGCAAAGAAGAAGCATGTCATTGGCATTGAGAATGTCAAATTCCTCAAGAATCACTTGTGCGGAGCCTGTGAAGCTGGAAAAATGACCAAGGCCAAGCATCCGGCGAAGACTATCATGACCACTATGAAGGAAATATGCCCTAGAGGCAATAATAAAGTTTTTATTTATTTCCTTATATCATGATAAATGTTTATTATTCATGCTAGAATTGTATTAACCGGAAACATAATACATGTGTGAATACATAGACAAACAGAGTGTCACTAGTATGCCTCTACTTGACTAGCTCATTAATCGAAGATGGTTATGTTTCCTAACCATAGACATGTGTTGTCATTTGATTAATGGGATCACATCATTAGGAGAATGATGTGATTGACATGACCCATTTCATTAGCTTAGCACTTGATCGCTTAGTATGTTGCTTATGCTATCTTCATGACTTATACAAAGTTCCTGCAACTATGAGATTATGCAACTCCTGCTACGGAGGAACACTTTGTGTGCTACCAAACGCCACAACGAATCGGGTGATTATAAAGGTACTCTACAAGTGTCTCCAAAGTATATGTTGAGTTGGCATGAATCAAGATTAGGATTTGTCACTCCGATTGTCGGAGAGGTATCTCTGGCCTTCTCGGTAATACACATCACATAAGCCTTGCAAGCATTGCAACTAATGAGTTAGTTGTGAGATGATGTATTACGAACGAGTAAAGAGACTTCCGTAACGAGATTAAACTAGGTATTGGATACCGACGATCGAATCTCGGGTAAGTAACATACCGATGACAAAGGAACAACGATGTTGTTATGCGGTTTGACCGATAAAGATCTTCAGAGAATATGTAGGAACCAATATGGGCATCCAGGTTCCGCTATTGGTTATTGACCGAGAATGGTTCTAGGTCATGTCTACATAGTTCTCGAACCGTAGGGTCCGCACGCTTAAGGTTTCAATGACGGTTATATTATGAGTTTATGTATTTTGATGTACCGAAGGAGTTCGGAGTCCCGGATGTGATCACGGACATGACGAGGAGTCTCGAAATGGTCGAGACATAAAGATTGATATATTGGATGGTTATATTCGGACACCGGAAAGGTTCCGAAGTTTCCGAGAAAACCGGAGTGCCGAGGGGTTACCGAACCCCGGGAAGTTATGGGCCTTATTGGGCCAAGAGGGGAGAGAGAGGGCTGCACCAGGAGGTGGCGCCCCCATGGGGAGTCCGAATTGGACTAGGAGGGGGGGGGCGCGGCCCCCCTTTCCCTCTCCCTCTCCCTCTCTTTCCTTCCCCCTTCCCTCTTCCTAGTAGGACTAGGAAAGGGGAGTCCTACTCTACTAGGAGGAGGACTCCCCCTCCCTTAGTGCGCCCCAAGGGCCGGCCGCCCTCCCCTTGCTCCTTTATATACGGGGCAGGGGGCACCCTAGGACACACAAGTTGATCTTCGTGATCGTTCCTTAGCCGCAGCGGTGCCCCTCCACCATATTCCACCTCGGTCATATTGTGACAAGTGCTTAGGCGAAGCCTGCGACGGTAGAACATCAAGATCGCCACCACGCCGTCGCAGTTGATGGAACTCCTCCCGACGCTTTGCTGGATCGGAGCCCGGGGATCGTCATCGAGCTGAACGTGTGCTAAGAACTCGGAGGTGCCGGAGTAACGGTACTTGGATCGGTCGGATCGTGAAGACGTACGACTACATCAACCGCGTTGATATAACACTTCCGCTTTCGGTCTACGAGGGTACGTGGACGGATACTCTCCCCTCCCGTTGCTATGCCATCACCATGGTCTTGCGTGTTCGTAGGATTTTTTTTGAAATTACTACGTTACCCAACAGTGGCATCCGAGCCAGGTTTTATGCGTTGATGTCATGTGCACGAGTAGAACACAAGTGAGTTGTGGGCGATACAAGTCATACTGCCTACCAGCATGTCATACTTTGGTTCAGCGGTATTGTGAGATGAAGCGGCCGGACCGACATTACGCAGACGCTTACGCGAGACTGGTTTCACCGCTGTGAGCACTCGTTGCTTAAAGGTGACCGGCGGGTGTCTGTCTCTCTCACTTTAGTTGAACTGAAAAGGCTACGCCCGGTCCTTGAGAAGGTTAAACGAGTCTATTTGACGAAGTATCGCTGTGGTTTTGATGCGAGGTAAGAACGGTTCTTGCTCAGCCCGTAGCAGCCACGTAAAACTTGCAACAACAAAGTAGAGGACGCCTAACTTGTTTTTGCAGGGCATGTTGTGATGTGATATGGTCAAGACGTGATGCTATATTTTATTGTATGAGATGATCATGTTTTGTAACCGAAGTTATCGGCAATGGCAGGAGCCATATGGTTGTCGCTTATTGTATGAAATGCAACGCCATGTAATTGCTTTACTTTATCACTAAGCGGTAGCGATAGTCGAGAAGCAATAGTTGGCTAGACGACAACGATGCTACGATGGAGATCAAGGTGTCGCACCGGTGATGATGGTGATCATGACGGTGCTTGAGATGGAGATCACAAGCACAAGATGATGATGGCCATATCATATCACTTATATTGATTGCATGTGATGTTTATCTTTATGCATCTTATCTTGCTTTGATTGACGGTAGCATTATAAGATGATCTCTCACTAAAATTATCAAGTAGTGTTCTCCCGAGTATGCACCGCTGCCAAAGTTCGTCGTGCCGAGACACCACGTGATGATCGGTGTGATAAGCTCACGTCCATCTACAACGGGTGTAAGCCAGTTTTGCACACGCAGAATACTCAGGTTATACTTGACGAGCCTAGCATATGCAGATATGGCCTCGAACACGGAGACCGAAGGTCGGCGTGAATCATATAGTAGATATGATCAACATAAGATGTTCACCATTGAAAACTACTCCATCTCACGTGATGATCGGTTATGGTTTAGTTGATTTGATCACGTGATCACTTAGATGACTAGAGAGATGTCTATCTAAGTGGGAGTTCTTAAGTAATATGATTAATTGAACTTAAATTTATCATGAACTTAGTACTGATAGTATTTTGCAAATTATGTTGTAGATCAATAGCTCGCGTTGTTGCTTCCCTATGCTTTTATATGTTTGTTTTGATATGTTCCTAGAGAAAATTATGTTGAAAAATGTTAGTAGCAATGATGCGGATTGGATCCGTGATCGAGGTTTATCCTCATTGCTGCATGTAAGAATTATGTCCTTAATGCACCGCTAGGTGACAGACCTATTGCAGGAGCAGATGCATACGTTATGAACGCTTGGCTAGCTCAATATGATGACTACTTGATAGTTTAGTGCACCATGCTTAACGGCTTAGAATCGGGACTTCAAAGACGTTTTGAACGCCATGGACCATATGAGATGTTCCAGAGTTGAAGTTAATATTTCAAGCAAATACCCGAGTTGAGAGATATGAAGTCTCCAACAAGTTCTATAGCTAAAAGATGGAGGAGAATCGCTCAACTAGTGAGCATGTGCTCAGATTGTCTGGGTACTTCAATCGCTTGAATCAAGTGGGAGTTAATCTTCCAGATAAGATAGCGATTGGCAGAATTCTCTAGTCACCATCACTAAGTTACTAGAACTTCGTGATGAACTATAGTATGCAAGGGATGACGACAAAGATTCCCGAGCTCTTCGTGATGTTGAAAATCGATTTAAGGTAGAAATCAAGAAAGAGCATCAAGTGTTGATGATTGACAAGACCACTAGTTTCAAGAAAAGGGCAAAGGAAAGAAAGGAACTTCAAGTAGAAAGACAAGTAAGTTGTCACTCTTGAAGAAGCCCAAAGCTGGACCATAGCCTGAAATCGAGTGTTTACATCAAAGCAAATGGTCACCGAAGCGAAATGCCCTGAATATTTGGTGGATAAGAAGGATGGCAAAGTGAACAAGAGTATATTTGATATACAGATTATTGATGTGTGCATTACTAGTGTTTATAGTAGCCCCGAGTATTTGATACTTGTTCGGTTGCTAAGATTAGTAACTCAAACTGGAGTTACGAATAAACAGAGACTAGTTGAAGGGGAATTGAAGATGAGTATTGGAAGTAGTTCCAAGATTGATATGATCATCATCGCACACCCCTATACTTTCGGATTAGTGTTAAACCTAAATAAATGTTATTTGGTGTTTGCGCTGAGCATGAATATGATTTGATCATGTTTATTGCAAAACGGTTATTCATTTAAAGTCAAAGAATAATTGTTGTTCTGTTTAAATGAATAAAACCTTCGATGGTCATACACCCAATGAAAATAGTTTTCAAAACGGTTATTCATTTAAAGACAAAGAATAATTGTTGTTCTGTTTAAATGAATAAAACCTTCAATGGTCATACACCCAATAAAAATAGTTTGTTGGATCTCGATCGTAGTGATACACATATTCATAATATTGATGCCAAAAGATGCAAAGTTAATAATGATAGTGCAACTTATTTGTGGCAATCGCCGCTTGGGTCATATCGGTGTAAAACGATGAAGAAACTCCATACCGATGGACTTTTGGAATCACTTGATTATGAATCACTTGGTACTTTGTAACCGTGCCGCTTTGGGCAAGATGACTAAAACTCCGTTCTCCGAACAATGGAACAAGCTACTGACTTGTTGGAAATAACACATATATACCGATGTATGCGATCCAATGAGTGTTGATGCTCGTGGCAAGTATCGTTATTTTTCGACCTTCACAAGATGATTTGAGTAGATATGGGTATATCTACTTAATGAAACATAAGTCTGAAATAGTTGAAAGGTTCAAAGAATTTCAGAGTGAAGCGGAAAATCATCGCAACAAGAAAATAAAGTTTCTGCGATCTGATCGTGGAGATGAATATTTAAGTTACGAGTTTGGTCTTCAATGAAAACAATGTGGAATAGTTTCACAGCTCACGCCACCGGAACACCACAACGTTATGGTGTGTCCGAACGTCAGAAACTGCACTTTATTTTGATATGGTGCGATCTATGATGTATCTTACCGATTTACCACTATCGCTTTGGGGTTATGCATTAGAGACAGCTGCATTCACGCTTAATAGGGCACCATCTAAACCGCTGAGATGACACCGTATGAACTATGGTTTAGCAAGAAACCTAAGTCGTCGTTTCTTAAAAGTTTGGAGTTTTGATGCTTATGTGAAAAGTTTTCACCGATAAGCTCAAACCCAAATCGGAGAAGTGCGTCTTCATAGAATACCCAAAGGTAACTATTGGGTACACCTTCTATCACAGATCCGAAGGCAAGTTTTTTGTTGCTAAGATGGATCCTTTCTAGAGAAGAAGTTTCTCTCGAAAGAAGTGAGTGGGAGGAAAGTAGAACTTGATGAGGTAATTGTACCTTCTCCCTTATTGGAAAGTAGTTCATCACAGAAATCAGTTCCAGTGATTCCTACACCAATTAGTGAGGAAGTTAATGATGATGATCATGAAACTTCAGATCAAGTTGCTACCAAACCTCGTAGATCTTCCAGAGTAAGATCCGCACCAGAGTGGTACGGTAATCATGTTCTGGAAGTCATGTTACTAGACCATGATGAACCTACGAACTATGAGGAAGCGATGATGAGCCCAGATTCCGCGAAATGGCTTGAGGCCATAAAATCTGAGATATGATCCATGTATGAGAACAAAAGTATGGACTTTGATTGACTTGCTCGATGATCAGCAAGCCATGTTAAATAAATGGATCTTCAAGAGGAAGATGATGCTGATAGTAGTGTTACTATCTACAAAGCTAGACTTGTCGAAAAAGGTTTTAGACAAAGTTCAAGATGTTGAATACAATGAGATTTTCTCACTTGTATCAATGCTTAAAAGTCTGTCCGAATCATGTTAGCAATTGCCACATTTTATGAAATCTGGCAAATGGATGTCAAAACTGCATTCCTTAATGAAGAAGAGTTGTATATGATGCAACCGTAAGATTTTGTCAATCCTAAAGGTGCTAACAAAATGTGCAAGCTCCAATGATCCATCAATGGACTGGTGCAAGCATCTCGAGTTGAATATACGCTTTGATGTGTTGATCAAAGCATATGATTTTATACAGACTTTTGGAAAGGCCTGTATTTACAAGAAAGTGAGTGGGAGCACTACAGCCTTTCTCGATAAGTATATGTGAATGACATATTGTTGATCGTAAATAATGTAGAATTATTCGCAAAGCATAAAGGAGTGTTTGAAAGGAGTTTTTCAAAGAAAGACCTCGTGAAGCTGCTTACATATTGAGCATCAAGATCTATAGAGATAGATCAAGACGCTTGATAAGTTTTTTCAATAAGTACATACCTTGTCAAGATTTTGAAGTAGTTCAAAATGGAACAGTCAAAGAAAAGTTCTTGCCTGTGTTGCAAAGGTGTGAAATTGAGTAAGACTCAAATCCCACCACAGCAGAAAATAGAAAAGAGAATGAAAGTCATTCCCTATGCCTCACCATAGGTTCTATAAAGTATGCTATGCTGTGTACTGCACCTATTGTATACCTTGCTCAATTTGGCAAGGAGTACAATAGTGATCTAGGAGTAGATCACTGGACATTGGTCAAGAACATCCTTAGTGAGGACTAAGGAAATATTTCTCGATTATGGAGGTGATAAAAGAGCCCGTCGTAAAGGGTTACGTCGATGCAAGTTTTAACACTAATCTAGATGACTCTGAGTCTCAATCTGGATACATATTGAAAGTGGGAGCAATGTGACGCCCTCGATTCAATCGTACACTAATCATACACGCAAATGTGTACGATCAAGATCAAGGACTCACGGGAAGATATCACAACACAACTCTACAAATAAAATAAGTCATACAAGCATCATAATACAAGCCGGGGCCTCGAGGGCTCGAATACAAGTGCTCGATCATAGACGAAGTCAGCGGAAGCAACAATATCTCGAGAACGGACATAAGTTAAACAAGGTGCCATAAGATGGCTAGCACAAACCGGGATACAGATCGAAGAGGACAGGCCTCCGCCGGGATCCTCCTAGGTCACTCTGGTGGTCGCCGCCGCCGGGCTGCACGTAGTAGTAGGCGCCTCCAGAGTAGTAGTCGTCGTAGGCGGTGGCGTCTGGATCCTGGGCTCCATCGTCTGGTTGCAGCAATCGAGTAGAGATAGGGAAAAGGGGGAACAAGGCAACCGTGAGTACTCATCCAAAGTACTCGCAAGCAAGGAGCTACACTACATATGCATGGATATATGTGTAAAGGCCATATCAGTGGACTGAGCTGCAGAAATGCCAGAAAAGAGAGAAGGCCTAGTCCTAACGAAGACTAGCATCTTCCGGAAACCACCATCTTGCAGCAAACAAGAGGGAGTAGAGTAACATA
The DNA here is from genome assembly GCA_021605205.1 of Aegilops longissima. NCBI lineage: Eukaryota > Viridiplantae > Streptophyta > Magnoliopsida > Poales > Poaceae > Aegilops > Aegilops longissima. Next base: position 807,139,501 of record CM038677.1, read on the forward strand.
ACTTAAAGTAGCAGTAGTGTTATCAACCTCGGCCAGAGATCCTTTCTCGACTCCCTGCGAGAAAGAAGTCCCAGAGCCATACTATCCAGTTATCATCACAATCCAATGCTCATATCCATGTCTCATCTCAAGTAACCAGTTCTAGTTGTATCGATCGGGATACAACTCCAAGTGTCCGCTATCAGAGGACAGGCTATCGATAGATGTTTTCTTCCTGCAGGGTGCACCAACTTACCCACCACGCCGCTTAACTCCGCCGACACACTTTCCAGGTCATGCCCGCCTCGGTCAAACAATACGCCGCAACCCGACCTAGGCTTAATAGAGAGGCCAGCACGCCGGACTAAACCTATGCCCCAGGGTCATGGGCCATCTCCCGGGAACTCCTCTGACGCTATGCGAGGGCGGCCGAAGCAGACCTAGCCTAACAGCGTTCCAGCCCAATCCGCGCGCCCGCTCCGACGCCGACGCCTAATAAGCTTCGCTGATGTATACGACGCAGAACGCCCATACTTAGCCCACGTGATGGTTAGTGCTATCGTGCCGAGGCCCTCGGATCAAATATCCAAATCGTAGTGGATTAGGAACGCGGTAACAAGCAGAGACTCACGAAGATGTGACCCGCTGCCCGCCTCGAGGACTTGCGGCAAGGGCTAGGAATGCCCGCCACGCCCGTAATTCTCTCGCGGCACCCTCCGTGTCAACCTGCTCCACATCACTCGCAATTAAGCACGCGCTGGTACCCATCGTGGTCGACCCGCCTTTCCAAGTAACAATGGTAACAGTCCAAGAAACCGTGAGTCCAAACATCAAGGGAAAACACGAGGAATCACCCCGTGTATTCCCTCAATGTAGTCGCCAAGGTGAACATAAGAGGATTCACCGAGGTCCACACTTGAGGGGTTGCACGACGAGTCGATCGAAGTGGTTAAAGAGGAAATCACCCTCGATGACCACAACCGGATAACTATACTACTGTGGTTAATATCGGAAGTCTGCAGAGGTTTCACCCTCGGTACTCGATAGTAACCTAGTAGTGTCGAGCAACTAAGGGGAGTGATGTGCGGTGTCGGGGCTGGTCTTCGATCCCGCTGATCGGGTCTTCAATGATGAAGCAGGGCAACAAGGACATGGTGGGGGTCACCGATGGGTCTCTAACCAACCTATACTAAGCAGTTTAGGATAAGCGGTAGGTAACAAAGCAGGTTACAATAAACAGGCTATGCAATGTAATAGGAGCAACAATAACAGAGCAAAAATCTAGTGCAAGCAATAAGAGAATGGAATGGGCGATATCGGGATGATCAAAAGGGGGCTTGCTGGTTGCTCGGCAAGAGAGAGGGATCACAAAGACCGAGTCGAACCGGCATTGCAGCGTCGGTCTCGTAGTTCACCAAGAGAAGAGGGGAAGAAACAATGAATACACGATAACAGATGCAAACGATGCATGACATGCCAAGAAGCGAAGCTAGGCGTGTCCTAACGTGGTAAGAAGGGTACTTGGTTTAGGGGAAGGCATCAGGAAGTTATCCGGTCCGGACGTCTGTCATCTGAGATGAACGGAGGAGAAAGTTTGCAGGTTCGATAGGTTAGAGACGTGCGGTGGACGAACGGATCGCGATCCGGAATCGCCTCGCTGCTCGAGCAACTTTCATGTTGAAAATATTTTAATCCGGCCACGGATTAAAAGTTATGAATTATAAAAGATTTTATTAATTTCGGAATTTTTATTAATTAATTAATTAATTTGAAAAGCATTTATGACATCAGCATGAGGTCTTGCTGACGTTATCACCAACAGGGTTGACTAAGTCAACCCGCCAGTGGGTCCCACATGTCATACACTATTAGCTTAATTAGCCTAATCGCATTAATTAACCTTAGTTAATTAGGTTAATTAAGTTAATTAATAATTAGTGTTAATTAATGCAGAATTAATTAGTTTAATTAATTATTCAATTAATTTAACTAATGATTAGGTTTAACTAATCCGAATTAATTAGTTTAATTAATTAGTTAATTAGATTAATTTTTTATTCATTTTAGAATCTGTTTTAAAAAACGTTCTTTTCGCTTAATGATGGGGTGGGGCCCCTGTCGCTGTCACGTGGCCTAATGGGTGCGGCGCCATGTGGGAAGGGTGCCGCCCGATCCGGCAGACCCGCCCCGGGGGGGGCGACCACCGGGCGGATCGGGCGCTGGGCGGCCGAAGTGGTTGGTTGACGCGCCCACTGGCGGCGCAGCGACGCCGTGAGGGGGGCGACGGAGGCGGTGGCGGGCTCGGGAGAAGGGGGGAATCGGGGCCCGGCCGGAGCGGGCTCGGAGAAGGGGATCGGGAGCCTTGGGGCTCGGCTCTGCGCCAACGCCGCCGACGGGGAGGAGAAGGAAAGGGAGAGGGAGGGCACGGTGGCCGGGGCCGGGCCGCCGAGGCCTCGGGTCGGATCCGCCTGGGCGAGAGGGGAACGGGGGAGGGGGGCGGAGAGCTCGTCGCTGGGCGGTCGGAGGGGACCGGAGGGGACGGAGGGGGGTGGGAACGCCGACGAGGGAGAGGGAGGAGGAGGTCGAGGCTCACGGGGGTGGTGGTGGTCTCGGGCGGTTGCTCGAGGGAGGAGGTCGGGGGCCGGCGGAGGGGGCCGGGAGGCACGCCGGGCGAGGGCGAGGCCGAGCCGGATCTGCTGTCGCTGGCGGGCCGGGGAGGGAGGGGAGGAGGAGGAGGGGCTTGCCGGGCGGGCGGGAGGAGGAGGAGGAAGGGGCGGGGGGCGGGGGGGGGGGGAACGGCGGCGGGGGGGATCGCCGACGGGAGGCTGTCGGTGGCCTGCCCCGATCCAGATCGGTCGGGGAGGGGCGAGGGGGCGGCGTGGGGAGGGAGTGTGGGAGCGAGTGGGGGCTAGGGTTTTCTCGGGGGATAAGGGAGAGGGGGGGGTGGCCCGGCTGGGCCGGCCTGGTGGCTCAATGGGGCTGGCCCAGGAGGGGGAAGGAGATGGGCCAAGGGGGAGTGGGGAGGGGCGGCTGGCTGGGCGGTGGGGGGTTTATCCTCCCGCTTTTATTTTCCTTTTATTTTATTTTTTATATTTTTGACAGATTCAAACAACGATTAGAAACTTAATGAACGGGGGTTTCTTGTTGCAAAGCCATCCGGCGTTATAAATCTCCTCCACTACAAGAAATCTCGCCCCGAGATTTAGGAGGTAGAAGGAAAGAGTGCGGATATTCATCTCGTAGACGATCCTCGCGCTCCTGTGTGGCTTCATCTTCAGAGTGATTCGACCACTGGACTTTGAGGAATTTGATCGCCTTCTGACGTGTGCGGCGTTCAGCTTGGTCGAGAATGCGGACCGGATGTTCTTTATAGGAGAGGTCCTGTTGCAATTCGAGCACTTCATGGTCCATCGCCGGATTGGGTCCTTGAAGCAGCGCCGGAGTTGGGACACGTGGAACACATCGTGAACCCGAGAAAGGTTCAAGGAAGCTCCAGTTGATAAGCCACTTTTCCACGCCTTTCGAGAATAGTGAAAGGGCCAATATAGCGAGGAGCTAGCTTGCCCTTGATCCCAAGCGTGAGCACCCTTCATTGGTGTAACGCGAAGATAGGCCTTTTCGCCAAAGTTGATAGACCATGTCTTTGTGATGCGGTCATAATTACTTTTGACGCGATCGAGCAGTCTTGAGATTCTCGCGAATAATGCGGACTTGTTCTTCGCATGTTGGATAATATCCGGACCAAGAGTGGACGTTCCGATTTCGACCAGTTCAGAGGGTTCGCACTTTCGTCCATATAACACTTCAAGGGGCCATCTTCGACTAGCTTGAAAGCTATTATTATAAGAGAACTCAGCATACGGGAGAGATTCCTCCCATTTCTTGCGAATGAGGCGACACAAGCTCGAAGCATGTCTTGAGAATTTGGTTGACACGCTCAACTTGCCCTTGAGATCTGCGGATGAAAAGCAGATCTTGAAAGATAAATGAGTCCCCATAGCTTCTTGAAAACTTGCCGTAATCTTGAAGTGAATAAGCTGCCACGGTCCGAATCGATAACCGTGGAATACCGTGAAGTGAAACAATTCTCGACATATAGAGCGTTGCAAGCTGGCTAGCAGTGATCGTTTTCTTGACCGCCGTAAAATGTGCAACTTTAGAAAGCGGTCAATGACGACAGAATAGCATCATTACCTTTCTGCGATTTGGGAAATCCAAAGGGCGAAGTCCATTTCAACATGGTCCCATTTCCATTCGGGAATAGAGATAGGCTGCAGAGTTCCAAAGAGGCCTTTGATGTTCTGCTTTGATACGACGGCAAACGTCACACTCGTAAACATAGCGAGCAATGTCCCGCTTCATATTAGACCACCGAATCTCGGCGAATGTCTTGATACATCTTGGTACTGCCAGGTGGATACATAGAGGCGATCATGAGCTTCTTGCATAACCTTCCGGTCATATCCAGGTTGTCCTTCTTGCAAGGCACCACTAGGCGGCCTTTGAAGTACAAGGCGCCATCATCAAGAATAGTGAAGGATGAGGATTTCCTTTCCGACGCCTTGTTTAAGCTTGTAGACCTCGAGTCGATCCTGCATTGTCTTTATGGTGCCCAAGAGATCGGGTTCAACAGCCAGGTAAAGAGGGATCCTCGGGGAACAACACGGAGATTCATCTTATGGAACTCCGGAGGAGGGGAGCGAAAGTGCACCGGAGGAACAATATGGAGGTTCAGCTGCTGAATTCTTCAACAAGTGAGGGCTGAACTTTGTGAACTCAAGGTGGTTCTTGAGAAGACTTATGCTCAAAGCATCAGCCATCACATTAGCCTTGCCTGGCGTATAGGAAATTCCCAAATCAAAGTCTGCAACAGTCTCCATCCATCTCTGCTGACGGAGGTTCAGGTCTGGCTGAGTAAACAGATACTTCAGACTTTGGTGGTCAGTGTAGATCTCGCAACGATTACCGAGAAGGTAATGTCGCCATTGCTTTAGCGCATGAATGACAGCAGCAAGTTCGAGGTCGTGAACTGGGTAGTTCTCCTCGTGAGGGCGCAACTGTCGAGAGGCATAAGCAACCACTTTGCGCTCTTGCATTAGGACACCGCCTAATCCTTGACGAGAAGCGTCGCAGTAAATGACGAAGTCCTTCTTAGTATCAGGAGGAGCTAGCACTGGGGCAGTTGTCAGCTTGTCCTTGAGTTCCTGGAAACTTTCCGACACTTATCCTTGCCCATTGGAACTTGACGCCTTTATGCAATAGATTAGTCAGAGGCCTGGCAATCTTGGAGAAGTTCTCGACGAATCGACGGCAATAGCTGGCGAGACCGAGAAAACTTCTGACTTGCTTAACGTTCTTCGGGGGAGTCCAATCGAGAATAGCCTGAACTCGTTCAGGGTTGACGGCAATACCATCCTTAGAAATGACATGCCCAAGATAGGTTACTTCGGGAAGCCAGAATTCACATTTGGAGAACTTGGCATAGAGTTGATGCTCTCGTAGCTTTTCCAGCACAAGACGAAGATGTTCAGCATGTTCTTCTTCATTCTTGGAATAGATCAGGATATCATCCAGATAAACCACGACGAACTTGTCGAGGTAATCCATGAATATATAGTTCATCAAAGAGAGAAGGTGGCTGGAGCATTGGTTAAGCCGAAGACATGACGGTGTACTCGTATGAACCATAACGAGTCACAAATGCGGTCTTGGGGATATCCTCCTCACGAACACGGATCTGGTGGTAACCCAACCTCAAGTCGAGTTTCGAGAACACCGACGAACCAGCCGCTTGATCATAAAGATCATTGATCCGAGGAAGAGGATACTTATTCGATGGTAGCTTGATTTATAGGACGGTAGTCTTGAACCAATCGGTTTGTCCCATCCTTCTTCTTGACAAAGAGAGAAGGTGCTCCCCAAGGTGAGCAACTTGGGCGAATGAAACCGCTTTGAAGAGATTTGTCGATTTCCTCCTTTAGCTCAAGGAGTTCATGCGGCGGCATCTTGTAGGGACGCTTGGCTATAGGAGTGGTGCCTGGTTTCAAGTCGATGACGAATTCGACATCCCTAGCAGGGGGAATCCCTGGAAGTTCTTCAGGAAAGACGTCTTGGAAATCGCAAACAGCGTGAATGTTTTCAATTCCCTCGAGGGTGCGGCGCTCAATGCATTCAATGCATAGAGCCTTGCCTCGCATTTTGAACCGCAACGAGCATTGTAGCTTACGATTTCATCGAAGGGTGCAGCAGATGGACGGTCTTAGTGGCGCAAACGATTGTCGCCAGATGCGCTTTCAACCAATCCATCCCAAAATGAGGTCAATGCTACAAGACTTTAGCACGATAGGAGAGACAAGGAATTCCATTCCTTCGATTTCAACGGGACGCTGCAAATCATGGAAGTCCGACATTGGCCCGCTGGGTGTGTACTAATAGTGAAGCATTCATGTCTTCGCTTAAGGCCATGCATGAATGCAAAATCTTCGACATGAATGAATGTGATGCTCTGAATCGAATAAAACAGATGCAGTACTGAATTTACGAGAAGGGTACCCATCACAGTAGTAGGCTGGTCTTGAGCTTCATTCAGTTCAACGTGGTTGGCCTGAGCTTGCCCATAAGACTTGCCAGTGTTGTTGCGGTTCGATTGTTTCCACGGCCATTCTTTGGAAGGGCCACTGTTTCTGGTTCTGGTTGCATTCTCTAGCACGATGCCCTCGCTGTCCGCACCTGAAGCATAAGCCATTATTGGGAGTGGGAACAGGAGCTTGGGGTGGTGGAGCTGGAAGCTTCGGCTGCTTAGTTGTAGGCAGACGAGGTGTAGCATAGTTCTGCTTTGAAGCAGATGCATTGGGCTGGTACATGCTATTGGGAATCCATATCTTGCGCTTCTGCGAGGACGGGCCCGAAGATGAGCCGGTGTCACGGTTGCGCCTGTTAGAGCTCTGGTATTCCTGCAGACCAGTTTCGACATTGATAGCTTTGTTCACCAAGGTGGCGAAATCAGCAAAGTCGTGCACTAGAAGTGCGAGCTTGATGTCAGCTTGAAGTCCGTCACGGAACTTCTCTTGTCTGCGTGCATCAGTTGCAATATCCTCTTCAGCATAGCGAGACAAGTCCAAGAACTCTCGCCGATAGGCTTCAACATCTTGTTGCCTTGGGTGAGGTTATGGAACTCACGCTTCTTCCGTCCATGACCCTTGAGGAATGAAGCGGGCGCGAAGGCAGCTCGAAGTCCGCCGTTGATGAGTGTCCCAACCGGCAGAGTACGACGGTGGCTGTCCCACCATTGAGCTGCGGGTCCCTTCAGAAGAAGGAAGCAAAGGTGACATAGCTGGCAGGGGGTACATTAGCGACTCCATCTCATAGGTGATGTCACGGAGCCGCCATCAAGATCCGATGGCTGAGTTGAGCTGCGGTACACTGGGGTTCAGCGTATGAATTCCTGCAGAGTTGTTCCGTTTGGGTGCTGGTTCATATTGGGGCGAGGCGAGCCATCATGTTCTCCATGAACTGGCGATTCATCTCGAGCTGTTGGATCATACCAGCCATGTACTCAGCGGTGGTGGAAGGTTGTCACCACGACCACGACCTGCTGGCCTAACCATCCTGCTATTAAATAACAGGGTAGTTCAGCATTTGATAAGATAAGCAAGAGACAAGAATCATTCATGATGAAACACGATAATGAAAGCAGCATGATGGGAACTACATAGTAGTTGGCATATCTTACAAAAGGAATCATGCATAGAGTTCGATACATAGAGTCCGAAGACATAGACTACTACATCATAGGCGGCACGCAGCTCATGGCGAATACATCAAAAGCTAACAAGCAAGTCTACATCAGTCCCACGCGGTATCGCGGAGGTAGCTGTAGCCTAAAGTGGTAAAGCGGCGGTGGATAGTCCTCCACGCCGGTGACACGAGGGCCGCGGATACTCGGTGCTGAATCCGACGCCCGTGTGGCGGAAAGGGCCAAGTCGCGGAGAGTAGCCTCCCACGCCCGCCAACCAACACCCTGGGCATCACGGTCTGGCGGGGTAGATCGCAGAACGCGGCAGCTCTCGGAACGGACAAAGGGTGCATCAGCGTCGAGCACGGTAGAGGTGCCGACGGGTGATGTACAACTCGTGGCGAAGAGCTCGGTTAGCTCGATCCAGCCCATCGCGCATGCGAACAAAGTTCGATGGTGGAAAGGCTCTCGGTGAGCAGTGGTGTAGGCAGCGGTGTAGTAACCCTCCTCACCAACATCGACGCGATAGCAATGTGCTCGAAGGGGAGGTGTCCAACTCGATACTCGCACGAAGACGTGTCGGTGCAGCATAAGAAGCATCGTGGACTGCCATATCGATGGTCACTCCAACACCATGTGCGGTGTGCAAAGACAAGAGTGGACTCATACTCCGAGAGTAGAGGTGGACGATGGCGCTGCATCTGCTCCTGGTTGTAGTCCTGGTACTCCTCATAGACGGTGTACTCGGGGTGCCAGCGATAACCCAGATAGGTCATCATCTCGGCTAGCACCGCAGGTGATCCCGAGGCACCAATGGCCGTCGTGTGGCGCACGACCTGCCTCGTGGGTTCCATCCGAAAACAAAGACGCTTCAAAAGGAGTCAATGACAGGTGGAAATTGTTCAAATACAATTCCAAAAACAACTAAGGCTATATCCATCTTCGGGGTGAATGCGGTCACGGGATCCTAGTGATAGTTAGTAAAATTGTTTAACCCGAGTAGAAGAGAGTTCAGAGCCCCAGAGTAAAGGTCGAGGAGTAAAAGATCCTAATAACACCCAATGGCGGCGCAGCCCATAAGACACACAGCCATGTTAGTAAAAGTTTTGCAATGTCTAGACTCGACTTCGGCCAAGGAGTTGGAAAGGGGATTCCTACAGGCAGTCGGCTCTGATACCAACTTGTGACGCCCTCGATTCAATCGTACACTAATCATGCACGCAAATGTGTACGATCAAGATCAAGGACTCACGGGAAGATATCACAACACAACTCTACAAATAAAATAAGTCATACAAGCATCATAATACAAGCCGGGGCCTCGAGGGCTCGAATACAAGTGCTCGATCATAGACGAAGTCGTGGAAGCAACAATATCTGAGAACAGACATAAGTTAAACAAGGTGCCATAAGATGGCTAGCACAAACCGGGATACAGATCGAAGAGGACAGGCCTCCGCCTGGGATCCTCCTAGGTCACTCCCGGTCGCCGTCGTGGCTGCTGCGTAGTAGTAGGCGCCTCGAGTAGTAGTCGCCGAGGCGGTGGCGTCTAGATCCGGCTCCATCGTGCAGTTGCAGCAATCGAGTAGAGATAGGGAAAAGGGGAACAAGGCAACCGTGAGTACTCATCCAAAGTACTGCAAGCAAGGAGCTACACTACATATGCATGGATATATGTGTAAAGGCCATATCGATGGACTGAGCTGCGAAATGCCGAAAAGAGAGAAGGCCTAGTCCTAACGAAGACTAGCATCTTCCGAAACCACCATCTTGCAGCAAACAAGAGGAGTAGAGTAACATAACTTAAAGTAGCATAGTGTTATCAACCTCGGCGAGATCCTTTCTCGACTCCTGCGAGAAAGAAGTCCCGAGCCATACTATCCGATTATCATCACAATCCAATGCTCATATCCATGTCTCATCTCAAGTAACCAGTTCTAGTTGTATCGATGGGATACAACTCCAAGTGTCCGTTACCGTGGGACAGGCTATCGATAGATGTTTTCTTCCTGCAGGGTGCACCAACTTACCCACCACGCCGCTTAACTCCGCCGGACACACTTTCTGTGGTCATGCCGGCCTCGGTCAAACAATCGCCGCAACCCGACCTAGGCTTAATAGAGAGGCCAGCACGCGGACTAAACCTATGCCCCTGGGGTCATGGGCCATCTCCGGGAACTCCTGACGTTGCGAGGCGGCGGAAGCAGACCTAGCCTAACAGCGCTCCGGCCCATCCCGCAAGCGCCGCTCCGGACGACGACGTCTAATAAGCTTCGCTGATGTATACGACGCAGAACGCCCATACTTAGCCCACGTGATGGTTAGTGCTATCAGGCCAGAGGCCCCTCGGATCAAATATCCAAATCGTAGTGGATTAGGAACGCGCGGTAACAAGCAGAGACTCACGAAAGATGTGACCCCGTTGCCCCGTCTCGAGGACTTGCGGCAAGGGCTAGGAATGCCCGGCCACGCCTCGTAATTCTCTCGCGGGCACCCTCCAGGTCAACCCGTCTCCACATCACTCGCAATTAAGCACGCGCGGGTACCCATCAGGGTCGACCCGTCTTTCCAAGTAACAGTGGTAACAGTCCAAGAAACCGTGAGTCCAAACATCAAGGGGAAAACACGAGGAATCACCCCCGGTGTATTCCACTCAATGTAGTCGTCAAGGTGAACATAAGAGGATTCACCCTCGAGGTCCACACTTGAGGGGTTGCACGACAGAGTCGTATCGGAAGTGGTTAAAGAGGAAATCACCCTCGATGACCACAACCGGATAACTATACTACAGGGTTAATATCAGAAGTGCTGCAGAGGTTTCACCCTCGGTACTCGATAGTAACCTAGTAGTGTCGAGCAACTAAGGGGAAGTGATGTGCGGTGTCGGGGCCTGGTCTTCGATCCCGTTGATCGGGTCTTCAATGATGAAGCAGGGGCAACAAGGACATGGTGGGGGTCACTGATGGGTCTCTAACCAACCTATACTAAGCAGTTTAGGATAAGCAGGTAGGTAACAAAGCAGGTTACAATAAACAGGCTATGCAATGAATAGGAGCAACAATAATAAAGTAGTAAAAATCTAGTGCAAGCAATAAGAGAATGGAATGGGCGATATCGGGATGATCAAAAGGGGGCTTGCTGGTTGCTCTGGCAAGAGAGAGGATCGTCAAGATTGTAGTCGAGGCGGCACCGCAGCGTCGGTCTCGTAGTCTACCAAGAGAAGAGGGGAAGAAACAATGAATACACGATAACAGATGCAAAACGATGCATGACATGCCAAGAAGCGAAGCTAGGCGTGTCCTAACGTGGTAAGAAGGTCTTGGTTTAGGGGAAGGCATCAGGAAGTTATCCTGTTCGGACGTCTGTCATCTGAGATGAACCGGAGGAGAAAGTTTGCAGGTTCGATAGGTTAGAGGCGTGCGGTGGACGAGCGGATTGCGATCCGAATCGTCTCGTCGTTCGAGCAACTTTCATGTTGAAAATATTTTAATCAAGACTCGGGTTAAAAGTTATGAATTATAAAAGATTTTATTAATTTCGGAATTTTATTAATTAATTAATTAATTTGAAAAGCATTTATGACATCAAGATGAGGTCTTCCGGCGTCATCACCAACGGGGTTGACTAAGTCAACCTGCCGTGTGGGTCCCACATGTCATACACTATTAGCTTAATTAGCCTAATCGATTAATTAACCTTAGTTAATTAGGTTAATTAAGTTAATTAATAATTAGTGTTAATTAATGCAGAATTAATTAGTTTAATTAATTATTCAATTAATTTAACTAATGATTAGGTTTAACTAATCGAAATTAATTAGTTTAATTAATTAGTTAATTAGATTAATTCCTTTTTATTCATTTTTAGAATCATTTTAAAAAACGTTCTTTTCGTTTAATGATGGGGTGGGGCCCCTGTCGTTGTCACGTGGCCTAGCAGGTGCAGGCGCCTGTAGAAGTCTTGGTCTTGCCCGATCCGGCAGACCCGGCCCGGGGGGGCGACCAGGCGGATCGGGCGTGCGGCGGAAGTGGCTGGGTTACACGCGCGGCCGGCCGGCGAGCGACGCCGGTGAGGGGGGGGGCGACGGGAGGCCGGTGGCGGGCTCGGGAGAAGGGGGGGAATCGGGGGCCCGGTCGGAGCGGGGCTCGGGAGAAGGGGGGGATCGGGGAGCGCTGGGCTCGGGGCTCATGGCTAACGCCGCCGACGAGGTCGCCGACGGGGGAGGAGAAGGAAAGGGGAGAGGGAGGGCACGGTGGCCGGGGCGCGCCGGGCCGCCGAGGCCTCGGGTCGGATCCGGCTGGGCGAGAGGGGAAGCGGGGGGGGCGTCGGAGCTCGTCTGGGCGGTCGGAGGGACCGGAGGGACGGGAGGGGGGAACGCCGACGAGGGAGAGGGAGGAGGAGGTCGAGGCTCACGGGGGTGCAGGTCTCGGGCGGTTGCTCGAGGGAGGTCGGGGCGGGCGGGAGGGGGCCGGGAGGCACGCCGGCCGAGCGAGGCCGAGCCGGATCACTGTCATGATCGCGGGCTCGGTGGGGAGGCGGAGGGGAGGAGGGCTTGCCGGGCGGCGTGGAGGAGGAGGGAGGAACGGCGCGGCGGGGGGGGGGGGGAACGGCGGCGGGGGGGGATCACGACGGGGAGGCTGTCGGTGGCGCCTGCCCGATCCGGATCGGGTCGGGGAGGCGAGGGTGGGGCGGCGGGGAGGGTGGGAGCGAGTGGGGGCTAGGGTTTTCCTGGGGGATAAGGAGAGGGGGAGTGGCCGGCTGGGCCGGCCTGGTGGCTGATGGGGCTGGCCCAGGAGGGGGAAGGAGATGGGCCAAGTGGGGAGTGGGGAGGGCGGCTGGCTGGGCGGTGGGGGTTTATCCCCTCCCAGTTTATTTTCCTTTTTTTATATCTTTTTGACAGATTCGAAACAACGATTAGAAACTTAACAGAACCGGGGGGGTTTACTGTTGCAAAGCCATCCGGGCGTTACAAGCAATTAGCTAGAGTAGCTCCGTGCAGAGCATTGTAGACATAGAGATTTGCAAAATACTTACGGCTCTGAATGTGACAGACCCGTTGACTAAAATTATCTCACAAGCAAAACATGATCACACCTTAGTACTCTTTGGGTGTTAATCACATAGCGATGTGAACTAGATTACTGACTCTAGTAAACCCTTTGGGTGTTGGTCACATGTCGATGTGAACTATGGGTGTTAACCACATATAGATGTGAACTATTGATGTTAAATCACATGGCGATGTGAACTAGATTATTGACTCTAGTGCAAGTGGGAGACTGAAGGAAATATGCCCTAGAGGCAATAATAAAGTTTTATTTATTTCCTTATATCATGATAAATGTTTATTATTCATGCTAGAATTGTATTAACCGGAAACATAATACATGTGTGAATACATAGACAAACAGAGTGTCACTAGTATGCCTCTACTTGACTAGCTCATTAATCGAAGATGGTTATGTTTCCTAACCATAGACATGTGTTGTCATTTGATTAATGGGATCACATCATTAGGAGAATGATGTGATTGACATGACCCATTTCATTAGCTTAGCACTTGATCGTTTAGTATGTTGCTTATGCTATCTTCATGACTTATACAAAGTTCACGCAACTATGAGATTATGCAACTCCGTTTACGGAGGAACACTTTGTGTGCTACCAAGCGTCACAACGAATCGGGTGATTATAAAGGTACTCTACAAGTGTCTCCGAAAGTATATGTTGAGTTGGCATGAATCAAGATTAGGATTTGTCACTCCGATTGTCGGAGAGGTATCTCTGGGCCTTCTCGGTAATACACATCACATAAGCCTTGCAAGCATTGCAACTAATGAGTTAGTTGTGAGATGATGTATTACGGAACGAGTAAAGAGACTTTCCGGTAACGAGATTAAACTAGGTATTGGATACCGACGATCGAATCTCGGGTAAGTAACATACCGATGACAAAGGGAACAACGTATGTTGTTATGCGGTTTGACCGATAAAGATCTTCGTAGAATATGTAGGAACCAATATGGGCATCCAGGTTCCGCTATTGGTTATTGACCGAGAATGGTTCTAGGTCATGTCTACATAGTTCTCGAACCGTAGGGTCCGCACGCTTAAGGTTTCAATGACGGTTATATTATGAGTTTATGTATTTTGATGTACCGAAGGAGTTCGGAGTCCCGGATGTGATCACGGACATGACGAGGAGTCTCGAAATGGTCGAGACATAAAGATTGATATATTGGATGGTTATATTCGGACACCGGAAAGGTTCCGGAAGTTTCCGGAGAAAACCGGAGTGCCGGAGGGGTTACCGGAACCCCCCGGGGAAGTTATGGGCCTTATTGGGCCAAGAGGGGAGAGAGAGGGCTGCACCAGGAGGTGGCGCGCCCCCATGGGGAGTCCGAATTGGACTAGGAGGGGGCGCCCCTTCCTCTCTCTCCTCTCTTTCCTTCCCTTCCTCTTCCTAGTAGGACTAGGAAGGGAGTCCTACTCCTACTAGGAGGAGGACTCCCCCCTCCCTTGGTGCGCCCCAAGGGCCGGCCGGCCCTCCCCCTTGCTCCTTTATATACGGGGGCAGGGGGGCACCCTAGGACACACAAGTTGATCTTCGTGATCGTTCCTTAGCCGTGTGCGGTGCCCCCCTCCACCATATTCCACCTCGGTCATATTGTAGCGGTGCTTAGGCGAAGCCCTGCGACGGTAGAACATCAAGATCGTCACCACGCCGTCGTGCTGACGGAACTCCTCCCCGACGCTTTGCTGGATCGGAGCCCGGGGATCGTCATCGAGCTGAACGTGTGCTAAGAACTCGGAGGTGCCGGAGTAATGGTACTTGGATCGGTCGGATCGTGAAGACGTACGACTACATCAACCGCGTTGATATAACGCTTCCGCTTTCGGTCTACGAGGGTACGTGGACAGATACTCTCCCCTCTCGTTGCTATGCCATCACCATGGTCTTGCGTGTTCGTAGGAAAATTTTTGAAATTACTACGTTACCCAACACACTACTCGTCCCTTCGAATTGCTTCACATGGACCTCTTTGGTCCTAATCATTACTCAGCTGTCGTTAATGATGCATCTCTATATGGCTTTGTTATTGTTGATGATTACTCTCGTTACACATGGGTACACATTGTTACTTACAAGAATCAAGTGCAGGAAGTCTTCAAACGATTTTCCTCGAGGGCTTCAACTAACTTTGGTGTGAAGATCAAACACATCAGGAGTGACAATGGAACTGAGTTCAAGAATTCCGGTCTTGATGCCTATCTTGATGAACTTGGTATTACTCATGAGTTATCTGCTCCCTATACCCCTCAGCAGAATGGCGTCGTGGAGCGCAAGAACAGAACTCTTGTTGAGATGGCTCACACTATGCTTAATGAATACAAAACGCCTAGTCGTTTTTGGATTGATGCAATTGATACTGCGTGCCACATCATCAACAGAGTATATCTTCACAAATTCTTCAAGAAGACTGCCTATGAACTCCTCACTGACAAGAAACCCAATGTAAGTTATTTCAAAGTCTTGATTGCTAAATGCTGGATTAGAGATCCTCATCACAATTCTAAATTTGCACCAAAGCACATGAAGGTTTTATGCTTGGTTATGGAAAGGACTCGCACACCTCTGAGTCTTCAACATCGCTCTTCACAAGATTGTTGATACTGTAGATGTGCGGTTCGATGAAACTAATGGCTCGAAGAGAGCACCTACCTTCTATGTTAGATGAACCAGCACCGAGGAATCTATCAGGTTCAAGGCATCCGAGGATGTCATTCCTCATGAAGAATCTCTTTGAAGAATTCATTCTGACGTGAAGAATGTCGAAATGATGCACTGAAGGTAATGTGAAGACAATGGTCTTGAGGAAAATGATCATATTCCTCGGCGACAACCAGCTCATCCTCGCGTTGCAAAAGAAGTACAAGTGGACATGATCATCGATGACATTGAAGCGCCAGTCCTCTCACACGCTCAAAAGCTTCACATTTATCTAACTTTTGTGGGCACTATGCTTTTGTCTCTATCACAGAGCCCACTAAGGTAGATGAAGCATTTCGAACCTGAGTGGATTCAGGCCATGCAAGAAGAATTACATCGATTCGAGCTCAACAATGTCAGGAACTGGTCAAACGTCCAGATCCTCGCAAGCATAATATCATTGGCACAAAGTGGATCTACCGCAACAAGCAAGATGAAAATGGCCTTGTGGTGAGGAATAAGGCATGACTAGTAGCTCAAGGCTACACCCAGGTTGAAGGAATTGATTTCGATGAAACTTTTGCACCTGTTGCTAGACTTGAGTCTATTCGCATATTACTCGCCTATGCTAACCATCACAATATCACTTTATATCAAATGGATGTGAAAAGTGCATTCCTCAATGGTAAGCTTGAGGAAGAAGTATATGTTGCTCAACCCCAGTGTTTTGAAGATCCAAAGAATCCCGACAAAGTCTTGAGACTCAACAAGGCCCTCTATGGTCTCAAACAAGCCCCACAGGCGTGGTATGATACATTGAAGGAATTCTTCGTGAAGAATGGCTTCACACCCGTTCACTCGACCCTACTCTCTTTACTAAATCATATGATGGTGAACTGTTTGTGTGCCAAATCTATGTTGATGATATTATCTTTGGCTGTCTTGACCAACGTTATAGTGATGAATTTGCCTATATGATGTGTGAAGAATATCAAATGTCTATGATGGGAGAGTTGAAATTCTTCTTAGGTCTTCAAATTAAATCAACAACACAATGACATATTCATATCTCAGAGAAATACCTCAAAGATGTCTGAAGAAATTCGGCATGCAAGATTGCAAAGGTGTCAAAATTCCTATGCCCACAACTGGCCATCTATGCAATCGATGAAAATGGTATTGACTTGATCACAAGGTATACCGCTCCATGATTGGTTCTTTATTGTACTTATGTGCATCTAGGCCAGATATAATGCTTAGTGTTTGCATGTGTGCCCGATTTCAAGCTACAGAAGGAATCACACCATAAGGTCTGTGAAGCATATTCTTCGATATCTAGCTCACACACCAACACTAGGATTATGGTACCCCAAGGGCTCTACTTTTGATCTCATTGGATATTCGACTCGACTATCTGGTGATCGTGTGGACCGCAAGTCAACATCTGGTACTTGTCATTTCCTTGGACGATCTTTGGTCTGTTGGTCCTCGAAGAAACAGAACTGCGTATCACTGTCTACTGCGGAAGCTGAATACATTGCTGCTGGCTCGTGTTGTGCTCAATTGCTGTGGATCAAGCAGACTCTCAAGGACTACGGCATCAACGTGAAGAATGTGCCTCTCTACTGTGACAATGAGAGTGCCATCAAGATTGCTCACAACCCAGTTCAGCACTCGAAGACAAAGCACATTCAAATTCGTCATCATTTTCTTCGTGATCATGTGTTAAAGGGCGACATCTTCATCGAGCATGTGAAGACTGAAGAACAGCTAGCCGATATCTTCACTAAGCCCTTGGATGAGAAGAGATTTAGCAAGTTGCGGTGTGAGCTAAATATCTTAGAATCTTGAACGTTCTTTGAAAAGGACACACATCCCGACACTTATGCAAAATTGATGACTTAGATGTGCAACACATGAAGAAACATTTTCTTCAATCAATGAAGAATAACATTCTAAGTGTGAAGAAATTAATGAAGAATTTGATTCTCAGAACCCTACGACAATTGTACTCGGTGTCTGAAATCATCATTCTTATACGGTGGGTCACGCCACCACCAAAGTTGAAAATCTTCAATTTGAGTTTTTTCCTCAGTTTTTCAAATTCTTCAACTTTGCAAAATCTTCACTGTTTCTGTCGTTTTTCTTCATTGGCAATACATATATATATGGGCTTATGTCCTCTACAGCATTCACTTATGGCTATTTCTTCAAGTCGCTTTTTCTGCTAAGTGAATGTGATCGGACCCTTCCCCCTCTATGCTATACTCAACCCAATCTATTCACAAATTCTTCATGTGTGTTCTATTTGAAACTCGTTCAAAATCTTCACTGTGTCCTTGTCAGCTGAAGAAATTGCGAACGGAACTTTAAAACTGATCTTATCTAAATTTTCGGTTTTGCCGCTCAAACCGTTCCGCATCCCACGATGCATTATTTTACTCACCCACGATCGCTTTACGATCTCCACTATCAAGATGCGTGGGTGACACATGTCGGAGAAGGAGAATGGTCAGGGGCACGTTCGTCCTAAATCTTCGGGCGAACAGTTTTTCACTGCCTCTATAAATACCCCTCTCTCCATCCTCACTTCTTTTACTCCGCTCGACCTCTCTCTCCCGTTCGAGCTCCTCAAACCCTAGCGCCGCCGCTACTCCATCGTCGCCGGTGAGGAAGAGCTTCACTGCCTCGACCTCGTTGCCGACGTACTCACGCCGACTGCGGAAATCCTCACTCCGCCGTCGCTGTAGCTGTCTTCCTCCGCCAAGTTAGGGCGTGGAAGATCTGAACAGACGAGCTTCACATCTACAACACCCAGTTCGTCGTGTTCTTCATTTAGGGTAAATAAAAGTTACTTTTACTACCCTCGTTGATCCAAATCTTACACTACAAAATCTTCAAAGGTGTTTTATTCTTCAAATCCTCACACACAAACACCTCACAAGTTATATGCTCTTGATTCGTTTCTCTAAGCAATCATTTTCTTCAAGATTCCTAAATTGTGTGGATCCTCGATCTGTACAACTCTGGAACCTAAGACAAAGAACGCTTAGTGAAATTCTTCAAGGCTCATCTGGTCAAAATCCTCAAAACTTGTTTTTTTTGGAAAACCTTCTGAGAACGCATATGACCTCTCAAAATTCCTCGCAACTATACTGCATTCACGGTACTCATGTCCGCTGCTGAATCACTAGGTTCTCATCAACTTAACTCATTTGCAGCGTTCCTCGAAGAAAAGTTGCATACTTCTTCAGAGAATTCATTTGTTCAAATTCCTCAGCTGAAGAATATGGCGAAGGAAAGAAGCCACAGAAAGGAGGAAAGAGGCCTGAGGTCATGACCGCGTTTGAAATCCCTGAGGAAATTTATGCTGATTATTGCACACCTGATGAAGCCGAGTTCGGCAAAGAGAACAAAAATCAGCGCAAGGTGCGCATACAAAGGATTGAACGGAGATGGGCACGGGAATGGAGGGAGTACAGATATGTAACTCCAAAGTACATGAAGAAATTCGCACTCAATCCTCCATGCCCAAGAGCTCCATTGGCACCTGGCCAAGAAGCTGACCCCACCAGCATCAAGCGTGGTGAGGACTTTCCTGAAGAATGGGCCAAGCGCCAAGCCAAGTTGGCAAGACAAGCCAATGAGGCAGTGAGGAAATTCAATGAGGACTCTTCTACTGCTGCTGCCCCTGAGGCCTCTGTTAAGCCAAGAAAAACTATGCCAAAGAAGCCCGCTCACAAGCCAAGTGCTTCACCAACAGTGCCCTCACGGCCAAGTTCTTCAGCATTGCCCTCATGGCCAACTCCTCATGCTGCTCCTGCTCCTCCAAAATCCTCAGCTCCTTCAAAGTCCTCAGCAGCTCCTCCCAAATCCTCAGCAGTTCCGACAAAGTCCTCAAGACTGTGCATCCGCCACGTGCCAAAGGACTGCAGCTTCTCCATTGCCTCGGTGTCTCAGCAAGTTCCTCAGCTGCACCAAAGTCTTCGTCTGGCCCAACTCTGCTGAAGACTAAGGCCACAGCTGGACGAGGTCCTCGGCCAAGTCCCAAGAAGAAACAGGTTGCTTTCCAAGAGCCACCTGAAGATGATGAGGCTGATGATGATGAACTTGCGGAAATCATCAGAGATCACCAAGAAAGGGCCGCTAGAGCCAAAGGCACATCTGTGCCACTGCTGTTGGATCCGAGGAAAATCCTCGATTATATTGATCTCTGGCACAAGGATCCAAACACCCCTATGCCTGATTTTCATCTGACCCCTGGACAAAGTCATATGTTGACCCATTTCATCACTGAAGAGAAATGGAAGTTTGAAAAGGCAAGAGAGATCAAGAAAGCTCAATACAGAAAGGAGAAGTTCCTGAAGAAAAACGTTGTCAAAATGACACCTGAGGAACTTCTCAAGGTCCAGAATGAAATCCAAGCCCTCAGCAAAAACTTCGATGCTTATTATGCTGATTGGCAAGGAGCCAAGGTCAGATTCGTCAACCTGACGAAGAAGTTCACAAATGTTGCTGCCCCAACGCAACATGAAATTCCTCAGGCTGGAGCCTCAGCTCAATAACTGAAGAACATGCCAGCACTGATGAAGTTCAGCTGCTGAAAAAATGCGAGTTCAGGCTGATGATCCCATTCCACGGCCGAAGAAATTGCCGGGCATCCACTAGTGGTGCGCTCAAGAAATCGAACAAGACAGGCAATCGCATCGCCATACCGAGGAAATTCAACCAGATTCCTCGGCTCCTCCTGCGCCAACACCAACTCCAATTCTTCCATCGCCTCGATGTGAAGAAAACCAAGGCTGCAGAATCGAGCTGCTTTGTGAAGAAATGGAAAGCATCACTGCATCAAATTCTTCGGCTGCGAAGAAAATGAAGCCTATGACCAGCTCCTTTGAAAATCCTATTGATGCCGTTCCAATTTCCTCAATTCCATAAAAGGACCTTGTTCCTTTTGATGAAGATTATGTGATCCCAAGGCTGAAGACTGAAGACTTCTTTAGCGAGCACGTATTCTTCACTGATTACAATCCATATGATTCTGCTCGCATAAGGAAGAGGCGTTTCTGGACTGCCAGCCAAGCCAATTTCTATTCCTCGGTGCTTTTCAATAAAGACAAAGTCTTCGATCATGCTCATATTCCTCATGTGGACATGGAGTCTCCGCCAGCTTGAGCCAGGTCCTCGGTGTTCTTCATGACGCAGACTTCAATTTTCTGCGATATCTGTGGATGGAATGAAGAACTCATTCTTCAATTCTATGCAACGCGCACATCACGGAGACGCCAAGACGTGAACTCATGGGTATTAGACTGGATGTCCGAAAGTACTCACTACAAGGCACCAAGAACTGAATTGCTTCGTGCTCTACCCCTCGGTCCTCCACTTGATGGTGCTCGTTGTATCTACAACGAACCGAACTTTCAAATCACTATATGCAAGTCTTGATGAAGCCTTTGAAGCCAAGGCAGGCCCCAAGAACCAAATTCCTCGTCAAGGAATTATTGTATGTGCCTCGGACTATCTATCAGATTCTGACGAAGACAATGAGTCCTATCAAAGGCCACGACTCGAATGATGAAGAAGTCGTTGGCATCATGAAGAATATGCTTTTCAACATCATCCATGGCGTTCCCGTCAACTTCCATGATTTCTTCATGAGGACTCTGGCAAACATTGCTATCTCACCATTTGAGCTGAAGCCTTATGCGCCTTGGATAATGAGATTCATCGGACAAGGTCTTCATTCAATTACAAGGCTGATACTCGAACCACTGCAGCTACTTGCCCCGATTGAAGTCCTCAAATGACATTTACCTCGGTGATGACAAGGGCAAGGCTACTTGCTGTGATCGATGAAGGCATTCGTCCATTGGATGGACAGTTTAGCAAGCAGCATCCTACTCCACCAATGATGACTCGCCACACATGACTCGCCGCAAATACCTCGGTCAAGCAAAGTCCTCAAGCTCTCGCACCTGTGGTGATGACGATCGTGAGTTACTCCTCGTCTTCATCGGAAGGTTGATCGCAATCATAAATGGGTCAAGCGTCGGTTTGGTTCAATTCTTCACAACATGACCTCAACACACGGTGCAAAGTGAAGAAAAACCATTACTACCTCCATGAAACCTTCAAACGCACTGGCTGTTCTTTCACATGTCTACTGAGCGGAAGAACTGACGACAATGGGACTCAAGGAAGAATTTGACTGGTCTGCACCTCCTCAGAAGAAATACAAGAAGGTCAAAGTTCCTTCCTTGGTGGCCAGCTCCTATTCTTCATCGCGACACCGATGAAAATGAAGACTTGGACGACACATGGCAGGCCCTACGACAACAACCGACCCTAACAACGCTGGCGCTCCTTCTTCAACTTGAAATTCTTGAGCGTTAGTCCTCGGCCGATCCTTTTGGTCATTCGATGACAAAGGGGGAGAAATTTGAGTTAGTCTTCAAGCGGGTCTATTATATGGGCAATTTATTTTGTTAAGTTACAACTCTCGTTCTTCTGAAACTTTTATTGGATCGAGTTGTAATCTTAAACCTGATGGTGCTTTGATACTTTTGATGCACTGTGCTCTTGCACTATGCTCTGATTCTCTTGAGCTTCTTGAGCTCTGATACTCTTGATGCATTATTTTGCATGCTTGTTCCTCATTAATGTTATCGCACGCATGCTGAATTACCTCAAGCACCATATCTCATCATGCATTTCAAATTCTTCATATTATATGTCAAATGCGTGTATGAATTACAAGATATAGGGGGAGATCTCCATGATTCAACTCTTCAAATGTGCATTGCCTCAAAAGCAAATTCCTCACTATGCACATCTTCAGGGGGAGTTCTTCTATATCTTGCAATCAAATTCCTCAATATCAGTATTTACATTTCATATGTTTATCCCCGTTGAAAACTTAACCTATATTGTCATCAATCACCAAAAAGGGGGAGATTGTAAGTGCATCTAGTGCCCCTTAGTGATTTTGGCGTATTGAAGACTTATAGGTTAAGGAACTAATGCGTCTGTGAGTGTACACAGGTCTATAAGTCTATGAGGAGTTTGATATTTACAGAGAAAGTCGACCCCTAAAAATGAAGTCCTTCGACTGAAGACTTTGATATTCGAAGACTTTTCAAGACTTTGAAAGTGAAGAAATTGGTGTGACCTTGAAGACTTGATATTCATTTGAGGAACATGAAGCGTGAAGACTTTTGTTTTCGTAGTTTCATTTTCTCTTTCTTGGGTCATAGGAAACACCGATTGTTAAAGGGGGTCGAGGAAATACTAAGGAAAAATTTCCATGTGATGCTCAACTCAAAATCCTACACCTACCAATCCTTCGAGTGAAGCCTTTGAAATCTCATACAGTTCAGTCAATTTCTTCAATGGATGAGACGAAGTTCTTCCGTCACGAGGAATTTGTTCGGACCGAGGAGTTAGGAATTCGCCATCTGGATTGCCTACGATGAGGAACATGATAGCCCCGAGGAATTTGATATTCAAATTTTCGACCGCTTCTGTCTTCGCGCTTGATTGTCCCAAAATATCTTATCCACCTAACGGTCATATCATTGAAGGGCATTTATGTCTTATCATGTCGGGCTACTCCCTAGGCTATAAGTAGCCGCCCCTACAACCACTAGCTGGTTGGCTGCTCCGAGAGAAACTTGACACTTGTCATTTGAGAGCAACCCATCCTCCGAGGACTTTGGCGAAAATCATCGAGTGAGAAAAACCCAAAACCAAACCCTACAAACCCAAAGTGATTGAGCATCATGAAGAGATTGATCTGCGTGGATCCGACGCTTGTTACCTTTGAAGACTGTGCTTCTTCCAGACGGTTAGGCGTCATGGTCTAGAGCATCCAAGAGGAATTGTGGATCGCCGAGTGACCAAGTCTGTGAAGGTTTGGAAGTCGCTCAAGACTTACCACGAGTGATTGGACGAGGTGCGTGTGACCTTAGTTCAAGGAGAATACGGTGAGGACTTGGTGTCTGAGCTGCGTGCTTTCAGCGATCGGGTGTCCGGACTGTGTGTCCTCGAGTTTAAATACTCAGCCGCTCCAACCAAACGCATAACCGAGACAGCAGTTGGAACTGGTCTACCAAATCATTGTCTTCACCAACCTTCTGGTTCTATCTCCTCAACCCTTTCATTTCCTCATTCTTGTGTTGAGTGTTTATTCATATCTGTGTTTGAAGACTTTGATCAAGACTTTCTCAATTTCCTCGGTTCAATTTCTTCATCTGTTTGTCTTCATCTTGAGCTATCCTGTGTTTACGCTTTTACGTACTCTTTGTTTATCTTCATTTCATCATGATGACCATGCCCGCATTCTCGTTATGCTTACTTCGAGTACTTATTCATTGCAAGTAGTTCTTCGCTAAGGAATTTCCACACCGCAAATTCCTCAGTGAAGAATTCATAAAAATCGCCTATTCACCCTCCTCTAGTCGATATAACGCACTTTCACTCTTGGGCCGCTTGCGGGGAGCGACACAAGAGGGGGTGAGGGGTGTAGATGGCAACAGTGTTTGAATAGTGCAACTCAACTTATGGGTGCAAGGCTGTGAGCAGCCATCGAGCATTAGATCATCTCTAGCAGATCCTGCAAACATGGCCATCCAGTAAAATAACCGCCAATTTGCGGGATAGACCCCGTAAAGCCGGCCAGAATAGATCCCCCAAAATCATCCATCCTAATTTTTTTTACGGGATCCTGAGTTCGTGAGCTCATTTCCTCTATAGCTACGGGACTCCGTCCTCCTTTTACAATATTCTCTATTTTTGGCGGGAGGGAAATTTCAACCCCAACTGCTTCCCTCGCAGCCGGCGCCACAACCTACCGAGCTCGATTCCGGCTGAATAGAGAAGCCCCGCATCTCGCCGCCGCTGCCGGTGCCCCGCCATGGCCTGGGTATCGATCGCCGGTGCCCCTGCGAGCTGCCACCGCCACCGAGCTGTTGTTGCCGTCGCCCGCGAGCTCCCTCCCCGTCGCCGCCACTAACACATCCCTCGGCCCTGCACCGGAGCTCGTCCACGCCGCAAGGTGCACCCAGTTGTAAATTTAGATTTTGTTTCTTGGGTGTTTTGTGCTATTTTGCAGGGACTTGATTGATTTTTTTACGGGATCTGTTCTGCCAAAACATGTGCATGAGATGTAAAACATGAAAAACCGTTTTATGGTTTCCTGTAAACTGACTTCACGGTACGATGTTTTAAGGCATCTGCTAGAGATGCTCTAAAAATGTGCATGAGATTGATTGGCACCTTTTTTAAGCAGAGCAGAGAGATAAATCATCAAGTGTCGTTGTACTGCCCACCGGACACCCCTCAAGCGGACGATGCTCTACTGTTGTCTCTATGACACATGTCAGTGACCAAAGGTAGGTGCACCGAAGCTGTGTCCCCCCAAGCACACGCCCCCGGCGCCGCGGCGACTCCCCAATTCCTCCGTCCGGCTATCTCTCACCCCTCTCCGGTCAGCCGCGTTCGAGGCCGCTCGCCGGCGGGCAGGCCCACGGGTCCTGCCTCCTGCGTTCCCTTCCTCGTCGACGGAGGTGCGCTGCTCCTCCCGCGCTTTCCGCTCGGGCGCTGGGGCCTCCTATTCGTCGCCTCTGCCGAGCGCGTTCGGCATTGATTGCAACCCGCGGCGGAGGAGGCGGCGGCGCTGGTTGCTGCGCGCGCGCGCGCGCCGAGCGTCGCAGGCGACGCCACTCGATCGCGGTGCGCCTCTTCAGCGGACGCACGCACCTCCCCAGAGGGCGAGTCGAGCTCGGCTGGAATCGGCCAGCAATGCCAACCGCCCGCCTGTCCTCCATCTCCACCTCCTCCTTCAGGGCTCCTTCACGAGCCCCCCTCGCCGCCTTGGCTGCCGCCACGGAACGCGTTCGCGCTGGAACGCTAAGCCGGGAGGACGCACACCACCTGTTCGACGAATTGCAAGGCCAAGCCGCCGCAGTCCCGGAACGCGGGCTGAACAACTTTCTTGCCGCACTAGCCCGTGCACCGCCCTCAGCTGCCTGCAGCGATGGTCCGGGCCTTGCCATTGCCCTCTTCAACCGCATGTCCCGAGGCGCTGGTGCACGGGTGGTGTCGCCTACGCTCTGTACCTATTCCATCCTCATGGACTGCTGCTGCCACGCAGGCCGCCCGGACTTGGTGGTTGCCTTCTTCGGCCGCCTCCTCAGGTTGGGGCTGCGCTTGAATGTCATCTCCTTAAGCAATCTCCTCAAGGGGCTCTGCCAGGCCAAGCGTTCAAATGAGGCTTTGGACATGCTGCTCCACCGGATGCCCGAACTGGATTGTGCGCCTGATGTCTTCTCGTTCAACATAGTAATCAACGGCTGCTTGAAAGAAGGTGAAGTAGACAAAGCGTGCAATCTCTTCCATGAGATGCCCCAACTGGGAGTTCAACCTAATTTGGTGACCTACACCTCAATTATCGATGCACTAAGCAAATTCGGAGCAATGGACATGGCAGAAGTGGTCCTTCGGCAAATGGTTGATCAAGGCATTGGACCAAACGTTGTGACATATACTAGTCTGATCCATGGATATTCCACTTCAGGTCAGTGGAAGGAGGCAGTTAGGTTATTCAAGAAAATGATAAGTCTTGGTGCTCTACCAGATACCGTCATGTGGAACTCATTTATGGATTCACTTTGCAAGCATAGAAGGACAAAGGATGCTAGAGATATTTTTGACTCCATGGCTGCAAAGGGCCAAAAACGTGATGTTTTCTCCTATTCTACTATGCTTAACGGGTATGTGAAAGAAGGATGCTTTGATGATATGACTGGTCTCTTCAATTTGATGCTACAGAATGGTGTTGTACCTGACCACCATATTTTCAACATACTGATCAATGCATATGCTAAACGTGGACTGATGGATGAGGCTATGCACATGTTCGAAGTAATGAGGCAACAAGGAGTAAACCCGGATGTAGTTAGCTATCGAATCATAATGGATTCACATTGCAAAACAGGTAGGATGGATGCTGCCATGGACACATTTAATCAGATGCTCAATCAAGGAGTTTCACCTAATATAGGTGTTTACCGGTGTCTGGTTCTGGGTTCTTGTTCTCATGGTGATTTTGTGAAGGCCAAGGAATTGATTTCTGAAGCAGTTAATAGAGGTCTGTGTTCTAACAGTGTGTTCTTCTATCCTTTAATAAACGACCTGTGCAAAGAAGGAAAGGTTAAGGAGGCACAGGATATGTTTGACTTCATTGTAGGTATTGGTCAGCGGCCTGATGTGATTATGTACAATTCACTGATGGATGGATATTGCCTTGTTGGCAAGGTGGAGGAAGCACTGAGAGTACTTGATGCTATGAAGTCTGCTGGCCTCCAACCTACTGCTGTTACGTATGGTATACTTCTTAATGGCTACTGTAAAATTGGAAGGATCGCCGCTGCATTGAGTCTTTTCATGGAAATGTCACTCAGCGGAGTTAAGCACACGACTATTATGTACAACATTATACTTGATGGGCTGTTTTGCTCTGGGAGAACAGTTTCTGCAATGGAAAAATTCCATACGATGACTGAAAGTGGCATACCAGTGGGCATTGACACATACAACATAGTTCTTAGTGGACTTTGTAAAAATAACTGCACTGGTGAAGCAATAGTGCTGTTCAAGAAACTACGTGCAATGAATGTGAAGATTGATGTCATAACACTCACTATCATGATTTCTGCAATGTTTAAAAGTAGGAGAATTGAAGAAGCCAAGGATTTGTTTGCTACTATATCAGCCATCGGGTTGGTGCCTTCTGTTGTGACTTACAGTGTAATGATGACGAATTTCATAAAAGAAGGGTTGTTGGCAGACGCTGATGATACCTTTTTGGTAATGGAGAAAGCTGGCTGTGCTCCCAACTCCAGTCTGCTAAATCAGGTGGTCAGGGTGTTGCTGGAAAAAGGTGCAGTTGTAAAGGCTGCAACTTATCTCGCTAAACTTGATGCTAAACAGCTGTCAGTTGAAGCTTCAACGATTTCGTTAATAGTATCTCTCTTCTCAGGGGAAGGGATACTAAGGGAGCATGTAGAGTTGCTTCCAGTAAAGTACCAGCCTCCTCAGAGTTCGGCTGACAATTGAAAGAGCATACTTGAACTTCGTACTGAAAAACAAGGTGGTAAATCGAAGTAACAAGCCTGACTCCTGAGGGTCATATGAGTTTCCCCCTTTTTCTGATGAAGAAAGTGTAACTCTGATTTAGAATATTTGGATATCTGTCACACATTACATATTTATCAGCATCCAAGTTTGTGGCAAAGTACTTAGCCACTTGCCTATGGGAATGCCCAATCTCCGCGTTTATGCATTCATGCCGCAAGAAGGCGTGACCAAGGAGTGCAACACAAACCAGATATAAAATAGTCTGTTTAATAACTGTGAGATGGTTGATGCACTGCTTTTGCTCTCTGTTGATGATACTTACTATTTAGTTCACTCTTAAAACTCCAACTAAGCTTATGATCTCTCTCTTCATAATTTTATAGAAAGTTAGGTTGCTCTAGATTAAATGCTTGCATTTTTGAAATTTCAGCAACCGTTGCTCGTAAACCCAATTTCACCTGGTTACTTTCAGTTATACCTCTCTCAACAGTGGTGCTAATTTTTTCTGTGAAGCGTTAGGTGTGTTATGAACTGTGTTTTCATCTAAAATCTAGTTGCCTGCGCTAGTGCACTTTAGTTAGTAATCTGATGTTCTGTGCTAAGCATGCTTTGAAGATGAGAAGCGTTAAGCTACTCCCAGGAACTGCTGACTGTAAAAATACATTGCAGACGCCTAGGTCTCTCCGGTAAGAAATATTTACGTTTATTCATTGTATTGACTAACTGACTAATCATGAACAGAGCATGAAGGATCAGCGCTGTACTGCCATTGGGATTCTCATCTCAGAAATATTTGTCATGGTGCATTCTAGGGTGTTGACTGTTGCATTCTAGACATTTTTTAGATAAAAAGTTGTGCAATACGGAGGCCTCCAATGGAAGCACACATTTACACCTACTGGTATAGGTGTAAAAGTAGCTCCTTCGGTTGCAAGATCAGGCGTGGTGATCATTGGTTATGCTGTTAATCAGGAACGTTTAAATAAAGTACCGTTGCGCTAATGAAACAAGCAAATCAGAGTGGCGCAGCGGAAGCGTGGTGGGCCCATAACCCACAGGTCCCAGGATCGAAACCTGGCTCTGATATTAATTCTGTTTTTCTATTTCTTTTCTGGTCTGCATCATCTAGATTTTTCTCTGAAAAATATTGTAGTTTCTTGTTGCAGAGACGGATGCGTGGAAGGAAATGACATTGGAGTTCTTCATGTATACAATTATGCTTGAAGAAGAACATGGTTCAAAAGGTGTTTAAACGAAGGCACCAGAAAGAGTACTCTCTTATCACTCTTGATTCTTACAGATGTGAATCCTTGATAGTTACCTTATTTTTTTGAGGGAATCCTTGGTGTTGTGGAGCAAGGGCATTGTAATTTGCTAACTCTCAAGTGTCAGAGATTTTATAGTCATCATCAATTAGCATGATAGTATTTACAAAAATCTGGACGCAAAAGCTACCCAACTAGTACTACTTGTCTAGTTAGCTGGGGTACATGACCATCTTCAGCTATTAAAGCGCCCATCAGTAGCAGAGCGAATGAAGCGCCCTTCATTCGAAACTATCAAAGCGCCCTTCATTCGAAATTTTGTGCTGAATCAAGCTCGATAGAGTTTCTTCAGATTTAGGAAGCAAGACCAACGAAATTTCTGTGAACTGCTTTACCAGTTTACCACATTCTAATTGTGTTTATTTACAGTCTTACTTCTCACGGGACATCCGCTAGTTCAGCCTCATGCGCTTCGTTCGCTTTTCTTTACCAGGACAGCCAACATATCTTTGTGACGAGTCTTGGTCTGATGGTTAGACTCTATTTGTTTTGTGATGCAACATGCAAACAAACTTATATATCTTCTTTTCATGTTTATCAGCAAGAGACAAGACTTTATTAAAAGATGTCACAAGTGTAGATGAAATGCACGGCGAGCTGCTGCGAACCCATTTGCATAGTAGGTATGGTTTACCTCATCAGAATCACCGATTTCATGGCTGCATATGATCTTAAAAGCTGTCGCAAGTTTCAGAAGGTCCCAGTTCTCACAGTCAATGCCAGAAATTTTCTTCAGGTGGCGACCAATACATCGACAGCCTGGATAACGTTTCTCCTCAAAAGCATCAGTCAAACAAGACCGATGCGGTCGCAACAATCTGCTCATTCACCTGCAGGATGCAAAGAGGTTGATTCATCACTAAATAAAAATGTTGTGGCAATTTATTCTATAATTTTGGTTTTTGAAACCGCTATATTCTACAAAATATTATTGCATCCAAATCTGCTCACCATCTCTGGTTTGACATCAAAGCCATAACGACTCAACAGCATTTGTAGCCCCTGACTCATAGGGAGCAGGTCCTCTTTAGGCAGCTCTGATTTTTCTCTACGCACCAAACTAGGCATGAGACGCTTTAATCCCCACATTACCTCCATCACAAATTCATCATGCCGACAGGGTATTCCCTGAAAAAGGGTAACATGAAAAATGGCGCTCAAACTTGTGAACAATATAAGAAAACAAGGAGCTTATACATATATAGTTATACACACACCAAGCTTTTTTCAATTATAGGTTTATATTCCGGTTTCCCAAGTAGTAGCTCCTGCCCAGGTTCGGGTGATTTCATGATCATCTCCGTAAGCTGTTTGTTAACACCAGTATCAACATTAATGGTGCTGGACTTGTCATCAAAGGTTCGGAATTCCTTCATCCAAACAACCTGATAACAGAAATAATGAACAAAGGATGAGCACGTTCAGTTCAGAAAGCTTCAAACATTCCTCGCTAGCAGTTACTAAACAAGTAATGTTCGTACATCACAGTTGTGTAATACAAACTGAAAAAGAAAGAATGTCAGTTACAAATGATTGACACAAGGTCGACAATACTTGGAACGATTTGGCGACAAGCTTACGAGGAAAGGGATAAGAAGCAGTGACGATGAGAAGGGAAGGAAAATAAAGACTCACGTTTCTTGCCCTAGTACAAGTAGCGAAGTTTGCCCACACGCTCTGGAGACAAGGATGAAATACAGTACGAGTATATGGGTTAGTAATCGACGACAAGAGGAAGCAATTAGCACATGATCGATTATAAAATAACCAAAGGACGGAAGGAAGCAAGAAATACTTATCAAGTTACCTGCAGTGCATCTGGTGCGTAGAGGAAGAGCCCACAGAAGCAGAAGACGGCGAAGCCGGATGGCGTCTCTAGCAGCACCGAGACCGCCCCAACATTATTCAGAAAGCCCTCACCTGCGAACGATCACACCCAAACCAGGCGGGCTGGATTACGAACGAAAATCGAAGGTCCTCTCACCAGATCTAGGTTCCTCCTCCCTCCCTTGTATTTCGCAGAGAACGCGCCTGGGAGTTCATTCTCATACCAAACTGGATTGGATTGGGTGAGTGAGATTGAGATGGGGGATGATTCAGGGTGGACGACACGGTCCGGTCCAGCGGTCCGGCTCGTGGCCCGCTCGGCTCGGGCCAGCTCGGTCCTGGCCCGCTAGTTTAAATGGCCGGTCCGGTCCCTGCAAACAGGCCCGAGAAAATCTCGGTCCTGTCCGGTCTTTGACCGAGCTGACCGAGCGGACCGAAGGTGGCAGTGGGCGGCATGGCTGGGGCGTGGCTGGGGCATGGCGGGGGCGTGCCGACGGCTTGCCAGGGGCGTGGCGGGGGCGTGGCAGGTGCGTGGCGAGGGTGTGGCGGCTCAGGCGTGGCGGGGGCGCAAGAAACCGCCGTCGTCTACGTCCGTCGTCACGGGGCCGTCGTCCGCGCGGCCACTGGACTCGATGGCCCTGGAAACTATGTCCATTAGACGCGCCACACTCGGGTCCGTCGTCCCCGCCAACGAAATCGACCTGGGGGGTCCTACATCGCCGCATCGGTCGTCGTGCCTTTTATCTCCGTTCACTGACCGTCGTGCCAGATTCGTCGCTGATGAGCTCCCTCCGGTGTTCTTCTTCGTCATGTAGCTCCCTCTGGTTCTTCTGAAGCTCCCAGACATCTTTTCAACGAGCTGCGCTTCATCTAGCATTGCGTCCCCGATGAACTGCTCTCGCGGGAGCTCCAGAGCGCGCTCTGCCCATGTCTTGGCCGGTCCCGACGGTCCTCTCGGTCCGGCTCGTGGCCCGCCATTGCCGATCCGGTCCCTGCAAACAGGCCCGAGACACTGCTCGGTCCGGTTCGGTCCGGACCGCCGGCGTCCGGTCCAAACGCCGGCTCGGACCGGGACCGGACCGGCTCGGACCGTGTCCACCCTGAGGGATGATGAGTGTGGGGCCTGGGATCATCTTTCTGTGCCGCCGACGCGCCGGAGAAGGATCCGAAGGAGGAGGAGGAGGCGACGGAGATGGATCCGGAGGGGGAAGCCGTCGGGGCATTGCGAGCGGTTTGCATTAGAGGCGGAGACGGGCGGCGCCTCTGGATCTCTTTGAATAAGAGAAGCGTCAATTTCGAGCTTCTGTTGGGCTCGGCCCACGAAGCACGCCTTTTCTTTCAGAGCAACTCCAATGGGCCGACCCAAACGGACGGCGTTTTTGTCCGTTTTTGTGCGCTTGGGTCGGCCGCCCGCCCGCCGTCCGCCCGCCGTCCGCCCTCTTTTAGTTTTGGGTCGGCAGCACGCCCAACGGGCCGACCCATTTCATGACCGTGCATGCTTTAGATCATGCCAGCGGCCATACCGTCGCCCTGGTTTTGGCGCTCCAGCGCGCGGGAAAGCGCGCGCGTGGGAAAGCGGACTAGCGCGCTCTGGTTTTGGTGCTCCAGCGCGCGGGAAAGGTTCGCGCGCGCGCCGCGGCTGGCGCTCGTTATAAGAAAGCGTCCCTCCACACTCTGTCCGCCGCCCACTCGTCTCGCCCCCTCTCACTAGCCTCGCCGCCTCTGCGCCACCATGTCGATCTGCCGCCTGGGCGCTTCGGATTTTCGCGGAGTCCGCGAGCGCCGCTCCGGCGCCTTCTCCTCCGAGATCTGGTTTCGCGAGAAACGCCTCATCCTCGGCACCTTCGACACCGCAGAGGAGGCGGCCCGCGCGCACGACGCGGCGGCGTGGCGCCTCCTGAGGCCTCGTCGGGATATGAATTTTCCCGACGTGTCGAGCCAGCGGGCGCAGGATCTGGCGCCTCTCCCGCGGATTTTCACCGACGGGGGTCGTCGTGTCCACCCGAGGCGGTCGCGTCGCCTCGCCATCGCCAAGATGGACGTGGAAGCCATGGTGGTGTGGCGCGAACGCTTCCCGCAGGACATCGTCGACGAACGCCAATTCTACAAGCAAAGGAGGTTGGAGAGGGACGCGAGGAGGACGGAGCGAGCCGCCTATCGGGAGGACAAGCGTTTGTAGAAGTAGGCCGCTCAATTGAAACTGAAGCTACGAGAAACGTCGGGTTGGGACTTCGAAGACGAGCAGCAATCTGACGCCTACATTCAGACATTGGAGGAGGACATTACCGAGTCGGAGTCAGAAAGCGACGAGTAGTTGGTCTTTTCTTTTATGTGTGTACGCTAGAACTATCTATGTATCCATTTTTATCGAAAAAAGTGGCCGGCGGCATCGGCGACGAAACAGGCAGCCGAGGGTGTGTTGTTTGATGTGGAGAGGCCAATCCAATGTGCCACCGACCAGCGGGCCCGGTGAGGAAAGAGAGCGAGCACGCGCACGTCCGTCTTGTGTCCGCGCCGACGCAAATCCGGCTCAAAAATAGGTCGGGAATGGGTCGCCAGGCGGCGGACGCGCGTCCGTTTGGGTCGGCGCGTTGGACCGACTTTTTTGTCCGCGCCGACCCAAATGGACGGCCGTGGAAGAAACGGGTCGCCCCCTTGGAGTTGCTCTCACGGCTTGTTTTTGGGCCAGGCGCGTTTTTGGGCGTGGGGAGAAGATAACAGAGGCATTTTTTTTGGTTAAATCTGTCTACAAATTTCTAGCGGATCTGAAGTTAAAGAATGAAGCTTTCTTACAGCCTGTTGTGTGGGCAGTCGAACACTACTGATGAGGAAAGGGCTTGGACTTCACTCTGGAACATGAAGATAAAAGTGTTCTTGTGGAGGTTGTGCCATGAAACTATACCAACAGCTCATTTACTCCATCACCGAAACATGTCCAACATAACTTCCATTGTTTCTTCTGAGCATAGAGAAGAAACACTCCTCGCCATCACACAATCAATCAGAGCATGTTTCCAACTATCCTCGGCTGCGCAAAAAGCACGGACCTTCGCAATCTCGCTAAGCACGCTTTAACTCTTGGGGTTTGGACGCTATGTTTGGTTGGGCCAACATGGAGAGCTGCACTTTCTACTTGTAAACCTTTTGATGACTGAATAATGCTTGGTGAGTTTGTCTAAAAAAAGGAACATGCCAGTGTTACTCAAAAAAAGCAACATGTCCGTGCGTTGCAATGGGAGAGTAAATATTTTTTATCCGAGCCACTGTTCTTATTCCAATTCAATTTTGGTTCTGATCCGTAATATTGATGGCGTGCAGCTACGACCAGACTCAGATAGCAACCGGACGATGCCGTTCGACACCGAGGAGGCCGCGTCTATAAATTAAGTCTATTTAAGAAACTCTATATGTGTCACTGTCACATACAACGGATAAAATACAAATTAAGATCCTATGTATCGATTCCAATATTATTCATGGCTATCAGAAGAATTGTTTGGATATTTTCAAAATAAATCTTTATGTACTTCTGATGTTCATGAATTTTATAAGTGTATGTATATGCTATAAAAATTATTTGTATATTCACTATAAGAAAGAATTATGTACTCCGTTGGTAAATACGCACGTGAATTTAGCCAAAAAACGTGCGTAGGGTCTTCGATCATTGGACATGTATGTAGGTTGCACCCTAAATAGCATTTTTTAATAGTTAATAGATAAAAATAAC
The DNA here is from genome assembly GCA_021605205.1 of Aegilops longissima. NCBI lineage: Eukaryota > Viridiplantae > Streptophyta > Magnoliopsida > Poales > Poaceae > Aegilops > Aegilops longissima. The sequence goes on from CM038677.1 coordinate 807,173,946, forward strand.
ATCATATTCAGATTCTACATATTTTTTCTAATTAAGTTTCATATATAACATGTTGAAATTGGAGTTAGGTTTTAAAGATATGATTATTTTGAAAAATATTTATTTCAGATGGACTGTGGGTTTATTAACGCAAATACTAGAGGGTTTTATGTAAAAATTCAAAACGATTCGCTATGACTTAAAGTTGAATTGTGGGTCAATTAGTATAAAAGTCAGGTTGTTTTATGTAAAGTGAAAAAACGATTCGTCCCGACCTAAAGGTAGACTGCGGGTTGATTTCAATAAATTGCAGGGTTTGTTTTGCAAAAAGGCATGGCGGACAAATAGAAGCGTTTCGTGCATCTTAAAATGACTTGTTTTAGCAACCATAGTAAAATGACTAAGGTGCTAGCTTGGTGCAGGTTTATGACGAGCAACTTACTGATCGGTATCTAGGGATGCCAATGGATGTTGGGCAGGCAAAGAATGGTACTTTCAAGTATCTAAAGGACAGGGTGTGGGAGAAAATTAAAGGATGGATGGAGAAACTTTTGTCATATGAGGGGAAGGAGGTGTTAATCAAGGCAGTGGCTCAGGCTATACCCGTATATTCTATGTCATGTTTCAGGCTCCCTAGAGGTATTTGTGAAAGTATTACATCGCTGATCAGGCAATTCTGGTGGGGAAGTAAAAGAGGGAAGAGGAAACCATGCTGGATATCTTGGGATGTATCATGTATGCACTAAACCGGAGTATTTGGGAGGACTTGGCTTTCGAGATATTGACCTCTTTAACCTCTCTTTATTGGCTAGACAAGCTTGGCGGATTATACACACTCCCTCTACATTAAGTGCCAGGATTTTGCAAGCCAAGTATTACCCTGCCTCATCCTTTCTTGAGGGCGAGCTAGGCAGCAGGCCCTCGCAAATATGGAGATCTATCATAGAAGGGAGAGGAGCTCTAGTGCAAGGTTTGATTCGGAGGATCGGAACAGGAGAGGAGACCCGGATCTGGGACCAAAACTGGCTCCCCCGATCGGGCCTAATGAGACCAATAGCGTGTTTGGCGATGCATAGACCAGCACGTGTTGCTGAACTTATCGACCCAACCTCGGCTAATTGGAAGGAGGACAAGGTTCGTGCGACTTTTCTACCGGTTGATGCAAATGTGATACTCAAAATCCCGCTGTGTACTAGAAGAGTCGATGATTTTTGGGCTTGGGGAGAGGACGAACGAGGCGTGTTTTCAGTAAGGTCAGTCTACAATTTTTTGGTGAAAATGAAACTGCAAGGTGAAGCATTACTGCAACCGGTCGGAGGACACTCAAATGAGGCAGAAGAAGAAGCAGCTTGGACGTCCCTGTGGCACATTAAGGTTCCATCTAAAATCAAGGTATTCTTATGGAGACTATGCCATGAAACAATTCCAACAGCCGGGGTGCTACACCACCGGAATATGTCTACTACGAGTGTGTGCGCTTTTTGTTCTGCACAAGATGACTGGAAGCATGGACTAGTAGATTGCGTGATGGCCAGGAGGGTATGGTAACTTTGTTCGGAGGAGACAGTGGGACCATATGCTGGGTAATCTTTCTTTGGATGCAAAAAACTGGATTTTCACATTGCATGAATCATTGCCGCAAGGGGAATTCATACGGATGGTGGTGACACTTTGGGCAGTCTGGCGAGCAAGAAGGAGAGCTATACATGAAGAGATCTTTGATAGTCCATTTACTACTAACTCTTTCATACTCTCCTTTTTGAGGGACTTGGAGATGATCGATAGAGGAGCTGGCAGTGTTACGAATCGAGCTAGCTTGGGGCAACACACATGGATGCTCCGCCAGAGGGTCATGCAAAGATGAATGTGGATGCAGCAGTGTCCATGCAAGGGGAGTTTGGTGCCGTGGGAGCAGTGTGCCGAGACCACAGGGGAAGTTTCTTGGGTGCTTCGATCTTAAAACTAGAGTTCATCACGGATGTGAGCACACTAGAGGCAATAGCAGTAAGGGAAGGCCAATCTCTGGTTGAGGATCTATATGAGAACTCCATTCAAATCGCTACAGATTGCAAGAGGGTGGTTGAAGATGTCCAGAAGAACACGACGGCTGGCTATGGAGCTATAGTGCATGAAATAATACTTCGTGCAAACGTTTTCTCTTCATGTAAAGTAGTTCATGAGCTTAGGAGCTCGAATTTCGAGGCTCACAATCTCGCTAGATATGCTTTGTCTTTAGACTTTGGTCGTCATGTATGGCTAGGACAACCAGGAGACCTTGATTTTCTTCCTGTAAACATTATGGGCGATGAATAAAGCATGCGAGATTGTCTCAAAAAAAAAGATACTAGTACTATGAAGCATATATCTAAAATGTTCATAGTGTATTGAAAAAGTGATCTTTGTAAATTCAAAATGTTCATTGTGTATTTCCCAAAAAGTGGTCATCATGCATTGAAATATATTCTCACATATTAAAATAATTGTTTGTTGTGTATTTTCAAATGTTTATCATGTATATAAGATATTCTTAGTGCAAAAAAATAGTACATCATGTTAATTTTTTCTTCGTACATTAAAAACATATTTTCACATATCAAAAACTGTTCATCGCGATTTAGAATATGTTCATAGTGTATTTTAAGAATGTTCATGGTGTAACTAAAATGTGCATACTTTATTTTCAAAAAGGCTCAACATGTATTGAAGATTAGTTGTTGTGTATTAAAAACTTTCCATCATGTATTTAAAAATAATTCATAGTGTAATTGAAGAAAAATTATCACATGTTAAAAAGATTGCTCGTGCATTAAAAAGTATTCCATAATAATAAAATGTTCATCATGTCTTCTAAAATGTTCATCATGTAATTGAAAATACGGTTATGTATTGAAAAATGTTTACATGCATTTAAGAAAAGTTAGTGCTGATTATATATTGTTCAGAACTTTTAGGTAATGTTCAAGTGATTTTCAAAATATTCACATAGTTTAAACAATATTAATGCAATTTTACTAAGTGTTTTGTGCACTTATAATAATTATTAGTGTTTTTTGAAAAAAAAAGAAATCTCGGAAAATGTTTGTTTGTTGCTAAATAAAACAGGAAATTGGAATAAAAGGAAAAACTAATGGAATGAAATGGAAAAACAAGAAGGAAAGGGAGCGAAAACATTTTGGAAAATACATGCTGCTGGGATTACTTTGTTTTCAACCTAGTTTAGATCTGACTTGGAATAATTTTGGAAAAGCAGGTTGTTGCCATGTCCAAGCTAGTTTAGGTTACTTTGTTTTCCATTTGTGGCTGCTGGGATTGATTTCCTTTTGTGTCAGCTTTGGTTCTCAACCTCCAATACGAGGCTTTTTCTTCCAAGGTGACATGGAGGCTACCAGGGGAAGGGTAGCCATGAGTAGGCCCAGATGTTGCGGGTGCAAAGAATTCTACCGGCGACGAGCTACTTGTTCTCGGTGACGTCGGTACCAACTACCTCGAGTTGTTATGTTTGTTCCCAACCACACTCATTCCTTCGTAAGTTATGTGTTCTCTTGTCAGATCCATGTGATTCTTTATTTTCTGGAGCATAGATGTGTATGAGATTTGTTCATTGTGTGATAACCATGGTCCCTCGTAAACATGCAAATTTGTGAAATTTCTAGAGACGAATCAGTTGGATCTGCAAGGTTCGTCATGAAGTGCAGATTTAGCCTTTCTAATTGATTCTTGGCCGAAACTTTCATCCTTTGTGAAATTCCTTGTGCTCTATTCCCTGCTGTAATTATCACTAGATCATTTATGGCGCGCGTTGATGCTCCCATTAATTTTAACGCTAATGGCAGGGAGTGATGCAAGTGTATGGAAATATAAGTAATGTGAGTTTGTAAGTAAATTGGCATGAAGTAATCTACATATTTGCCACTACTTTTTGAAGTGATATGTTTTGTATAAGAATTAGACGGTTACTATTAGACTGCTACGTTCCTATGGAGGTGAGCTAGTATACGGGAGTTTATACATTAGTATGTGGAATTAGCTGGGGTTGCAGTGGTATGGATTCAGTCATGCGTCGGAGCATACTTGCAGAATGACCGTGTTAGTGATCACAATCCGAGCACAATGCAGCCTTTTATTCATATAAGTTGATCTTGGAAACATTGATGCAGATCTATTTGACATAGAAGTACATCTGGAACATTTCAACATGAACACCATGGACCTCACATATCAGGCAAAATAAACGTAAGTAACCTAGACAGTAGCTACATGATCTAAATAATAATCATCCTTCAGGCCATGATCGTCTATACACTACTAAACAAACTGAATTTTTTATTTGAAAATGTACAGTTGAGCTTTTGATCACTACAAGGTCCTGCACATCAATGTAGTAAGCCCAATTATTCCATCTTCATTGGACATGTCCTATATCTGAATATATTGGCCGTTTCAATGAAACGATTGTTGGAAATTCACCACCGGATCGATCACATCAAACTGCACGAACACACACGCACAAAATGCTGATAGTCAAAGGGCCCTTGTCGTGCCCTTGTTTCTCCTCTTTATTGATTTTCTTTTTTTCTCTGTGATACAAAACTCACACGCCCTGCCCCTGTATATATAGGTGCAGGACCTGACTGACGCCACCGACCCAAACTTCCTTTCTCTAACCAATACAGACTAGTAGTCGTACATGGAAAGCTAACGCTGTCCTGATTGAACTCAACTCCTACCATACATGTAAGCAAGCCAACCTCAACTCGGACACCTACTAGAACCCGGACGTACTAATCATCCAGCAACGCTAATTACCCTTTACTAATCCTAACATGACTCAATGAACTTTCCTACTTTTAGCACTAACACATGTAGGTATGTTCGGATTATTCCAACAACGATGCACTCTCTACTTGGCTCATAGCAGCACTTGGCATCCTGCTGTTTTTCCCTCTAGTTATGTGGATGGTCTCAGGGACTAAATTTGAACTCTTGTCCTGGTTCATAACCCCAAATATCTAGATACTGCATTTCGCCCGCTTTTATGAGGAGGCGTTCGAAATTTCAAAACGGCGTGAACCAAGGCATTCTAAAGCGAGTCATAGCACACACTGACATCTTTATGCACTTCTACGGTTTGTTCAGCATGTCCCTAAAAATGGGCCGCCATTGTAAGATAACAAAGAAAGAACATCAATCCTTCTAAATATTTTGAAATCCGATCGTTGCAATACAATATGCACATGCTATTCTACAATCTAACAATTATATTTTGCAGTCAGAAAAAGTTTGGTACTGCACTTATTTTATCACATAAATCATATGAATTCATGATCAATTTTGTCTTCTTACATGGAACTATCATCAATCACAATCAGCAATCAATAGGTGCATCATTTTTTTTTCAGAAATCAAATAGAGTAACATTCATCTCCAGCTGCCAAATATCAAAGTATAAGCATGGCAAGAAACCTTGTCCATATGTGATATCGGCACACAGCAAGAGAATTGTACCTGTCTTTGTAACTTCCAGGTGGGGCAAGATCTAACATAACTTGGGACTAAATATATACGACACTAACCTGTTGGTTAGTCATTGGAGGTTAAAAAAATCTGCTGCAAGGTAGAAACCAACACAGGGGACAACACAAAACCAACAGTACCAAGCTCGAATTCGTCGCCCTACAACAACTGCATTCATCTGGAATATCAGCATAAAGCAATAACAAATACACAATGCATTTATAACACAATTGCCACATAAGTATAATTACAAGTGTGAGTACATATCATTATAATAGGTGAAAAGGACATGGTTACAGTAAGTGAACTTTGCACTTTGTGAAACAATAATGGACCATAGGACATAGGAGGAGGAAGTGGGGGAGACAGATTAGTGCTTTCACACTAGTAGAAAAAGGACCTAATATGAGACACATTAGTGCCGGTTTGGTTTTGAGCCGGCACTAATGTGTCCAATAGTGCCGGTTCCAACGGCTAGCCGGCCGTTCTCATTAGTACCGGTTCATGGCGAACCTATTGTACCGGTTCGTGGCACGAACCGGTACTAAAGAGGGTGGTGGCAGGGTGTTGTCAGTCTGGGGCCCCTCCAGCACCTTTAGTACCGGTTCGTGGCACGAACCGGTACTAAAGGCGATGTACATAAACCCTTCGTCCCCCCCGAGCCACTCTGTTCTTCCCCTTTCCCCTCACTTCCTCTGTTCTTCCCCCTCTCTCCTCGAGCTCCTCACAAATTTTGCCCAAAATTTGTCAAGATTTGAAGGCCCCCATCCATTCAAATGATCACAAAGGTTAGCAACTTTGTCCTTTCAACTCTCATTGCTAGATTAGCTCTTGCAATGCTTTGTATAGTGATTATTTTGGGAGGAATAATTATATTTGCTAGTATTTGATTTATATGCAATTTGAGCACAAAAATAACACTTAGTTTGCATATGTAGGTGTGGTTTACTTAGTGCCTTCTAAATCTCCGTCGTAACCACCGTCGATCGCCCGCACCGTCCCGTCGCCGGCACCACCTTCTGGTGAGGCTCTTGTTCATGAATGTTTTACATTACCAAATTGATGTTTATGTGATTTGGATATATAGTTACTCGTATAATTATCTTACCCGTACGTTGTTTGTTATACATAGTGCCATGGTTTTGATATCCGTCCCCGTCGGCCCTCGTCCTTGTTATGATTCGGATGTGGTATATTCTCTTTTAAAACTAGTTGTTGCATTTCGTGTTTATGACAAATTATGCCCATCAAGTTGACATAGATATTTTTATCGAGAGGTTAAATTTAGTTGAAAGAAAAAACGAATATTTGAAAAAAAATTGAAAAGAATTGAGGGGGAGAAGATGGAATTGGAGTTGCATGTTGCCGATGTCGTCGATGATCACAAGATCAAGATGGAGAAAATGAGGTTGAAGATTAGAAAGATTAGAAAATATGCCATTGATAGTGTGGCTTGGTATCATTATGCTGTTGGATCAATTGTTACCTTAATTGCGATCTTCATCGCATTTGTTGTTGCATTTAAATTCTTTAGCTAGAGAGTTATTTGTATGTTGCATTTAATTAAGTGTTGTATATGAACTTTATGTATGAACTTTATGTATGAACTTGTATTAATTTGGTCTATTCGGTGTTGTGTAATGAAGATGAGCCGACAATGGATGTATGATGACAGATGCTCTCCCGAGTTCATTAATGGCGTGCATACTTTTCTGCTTGCCGCTAAGGCAAACAAGCGGGCGGATGGTTTTATGCCTTGTCCATGTGCTGGCTGTAAGAATGGTCACAGTTACTCTACGTCAAGAACCATTCACGTCTACCTATTTGAGTCCGGTTTCATGCCCCACTATAATGTTTGGACCAAGCATGGAGAAATAGGGGTTATGATGGAAGACAATGAAGAAGAAGAGGACGACGACGGCTATCCTGACCATGGGTTCCCTGAATACGATGATACAACAATGGGGGAAGAAGCTGAGCCGGCAATGCAGAAAGAAGCTGAAGAAGAGGCATCAGATGAGCCCGCTGATGATCTAGGTCGGGCCATTGCCGATGCAAAGAGAAACTGTGCAAGTGATCTGGAGAGGACGAAGTTGCAGCGCATGTTAGAGGATCACAAGAAATTGTTGTACCAATTGCGGTTGACAAAAAAAGTTGGGCACCACACTTGAATTGCTGCAATGGAAGGCAGAGAATGGTGTATCTGACAAGGGATTTGGAAAGTTGCTGGTAATGATAAAGAATATGCTTCCAAAGGACAACGAATTGCCCGAGAGTATGTATGAAGCAAAGAAGGCTGTCTTCCCTCTAGGGTTAGAGGTGCAAAAGATACATGCATGCCCTAATGACTGCATCCTCTACCGCGGTGAGTACGAGGATTTGAATGCTTGCCCGGTATGCGGTGCATTGCGTTATAAGATCAGTCGCGATGACCCTGGTGATGTCGAGGGTGAGCGCCCCAGGAAGAAGATTCCTGCCAAGGTGATGTGGTATGCTCCTATAATACCACGGTTGAAACGTTTGTTCCAAAACAAAGAGCATGCGAAAGCGATCGCGGTGGCACATGAAGACCGTAAGAAAGACGGAAAGTTGAGAGCACCGTGACGGTTCGCAGATGGAGAAAAATCGAGAGAAATCTGGGAGGAGTTTGCAGGTGACCCAAGGAATGTATGGTTTGGTCTAAGCGCAGATGGCATTAATCCTTTTGGGGAGCAGAGCAGCAACCATAGCACGTGGCCTGTGACTCTATGTTTGTATAACCTTCCTCCTTGGTTGTGCATGAAGCGGAAGTTCATTATGATGCGAGTGCTCATCCAAGGCCCTAAGCAACCCGCAACGACATTGATGTGTACCTAAGGCCATTAGTTGAAGAACTCTTACAACTGTGGAATGGAACAGGTGTACGTCGTGGGATGAGCACATGGGGAAGAATTTGACCTAAAGGCGTTGCTGTTCGTGACCATCAATGATTGACCTGCTCTCGGTAACCTTCGGGACAGACAAACAAGGGATACCGCGGATGCACGCACTGTTTGGATGATACCGACAGTATATATTTGAATAGTTGTAAGAAGAATGTGTACCTGGGACATCGTCGATTTCTTCCGAGCAGGCATCCCATAAGAAAGAAAGGCAAGCATTTCAAAGGTGAGGCGGATCACCGGACGAAGCCTCGCCACCGTACTGGTGCTGATGTACATGATATGGTCAAGGATTTGAAGGTAATCTTTGGAAAGGGTCCTGGCGGACAACCTGTTTCGAAGGACGCTGACGGACGCGCACCCATGTGGAACAAGAAATCTATATTTTGGGACCTGCCATATTGGAAAGACCTAGAGGTCCGCTCCACAATGGACGTGATGCACGTGACGAAGAATCTTTGCGTGACCCTGCTTGGCTTTTTGGGCGTGTATGGGAAGACAAAAGATACACCAGAGGCACGGGAGGACCAGCAACGTATGCACGGAAAAGACGACATACATCAGGGTCAGGCCAGCTACGCTCTTACCAAAGAAGAGAAGGAGATCTTCTTCGAATGCCTGCTCAGCATGAAGGTACCGTCTGGCTTCTCGTCGAATATAAAGGGAATAATAAATATGGCAGAGAAAAAGTTCCAGAATCTAAAGTCTCATGACTGCCACGTGATTATGACGCAACTCCTTCCGGTTGCATTGAGGGGGCTTCTACCGGAAAACGTTCGATTGGCCATTGTGAAGCTATGTGCATTCCTCAATGCAATCTCTCGAAGGTAATCGATCCAGAAATCATACCAAGGTTCTGAGAATGATTTGGTGCAATGTCTTGTCAGTTTCGAGTTGGTGTTCCCACCATCCTTCTTCAACATCATGACGCACGTCCTAGTTCACCTTTGCGAAGAGATTAACATTTTGGGTCCTGTATTTCTACACAATATGTTCCCCTTTGAAAGGTTCATGGGAGTCTTGAAGAAATATGTTCATAACCGTGCTAGGCTAGAAGGAAGCATCTCGAAGGGCCATGAAAATGAGGAGGTCATTGAGTTTTGTATTGACTTTATTCCTGACCTTAAGCCGATTGGTGTTCCTGAATCGCGGCATAAGGGCATACTGGAAGGAAAAGGCACGCTAGGAGGGCATCAAATAATATGTATGGACGGGCATTCTCTCACTGAAGCACACTACACAGTTCTACAGAATTCCGCCTTGGTGGCTCCGTATATGGAGGAACACAAGAATTTTCTACAGTCCAAACACCCGGAGAAGTCTGACGACTGGATTACACGTGAACAAACGAGGACTTTCGCCGGTTGGTTGCAGAAACGTGCCCTGAATGATGGCGATATTTAAAATGACCTGTACTCGCTGTCCCAGTTACCATCTTCGAATATAATGACTTTCAAAGGGTACCAGATAAATGGGAATACATTTTACACGATCGCCCAAGATAAGAAGAGCACCAACCAAAACAGTGGTGTCCGCTTTGATGCAACAACCAACACGGAAAGGAAACATATTATGGTTACATAGAGGACATATGGGAACTTAACTATGGATTAGGTGATTTGAAGGTCCCTTTGTTTCGGTGCAAATGGGTCAATATGACACGAGGCGGGGTAACGGAAGACCCGCAGTACGGAATGACAACAGTGGATCTCAACAATCTTGCGTATGCAGACGAACCATTCGTCCTAGCCAATGATGTGGCGCAGGTTTTTTATGTGAAAGACATGTCTACCAGGCGAGAAAAGAAAAGATAAGGAAGCGAATGGATCATCTGACGAGCCAAAGCGCCACATAGTTCTTTCAGGAAAAAGAAACATCGTGGGAGTGGATGACAAGACAGACATGTTAGAAGATTATGAAAAGTTTGATGAAATTGCTCCATTCACAGTGAATATTGACCCGAGAATCCAGTTAAATGATGAAGATTTTCCCTGGCTACGGCGCATAGGGACACGAGAAGAAAAAGTTTCACACCCAAATATCTGGGATGTGATCGGCTTCACTATCATCACTTTCTTACGTGTTTCACACCAGGAGGAATATCTGTAATAGTTACGGTAGTTAATTATGTGTTTTGGCATTTGAAGCGAAGAAATTTTATGTGCAAACAAATTCTTTTCATGCATTTACTGATTTTTTCCAGCTAAATGACCCTGAAATTGAAAAGCATTTGAAATGAACTCAGAAAAGGTTGAAAGTTGGCATGGTATCATAATTTCATACAAATAGCATGTGCAAAAAAGTAGAGAGGGTTACGGCAAAAACTGGATACACTTCGTGTACAAAATGGACAATCTTTTTCGAAGTATGAGGGTTTCCGACGAAAACGGAAATGTTACAAAGGCATTTTATTTTTTAAATAACCTAAGCATTACCAAATTGAATATAATGATAAAACACACTAATATTAAACATAAGAAAAAAGAATCACTGAAAAATCTTTTTCCAAAGTTAAGTTATTCACAAACTAGTGATTCACACAAATTTCAAATAATTCAAAATTTAAACTATTCAAATTTGAAAACTACCGGCACTAACAGATCAAAGTTTGTAAATTATTGTACCTAAAGCAAAAATATTCACAAAGAAACTCTAAATACAGCAAAAAAAACTCAAAAATAAATAAAACAAATAAAAAAGCAAAAAAAATTAAGAAAATAAAAAAGCCCGCCTACTTGGCCAAAGCGGCCTGCATACGACTAGAAACTCAACCTTTTGTTGGGCCAGGATGCAGGCCCGCAAAGGCCCAGTAGGCCCACATGGCAGCAATGAATTGCTAGGCCCAGTAGGCCTGCTTAGGAGAGGAGCTCGAGAGCTATCGCCTGGGCTTATAAACCAGTGCGGTAGCCCTTCGACTAGCGAGGTGGGACTAAACTTGCCGACTGCCTCTGCTTGCAACAAGACCACCTTTAATACCGGGTGGTGGCACCAACCGGTACTAAAGGGGGCCTTTAGTACCGTTGGAGCCACCACCGGTACTAAAGAGTGCGTTCAGCGGCTTGGCCTGGCAAAACAGACCTTTAGTACCGGTTGGTGGCTCCAACCGGTACTAAAGGTCCATCCTATATACAACATTTGAAAAAATTCAGTTTCCTCTCTGTTCTTCCCTCTGTTTCCTCCTCCGTCGCGCCGCCCTGCCCGATCGTCGCCGCCCCGCGCCCGTCGCCGACCCGGCCGTCCCGCCCTCGTCGCCGCCCCGTCGGCGTCGCCCGCCTTCGTCGGCGTCGCCGCCCGCCCAACCGTCCCGTCCCGTCGCCGCGCCCGCCCGCCCGTCATAGCCGCCCGTCCGTCGCCCGGCCGCTCCGCCCGTCGTCACCGCCACGCCCCGTCATTTCTTCGCCGCCCGTCGTCGCCTCGCCGGTGAGCTCGCCACGGCCGCCAATGTCCACACACACACACACAGTACTACACACACACACACACACACACACACTACACACACACACACACACACATTAGTTTGTTTGTTATAAATTTTCTGTTTTTAGTTATAGAAATGTTATAAATTATTCTGTTTTTAGTTATATAAATATTAGAAATGTTATAAATGTTTTCTGTTTTTTAGTTATAGAAATATTTATAGAAATGTTAGCAATTTTTCTGTTTTTTAGTTATATAAATATTAGAATTGTTATGGAAATGTTAGTTATATAATCATGAAAGTTTAGAATTACTTTTAGTTAGATGAATTAGATTAATGTCAAATTGTTAGAATTTGCATATATATAAAATTTTAGTTATCACAATCCAATCATTTAAAAAATGTTACTTTTTGCGGGCATATAGTATTTGTTCTCGACGATATGCCCGGCCCGCATCCTCGCCGTCGACCCGTTCGCGACGACGTCATGCTTCAGGGGACCCATGTCCGGACTGGCTCGCTTGGCTGGCACCTGGGAGGTGCTACTCGGAGGCGCGCCGCAGTGAGAACCCGACCTCGGGTCCCGTCGTCGACCCTGATCTTCTTTGGTGGCGTTCGCGTGGGCCACATTGGTGCAGAGGCAGCCGGCCCGCCGGAGGTGGTGCGTCGCCGTGTCGAGGAGGAAGATGAGCACGTCCATCGCTACATGGCTGCTATGGACGGCGTCAGGTTCTCCACTACTTGGCGGGTTCTTTGGGCAGATGACCGGAGATATGATCTGTGATGGTTCCTTCTCTTTGGGCGTGCACCGCCCGCACCCGAGAACGCGAGTGGCGCCCTAGATTCTTCGTAGTACTCGATCTTTATTAGGTACCTAGCCAGTGATGTATTCGATATATAGTATTGAGACGATGTATTTGAGATTATATATATTAAGACGATGATGTATTCGAGATTATATATTCGAGAGGATGTATTCGAGATTCAGATTTTCCTTATTGATTAATTGCATCCATGCATTGTAATTTGAATACTAAATTGTTTTATATTTCTTCTGTATTATTAGTAAAGTAAAAGCTATGGCGGACAATACCGGCAGAGAGAGAAGAGGAATTGTTCGACATCATACGCAGCCCTCACAGGCTAGATGATCTGAATGAAGCAGATGACGGCTCCCAATATCTTAACAATACCGGAGAGGGTGATGAAAAGATATTCGATCTCGACGACCGGGCTGATGAAGTCATGAACTATGATTATGATTATGACACAGACAATGTTTGTGATGACACAGACAATGTTGATCTTCAAATAACAAACACTACCGGCGAGGTATATTTATATAAGCATGCATCATGGTGATCATCACATGTTTTTTTATTGAAGATATATTAACGAATCGATCTTTCTTCTTTCAGCCCTCTGGATCGAGCAAATCTGCTTCTATAGACAGCAAGACAAAGCGAGGCCCGGGCAGATTGTTGAAGGATGGTGTAAAGTACCACTTCGAATCCATCAAACCTAGTGGCGAACCCCTCACGCCTAAGAACATTGCGAACAAGTGGACTCGTCAGTGCGGAGTTCTTGTGAAGGACAAACTCCCGATCTCCATTCAAGAATGGAAAGAGCCGAAGACTAAACGTCCAGGTGTTACTTGGGTCGATGGCAGAGCCAAAGAAGACCTGGTGAAATCTCTGATGGAACATTTCACCCTACCAGATCATTTCACTAAAGCAGATGCGGACAAAGTCAAGGCCGCTGCTCTTAAGAAGATGGCAATTGCATTCAACACCCACAAGAAAACTGTATGGGCCAACTACCTCGCTAATGAAAGGAAGACTCCAGATTTCAAGGAAACCGGAGAAGCAAAGAGAACATTGGGACGATTTCGTGACCTTCAAGGATTCAGAAATATCTAAGAAACGGTCGATGAAAAACAAGGCAAATGCCGCAAGAAAGACGCAGTTCCATAGGCTGGGTCCAGGTGGCTACGCGGTGGCATTGCCTAAGTGGGATAAGTCTGAGCAAGAGATGGAGGATGCAGGGGTCACTCCGGTTACCGGCAGCAGCCCCCAGTGCAGAACTTGGTTCTATGCGCATGGGGGGGCGTTGGACCCGAAGACAGGCATGGTTTCGAAGAAGGCAAGTCTAAAAGGAGCCGAACAAAAGATAATTGACGCAATAGAAGAAGCTCGAGCGGGGGTGTTCACGCCCAACAGAGAGAACGACGAGCTTCCGCGCGCCCTGGGAAATCCTGAACACCCGGGAAGAACACGAGGCATGGGTGTTATTCCCTGGTATGAGGGCTTTTCGGACTGTAATGACGACTACAGGTCCCGTGCAAGAAAGAAGATGGAGGAGGAGAAGAAGAGGAAGCTGGAGGAGGAGCAGAGGAAGCAGGACACAGAACGCCTTCAAGGCCTAGAAGCAAGGCACGCGGACCTGGCACTCAAATTCCAGCAGCAGCAGCAGCAGATCAACTCACTTAGCCAGGAAAGGGGGTCTCAGCAGTGGCAGCAACAAGCGGATGATCGTCCAGCATTGGATAGCACCGTCCCATCCATGCCGAGAAGCAGCGTTGGTTCTGCCCCGGGCGACACACTGCTGGATAAATACCCTGTGGATGACATCATAGAGAACACTAACTGCGAGCTACACTCCAAAATGAAGAACATATCCATGAAGGTGGCGGACGGCGTTGCTTTTCCAGTTACCCCCGAAGCAACCTACCATTGCATCCCGATTCCAGAGGGCTATGCTCGTGTCATGGTTGATGAAGTGGTGGACCCATATTCGGGGCTAACGCTTGACATTCCTGGAGGTGAAGACGAGTGCACACTCGGAGAGGCCATACATCGTATCATCCTATGGAGAAAGGATTGCATAATCTTTCGAAGTCCACCGACACCGCGTCGTCTGCCGACTCCTCGAAGTCCGCCACCGAGTCAGCAGACTCCCGCTCCTCCAAGTCCACGAACGCGTGAGACTCCTCCTCCTCGAAGTCCGCCACCTCCTCCAAGTCCCCGAACGCGTGAGCTGACTCCTCCGGTTTCAAGCCCGGCACAACGTCATGCCACTTCTCCGGTTGCAAGTCCGGCACCGTGTCAGGCCACACCTCCTGCTTCTAGTCCGGCACATCGTCAGGCCACTTCTCCAGGTCCAACTCCACGTCAGCCGTCTCCGCCGTCTCAGCAATCGCAGAAGAGACATCCCGCAGCTTTGGTGCGTAGCGGTACGAGTCGAGGTAGTTCAGGAAGTACAGGCGAAGGCAAGCGATATAAATATGGTCCAAGCCTCGCTCCTCTTCCTCAGAGGCCTTACGACATGACTAAGGAGCAAAACACAGCCATAGTGCAAGCCCAAGTGGACGCCCATTTTGGACCGAAACCGGCACCGCCGCCAAAGGAGAAAGTGCTTGAGAAAGTAATTGACCACTTCATTCGTATGGCTAGAGAACCAGCTCCCAAGCCTGTTGTCTCGGACTATGAGCGCCAAATCAGGAAGGCACATCGAGCACGACTACAGAAGTAAGCGAGCTCAAGCTCGAGCCAAAAAGCAGCTGGCAAAAAATGCGGGAAAACCGTTCCCCAGTTGGGAGAACAGGCGGCGCAAGCGATCCCCCCGCTTGTTGTGCCAACAACACATGAGAGGAGTAGTACGCGCGCCAAATATTATTGTGGGCAAACCGTTAGCGTTCCCCAGCATGGCGATGTGGTAATAACAGAGGATCATATAATGCAGGCTCAAATGCTCAATATCTCTGTTGGACAACTCCTCGAAATCGAGCCCATGTCTGCGCTTAAAGAATCGGAAATAGCATGGCAATATGTCCGGGGCAAACCTTTGGTCCATCCAGACAAGGTCAAGGACCTCCCAACGAGAATGTATCAATTGCATCAATGGTACATGAACATTACCAAGATTTCCAATCGAGAGTCCCTCATGGTGAATGTCAAGCATGAGCATTATTACCATGAAAGCTCGCCATTGAGTATCCAGAACTATTTCAGTTATTTAATCAAGACGCACTCGACAAGTCTATAAATCAGTTGCTATTGTCCGTAAGTGATTTCTTTCTGTAATTTAAGTCTCAAGCTAGTTATGTAGTGATAATTTTGATCAATCATTACATGTAATTATCCTCACTATATTCTTTTTCTGTGGTATTATATGTAGGACGAAGATGTATGAAATGAAAAAAGCTGGACGCTATGGCGTTGGGTTCATTGACCCAAATACCATTAATCAGGACATATGGCAGATTGAATGTTGTCGAGATGATGTAGAAGAAAGCATGCTAGAGTTCTTGAAGCGCCTCAATACCAATGAAGATATACTACTTCCTTACAACTTCCCGTGAGTCACACTGTCTTGTACTACAAATTCTATTTTTGCTTACTAGCTAGCTAGATGTTAATAATTAAGTGTATACGGTTTACGGTAGTTGATTAATTTTATGCACATGCCCGCTTAATTAAGACATGCAAACGTGTGCGTATGCAGTTGGCACTGGGTCTTGTTAGACATTAAAGTTGAGGAAGGAAAAGTTGAATTACTGGACTCACTAACTAAAGAAGATACATACTACACCATCGTGAAGGGGATAGTCAACAGGTAATTTCAATCATTATTAACTATTAATTAGTTGCTGATATGAACTATTTAATAACCCCTTTATTAATTTTCTTTGCCGGCGGGCAGGGCATGATCAAAGTTCATCAAGGTGACTCCAGGCACGTGGCCCAAAAAGTTGTTTTGGCATCGACCCAAGGTAAGTAATTAAGTAGTACTAGCTAGCTACCATCTCTTTAATTCTTGTTTCAATATCATTATCTGATTCAATTCCATTCTCGTAAAGGCCCTGAGCCAGGCGAAAGGGAATAATCTGTGTGCATACTACGTTTGCGAGAACATTCGCATGATGACGTGCGAAAGGAGCAGATCTGATAGACAGGACTGGGTACGTTTTTGTCAGAACACTATTCACACCATTATCGATATCTAGTCACCCAACTAACACACATGCATATTGATCTCCTTCTTAACAGTTCTGATCGGTGCGGGATAAGCTCCTACCATCGGACCGCATACAAGCACTTCAAGAGGAAATAGCGGATTTTTGCTCGACCAGGTCATAGATCCGAAAGGAGAATACTATTACCGCTACGCCCCCATGAACCACTTGTCATCATGCTCGAAGGCACCAAGGCAACATGTAGTAGAAATTGTATATGTATATACATGTGTATATGTGTGAATAGTTAATGGCTGTGAGACATTTGATGATATATATATATATATATATATATATATATATATATATATATATATATATATATATATATATATATATATATATATATATATATATATATATATATATATATATATATATATATATATATATATATATATATATATATGTTCTACGTCTGAGAAAATCTATTTGATATATATGCATAACGTGTACAATTTGTAGTACCATGAAATACCAGCAAACAAAAAGAATTAAATGGAAAATAAAGCCAAATTGAAAACACAAAATTAAAGCAAAATTTAAAAACACCCAAACATTTAGTACCGGTTGGTGTTACCAACAGTACTAATATCCTACACGACACGGGCCTGGCTCGTGCCACGTGTTTGCACTTTAGCGCCGGTTCGTGACGAACCGGTACTAAAGGGGGGGGGGGGCTTTAGTCCCCACTCTTTAGTGCCGGTTCGCCAACCGGCACTAAAGGCCGTCACGAACCGGCACTAAAGCCCGGTTCTGCACTAGTGTCATAAAAAATTCTAACACTGTAACCATTAGCACTTTCAGCATTTCCAATATGTGGTCTGATCAAATTATAGCATTGGAGCAATTACGGACTTATAGGGAATCAGGAACAACAGGATGATGCCAATTCTGACATGGATGAATCTGCACGAGACAGGGAAGAAATTATGACCGGACCTGTTGCGAGATGTCGACAAGGGTGGTGGAGAAGCTCCTCACGCGGGAGCCGCCGCTGTCGTCGTCGCCTCAGGCCCACCATCTGCATCACCTCTCGTCAGCACCACCGGGCAAGTCGCCGCTTGATACTCTCCAACGTATCTATAATATTTGCTTGTTCCATGCTGTTATATTATTATTCTTGGATGTCTTACAATCATTTTATAGTAACTTTATATCTTTTTTGGGACTAACCTATTGACATAGTGCCCAGTGCCAGTTGCTGTTTTTTGCTTGCTTTTTACTTCGCAGAATACCAGTACCAAACGGAGTCGAAACACAACGAAACATTTTGAAGAATTTGTCTGGGCCAGAAGACACCTTATGGGCCAAAGAAGTACCAG
Organism: Aegilops longissima; assembly: GCA_021605205.1. NCBI lineage: Eukaryota > Viridiplantae > Streptophyta > Magnoliopsida > Poales > Poaceae > Aegilops > Aegilops longissima. The sequence continues at coordinate 807,192,120 of CM038677.1, forward strand.
AGGGGGGCTCCGAAGGGAGCACAACCCACCAGGGCGCTCCCAAGAGTCCAGGCGCGCCCAGGTAGGTTGTGCCCACCTCGGTGGCCTCCCGCGCCGCCTCTTCGCCCTATAAATACCCTAATATTCCAGAAACCCTAGGGGAGTAGACAAAACATAATTCCAGTCGCCGCAAGTTCCAAAACCACGAGATCCAATCTAGACACCATCATGGAGGGGTTCATCATCCTCATTGGTGCCTCTCCGATGATGCGTGAGTAGTTCATCATAGACCTACGGGTCCGTAGGCAGTAGCTAGATGGCTTCCTCTCTATCTTTTGATTCTCAATACAATGGTTTCTTGGAGATCTATTTGATGTAATTCATTTTTGCGGTGTGTTTGTTGGGATCCGATGAACTTTGAGTTTATGATCAGATCTATATCTATGAATATTTTTTGAGTCTTTGTTTGATCTCTTATATGCATGATTATTCATAGCCTCGTATTTCTTCTTTGAATCTTTGGTTTAGTTAGGCCGACTAGATCGATTTTTCTTGACATGGGAAGAGGTTCTTTGTGATGGGTTCAATCGTGCAGTGTTCTTTCTCACTGACAGAAGGGGCAGCAAGACACACATGTATCATTGCTATTAAGGATAAGAAGATGGGGTCTATTCCTACATGAATAGATCTTATCTACTTCATGTCATCATTCTTATTGCTGTTGGGGAACGTAGCAGAAATTCAAAATTTTCCTACGTGTCACCAAGATCTATCTATGGAGAAACTAGCAACGAGGGGAAGGAGAGTGCATCTACATACCCTTGTAGATCGCTAAGCGGAAGCGTTCAAGAGAACGGGGTTGAAGGAGTCGTACTCGTCGTGATCCAAATCACCGGAGATCCTAGTGCCGAACGGACGGCACCTCCGCGTTCAACACACGTACAGCCCGGTGACGTCTCCCACGCCTTGATCCAGCAAGGAGAGAGGGAGAGGTTGAGGAAGACTCCGTCCAGCAGTAGCACAACGGCGTGGTGGTGGTGGAGGATCGTGGCAATCCTGCAGGGCTTCGCCAAGCACCGCGGGAGAGGAGGAGGAGGAGAGGCAGGGCTGCGCCATGGAGAGGTGAAAACTCATGTGTTGGCAGCCCTCAAGACCTCAACTATATATAGGGGAGAGGGAGGGGGGTGCGCCCCCTCTAGGGTTTCCACCCCAAGGGGTGCGGCAGCCCCCAATCCCATCTATGGGTGGCGGCCAAAGGGGGGAGAGGGGAAACTTGCCCCCCAAGCTAGGTGGGGCGCCCCCTCCCCAAACCCTAGGCGCCTTGGGCCCTTGTGGGGGGCGCACCAGCCCACCTGGGGCTGGTCCCCTCCCACACTTGGCCCATGCAGCCCTCCGGGGCCGGTGGCCCCACTTGGTGGACCCCAGGACCTCTCGGTGGTCCGATGCGTTACCGATAAAACCCAAACTTTTCGGTGACCAAAATAGGACTTCCCATATATAAATCTTTACCTCCGGACCATTCCGAACTCCTCGTGACGTCCGGGATCTCATCCGGGACTCGAACAACGTTCGGTAACCACATACAAACTTCCTTTATAACCCTAGCGTCATCGAACCTTATGTGTAGACCCTACGGGTTCGGGAACCATGCGAACATGACCGAGACGTTCTCCGGTCAATAACCAACAGCGGATCTGGATACCCTTGTTGGCTCCCACATGTTCCACGATGATCTCATCGGATGAACCACGATGTCAAGGACTCAATCGATCCCGTATACAATTCCCTTTGTCTAGCGGTATTGTACTTGCCCGAGATTCGATCATCGGTATCCCGATACCTTGTTCAATCTCGTTACCGACAAGTCTCTTTACTCGTTGCATAACACATCATCCTGTGATCAACCCCTTGGTCACATTGTGCACATTATGAAGATTTCCTACCGAGTGGGCCCAGAGATACCTCTCCGTTTACACGGAGTGACAAATCCCAGTCTTGATTCGTGCCAACCCAACAGACACTTTCGGAGATACCTGTAGTGCACCTTTATAGTCACCCAGTTACGTTGTGACGTTTGGTACACCCAAAGCATTCCTACGGTATCCGGGAGTTACACAATCTCATGGTCTAAGGAAAAGATACTTGACATTAGAAAAGCTTTAGCATACGAACTACGATCTTTGTGCTAGGCTTAGGATTGGGTCTTGTCCATCACATCATTCTCCTAATGATGTGATCCCGTTATCAACGACATCCAATGTCCATGGTCAGGAAACCGTAACCATCTATTGATCAACGAGCTAGTCAACTAGAGGCTTACTAGGGACATGGTGTTGTCTATGTACCCACACATGTATCTGAGTTTCCTATCAATACAATTATAGCATGGATAATAAACGATTATCATGAACAAGGAAATATAATAATAACTAATTTATTATTGCCTCTAGGGCATATTTCCAACAGTCTCCCACTTGCACTAGAGTCAATAATCTAGTTCACATCGCCATGTGATTAACACTCACAGGTCACATCGCCATGTGACCAATATCCAAAGAGTTTACCAGTGTCATTAAACTAGTTCACATCATCATGTGATTAAGACTCAATGAGTTCTGGGGTTTGATCATGTTTTGCTTGTGAGAGAGGTTTTTAGTCAACGGATCTGAACCTTTCAGATCCGTGTGTGCTTTGCAAATTTCTAGGTCATATTATAAATGCTGCTTCCACGCTCCATTTGAAACTATTCCAAATGGTTGCTCCACTATACGTATCCGGTTTGCTATTCAGAGTCATTCGAATAGGTGTTAAAGCTTGCATCGACGTAACCCTTTACGCCGAACTCTTTATCACCTCCATAATCGAGAAACATGTCCTTGTTTACTCCAAGGACAATTTTGACCGTTGTCCAATGATCCATTCCTGGATCATTCTTGTACCCCTTGACTGACTCATGGCAAGGAGCACTTCCGGCGCGGTACACAGCATAGCATACTATAGAGCCTATGTCTGAAGCATAGGGGACGACCTTCGTCCTTTCTCTCTTTTCTGCCGTGGTCGAGCTTTAACTCTTAACTTCATACCTTACAACTCAGGCAAGAACTCCTTCTTTGACTGATCCATCTTGAACACCTTCAAGATTATGTCAAGGTATATGCTCATTTGTAAGTATCATTAAGCGGTTTTTGATCTATCCTCATAGGTCTTGATGCTCAATGTTCAAGTAGCTTAATCCAGGTTTTCACTTGAAAAACACTTTTCAAATAACCCTATATGCTTTCCAGAAATTCTACATCATTTCTGATCAACAATATGTCAACAACATATACTCATCAGAAATTCTATAGTGCTCCCACTCACTTCTTTGGAAATACAAGTTTCTCATAAACTTTGTATAAACCTAAAATCTTTGATTATCTTATCAAAGTGTATATTCCAACTCCGAGATGCTTACTCTGGTCCATGGAAGGATCGCTGGAGCTAGCATACCTTTTAGCATCCTTAGGATCGACAAAAACCTTTCTGATTGTATCACATACAACCTTTCCTTACGAAAACTGGTAAGGAAACTCGTTTTGACATCCATCTTGCCAGATTTCATAAATGCAGCTAATGCTAACATGATTCCGACGGATTTAAGCATCGCTACGGATGAGAAAATCTCATCGTAGTCAACTCCTTGAACTTGTGAAAAACTCTTCGCCACAAGTCGAGCTTCATAGACGGTGACATTACCGTCCACGTCCGTCTTCTTCTTAAAGATCCATTTATCTCAATGGCTTGCCGATCATCGGCCAAGTCCACCAAAGTCCATGCTTTGTTATGATACATGGATCCTATCTCGGATTTCATGGCTTCTAACCATTTGTCGGAATTCGAGCCCACCATCGCTTCTCCATAGCTCGTAGGTTCATTGTTGTCTAGCAACATGACCTTCAAGACAGGATCACCGTACCACTTCGAAGTAGTACGCGTCCTTGTCGTCCTACGAGGTTCGGTAGTGACTTGATCCGAAGTTTCATGATCACCATCATCAACTTCCACTTCAATTGATGTAGGTGCCACAGGAACAACTTCTTGTGCCCTGCTACACACTGGTTGAACTGATGGTTCAATAACCTCATCAAGTCTCCACCATCCTCCCACTCAATTCTTTCGAGAGAAACTTTTCCTCGAGAAAGGACCCGTTTCTAGAAACAACCCCTATTGCTTTCGGATCTGAATTAGGAGGTATACCCAACCGTTTTGGGTGTCCTATGAAGATGCATTTTATCCGCTTTGGGTTCGAGCTTATCAACCTGAAACTTTTTCACATAAGCGTCGCAGCCCTAAACTTTTAAGAAACGATTACTTAGGTTTCTCCAAACCATAGTTCTCACGGTGTCATCTCAACGGAATTACGTGGTGCCCTATTAAAGTGAGTGCGGTTGTCTCTAATGCCTAACCCTTGAACGATAGTGGTAATTCGATAAGAGACATCATGGTACGCACCATATCCAGTAGGGTGCAACTATGATGTTCGGACACACCATCACACTATGGTGTTCCAGGCGGTATTAATTGTGAAACAATTTCCACAATGTCTTAATTGCGTGCCAAAGCTTGTAACTCAGATACTCATCTCTATGATCATATCATAGACATTTTATCCTCTTGTCACAATGATCTTCAACTTCACTCTGAAATTACTTGAACCATTCAATAATTCAGACTTGTGTTTCATCAAGTAAATATACTCAACATCTACTCGAATCATCTGTGAAGTAAGAACATAACGATATTCACTGCATGCCTCAGCACTCATTGGACTGCACACATCAAAATGTGTTACTTCCTACAAGTTGCTTTCTTGTTCCATTTTACTGAAAACGAGGCTTTCAGTCATCTTGCCCATGTGGTATGATTTGCATGTCTCAAGTGATTCAAAATCAAGTGAGTCCAAACGGTCCATCTGCATGGAGTTTCTTCATGCGTATACACCAATAGACATGGTTCGCATGTCTCAAACTTTTCAAAACGAGTGAGTCCAAAGATCCATCAACATGGAACTTCTTCATGCTTTATACCAATATGACTCACATGGCGAGTGCCACAAGTAAGTGGTACTATCATTACTATCTTATATCTTTTGGCATGAAAATGTGTATCACTACGATCGAGATTCAATAAACCATTCCTTTAGGTGCAAGACCATTGAAGGTATTATTCAAATAAATAGAGTAACCATTATTCTCCTTAAATGAATAACCGTATTGCGATAGACATAATCCAATCATGTCTATGCTCAACGCATACACCAAATAAAAATTTTAGGTTTAACTCCAATCTCGATGGTAGAGGGAGCGTGCGATGCTTGATCACATCAACCTTGGAAACACTTCCAACACATATCGTCGGCTCACCTTTAGCTAGTCTCTGTTTATTCCGTAGCTTTTATTTCGAGTTACTAACATTTAGCAACCGAACCGGTATCTAATACCCTGGTGCTACTAGGAGTACTAGTAAAGTACACATTAACATAATGTATATCCAATATACTTCTATCGACCTTGCCAGCCTTCTCATCTACCAAGTATCTAGGGTGGTTTCGCTTCAGTGTCCGTTCCTCTCATTACAGAAGCACTTAGTCTCGGGTTTGGCTTCAACCTTGGGTTTCTTCACTAGAGCAGCAACTGTTTTGCCGTTTCATGAAGTATCCCTTGTTGCCCTTGCCCTCCTTGAAACTAGTGGTTTTACCAACCATCAACAATTGATGCTCCTACTTGACTTCTACTTTCATGTGTCAAACATCGCGAACACTTCAAGGATCATCATATCTATCCCTGATATGTTATAGTTCATCACGAAGCTCTAGTAGCTTGGTGGCAATGTCTTTGGAGAAACATCACTATCTCATCTGGAAGATTAACTCCCACTCGATTCAAGTGATTGTTGTACCCAGACAATCTGAGTACGAGCTCAACGATTGAGATCTTCTCCCTTAGTTTGTAGGCTAGAAAACTCGTCGGAGGTCTCATACCTCTTGGCGTGAGCACGAGCCTGAAATCCCAATTTCAGCTCTCAGAACATCTCATATGTTCCGCGACGTTTCAAAAACGTCTTTGGTGCCTCAATTCTAAGCCGTTTAACATTACCGAACTATCACGTAGTCATCAAAACGTGTGTGTCAGATGTTCGCAACATCCACAGACCACGTTCGAGGTCCAGCACACCGAGCGGTGCATTAAGGACATAAGCTTTCTACTGACCGCATAATTGCTATTGTCAACTTTCAACTATATTTTCTCTAGGAACATATCTAAACAGTAGAACTAAAGCGCGAGCTATGACATAATTTGCAAAGGGTTTTTGACTATGTTCAGGATAATTAAGTTCATCTTATGAACTCCCACTCAGATAGACATCCCTCTATTCATCTAAGTGATTACACGATCCGAGTCAACTAGGCCGTGTCCGATCATCACGTGAGACGGACTAGTCATCATCGGTGAACATCTTCATGTTGATCGTATCTACTATACGACTCATGCTCGACCTTTCGGTCTCTTGTGTTCCGAGGCCATGTCTGTACATGCTAGGCTCGTCAAGTTAACCCTAAGTGTTTCGCGTGTGTAAATCTGTCTTACACCCGTTGTATGTGAACGTAAGAATCCATCACACCCGATCATCACGTGGTGCTTAGAAGCGACGAACTTTAGCAACGGTGCACAGTTAGGGGAGAACACTTCTTGAAATTGTTGTAAGGGATCATCTTATTTACTACCGTCGTTCTAAGTAAACAATATGCATAAACATAATAAACATCACATGCAATTATATAGTAGTGACATGATATGGCCAATATCATATAGCTCCATTGATCTCCATCTTCGGGCTCCATGATCATCATCGTCACCGCATGACACCATGATCTCCATCATCGTGTCTTCATGAAGTTGTCTCGCCAACTATTACTTCTACTACTATGGCTACCGGTTAGCAACAAAGTAAAGTAATTACATGGCGTTGTTTAATGACACGCAGGTCATACAATAAATAAAGAGAACTCCTATGGCTCCTGCCGGTTGTCATACTCATCGACATGCAAGTTGTGAATCCTATTACAAGAACATGATCAATCTCATACATCACATATCATTCATCACATTCTTCTTGGACATATCATATCACATAGTATACCCTGCAAAAACAAGTTAGACGTCCTCTAATTGTTGTTTGCATGTTTTACGTGGCTGCTATGGGTTTCTAGCAAGAACGTTTCTTACCTCATAAAACCACAACGTGATATGCCAATTGCTATTTACCCTTCATAAGGACCCTTTTCATCGAATCCGTTCCGACTAAAGTGGGAGGCGGCACCGCTAGCCACCTTATGCACCAAGTGCATGTCAGTCGGTGGAACCTGTCTCACGTAAGATTACGTGTAAGGTCGGTCCGGGCCGCTTCATCCCACAATACCGTCGAAACAAGATTGGACTAGTAACGGTAAGCATATTGAACAAAATCAACACCCACAACTACTTTGTGTTCTACTCGTGCAAAGAATCTACGCAATAGACCTAGCTCATGATGCCACTGTTGGGAACGTAGCAGAAATTCAAAATTTTCCAACGTGTCACCAAGATCTATCTATGGAGAAACTAGCAACGAGGGGAAGGAGAGTGCATCTACATACCCTTGTAGATCGCTAAGCGGAAGCGTTCAAGAGAACGGGGTTGAAGGAGTCATACTCGTCGTGATCCAAATAACCGGAGATCCTAGTGCCGAACGGACGGCACCTCCGCGTTCAACACACGTACAGCCCGGTGACGTCTCCCACGCCTTGATCCAGCAAGGAGAGAGGGAGAGGTTGAGGAAGACTCCGTCCAGCAGCAGCACAACGGCGTGGTGGTGGTGGAGGCGTGGCAATCCTGCAGGCTTCGCCAAGCACCGCGGGAGAGGGAGGAGGAGGAGGCGGGGCTGCGCCATGGAGAGGTGAAAACTCATGTGTTGGCAGCCCTCAAGACCTCAACTATATATAGGGGAGAGGGAGGGTGCGCCCCTCTAGGGTTTCCACCCAAGGGGTGTGGCAGCCCCAATCCCATCTATGGGTGGCGGCCAAGGGGAGAGGGAAACTTGCCCCCAAGCTGGGTGGGCGCCTCCCCAAACCCTAGGCGCCTTGGGCCCTTGTGGGGCGCACCAGCCACCCGGGCTGGTCCCTCCCACAATTGGCCCATGCAGCCCTCCGGGGCCGGTGGCCCCACTTGGTGGACCCCCGGGACCCTCCCGGTGGTCGCGGGACCTTACCGATAAAACCCGAAACTTTTCCGGTGACCAAAACAGGACTTCCCATATATAAATCTTTACCTCCGGACCATTCCGGAACTCCTCGTGACGTCCGAGATCTCATCCGGGACTCCGAACAACATTCGGTAACCACATACAAACTTCCTTTATAACCCTAGCGTCATCGAACCTTAAGTGTGTAGACCCTACGGGTTCGGGAACCATGCAGACATGACCGAGACGTTCTCCGGTCAATAACCAACAGCGGGATCTGGATACCCTTGTTGGCTCCCACATGTTCCACGATGATCTCATCGGATGAACCACGATGTCAAGGACTCAATCGATCCGTATACAATTCCCTTTGTCTAGCGGTATTGTACTTGCCGAGATTCGATCGTCGGTATCCCGATACCTTGTTCAATCTCGTTACCGGCAAGTCTCTTTACTCGTTCCGTAACACATCATCCCGTGATCAACCCCTTGGTCACATTGTGCACATTATGATGATGTCCTATCGAGTGGGCCCAGAGATACCTCTCCGTTTACACGGAGTGACAAATCCGAGTCTTGATTCGTGCCAACCCAACAGACACTTTCGGAGATACCTGTAGTGCACCTTTATAGTCACCCAGTTATGTTGTGACGTTTGGTACACCCAAAGCATTCCTACGGTATCCGGGAGTTACACAATCTCATGGTCTAAGGAAAATATACTTGACATTAGAAAAGCTTTAGCATACGAACTACGATCTTTGTGCTAGGCTTAGGATTGGGTCTTGTCCATCACATCATTCTCCTAATGATGTGATCCCGTTATCAACGACATCCAATGTCCATGGTCAGGAAACCGTAACCATCTATTGATCAACGAGCTAGTCAACTAGAGGCTTACTAGGGACATGGTGTTGTCTATGTACCCACACATGTATCTGAGTTTCCTATCAATACAATTATAGCATGGATAATAAACGATTATCATGAACAAGGAAATATAATAATAACTAATTTATTATTGCCTCTAGGGCATATTTCCAACAATTGCATTACTCTGTTTTTTCATTAACTTAATACACTAGATGCATGCTGGATAGCGCTCGATGTGTGGAGTAATAGTAGTAGATGCAGGCCGGAGTCGGTATACTAATCTTGGACGTGATGCCTATATATTGATCATTGCCTGGATATCGTCATAATTATCTGAGGTTTTATCAATTGCCCAACAGTAATTTGTTTACCCACCGTGTGCTATTTGCTTGAGAGAAGCCACTAGTGAAATCCATGACCCCTGGGTCTATTCTTTATCTTATTTGCTTTCCGATCTATTATTTGCCACTTTTGTTTTCAGATCCATTATTCCAAAAACCCAAAAATACCTTGCTGCACTTTTTATTTGCATCTTTTTATTTCATATTTTATCAAGAGTTATTTATTCAATCTATCACAATTTTTATCCCGTCAACTTGATAATTTCTGGCGCCGTTACCCGAAAAGGGATTGACAACCCCTTATAAGCGTCGGGTTGCCAATATTTGTTCTTTGTGTGCAGGTACCGTTTACATAGTGTTGCTTGGTTCTCCTACTGGATTGATACCTTGGTTTCATAACTGAGGGAAATACCTACCGTAGCTGTGCTGCAACATCCCTTCCTCTTTGGGAAAATACCGACGTAGTTCAAGCACTAGTGCAGAACCGGGCTTTATCACCGGTTCGTAAGGCCCTTTAGTCCGGTTCTGCAATCGACACTAAATGGTGGGGACTAAAGGTCCCCCCCCCCCTAGTACCGGTTCAACACGAACCGCCGCTAAAGGGCCACCAAGTGGCACGAGCCAGCACCGGGGGCAGGGAGACCTTTAGTACCGGTTGGTAACACCAACCGGTAGGTTAGTAACACCAACCGGTACTAAAAGGTTTGGGGGGTTTTGGTTCATGATTTTTTCCCTTTAATTTTGTGTTTTCAATTTAATTCTTTTTCATTTGCTGGTATTTTACGATACTACAAATTGTACATATATATATATATATATATATATATATATATATATATATATATATATATATATATATATATATATATATATATATATATATATATATATATATATACTGACACGACGGACGGAAATAGGGGATGCAACGTGGAGCTTCCGATCGTTCTCTGGTTGCGATGCTGCGGGCCATTCGTTGCTAGAGGAGACATGTAAGGGGTTCCGCACGTGCGCGCGCTCAACTGGATGTGTTTTGCGATCTGTAGTCACCGGAGGTGACGGCGTGGGCATTTTGGCGGCGGACGTGTTTTTTTGGCGTCAGTGTTTACTGTGGTGTTCGCGGGCCTCAAATTACGTCGTGTTTGTCATTTTTGATGTGAGAATTATCTGTATGTTATAGTTTTTTTAGATTATTTTCATCTGTAATTTATGATTACAAGTTTTGGTGTTCTTGGTTGTTTTCGACGCCCGCCATGGAATTATGTTCTTCTTTTTCTGTTGTTTTACTTTCGAATTGGTGTTGTTGGGAGAGATATAAGGATTGTATGAAAAGATTTGCGTTGTCAATTTTGTTTTTTTGAGTTGTTTCTACCCCGGATTCCCATCGTTGGCGGAGGTGGTGTATGGCGGCTGACTGTAAGCTGTGATTTCTTGTAATCTGGTCAAACTGTGTAATTAATTTGCGTGTATTTCAGTGTTGTTTTGAATTGCTGCCGTATGTGTAGTTGGACTGTTGCGTGTCAAAGTTTTATTACTGTGTGTTGACATCGGAGCCGCACTGATGGCTCTGCACTTTGATTATAAAGCCGAGCCCTCTGTCGGTTTCATTCTCTGAGCTGTAACCAAAGAAAAGGGAGATGGATGCTTAGTGGGAGAGGTCACGAGAGGAGGAGGGGCGCCATAGATGTGAGGGCTGCGATGGCAGAGCGGAGGAGGAGGAGGCCTTGAGCAGTGAGATGGCGCGACATGCTTGCCGAGGAGGAAGCTGGAGGTGAGAGTTCAGCAGGCGGCTTCTGGCGTGAGGTGATGGATACTTGCAACTCAATGAATTGGAGCTTCTTTTCACAGAGGGCAGGGGAAGGAACCATATTCAGATCATTAGTTGGGCTAGGGGGAGAGCAGCCATGGCTCCACATCCATCCACCAGGGCAAAATGGCGTCGTTTCTTTGATCGTTATGACTGAAGTAGTGAATATTATGTTTTTAAGATTTTTGTTGTGGGGGAGCAGATGTTCGAATGACTATATGAATTCAACTTGTTTTTGTATCTGAATGTGTTGTTTTGTCTGCATATGTTTGACATGTGCACCTTTGAACTGCTTGTTTTTCTGAAGTTGAACTGATTTGCGGTCAAATATTGCATGGCTTGTGTAATAACTATTTCCTACCAGCTGGCTTCCCATCTTCCTATTTATTATTTTTATAATCTGCGAGTGTCCCTGACTATAAACGCTATCCATCTATGTGTGGTGTGTGGCCAAGTATTCCCCCTCCCTTTTCTTCCTTCTTCCAGAATCAGATCTAGGTTCCTCTCTCTTCTCTTCGCCGCCTTTTTCTCTGTTCCTGTGTGTTCCATGGAGGATTGTTCATGCGGATGCCTGGCAAAGATGGCGCGCATAGCTGACGGCTGTGTGTACGAGTCTGGTTTGGAGCTCACTCAGACTCAGCGGCGTGGGCAACTTTCTTGTTTGCTGTACATCAACCATGGGTTTCGTACACCCTATGTTTGTCGCCTGACGGATGGTGACTTGAAGGAATCATGGGTATGTGTTTCTATTCGTTTTGGTTCCTACTTTCTTGATGGTTCCTGTTTGAATCCCATGGACTGGATCTGCAGTTTTGTCTAATGAATAGCTTGTCTATATTTTTTTAATTTGGTTTTGTGAGATTTTAACAGTAGGGATTTCTGTGTGTATTTATTCATTACTTAACAGTATTTTAACCATTTTTTTGTATAATCCCTGATTTGTTTATGAATAGATGTTTTTACTGTAGGTGTATTGATATGTATATTTCTTCAGTTTAGTCAGTTCACATGTCTAGTTATTTTTGTGTTATTGTTTTAGTTCAGATTTTTTCCATTTTAGTTTGTTATGCAAATCGTTCCTATATCTGTGTAAAAATTCAGTTATGTCAGGTGTTCATTTGTTTTGTACTCCCATGCCCATTTGCAGAAAATGTCATCAAGGATCAGGATTGTTGCTCCTAGTTCTGGTGTTCTGAAGATGGAGACTTCAGGCAAGAATGGGTATCAGTTTATGGATGTTGCCTACCACATCGACTTTGATGGTTGCATCAACCTAACTACTGGGTGGAAGGAGTTTGTTGTCGAGTCTGGATTTGAGGATGGTGATGTGGTTATGGTTATGTTCTCGAGAGAAGACGACTCTTTGACGTTCAGAATTTATGTGCTGTAGGTTTAAATGTGGCAAATGATGCCGGTTGTGAGATTTGTGAGTGGTTGATTATGTTGCAGTATTTTTTTTAAAACATTTGCATGTGAGATGGTTGAATTGTATGGTATTATCAGAATGGTATGGAACTAGTTATGTAATGTTTTACCTATTGTTCTGCTCAAGTATAACTGTTTTTATTTATACATTGTTTATATTAGTTATGGAACAATTTGTATAGTTGGTGATGGGCACTGATGGGCACCCTTTGTTTGGTGGTATATTTTCATGTTCATAACTTCATGAGCGGTGCTATCGTTGATGATTTTTTAGAACCACTTTTTGTTATTGAGTTGCTGAACTTACATCCTGTTAATGATAGTCTTGATCTATTTTAGGTTGTCAATTACCAATCAAATTTGTTTGTTGTATAATATTTTTTCTTACTTTTTACATGAATTTTGGAGCACATTTTTTCCCTTTTATAGATGAATAATGATAATTTTGGTATTTTATAAAATAAAAAATTTAATCTTCACTACCAGTACTTATTTTTATTTGTACTTGAACCTTATGAGTTGTAGTAGTTGAACTTTTTGTAAATTCGTTTCTGAAATTTTTATTTACAGTTTTATATGTTTTATTTTTTACTTCTTACCATTAAGATGTGTTTGAACTTTTTACAATATTTTTGTTATTAACTGAGATTTTTTTTAAAAAATTATCTTCATTTTTTATTTTTTGTCGTGTGTGATCTACTGGAATTTTGTAATGGGACGAAGTACTTTGTTGGGCCATCGGCTGGAGTCGTGTATATTGGCCGAATAGTTTCTCTCATTTGGTGTGTGCGCACGTCGTGCGTGTCTTCTGGATTTAGTCCCACCTCGCTAGTCGAGGGGGCTCCGGACCTGTTTATAAGCGCAGCCGACGCTCACCAGTCGAACTCCTCTGAACACTTACCAAAGCGCTTATACACGGGGCTCGCTATCTCTCTCTCGATCTGTGGGCCCTGGACGGCAGGCCCTGCGGGTGTGTGGATTACTAGGGATTCACCCACGGCTCGAGTTCAAGTATCTAGCATTGTCAGGGCCTGCGCCTGTCCTTGGGCGGTCAATTTTTTTTATTTTTGTTTGTTTTGGATCTAGTACTTGACTACATCAGTAACTTGGACTGCTACTTTTTTGTCCTTGGGCGGTCAATTTTTTTTATTTTTGTTTGTTTTGGATCTAGTACTTAACTACACCAGTAACTTGGACTGGTACTTTTTTGTCCTTGGGCTGTCAATTGTTTTCTTTTTCTTTTGTTTGTTTGTTTTAATATAGTACTGAGGGGCATGACTTGCCCCCGCACCGCACCGTACCGAGGGGCATAGTTGTACTGACACATCTTCCTTGTATGGACTTTGCCCCATTATCTATCTTAGGGGTGTGGAGTGCGTGGAGAGGCATGACTTGCCCCTTTTGCACACGTCCGAGGGACATAGTTGTCTTGACACATCTCCCTTGTATGGACTTTGCCCATTATCTATCTTAGGGGTGTGGGGTGCGTGGGGGGGACAAAATAACCACACAGCTTGTCAAACAAGCACACTTGCCACGTTAGTGCGGTTATTCTGCTTCCCCCACGCACCCACACCCCTCGATAGATAATGGGCAAAGTCCATACAAGGAGATGTGTCAAGACAACTATGCCCCTAAGCACGGCAAGTATGGGGCAAGTCATGTTTCCCCCACGCACCCACACCCCTAAGATAGATAATGGGGCAAAGTCCATACAAGGAAGATGTGTCAGTACAACTATGCCCCTCGGTACGGTGCGGTGCGGGGGCAAGTCACGCCCCTCAGTACTATATTAAAACAAAAAAAAAGAAAAAGAAAAAATTGACAGCCCAAGGACTAAAAAGTACCAGTCCAAGTTACTGGTGTAGTCAAGTACTAGATCCAAAACAAACAAAAATAAAAAAAATTGACCGCCCAAGGACAAAAAAGTACCAGCCCAAGTTACTGATGTAGTCAAGTACTAGATCCAAAACAAACAAAAATAAAAAAAATTGACCGCCCAAGGACAGGCGCAGGCCCTGACAATGCTAGATACTTGAACTCGAGCCGTGGGCGAATCCCTAGTAATCCACACACCCGCAGGGCCTGCCGTCGAGGGCCCACAGGTCGAGAGAGAGATAGCGAGCGCCGTGTATAAGCGCTCTGGTAAGTGTTCAGAGGAGTTCGACTGGTGAGCGTCGGCTGCGCTTATAAACAGGTCCGGAGCCCCCTCGACTAGCGAGGTGGGACCAAACCCAGAGCGCACACGCATGCCGTGCTGCACAGCCGCGAGAGAGAAACTATTCGGGCCGAATACAACGACCCAGGCCGATGGCCCAACAAAGTACTTCGCCTCATTACAAAAATCTAGTAGATCACGCACGACAAAAAATAAAAAATGAAGATAATTTTTAAAAAAATCTCAGTTAATAAACAAAAATATTGTAAAAATTTCAAACACATCTTAATGGTAAGAAGTAAAAAAAATTAAAAAAATATAAGACTGTAAATAAAAATTTAAGAAACAAATTTACAAAAAAGTTCAACTACTACAATTCATAAGGTTCAAGTACAAATAAAAATAAGTACTATGCAGCGAAGATTTTTTTTTATTTTATAAAATACCAAAGCTATCATTATTCATCTATAAAAAAGGAAAAAACGTGCTCCAAAATTCATGTAAAAAAGTAAGAAAAAAATATTATACAACAAACAAGTATGATTGGTAATTGACAACCTAAAATAGATCAGTACTATCATTAACAGGATGTAAGTTCAGCAAACTCAATAACAAAAAAGCGGTTCTAAAAAAATCATCAGCGTATAGCACCGTCTGCGAGTTGTGAACATGAAAAATATACCAGTCAAAACAAAGGATGCCCATCAGTTCAACTATAGAAATTGTTCCATAACTAATATAAACAATGTATAAATAAAAACAGTTATACTTGAGCAGAACAATAGGAAAACCATTACATAACTAGTTCCATACAATTCTAATAATACCATACAATTCAACCATCTCACATGCAAATATTTTAAAAAGAAAAAATACTGCAACATAATCAACCACGCACAAATCTCACAACCGGCATCATTTGCCACATTTAAACCTACAGCACATAAATTCTGAACGTCAGAGAGTCATCTTCTCTCGAGAACATAACCATAACCACATCACCATCCTCAAATCCAGACTCAGCAACAAACTCCTTCCACCCAGTAGTTAGGTTGATGCAACCATCAAAGTCGATGTGGTAGGCAGCATCCATAAACTGATACCCATTCTTGTCTGAAGTCTCCATCTTCAGAACACCGGAACTAGGAGCAACAATCCTGATCCTCGATGACATTTTCTGCAAATGGGCCTCGGAGTACAAAACAAAATGAACACCGACATAACTGAATTTTTACACAGATATAGGAACGATTTGTATAACAAACTAAAATGGAAAAATCTGAACTAAAACAATAACACAAAACTAACTAGACATGTGAACTGACTAAACTGAAGAAATATACATATCAATACACCTACAGTAAAAACATCTATTCATAAACAAATCAGGGATTATACAAAAAATTGGTTAAAATACTGTTAAGTAATGAACAAATACACACAAAAATCCATACTGTTAAAATCTCACAAAACCAAATTAAAAAAATATAGACAAGCTATTCATTAGACAAAACTGCAGATCCAGTCCATGGGATTCAAACAGAAACCATCAAGAAAGTAGGAACCAAAACGAATAGAAACACATACCCATGATTCCTTCAAGTGACCATCCGTCAGGCGACAAACATAGGGTGTACGAAACCCATGGTTGCTGTACAGCAAACAAGAAAGTTGCCCACGCCGCTGAGTTTGAGTGAGCTCCAAACCAGACTCGTACACACAGCCGTCAGCTTTGCGCGCCATCTTTGCCAGGCATCTGCATGAACAATCCTCCATGGAACACAGGAACAGAGAAAAAGGCGGCGAAGAGAAGAGAGAGGAACCTAGATCTGATTCTGGAAGAAGGAAGAAAAGGGAGTGGGAAGACTTGGCCACACACCACACATAGATGGATAGCGTTTATAGTCAGGGACACTCGCAGATTATAAAAATAATAAATAGGAAGATGGGCAGCCAGCTGGTAGGAAATAGTTATTACACAAGCCATGCAACATTTGACCGCAAATCAGTTCAACTTCAGAAAAACAAGCAGTTCAAAGGTGCACATGTCGAACATATGCAGACAAAACAACACATTCAGAGAGAAAAACAAGTTGATTTCATATAGTCATTCGAACATCTGCTCCCCCACAACAAAAATCTTAAAAACATAATATTCACTAGTTCAGTTATAACGATCAAAGAAACGATGCCATTTTGCCCTGGTGGATGGATGTGGAGCCGTGGCTGCTCTCCCCCTAGCCCAACTAATGATCTGATTATTGTTCCTTCCCCTGCCCTTTGGGAAAAGAAGCTCCAATTCATTGGAGTTGCAAGTATCCATCACCTCACGCGCAAGCCGTCTGTTGAACTCTGCCTCTAGTTCCTCCTCGGCAGCACGTCACGCCATCTGCCTGCGCCTGCGCCTCCTCCTCCTCTGCTCCGCTACTGCAACCCTCACATCTATGGCATCCCCCTCCTCCTCTGTGACCTCTCCCAGCTCAGCATCCATCTCCGTTTTCTTTGGTTGCAGCTCGTAGAATGAAACTGACAGAGGGCTCGGGCTTTATAATCAAAGTGCAGAGCCATCAATGCGGCTCCGATGTCAACACACAGTAATAAAACTTTGACACGCAGCAGTCCAACTACACATACGGCAGCAATTCAAAACAACACTAAAAAACACGCAAATTAATTACGCAGTTTGACCAGATTACAAGAAATCGCAGCTTACAGTCAGCCGCCATACACCACCTCCGCCAACGATGGGAATCCGGGGTAGAAACAACTCAAAAAAACAAAATTGACAACGCAAATCTTTTCATACAATCCTTATATCTCTCCCTGCAACACCTATTTGAAAGTAAAACAACAGAAAAAGAAGAACATAATTCCATGGCGGGCGTCGAAAACAACCAAGAACTTCGTGTCGTAAAAAACTGCACGCAGTATTTTTTTTGGTACTGTTTTCGCTCTAATTTTTTAACTGTTTATTGTAACAAGACGTATAATATACCGTTGGAAAGCTATGGATTAGGCGCAAGTTCACCATGTTGAGCACTTTTTGAGATTTCTCGCGGTTTAAGAGCAGTTTCAAAAACGGTCCGGCGGATGACGATTGGCAGCGAGCGTATTTTCGTGATTTTTTCTAAACTGCTCATCAAAATAAAGAAAATGATACGCCATTGGAAAGATATCATCGAGGCTCATCTTTTTCATATCTATTATTTTTTCTAATTCATTACGGTTTAAGAGCAGTTTCAAATTTACTAAATCGCGGAATTACGTTTTTTTTATTTTTTTGTTGCAATTTTCGGTACTGTTTTCGTTCTAGTTTTTGAACCGTTTGTCAAAACGAGACGTGTAATATGTCATTGGAAAGCTATGTATAAGGCGCAACTTTCATATGTAGAAATGGTTTTGAGATTCCTTATGTTTTTTAGTTAATTTTGAAAATCGTGTGGCTGACTACGAGAGGCAATGACTGTTTTTCGAGAAATTTTTACAAACCGCTGGTCGAAATGATTCAAATTGTACGCTGTTGGAAAGATATCGTCGAGATGCAACTTTTTCATGTAGAACAATCTCTCTAATTATTTACGGTTTCAGAGCAGTCTTTAAATTACCAAAATGCGGACACTCTGTTTTTCGCGACACTTAAATCAATGAGTGAACTTCATCCAACAGAAAACCGCACTGCTTCAGACTGAAACCTGCACCGCATTAGACAGACAAGAAAACTGCATCATTCCTTTTCTGAAGCGTAGGTTTAACGGACAAGAAAGTGGAGTGCACTTCACATCGGGCGTAAGTGCACCGCAAACTATCGAGAGGTGAGTCGCATGAGATTACGAAGTGAGCTACACACCGGGCGTAAGTAGACCGCAAAACTATCGAGAGGTGGGCCGCATGAGATTACGAAGTGAGCTTCACGTCTGGCGTAAGTGGACCGCAAAAACTATCGAGAGGTGAGCCGCATGAGATTACAAATTGAGCTTCACATCGGGTGTAAGTGGACCGCAAAACTATCGAGTCTGGCGTAAGTGGACGGCAAAACTATTGAGAGGTGAGCCGCATGAGATTACAAAGTAAGCTTCACATCGGGCATAAGTGGACCACAAAACTATCGAGATGTGGGCCGCATGAGATCACGAAGCGAGCTTCACATCTGGCATAAGTGGACCGCAAAACTATCGAGAGGTGAGCCGCATGAGATTACAAAGTGAGCTTAATAATAAATTTACATACGAGACACTTTTATGTTACCAAGTGGTGCCTCTGATGTTTTTGTTTATTATGGGAATTACTTTTTTCTCTTTCTTCATAAACTGAAGCACCAACCACCACAAAATGAACCAGACACCTTTTCTACAAATAAATGAATACACACAAAACTTCACACACGAACCGCGAGAGCCACAAGCAGTGCACCAACGGAGTGCATATTTTTTATAAATTTTTACATTTTCTCTCACACATTCAAGAAGAAAGTGAACTTAAAAAATTGATCATTTTTCTTCTGTAGTTTCCCAACGAACAGAACATCGACACACACACACACACGGCCTGCATGCATCGTGCACATGGGCCGCAAACAAACCGCACTCGCCGCGTACAGGAACTACATGACCTACCTTGCCGCCGCCTGTACTACATGCTTACGCCAGACCAGACTGCACGTGGCCTTCAGCGCCGATCAATTCAACATCAACCCAAAATGAACTACATCATGTAGGGCGTCGCGGGCTCGTGGTGGTGGCCGCTGGGCCGACGAGGGGAGAGGCCGAACTGCAGGTCGCTCGTCGAAGCACCTGCGATGTGGACGAAGTGACCTGCATTTGAAGAAAAGAAACACCAGATGAAGTGAGCTGCACTGCCGGGCGCACTGCACTGTGTTGTGGACAGAGTCGTTGTCGACCAAAAACAAACAGCAGCGTGCAGGGGGCGAATTGCATGGGTGTGGAGGCAGAGCTGCAGCGCCCAGCTGAACTGCACTAGACATGTAAAAGATCAATCTTTGGCACCAATATTGCCGCCAATACAACCGGACGGTACAACAGCTCATGCTCTCCCATAAACTAGTCAATCAAAGATTGGGAAAAAAATCCCCAACGCCGAGTGCTGTAACAGAAATCCACGGGGAAACGACGTGTGTTCTCAAACCGGAGCGAGCACGCGTATCGAAGTGGGAGTAGGAGTCAAAGTAGTAGTCGGCGCTGGTCTTGTCGTTGCCGATGACCTCCTCCTCGGGGGCGGCGGGGCTCTCCTCCACCTCCATCCCGACCTCCGCGGCCACCTCGTCGGCGTCCTCGAATAACAAGCGAACGCACTGCAAAAACATGCCAATGCACTGCATAGGAAAATAGATGGTGCTTCCTTGGAAATAACATGCCAACGCACTGCAACAACATGCCAATGCACTGCACAGGAAAATAGATGGTGCTTCTTGGAAACAATATGCGAACGCACTGCAAAAACATGCCAATGCACTGCAAGGAACGTGGCCGATAACCACTCCCCCAAGTGAGTGAAATGCTAAATGACTCAAAAAAAATCATCCTGGCATGTAGCCGCCACACCAAAACTGCAATGCAGCATGATGCCCGATCTGCACTGCATGAGGAGTGGCAGTGCACTGCACGACCACGCCCGTGCTGCTCCAGCGATGGAGGATGGGAGGTGGAAGAGGGGGGCAGAAGGGTGGCGAACCACAAAATGTGTTGTGGATGTGCCACTGGTGGCATCGCCATGCTTCCAGGCAAAGGAGAAGAGGCGGGTCGCCCTGGGAGCACCGTCTCAGTGTGCCCACGGATGTGCAGCCTCGAGCTGATGGGACGCCGCTGAGCAAAGAAGTCAACGGGATCTCACCCTCCACGGATCCATGAACACAAGGGTGAACTGCAATTGGGGGAGAGCTGATGCTAATTGTTTTCGTTGCAGAGGAGCACCGACGCGAGGTGGGGGTCACCCAAGAGTGGATCTCACTGATCCATTGCCAGGTCGGTGCGGGGGTGGGCGATTCGGGCAGGCCCGGGGCCGTGGAGCGCCGGCGTGCCACTTGGAGTCTCATGGGAAGCGGCACAGCTAGCCGGGAGGGGGCGTAGCGCGCGGAGGGGCTCATCGATGCCGATTGAAAAGAAAGCAGAGGAGGGGAGGGATGCGCGTGTCCAGGGAAGAAGGGAAGAGGGGATGGAGGGGAGGCACGGGGTAGGAGGCTGGAGGGCACTGCGCACGCGGCCGGCGGCGCGACCCTTGGCCCGCGGTGGCAGAAGCTAGGGAGTCGGGGAAGGTGAGGTCGGAGTGGGTTGGGGCAACCTCCGCGCGTCTGATAACCCACAAGTATAGGGGATCGCAACAGTTTTCGATAAGTAAGAGTGTCGAACGAGGAGCTAAAGGTAGAACAAATATTCCCTAAAGTTCTATCGACCACCGATACAACTCTACGCACGCTTAATGTTCGCTTTACCTAGAACAAGTATGAAACTAGAAGTACTTTGTAGGAGTGATAGGATAGGTTTGCAAGATAATAAAGGACACAAAAATAAAAAGTAGGGGCTGTTTAGATAAATACACAACTAAATTAAGTATAGCGAGTGTGGAAAAGTGGTTGTAGGAGTGGTGAAATTGTCCCTAGGCAATTGACTATGTTACTAGACCGGTAATTACTATTGCAATTCTATTTGAGGCCGGGAGAGGCATAAGCTAACATACTTTCTCTACTTGGACCATATGCACTTATGATTGGAACTCTAGCAAGCATCCGCAACTACTAAAGATTCATTAAGGTAAAACCCAACCATAGCATTAAAGTATCAAGTCCCCTTTATCCCATACATGCAAACAACCTACTTACTCGGTCTGTGCTTACATCACCACGCCACCCACCATAAGCAAATCATAAACATATTGCAAACCCTACAACGGGAATCCCTCACGCTTGCGCGACACGGAGGGCACAATAGGACAGCACCAATAATAAAACATGGAACTCAAACCAATCATAACAATTCATCAATCACCGATAGGACAATGAAAATCTACTCAGACATCATAGGATCGCAACACATCATTGGATAATAATATGAAGCATAAAGCACATTGTTCAAGTAGAGGGTACAGCGGGTTGCGGGAGAGTGGACCGCTGGATATAGATGGGGGAAGGTGATGGAGATGTTGGTGAAGATGGCGGAGGTGTTGGTGAAGATCGCGGTGATAATGATGGCCCCCGGCGGCGTTCCGGCGCCACCGGAAGCAAGGGGGAGAGAGCCCCCCTTCTTCTTCTTCTTCCTTGACCTTCTCCCTAGATGGGAGAAGGGTTTCCCTCTGGTCCTTGGCTCCCATGGCTTGGGAGGGGCGAGAGCCCCTCCGAGATTGGATCTATCTCTCTGTTTCTGCATTCCTGCGTTGGCTGATTCTACCCCTTCACCGTTTCCTTTATATCTGGAGATCCGTAACTCCGATTGGGGTGAATCTTTCGCCCAGATCTTTCCCATAAAATTTGCTTTCTTGCGCCAGAAGGAGAGCGTCAACCGCCTTACGGGTGGACCACGAGGGTCAGGGGTGCGCCTGGGGGGGTAGGGTGCGCCCCCTACCTCGTGCCCACCTCGGACACCGTTTCGCGTTGATTCCACTTTCCAAAAATCATAAATATTCCAAAAAAAATCTCCGTCCGTTTTTATCCTGTTTGGACGCCGTTTGATATTGGGTTTCTGCGAAACCAAAAACATGCAACAGACAGGAACTGGCACTGGGCACTGGATCTATAAGTTAGTTCCAAAAATAATATAAAAAGTTGCCAAAAAGTATATGAAAGTGAATAATATTGGCATGGAACAATCAAAAATTATAGATATGACAGAGACGTATCAGCATCCCCAAGCTTAATTCCCGCTCGTCCTCGAGTAGGTAAATGATAGAAAAGAATAATTTTTGATGTGGAATGCTACCTAGCATAATGTTGATCATATGTCTAATCATGGCATGAATATTAAGACACGAGTGATTCAAAGCAATAGTCTATCATTTGACATAAAAACAATAATACTTCGAGCGTACCAATAAAGCAATCATGTCTTCAAAACAACAAGGCCAAAGCAAGCTCATCCCTACAAAATCATACAGTTTGGCCATGCTTCATTTTCGTCACACAAAATGCCCCCATCATGCACAACCCCGATGACGAGCCGAGCAATTGGTTCATACTTTTTAACGTGCTTCAGCTTTTTCAACCCTCACGCAATACATGAGCGCAAGCCATGGATATAGCACTATAGGTGAAATAGAATATAATGATGGAGGTTATGTGGAGAAGACAAAAAAAAGGAGAAAGTCTCACATCAACGCGGCTAATCAACGGGCTATGGAGATGCCCATCAATTGATGTCAATGCGAGGAGTAGGGATTGCCATGCAACGGATGCACTAAGAGCTATAAGTGTATGAAAGCTCAACAAAAGAAACTAAGTGGGTGTGCATCCAACTTGCTTGCTCATGAAGACCTAGGGCATTTGAGGAAGCCCATCGTTGGAATATACGAGCAAGTTCTATAATGAAAATTCCCACTAGTATATATGAAAGTGACAACATAAGAGACAATCTATATGAAGAACATGGTGCTACTTTGAAGCACAAGTGTGGAAAAAGAGATAGTAACATTGCCCCTTTTCTTTTTTTTCTCTTTTTTTGGTGGGCTTCTTTGGCCCCCTTTTTTATTTAGGCTTCTTTGGCCTTCCCTCCCCCCTTTTTTTGGTGGGGCAATGCTCTATAATGATGATCATCACACTTCTATTTACTTACAACTCGATATTACAACTCGATACTGGAACAAAGATATGACTCTATATGAATGCTTACGGTGGTGTACCGGGATGTGCAATGATCTAACATAGCAATGACATCAAAAAACGGACAAGCCATGAAAACATCATGCTAGCTATCTTACGATCATGCAAAGTAATATGACAATAAATGCTCAAGTCATGTTTATGATGATGATGAAAGTTGCATGGCAATATATCTCAGAATGGCTATGGAAATGCCATAATAGGTAGGTATGGTGGCTGTTTTGAGGAAGATATAATGAGGCTTATGTGTGATAGAGCGTATCGTATCACGTGGTTTGGATGCACCGGCGAAGTTTGCGCCAATCTCGAGGTGAGAAAGGGCAATGCACGGTACCGAAGAGGCTAGCAATGATGGAAAGGTAAAAGTGCGTATAATCCATGGACTTGCAAAAGTCTACTTAGCCCTCGAAGCAAAGTACTACTATGCATGCCCCTAGGGGGATAGATTGGTAGGAAAAGACCATCGCTCGTCCCCGACTGCCACTCATAAGGACGACAATCAAAGAAACACCCCATGCTTCAAATTTGTCACACAACGATTACCATACGTGCATGCTACGGGACTTGCAAACCTCAACACAAGTGTCTCTACAATCCACAACCACCCACTAGCATAACTCTAATATCACCATCTTTATATCGCAAAACTATTGCAAGGAATCAAACATATCATATTCAGCGATCTACAAGTTTATGTAGGATTTTATGACTAACCATGTGAATGACCAATTCCCATCATCTCTCTAAATAGATATAAGTGAAGCAAGAGAGTTTAATTCTTTCTACAAAAGATATGCCCATGCTCTAACAAATATAAGTGAAGCAAAAGAGCATTCTACAAATGGCGGTTGTCTATGTGAAGGGAAACAGGCAATCCAAACTTCAAATGATATAAGTGAAGCACATGAAGCATTCTATAAAGCCATACTCAAAAGATTTAAGTGAAGTGCAATGCGCATTCTATAAATCTACCAAGGACTATCTCATACCAGCATGGTGCATAAAAGAAAAATAAAAACTAAATGCAAAAGACGCTCCAAGACTTGCACATAATGCATGAACGAAACGAATCCGAAAACATACCGATGCTTGTTGAAGAAAGAGGGGATGCCTCCCCAGCATCCCCAAGCTTAGACGCTTGAGTCTCCTTGAATATTTACTTGGGGTGCCTCGGGCATCCCCAAGCTTGAGCTCTTGCCTCTCTTCCTTCTTCTCACATCGAAACATCCTCGATTAGACACTACATCCACACAAAACTTCAACAGAAAACCCGGTAAGATCCGTTAGTATAATAAAGCAAATCACCACTCTAAGTACTGTAGCAAACCAATTCATATTTTGTTTTTGCATTGTGTCTACTGTAATATAGCTTTTCCATGGCTTAATCCACTGATATATATTGATAGATTCATCAAAACAAGCAAACTATGCATCAAAAACAGAATCTGTCAAAAACAGAACAGTCTGTCGCAATCTGAACATCCACCATACTTCTGTTACCCCACAAATTCTACCAAAATTAGGAAAAATAAAAAAGTTGTATATAAAGACAGTGCAAAAAGAATCAGAACCAATTGACGTTCCAGCTAAAAATGTAAAATCGCGCACTAAAGCCAAAGTTTCTGTCCTGCACCGTACAAACCAACAAGCATTGTAAACATCCTAAAGGCAAACCTTGGCACATTATTTTTATAATACAATGGAATTGTACAAGGGGATAATTATTTTTTATGAAAATTTTCTGTAATCAAGATTCATAAAGTTTCCGTGAGCATGAACAAAGTTCAAGGAGCTCTCCCACTTCAACAATGCTTGTCTCTCTCACTTTCACTTTCCTTTTCGAAAAGATTTTGGGTTCCCCTCTTTTTTTGGTTTTTTGTTTTTAAACTATATAAAAGCACACAACAGAAATAAATTACTCTTAAATGACTCTCTAAAACTTCCGGGTTGTCTCCCTGGCAGCGCTTTCTTTAAAGCCATTAAGCTAGGCATTTAGTGCTCAAGTAATGGATCCACCCGGATCCCAAGGTATATCAAAGCCAATTTTAATTGACAATGATTTGTAATTTAGTAGTGAGCACAAAGTAACATATATCATGCAACAACGAAGTCTAACTCTCTTCCTATGCATCGGCATGTCATAAAAGAACAATTCATGCACACCAAGTAAAGGCCAATGCATAGTATAAACAGTTTCTTGCAATTCTTCCGTGTTGCAAACATAAAGAGGTGGAGACATAGTTCCTCTCTCATAATAATTGCAAGTAGGAGCAGCAAGCACATGCATATTATATTCATCAAAATCATCATTTGTAGTAGTAAAAGGCAACCCATGAATATAATCCTTAATAAGCACAAACTTCTCCGATATAGTGTAGTCGGGAGAATTCAAAAAGATAATAGGACTATCATGCATGGGTGCAATAGAAACAATTTCATGTTTAACATAAGGAACTATAGCAAGTTCATCTCCATAAGCATAATTAATATTGGCATCTTGGCCACAAGCATAGCAAGCATCATCAAAAAGGGATATTTCAAGAGAATCAACGGGATCATAACAATCATCATAGCAATCATCATGGCAATCATCATAGCAACCATCCTTCGGTAAGCACGAAGGGGAATTAAATAATTTATGAGTTAGAGGGTTACTCTCATTAGAAGGTGGGCACGGGTAGCTAATCCGCTCCTCCTCCTTTTGTTCTTCGCTCTCCTCATCATCTTTTTCATCCAATGAGCTCACAGTTTCATCAATTTCTTCTTCCATAGCTTCCTGCAAAATATTAGTCTCTTCTTGGACAGCGGAGGTTTTCTTAATAAATTGTTTAACATAGGTATTAAAAGCATAATTATAATAACAATATTCAAGTATGGCAAAATTTTCAGATTTGTAAAGAGTAGCATCATACTTTGCAATCAACATAGAAATTTCAAAAGCACCCTTAAAAGCAACAAATTCCTCAATTGTTGAACATCATAGTAACTATAAACACCCTTAGCATAAGAAGATAAGATTCCATTATCAATAAACTCACATTGGTAGGGAAGGTGTTTTTAGGGTTTTCAGAACAACAAGTAAAATCATATTCACAACATAAATTCCAAGCATAGCATTGCAAACGTTGAATTTGACTCCATAATAGTTTCCTTTTTTCAGATATACGGTGTCGCACATAACAAGCATGCTCATCTAACGATTTGCCCTCAACTAAGCTAGTTGGGGTTTCAGCACGAGCACATAGGGATCGAAGATTATCCAAGTAATAAGCTTCAGCAGTGTGATAGATTTTGAGTGGTTCTTCAACCATTGGTTCAGCAGGTACAAGTAATTTTTTTGGTATTTTGCGTTTCCTACCCGTAACTAAAGATAGAAATCAACTAAGGACAGCAAAAAAAATTACTGAGTGATAAAGCAAACAAGCACACACGAGAATATTCATCCCACGCTATGACTCCCCGGCAACGGCGCCAGAAAAAGGTCTTGATAACCCACAAGTATAGGGGATCGCAACCGTTTTCGATAAGTAAGAGTGTCAAACCCAACGAGGAGTTAAAGGTAGAACAAATATTCCCTAAAGTTCTATCGACCACCGATACAACTCTACGCACGCTTAACGTTCGCTTTACCTAGAACAAGTATGAAACTAGAAGTACTTTGTAGGAGTGATAGGATAGGTTTGCAAGATAATAAAGGACACAAAAATAAAAAGTAGGGGCTGTTTAGATAAATACACAACTAAAGTAAGTATAGCGAGTGTGGAAAAGTGGTGGTAGGAGTGGTGAAATTGTCCCTAGGCAATTGACTATGGTACTAGACCGGTAATCACTATTGCAATTCTATTTGAGGGAGAGGCATAAGCTAACATACTTTCTCTACTTGGATCATATGCACTTATGATTGGAACTCTAGCAAGCATCCGCAACTACTAAAGATTCACTAAGGTAAAACCCAACCATAACATTAAAGTATCAAGTCCCCTTTTATCCCATACGCAAACAACCTACTTACTCGGGTTTGTGCTTTTGTCACTCACGCCACCCACCATAAGCAAATCATAAACATATTGCAAACCCTACAGAGGGAATCCCTCACGCTTGCGCGACATGGAGGGCACAATAGGACAACACCAATAATAAAACATGGAACTCAAACCAATCATGGCAATTCATCAATCACCGATAGGACAACGAAAATCTACTCAGACATCATAGGATCGCAACACATCATTGGATAATAATATGAAGCATAAAGCAGCATGTTCAAGTAGAGGGTACAGCGGGTTGCGGGAGAGTGGACCGCTGGATATAGATGGAGGAAGGTGATGGAGATGTTGGTGAAGATGGCGGAGGTGTTGGTGAAGATCGCGGTGATGATGATGGCCCCCGATGGTGTTCCGGCGCCACCAGAAGCAAGGGGGAAAGAGCCCCCTTCTTCTTCTTCTTCCTTGACCTTCTCCCTAGATGGGAGAAGGGTTTCCCCTCTGGTCCTTGGCTCCCATGGCTTGGGAGGGGCGAGAGCCCCTCCGAGATTGGATCTATCTCTCTGTTTCTGCGTTCCCTGCGTTGGCTGATTCTACCCCTTCACCGTTTCCTTTATATCTGGAGATCCGTAACTCCGATTGGGGTGAATCTTTCGCCCAGGTCTTTCCCATAAAATTAGCTTTCTTGCACCAGAAGGAGAGTGTCAACCGCCTTACGGGTGGACCATGAGGGTCAGGGGCACGCCTGGGGGAGTAGGGCGCGCCCCCCTACCTTGTGCCCACCTCGGACACCGTTTCGCGTTGATTCCACTTCCCAAAAATCATAAATATTCCAAAAAAATCTCCGTCCGTTTTTATCCCGTTTGGACTCCGTTTGATATTGGGTTTCTGTGAAACAAAAAACATGCAACAGTCAGGAAGTGGCATTGGGCACTGGATCAATAAGTTAGTCCCAAAAATAATATAAAAAGTTGCCAAAAAGTATATGAAAGTGAATAATATTGGCATGGAACAATCAAAAAATATAGATACGACGGAGACATTTCAGCGTTCGGGGAGGAAGGAAAGAGGGGAGGGAGGGGCGGCGCCGAGGGGAGTAGACTGGATGGGGGCGGCATCGGGGTAGGAGGCCGGAGGCAGGCGTTGGGCACGTGGCCGGCGGCGTGACCCTTGGCCCTCGGCGGCAGAAGCTTGTAGGTCGGGTAAGAAGGTGTGAGGGAGGCGGGGCTCCGACGGCACATGGTCGGGCGGGCCATTAGGAGGTTTGAGTGGCTCTGGCGCAAGGTGGAAGGAGGCAGGAGGAAGAAGATTGGGTGGCCATGGGTTCCTGCGAGAGTAAGGTGGAGAGGATAAGGGGATGAGGTCCTGGGTGGTGGGAGCTGGGAGGTTTTTCTTTGTTGGATGTAGTTCTATTCAGTTTCAATAGCGGGCTTGGATCGGAAACTGTTAGCAGAATAAGCTGGGTGTTAGCACAATAAGACTCTTAAGGGTGTTATCATCGAATGTATCGCACTACCATTCACACATACACATGTGTATATATACAATTTCTCCTACATGGAGGCATTACTGCGGTAGCGGGTAACGGTATTCTCCTTTGGGATCAATGACCTGGTTGAGCAAAAATCCCGCTATTTCCTCTTGAATTGCTCGTACGCGATCCGTTGGTAGGAGCTTATCCCGCACCTCATTGAACTTTTAAGGAGATCAATATGCATGTATTAGTCGTAGTGTGATTAGATATCGATAATGATGTAAAAATTGTGAATAGTATTGTGGCAAACGTACCCATAGCTGTCTAGCAGATTTGGTCCTTTCGTACGCCATCATGCGAATGTTCTCGCAAACGTAGTATGCACATAAATCAGTCCCCGGCGCCTGCTTCATGGCCTTTACGAGAATAAAATTCAATCAGATAATAATTAATCAAAAGCATGATAATTAATGGTATTGAAACTAGAATTAAAGATATGGTAGCTAGCTAGAACTACTTAATTACTTACCTTGGGTCGAAAACAATACAACTTTTCTTTCCATTCGCCTGGAACCGTTTTCATGAACTTTTGCCAAGCCCTGCCCGCCGGCAAAGAAAATGAATAAATGAGTTATTAGTTAGTTGATATCAGGAAATGACGAACTACAGAGGCTGATACGTATCCATCGTATCTAATTTTCCACACACTTTTGCCCTTGTTTTGGACTCAAACTTGCATGATTTGAATGGAACTAACCCGGACTGACGCTGTTTTCAGCAGAATTGCCATGGTGTTATTTTTGTGCAGAAATAAAAGTTCTCGGAATGACCTGAAACTTCACAGAGCATATTTTTGGAATTTATAAAAAATATTGGCGAAAGATTCAAGACCAGGGGGCTCACACCCTGTCCACGAGTGTGGGGGGCGCGCCTGCCCCTCCGGGTGCACCCCTGCCTCATGGGCCCCCTACAGCTCGACCGACCTCAACTCCAACTCTATATATTCACGTTCGGGGAGAAAAAATCAGAGAGAAGGATTCATCACATTTTACGATACGGAGCCGCCGCCAAGCCCTAAACTCTCTCGGGAGGGCTGATCTGGAGTCCGTTCGGGGCTCCGGAGCGGGGAATCAGTCGCCGTCGTCATCATCAACCTTCCTCCATCACCAATTTCATGATGCTCACCGACGTGCGTGAGTAATTCCATCATTGGCTTGCTAGACGGTGATGGGTTGGATGAGATTTATCATGTAACCGAGTTAGTTTTATTAGGGTTTGATCCCTAGTATCCATTATGTTCTGAGATTGATATTACTATGACTTTGCTATGTGTAAGTGCATCTAGAGCCACCCCTAGTTGGTTTTGGAGTATTGACGACAAACCTGGTTGAGGGACTAATGTGTTTGTGAGAATTGCAGGATAACACAAGTAGTAGTCCCTCATTGATTCGGTTTACCTACTGGAGATGACCCCTAAAAATGTGTGAAGACATTGAAGACAATGGTGGTATGTGAAGATATTCACAACGAAGATTATGACTCGAGAAGACATTCACGTGAAGACTATGGAGTGAGAAGACATAGTTGTTTCGTAGTCTCATTTTCTTCTTTGTTGAGTCATAGGAACCACCGTACTGTTAAGTGGGGTCCAAGTGAACAAAGTCAGAGTGACTGAAGTGATGCTCAACCAAATCCTAAGTCTTCAAGCGAAGACAATGAGAGCATATCTTATCCAGAGCTGGATGAGTCAGCTTTACTTGTAGCCCAAGTCAAGCTGCCGCGTGTGTTTGAAATCTGACCGTTGGAACACGTGTCAGTTCCTTAGTGACCCAGGGTCATTTCGGACAAATCAGGTCGGGTTGCCTAGTGGCTATAAATATCCTACCCCCTACACCATAAATTGGTGGCTTCTTAGAGTTAGTGCATGGATTTTGTCGTTTGAGAGCAACCCACCTCCGAAGCATTTGAGAGAGATATCCTTGTGAGGACAAAGCCCAAAACACCCAGAGCCAAAGAGTGTTAGGCATCACTGAAGTCTTTCTGTCCACGTGACCCGAAGACTTGTTACACTTGAGGACTATGAATCCTCCAGCCGGTTAGGCGTCGCGTTTTGAGCATCCAAGAGTCATTGTGGATTGCCGGTGAGCGAAGTCTGTGAAGGTTTGGAAATCTACCTTGAAGACTTACCAGAGTGATTGGGCGAGGACTAAGTGTCCTTAGCTCAAGGGGAATAAGGTGAAGACGCGGTCTTCTGAGTTGAATCTCAGCCTTCCTAACCAGACGTACAGTTGTCACAGCAACTGGAACTGGTCCAACAAATCCTTGTCCTCTCCAAGCAACTAGTTCTACCTCTTCCCTCACTTATTTACAGTTTGTCTTCGTGAAGTCATTTGCTTGCTTGCCTTATCTGTTTGACTTCACTGTGTGACGACTATTGTTGTTTGGCTTCATACCATCTTCCATCTTGATCCATACTACCGAGCTGCTATTAGTCTTCGTGCTTTCACTTCATTGTATTCTTGACTATGGTTTGTCTAGTGTAGTCTACCTTCTGCTGCATATCAATAGGTTCATTTCTATTGTTTGTCTTCATAACTCCCATGTTTTGAAGACTTTCATAAAAATAGCCTATTCACCCCCCTCTAGTCGATAACTAGCACTTTCAATTGGTATCAGAGCAAGGTACTCCCTTGTTCTGTGTGATTCGGTTTAACCACCTGGAGTTTTAGCTATGCCGACTGCAGGAATAATCAAAGTCTCCGCTGCGTGCCCTATCTTTTATGCACTAATTACCCCTACTGGAAGAATAGGATGCGCATGCATCTTGAAGCCATTGATGTCGATCTATGGTATGTCGTCAAGAACGGTGTTCCCAAGACTGGTGAAGGTGTCACCCCTGCTGATGTCGAGAAGTTCATTCAACTGGATTCTACCGCCAAGAACATCATCTGTGGTCATCTGCCCAAAAGACAGTATGGCCGTGTGAGTGCTCTGGAAACGTCAAAGCTAGTCTGGGACTGGCTCTCCAAGGTCAATGAAGGAGTCTCAACCCAGAGAGACTCAAGGATTAGTGTTCTTTGCAACCTCTTCAACCGCTTCAAGAGACACGACAATGAGAACGTCCAGCTCACATTTGATCGCCTCACTGATATCACAAATGAGCTTCATGCTCTCGGTGCCACTGAGATCACGAAGCATGAAATCATCAAGACACTCATGAGATCACTTGACAGCTCATTTTACACCCTAGCCCCGATGATTCAAGAACGCCCTGACTTCAAGACACTCGATCCGCCTGACATACTTGAGAGGCTCAACACACATGAGTTTCAACTATCTGAGAAAAGAGACATCTATGGTCCCAACTATGGCCGAACTCACGCTATGAAGGCAAAGGTTGTTTCCTCATCTGAAGAAGAATCTGACAGTAGTTCTGGGGATCCTGAAGACATTGGAAAGGAGCTTGCTATGCTTGTGAAGAAGTTCCAGAAATTCACCAAGAAGAAAGGCTTCAGAAAATCTTCAAGATCCAGCTCGAGAAATGATGAAGCTTCTACTCATGACCACAAGAAGAGAACATGCCACAAGTGCAAGAAACCTGGTCACTACATCTCTGAGTGTCCTCAGTGGGACAATGAGAACAACAAGAAGAATAAGAGCAAGGAATATGATTCCGATGACAAGAAGAAGAAGAAATCCTCAAAGTCTTCTTCCAAGTCTTCATCACATAAGAAGAGCTCATCTGGCAAGGCTCGTGCTTTTGTTGGCAAGGAGATGGATTCAGAGGAGGAGTCTACTTCTGAGGAAGCAGAGGTGGAATCTGAGGAGGAGTCCAACTCTGGCGTTGCAAGTCTGGCTTTAGCCACAGCCTACGTTGCCAAGTCCATCTTCAACGCTGAAGACAATGGCTCCGTCACCAACGCTGGTGATAATGACAAGGATGACTATGCCCCCACCTACTGCTTCATGGCACGTGGTGCCAAGGTAAACTCACGCGATGCTTACTTTCAAACATCAAGTGAAGATGACTTTGATTGCGAATCCAAACCTAGCTACAAAACACTTGCTAAAATTGCAACTGAACAACAGAAAGCTATGGAACATATTGAAAAACTATTAGACAAAAGCGATGAAGTGTTGGATGCGGAAATGACCCGATCTCAGTCCTTAATTGAAGACATAAAAAAATCTTCATGTTAAGTACGAGGAACTTGAAAGTCATCATGAAACGCTCTCAACAACTCATGAAAAACTTTCCTATGATTATCTTCAAAGGAAGCAAGAACTTGAGAAATTGAGAGCAGTTCATGAAGATCTTCAAAAAGAGAATGAGTCACTTCACGCTCAACAGATCAGTCCCGCTCAGGAAGGATTTGAACCACCATGTCTAAAATGCCTTGAGCGTGATAACGCTACTTCTGTTGCTGAATGTTCTACTGCTACTACTGTCACAATATCTTCAACTGCTAATGTGGTAATTAACCCCTCTGCTGAGGATACCACTACTATTGCTGATGAAAATGCTAGTTTGAAGACATTGCTTGAGACTTGGATGTACAAAAGTCTCAAAGGACATCAGACACTATGTGATGTCCTCAAAAAGTAGATTCTGACCCGAAACCCTAGGAAAGAGGGTGTTGGGTTCGAGAGGAAAATAAATGTTGATGATTCTTACTGGAAGCCTGAGCAGCACCCCAAAACCATATGGGTTGCTGCAAAGGGACCTTCAGTGGACCCATCTATGTGTAGTTCACCAAAAGTGTACATCTATGTGTAGTTCAAAAGCTATGGAATATCAAATCTTATGTCGCAAATCAACAAGGTGTTCCTTATATAGTTCACCGAAAGAGTACATCTATGTGTAGTTCAAAGAAAATTTAAGTTCTTCTACTGTGACGCCCCCAATTCAATCGTACACTAATCATACACGCAAATGTGTACGATCAAGATCAGGGCCTCACGGGAAGATATCACAACACATCTCTAAACACAAATAAAAGAAATAGAAGCTTTATATTACAAGCCAGGGGCCTCGAGGGCTCGAATACAAGCTTGATACACCAGAGTCAGCGGAAGCGACAATATCTGAGTACAGACATAAGTTAAACAAGGATGCCTTAAGAAGGCTAGCACAAAAGCAATACGATCGAAGAGGCAAGGCCTCCTGCCTGGGATCTCCTAACTACTCCTTGTCGTCAGCGGTCTCCATGTAGCAGAATCCGTCGACGGTGGCATCTGGCTCCAGGGATCCACCATCTGGTTGCATCAACCGGAAAGAAGAAATAAGGGGGAAAAGGGGGAGCAAATAAACCGTGAGTACTCATCCAAAGTACTCGCAAGCATCAGATCTATACTAAGTATGCATTGGTATCAAATGGAAGGGTTGAATCTGTGGACTGAACTGCAGAATGCCAGAATAGAGGGGAAGGCCTAGCCTATCAAAGACTAGCATCTTCAAGCAGCTCCAAGCATCTTGCAGCATGTAGAAGAGTAAAGAATAGCAGTTTAATATATAACAAACATGTTGTAACATTAATGCCCAGAGATCCTTCCTCGATTCCCCGCGAGAAAGCAATCCCGGAGCCATATATATCAAGTATCCATTTGTAGTTGTATAAGATCAGGATATAAGTCTGAACGTCCTTTACCGTGGACATGGCTATTAATAGATAATCTTCCCTGCAAGGGTGCACCACGTTTTCCAACACGCTCGATCACTCTAGCCGGACACACCTTTCTGGGGTCAATGCCCGGCCTCGGAACATCAACACGTCGCAGCCCAACCTAGGCTCAGCAGAGAGGTCCCCGCCATTCTACCTCCTAAGCACTCCGGGGTCTGGGCCCATCGCCCGTTGCACTCCAGGTCATTGCGCGCAGGGCGGGTCGAGGCTCCACTTCTACATGGATGGTGCCGGCCCAGCCGTGCCGCACTGTTGAACTGGACGTCTGACAAAGCTTCGGCTGATACCACGACGCCGAGGCCCATAACTATTTTTGTGTGGTGGTTGGTGAGTAAAGGCGAGAGGCCAACTCAGAACAAATACCCAAACCATAGTGTATTATTAGCTTGCGGAGACGAGCAGAGACTCATGATCGAAAGTGGCCCCGTCGCCCCGTCTCGTGGACTTACGACAAGGGCCTAGAATGCCCGGCCGTGCCATGTAACCATCTTGCGGGTGCTCTCCGGGCCTGCCCGACTTTCACCAAAGGTCTCAAGTAAAGTCAATTGTAACCGTGTGTCTAAACATCAAGGGGAAAACCCTAGGAATCACCCACGGAGGATTCCACTCGATGTAACCATCAAGGAGAACGTAAGAGGGACCACCCTCGAGGTTCACACTTGAGGTGTTGAACAACAGAGCCGCATCAAGAATGGTGAAAGAGGAAATCACCCTCGATGACCACGACCGAATAGCTACACTACAGAATTATCATCAGTAGTGCGTTATGAGGGATCACCCGCGGCACACGATAGTAACTCTGCAGAGTCGATCAACAAAAAGGGGCGTGATGTGATGTGAGGTGTCGGACCCTGGTCATCGATCATGCTGATCGAGTCGTTGATGATGAAGCAGGGGCAACAAGGACAAGGTGGGGGTCACTGATGGATCACTAGCCAACCTATATTAAGCAGTTTAAGATAAGCAGGTAGGGTACAACATCAGGTACAAAAGCAGGCCATGCATCAGAATATGAGCAATGAATAACAGTAGCAAAATCTAATGCAAGCATGAGAGAATAGAATAGGTGATATCGGGATGATCAAAGGGGGGGCTTGCCTGGTTGCTCAGACAAGAAGGAGGGTCGTCGTCGACGTAGTCGATCACAGTGGCATCGGCAGCCGTCACGGGGTCTACCGAAGAGAAGAGGGGGGGAGAAAACAGTAAATACATGCAAACATATGCATAACAAGACAAGAAGCGGGCCTAGAAGATTTCTAACGCAGCGCTAGGCGATACTGGCGAAGGGGGAAACATCCGGGAAAATTTCCCGGTCCCGGACGTCTGTCAGACAGATGAACCGGAGGAGAAAGTTTGCAGGTTCGCTATGCTAGGGATGTGTGGCAGACGAACGGACCGCGTATCTGGATTCGTCTCAAAATTCTGAGTAACTTTCATGTAGAAAACTTTTTCATCCGAGCTACGGTTTAATTTTTACGATTTTTCAAAGTTTTACACATATTCTGCAATTTAATTTAATTCGAAAATAATGAGTAAATGCTAGGTGCACCCAGCACAGGGTACAAAAAACTGTACCCAGTGGCTGACAGGTGGGCCAGGTGGTCCCAGTTGACCATTCAACGTTTGACTGGTCAACAGGGGGTGGGGCCCCCTATCATTGACTCACCTAACTAATTACTTGATTAATTAGGCTAACTTATTAGTTAGTTTAACTAAACCATTTTAATTAAGTTAATTAACTAATTAATTATTTTATTATTAAATATATTATTTTTATCCTTTTTTAAAACTACAGGGGCATGGGGCCCGCTGGCAGTGGCACAAGGCCAGCCCAGCGGGGCGGGTTACCGGGCGGAGCCCCTGGGGTCAGGCGCAGGCCCCAGTCGGGCGCTCTCCTAGCAGGGCCGGCGAGGCCATGGCCCTGTCGGTGGCGGCCTCGGGCGGGTGGCCGTCGGCGAGGGGAAGAGCAGGTCGCCTTGAGCAGGGGCGCCGGCAGGGGCAAGGGCGGCGGCCTGGAAGAGGCGGCCGGAGACGGGTGCTGGGGACGGTGGCACGCGAGCGCGGGTGATGCCACGTGGGAAAGGCGAGGCCGCGGGGGAAAGGCGAGGCCGGTGCACGGCAACAGCAGCGGAGCTGCAGCAAGTCAGCAGGGAGCAGGAGTGGCGCCAAGCACGCGGTTGCGCACGCACAAGGACATGGACGCGCAGGGGCATGGGCTTGTGTGGCTGGGCGCCCACGAGCGTGGATGTGACCACGAAGCTCGGGTGGACATGGCGGGCACGGAAACAACAACTATGGTGGCAAATGAAGAACGGGGCGTGGAGGAAGCGGAGAAGAAGCTCACGGGGCCCTGTAGTCGTGCAAAAGCGAGCTCGGGGATGCCGGAGAGGCTCGGAGTGGAGCGGATCGAAGACGACCGACGGTGACGACCCGAAACAAAGACGATGTGGGCGACGGAGATGGGGACTCCCGGCTCCAATCCGGTGGAGCAGAGGGTGAGTTTGACGACGGCGGTCCTCCAGGGCTCGTCGGCGTGGTGGGGGAGGGTCGGTGGCCACGTCGAGGCAAAGTGGCCGACGGCAAACGCGTTCAGTGGGGGAGAGAAAGGTATCTGGGGAGAGGGAGAGAGGAGGAGTGGGGAGCGAGGGGGCAAGTGGGAGAGGGAATCGAGGGGGCGCGGCGTCAGCGACCTTATCCCCTCCGGGGACTGTAGTGGCGCGTGCAGGAGAGGCGGTCGGGGAAGATCGCGAGCGCCCCGGTCGTTCGAACAGTGGGAAGGGAGACAACCGGGGGAGTGGGGGTCGGTGGAGGTGGGCTGGGCTGTGGTGTACTGTAGCTAGCAGGCCTAAGTGCACAGGAGCTTGTTAGCCTTTTTTAAGAAACAAAATAGCTACTTCTGTAATTAGAGAGCTAGCAAACGATTTGGTTGATCATGAGACTTGGCACATAATTACTTAACAATAAACTGAGAGGGCAGCAAAAAGTTTGAGGGCAATTTGAATGGTGCAAACATTTTTGGAAAATGCAAAGAGCCAAAATAATGTTGTTGGACCACTGGAATAATTTCCAGGGGCAATTTGGGGATTCCAAAAATGTTGGTTTCAACATGAAAAATATTTAGGGATTATTTTCCATAGGATGAACTATTTTGATTGCATGACGGAAGAAACAAATATTTGACATGCATTTCAAATGGAAAAATGGCTTTGATTTAGGACAAGTGTCAGATGGCAAAGTGATCATGATGACATGGCCACTATTAGTGGGGGATTACTTTAGTGAGATGTTGGGGATGTTACAAATCTCCTCCACTACAAGAAATCTCGTCCCGAGATTTAAGGGGTGGAGTAAGGTGGAAAGACTCGGGAAGGACGGAGCTAAATAATAGGATAGGTACATGGGGGTTATCTTAGTGAACGTGGCATAGAGGCATCTCTCGAGTTGAAATTTAAGAAAGTCATCGAGAGCAAGGTAAGAAGGTGCAATAAGAAGCTTCAACTGGGTAGGCAACCCTTCGTAGCCTGAAACAGACGGTGGAAAGGGGTTCAGAGCAATGGGAATAAGTATTGCGTCTGATACCAGAATAGATCACTAGGTAGGTGGCTCATGATTTACATACGAAGCCAAGCGCGAGGAACAATTTTTGGAAAACAGGGATGTACAGGAAAGTCAGGTTTCGATCCTGTGGAACTATGGGTTATGGTCCCACCATGTGGGTTAAAAGCAGGAAGATGCTAATCATTTTGCAAGGTCATGATAGCAAGGCAGTTCAGAGGATAGCCTGTAAGTTATATTGGCAATAACGTTGGTACCAAGGGCGAGGGACGAAGAGAACCATTTTCCTGCTCGTTAAGACGAGTCGGACCAATAGGCAAAGTTCTCGTCCATCGGTGGCTACCAGAATGTCATCAACAATAGTAACAAGGTCTTACAGATAGAGCTTGTACACCGAGGTGTTTACATAAGCAGGAAATTATCACTGCTAAGATAAGATAGGTTACAAGAAAGATTAAACAAAACAATGGAAAGGAAAGCATAGACTCGAATCAGTTATCGGTATTCTCAAGTGTCTAACAACTCAGAACCCATGGAAAAATTGGAATCGGCGAGAAATAATAGTTGATGAAGAACTCATAAGAAGTTATGTCGTTCCGTGATATTCTCGAGATACCAGAGGGTAACACTCGAAGGTAGATCAAATAGAGGCTTGACAGGTGAAATGATCTGAAGAAGGCAAGTACTTTAACTCGTCCGAGAAATGCAATTGAAGGATAACAGTCCTGGTCGGAACCACGGTTGCCAAGGACCAAAACAAAATACAAGATGCATCTATACCAAGGGGATTATCATTATAACAAGAAGCTTCCATGATAAGTTCCACATCGGGTCCATGGGCTTGAACTCAAAGGTTCAAGGTCGACTCCCACTTCTCTAATGCACAACTTTCCATTTACTTCTCGTTTTCGACGAAGTTGTAGAATTGAAAATTTTATCTGAAGAAATGCTAGTAGATATAACTCGCATAATCTTCGGGTTCACACAAATTAGGGAAGGCGTAGGTTCAACCCTTAGGGACATCTTAGGAACATATACCACAACTTTAGGAATAAGTAACTCAAGCTCGAAAGTAGAGCATGGTTGAGGAAGCAAAGGATACAATTTACCAAAGGCATTATGTATCCGAGGAAAGGCTCACAAGGTGATTGAATTTGAAGGACGTTGTCGGATAGAACCCCACAAAGGATCTAGTGGTTCACAAGGGATCTAATGTGAGCATCAGTACTCAACCAGAAGTAGAAAGAATGCAAGTATATCAGATTATAGAAGCAACCGACTAATTCAGAGTTGAAATGCAAAGGAATTACGATTTCCAAAATCAAGGGATCAGAAGCAAACGCTCTGACAAAGGATGGTTAAGTTGAAAAGACTTAGGGAACAATCGATGGCAATCTGATTGGCTGAAAACCAGCTCATGTTCGGGAAGACGTCTGAGCCGGAAAGATAATCTATAAGGATCAACTGATGATTGCGACACAAACATATCAAATCGAAATACTCAAGATGATAATGACAAAGGACGTCAATGGATACTGCTAGGCATATGGAATTAACCAGAGTGTAGGCAGGTAAGACTTTCTAGAGCAATAGGCGACAGAGGTCATCGAAAGCTCGGATTGTATTACCAAGTATCTTATGAAGCATAAGAATAACTGGGGTGAATGGATACTTGATAAGAGCGAGTAATTATCCGAAGGGGTATTCATGCGGCAAGGACTGCAGGGCGGCAAGCATAAAGGATCCCCGGAACATCGAAGAGTATTTCAAGACATCTTAATAACAAGAGCAACTGGGGATGAAGGTATGAACGGCAACGTAGGTAGTTACACATAAGGATTTATCGATGGCAGGGATTGTAACGGTGAAGGGCACAAGGGTCTCGAGAAAGCATCGAAGAGTATCTTCAGAATCTTCTGTTAAAGCGGGCCAGCATCTGGAATGAAGGGGCTCTCGGGGAGAAGTATTTACGAGAACCTAGAGTTATAGTTTGCAAAACCATTTAACCCGAATGGAAGAGAGGTCAGATTCCCAGAGTATAGACGAGGAATAAAAGATCCTAATACCACCCAATTGGCGACGTGGGCCCGTAGGCCACACAGCCATGTTAGTAAAACAATTTTTAAAAGACTAGACTCAACTTCGGCCAAAGAGTTGGAAAGGGGGATCCTCCACGCAGTCGGCTCTGATACCAACTTGTGACGCCCCCAATTCAACCGTACACTAATCATACACACAAATGTGTACTATCAAGATTAGGGACTCACGGGAAGATATCACAACACAACTCTAAACACAAATAAAAGAAATAGAAGCTTTATATTACAAGCCAGGGGCCTCGAGGGCTCGAATACAAGCTTGATACACCAGAGTCAGCGGAAGCAACAATATTTGAGTACAGACATAAGTTAAACAAGGATGCCTTAAGAAGGCTAGCACAAAAGCAATACGATCGAAGAGGCAAGGCCTCCTGCTCGGGACCTCCTAACTACTCCTGGTCGTCGGCGGTCTCCACGTAGCAGAATCCGTCGGTGGTGGCATCTGGCTCCAAGGATCCACCATCTGGTTGCATCAACCGGAAAGAAGAAAGAAGGGGGAAAAGGGGGAGCAAAGCAACCGTGAGTACTCATCCAAAGTACTCGCAATCATCAGATCTATACTAAGTATGCATTGGTATCAAATGGAAGGGTTGAATCTGTGGACTGAACTACAGAATGCCAGAATAGAGGGGAAGGCCTAGCCTATCAAAGACTAGCATCTTCAAGCAGCTCCAAGCATCTTGCAGCATGTAGAAGAGTAAAGAATAGAAGTTTAATATTTAACAAACATGTTGTAACATTAATGCCTAGAGATCCTTCCTCGACTCCCTACGAGAAAGCAATCCCAGAGCCACATATATCAAGTATCCATTTGTAGTTGTATAAGACCAGGATATAAGTTTGAACGTCCGTTACCGTGGACACGGCTATTAATAGATAATCTTCCCTGCAGGGGTGCACCACGTTTTCCAACACGCTCGGTCACTCTGGCCGGACACACCTTTCTGGGGTCAATGCCCGGCCTCGGAAGATCAACACGTCGCAGCCCGACCTAGGCTCGGCAGAGAGGTCCCCGCCGGTCTATGTCCTAAGCACTCCGGGGTCTGGGCCATCGCCTGTTGCACTCAAGGTCGTTGCGCGCAGGGCGGGTCCAGGCTCCACCTCTACATGGATAGTGTCGGCCCAGCCGTGCCGCACTGCTGAACTGGACGTCTGACAAAGCTTCGGCTAATACCACGACGCCGAGGCCCATAACTATTCTTGCATGGTGGTTGGTGCGTAAAGGAGAGAGGCCAACTCAAAACAAATACCCAAACCATAGTGTATTATTAGCTTGCGGAGACGAGCAAAGACTCACGATCGAAAGTGGCCGCGTCGCCCTGTCTCGTGGACTTACGAGAAGGGCCTAGAATGCTCGGCCGTGCCACGTAACCATCTTGCGGGTGCTCTCCGGGCCCGCCCGACTTTCACCAAAGGTCTCAAGTAAAGTCAATTGTAACCGTGTGTCTAAACATCAAGGGGAAAACCCGAGGAATCACCCATGGAGGATTCCACTCGATGTAACCATCAAGGAGAACGTAAGAGGGACCACCCTCGAGGTTCACACTTGAGGTGTTGAACGACAGAGCCGCATCGGGAATGGTGAAAGAGGAAATCACCCTCGATGATCACGACCGAATAGCTACACTACAGAATTATCATCAGCAGTGCGTTATGAGGGATCACCCTCGGCACTCGATAGTAACTCTGCAGAGTCGAGCAACAAAAGGGGCGTGATGTGATGTGAGGTGTCGGGCTCTGGTCGTCGATCACGCTGATTGAGTCGTCGATGATGAAGCAGGGGCAACAAGGACAAGGTGGGGGTCACTAATGGATCACTAGCCAACCTATACTAAGCAGTTTAAGATAAGCAGGTAGGGTACAACATCAAGTACAAAAGCAGGCTATGCATCAGAATATGAGCAATCAATAACAGTAGCAAAATCTAATGCAAGCATGAGAAAATAAAATAGGCGATATCGGGATGATCAAAGGGGGGGCTTGCCTGGTTGCTCAGACAAGAAGGAGGGTCGTCGTCGACGTAGTCTATCACAGTGGCATCGACAGCCGTCACGGGGTCTACCGAAGAGAAGATGGGGGAGAAAACAGTAAATACACGCAAACATATGCATAACTACACAAGAAGCGGGGCTAGAAGTGTTCTAACGCAGCGCTAGGCGATACTGGCGAAGGGGGAAACATCCGGGAAAATTTTCCCGGTCCCGGACGTCTGTCAGACAAATGAACCAGAGGAGAAAATTTGCAGGTTCGCTATGCTAGGGACGTGTGGCAGACGAACGGACCGCGTATCCGGATTCGTCTCAAAATTCTGAGCAACTTTCATGTCGAAAACCTTTTCAACCGAGTTATGGTTTAATTTCTACAATTTTTCAAAGTTTTTAACATATTCTGCAATGTAATTTAATTCGAAAATAATGAGTAAATGCTAGGTGCACCCAGCCACAGGTACATGTAACTGTACCCGATGGGTGACAGTGGGCAGGGGTCCCGATTGACCAGTCAACGTTTGACTGGTCAACAAGGGGTGGGCCCCCCTGTCATTGACTCACCTAACTAATTACTTGATTAATTAGGCTAACTTATTAGTTAGTTTAACTATACCATTTTAATTAAGTTAATTACCTAATTAATTATTTTATTATTAATATATTATTTTTATCCTTTTTTAAATTACAGGGCATGGGCTGTTGGCGGTGGCACAAGGCCAGCCAGTGGGCGGGTTAGCAGGCGGAGCCTCTGGGTCAGGCGCGCAGCCTGGTGGGGCCTTCGCCTAGCGAGGGCGCGGCCATGGCCTGACAGTGGCGGCCCAGGCGGGTGGCCGCCGGCGAGGAGGAGGAGAGGTGGCTGGGCCGGCCAGCCGCGAGGGGCGAGGGGGCTGCCCGGGCAGAGGCGGCGGAGACAGGCTGGGGACTGGCAGTGTGTGGCAGGGTGAGGTCTGGAGGGAAAGGCGAGGCAGGTGCAGCGGCAGCAGCAATGAGCTGCTGCAGCAAGTCAGCGAGGGAGCGAGGTGGCGCCAAGCACGCTGGCGCAAGCGCACAAGGACATGGACGGGCAGGGGCATGGGCTTGTGTGGCTGGGCGCCCACGAGCGTGGATGTGACCACGAAGCTCGGGCGGACATGGCGGGCACGGAAACAGCAACTACGGCGGCAAATGAAGAACGGGGCGTGGAGGAAGCGGAGAAGAAGCTCACGGGGCCCTGTAGTCGTGCAAAAGCGAGCTCGGGGATGCCGGAGAGGCTCGGGGTGGAGCGGATCGAAGACGACCGACGGTGACGACCCGAGACGAAGACGATGTGGGCGACGGAGATGGGGACTCCCGGCTCCAATCCGGTGGCGCAGAGGGTGAGGTAGATGACGACGGTCCTCCAGGGCTCGTCGGCGTGGCGGGGGAGGGTCGGTGGCCACGTCGAGGCGAGGTGGCCGACGGCGAACGCGTTCGGTAGGGGAGAG
Source organism: Aegilops longissima (assembly GCA_021605205.1). Taxonomy (NCBI): domain Eukaryota; kingdom Viridiplantae; phylum Streptophyta; class Magnoliopsida; order Poales; family Poaceae; genus Aegilops; species Aegilops longissima. Next base: position 807,236,026 of record CM038677.1, read on the forward strand.
AAAGGGATCTGGGGAGAGGGAGAGAGGAGGAGTGGGGAGCGAGGGGGCAAGTGGGAGAGGGGACCGAGGGGGCGCGGCGTCAGCGACCTTATTCCCTCCGGGGACTGTAGCGGCGTGGGCAGGCGAGGCGATCGGGGAAGAACTCGAGCGCCCCGGTCGTTCTAACAGTGGGGAGGGAGACGACCGGGGGAGTGGGGGTTGGTGGAGGTGGGCTGGGTTGTGGTGTACTGTAGCTAGCAGGCCTAAGTGCACAGGAGCTTGTTAGCCCCTTTTTTTTAAGAAACGAAATAGCTACTTCTGTAATTAGAGAGCTAGCAAACGATTTGGTTGATCATGAGGCTTGGCACATAATTACTTAACAATAAACTGAGAGGGCAGCAAAAAGTTTGAGGGCAATTTGAATGGTGCAAACATTTTTGGAAAATGCAAAGAGCCGAAATAATGTTGTTGGACCACTGGAATAATTTTCAGGGGCAATTTGGGGATTCCAAAAATGTTGGTTTCAACATGAAAAATATTTAGGGATTATTTTCCATAGGATGAACTATTTTGATTGCATGATGGAAGAAACAAATATTTGACATGCATTTCAAATGGAAAAATGGCTTTGATTTTGGACAAGTGTTAGATGGAAAAGTGGTCATGATGACATGTCCTTTATTAGAGGGGGATTACTGTAGTGAGATGTTGGGGATGTTACATCTACAGAAAATAATAAGTTGTACTCTATGTGGTGCTTGTTTAGTGTATCTAAATAGCTATATTTACTAGACTATTGATGTGACATTATATTCGCATGTTAGGATTTGTTCTCTATTGATAGTGACACAAGCTCTAGCATAGTGGAATGGGCAATGCCCGAGCTTTTTCAAAACCCATCATCAATGTCTAGCGCTTGGAGCGAGCTTGCAGAAGTTATTGGTGTTAAGATTAATTAACACATCATTAATTAAGGAAATAATCCCCATCCCGTCGCGCCCGCGCTCCCATTGTATATAAGGATTTTGTAACCATCAATAAAGGGTTTGATTCAATCATTTGTCTCTCGTCTCTCTCGTTTAAGATCTAACACGTTATCAGTACGCTCCCGGCAGAGCGTTTCCGACGACGCACTCCCCGGCGAACAAGAGGTAAGCAGCATGGCCGTTGCGCTCACCGGCCTCCGCCCCGCGCAGTCTCTGGCCGTGCCCGCCCGCGCTCCGTGGCCGCCCCGTGCCCTGCAGCGCCGCGTCAGTGGCCGCCCGGCCTCCCAGTGCACGCTCGTCTCTCCCACGGCCTGCGCATGGTAGCATCGCCATCGGCGCTGAACGCAGCGACCATGCCGTCCGTGCATGTATTGGCATGCAATGCATACTCCTGTACAAAGGAAATCCATCAACATGGATAGTCCATGATCCGAGTCCTTGCTTGACAGCGGGATCCCGCACACGGCACACCATGCGTGTGCGTGTTGACGGAGCCTTTGCTCCGTGCTTCGTTCGGCGGCCACGCTCCGCCCTGCGCGCCCTCCTACCCGCGCCAAGGCTACCCGGCCGTGCCTGTGGCCGCGCCGCATCCCAGGACACGGCTTTCGCACCGTCCGGCTGCCCCGGCAGCGCCTCGCCCCGGCCGCACCCGTGGCCGCGCGCCGCACCCCACGCCCGGCTGCCCGGCCTCCGCGCCGCGCTCGCTCGCCGTCGCCGTATGGCCGCGCCGGCCATGCCCGTGGCTGCGCTCTGCCCAGCCGCCTGGCCGTCCGGCCCCCGCCAGGCTGTGCCCATGGCCGGCGAGCCCGAGAGTCGGTGGCAGTTGCAGTAACTGCACGGGAGAAGACAAGGGAAATCTTATCCCTTCGCCATTTTACATTAACATCCTCTCATATGCAGGAAATGGTAAAATAGGCTGAAACAGGGGTCAAATCGGTCCTAATAAAAGTACTACTAATTACTAGTATTTACCTGTTTTAGACCCGTTGTTTCAAAAAAATTTCTGTTGAGTATAATGCTCCAGAAATTTAAGATATAAATCATTTCCACGCCTATAAAGGTTGAGATTATTTATATCTATTATTTGTGATTGAGATTTTGAATCTCTTGCAAAGATAAATTAAGTACTTCTACAGTACTGTTTCTCCGTTGAGTACGCAGTATTCCGGAATATTTCTGTGATGTATCTATTTTCATGTTAAACACATGTCAAGATTAATACGTCTATTTGCAATTGAGAATTTTAATCTCTTTCGAATACATGTGCGAAATTTAAAGTGATTTCTTCAAGTTGATGCTTGGGATCACAAGATAGCCATATGGATCTACTGCCTTCGCAGATTATCGATGGCTACTGATAAAGTCTACATTTTGTTGTTTCGACATTATGATTGCTTTACAAAGTGCTCTCCCACACATTTTTCTAAGTCATGACATAAGGCATTATGAGTGAGTATTTACTGATTTCATTAGATTATACTCCCTAGTGCTGCGAGATCTACTTCATTTTGGAGATTATCTTCAAGGTGTCATAGGTGTCATGCTTAGCAATTTGAGATTCACATTAATGGTTTCAAGATAACTTCTTGAAATATCCATTAATTTTGCAACATTACCATGATGGTCTTTAATTTACTAATCGTAAATTAATTATCTCTGGTAACCGATTGCTAGAGAATTGAGGCATTCGCCCTTGATGGCCACCACTGCCCTACCTGGGCCATGGACATCATGATCGCTCTTGTGTCTCGTGGGATAATGTGTGCCATCCAAGACCTGCCGGATTCTCCTACGGTTGGAGTCACACCACTAACAGAATAAACATATTGCTTTATGCATCATAAGGCATTATATTGATCTAGATCTCAGCATCTGGTTATTCTATAGTAGCAATCCCTAGGATACAAAGAACCTCAAGGGCAAAAAGGTTTGCAGGTCACTCCAAACCTTCAACCTGACACCATCATGGCAATCAGTTGTTTGCATGACGTTCTTCTAGAACCGAGCAATAAAATGACTATCCAGCTGTCACGAGATCCTATGAGCATGGAGAGCATGATGGTTGAATATGTATCAACCGACATGTTTGGAGACTATACGTTAGTCCACTTAGTCTCCTTAGTGATCTATTTATTTATGTCCATTGCTGATGTTCTAGTATGAACATGAGTATTGTTGTCATCATATATTGTATACCACAATACATTATATCAGCACTTTGATACAAATTCATTTGTATGTATTCTGTATATCCGACAGTGATTTTCTTGAGAATCTTCATGTCGATATATAAATTTCTACGGGAGTCAATCCGATGAAAAATGATATGTGCCTTGTGAACATATGCACCACAAACTCTATACTCAGGGAAGTCCAATGTTTCCACTCTCATTGAGAGAAAGGAGATATTTTAAAATTGCTAGACGCGATGAGGTATTTGTTGGCTCAATTCATGTCATATTTACCATCCCTGTGGGTACTCGAGTAACGTCGGGATGCTTCATTGCTTTCCAAGTTTAACTCGTACCCTACTAAGCTATAGAGATATTCGTCAAAATGGTTTCCATAGTGAAACTTATGCTGACAGCAAAAGAAATACATTTTCTTTACCATATGCAATGGATATGGCAAGCACATTCTCTATGTATCATCTGGATTGTACTACACATACTACAAAACCCGTAGCACATGTTGCGCCCAAGATAGTTTTCCAAAATGTCTTGTACATGAAACACTTGGCATACTCGCCTTGGTCATCGAGACATTGGGTTGAAACCAAAACTATCAGCAATTCCATTGGTTTATGATTATTATGATGCTAAATTCTAACAATATTTGGATTTTGTGTGCACTACACATGACACAGGGAAGCTAATTTTAAGGATTGCGCACCTTAAAGTTTACGCTGAACCACTCAGACTCCTTGAATGCATCAAGTCGAGGTAAGTGGTTTTTCCCAACCATTGACTAGACTATTCAGGTATCCATGGTTTTCCAAAGACACATCTACATGATGGTCTCAAGTGTGCTTTATTCACACGAAACCATTGACTCATTATCCTGACATCGATTTCAAGCAAATCGAATGGATAGCATTTGCAGAATTCTCCTTGAGTGCCTTTTTCTATGGCCCTCGGATTGAAGTTTAGCAATTTGTCCTAATGTCTAGACTCAAAATGGTTTGGTAGAACCCCATCCAAAGAATTGAGCTCATTGCATGATCTTTACTTTGAAATTGCAACTTACCAACTTTACGTTGGAGTCATGGAGTTTTACATGCTCATGACCAAACTGCATAATTTTATTCCCCTCTATCTTTGATACGTGGAAATCTACCAAGTATTTCCTATCTGCGGTAATTCGGTTACACACCGATATCATCACCCCGACATACATCATTGGCCCCTCAACATATAGTTGGGATCTATGTGAGGAATAACTGTATTACCGTCAATACCTCAAGCCCCTCTCATGGGGAGTTATTCAAGGCCAGTATGTTGATTCAATGAGGAATATTTCCAGGCATTAGGGGGAGAATTCAAGTACCATAAAGAATGCCAGGAAATTAGTGGAATGTTCAACACATTTCTGCCTCATATCCACGTAATCAAAGAGTTGAACCATGTGTTCAGAAGATTTGCAACATATTGCAAATAACCTTCCAGATTCATTTACTGACTATAAAGGTGTCACACAATCCTACAATCCTGCAAAAGTATGCCTGAAAGAGTGGAGGTACCAACAAAATCCACTCCACTCCCCGTTCAAAGCAACAGGGGGAGATGTATGGCAGAAGTACATCAGGATTCAGCTTCTCGCAAGCAAGGATATCAAGGCCTGTGAATCAGTAAATGCAAGTCAACTTCACGTTGGCATACACCTAATGGGTAGTATACACCCAGTGGATGGGAAACCTCCACCAACCCAGGTCATAGTGCACACAATGACCGGGACATCGGAATACCCGAATCAATCGCATTGGGAAATCGCGAGCAGTCACCATGGGTAACGATATTTCCATCAACTATATATTGATATATAGATTCTGAAGAATCATATAACCGGAAGTCTACAATTGTCGACATACATTTCTCAACTAGATTGCAAAAACCTTTCAAATAATTCAGATCCAAAGACCATGGCCATGGCAAAGTGTGAACAACACTCAGACTGAACTTAAGCAAAGGGTATAATCTAGGTAGAAATGATCTTGCTCAATAATGGGAAGGTATTCATAAGCAATACCTACACCAGTTTTCTTCTGGAGACAGAATTGAGAACAACGAGGTGGTGAAACAAAGAGCAAGTATTGTAGCACAAGGGTTTACGCAGATACCTAACTATTCTCCGGAGGTGGAATCTCATTCCGATAACTTATATCATTGGCAGTACAAAATCATCTATCTCTGTAGTTGATAGATGTAGTGATCACATATCCATGTGGCTCACTAGATTCAGACATGTATGATTGATTTCCAATGGAATCTCAATTCTGAATCGAAATACAAAATGCAACATACATTGTGTAAAAATCAGTAAGTCACCATATGACTTATTGTTGTCGGTACATTTGGTACAACCGACTTAGTTATCCATGTTTGTCTGTCATGCACAGTGATTACTCCTGCAATGACGATACATGTAATCATCTAAACGACGGAGTTTAAATGAAGGATTTGGGTAAAACCAAGATACCGCTCGTTACTACAACTTGAGCACCTTCACTCATACATTTTGGTACACTATGTTGTCTATATTCAAAATATATTGGAGAAATTCATTGTGGACAAGTCTTATACATCCATAACTCTCATGGTGGTTCATTCTCTAGACATAGAGAAAGATCTATTTAGACCAAGAGATGATGGAAATGAAATATTGGGACTCAGCGTTCCTTAATGCCATTGGATCCACCAAACACAATTAGTTGGTACTCAAGAATATCTTTCAATATCTTCAAGGCATCAAACATCTTGTCCTGGTTTTTCAGTTTCACAGAAATGTGAACACCGATATCATTGGATACATCGATCAGATCCCACTATATCAGATCGTAGACAAGCTTAGTATTCCTATTAGGTGTGGTAGCCCTCTCATGAAGAGTCTTCGAGACAGACCTCATGGCTACATCCACCAACCATTATCTCAAGGATAATGTTTCTTATGTTGCCCGGATGCAAACAGGTTACATAATAAGCAATATCGCTATATTGCATATCTTGCAAGTCAAATCATGTGACTGATTTGTTCACGAAGTCTCTACCAACTTCTACATTCCAGATATATGTTCTTGGAATTGGTGTGTGACGGCTTCGAAATTTGCAAGAATCAGGGGGAGTATCTTCCTGAATTGTTCCTGTTCAATGCATCATATTATACTCTTTTTCCCTTCATGAGTTTACTATATAGGTTCTCATAAAGGTTTTTAATGAGGTAATATCAACGCAAGATTATATGTCATACTTTCGTTTTCCCCGCCGGGTTTTTAGGAAAGTATATACGACATATTTATTGCCCTCTAAATTCTATGGATATACTTCATATTGAGTTAACAGAGGCAATAATTATTATATGTTGGATCAATTTCTCCTTATTTTCCTACAGGGTTTGAAGGAGTTTTACCAGCATATCATACACTACTCCTCATATTTTTCCCACAGGGTTTTTGGAGGAGATTTAATCGAAGATGATGGATCCTTATGTGGTCAAGCGGTGATTAGGGGGAGTGTTAAGATTAATTAACACATCGTTAATTAAGGAAATAATCCCTGTCCCGTCGCACCCGCGCCCGAACAGTCGCGTCTTACGAACGCGTCCGTTCCCATTGTATATAAGGATTCTGTAACCATCAATAAAGGGTTCGATTCAATCATTTGTCTCTCGTCTCTCTCATTTAAGATCTAACAATTGGCTCCAAAAGAAACATTGAAGAAGATGATATTGTTCGGTTGCCCGATGTCCAAGCTGTCATAAAAGAAACTTTTCGACTTCATCCTCCCGGCTCGCTATTGTTGCCACACAAACCCAAGAGAACAATGAAAATAGTAGGTTACACAATATCTAAAGATTCACGCTGTTCATCAACATATGGGCAATAGGTCGAGATAAAGATGGATGGACTGAACCTGAGAAGTTTATGCGAGAGAGGTTCTTGGGTTCCGCAGTTGACTTCAAGGGTGCTGATTTTGAGCTCCTTCCATTTGGTGCTGGACGTCGGATCTGCCCTGGAATGCCATTGGCTATTAGGATGGTGCGTCTGGTCATCGCTTCGTTGTTAAATCAATTTAAGTGGAGTCTCCCTGTTGAGCTTGAAAGAGATGGTATTGATATGGAAGAAAAGTTTGGCCTATCACTAACGAAGGCCATGCCTCTTCGTATTGTACCAACCCCGATTTGAATTCGAAACAAAATGTTTACCTAGTAAGACTGCTTTAGATGTTTTTAATATGTAATAATTCAAATGTATCACCCACCAAATTTGTAACATTATTTATGTCACAGTTAAAACTATTCTTTTATAAAACTTGACTTCCTTGCAGTGTACAATTTGAATCGTATGTTGTTTTTGCGAGGAGATATGTTGTGTTACAAAGTTGCCATGGATGGTGGATGATCATTTGATGAGATATTATTGAGAGCCATAAAGAGAAGACAAATAGTTAACTTAATATGGCAATTTCACCTTTATACCTTAAGTATTGTATTGGAACAATAGTAATTGTTCTTAGAAAAAGAAAATAAAATGCAAAAGTGATTTACAAAGCTCGAGCTCACATGAGCCCGAGTGAACAGTAAAATAAAAATAAAATAAAAATTAGAATTTTATTTTGCAGCAAACATTAACAAATGTTTTGATTGCTTTCAAAGTTTCATTAGGAAATGACATTCATGGAAGACATAGCATAAAGAAAATCAATGCTCCAAATTTTGTCAATGTTTCATACAAAAATAGTAATCAGATATTTTATTTTTGTATTTATTTTACTGTTCACCTGAGCTCACATGAACTCACGATCTGTTTAACCGCATCGAGTAAAATGTATATAGTTTCATATCAGAATATCTACACCATTCAAAGATCAAAAATTTCATTGTTCATAATTCATCACTGTGAAAATTGTCCTCTCCAATATTCGGAAATATTTCATTGTCCAGAATATTTCGTTTTAAATCTCTTGCACATTCCAAAGTTCATAAATCTTTCACATCCAAATCGTTTTTCATAGTCGAAACATTTTGTACATTCGTTATGCCGTCATCAATGAAAAAGCACAATTTCAATTTTCTGATATCCTAATCAAATACTTATAAAAAATTCAAATGGTATGAAGCACTTTTTAAAATTACACGAACATTCTTTTACCTTGTATAAACAATTTTAATATATCCAGAACATATTTTGTGAAATACGTGAACATTATTTTCTAAGCGTGGCGACCATTTCTTTGAATGGGAGGATTTTTTTAAAAAAATTACATGAATGCTTTTTACATTGTATAAACACTTTTTTATATATTTCACTAACATTTTTTATATGCATTAGTTTTCTAAATGTAATGAACATTTTCTTTTGATTGCTATCAACAACTGTGACATTGTATAAATAATAGCAAGATGCCCGTGCATTGCACGGAACATCAAGATGCATTTTTTTTATAAAACACCTATTCTGATTGACCCATGCGGGAGCAATCCCATGTGTAAAAACTAATGATATCTCGAGAAAGAGGAGAGATAAGGTGAGGAGTGGTGCGTCCTGGTGATTGGTGGTCGGACTGAGAGGAGGCAGGGGGATGGACGACGCCAGCAGCGACCACCATGCCAGTTTGTTCCAGGGATTCATTTTTTAATTGCTCAACAATGAGGTTGTGGGAGATAAGGCTGAACGAGGGAAGGCCTTGTCTGCAAATGTGGAGAGGTGCGGGTATCTTTTAGTTTAATTTCTATCCTTCAGATATAGATCGGACGGTCTATATTGCAAGATGGCAGGCATACCATCATCACCAACTCGATTTTTTATAAGAGAAGAGATTTTTAATTGTGCACTGAACATTTTTTCAGATTGCACATTCCAAATGGTATAGAATTTTTAAAATACAAATAGAAGTTAAAAGATAGAAAGTAGAGTAAAAAACGCATATGCAACTTTCTACCGGGCCGGCCTATTTAAAGGGTCCCTATAGGCGAGACATGCTTCTGTCTCCCTGTGGGCGAGACAAAGCCAGGACGTGGTTTGCGTAAGCTAGGTGGGCACAAGATCCAGGGCCATGAAAAGGTTGTCGGCTAACCGCCCACGATCGTAGCCGCCCCTGTGATGCATGCGTCGACATCTCCATCTGATCTGCATTTGCTAAAAAAAACTCTGATCTGCAACGGTGCAGTTCTGAAAATTATAATTAAAAATGAGTTTGCTAATTCTCATATACCTGAAATGTTTACAACCACCAATCACCATTTTGAGACAAGGCCAAAGGCTGGAGGGCGTGAGGAGTGCCATCCACGACAGGGCCAAGCAGTGGACGAGCAGGAGCCGACGAGAGCGAGACCGAAACTTGATAGGTGCGGGTTGGGGTGTGCGCATTCACCAAAAAAAATGTTCACCGACGAGGTTTAGAGGGATGGACGGGGGTGGAGGAAGTACGATGGTGGGATGACGCCCGGGGATGGTCGTGCAGTGAGGAGATGACGAGAGCACGTACGGTCGCGGGTGGTGGCGGCAAACGGTCCAACCGAGGTACAGGGTGTGGATGGCGTCAGGTTGAAGATGAAGACGACATGAGGTCGAGGCTGATCCTAAGCCGTTGGATCTCAATTATGTGGCTAAAAAAAGTGATTGAAGGTTATTTTATTTTTCAGGTACTTGACCAATACGTGCTCCCAATGAGAAAATGCAGTAGTGGAGTGACATGTGTCCTGAGGACGAGAAGGGATAGAGGAAAGCGATGGGTGCAAGCGGCCTATACGAGCTTCCGGTTTCCTAAGCAACGTCAGCGGCCAACTATTTCGCCCCGCCCCTCCTGGCCTGGGTTATACACCCACTCTTCCACTCTTCCCCAATCCACCAGTGACGAATCTAGAACTTGTTCATAGAGGTGTCAATCTTATCGCTCACAATAGAAAATGCCATGTATAGCTAGTGTATCATTTTAACCCTATAATAGACATTGGGCTAGACTAACTAACACTAGATAACTTTTTTTTGCATTTTTGTATTGGGTGCCAACCCCCCTCAGGATCCGCCACTGCAAATCATCCTATACATTAGCCCAACAGATGGATCTGTCCTATCAGTTATGTTGTTTTGGCAAACTTATCGGACCATCAGTGCTCGTTGTTATTCGCTAGCACAAAGTTGGTGGTTCCTCGTGCCCTGCCACAAATGTGATATTAAGTTGTTACCCTAGCCTCAAATGTGGTGGTTTTGGGTAAATACCTCCGTCTAGTCATTGTGGATAAACAATGGAATTAGGTCTTTCATCTGAAGAAACTCTATAGCTAATTCACATGACTTAAATTGTACAGACTTCCTAATTTTTTTCATATGTACCATGAGAAAAACGAAGCTAGACAGAATGACCTGCATATTTTGCAAAAGCTAATTCAGTTATGCTCATAAATCTTGCCATAGCGATCTATACCACTCTTTTCCGGGCGCAACGTACAAACCACTTTGTGCCAGAAATAAACAAGACGGTATGACCGACTCATCAATCAAGAAAATAAAATCCAAATGATAAGTGTCACACGTGTGGCACTAAGTAACAACGCTCGCCCTGACGTTTTTACAATGAAAATTGCCATCCAAAAAAAAAAAAATCCCGAAAGAAAACTGAAACTTGGCATCCAAACAGAAAATTGCCAGGTTTCATCGTTGTCATCCTTGGCTAACTAAACGTGTTGCGAACCAACCTGTGATTGGATGGTTAGGTGGACAGTGGTATCCCGGCCCATCAGGGTTCAAGTCTTGGTGCTTGCATTATTTCGGGATTTATTTTAGGATTTCCGGCGATGCGCTTTCAGTGAGAGTAGACGTTCTCGTCGACGACGAGGCCAGTGTGCGTGTGTGGATTCATAGGGATGAGTGTATGCACGTATGTATGAGCGCTTGCGTTGTTAAAAAAAACTTGTCATAAAAAACGTCAAAGCAAAATCGCTTTCTGCCATACGTGTGACACTTGGCAGGACAGCCATTAAACCGGGACCAAAGCCAGGGTGCGGGGAAGACAAGCAAAGTGAACAGAAAGCACCCGGTTCCCTAGAAAACCAGCGCTGCCAGCCACCCGTTTTCCTCCGGCTCTCCCGTATATAACCCCGTCCCCATCCCACCCTTCCTCCCATCGACACAAGCATCGAGTCAGTTTTCAGCCCAATTCCTCCGCTGCTACAAAATCCAGACTCGCCGCTAGCGAAATATACGGATACCACACAGTTCAGGGCTTCAGGCAGATCAGTACAGTTTCCAGTTTTCCGAGGCAAGAAGAAGGGGAGGGTCATGGCAGGTCCGGCGAAGGCACCGTGGATGGTGGCGATGAGCGTGGGCGCCATCCACCGGGCAGCCAAGGCCAAGGCCAACGTCGGTGGCAGCGTCTCGCAGGGCGCCAAGCAGCTTCCGGCCTCCGCAGCGGCGGCGGCGGAGAGGCGGCGAGCGGAGAAGGCCGAGGAGGGGCTGAGGACCGTGATGTACCTCAGCTGCTGGGGTCCCAATTAGTACCCGCTACCTTCTTCTAGTTCTAGCCTCTGTTAGAAACCTCTAGCAAGAACCGTGCCGTGTCACTTGGCTGGTTAGTTCCCTCCAGATTGTAAATACTCCCTAGTATGTATCACTCGATGATGATGATGAAATTTCCCTGCTTGAGTTTACAGTGCCCTGCTTGAGAAAGGGGTTTACATTGCCCTCCAATTCCAAACTGTCTGTTCGTTTCAGATTCTTTCGGAATACATACTATTGCTTCGAGTTGTTCACGATTAAGCTCTGCCCGTTGCTCCCTTTGCTGCTTCGATGGGCAGAATCGGAGAACACTTTGGCCGGAACAAGATCGTGGGACCAAAATAATTGATCATGGCCCTCAAATCTTCTGATCGAAGCGACAGAATCGAGCAGTGTTTCCTTCCCAGCTTCTACAGAGGACAATCGAAACTGTAACATCCCCGCAAGAAAAGAAGCAGCAAAATTGAACATGAACTAGTTCAATTTGACATCAAAATCAAACAATTCAACAATGTTATTACAAACCGTTTTTCACTTGAATACAATAAACAATCTGAATGCAACAAATAATCCAATGAATGAATTTTTCCAAGTAAAAAATTAATGAATTAAAGAAATGTAAATACACTATCACCCATGCTGTTTGTGTGTCATACGAGGCTTGATAGTTATGCCAACATTGTCCTACTTTTTGGCCACCTATGTATCCGTCTCATCCGCAATGACCATGTCATGTAGGATCACGCAAAATATCATGATCCTTGCCAAGGCATCTTTATTCCAGAAATAAGCAGGACACTGGACAATTGCGAACCTACCTTGCACAATTCCAAATGCCCTATCAATGTCCTTCCTTGCTACTTCTTACATCTTTGCAAAAATGATTATGTTTGGGGGATCAGAAATTTTCTTCATAAATGTTGACCAAGATGGATAGATGTCATCGACTAGGTAGTATCCTTGGTCAAAATCATAGCCATTCACCTTGTAGTTATATTCTAGAGTAGTACCACATGTTTCCTATGAGATATCTGCAAGCATTGATGTCATTGTGAGATTCAGGCAAGCCAAAGTAGCAATGCGAAATCCACAAATCGTCGGAGGTAACGACTTACAAGATAATAGTTGAATCATGAAAACCCGATGAATTGCCCGTGTCTTGCTACCAGGCAATTATTCCACCTCCAATGCATAAAGTCAACGCTCTCAAACATCCGTGGTCACCCTCTTACTTCACCCATTAATTTCTAAAAGACTCTTTCATCGGCATTGGGTGCTCATAAATACTGAGCTCCATGAACCTTAACTGCAGCATCGACGAACACTTTTGTGAACTTTATGGTTATATCTTTCAAAGATATACATGTGTCATATCTGCAGGAGTGTCATATGCAATCATCTAAAGTGTTAGTGTCACGGTCACCTTCTGAAAAAAAAAGCCCAGCAGACAGGCGGCATTCCTCCGTTGCTTGAAGAACGGTCCATTAGATTCCATGTTATCAACAATTCAACATAATAGCCGTTTGGGCATGTTGAAGCGTCGCTGATAATCCCCAAGTGTGGAAATATACAATCAAATGCGAGCTCATTATATAACAAATGAATGCGAGCTCTTTATATATTTGCCATTAAAATAAACTTGAGAAACACCATTTATTACACACACATGTAAGGGAACATTTTGTCAAACATTCTGTTGAGACGACATGATATATATGGGCAAAAAATTGAACACGAGAACTGTTACAACTTGCACATCTAATAATTGAATCAATAAAAACGGGCCGGGTTGCATGACGCACTTGGGATCAACCAATCAATCAATAGTTGGGCATGGAGCACTTGAGCCTCACCTCCACGGGCATTCCTTTGGGCGGAGGTACGTTTCCCATCTTCACCATGGCCTTGGCGAAGTCCCTCGCGAACGCCTCACCGTCGGCGCTGTACATCTCCACGAGATTGTCCTGCAGACCTCCACCGCCGTAGAGAGTCTGGTCGGAGGTGAGGAGACCGCGCCGCGCGATAAGGTTCCGGTAGTAAGCGTTGTCGAACCTCATCGGAGTCTGCACGTCAAACGGCGCTTTACCAGAAGGACCCTGGCACATCTGCTGCATGGTCTGTGCGAAGGATGGATCGATCTCCTCATCGCGGTCGGTGCCGTGGACGCGGTCGCTGTAGTGCAGGCAGTTGGACATCCCGACGGTGTGTGCACCGGAGAGCGCGGTCATATCACGCGCGTCGAGGTTGAGCCTTGAAAACATGGTGACGAGCTCGCCGAGGTTGTCGTGCGGGCTGGGGAGGCCCTTCTTGGTGGACTCCGGGTCGGCGGCGAAGCGCGAGTCCTTGCGGCCGAGGGGCACGCTCCAGGTGGGGCCTCCGAGCAGGGCGACGGCGTCGCGGGACGCCAGGGCGATAACATCAGCGCAGGAGACGGTTGCCGGGCAGTCGTGCTCGAGGGCGGACTTGATGTCGTCGATGACGGTGTAGCCGGTGAGGGAGGCGTTCGGCTCTACATCCTTCTCGCTGGGGGAGAAGGGGGTTGCTTCCAGGAGAACAGAAGCATCACATCCCTGTCACGCCATATAAGAGTATTAGCAAATGGAACCATATGGTATATGTAAGAATATACGGAATATAGAAGTAGAGATGCGTATATACGTTAATGAAGCAGTCGTGGAAGAAGAGGCGGAGGACGGCGGGTGCCATCCTCGGCTGGGCGGCGACGCTGCTCGCCATCACTGACCGCACGACGCGCTGCACGTTGGGGCACGTCTTCTCGTAGTAACCCGCGGAGAGCTCGTCGCCATTGGCGGTGGCAGCGAGAGCAACCAAGAGGAGCAGCGCAAGTGCAACCCAAGAAGGGACGACGCTGGAGGACGCCATGCGGCCCATGCCTAGAGGTTGAGTGATGATGAGAGCGATCGCTGCACGGTGCAGAAAAAGCCGGCAAGGAGAGAGCGAGATGCTTATAGCTTAATGCTATTGCTAGCTAGGTTGCAGTGGATGATCCAGTAGTAAGCATCTGCTTATATAGAGTTCGGTTTGGGCTGCCGTCTTCCTCGCGCGTGCGAGTGTACGAACGCTCTGCTCGACTGACAAGGTCTCTGGTCTGTCTGCCGCGGTGCCGCCTCGTGCTCGTGCATCTTCGCCGGAACCTTGACGGGGTCAGGGCAGGACGTACGAAGAGAAACAAAAGCGCAGGGAATTGACATGCTAACTAATACGCGTACCTAGCTTGAATTACATAAAATTATGGATGTGATCCCGTCGACACGGTTGCTTGCTTGGATGGTGCAATTGTCCACGCCGAGAATCAAATCGTTCGCTGAATTCAAAGGGTGTTGGCGGAAACCTCTTTTTACCGGAGGGGGGATGTACCGGAGCGTCATCCACCGTTGGCATTGTTTGCGATTCGTGCCTTCCGATGGCCCACACGTTTGTATCTGAGTGTATTCATCTGTCCGGGCCGCTGTATTCACCATTACGTCCTATCAATTTTTGGCCCCACTTGTTATTAACTCCATTTCTTTACCCCCCTCAGTCCCCACCCACCCCCCGCAAGCCTATCTTCTTCTTCCATCGTTGTCCATGAATCATCCGCCGCCATCTCCTCCGCCGCCGGGCCGCTTTCTTCGCGGCTGAACGGGTTGATTTCTTCCAGCCGCCTCGGTCGCCGCCCCGCGTTCTTGGCGGCTCACCAGTCGCTTTTCTTCCCCTCCGACTGACCGACTCCCGCCGGGCCTCATTAGTTCGTGAAGGTTAGATATCCATCTTCATTTACAGTTTCTACATTTAGTATATTTGGTTTAGATTTGTAGGAATCCGGCATTTGTGAACCTACATTCTGTAGTTGATAAATGCTTTGGTTCTGTACCAGTTTTCTAACCCTAGATCCCCATGTGTAAACTATAATTTTGATTAGTAATTATATATTTATTTGTTATTTGTTACCAAATCTGTGATTAGTAATGAGATAAAGTGGCATCTCATTAGTAATGAGATTTTCAAAGTGAGATAGTTATTTGTTAATGAAACTTGGATTGAAATATGTTTTCTAGTTCCCTTAATTCGTTTTAAGTGTACACTGTCGCTGCATGATTTCAATTTTATTGAAATAAGATCGTGCAAATTGTCAATGAAAAGGCTATTCTACATGATTTCACTGCCTATTTTACATGATTCCAATATTTATTGAAATACGGTACGGAAACTATATCTGATCGTGCTAGTGAAATGCCTGCATCATATCAATTTTTATTGAAATAAGATGATGCAAATTAATAGTGACATGGCTAATGTACAGGATTTCAATTGCTATTCTACATGATTCCAATTTCTACTGAAATAGGTTACATAAATTATATCTGATCGAGCTAGTGAAATCGCTATTCTACATGATATCAACTTTTTTTTGAACACATTTTTAAAGTACACACTGCAAACTGTTATTCAAATAAGATGGCAAATAAGATGGTAATAAAATTTTAGATATACTGTTGAAATTATACTAAACTACATACATATCTGCTACATCCGTACTTAACCTAGGTGTTCCATAAGTCCACAGGTTATAAGTACATTCAGATCCAAATAATCTAAAATGTTCAAGTTACTGCTAACTGAATTTTCTCTTTACCACTTTATTATTTCTACCTATTCTGTTTCTGAATTTGGAATTTTTTATTTCACAGATGACAAATTCTGCAAGCCGTCGCCGGAAATCTACAAGCTTTCAGAGAACTAACTCTGATGAAAGCAAATGAACTTAATGAAGCAAATGAAAGAATTTATTCATGCAATAATGAATTGAAGATGATTGAAGATCATTCTACATAACACGGATGTCTCTATATTTTGATGCAGTAACATATATCATTCAAGATCATATAATGTTTCACTATTCAGTTATGTCAAACATGATATATGAATATCAATACAAAAGATTGCAACCGTATATTTAATAAGATATGGCATAATATAGTTTCCTCACCATAACTTGTTGAATAAAGGATAAATATCATAAATTTATATATGATATCGTTTTGAAAATAAAATTTTAAATAATCATTTTAATTGCCATATATAACATAGTATTAAAATATACCCTTACTCCATTTATTTATTCCAATCCAAATTATGAAATGAAAAGTTATATGTACAACATGATATAGGATATGGCATAATATTTCACTATAGGAATTCCATTTCAAATATTCACAAAAAATTGAATAACCTACTTCATGATCTTAAATATTTTATATTTTATAAAGAGCATGTATGAATTGAACCATTCCATGCCATACGAAACTATCACAAATGGGCAGTATGACGACGATATGCACCATAAACCAATTTATAAAAGTTTTTAATCTCCCGTATTATAGACAACATCCATCATTGATAATGCCTATAATTAGTACAAACATATTTTTTAGTACTATTAACATGGAAACATATTATTTTAAATAGGATATGAAGTATGTCCATATTTTACAATATATTATGAACTTATATATAGATTGCAACGCATTTCAAATAAAAATAATATCAAGTTATTAAACCGAAATATGATTTTACAATTGTGAAACATTAATACATCACTTAATTCATACTATATATGTGAAATGTGATATTTGCAATTTGCTATTCAATTGTTTCATTTCAGGCTATAACGAGAAATTATGTTTCAAATTTGAAACTTTGGGAGATCACTTAATGCATAGATATTGCCTTCATTGAGCCAAAAATAACAAAATCACCAAAACTTTATGACATCACATAATGCATAATATTAATAATCTCATACCAACTATTTGACATATTGATCTATTTTCAACACCTTCATGAAGTAGTATAAATTGAATATGAAATAATTTACATTTCATATTTCACTAATACAAAAATGAAATTTGTGTCATTTCAAATTTATTAGAAGTTCCTATATATTGAAAACAATAGAAAATATTTCATATTATTTGTCATCATGGCTAAATTGATTTTATATAAGTAATTATCAATGGCACTTTTAACTTAGTTTCTTATAACATTAATTTAAAATTGGAAACATATTGAACTAAATTTTTAATTTCAATTCAAATTTCTTATTAATATATTCAAAAAGTCGATCAAGTAGATTTTTTCTTAATTTACGGACAAAAAGTTTAGTTAATGGTAAACTTGTTCCAAAACTTTTTATTAGGGGTTTTACTTAATTTTCTGTAGAACCTTTCATCAATATAGATTGTTTCACATAATTTCTGCTAGACTAATTCCAAAAGGTATTAAATGGTACACGGTCATTGTTATATCGTGTCCTACAACACGCAGAGTAGCGCACATATCGGTACGTAAGCTGGACGAAATTTCCAGCTACTTGTTCAGATGCAATAATTGATGATACAGGTGTAACCACATCTTTGAAGTTATTGCTCATTTATTACAAACCAACGCTTGTGTAAGTGGAACATTGGCAGCCTATATTATACCAACCACCCATTGTACAGAGTCACCCACATAGGCACCATTTCAATCTGTAAGCAGCACTCTTCGTTGGCACCACATCTGGACATCTCAAGAATGAATATTGTTGCGGATAACCAAGTAAGTTCTTCTATCTTCCAAAAGAACTTGTTAGGATTTGTTTCATATAGCTTCATGCTTTAAATAGATTACTTCCATGTTGTGTTTAGGGTCTCGGATTGGTAGTATATGAAGATGTTATGTATATACCACAACCAAATGGAAGCTGGAACGGGATTGACCAGCAAACTCTCCATCGATGCATCCATGGATACAGTCCTGCACGCAGGGTGGCATGGGGTAGCGAGAATGGTGGTAGGCGTTTCCTCGGTTGTCCTATAAATGTAAGAAGTAGCAACTAAGCCCACAATATAGTCAATGTGAACTTCATATATTTATTCTGACTTTTCCAACAATGCAATTGTATTCAGGGACAAGAATGTGCATGGAGTTGTTGGGTTGATCCGGAACATGGAACTCCCATGAAGAACTACCTTGCTAACCTACATCTGGACTTAGAAAATACGTTGGTGAAACTAGAAGATGCCAATGAAGAGAAAAGTTACAAGGACAACAATTTCCTTTCTAAGAACAAGATGCTGAAGGAGCGACTTCTATCAATTAGTGCAGTTTCAAAGAAGAAAGATTACGTAATACTTTTTTGTATTTCACTTCTAATGATATTCATTAGTGTTTACTATCACTGAAATTGATATTTCAATGATTGTAAAATTATTCAGGACCTAAGATCATGACTCTATTTAGTAGCTGTACTATCTCTACATTTCAGTATTTCGCATCATGAACTAATCATGTTTCACTTCATGTACTACTGATGTTTTTACCAGATTTTATAAACTTTGACTTTTTCCGATTTTACACTAGAATCTATTAACTTGTCATATTTGTTTTGGTGAAGATAAAAATTATTTGTAGCAAATTTTCACAGAAGTGAAACCTCAAATTGTAGTACGTACATTTGAATTTATGAGTGAAATTGTAGAACATCATCACTATTACACATATCACTGGTATTGATAGTTTCTAACTACATGCCAATTGAAATATGAAATACATGATAATGTACAATTACTTCATTCATTTCATACTGCACCGAAAAATGTTGTGAGAAGTTTATTTATTTAAGTGAAATATATTACATACGAAGTAGCTGAAGTGTTATATAAACATTACATAAGAATAAGCTGAAATGTTATAGAACGATTTCATACTGAGTCATTTCATTACACTCAATTTTCTAATAGATAAAAACATTTCATAAGAGGTAGCATAAATGTTACAGAACATGCTTACCCACATATTCTGGACATAACGTTTCAAATGTAAGTACTTCACGATCCAAAATATGGTCTAATTAAAACCTAAGCTTAAATCCAAACCATGTTCACCCACAAAATGACATATGAAACACAACTACGATCTGAAATTCAATGTCCTACAGTTCATTATCGATTCTTCTCCTCTTCATCGATCTTCCATCCGTGCTGATCCTACGCAGCTGCAAGTACGCAATTGGCTCTTCCTGTACACGATGTAGCCTTTCAGCCTCAACATCAGACGCAGCGTCGCCTTCATCTAGCTCTGCTTCAAATTGTATATTATCACCAACTATGTTTTCTCCAACAGCCTCATCCAAACCATTATCTTGAAGTAC
Source organism: Aegilops longissima (assembly GCA_021605205.1). Taxonomy (NCBI): domain Eukaryota; kingdom Viridiplantae; phylum Streptophyta; class Magnoliopsida; order Poales; family Poaceae; genus Aegilops; species Aegilops longissima. The sequence goes on from CM038677.1 coordinate 807,255,893, forward strand.
TAACAAAGTAGGCTGCAAACCAGAACTATATTAATCACACAGGAATGAAATTAGAATGTACTACAGTAAACTTACTTCTATTTGTTCGACATTGCTCTGCTGCAAGGATTTCAATTGTAGTGGACGCATGCTGGAGTCAGCATCATCTTCACATGAGCTCCCCTCAGAAATTTTCTAACAAACAAAAGTGAAAGAAAATTTGAAATGAAACATTAGAAGAAGATATTGACATGCACACCAATTGATACTGAAATAAGAATCTTCGAAAAAAAAATCTGAGAACATAACAAGTAACTGCTTATAGAAAGTACCTTCGATGAAGTCATATTTCTTTCCATGTGATTCGGATCATTGCTGCCATCGGTGAAGGCAGAGAGGAAAACAACATTCTTCTCATCCATGCTCATTGGCTACTAATAGTTTGAGAGGTGGGATGATATGTACAAGTGTAAGGGTTGCTCTTATACTACTACTGCGAGAGGTAGTTTTCCCACCAAAATGTACCTCAAAATTTTGAAACCATACATGGAAAAATATCCCGGGTAGTTTTTTTTCATTTCACTCCTACATGTTTTTTAACATATAACACCTCCTTACAGTTTCAAGTTTCACTGTTTGGTCTGTTTTCTTTCTGTAACATGTATGTTATTAATGTCATATTATACTACATTCAGAACTTTACACATCTCGTCTAACTAAGTGGCCATTGTGAAAAATTTACATGTCTACTGCAGAATAGTATAAAAAATTAAGAGAGCAGTGCGTGTTGTCAAATCCATGTCAAATCAATATCGTAGACCGAGGGGATGAGTTCTGTCACAGCACGCGTGGTACTATGCAAGCCATCTCTCCCAGTACAGTTGCCCATACCTCAATATCACAGACCTAGAAGCACTCAACTAGCACAGCTCTCACTCATTCGCCATTGATGTTCTGTTTCTAGCTCTCCCACGCACACCTCTCGGACAATCGCCATTGATGTTCTCCTTCTAGCTATCTTCCAATCTCCACTTCATCATCTGGGGGATCAGTATGTCAACTCTTCTTCTACTGATCTAAAAAAGGAGTGGATTGTTCAAGAAACAGAGGTTAGGCTTGATGTTCAATCTATAAAAGTTTATTCTGGTTCATCCATGAAATTCCTGTTTAGTACGAACACCACTTACAGTTATCATGCACTGTGTTCTATAACAATATTTGTAGTTCTACCATGGAATCAAACTTCTTGAATTCTTGCAAACTAGCATAGTTTCAGTTAACCAATGAAACATCTTAATTAAATGATATACTATTACAATAGCTAATAGAGCAGTTTACTGGAATATGTTTTCATGTTATGCATTGATAATTGTAATATTTGTGTGTGTCACTGAAAATCTTATTTCAATATTTCTGTTAGCACAAATCACATTACATTAGTATACATGGATATAATGAAGACACTATCAATTACATAGATACTGACATGTATATATATTTCTAGTAATTAACTGCTAAATAAGTTGTCTGCATAGATTTTGAAACATAGTGAAATTATATATTTAGCTACACACTGGAATTGAATTGTTACATAAATATAGAAACATATTACTGGAACATGTATAACAATAGGTTTAGAAGTGATATGGAAAAAGTTATGTTACAAACTTTTTTAAATTTCATATAACAGTACTACTAGTTGCAGAAATTAATAAAACAAAGTTTCTTCAAAGTGAAAGATGAGTTATTATATTAGTAATATTAACTATATTAGTAATATTAACTTGTGTAACTACTCTGCTTATGTAGGATTTGGTAGAAGATGTCTGGACATGATCATAGTTCAGATAGGAAGTCCAATGATTCTAAAAATTCAGACACTTCAGAATGTGATGCAGCAACTCCTAGAAGTTCTTGCAAAAAAGTAGCAGCAATTATTAACAAGTTTGACAATTGTAAAAGGAAGATTGTGAAAGATATGGATTTTGGAGGCTTGTTGGACCTTCCACAAATAAACAAGTTAGATCGCAAGTTCACAGTGCTGCTGCTATGCAACACTGACCCTGATACTAGAACAATAAGAATCAATGATAGAGTTTCACTGACAATAACTGATGAAGATGTCCATAGAATTCTAAGAATACCAAAGGGTCAGAACTTATTGAGAGGATTGGACTGCCAATCAGTAGAAGAGAAAATTGAATTCTTGCGTCTAGCAATGGGATCTGTTACATACGACCCTGAGGAAATGAACAGTTTGAAGGTTGCTGAAACAATAATAACCAGGGAGTACCCAAATGGTATGGATGCAACACAGGTTGACCAATTCAAGACTTCATTTGTTTGCTTCATAATGGGGTTTTTCTTAATAGCGCGCAGCAGTGCCAATCATGGAGCTAAAGATTACTGGGGTTCACTTCTAAAACCAAATGAAATACCATCATACAACTTTTGCTCAGCAGCAATTGATGAAATTATGAATGCAGCCAGAAAAGCTCAGTATGAAATGAAGACCAAAAAATCTGTCAAATATGTTTCTAGTTGCGCACTACTTTTGCAGGTCAGTAATGTATTTGAAAGAAGCATGATTCTGAAATATTAAAATATTAACTGCATCTGATCATTTATTAATGCATGGAAACTAATTGTTGTACTTTATTAAATATATGACAGGCTTTCGTTTTGGACAGTCTCAATCTTGGAATTCTAAACATACCTGATTATGTAGTGCCTACTATTTCTGCATTTGACTGTGAGAAGATGTCAAAGATGATAGAACTTGTGAGGCAGAAGGCTGATGAACATTCATTCGGATCAAATGAGGTGATAATATAATTAGTAACCAATTAAAAACATTTCTCTGAATTTGCCTAACTCTTAAAAATTGTTTATTTATCATTCGCAGCTTAATTCCTTCTATATTGAAATCAATTTTCTATAAATACACTCTATATATATACAAATAATGAAATATGATACTTATGATATTATATTTTTCAGTTATCTGTAATTTAAATTGACTAGAATTGAATCAATGAAATATGTATCTGATTTTACCAATGAAATATGATGTTTCAAATGTAAACCGTTACTACATATCTTATTTCATTTAATATATGTTAAGTAATTTTTCACAATTATTACCAAATTTCATAATATGAAAGTGAAATATGATATAAATTGTTTATTAACTTATATAAAACAAGTTCTGTACTTCTAACCTATCACATATATATCTGTGAATTTGTCTGAAACATCAATAATGTGTTTGTTTGATTGTCAGCTTAAGTCGTTGAAGAACAGGAAATATATTGTTCATAAACAGGATAGAAGTATATCAAAATTTGGAACTGATCCAATGAAGAAACCTCCTTTTATACCAAACATAGTTAAAAGCAAACCTGGACCAGTTCAAACAACAAGTATTGCAAAGCGGCCAGTCAACCTTTACCTTGATTCTTATGTCCAAGGAACAATCCCGAAGAAGGTATGATTTTCTAACATGTGGACAAATATGAATAACTTAATGCAAACAATTATATTTGCTAACACTATATTTTCCATCAGCTCTCCGTTCCTCAAATTATTGATCTTAAATGGCACACTGCTAGGATCGTAAGACATATGAATGAGTTTAAAGCCATTGCACAACCAATTTGTAATTTCGCTGGTCAAGTTAATAACCAGCCAATACAAACATCCGGAAGGGAAAATATATCTTCAAAGATAGATGATCTATTGGAAATCATTCTAAATGATAACCTTGAATTAGCAAAGAGGCTTCATGACCACAGCACCGGAACAGAAATTAAATCTAAAGGACCACCCCAGTGCAGAAACAATTTAAAGCGTTCTGGAAGTGAATATAGTGGAGCAGATTCTAACAGTGATTGTAAGTAATTCAACTAAAATAAACTACTGCTTTCACTAGTAAGAAATGCTAACACTTTTTTCATTTACTGTTTCAGGTTCTTCAAAAAAAATTGACTCATCAACAAGCAAAAAGTTTGAACTTGAGAATACTGGTAAGAGATATGAAATCAGAATGCATCATTCATCAATGATATATGTTATATGATTTTTTATTCCGATATACATTTTTAGATCATTCATTTTGTACGTTGTTTCTTTCAGGTTATATGGATGGAACCATAACACCAACTAATGTAGTACAAATACCATGTTCTAATACATGTGATCAATTTGTTAATGTGCAAACACCACAAAATCAACTTTCACCAGCAACAGTTGCTAGTCGTATGTCAGAAACAGCTGTTGCATTTCGTTTGTTTCAAAGAGAAGATATATTGAACTTGAATGCAAGAGCACTCGAAGCAGAGTTCATAGACTCACCTATTGAGAAAATTAAAGTAAGCAATGGTCCATTGGCAATTAATCATGTGCTTGTAGGGAGTACTATGCTAAAAAGATCATCAGCTATGCTCTCTACATTATCAAATTGGGTACTAAATAGCAAGCATGAGGAAAATGAAGTGTAAGTAAACTTCATGTATAGTATGGAATTTCAATAATATAAATATTTATGAAAGCAAACACTATTTACTGTATGACAGGTGCTGGATAATACATTACGAACCAAGGTACATCGAGTTAACAGGCAATGAATTGAAGGATACACTTGTACTCTTCAAAACATTCAGCTACGAAGTATTTGATTTATGTATCAGGACACTGGTTCAACTTGAAATGTTGATGTATGGCACTTCAAAGAAGCAAAGGTGTAGGCATATACTGGAGTCAGACTTTGCAGTAAGTTTTCCAAAGAAAATTTGTTTTATTACTAATAATATATGATCTTGTCAAATGAAAAACAAGTAATTATTTGCATAAAATGAATGCAGATGACGGTTCTAGCAAATGAGAATGTTATGTCCAGCCGTTCTGTGCTTGACCAGTTTCGGAAGATAGAACTATTATATGATATATCGGAGTGCAGAACCGTAAGTTATTTAAAATGAATTATATATATATATATATATATGTTTGCGAGCTTTGTATTTGATAGATAAAGTGACTGATGAGCGAAAAACTTCTTTCATACTAAGTAAAATATTAATCTATGTGCAGATTATAGTTCCTGCTTTAGTGAATGTTACATGGTGCTCCTATTTCCTTGACATGCTGCAAAAATGTGTACATGTTGCTGACCCGACGTATGTACGATCAAATGAAACTGAACTAAAGAAGATGCATGATTCAAATGTGAAGAAAATTCTGTGCGCAATGACAACAGTTGTGAAAGAGCTTTACTCGGGATGGGAAGTTGACTTCACCACATGGGACACAAATTATTTGAAGCCTATTATTCACGGTGCTAATAGGTACTATTGAAAAAATTCTTTCAATCCCTTAACAAATGATTATTATATAAAAATATAACTAATATGATTTAATTCTACAGTGCTGACTCAGGTTTGGTTACCATTATATCCATTCGGGATTTCCATGGAGACAAAATTGTTGGAAGCTATACACAGGTAGTTGTCAAACAAGATAAAGCATGTTTACTTATAGAATATTTGAAATAGATTCAATCTTATTAATATTGGATTGCATGTACCTTTGTGCGCAGCAAAATTTGATGTCATTTAAGCCTTTGCTGTTGTATGAGATGCTGTCGATTAAAGGGAACCATGGAACAGTGCCTAGTGCATACATCCAAACAATTGATGATTAAGGAAAGGGAGCCAGCCATGAATATCACAACTCGAAGAAAAACAGACCAAGAAGCCTAATAAATTATTATATTATGAGTATCCCCATGACAATTTTATGTACTATATTTTTGTGAAACTTGAGGATATTTAGGAGTTGTATAACTGTTTAAATGCAGCTTGAAATGTATTGAAAACATTTCATATTTCAATCCTTTGGAAATAACTCTATGTCTATGTTTTTTCATTTTTTTATGTTCTTATCTTTTAATCATATTTCATATCCATTAACTATTTTTGCACTAAAATATAGAGTCATACAAACAAGAAAGTTAATGATTAGAAAATTAAAATAACTAAGCTCGTCATCTTATTTGGCCATGCATGGAATATTTTGTAAGGTAGGGCTTTATTGAAATAGAATTGTTTCAGTTCATGCTATACCGAGAAATTATGTTTGAAATATGAAACTATAGGACATTAATTATTTACACACCATATTGTATTGTACCAACAATTGTTGGATTTCAGATAATCATATTGAATTTTATATTAACAACGTGTCACATTTGATTATAGGCACAATCTGAACCATAAATTATGCATAATTATACTACAAAATGTTATTTATGAAATATGATATTTTATATTTGTTATGTAATCTTTCCATTTCAAATTCTGAAATGAAAAAGTTAGATGTACAACATGATATAAGAGATGGCATAATATTTCACTATACTAATTCAATTTGAAATACCTAATTATATCTCAAATTGTATTGACATGAGGAAATATGAATGTGAAATATGATATTTTATATTTGCTATGTATTTATTGCATTATGTATATTGTACTTAAATCATACTATAAAACTGAAATACGATATTTGTTATGCAATTATGTACGTATTCAAGAATATAAAATGTATTAACAATGAAAACTGAAAATTAATAAACTAAACAAAGTTACTCACTGTTTTATTTTGACATACAAAACCAAATACAAAACTTTTAAAATTGAAAATGTAAAATATATAGCACATTTTATATGATTAAGTGTATAATAATCCTATAATTGATAATTTTAAAACAATCAATGAGAATGTATAAAACTTAGTAATGCAGTTATAATCGATTTGCTTTTTTTTAAATATATAGTCCAGCAAACATTTTCAATAACTGATGTCAATGAATATATAGCTACTAAGTACCATTATTTCAAATAAATGAAACACGTGCCATAAAATAATTTATAAAGAACATAATAGAACTAAATTTTGAAAATGGCGGTACATAGCTTTCAAACCAGGTAGCATTCATTTTGAAGAACTAACTAAAAAATCAAAGATATTAACAATACAAAATATAACATTGTTCTTCACTAAAGTAAATCATAAAACGATTAAATATTTCATATGAGTATAAATTATAATCATTACAAAATTATATATCATATATGAAAATAATATTAATGATCAAAATAAGTCATCAAAATTTTATAAGGCATGTTATAGGGAAATAGATATTCATAAGTAGTAACGTTCAGACGGCGTTACTTAGTTCAGCGAATCATCCATACAAGTCTCTACTTATTACACAATTCATTCTACAAATACTTCGAAACAAATAACTCAAACAAAGAACATTAAGGTAAATATAGCTGGGGACAATTTTTGATCGTGTGTGTTGGAGATCTACATTTGCTGCAAAACCTTGACTGGACAACACCCATCACACCACCGGCTTGTTTGTTCTTTGGGTCTGGTTTTTTCCCACTTCTCTTCTTCTTGATGTTAGCTTCCATGCTAGACATGTACCTTTTATTGGATGGTCTACCATTGCTCTTCATTATAGCAGGTGCAAGAATTGAAGAAGCAGGAATTGAAATGTTTCGTGCGGTATCAACTAATTCAACACATGATTCAACAACTTCATTGTTTTCCTGTTGAAAAGAAGAATTTGTACTTACTTCGTCTTCAGGTATTGAACCATATCCCACCTGGCATGTAGTTGTCTTTGAAAGTCTGTGCTCCTGTAATTCCTTTTTGCACCTACTAAAATTTAACTTTGCAATTGCATATGCATCTGGATCGATCTCAGCTTCATTTACAATGTCTATTGCAGCGAAATATAGGAGTTGGTGCCTAAATGATCTAGATTCCTCGTTAGTGTCGCCAATATATTTCTCCAACTTATTATTGAATGTAGATGACCTAGCTTGCTTTGTCCACCGCTTCATTATGTGACAATCAGGAATTTTGCACACACCTCTGTTAACAAAGACCTGCGAAATTTAAAAACCAGAACAAAACATTAATTCCTTCTGCGTAAAATAAAAATAATAAAACATAAAATGTTGTGTATCGTACCGCAAGGACGTGGCTACACAGAACACCAAAATGTTCGTAAAGTCCACATTCACATGTGTAATATCCAATTGACTCATCTACTTTGATTTTGTAGATTACTTTAGACCATGATTCCCTAGCCTCCGCCTGGACATGCTTCACAACAAATGTATGTTCCTCCAGACTAGGAAGCACAAGGTATGATGTAGACTTAATGAGCTCCTTCTTGAATAGATTATAAACCTTTGCTGTATATATAACTGAAGCATGCTTCTCCATTGGATATCCAAAATGGACCTTTATTATTTTCTGCTTAAAATTACATATAGTGAGATGTGCAAATTATATGAAATTAAGTACATGTATCAAGGATTTCTCTGGTCAATGCAAATGAATTCAAATTTACAAAAAATTTACCTGCTTGTTTTTCCTTTCAGCATCTGCATCACAACTCTCACGATCGTCTATAAGCTTTGTGTACTGTGTAATGAAGGCATTTATTGAAGAATTACATACAGTATGTATCTTCAGCATAAAGTTTGCACATTCACTACGTTGAGTGCTACACATTCTAGCACAAAATACTTTAGTAAAGTATGGTTTGGCCCATTTGTGCCTACACTCGTAGGCTCTAGTCATGAAAGGATGCTCCTGTAAACAATACTTTTCCGTAACAAATTGCCATGCATCTTCAAACTCCTTTATAGTTAGCATGTGGTTCACTAGCTTATGGAAATCATCGGCAAATGTTTTATGCTTGCTGTAAACAGCTCCCAGAAGTTCATGAGCCCTCTTCAGAACGTGCCATTTGCACCATCTATGTTCTGCATTAGGAAGCTCTTGAATGACTGCATTTCCAATGGCTCTAGCCTGATCTGAAATTATTCATGAGGCAAATTAATGGTTACATTCTCAAAATTAGTGAAGTTACTATTAATGTGTAAGAGGCACAATAAAAGGTCTTGCAAATTAATAGTTTACCTGTAAGAATTGTAATTGGTGGTTTTCCACCCATCATAGCAACAAATTGCTTAAAAGCCCAACGGAAATTCTCTTCCTTCTCATTAGTCAAGAACACTCCAGCAAAGATTACACTCTCAAAGTGGTTACTAACCCCTACAAACATACCAAATGGCATTTTGTAGATATTTGTTCCATACGTAGTGTCAAAAGTTATTGCATCTCCAAAGTGATTATATAATGATCTACTCCTTCCACTAGTCCACATTAGTGACTTTAGCCTGTTGTCATCATCCACCTGAGCACAAAAAGCAAATCTATCGTCCAGTGCAATCATATCACGGAAGTTCTCTAGTGTTTTAGCAATGTCGTCCTGAAGCGTTTCACTAGCAATCTGTGAACAGACAGTACGTAACTTCCGCTTACAGAATGGAACTTTCTTTGTTGATCCATAGAAACCAGCAACTATAGAATTAACCCTTGTTAGTGATACATTGTTCTCTCTAAGGTTCTTTATTAAGTCTCTAATTGGCTTGTCAATGTGTTGATGTGAATGGAGGTGTTTCTTCTCGCTGCAAGATTCCACAAGGCCATGATTGTGTTCTTCACGAAAAACTCTGACATACCATTCAGAATTTTCATTCAGATTTACCCTGAGTGTTGCCTTGCAACCACATCTAGTAGTTGCATATTTAGTATTCTTGCTGAATCCCTGGAAACATAATTGCGGAATAAGATTCAATGTTAGGAGCATACTAAATCATTATAAATTTATCTTCAGATTATTAATGAGATTAAGACATGATCAATTATAACATTATTACTTACGGCTCGTTGGCAAGTGAATTCCTGCATTGTCTGTACGCGAGTCCGAATGGTGATATAATTATCACCATTCCTAATACTGAAACCAAGTACCCAAGAATAAGTATTGTAGAAGTCATATGCTTCTGCAATTGATGAAAACTTCATACCAACAACCGGCCTTAACATTTGGACAGATGTGTCTTCACAATAACTTCTAATTCCATTTTCAACAGCTCCAACTTGTCCTCCTCTGTCAAAAAAAAATAAACATGTTTACATAAAACTAATATCATATTTTTTTTATGAAATGAATATCAAGCATAGTTTACTATTACTTGAGGAATCGTTCATTTGAATCTGACTCTTCAGTCTGAACATTGTATGCAGAAAATAAGTAGTTCTCATCTAGATTTTCTGGCATAAACATCTTATCTCGAAGTTCGACAGTGTCTTTCCTACATTGCAGACGTGACTCTACTTCGTTTGAGTCATCGACATAATCACAAGTTTCAACCCTGTTTTAAAAAATGAATACAAGTTAACATATATCGTAAATAATTTCATAACATACTTGCAGGTGTTAAATGAATTTAATTACTGCTGTTTACCTTAGGTTAGGTCTGGAAAGTACATCATTGTCTTCAGAGAAACAAGGTCTATCAGAATAACATGAACTCTCTTCAGGTATTGAGTTTTCAGTATTCCTATATTAAAAAAAATGTAGTTAAACATAATACTGATAAATATTTTAGATGTAATTTGGAAACAAAATATAAGTAAATATATTTCAATCTAAAAATGAAGAACTTACAGTTGATTGAAATTTGTAATAGGATGTTCAACCATGTTTAGTAGTTCCATAAAACTGGCAGGAACTGTGTCCATTTGACTTTCCATATTTACCTAAAAGATTAATGGAATTACATAAGGCGGAAAGAATATAGAACAATAATAAACTGTATGCACGGTAATGATAAAGTGTTTTCTGTGCATCAAAACAGAACAGAATGAAGATCCGAAAAAAACAAAATGAAAAACATATATGAACTGACCTTAGTTGGTTACTTGAGGCAACAATGGATAGAGTATCGGATAAGATCTGTACCCAAGGATAAAAAAATTGATAGAACTCTCTAAATTTTTCAGATTCCAGCCTACAATCAGATGGGGATTTAGCTACGGCTGCTTCATGGCTAGAAAGCGGATGCGAAATCTCTAGTAGAGGTTTTATAACCTAGAATAGAACAATATCTAATCCGGTGTGTACTGATGGACTGATATGAGATTGGAGAACTGGTGGAAGAACTCGAGGAGAAAGAATGGCGACGGACGGAGACAGGATGCCAGAGGATACGCATCTGTAGAGGAGAAGGATAGACAGAATAAATATCTCCAAGGTGTGGGCTCCACTTAAATGTATTGTGTACTACTTGTCAGTCTGGGCAGTGGTATTACTAATGTATAAAGATGCAGGTTCATTTACTAACTTATACAGACCACACCCGCACAGATCTTGAGGAAACTACCCAACGGCGGATCCGGCTCCGGTACCTCCCGCCTCCGGTAAAATAACTTAGCCGAGGGTGTTGGGACAAACCGTTGAAACGCGCTGTATAGAAACACAAAGCTGCATGCTGTCCACTTGGGCTGTTTTGGCTAGTTCAAAAGGCGAGTAGTACGAGTTAGCAGACGATTTTGTCACGGTTCCAGAAAACATCCTTTAAATACACCCCGCTGGAACTGCAAGCCTGGTATGTATGCACACCTTACACCCAGCCTTGTATATTTGAAATATTTATGAAAGATATCGAGAACCTAAGAATTTGCTCTTTACACACGAACACGTCACAATGCCGCCCCGGCTGCAGCAAGATAAGAAGCGCCCCAGGACGCACGGTGGCTATGGGCTGCCCTAGGTCTGCCTTACCGCCCTAAGGCCTTGAGGTTCGCTGTCATCAAACACGAAAAACAACGAAGAACGAGGAAGGATAAAATGAGGGAGAAAGGTAAAAGCTAAATGATGGATCGGTTTGACGATTGTGTGTTGTTCAATAAGTTGTCACCTCTCATCTATTTATGAGACGGATAGTCTTCCTACAAAAAAAACGACTTAGATTTCTGTCCAAATCATTAAATCTATCATATTTCGGATTAATACGTTCAGAAGCTCCGAGCCAGCCCGCGAGGCTCCAGCCCCAGAAGTCCCCGAACGTTCTGAGGCAATCTTCATGCAGACTTGCAATGCTCATGTTAAACATGGAGGTATCCCAGAGGTTCCAGGACAAAATTTCTCGCATAATGTTGCAAAGTTCATGTTAAGTCCAGAGGTTCTGAGGTAACTTTTCTGCACCACACTATTTTGGCACTAGAAATAGCATAGAATCTTAGATTGAGACGATTAAAAGTAAAAAAAAATCATTCGTGTTGACGATTCGAACAAATTCCATGTCGAGCACTTCTTCATTTGAGGTCATATTGAGAGTCGAAGCATGCAAACCAAAATTTGGTGTCAACAGAAACCCCTTTGAACTTGTCCCCTTAATTTTTTTTATATCCATTCTAATATTATAGGGCTATCCATTGGTGGCATCCGACTGTTAATTTGGCTTCATCTTCCTATAAGCTCAAGCCACTGTTTGTGTTCCTTCCTGTTCTGTTTCTCTTGCCACTTTTGAGCGTCAACATTTGCAAAACTAATTGTTAACCACTTTGATGTGATTCAAAATTGGAGTTCAGCTCCAGAAAATTGGTGCATGTATGTACCATATTTCTTAAATAGTTTTTTTACTTCTTCATAATTTCATTATATTCTAGCTCATGCTTTCATATGCATGCATGACTCAACCTTAGCCCGTTGGACGCTATCATTTGGAGAAGATTCACACACGTAATAATCAAATTGATGTATATTTTGTCGATGGCCCTAGCAATAATACTATATACTAGAAGGGTTGGTGCGCTTTGCAGCGCCATTGGTGTTGTTGGGTTTCTTAAAAACATTACTCACTTTGTTTCACATCTAAGGTGTATTAATTTTTTTAAAGTCAAATACTTTTAAGTTTGATCAAATTCGTAGAGAAATATATCAAATCCATAATACCAAATCGTTATAATTAGATTCATCATGAAATGGATTTCCATATTTTTTTGTTAAATATTGTGGATGTTGACATTTTTTGGCTCTAAACTTGGTCAAAGTTAAAGGAATTTGACTTTCCAAAAAATTAATAACCTTATATTTTGGAATCGATGGAATATTTAGTTTGGCGGGGCGGGGAGATGATGGAGTGTATTTTATTTTTATATAATTTGATGATCTGGTGGGCCTTTCTCAATGTGATTATGTGTTATCCGCTAAGAAACCCATATTTATGTCAGGAAATTTCTGTGTCGGTAGCTGCATGTACTATATAGGTGCTACAGTATCACATTGTGGCGTTTCTTTTTCTAGGTGGTAGGAGGGTGTGTGGAATCGATATGTTTTTATAGGCGGTTGCTGCTAATTAATTTGAAAAATGATTGGCCCAATCAAAATCTACCAAATCCATAATTGAATACCTCAATTGAATTGAAGATCTTCAAAATTACGGAACAATAGTGAATTAAAATAATTGAATGGGAGATCTCCTTGAAAAATTGTTGACCCAGCCAAAATTGAGTGAATCAATTTTAAATTGAAGACCTCGGTTAGTTGTGAGGCCTTAAATTAGGAAACATATTGTTAGTATAAACGAATTGAACGTGACAGCTTTGAGAAATTGTTGACCCGATCAAAATCGGGTGACCCAATTTCAAATGAAGACCTCAATTGATTGTGAGCGCTTTAAAATTAGGGAGTTGGTTTTTCTTTTTTCTAGGTGCTCGGAGGATGTGCGTGATTGATATGTTTTATAGGCGGTGGCTGTTGATTGATTTGAAAAATGATTGGCCCGATCAAAATCTTAAACCAAAGCTATAATTGAATACCTCAATTGAATTGAAGAGCTTCAAAATTAGGGGAAATAGTGAATTAAAATAATTGAATGGAAGATCTCCTTGAGAAATTGTTGACCCAGTCAAAATTGAGTGACTCAATTTTAAATTGATGACCTCAATTAGTTGTGAGAGACCTTAAAAATTAGGCAGCATATTGTATTGTATAAAAGAATTGAATGAGAGAGCTTTGAGAAATTGTTGACCTGGTCAAAATCAGGTGACCATGTTTCAGTTGGAAACCTCAATTGATTCTGAGCACTTTAAAATTAGGGAGCTTAGTGTTAATGAGGATGATTGACAATGGATGATCGAAATTGAACATGGTAGACAAGAAAAAGACGCCGGATGGATAGCATGTATTGCACACAAGATGCTAAAAATCAACCAAGGTTCAGCTCTATAAACAAATGAATATGATAGTATAATATGTATTTCTACTATTTGTGCAACCACAAATGCATCATCTTGTTTGTGTTCATCTGTCATATCGTGTTAAAGGATTCCCAGATAAATGGATGATAACCCACAAGTATAGGGGATCGCAACAATTTTCGAGGGTAGAGTATTCAACCTAAATTTATAGATTCGACACAAGGGAAGCCAAATAATATTTGCAAGTATTAGCAGCTGAGTTGTCAATTCAACCACACCTAGAGATTAATTATCTGCAACAATATGATCAGTAGCAAAATAATATGACAATTTTGATAGTAGTGGTAATAGTAGTGGTAACGGTAACAGTGGCAGCAAAGATTTTGTAGCAAGTGTAATAGTAACAGCAATAGTAGAGCTGTCTGGGCACATGTGCTGAGTTTTGGTGCAGATCTTCATATAGCTTCACGCGTCTATTACGGTGTGGGTTGAGTCGACGATCACCTACGGCGAAGTCGGAGTCGCTTGCTCTGAGTTTAGGGATGACTTTGATGCCTCTAGGTGAAGAGTGATGACGATGAAGCATGCGTGTTGTCTCGCCGATGCCCTCTTTGGAGTGGTGTCCGTGGGGTTTCTTATGTGTGTCACTCATCGGTTGTGATAGTTTTTCCTGATTCTCCATAATTAACCGGGCAACTTGGTTTTCGCTCGGTTTTTCCTAATTAACTGTGCAACACTTTTCTTTTTAACGAATACAGGAATCCTTCTATTTCAAGAAAAAAACTACTCTATAAATTAATCTCTACTAGGATATTAGTAGGGAAGCCTAGAAAACCGAGTAGGCCTTTCAGAAGTCTAGCTTGAAATCATGATTGGAGCTTTCCTTTTGTAGATCTACTGTATAGATGAAGTTTTCCCAAGCAGTGGGATTAGGTCCTTTGAAGTGAAGAAACCCTATAGCTAATTCACTTATTCACATGACTTAAATTCCTAATTCGTTTCCACAAGTACTATGAAGGGAAACAAGGTTAGATGGAAATTGACCTCATATTTTGCAAAATAATTTAGTTATGCTCGTTAAATCTTGACATAGCGACCTATATCTATCTCTTCCGGTTTGGTCTGGTCGCAACGGACAAAACCGCTTTTTTGCCTCGAGTAAACAAAACGAGCTGAGGTTGGAAGGAAAGCCACCGTACTGGGACAATCGAGTGTGCGGAGGAGAATGGTTTTTGGAATGTAGGTGCATTGGAGGATTTTATTTTAAACAGTTTAAGATTTCTATTCAAAATTTAAAAAAATCTGAAAAGAATTCTACATGATCATATAGATGGATATTACACACGTGTAAAATTTGGTGATGAAATAAGTAAACATGTGAGCTATGCAAAAATTGCAAAATGACGATATCTAAGTAGTAAATAAGTAGACTGTTCATCTTTCCAAAATCACGATTTTGTCATTTATGTGTAACTCATATGGTTACTTATTTCATCATCAGAATTTGCACATGTGTAACATTCATCCAGATGAACATGTGGAATTGTTTCCAGAATTTTTTACAGCTCCAAAATACCATTTGACACTATTCAAAATATTCCACCAAAGTGACTTTTTGGTGTGCGGAGTGGACAAGCAAAGTGACGTCTACAGAGCTACTAGTGCCATTGGGAGAGGGTTACTACTTCCCAAAAGTCACCTCTTGATCTACCTAGCTACTTCACAAGTGAGGTTTAGTAGAATGAAGGTGCGATCGAGAATCACGGGTAAAGTACACAAGCCTCTACATACTGTATAAAACTATTCCTGATAAGTCGTGTCCCCGGTTACGGAATTTTCAGCAAGTCATCGGGAATCACGGTCCAATTTTCTTCTATTGATACTAGTACTACTTCCTCGGATCTATATTACTTGTCGCTCAAACAGATGCATTTAGATACGTATGTTTGAGCCACAAGTAATGCGGATCCGAGGGTGTACCAGATTTTTCTTCCTTATTTTCCTATGCATGGACACAATTTTAATGATATTTTGTTGTATTACTATCCATTCTAGTGATGCTATAGGAACCACTAACAGTGATAACATCAAAAGTACCATTTGGATATATGCCCATGTTTATGTCTCTAAAATTTCAGCAGAATAGTCGCACATCATATTTTTATAGGAATCATGCATGGCAGGTTACTCATGTGTTATAAAGGGCACCATTGGAATTTTCCTGTATAAGAACTGAATAATCTAAAATCAAGAATTCCTATCCTTTGTTTCAAACCAGGCTTATTGTATTTTACCGCATTTCCAACAATTCCACAATAGCCCTCGCATGACTGCACTTCATCCAACACGTGAAGAATGGAATTTTGGGTCAGGAAACTACAATGAGATGATGATGTAAAAAAAATACTGCAATGAAATGAATATCAAATCTTATGTCGCAAATCAACAAGGTGTTCCTTATATAGTTCACCGAAACAGTACATCTATGTGTAGTTCAAAGAAAATTTAAGTTCTTCTACAGAAAATAATAAGTTGTACTCTCTGTTTTTTTAGAAAAGAGGGTTTACCCCGGCCTCTGCATCAGAACGATGCATACGGCCATCTTATTAAACGCAAGAGGTTCAACAAAGGTCCCATAGTCTCATACAAAAGAACAAAAGCTCAACAAGGAGCATGAAAGCAAAGAAAAGGGATAGCCACAACAGGCAGGCAAAAACAGATAGGAAACTAAACACCTATCCTATTACATGACCACCATCCAAACCGGTTGAATATATCCCGAGCTACCGTCTCCCATAGGATAGAACCAGTAACCAAATGCTCCCTGGCCTCCGTCGGAGTGAGTAGCGACCACATACGGATGAGTGTAGTGGCCCTGAAGATAACCTGCAAGAAATAAATATTTGTTGTTCTGTTAAAAACCAAATCGTTTCTGCAATTCCAGATTGCCCAGAGTAAAGCGCATACTCCACTCGGATATATGTCTTGTTGTTACTACGTCAATCCCATCTAGCCACGTCCCAAATAACGTGTTAATGGAATTCGGAGGCGTTATATTAAAAGCTATGTGGATAGACCTCCATGAAATTTTTGCGAAAGGGCAATCAAGAAAGAGGTTTATGATTGATTCATCACTATCACAAAAACTACATCTTTTAGATCCCATCCAGTTGCGCTTCGCCAAATTGTCCTTAGTTAGGATGACTTGTTTGTGGACAAACCACATAAACACTTTGATTTTTAAAGGCACTTCGAATTTCCAAACATGTTTCGATCGAGGTATGACGCTAGCGTTAATAATATCCAAATACATGGATTTAACTAAAAACTGCCCATTCTTAGTTAGTTTCCAGCGAATCTGGTCAGGCTGTTGAGATAGTTGGACATCCGTTAAACGTCTCACAAGATGGAGCCAATCTTCCCAACGATTTCCTACTAGCGTCCTCCTGAATTGAATATTAAGAGGATTTGACTGTAATACTATTGCAACGTAAGCGTCTCTTTGCTGAACAATATTATAGAGAGAAGGATATTGGATCGCAAGAGGAGCCTCCCCGAGCCATGTATCCTCCCAGAATCTTGTGGAAGTACCATTTCGAACTACGAACTTTGTCCTATTGAAGAAAGTTGATTTCACTCGCATGAGTCCCTTCCAGAAAGGCGAATCAGTCGGTCTTACCGTCACCTGGGACAAAGTTTTGGACTGAAGATACTTAGCACGAAGAATCTGTGCCCAAGTGGCATCCGTCTCTATAGATAACTTATACAGCCATTTGCTGAGAAGACATCTGTTGTTTACCTTCAAATTTTCAGTGCCTAGACCCCCCCCGGTCTATCGGCCTGCAAATGACATCCCACTTAGTGAGTCTGTATTTTCTTTTTAAATCATCGCTCTGCCAGAAGAAGCGTGATCGATAAAAGTCTAGCCTTTTCCGTACTCCAACTGGTACTTCGAAAAAAGACAATAGAAACATAGGCATACTCGTGAGAACCGAATTGATCAGAATCAGTCGCCCTCCGTATGACAGAAGCTTGCCCTTCCAGCAGCTCAGTTTTTTTCTCAAATCGATCTTCAATGCTCTTCCACTCTTTGTTAGAGAGCTTGCGATGGTGAATTGGTATACCCAAATACGTGAAAGGTAAAGATCCCAATTCACACATGAACAATTCTTTGTATGCTTGTTGTTCTTCTTTAGCTCTTCCAAAGCAGAACAATTCACTTTTGTGGAAGTTAATCTTCAACCCCGATAATTGTTCGAACAAGCATAACACTAGCTTCATATTTCTAGCTTTATCCACATCATGCTCCATAAAGATAATAGTATCATCAGCGTACTGTAGGATAGACACTCCCACGTCAACTAAATGTGGGACGAGGCCCCCTACCTGACCAGCATCCTTGGCCCTTCCTATTAAGATTGTCAACATATCTACGACAATGTTAAATAGAATTGGCGACATCGGATCTCCTTGTCGCAGGACCTTGTGTGTCTGGAAGTAATGACTTATATCATCATTAACATTGATTCCAACACTCCCTTTTTGCGTGAACGAATCTACCTGGTCTCTCCAGGCCTGATCAAAACCTTTCATTCGCAAAGCCTGCTGAAGAAAAAGCCATTTGACCTTGTCGTACGCTTTCTCAAAATCCACTTTGAAAACCACCCCGTCAAGTTTTTTCGTGTGGATTTCATGGAGCGTTTCATGCAAAACCACAACCCATTCTAGGATGTTTCTGTCCGGCATGAAAGAAGTTTGGGACGGCTGAACCACCAAATGTGCAATCTATGTAAGCCTATTAGTCCCAACCTTGGTAAAGATTTTGAAGCTAACATTCAAAAGACAGATCGGCCTAAATTGCTCAATCCTCACAACCTCTCTTTTCTTTGGCAGGAGCGTGATAGTGCCAAAGTTCAAGTGAAATAACTGCAACTGTCCCAAAAAAAGGTCCTGGAACATCGGGAGCAACTCCCCTTTAATAATGTGCCAGCATTTCTTATAAAACTCCGCCGGAAAGCCATCCGGTCCTGGAGCTTTATTATTTTTCATTTGGGAAATTGCATCGAACACCTCTTTCTCCAAAAATGGAGCCGTCAAAATATCGTTCTCCTGAGCTGCGAGCTGAGGAACATCCTCAACCCTCGACTCGTCCAAAGAGACACAATTGTCTTCAGGAGGCCCAAACAGTCGTTTGTAGTAATCGGTGATATATGCCTTTAGGTTATCCTGCCCTAAAATCGTTCCCTCTTCTTGCTCAAGCTGAAAGATTCTCTTCTTTTGGTGCTTGCCATTCGCAATCATGTGCAAGAATTGTGTGTTATCATTTGGACGATTTTGCGAACTTTAGCACGCAGAGCCCACTTCAATTCCTCCTCACGAAGCAGTTCTTTCAACCTTAACTCCGCCTCCACTTTAGTTTCCAGTTCTCTAGTGTCTAATATGGAAGACTCCGCCTTTAAATCTAGGGATTGAATAAGCAAAAGGAGCCTTTCCTTCTCAGCCTTATAAATCCCACCGATATGCTTAGCCCAACCCCGTAAGAATTGACGCAAATGACGGATCTTATTTTGCCAACTCTCAACATTCGTTCTCCCTCCTGAACCTTTAGCCCATTCTCTTGCTATTAGATCCAGAAACCCTTCTCTTTCAAACCACGCTAATTCGAAAGAGAAAGTACTCTTGTTCCCCACATGCGTTGCCTCACCCAAGTCAACCAACAATGGGGTATGACAAGGTTGGAAAAAGCGGTAGGCGTAAGCGAGGCGGTTGGCCTTCGCCTAGTGCCTAGGCGGTGCCTAAGCGCCCTAGGCGCGACCTAGGCGATAATATAGTTTTCACTCGTACTATATTTGTCATTATTATATGGGTGTTGATATTAGTTTAGGGCATATAAATAAGTTAATTGTCATCTACAGCCATTGGAATATAACTAGTTTGGCATATCTGTGCAGTATGTGGCAAGATTTCTTGCTTGCATAGGCAATTCCTTGCTTGCCCTGCCTAGACCTCCATCTATGCCCTAGGCGAGGCGTTTGGTCATTGCCTAGCGCCTAGGCGTGCCTAAGCGCCTCCTAGGCACTGCCTTTTCCAACAGAGGGTATGATCAGAGATACCGCGTGAGAGCGCTTGAACCGTCACAAGGGGAAACTTCTGTTCCCAGCCGACGCTCGCAAGGACCCTGTCCAGCTTCTCAAAGGTCGGGACTGGTAGTGTGTTAGCCCAAGTGAACTTTCTACCAGAAAGCTCAATCTCTCGAAGATCTAAGCTTTCAATAATTGTATTAAACATAAACGACCATCTGCCATCAAAGTTATCATTGTTTTTCTCGTCCCGCCTACGGATAATATTAAAATCCCCCCAATCAGAATTGGGAGCTGCTCGTTACCACAAATACGGACTAAATCTGCCAAAAAGTCGGGTTCGAGTTCTGGTTGTGCGGCCCCATATACCGCCACCAAGGCCCAATTAAACCCATCGACCTTTGACCTAACCCGAAACTTGACCGCAAAATCTCCCATAACCACACTCCTAACTTCCAACGATTCGCATTTAACCCCAAGTAAGATCCCTCCGGATCTTCCTCTTGGAAGTAGACAATGCCAATCAAAGTCAACCCCTCCTGACAGAGTACGAAGAAACTGGGGGGTAAAATTGTCCGTACCCGTTTCTGATAGGGCAATGAAATCCAAACTGTGATCAATAGAAGCATCTGCTAGAAACCTCCTTTTAGCCAAGTCCTTAAGACCTCTGCTATTCCAAAAGATTCCTTTCATATCTCATCATGAAATTTTTTGGTTTTTCGGATCCTAGCACTTCTACGCACGGCCGACACCGGATAAATCTTACGACTCCATTTGCATTTAGGTCTGTGTTGATCCTCTACCCGGTTCTCATCCCCGAGCTCAGTGGACACATCCACTTGGGAATCAGCAATAATGGAGTCCCTTGGGGAGCTAGAAAAGGTGTCCTCCTCATACTCTGGAAGGGAGGGTGCCAGATCCGCACAAATGCTATCAAGCACATTGACCCCCAAGGCATCAACGTCAGCAACATTCATAGGTTTAACGGCAGCTAGGTTTATAATCATCTCTAAAGCCCAGTCCGCTTCGAGATCCAAGAGATCATTAACTGACTTATCGACTTCAACATCATTTCTACCCAGCGAAACACCCAACTAGTTTGCGTTATTAATGATCTCATCATTTGAAAAATGCAAGATAGAATTGGAAGTGTTAATGGACATACCAGTAGTGACCTCAATATCACGAAGCTTGGCCGCCCGCATGGCGCACAGGAGCTGCATGTCATCAACATCCGGCCGATCCTGTAGATGACAGCTCATCCGTCGACCATCAGAGACCGGGTCCGGAATCCCTCCAAAAGCAATGATGTCGTCCCGGGTAACCCCATTTGGGGTAAGGCCTCCTGCCCGACCCCCAACAAGGATCAACTGATCTGAACCCGTCCGAGAGCTGCCCTGCGCCGGGGGCACCGACGGAGCCCCCCCAGTCGTCACCGCCACCGGGCTCTGCATGCCCGGAGAGCTATGACCAAGACCACCAATCTGGACCTGAGCAAAAGTCGCCCCCTCTAGGGACAACCGGGGAGAGGAAGGGGCGGGGACCACCTGTCCGCACCCCCTCCCAGGCCAGCAACTCCTCCCGCACATGGCGCAACCGGTAAGGGAGAGATAAGGGCGGGGGCCTCCTGCCCACACCTCCCTCCTAGAGAGTCACCTCCAGGTACGTGAAGCCCATCTGCAACGCCTCCCGGCGTCAGCAGATGCTTCATCCGCAGAGAAGCATCCTCCCGATGAAGGAGAGCGGGGGATCGGAGGGCCTCTTGCCCATGATCCTCCCCACCCTCGCAGCGAGGCTCAGAAGTCCGATCAAACTCCATCTCCGGGCCAACCAACGTCCCGAAGTCCGTCCCTGAAGATAGAGGAATCGTCGGCGACACACAACCAGGAGCCAACACCAGTGGTAACTCATGTTCCGCCGGCTCGTCCAGCTCCACATGAACACTCCATAGATGACTAGGCGCAGAGTGCGCATCAAAAGACCCAAAGCGAAGAGCATTCGTCGGAGTCGAGGAGCCAGATGGTCCCGTGGCAGGCTTATCCGCCTTATCCGACTGCGAATGCGACCCCTTAGTCGTCTCCCAAGAAGTGCTCTCGTGCTCTTTACTCTGATCTCCGGATGCCCCATCCCCCTCCGTCGTATCCATGTCCTGGATGTCATCCCCCTCGCCCTCCTGAGGGATCAGAGTATCCTCAATCTCAAGCTCGAGCATATAGCTAACACCGTCATGTGTCCACTTGACCACATCCGGAACAAACTCCAAGCTGAGAACACTGACCAGCAGCCTCGCAGCACCATGTGCTTGAGTGAAAGGCATGTACACCTGCTCCGTCTTCCCAATGAGAGAACCCAAATTCCAAGCTACCAGGAAGTGATTGATATATTTGCCTGGTGCACCATAGAAACGAACCCAAACCTTCTCCAAAGGTGTACCCTCAGGCTCCTTCTCCTTCCACTCATCAAACGTAAGGACAATGCTCGTACTCTGAACTCTGCACATGCCCCATTTGAGAATATGTAGCTGGTCCTCCTTAGTAGGAAACTCAACCTTGTAAGTCTGGTTCGCCAACTTAACAAGGTCCCACGGGTGATTACCTGGAACAAGATCCTGCAGTTGACGCACAATCTATGCCTGGGTCAAACTCCCATTAGTCACTTTAACAACTACGGGAAAGGAACTCTCATGCACATGTGTCGAAGGTGCCACATCAGGTGACCCAAAAAACATAAGCTCCTGACAACAAACTCCATAAATGGTAACCACCGGTTTGGGGCCAGAAAGAAGTGGGCAGTCCCCGGACTTATGCTGCGATCTACAGCAGCAATCACACAATTCTGTGGTACACTCTGCCACAAAATGTCCTGGCTCACCACATCTATAGCACGGCAACTTTTTCTTTTTAATCGCCCACTTAGAGAGCTTTTCACCATTACGTTTATCCGGAACCTTTTCAGAACCATCATCACCACTCTTATCAACCGGAATACTGACTGCAGCCAAAGCCCGGACTGTCTCTACAGCCACCTCAGGAAGCACAGAAGAGGGTGCCTGCCCAGTCACAGAAAGCACACCATTACCACCACATTCGTAGCAGCCGGTGGTGGAGGATCCCGCGGTGGAGGCGGGCGCCGCCCCCCTCCTCTCCCACCACGAAAGGCCCAGTGAGCTCCTCTTTTAGACCGGTTGGTTAGGCCGGAACCCCCTCAACGAAATTGCCCAGAGGCCCTTGGAAGTCGTGTCTCGGTCCATTGCCATTGTTCCAACTATTACCTCGACCGCCACCAGACGAAGAACCACGGTGCAGCCCCTCGCCGTACGCATCATAACCATCGTCACCCCACTGGCTATAGTGATTATATCTGTGACCGCCATTGCTGTTATCCCGAGCCGTAGCACCGCCGTATCCGTCCCGTCCAGGTCCTCTGCCCCGTCCGGCTCCATGGGCTCCCCCACGACCAGCAGCCAAGGCGCCACCTCGCCCAGCCACATGGACGCCCTGTCGCCCGGTATGGGCTCCGCCACGCCCGTCAGCTAGAGCATCACCCCGCCCGGCTCCTTGGCCCACAGGTGGCTCCTACTGCGTCACAGGGGCTGGGGTCGGCAGTGGATTGGCCGGAGGCGGTTGGCCACGCCCCGCCATAGTAGCCGCACCAGAGGAAGCAGCCGCAGAAGAGACACGGCGAGCGCGGCCAGTCCCGGTCGAGGGAAAACCGGGACGAGCGATCATAGGAACCCTAGTATGACGTACGTGAAACTCTTCTGTACTTCCAGAAACCCGATCCGTCTCGCCCAAGGGGCTCGAACCAGGTACGGGGGTCGCAAAACAGGCCACTTGCCCAGTTTCAATTACGCCTCGGCCCAGCAAAAGTGAGTCAGGCCCACTTGCCCCAACAACGCTTTCAAACGGGCAGATCGAAGCGCCTGGATCTCGTCCCAAACGCACGGTAGCGCCGCCGCCGCCGGAGGCCGAGCTCTTCTCCGGCGTCCTTTCACCTCCTTCCAGGAACCAAGAAAATCACCAAGAGTAAGGGCTGGAAGACTAACCTTGGGAGCGGTCCCTTCCATGGTCGAATCGCCCTCGGGGCCGTCCAGCGATGCACCACCCGCCGAAGAGCCTCCATCGCATCCGCCTTACCCAAACCATCCCAAGCTCGATCCTCCGTTGGGACGATCCCGTCAATGAAGCCTGCCACCTCCTCCTCCGAGTAGCTGGCCCCCAACACCTCGCACACCTTGTCACTAGGCATCAGGGAGTACGTCGCCATCCCAGCTCCGCCGCCGTTCGAAGCCTCCTCCTCATTGGAGTCGTCGGAGTCCGCGCCGGCTAGGGCCCAGAACCGACTCCCCCCGCGACGGGAGGATGCTGCCGGCCGGGCCGCCGCCGCACGAATGGCCCCGTGGTCGCCACCATAATCGCTCGCGTGATCGCCTCCCATCAGAAACACTAATCGCGTGATCTACCCTATTTTTGTCAGTTGTACTCTCTGTGGTGCTTGTTTAATGTATCTAAATAGCTATATTCACTAGACTTTTGACGTGACACTATATTCGCATGTTACGATTTGTTCTCTATTGGTAGTGACACAAGCTCTAGCACAGTGGAATGGGCAATGGCCGAGCTTCTCCAAAACCCATCATCAATGACTAGCGCTTGCAGCGAGCTTGCGGAAATTATTGGCTCCAAAAGAAACATTGAAGAAGATGATTTTGTTCGGTTTCCCTATGTCCAAGCTATCATAAAAGAAACTTTTCGACTTCATCCTCCCGGCTCGCTATTGTTGCCATGCAAACCAAAGAGAACAATGAAAATAGTAGGATACACAATATCTAAAAATTCACGTGTGTTCATCAACATATGGGCAATAGGTCGAGATAAAGACGTATGGACTGAACCTGAGAAGTTTATGCCAGAGAGGTTCTTGGGTTCAACAGTTGACTTCAGGGGTGCTGATTTGAGCTCCTTCCATTTGGTGATGGATGTCGGATCTGCCCTGGAATGCCATTGGCTATTAGGATGGTGTGTCTGGTCCTCGCTTCATTGTTAGATAAATTTAAGTGGAGTCTCCCTGTTGAGCTTGAAAGGGATGGGATTTATATGGAAGAAAAGTTCGGCCTATCACTAACGAAGGCCGTACCTCTTTGTATTGTACCAACCCCGATTTGAATTTGAAACAAAATGTTTACCTAGTAAGACTGCTTTAGATTTTTTTTAATATGTAATAATTCGAATGTATTGATACGTCTCCAACGTATCTACTTTTCCAAACCCTTTTGCCCTTGTTTTGGACTCTAACTTGCATGATTTGAATGGAACTAACCCGGACTGACGCTGTTTTCACTAGAACTGCCATGATGTTGTTTATTGTGCAGAAAACAAAAGTTCTCGGAATGACCTGAAAATCCACGAAGATAAGTCTTGGAAAATATAAAAAATACTGGCGAAAGAATCAAGGCCAGGGGGCCCACACCCTGTCCACGAGGGTGGGGGCGCGCCCTCCCCCTGGACGCGCCCCCTGTCTCGTGGGCCCCCTGGAGCTCCGCCGACCTCAACTCCAACTCTATATATTCCGTTTCACGGAGAACAAAAAAATCAGAGAGAAAGTTTCATCGCGTTTTATGATACGGAGCCGCCGCCAAGCCCTAATCTCTCTCGGGAGGGCTGATCTGGAGTCCGTTCGGGTCTCCGGAGAGGGATTCGTCGCCGTCGTCATCATCAACCATCCTCCATCACCAATTTCATGATGCTCACCGCCGTGCGTGAGTAATTCCATCGTAGGCTTGCTGGACGGTGATGGGTTAGATGAGATTTACCATGTAATCAAATTAGTTTTGTTAGGGTTTGATCCCTAGTATTTACTATGTTCTGAGATTGATGTTGCTATGACTTTGCTATGCTTAATGCTTGTCACTAGGGCCAGAGTGCCATGCTTTCAGATCTGAACCTATTATGTTTTCATGAATATATGTGAGTTCTTGATCCTATATTGCAAGTCTATAGTCACCTATTATGTGTTATGATCCAACAACCCTGAAGTGACAATAATCGGGATACTTCTCGGTGATGACCATAGTTTGAGGAGTTCATGTATTCACTATGTGCTAATGCTTTGTTCCGGTTCTCTATTAAAAGGAGGCCTTAATATCCCTTAGTTTCCACTAGGACCCCGCTTCCACGGGAGGGTAGGACAAAAGATGTCATGCAAGTTCTTTTCCATAAGCACGTATGACTATATTCGGAATACATGCCTACATTATATTGATGAACTGGAGTTAGTTATGTGTCACTGTCACCCTATGTTATAGCTATTACATGAGGAATCGCATCCGACATAATTATCCATCACTGATCCAATGCCTACGAGCTTTTCACATCTTGTGTCGCTTATTTACTTTTCCGTTGCTATTGTTACAATCACTACAAAACTATTATCTTTACTTTTGCCACTGTTACCATTACTATCATACTACTTTGCTACTAAATACTTTGCTGCAGATATTAAGTTATCCAGGTGTGGTTGAATTGACAACTCAACTACTAATACTTAAGAATATTCTTTGGCTCCCCTTGTGTCGAATCAATAAATTTGGGTCGAATACTCTACCCGAAAGCTGTTGCGATCCCCTACACTTGTGGGTTATCAAGACTAATTTCTAGCGATGTTGCCGGGGAGCATAGCTCTATTCTTTGAGTCACTTGGGATTTATATCTGTTGATCACTATGAGGTACTTGAAAGACGATAGAACTAAGGTTTTGCCCTCAACTACGAGGGGAGATAAGGAACTGCCATCTAGCTCTGCACTAGATTCTCCTTCTGGTATTAGTAAGCTTGCGACACCTAAACCTGCTACTACTACGAATTCTGATATGTCGCATGTTATTGATGATGCCACTTCTGCTATGCATAATACTTATGATGAAACTACTGTGTGTGATACTACTGTGCCATTAGGTGAATTTCTTGATGAACAACTTGCTAGGATTAGAGAGAATGAAATTATTGAAGATGCTATTATTGATGATAGTGATGATGAAAGTTCTCCCCCTGATTATGAATTACCTGTTGTTCCTGAGGGTTATGTTATGAATGAGGAAGCTGCTAGAGTTATCTTTGCTTGCAAAGATAGATATGATCTTAAAAAGTTATTAGCTAAATGGAAGCAGCAATCTCTTAATGCTAGAATGAAACCTGACCCTGCTTTTGCTACTTCACCTATCTGTGTTACTGATAAGGATTATGAATTCCCTGTTGATCCTAAAATAATTACTTTGGTAGAATCTGATCCTTTTTATGGCCTTGAATCTGAAACTGTTGTGGCACATCTTACCAAGTTGAATGATATAGCCACCCTGTTTACTAATGATGAGAAGTCTCGCTATTATTATATCCTTAAGATATTTCCGTTCTCATTAAAGGGTGATGCTAAGACTTGGTTTAATTCTCTTGATCCTGGTTGTGTGCGTAGTCCCCAGGATATGATCTATTACTTCTCTGCTAAATATTTCCCAGCTCATAAGAAACAAGCTGCCTTGCGGGAAATATATAATTTTGTGCAAATCAAAGAAGCGAGTCTCCCACAAGCATGGGGGAGGCTCTCCGATTACTTAATGCTTTGCCTGATCATCCTCTTAAGAAAACTGAAATACTTGATATCTTTTATAATGGACTAACCGATGCTTCCAAGGACTACTTGGATAGTTGTGCTGGTTGTGTTTTCAGGGAAAGAACAGTCGACGAACCTGAATTACTATTGAATAATATTTTGACTAATGAAAATAATTGGACTCCTCCTGAGCCAATTCCTGAGGCAATTCCTGAACCAATTGAGCCAACTCCTGAGCCTATTCCTAAACCCACTCCTAAAAAGAGAGGTGTTCCATTTCTCAGTCCTGAAGATATGCAAGAGGCAAATAAATCAATGAAAGAAAAGGGTATTAAAGATGAAGTTGTTAAGAATTTACCACCTATTGAAGAAATGCATGGTCTTAATATACCGCCTGTCGAAGAAACACATTGTCTTGATAACCCGACATAGGTAGTAAAGGTAAATTCTCCCTATAGATATGATAAAGTTGAAATTCCGTCTACTAAATTTCATAGCCCATGCTTAGATAAATTTGATGACTTTATGACTAGGAAAGAAAGTTTTAATGCTTATGTTGGTAGAGAATTGAAGAATAATTCTTTCAAGATAGGACGCTTGAGTGATTATATGGCTAGAGTTAAAGGTGAACTTAAACTCATTAGCAAATATGCTTCTATGGTTATGATGTCTACTCCACAACCTTCTTCTTGTAGACGTTGTTGGGCCTGCAAGTGCACAAGTTTGTAGGACAGTAGCAAATTTCCCTCAAGTGGATGACCTAAGGTTTGTCAATCCGTAGGAGGCGTAGGATGAAGATGGTCTCTCTCAAACAACCCTGCAACCAAATAACAAAGAGTCTCTTGTGTCCCCAACAACCCAATACAGTGGTAAATTGTATAGGTGCACTAGTTCGACGAAGAGATGGTGATACAAGTGCAATATTGATAGTAGACAAAGGTTTTTGTAATCTGAAATAATAAAAACAGTAAGGTAACTAATGGTAAAAGTGAGCGTAAACGGTATTGCAATGGTAGGAAACAAGGCCTAAGGTTCATACTTTCACTAGTGCAAGTTCTCTCAACAATAATAACATAGATAGATCAGATAACAATCCCTCAACATGCAACAAAGAGTCACTCCAAAGCAACTAATAGCGGAGAACAAACAAAGAGATTATGGTAGGGTACTAAACCACCTCAAAGTTATTCTTTCGGATCGATCTATTCAAGAGTTCGTACTAGAATAACACCTTAAGACACAAATCAACCAAAACCCTAATGTCACCTAGATACTCCATTGTCACCTCAAGTATCCGTGGGCATGATTATAAGATATGCATCACACAATCTCAGATTCATCCAACCGACACAAAGTACTTCAAAGAGTGCCCCAAAGTTTCTACCGGAGAGTCAAGAAAACGTGTGCCAACCCCTATGCATAGGTTCATGGGCGGAACCCACAAGTTGGTCACCAAAACATACATCAAGTGGCACGTGATATCCCATTGTCACCACAGATAAACACGGCAAGACATACATCAAGTGTTCTCATCATAAAGACTCAATCCGATAAGATAACTTCAAGAGGGAAACTCAATTCATCACAAGAGGGTAGAGGGGGAGAAACATCATAAGATCCAACTATAATAACAAAGCTCGCGATACATCAATATCGTACCATCGAGAGAACACGAGAGAGAGAGAGAGAGATCAAACACATAGCTACTGGTACATACCCTCAGCTCCGAGGGAGAACTACTCCCTCCTCATCATGGATAGCGCCGGGATGATGAAGATGGCCACTGGTGATGGGTTCCCCCTCCGGCAGGGTGCCGGAACGGACTCCCGAGAGGTTTTTGGTGGCTACAGAGGCTTGCGGCGGTGGAACTCCCGATCTATCTTCTCTGTGGATGTTTTTAGGGTACGTGGGACTATATAGGCGAAAGAAGTCGGTCGGGAGGTGCTCGAGGGGCCCACGTGACAGGGGGGCACGCCCTCCTATCTCGTGGCCTCCTTGAGGCCCTTCTGACGTGAACTCCAAGTCTCCTAGATGATATTCTTCCAAAAAATCACGTTGTCGAAGGTTTCATGCCGTTTGGACTCCATTTGATAATCCTTTTCTTCGAAATACTGAAACATGCAATAAAACAACAATATGGGATGGGCCTCCAGATAATAGGTTAGTCCCAAAAGTAATATAAAAGTGTATAATAAAGCCCATAATCATTCAAAACAGATAATAAAATAGCATGAATGCTTCATAAATTATAGATATATTGGAGACGTATCAGGTTACCACTCAAGCTGAGCAAGTACTTAAAGCTCAAAGTGATTTGCTTGATGAATTAAATAATAAATATGACTTTGCTGTTAGAGTGGCTACTAGAACTGGTAGAATGACTCAGGAACCTTTGTATCCTGAAGGCCACCCTAAGAGAATCGAGCAGGATTCTCAGAGAGATAATTTAGAGGCACCTAGTTCTTCTAAAAAGAAGAAAAAGAAAAATGATAGGACTTTGCATGCTTCTAGTGAACCTGTTGTAGACACACTTGAGAATCCCAATGATATTTCTATTTCTGATGCTGAAACACAATCAGGTGATGAACATGAACCTTGTGATAATGTTAATGATAATGTTCACATTGATGCTCAACCTAGCAAAAATAATGTAGTAGAGGTTGAACCTGCTGTTGATCTTGATAACCCACAATCAAGGAATCAACGTTATGATAAGAGAGATTTTGTTGCTAGGAAGCACGGTAGAGCAAGAGAACCATGGGTTCAGAAACCCATGCCCTTTCCTCATAAACAATCCAAGACAAAGGATGATGAGGATTTTGAGCACTTTGCTGAAATGATTAGACCTATCTTCTTACGTATGCGCTTGACTGATATGCTTAAAGTAAATCCTTATGCTAAGTATATGAAGGATATCATTACAAATAAAAGAAAGATACGGGAAGCTGAAATTTCCACCATGCTTGCTAATTACACTTTTAAGGGTGGAATACCAAAGAAACTTGGTGATCCAGGGGTACCAACTATACCATGCTCCATTAAAATAAATTATGTTAAAACTGCTTTATGTGATCTTGGAGCCGGTGTTAGTGTTATGCCTCTCTCTATATATCATAGACTTGAATTGAATAAGTTGACACCTACTGAAATATCTTTGCAAATGGCTGATAAATCAACTGCTATACCTGTAGGTATTTGGGAGGATGTGCCTGTTGTGGTTGCAAATGTCACTATCTTAACGGACTTTGTTATCCTTGATATTCCCGAGGACGATAGTATATCGATTATCCTTGCTAGACCATTTTTGAATACTGCAGGGGCTGTTATTGATTGCGACAAAGGCAATGTCACTTTTCATGTTAATGGTAATGAGTATACGGTACACTTTCCGAGGAAACAATCTCAAGTTCATAGCATCAATTCTATTGGAAAAGTTCCAACTATCATTATTGGAGGTTTTAAATTTCCTCTTCCAACTGTCAAGAAAAAGTATGATATTATTATTGTTGGGGATGTTCATATCCCCGTTGAGGTAACTTAGTGTTAGTCGGAATGTGTTTGTTAACAAGAATTGATCAACCTTGTTAGTGGATTCATTTTGATGATGATGAGATTCATGAAACTAGAAGGCACAAGCTTCTGTACCCTCTTTTTACTTTCTATTGTTTATAATAAATAAAACAAGAATAGTATTATCTGTCTATTTTCTGAATTATCCGTGCAATAAAAAAATATCCCAAAAATTAAAGTGCTCCAAATGCCCTGCAAATTTAGTATGATTTTTATGGACTCAGAGGATTTTACAACTGCTTGCAAACTCCCGCAGTGGGGCAATGTTAATGATCCCCACAAATCTGAATTTAGAGACTTTCTTGCTAGTATTACTGTGGGAGAATCTAGAGACATAGCACAAGCTACCATAGGGAGCATTCATTTTCCTGCTATACATTATTTTGCTCTCTTCATTGGTAGATGCATTAATGGTAAAGGCGAAGCATGTCATATGTGTGTCCCTGATCTTTGTGTCCTCAAGAGCGCTGTGTTAGGTAATAAAGATTACAACTTGGGGGCAATAGTTGCATGTAGGTTGCATAATAATGGTAGGGCTGGAGATTTATTTGGAGGAATTTATGCGACCCGTGTGGCTAATTATCTTGGTATAGCCCCACGAGAGGGGTAAGGATGGCAATTTTATCCATGGACATGGATATCCATGGATATCCGACCCGAATGGATAGGGTTTGGATATGCTTTTCTGTCCATGGGCAGCGCCCAAACCCGACCCAATTGCTCGTGGGTAGGGCATGGATATAATCTTGTACCCGTGGGTATATCCAAACCCGACCCGATAGTATGACTTAATGGGCAAAAATCGGCTATCCCTATGTCACATCCCTAGCTTCTGGCAATGCACTAGTGCTAGTCTTTGGTGATGCATCATGTTTACTTTTACAGAAAGTTGAAATGGGGATTGTCCAAACCCTAGCATTAAAGGAATTCACTAGGTTCACCTAAAATATTTTCAGTAAGTCCAAATGGCTTTAAAAGATGTTCATCATTTCTAGATAATGCTTGAAACCATAACCAGAGGTGTTGCACATTTTTCCATGACATATTTGGTCACTGAATTAAATCATATAGTATTTGCAATTGGGCATTTAAATGCTATATATCATTTAATGTGCTCAATTAATTCTGAACTTAAGTGTGGGCTGTTAGGAATAATCCCAACAGAGCCCACAATTATTTGCAGGATTTTTGGAAACGTTTTAGTATTTTTAGAAAAGCCCTAAAATTTGCAGAAAATAGAAAACAGGAATTAAAACAGAGCAACCTTACCTGGACCTACCTTGAGGCCCACCAGGGATACCAGCCCACCTGCGCGGCCCGTTACTGTGCAGCCCAGCTGCCAGTCGTCTTCCTCCGCCTCGCCATGAAGCAGCTGCGTGCTGTTTCGCGCTGGAGGCCTCTCCTTCGTCCTAATCCGTGTCTGGAGACGCCCGAGGCCCCCATCTCACTTTCCCCTCACTCTCTGCTCTCTCCATCGCCCTCATCCTCTCCCCTGGACCCCTCTCTCTCACCACCGAACGGAGCCGCCGCCACCGTCGCCATTCGCCGCTACCACCGACCTCCCCACGGCCAGCCATCCCGCCCACGAGCTCCGCCTCACTGCCGCGCACCTCTACGCCGAGCCACACGACCCCGGACGCCTTGAAGCCTCGTCATCGAGCTCTTCTTCTCTGCATGGCTGCCGGAGATCGCCATCGTCGCCGTCGCCTCCAAGCCTCCCCCGAGGCCACCGAGCCGCTCGTCTGACTCGCCGTGAGCTCCTCCTTCGTCCCCCTCTCTCCCCTTGCTCGATTGCTCCGCATAGTCGTCGTTCCCATCGAGCCCGAGAGCCCTCTGCCTCCGGCCATGGCGCCGCCGTGGTCTGAGCCACCACAGCCCGCACCCGCGTGTGTCAGCATGCTCAGAAGCTCTGCAGGAAGCCAACGCCACCGCAAGTTGCTTTCCCAGCGCACCGCAGCCGAGTCCCCGCACCCGGCCGAATTCCGGCCGCCGAGGATGACCTCGCTGCGCTCAACTCTGTCCACCCCAGCTGCTGCCTCTTGCTGCACTGGATGCGGGAGAGCTCCAGCTCCCCGCGGGTGCCCTCCGCCGCTCGTTTGGGCGCCGGGAGAGCGAACCCGAGCCCTCCGCCGCGCCTGTTGCCACCGGCGACGAGCCGCTGGCTGGTTAGGCCCTGTTGACCAGGGGTTTGACCTCCCATGGGTCGCTCACAAGTGGGCCCAGGCCCCAGCTAATCTTAGTTTAGTTTTTAATTAAGATTAATTAACTCCACTGACATTTTTTAGTTAGTAGTAGTTTAACACTAATTAAGTTAGATTAGTTAGTTAACCACTGACGTGTGGACCCCACGCATCATGTTTGACCTGGACTAGCCCCGTTGACCTGCTGACGTCATGTTGTTGTCATGCTGACGCAGTAAACAATTTCTGTATTTAAAATAATTCAGAAATTCCAGAAAATACCTAAAACTTCTAAAATTCATATAAAATCAACCTTAACTCCAAATGAAATAAGTTATATATGAAAAATGATCAGAAAAATCCAATCTATCCATCTGTACCATTTTCATGCATGTTAGAACAACTTATGGCTGCTGTTTAGGACAAATCATATAAATGGCATTTGAATTTCACATATGGAGTTTGGATTTGAACTTAGGGTTCAAACCAACTTCATTTAACTTTGTTGCTAGCTGCATTAGCTCAAACACCAGCATGTTGCATTGTCATGATCATGCATCATATTGTGCATTGCATTGATTGTATTTCTTCTCTGTTGCCGGTATTTGTCCCCTCTCGGTAGACGATGTTCCGACGTTGTGATCGTTGACACTGATGAAGACTCAATGCTATCTTCAGAAGTGCCAGGCAAGCAAAACCCCCCTGTTCATTCCGATACAATCCCACTCTCTCGCTTCTGCTGTCTTTTACTGCATTAGGACAACAACGATTCATCTGTTACATGTTGCGGTAGCTAAATCCCTTTCCTCTGCATGACCTGTCATTGCCACAGTAAATAGATGAAACCCACTAGCATGAGTAGGAGTTGTTTGAGCCCTGTTGTGCCTACTCATTCATGCTTGCTTGTCATGCCTGCTACTTCTTAGAGTTGAGTCAGGTCTGATTCATCGGGGATGAATCAGAGGCGTGTGAACATGTCCTACTGTGTGTGAGCTAAGTGTGTGAACACGATTTGGTAAAGGTAGCGGTGAGAGGCCATGTAGGAGTACATGGTGGGTTGTCTCATTGAAACCGTCCTCGTGAACTGAGTTCGTGTTTGTGATCCATGAACAGTTACTACCACACATTGGGTTCCGTAACTCGACCCTCTCGACTTATTAATCAAATTGATCTCTGTCCGGGAGTTGCAACTAGTTTCGGTGTTTGTAGGTAGTGTTAGTAGTCTACCAAGTGGCACCCGATGCAGGTGGGCTTGGGACAGATTAGGCACCGTGGCACGGTGTACCAGCGAGATCCACCCATCAAGGTGGGCTTGGGAACCCTGCACACATCGTTTGGGGCCGTGGCGACACCCGCCGGATATCCTTGCGGATGGAACCCGAATAGGCGATAAACCTGGACGAGAGACTTGTGTGGTTAGTCAGGTCGTGGCCGACTCCCTCGCCAGGCTTCCGCTTGAAGGTTGCCGAGATACACGAGGTGTACATGGCGGTAAGTGGCGAGAGCGTGTGTGAAGAAGTACACCCCTGCAGGGTTAATATGATCTATTCGAATAGCCGTGTCCGCGGTAAAGGACTTCTGGGTTGCCCATACAGTTCATAGACAAGTGAAAGTGGATACTCTAAAATGCGCAAGATAAGCGTGAGTGCTATGGATGGCGTTCTCGTAGGGAGACGGGAGCGCATCCATAGTGGTGTATTGATATGGTGAATATGTGGACTCGTGTGCGCCACCTCGAAAGAGTTACTTGCAGTCGTAGTTTAGGATAGCCACCGAGTCAAAGCTGGCTTGTTGCAGTTAAACCCCACCACCCCTTTGTTGATATTGACGCATATGTAGTTAGATCTGATGTAAGTCTTGCTGGGTACATTTGTACTCACATTGCTTAATTTATGTTTTTGCAGAGAGACTTCAGTCTCGCTAGTAGTTCCGAGTGGACTTCGACGTTTAGCTTGTTACCTCAGCTACGATCTTGTGCCCTCGGCAGGATCTGGTAGTTAGTCAGGCTTCTCAGCCTTTTTCATTTGTAGATGTCTGTACTCAGACATGTTAAGCTTCCGCTTGTGCTTGACTTGTTTGCTCTGAATGTTGGGTCATGAGACTCATGCTTGTACTATCTCGCTCCACGGAACCTATTGAATAAAATACTTGAGTCGTAGAGTCATGTTGTGATGCCATGTTGTATTTGCACATATCGAGCATATTGTGTGTATGTTATTGAAATGCTTGGTATGTGTGGGATCGACTATCTAGTTGTTTATCCTTGGTAGCCTCTCTTATCGGAAATGTCTCCTAGTGCTTCCATCGAGCCTTGGTAGCTTGCTCTTGCTCCGAACACTTAGGCTGGCCGGCATGTGTCCTTCTTCGTTCTCGTAGGTCATCCCTTCGGGAAATGTCACGCGGTGTCTATCGGAGTCCTGTTAGCCTGCTACAGCCCGGTTTACCGGAGTCCTGCTAGCCCAGTTGCTGCAGCCCGGATTCACTCGCTGATGACCGACACGTTCGTTGCTGGGTCATGTATGCCTGTCCCTGTAAGTTAGTGCCACTTCGGGTTCACGACTAGCCATGTCAGCCGGGTTCTTTGTCATATGGATGCTAGCGGCATTATCACATACGTGAGCCAAAAGGCGCAAACGGTCCCGGGCCAGGTAAGGTGGCACCCGTGGGAATACCGTGCGTGAGGCCGCAAAGTGATATGATGTGTTACATATGCTAGATCGGTGTGACTTAGGATCGGGGTCCTGACAGCTTTGGTATCAGAGCTTGACTGCCTGTAGGATTACCAAGCCAAACTGGTCGAAGTTGAGTCTAAAAATTCTTTAGTTATATAAGGGAATTGATTGTGGTTGGGAACGTAAGGATCTTTTTACTCCTTATACCTTATGGCCTTCTGATCTGAGTCATCCTATCTTTCCTACGGGGTTAAGGAACTAGGCTATCTCTTCTTTCTATCAGGATCACGTGCTACTAATCCGTAGACTTATAGGATTGATGGTTCTAAGCTTGAGTTCAGTTCCTACTATCTTCTGTATGTTCATAGTTGATCTCAGAACCTTGATATTATGATGATCGAGTGGTTATGCCACCACTTTTCAAGATGTCTCAAACCTTTTCGAGCATTTACAGCCGTTATGTTGTCCGAGTCATCCCAGGTTTCTAAATAGTCCGATGCATTTGCAAATCCCTTCTTCCCGTTCCTGATACCTCTCTGGCCAGGTTAACCACACTAAACGGTGAGTTGAGGTATTCTATTGCCTCGACATATATGTTGGAATTATTATTATGACCCCAGATGTCTAGAGTATCATCTAGTAATCTAGCCATGATTTGTGTCCCAGTGTGATCATTATGGCTATCATCCTCGAAAGCATCCTATGACGCCATTTAGTTAGTAGGTATTCTACTCCTAGGTTTCTGAACCCGAGATTTCCCTACTTACCTCATGTTGATAGTGTTTGCTAGTTCCTTTAGGATATTAGTAACCTATGTGATAGTCCTCGAGGTTTGTGGTATGTCGTTCTTCCAATACCGTGAATCAATATGGCAGAAGTTCCTTTGAACCAAAAGATCACAACCAGAGTGCTCTTGATGAGTCTTCCATTCTATGTTGTGATTCTGCCAGCTCAACCTTTCAGCATGGGTTATCCGGAAGAAATATGTTGAACTTGGTTTGACATACTAACCTATGCATCCATGACTCAGAAAATCATATGTTCCTTTGAGTTGTCCCACTTTAGTTGTATTCCGACCCCCGTCTATCAATTGATAGTCAGGAGTAGTCGTGCATTCATGTTTATCGATGCCTATTATCCCTGTGGTCCGTCAAGCCATTCTATTCCAGAATGACTAGGAGAAATGAACTCCAGTACCTCATCTATATCTAGGATTGGGTCAAAGTAGTCATACTCCGTAGATCAAAATACTAATCCAGTTTTTGTTCTGTTCCACCTTGGAGTGTTACCATATTTATATCAAGAATATCATGGGAATTACACACCCTCCTATGAATTCTTGATACAATGATACTTCTCGCCATCATTATTCATTCCTCGGTTTCGTGTTGTCGCAACCGGAATGCCGACAAGTGAACTATGATGTGTGAAGTCAATACTCCTAGCAACCGTGTTGCTTGGTAGTTAATGGACAACAATCTCATCCTTAGCGTGTTGATTATTGAATCATCACCCTAGGGTTGATCGTGCTACCTAGTCCTTATTTCTGGTGCACTCCTCGATCAATGAGTGAGGATTGTGCCAATCCCTCGCTTATTTGATCATATCGTCTTGCCCTGAAAAGCAAGATTGTTCTCGAGCTTAGAAGCATACCGGTGGTTCGTGATTTTCCGATTATCTTCTCGGAAGTATCACCAGGTTGTCACCTGACCGCTATGTTGAGCTCGTGATCAAGTTGGTTTTCAAAACCACCCTTTCTCCAAGAATCCGTGTTGGATACCCCTGAGCTAGTTGGTTAAGCTAAACGACAACTTGGAGAGTTGGAAGATAAAAGCTTACCTAACTTAGTTCGTTTCAAAGGGATATCCTGGTGTTGGTGTGTTAGTTGAAGAAAGATGATATATTCATTGGTTGATCCTTGTGATCAGTTGATATG
Organism: Aegilops longissima; assembly: GCA_021605205.1. Taxonomy (NCBI): domain Eukaryota; kingdom Viridiplantae; phylum Streptophyta; class Magnoliopsida; order Poales; family Poaceae; genus Aegilops; species Aegilops longissima. Next base: position 807,294,050 of record CM038677.1, read on the forward strand.
TCTATTGTCACGTCAAAACCTTGATTTGAGTATGGGCTATCGTCAAGTCAAATCAGAACCAACGATATTCGTAATGTTGTCTTACTCGTGGTTGTTTCCTCGAGCATACACCATTATATCTTTGAGTCTGACCAATGCTATCACCTTGTTCACATGATTGTGCAACTCCATTTATATGGACACCTGGATGAATTGTTGTTGAGCCCATCAGCAACATTCCTATCTTCTCCATGAATCGTGTTGAACATCCAGCTAGTATTGGAAAATTTTATAAGCATTATCTTCAGGACCCGCTCCTGAAGCATATGCTCGGATGTAAGAAGTGACTCCCTCCAGTTCATGTGCAATTGGTGCAAGTTGCCGCCGTGCATTCGAGAAAGTTTGTGTTGCTTCCTCTGGAATCATCCCAAATCGGTCATGCATACGTGTAAAGCATTCTGTGGTTTGGAGACTTGCAACCTCCATTCTATATGTATCCTTAGCACACCAAGCCACTGATTGATTTGTTCAAGGAAAAGGAGTTGATGTGCTAATCCTAGGTCATGCACAAGACTTCAACATCCTCGATGATGGTTCCCCTTCTGAACTCGGTAGTGTTTTATTATAAGACTACCATGTGGTCATGCTTGTCTTGGATAGCGTGTTCACAGGTTTGTAGCAGAACCAACTCATGTTTTGGAGCATGCTATCGTAGTTCATTTTCCTGAGAATCTCGCAACGTCATCTCTTCGGGTTGTGTTGCAAATTTTCTTTTCCAGACATGCTGTCTGAAATGTCCTGTTACCAACCAGATCTGAATCTCAGGCAGATATGATGGTTGGAACTATTCCAAGATCTATGATGTAGGTCCCGACAAGGTTGATGTTCTGGGCGACACACCTAGCCGGAAGATCTATCATTGTAGTATCTTTATTGAGCAAATCGACCATCTTCTCCATGAGGATTTCGAGTGACTTATTTAGAAGTTGTTCCTTATGGATCCTTTGTTCTCCCGAAGCCAGACCTTTACTTGATGTTCCTGATACCGACTGGTATTGGGTTAAGCTGGTACATCAAGGAGAACATTAGAAGTGGAGTGCTAAATGTCTCTCGGTAGATCATCCAGATTTTGTCCCGTTGGCCCGCCAAGGTGAAATCTGAGAAGGTGTTATCTTCCTTCGCATCTGCATCTCCCACCGGTATTCATCATGGTAGCATGTTGTGTTGCCAGGATCTTTGACACTGATATTGGTAAAACCTTGATGAATATGGAGATGCTCAAGTTCTTGAGAGCATGCACAAACACTAGGTGTTATCACCTGCACTAACTGGGATTGCCCCAGATTTCCTCGGTTATGCTATAACTTTTCAAACAGTGGATTCACTCTCTACTGTTGAGTTTCTCCCCAGTTACTAAAATCATCCTTTGTGTTGTTTCAACAAGGTAATCCACATCATCCATTCTAATCCGGGTATGCCATTCTACCGAACCCCTCCAAATGATCGATTGTGATTTGCCTTAAGCTGGTATAAAGAGTTTCAATGATCGTTGAATCAAAGGTAATTCTTTCTGGCACTTAAGGGATAATTCTACGAGTCACCTTCCCTAAGGTGCCCCGTTATGGTATCATGGCAATTCAACTCCTCGCTACGTTGACAACCATTCACCACCCTCATAAGTGTGGAATTGTTGTCTACCTATTGAACCTTCGTCATCTGTTCCACTCCATTCCTCTAGATGTACGCTTCGTGTCTCAGCTCGAGAGATGTTGCTATGACTCACTTTGTGAGTTGATCCAAAGTTGATTGGTCTTCGAGAAGATCGATTCTTCTGGAGTTGTCCCTTTCCTCTCGTTGTCATGTTAGATGGAGTTCTCAGAGCAAGACGACGAGACAAAGATGGTGATCGAATCAACGTTCTTATGAAGTGCACCCTGGATCATGAAGATTGTGTTAGTTTGCGTTCCCCCTTCATCTTACCCTACGCTTGAATCTCGGGACGAGATCCTTGCTTAGTGGGGGTGAGTTTTCACATCCCTAGCTTCTGGCAATGCACTGGTGCTAGTGTTTGGTGATGCATCATGTTTACTTTTATAGAAAGTTGAAATGGGGATTGTCCAAACCCTAGCATTAAAGGAATTCACTAGGTTCACCTAAAATATTTTCAGTAAGTCCAAATGGCTTTAAAAAATGTTCATCATTTCTGGATAATGCTTGAAACCATAACCAGAGGTGTTGCACATTTTTCCATGACATACTTGGTCACTGAATTAAATCATATAGTATTTGCAATTGGGCATTTAAATGCTATATATTATTTAATGTGCTCAATTAATTCTGAACTTAAGTGTGGGCTGTTAGGAATAATCCCAACAGAGCCCACAATTATTTGCAGGATTTTTGGAAACGTTTTAGTCTTTTTAGAAAAGCCCTCAAATTTACAGAAAATACAAAATAGGAATTTAAACAGAGCAACCTTACCTGGACCTACCTTGAGGCCCACCAGGGATACCAGCCCACCTGCGCGGCCCGTTACTGTGCAGCCCAGCTGCCAGTCGTCTTCCTCCCCACTACTAGAAAAAGGGCTATAGATGGGATTGACACTAATGGCGCACCAGAAAGTTGGTGCGCCATTAGTATATACTAATGGCGCACCACCTTCGATGCGCCATTAGAGTTGAAACTACTAATGGCGCACGATGCAAAGGTGCGCCATTAGTATCAAAAAAATTTGAACTAGTGCTTTGTCCAAACATACTAATGGCGCATCCTGCTCAAGTGCGCCATTAGTAGTTGTAACTACTAATGGCGCACCAGGCAGTGGGTGCGCCATTAGTATAGAATTTTTTTTGAACTACTGCGCCTGTCCAAACATACTAATGGCGCATCCGGCTTAAGTGCACTACTAATGGCGCACCAGGCAGTGGGTGCGCCATTAGTATAGAAACTTTTTTTTTTGAACTAGTGCGCTTTGTTCAAACATACTAATGGCGCATCCAGATGAAGTCGCCATTAGTAGTTGTAACTACTAATGGCGCACCATGCAAGAGGGTCGCCATTAGTAAGTGGGCAACAACAAGATATTTGGGACAGCCTCTCCTACCCACACTCACTTTCTCCCACTTCATTCTCTCCACCTCCTCCTTGTCTCGGTGCCTCCTCTTTTCACCTCATTTCCACCATAGATTCATTCAAATTAAGTGGTTAAATTACCTTGTTTTAATAGGTAAGTAAGGGGAAGCTATATTTATGTTGTTCTCCCTACAACAATGTGCACATGCACTTTTTACTGCCTAGCTAGATCTATGTATGTTCGTGGTGTTTCATATGTTTGTGGTGTTGCATATGTGTTTGTGTTTGGAGGTGTACGGTATTTGAAATCGATAGTTGCCAATATTTTGCGGAATGTTGATTCATTTCCGTCAAGCGAGAATTTTGGCATTAAGCATTCTTTTGGTCCTATTTTTAGGGAAAGTCATGCCAAATTTTTGTGTGGTTCTAAAATATCGTTTTGCTCTACCCATGACGACCATGGTCCATACGATGACCGAAGGCATCGTGAATAGGTTTTTGAGGTCCGCGAAGGCCGAGATGCTTCAAAAGAACGAGACGGAGATAAGATGTCCGTGTCGAAGATGCAAGCTGAAGAGCCTTATTGCGGACCCGGATTCCGGGCAGGTGCGGGACCACCTGCTCTTGCGTGGTTTCATGGATGGCTATCGGTGGCAAGGTGATGAAGATGACTCTGAAGTCGTCCATGGGGACGGGCAAGAAATGAGGAAGGGCAGCAAGACAACCACCGCGGCTCGGGCGGGCGAGAAGACGAAGAATCCCCAGGAGATGATCACGACGGTGATGTTGTACACAGTCATCATGTAGAAGATGCAGGACATGATGATGAGGAAGATGCCGGAGCAGGCGACGGGCATGATCATGAAGATGATGATGCCGGCGGAGCGAGCGACGCTGGACCATCGATGGGCTGGGTGCAGGACCCTCATATTCAAGAGCTGCTTCTCAAGCGAGACGGATAACGCCAGAGCAGCCGCCGAGAGAAAGCCAAGATGGATCAACTTGAGTTAGACGCGGTTACTCCATTGTATGAAGGATGCAGGCCGAGGATACCCTTTGAAAGTAACGCTCATGGCTCGGAGATGAAGGTAAAACACAAAATGACCGGCGCGTGCTTCGGCGAGAACATGTCATTACGCACGAACGTCTTCCCAAGGGGAACAAGTGCCCGACCAGTTTGAGGAGGCGAAGAAAATCGTGTGTCCTCTCGATTTACCGCGACGTGAAATACCATGTGTGCATGAACAATTGCATCATTTATCGGGACGAGCACGCGGAGTCTACCATATGTCGGTGTCTTGGCGTCACTCGATACAAGAAGAGGAAGAAAGCTCCTCGAAAAGTGGTGTGGTACTTTCCGATCACTCCTCGTCTGCAGCGCTATTTCGCGGACCCTAAGGTAGCAAAGCTCCTGCGTTGGCACGCGGATAGGGAGGAGAAGAAGCGAAGATAGCGCAAATGATTCGGAGATAGATAAAAAGACAAGATGCTGAGTCACCCTAAGGATGCGAGCGGTGGCAAGCGTTGAACCGAAGACTCGAATTTGGGAGCGATCCAAGGAACATCGTCTTTGGGCGCGAGCACCGATGGAGTCAATCCGTTTGGCAGCCAGAGAAGCACACATAGCACCTGGCCTGTGTTTGTGTGGATGTACAACCTTCCCCTGGTTGTGCATGAAGAGGAAGTACATTCACATGAGTATGCTAATTGAAGGGCGAAACAACCAGGGCGGCATCAATCTGTATCTGGGGCTGCTGAAAGAGGAGCTTGACACGCTGTGGAAAACGCCAGCCAATACGTGGGACGCCGCAGAGAAAGAATATTTCCCTATGAGAGCCGCAGACTGCTCACGGCGGTGCACGACTATCTCGATTTACGGATATCTCGCGGGGCAGGTAGTCCACGGATTTTCGGATCGTAAGGTGCATGGATGACACAACGTATCGCCAGCTAGATAGAGATCCGGGTCTTCAAAACCGTGTTCATGGGACATCGAAGGTGGCTTCGCGACGATGACCCGTGGAGGAAGCGCAAGGATCTGTTCGATGGTGAAACCGAACCCGAAAACACCCGTGTACGAGGAGCGGCGAGGAAATAGACAAGCTGTTGAAAAATTGGAAAGACGCCCACCCGGGAAAGAAGCAAAAGGCGCCGAGCGCTGCTGAAGGTATGGAAAGCGAGGTCTGTTTTACGGGACTTGCCGTCTTGGAAGATCCACCGTGTGCCTCACAGCCTTGATGTCATGCATATCAGGAAGAGCGTGTCCGAGAGTCTGCTTGGTACCCTGCTCAACATGCCGAGAGGACCAAAGATGGGCGAAAGCAAGGGCAGACTTGAAATCAATGGGCATCGGGCAGGAGCTTCACGCTAATGATGATGATGATGATGATGATGATGATGATGATGATGAGGCGAAGCAGGACACGAAAAGTCGTCGCCAAAGGCAAAAGGCCAAGAAGACCGGAAATGACTACCTCCAGCGTGCTTCACTCTAAGTCGGGAGGAGATCGAGCAGTTTTCACCTGCCTCCTAGGAGTAAAACTTCCTTACGATTCTGCTGGGAAGATAAGCAGATACCTAGACCCAGTGAAGCGAAGTTCAGCGGGATGAAGTCTCACGGTATCACGTCTTGATGACGCAGATACTTCGGTTGCAATCCATGGGATCATGGACGCGCACGTCCGTGAAACGCTATTTGGCCTATGCAACTTCTTGACGTCATCTCTCGAAGTCGATTGGCGTGAGGCAACTCGAAGGCTACAAGAAGAGATCGTGGTGATACTATGCGAGCTTGAGATGTACTTCCGCCCGCATTCTTGACGTTATGGTGCATCTGCTGGTCCATATAGTGGAGGATATCATCCAACTCGGGCCGCGTTCCTGCACAGCATGATGCCGTTCGAAAGGATGAATGGTGTCATCAAAGGATACGTTCGCAACATGTCACGTCGAGAGGAAGCATAGCCGGGGCTTTTCGATCAAGAGTGCATCTCCTACTGCACGAATTATCTAGGCATCGAGAACCCGTTGGTCTGCCCATCAGCGAGCACCTCGGCAGGCTCGCTGGATGGGGTCACCGTGAGGGTCGCGAAATGCATGTTGACTTCGAGGGTCGACTCGCCGACTTTGAAAGAGCAAACCTAGTCGGCGCTACAACACATAGGCGTGGTCGATCCTTGGGTGGTAGAGCACAAAACCTTTATTAAGAAGGCGTACAATGACCGAGGCCAGCAGAGGACGGACGGAGATATACTCAAAGAGCACAACTCATGTTTCACGCGTTGGTTCAAGCAGAAGCTTACATCGTACCCTTTACATGAGGATTCTTCCACGGAAGAACAACTCATATTCGCCTTGTCACGAGGCGCCGAGCACAACGATGACCTATGAGGCGTACGATATCAATGGCTACACATTCTACACGAGGCCAAGGACATGAAGAGCGATGGTTATCGAACTCCGGGTAACGATGGAATCCTACACGGTAACGACAAGGACAGATACTACGGAAGGATCGAGGAGATCTGGGAGCTGAGCTACTGCTGGAGAGAAGGTCGATGTTCCGTGTCGAGATGGGCCAAGAACGTCATAAAGAAGACGGTATTTCACCACCATGGTTATACCCGAAGCCAAATCCAAGACCCATGGTATAAGCGTCACCCTTGAAAAATGAGCCATGGGTGCTGGCTTCCCAAGTGGACCAATGCTTCTTCATTACCGACCCGCCAAAGCCCGGTCGTGTTGTCGTGAGGAGAGGCAAAAGGAAGATCATCGGAATGGATGGAGTAGCCAATGAGCAAGACTTGACAAATCTGGCGACCGAGGATCGAACATGATGGCGATGATGAAGTAGCAGCATACACCACAAGAAGAAGCAGGACCACCCTACCTAAGGGCGTCCGTTCCATAGAAGAACTCCATTTGCGAAAAAGAAGGGCAAGAAGATTGTGAACAGATAGCTAGCTAAGATCGATTGTATTTAAATCGAGACTTCATTTCTCGATTATATTTCATGGGCACTTTTGAACTATCATGAATATTTTTAATTTCATGGACACTCGATCTCGATCCTCCTCCATCTCGATCACTATCCCACCTCGCCAGATCCGGTCCACCGGCCGCCGCCGCCGACCGCCCGCACCCTCCCGATTCCCCTACTCAACCGCCACCGCTGACCCCCACCCCAGATCCGGTCCACGCCACGCCGCCGACCGCCCGCACCCTCTCGATTCCCTACTCAACCGCCGCCCGACCCCCGCACCTCCCTACTCAACCGCCGCCGCCGACCCTCCGCACCCTCCCTACTCAACGCCGCCGCCGACCCCCGCACCCTCCCCTACTCAACCGCCGCCCGACCCCCGCACCCCGCACCTCCCCGCTCCACCGGCATTACTGTTTGATGATATTTTTAAAAATTATTACTGTCTTATAAAAAAATATTACTGTTATGATTTAAACAAGTTTGAACATATTTAAACACAAATAAGTATCAAACAGCATTTTAAATGCATAAAAAATTGTGGAGCACAGGAATCGAACCCAGGACCTCTGGTGTGAGAACTAGCTGCTTGACCAGTCGAGCTAGTAGAAGACTTGACATGTATCAGGTCAGGTGGTAGATTCTGTTGACTCGAGCAGAAAAAAAATACTAATGGCGCACCTCACCCAGTGCGCCATTAGTATGTATACTTATGGCGCACCAGCGTGGTGGTGCGCCATTAGTATTGTAAGCGCCCTACTTCGACCGATCCCTCTCTCTCCCTCGCCCTCGCCCGCGATCCCCTTCCCGATCTCCTCTCCCCGCCCTCGCGCCCGTCGCCCCGCCGCCCTCGGCGCCACCGTCGCCCGCCGCCAGCGCCGCCCGACACCACCGTCGCCCGCCGCCCTCGACCCTTGCCAGCGCCACCGTCGCCCGCCCGCCCTCGCGCCGCCCGATACCACCGTCGCCCGCCCTCGACCCGCCCGACGCCACAGTCGCCCGCCGCCCTCGGCCGCCGCCCGACACCACCGTCGCCCCGCCGCCCCGACACCACCGTCCGTCGCCCCGCCGCCCCGAACCAGGGAGCGGAAGCGCGGCCGGCGTGCGAACGAGCGGAGAAGGCGGCCATCCTCGTCCTCAACCTCTCGCAGCAAGGTAAAATCAGTAAATCAGTAAACTTAACATCCTGAAGTTATGGTAGGACAGAGCTCATCTAGGTATTTGAGCTATTAGCTTGGTATATGTGTTTCTTTTTGTTGTCTAGTAGAGAATCAAATAAAGAACTTTAGTGCCCAGCACATGAGATTTGTTCGATTGATGGGGCCTATGAAAATGGCATATGTGTCGGGCTCATTGTCTACTAGCTCTGAATTTTGACTGTTGACCACTCTGCTTGATTGAGCTTCTCTTTATATTAATCTGAAAACAATATGGTAATGATGGACATCACAACATCGACTGACCCTTTAAACAGAATTTATGGTAGCATAGAGCCTCTCTTTTATGATTCAAGGAGTCTGTGTCCTGTTTGTGGAGCTCATCCAAAGCATTTCAAACTTTTAGTTTGGTATATACGTGTTTCTTAGAAACAAATGAAATATCTTGAGAGCCAATGACATGAGATTGCTGTGTTGATGGGACCTATGGAAATAGAATAGGTTCATTTTTTTAATAAGGTCTTTAAATCATAGTTCAGTAGAGGGAAATACCATGTCACCTGTAATGGAATTTCATTTGTTTCACTTGCATGAACCAAACATATATGTGTGCTGACTACATGCCCCTCAAGTGTGTTGATTCCCATGTCAATTTAGTAGTTGTAGCTATATTCCTGCTGGAGCAAGGAACAAATATCAGGTTCATTTACATCTGCAGACTCCGGTTGCTTGTTCATAACTATGTTTTCCTCCTGCTGTGTCATTCAGGTCTATGTTTGTTTTCCTCCTGCTGTGCACTAACCTAGAAGCTTGTAACCATGTCCGTAGACTAAATTAATACTATCCCTAAGTGAAGGTAATGTTTCCAGGAAGAGAATTGACAGTGTTGACAGTGCCGTGATATTTCGTAGTATTGTCAATGTCGGGCATGTCGAATATTTGCTCTCTTTTTACTTAGCCAACTTATTTTACTACATGGGGTGTTTTGGAGTTTTGTTTCTAAGCGAGATTGTGTGGAGTTTTGTTCTTGAGTGTTTGTCTTGATGCATAAAACTATCTGCATCTAAAATGGCATGGTATTAGTATTTTTATTTTTAAAGGTGTGCCACTTTCCTTGAGCTTTCAGTAAATCATAGTTATGTCCTGATGTTATAGTCACTTGAATATACATTATGATTTAATGCATGTTCAGGAAATAGTCAATGCATCACTATTTTTTGGAAACTGTTTGTTTCGTGTGAAGTTTTGATTTCAGCTTGATATATTAATAATAATATTATCATGTTTGTTGTAAATGTCTATTTACAAACTTCTGTTTAAAATGAACCTATTCTGTTTTAGTAACTTATCTTTTAGTTTGATAGTCGAGGTTGTCCATGGCATCTTGAAGTGCATTTTGCATCTTGAATGCGGTTATCCATGGCACCTTGTTCTGTATTAATAACTTCCTATAAGCAATGCACCTCTGATGATTTTGTCAAAAGCGTGTCGAGTCGATATTCTCAATATATTATTCTTATCAGTTTACAAGTTGATTAATTTCCTCTGATTATTCTCAAATTCTTGAATTATTTGTAATGTCTTGCAGAATTATTTGTGCCTTTTTTTAGAAAAAGTAGACGAGAGAGATTAAAGGGGTTGTGACCAATGATCCTGTGTGAGCTGGTGGAGTGATTTGTTTTCTACATAAAGCTCTTTAGTCAGGCTGGTTTTCGTGAAATATACATGAAGCTTCACCAGCTCCTGTGGGTGTGGGATCCATGTGACATGTGACATTGCATCCATGTCCACCAGGGATAATGATTTTGCAGGTACCCCGAGAGGCCCTTGAGTTTGCGGAATGTCGATTAACTTCCGTTCCATAAATTGGGTACTCCATATGTCCTATTTTCAGCAAAGGTCATGCTGAAATTTTCCGTGAATTTTAGCATGACTTTGCTAAAAATAGGACATATAAATACTGTGACTAATGCATGGGCGAGGTATCGTAGTAGTTAATTAAGTAGGATCAAGTGCCCCGGCGTACTTGTGACTAATGCATGGCTTTTAGGGTGCCTCGGTGTCGATAAAAACCGAAATGATGAAAGCTTAGGCTTTTAGGGTGCCTCGGCGTCGAAAAACCCTCAATGATAAAAGCTTAGATTTTAGGATGCCTCGGTGTCGACAAACCCTAAATGATGAGACCATGATCTTGTTAGTTGACAATAACCAACTTTTGACCAAGCTTTGTTTCTATTTAGAGAGAAACATGGCCCTACGATGAGGCCGGGGTTGGCGGCAAGGCATTACAGGAGCTGTCCCGGAGATGGAGGAACAACCTCACTTGTATGAGGGCGCCGCCTTCCCCACCGATCCTGAGACCAGCGATGGTGCCGCCGAGGATGACCACACTGATGCCACCACCGATGGTGCCGCCGAGGATGCCACCATCGATGATGGCGGCGCGCGCAGATGGCAGCCAACAGAAGAGGCAGCGGAAGGACCGGCGCCCGACCGTGCTCCGCACCCTCAAGGAGGAAGTTCTGAAGTGGACTCGGCGGAATCCAACGGCGCCCGAGCGAATAGTCAAGGGTACTCGCTTCAGCTCGGGTGCATTCTCCGAGCACCGTCTCGATCAACACCGAGAACACGAGGCATCTGACCGAGGAATTTTGCAATCTCCTCTTCACGAAGCTGCACGAGCGATACAAGTTCCCGCTGCTTTGAAAACACAAGCCTCAAAGGGAATAAAGTGAACAATGCTGCCCTCACGAAGATGAGCAAGGCCCTGTCTACTTGGAAAAGCAATGTGAAGAGAATGATCGAGAAAGGTGAGAGTTATGAGAAGATCAAGGAGAAAATCCTTCGATCACCGAAGATGACTACAGCGACTTCAAGATCAATTGCTCGAGCACAACAAACTCCCAATCAAGTGAGTGGGGAAACAAATCGGGAGATGAACATAGGGAACACACACTCGGTCCCGCGGTTCTGAGTGGCGGAGCCTATATGGGACAAGGAGGAGGCGGACCGTGCGAGCAAGGCCTACCGCCCTCTTGATAAATCTGGTGACAAGCAGACCAGGAACTTTATCGGGGCCGGTACAAGAAGGACCGAAAACAAAGGAGCTTACCACGGATCCGAAGACCAAGCGGCTTGAGCTTGTTACGTAAGAATACACCCCAGCGTAATTAGCTCCATATGGTTGCATTCTAATTAATGAAGCTAAATTTCTAAATGGTTCACATTCCTTCCGCAGCGATGAAAGCGATGGCTGGGTCGACTCGAGCAACCCTTGGGACACCACTCTAAATAGGGGTTGAATGTAATGAAGAACAAGGATAAGCTCGATGGCCGGCGTCGGCTGGTCGTGTGGCGGCAAAGGCTTGTCGACAAAATGGGGTCATACTATACCGCTGGTGTGCGGAAGGAGAAAAAGACCAGCTCGGAAAGCGGTAGCGAGAGGTTCAAGAACTCAAGGCACAGGTGGCGCGGATTCGGAGATTGTCCAAGAGCAAGTGGAACAACGACTCGGGCGGCGATCACCGCCATTATGCCTACCTTGATCTCGGGGTTGAGTCGTGGATTGCGGGCGGCCAGCGAGGGCTGCCCGATTCCTAGCTTCACGGCTAACCTTCGCATAATGCGATGGCGGGGCCATTGGTGCCTCCGGCGGGCGGCATTGGTGTCTCCGGCGCCGCACGGGAGCTTAATGCACCGGGTGTCGCCGCCGGCACCTCTGCGACAAGCGGCCCTCTCATCAGCTGCGCCCGCCGTTGGCGGTGCCTCTACATAGCCGAGCTCGGCGCCATCATCACGGTAACTAATTAAGCTCTCTCGGCCGAGGACTTCATCTCCTTGCCTTTGGTGGGCATCCACGACGCCCTACATGTTTCGCGGCGCGCCGACGTTTCGTGCACTCTCCTCCGCCGTGAACAACGAGTTGGTCGATGTCGCCAAGGGCAAAATAGTTCAACCGGGCAACCCCTTGTTCCACGGTACCAGATGCCACCCAACTTGTTTAGGGTTCAACTGGTTGGTGCTGCCGAGCTGCGACGAGTTGTTACCTCGAATCGACCCGTCGGGGCGGCGATGATGGCGTGATGACCCTCGGCGCGTGCTTGAGCTGGCCCTGCTTTGGCGAAGAGCAGATTCGTTTGGGGCGGGGACACCACCCCAAAGACAACACCGCCCGATCGTGCGGCGCCAAGTCGGCCCCATGGCAAGACCGCCCAGCGGTGCGGACATCCCTATGCCCTGGATCCAAACATGCATATGGCACAGGATCGAGCAGCGGCGGCGGCGGCGATGATACATTTGCAGCGTCGATCAGTACTTTGCCGATCATGGATGCGATGGCGACTTCATGGGGCCTCCTTCTCAAGAACCAGACCCAACAAAAGGCGTGTGCGATCTAGCTCGTGCAGCGGAGAAGCCAAGTTACAACAGCGCCGTCGGCGTTCAGCTCTCGAGAGCGCCTCCAGCTGCCGACTTCACCGAGCCTCGAGATAGGCGAGGTGCGAAATATCAGCCCCAACACACTCAAGAAGGCGGTCTGTGAGCAAAACTCGGTCCCATTACGGGAGAAGAAGAAGGCACGCAAAAGAAAGACTAAGAAGGGTGCGAGCCAGCGGCACGAGTGCGATCCGTGCTCGGGGCGGGCCACCTTCACCACAGGATATCTCGAGGAGGGTGCATGTGGCGGGTAGGGCGATGCTACCGACAAATATGCTCAATGCTGCAACCGGTGCTATCGGAGTCTGCATGACGGTGTTCTTTCTTTGGAGAAGCGGCGTCTCGGGGAGAAGGATGTGGCATACCCAGTTTCGCGGCCAAGGTGCGGAGGGCAAGGGCTTTGTGGATAACTCCATCGGGCGTCTGATCGTCCTGCATTTTGATGACATCACGCTATGTTGAACCTTCATCCGCTGCACTACACCTTCGTTCGGCTATTTTCGCTGAGTATGGAATGCGGATCATTAGCGACAAGACCCGGACATCGTGATAGTCGACCCCTTCTACATGCGTGCCAAGATCTTGGGCAGCGCTGGGACCGGCAAGTCGCGAGTTCTTACCTCGAAGGCGTCATTACGGCAAACCAAGATAAGGATAACTTCCTCGTGCCTTACTTTCCGAGTAAGTCCTCCCCTCAACCGCCCGTAACATATGAATTTTACATTTCGATCGTTTTCTTTTAACATTCCGTGTTTTCTGCGGTGACACCGTTGCACGCTCATCCTCCTAAGCCCCAAATATTCCATGGCCACGTATTTCGACCGGACCGTCGATTGAGCGTAGACTACACAAATGTCAAGAAGGTTCTTGATGATGTTCTCCCGTCGATCGAAAGCGGTGATCTTGTGTCTAGTTCTGAAACATCGATTGGCTCATGTTGTAATTAAACTTTAATGAACTTGTAGTATGTCTCTTTGGTTTGAGAGTCGTTCAACTTAGATGTAATCGATGCTATTAATGTCTTGCTTTTCTCTTCCGATCGTTCTGTTGCATACTTATATATTGCTTATGTATTATGCGTGAATTGGTACTAACGTTTACGTTTGGCTAGTGCATAGCGATGCCGGCGTATGTAGTGTACAAGGTAAGGTTCCGGAGTCTCGATGGTGGGAGGAGTGTCGGAGACAGGTTCACCGATTCAGCGATAACAGTTACAAAGGGTACACCACTAGGGCGAGGCGAATCTAGATCGCCCGCTATCTAGCGGGAGAGGGAGGGCGTTGGAGGAACCGGATGAAGGCGAGTTTCATCGTGATGATGCTCATCGTGATGACCGCAGCTCTCTTCTATGTGATGGTAGTTTAGATGATCGATATCGACTTGTAATGTGAAGACAAACTCGCTACTCGCGGTCTCGAGACATGTAATATAATGTTCTATCTTTGTTCAGTCTTTTCAATTCGGAGACTAATATGATGAATTGTATTCGGAGACTAATATGATGAATTGTATTCAAAGACTAATCTTCTATTGTATTCGATGAATCTGTTGTTGATGTGTGCTGTCTATATTTTGTCAAATTATACATTTTGTAACCTGTGCAAAAAACAGAAAAAAAAACCTAATATTCATACTAATGGCGCATCACATGACAGTGCGCCATTAGTATGACAAAGCATACTAATGGCGCATCACTGGTCGGTGCGCCATTAGTATGCCATAATTACTAATGGCCCATCTCGTGGTGATGCGCCATTAGTATGCCAAAGCACCTGGATATACATGGCCACGGGAGGCATACTAATGGCGCACCGTAGCCTATACTAATGGCGCACCAGTGGTGCGCCATTAGTAAAAAATACTAATGGCGTGCTAGTAATGGCGCACCAGTGATGCGCCATTAATGGCCAAATTAGGTGCGCCATTAGTAGCGGTTTTTCTAGTAGTGCCCCCTCGCCCCGAAGCAGCTGCGTGCTGGACGCACGCGCGTCGACGCCACCTCCTGCTTCGCGCTGGAGGCCTCTCCTTCGTCCTAATCCGCGTCTGGAGACGCCCGAGGCCCCCCTCTCACTTTCCCCTCACTCTCTGCTCTCTCCCTCGCCCTCATCCTCTCTCCTAGACCCCTCTCTCTCACCACCGAACGGAGCCGCCGCCACCATCGCCATTCGCCGCGACCACCGACCTCCCCACGGCCAGCCATCCCGCCCACGAGCTCCGCCTCACTGCCGCGCACCTCTACGCCGAACCACACGACCCCGGACGCCTTGAAGCCTCGTCATCGAGCTCTTCTTCTCTGCATGGCCGCCAGAGATCGCCATCGTCGCCGTCGCCTCCAAGCCTCCCCCGAGGCCACCGAGCCGCTCGTCTGACCCGCCGTGAGCTCCTCCTTCGTCCCCCTCTCTCCCCTTGCTCGATTGTGCCGCATAGTCGTCGTTCCCATCAAGCCCGAGAGCCCTCCGCCTCCGGCCATGGCGCCGCCGTGGTCTGATCCACCACAACCCGCACCAGCGTGTCACCATGCTCGAAGCTCCGCAGAAGCCAGCGCCACCGCCGGTTGCTTTCCCGGCGCACGCAGCAGCGCCCCCCTTTGGCAATTCCGGCCGCCGCGGATGACCTCGCCACACTCAACTCCGTCCACCCCAGCTGTTGCCTCTTTTGCCTTTGGATGCGGAGAGCTCCGGCTCCCGGGTGCCCTCAGCGCTTCGTTTGGGCGCCGGAGAAGCGAACCGAGCCCTCCGGGCTTTGTTGCTACCGGCGACGAGTCGCCACTGGTTAAACCCTGTTGACCAGGGTTTGACCTTCCATGGGTCGCTGACAAGTGGGCCCAGGCCCCAGCTAATCTTAGTTTAGTTTTTAATTAAGATTAATTAACTCCACTGACATTTTTTAGTTAGTAGTAGTTTAACACTAATTAAGTTAGATTAGTAAGTTAACCACTGACGTGTGGACCCCACGCGTCAGGTTTGACCTGGACTAGCCCCGTTGACCTGCTGACGTCATGTTGTTGTCATCTCGACGCGATGAAACAATTTCTGTATTTAAAATAATTCAGAAATTCCAGAAAATACCTAAAACTTCTAAAATTCATATAAAATCAACCGTAACTCCAAATGAAATAAGTTATATATGAAAAATGATCAAAAAAATCCAATCTATCCATCTATACCATTTTCATGCATGTTAGAACAACTTATGGCTGCTGTTTAGGACAAATCATATAAATGGCATTTGAATTTCACATATAGAGTTTGGATTTGAACTTAGGGTTCAAACCAACTTCATTTAACTTTGTTGCTAGCTGCATTTGCTCAAACACTAGCATGTTGCCATGTCATGATCATGCATCATATTATGCATTGCATTGATTGTATTTCTTCTCTGTTGCCGGTATTTGTCCCCTCTCGGTAGACGATGTTCCGACGTTGTGATCGTTGACACTGATGAAGACTCAATGCTATCTTCAGAAGAGCCAGGAAAGCAAAACCCCCTTGTTCATTCCGATACAATCCCACTCTCTCGCTTCTGCTCTCTTTTACTGCATTAGGACAACAACGATTCATCTGTTACATGCTGCGGTAGCTGAACCCCTTTCCTCTGCATGACCTGTCATTGCCACAGTAAATAGATGAAACCCACTAGCATGAGTAGGAGTTGTTTGAGCCCTGTTGTGCCTACTCATTCATGCTTGTTTGTCATGCCTGCTACTTCTTAGAGTTGAGTCAGGTCTGATTCATCGGGGATGAATCAGAGGCGTGTGAACATGTCCTACTGTGTGTGAGCTAAGTGTGTGAACACGATTTGGTAAAGGTAGCGGTGAGAGGCCATGTAGGAGTACATGGTGGGTTGTCTCATTGAAACCGTCCTCAGGAACTGAGTTCTGTGTTTGTGATCCATGAACAGTTACTACCACACATTGGGTTCCGGTAACTCGACTCCTCTCGACTTATTAATCAACTTGATCTCTGTCCAGGAGTTGCAACTAGTTTCTGGTGTTTGTAGGTAGTGTTAGTAGTCTACCAAGTGGCACCCGATACAGGTAGGCTTGGGACAGACTAGGCACCGTGGCACGGTGTACCAAGCGTAGATCCACCTATCGAGGTGGGCTTGGGAACCCTGCACACATCGTTTGGGGCGTGGCGACACCCGGCGGATATCCTTGCGGATGGAACCCGAATAGGCGATAAACCTGGACGAGAGACTTGTGTGGTTAGTCAGGTCGTGGCCGACTCCTCGCCGAGCTTCCGCTTGAAGGTTGCCGAGATACGAGGTGTACATGGCGGTAAGTGGCGAGAGCTTGTGTGAAGAAGTACACCCTGCAGGGTTAATATGATCTATTGAATAGCCGTGTCATGGTAAAGGACTTCTGGGTTGCCCATACAGTTCATAGACAAGTGAAAGTGGATACTCTAAAATGCGCAAGATAAGCGTGAGTGCTATGGATGGCGTTCTCGTAGGGAGACGGGAGCGGATCCATAGTGGTGTATTGATATGGTGAATATGTGGACTCATGTGCGCCACCTCAAAAGAGTTACTTGCAGTCGTAGTTTAGGATAGCCACCGAGTCAAAGCTGGCTTGTTGCAGTTAAACCCCACCACCCCTTTGTTGATATTGATGCATATGTAGTTAGATCTGATGTAAGTCTTGCTGGGTACATTTGTACTCACGTTGCTTAATTTATGTTTTTGCGAGAGAGACTTGGTCTAGCTAGTAGTTCAGTGGACTTGACGTTTAGCTTGTTACCTCAGCTACGATCTTGTGCCCTCGGCAGGATCTGGTAGTTAGTCAGGCTTCTCAGCCTTTTTCATTTGTAGATGTCTGTACTCAGACATGTTAAGCTTCCGCTTGTGCTTGACTTGTTTGCTCTGAATGTTGGGTCATGAGACTCATGCTTGTACTATCTCGCTCCACGGAGCCTATTGAATAAAATACTTGAGTCGTAGAGTCATGTTGTGATGCCATGTTGTATTTGCACATATCGAGCATATTGTGTGTATGTTATTGAAATGCTTGGTATGTGTGGGATCTGAATATCTAGTTGTTTATCCTTGGTAGCCTCTCTTATCAGGGAATGTCTCCTAGTGCTTCCACTGAGCCTTGGTAGCTTGCTACTGCTCCGGAACATTTAGGCTGGCCGGCATGTGTCCTTCTTCGTTCATGTATACATCCCTTGAAATGTCACGCGGTGTCTACCGAGTCTGTTAGCCTGCTACAGCCGGTTTACGAGTCCTGCTAGCCCGATTGCTGCAGCCGGATTCACTTTCGCTGATGACCGACACGTTCGTTGCTGGGTCATGTATGCATGTCCCTGTAAGTTAGTGCCACTTTGGGTTCACGACTAGCCATGTCAGCCCGGGTTCTTTGTCATATGGATGCTAGCGGCATTATCATATACGTGAGCCAAAAGGCGCAAACGGTCCCGGGCCAGGTAAGGTGGCACCCGTGGGAATACCGTGCGTGAGGCCGCAAAGTGATATGATGTGTTACATGCTAGATCGGTGTGACTTAGGATCGGGGTCCTGACACCCTACCCCAAAGTTACATGTCCCAGTGCAATTTTACATTTTGTTATCCAAAACATGCAAAATAAATTACACAATCCTCATCATAACTTTTATTAGTTGACATTCAATACCCTCTGTAACATACCCCAACTCCCTTCCCTTATTTTTATCTCCTTGTTAACTGACTCGTCATTCTCATCTGTTAGAAAAATACTAAATGGTTTTATGTTGTTAGTGGAGGTTGATTTACCATAAGTGAAGCCTAGCATGCTATGAAGTGAAGAATCGAAGAGCTTATGTTAATATTGTGTTATCACTTATTTATATGTCTAGAGAGGACCCAATGGATATCCAGTGGGGATATGGTGTTGCCTCCTGCTTATTTAGATTATGACGCTATGGTCAAACATCGTTTTCTTTTGAGGAATGAACAATTCCTCTAGTATCGACTAATCTTTGACAGACATAGCTCTGTCCATGTTACTCTCCCTGCTCCTTTCCTTTTTGATTACCAGGCGGAAGGAAGATATGTTGTTACCAGGGAGGAGGCAGCTGAACACGAGGGGAGAGCGGAGGCGGCTCGCCAACATGTCGCAGCTCAGGAAGCATTTGCTGCTGCATCTCAGTACGACCCGAGTTACAACTACGGATATCAGCCAGGCTATCCTTGGCATTAGACCAACTTAGGCCAAAAGCCTAAGCTTGTGGGAGTACGTATTTCTCACCGACTTTACATTCATGTTCACACACTTATTCTAGTTGTCGGTGCTCATACTTTTTCATTGTATTATCCATGCTAGCTTAATTTCTTTTTCTCTCTTTCTTCTTGTGTGTTTGATAAACCTTAAGAAAAACAAAAAAAATAGTTAGTTTAATTTCCATGCTTGTAGTAGAAATTAAAATGAAAACCCAAAAAGATTTCTCATTCTTCTTCTTACTTGTTGGGAGCTTTCCCATGTAAATAGTTTTATTTTCTTTTCTTTCCTTTGGGGGTCGAGAGTAGAAGACCATATTGAAAATGTTTAGTGGATCTCATATGCATGATTGTTTATGTAACTTAGAGCCCATATTACTTGTCTTATCTCTTGAGTTAAATGCTTGCAGATTCCAGCTTAGTCCAATGCACGTGCACTATTATTATTATACACACCGTTCAGTCGTGCAAGTGAAAGGCAATAATGACGATATATGATGGACTGATTGAGATGAGAAAAGCTGGTATGAACTCGACCTCTCTTGTTTTTGTAAATATGATGAGTTCATCGTTCCTGATTCAGCTTATTATGAAGTAAACATATTTGCAATGACCTTTACAGATTATAGTTGCTTGTGCCATGCTTGATTAGCTATGAGTTATAATGGTTTACCTTGCGTGCCAACATGCTATTAAAATGATTGTGATGTGGTATGATGGGATGGTATCCTCCTTTGAATGAATTGAGTGACTCGACTTGGCACATGTTCACGCATGTAGTTGAAACAAATCAACATAGCCTTCACGATATTTATGTTCATGGTAGATTATATCCTACTCATGCTTGTACTCGGTGTGAATTAATTTTAATGCATGTTCATGACTGTTGTCGCTCTCTCAGTTGGTCGCTTCCCAGTCTTTTGCTAGCCTTCACTGTACTAAGCGGGAATACTGCTTGTGCATCAAACTCCTTAAACCCCAAAGTTATTCCATATGAGTCCACCATACCTTCCTATATGCGGTATCTACCTGCCGTTCCAAGTAAATTTGTATGTGCCAAACTCCAAACCTTCAAATGAAATTCTGTTTTGTATGCTCGAGCAGCTCATGTTTCAACTAGGGCTGCTGTATCCTCCATGCTAGGTGTGTTATTCTCAAGAGGAGGACTCGCTCCTCATTCACGAGAAAGGGCGGTAACGGGATGCCCAGTCCATGATCCAAAAAGATCAAAGCAAATCAATATAATTAAACAAAACTCCCCCAGGGCTGTTGTTAGTTGGAGGCGCTCGTTGTTTCGAGCAAGCCATGGATTGATGCTTGTTGGTGGTGGGGGAGTATAAACTTTTACCATTCTGTTTGGGAACCGCCTATAATGCATGTAGTATGGACGATATCGCCATTGTGATGTCTGGATAATTAAGCTACAATAACTCTCTACTAATGATGCCACATCACTTCGACTACTGTTGCTAATCTCGCGTTAGTTCGAAACCGATTCGAATTCAAATTCAAAATTAGGCAAACAACAAAAGTTTTCAACCTTTAAAACTAAAATGTCCAGGTTGTGCCAAGTAATGCGAAGTTAGTTGTTGTGAAGAAAACCCACTTTTATAAAATGTTTTAATACTCTAAAATGATTAAAACATTAGTTTAAATAAGTGCCTTTGATATTTTGTAAAATCATAAACTATTTTATTTTGAGGTAAAACTTTTTAGGTTAGTGGGTTATTTTGAAACAATATTTTTGGAGCTATTGTCATATTTTACTAAACTAAAAATAAAGTGTAACTAAAATAAAACAGAAAGGAAAAAGAATAAAAAAGAAAAGAAATCCAGAAAACAAAGTAAAAGAAACCCCCCTGGCCAACCGGGCCAGACGGCCCGCCGGTCAGCCCATTGGCCCAGGCCCCCCCCCCCCTTATCCTCCTGTCCTGAAACCATCACCCCCGATCACCCCACTTCGCCCACTCGCCTCCCCCCTCTTCCCCCGAAACAGATCGGATCGGGCCGACCTCATCACCCCACCGTCACGAACCCCGTCGCCGCCGCTCACCATCGCTGCCTCGTTCCACCTCCCCGACATCGGCGCCGCTCTCCCCGTCGCCCCGCCTTGCTGGACGCCATCGCCCCGCCGCCCTCGTCGCCGGCGGCTCGAACGCCACCCCGTCCACACCACCGTCGCCGGAGCACTACCACCACCCGGACCTCGTCGCCTCCTCCCCTGCGTCGTCGTCGTCCCCGACATCCTCCCCGCGCCCCACTGCCCTATCCCTACGGCCCCCATAAGCTCCCCTCCTCCTCTCCCCTCGCGTGCACGCACTCACGCCGTGGCCTCCTTCCCGCGGCCCCGCCTCGCTCTGTC
This sequence comes from Aegilops longissima, assembly GCA_021605205.1. Lineage (NCBI taxonomy): Eukaryota > Viridiplantae > Streptophyta > Magnoliopsida > Poales > Poaceae > Aegilops > Aegilops longissima. The sequence goes on from CM038677.1 coordinate 807,315,229, forward strand.
GTTTCTGCTCACGTCATCCTGGCGTGGCCATCGCCCGCGCGTTGCCTGGTCGCGCGCCTGCGTCGGCCAAGCCCTGCCTTGCCCCGTCGTAGCCCTGCTGCTTGCTTTGCGCTTCTCGCCGTTCCCCACGGTGCCGTTCGGGTCCGTCCCGCTCGGCCTCCGCTTCCTGTCGCCGGCCCCGCCTCGGGCTGCCGTGCCGCTTGCCGCCAGGCTCGGCCTTCGCTTCGGGCGCATGCGCCCGACAACCGAGCGGGCTGGTGCCCGCACCCGTTTGACAACGCCCGTTTGGCCCCGTTTGGGCCATTGACAGAGGCCCTCCCGAGAACGGTTTTATATAAAAAAGGGATTAAAAAATATATATATTAATAAAACTAAATTTAATTAATTAAATAATTAACTAAATTAATTAAGTTAATTAATCATATTTAATTTACCTGATTAACTTGTTAGTTTAATTAAACAGTAATTAGTTTAGCTAAACCATAGTTAACCTAAATCGAGTATGACAGGTGGGTCCCACTGGACCCACATGTCAGTTTGACCAATCAACACCTCTGTTGACTATTGACATCATGCTGACGTCACGTCATGATGACGTCAGCATGCACTATTCTGGATAATGTTGAATTAAGTTAATTAAATAAATTCTAAAAATGATTTAAAACTTTAGAAAATCATATAAAATAAACCGTAGCTCAGATGAAAATACTTTCTACATGAAAGTTGCTTAGAATGACGAGGCGAATCTGAATACGTAGCCCGTTCGTCCGCCACACATCCCGAGCATAGCGAACACGCAACTTTTCCCCTTCGGTTCATTTGTCCGAAAACTTGAAACTCCGGGGATACTTTCCTGGATGTTTCCCCCCTTCACCGGTATCACCTGCTACTGCGCTAGGGCACACCTAACACCGCTCGTTGTCATGTCACGCATCGTCATGCATATGTTTGCATTATATTTATTGTTTCTTACCCCTCTTGTCTCGCTAGACGCCGAGACCGACGCTGCTGCTACCCTGTTCGACTACGGAGTTGACGACCACTCCTTCTTGCCAGAGCAACCAGGCAAGCCCCCCCCCCCTTGATCACCAGATATCGCCTATTCTTCTCTCTACTTCTTGCATTAGAGTAGTGTAGCATGTTACTGTTCAGTTACTCCTATTCTATTGCATTGCCTGTCTTTGTTGCTACAGTCGTTGATACCTTACCCGCAATCCTAAATGCTTAGTATAGGATGCTAGTTTATCATCAATGGCCCTACATTATTGTCAGTCTTCCTTGCTATACTATTGGGCCGTGATCACTCGGGAGGTGATCACGGGTATATACTATACATATATACATACTATACAGATGGTGACTAAAGTCGGGTCGACTCGCTGAGTACCCGCAAGTGATTCCGATGTGGGGGCTGGAAGGACAGGTGGCTCCATCCCGGTAGAGGTGGGCCTGGGTTCCCGACGGCCCCCGACTGTTACATTGAGGCGGAGAGGCAGGGCAGGTTGAGACCACCTAGGCAAGAGGTGGGCCTGGCCCTGGTCGCTGTTCGCGGTTACTTCATAATAACACGTCTAACGAGATCTTGGTATTTGATCTGAGTCTGGCTACTGGCCTATACGTACTAACCAACTACGTGGGAACAGTTATGGGCACTAGACGTCGTGGTATCAGCCGAAGCCTTCTTGATGTCAGTGACTGAGCGGCGTGCGTCGGGTTGGACCGCGTAACGCAACTTCCTTTGTAATGGAGGTTGCTAGGTCTGCTCTCCGGCCGCCCACGCAACATGCAGGTGTGCAATGGGCAATGGGCCTAGACCCCTGCGCGCATAGGATTTAGATCGACGTGCTGACCTCTCTGTTGTGCCTAGGTGGGGCTGCGACGTGTTGATCTTCCGAGGCCGGGCATGACTCAGGAAAGTGTGTCCGGCCAAATGGGATCGGGCGTGTTGGGTTATGTGGTGCACCCCTGCAGGGAAGTTTATCTATTCGAATAGCCGTGTCCCTCGGTAAAAGGACAACCCGGAGTTGTACCTTGACCTTATGACAACTAGAACCGGATACTTAATAAAACACACCCAGACAAGTTCTAGAGACAACCCGGTGATCGCTTTTCTACAGGGCAACAAGGGGAGGATCACCGGGTAGGATTATGCTATGCGATGCTACTTGGAGGACTTCAATCTACTCTCTTCTATATGCTGCAAGACGGAGGCTGCGAGCGTAGTCTTGACGGGACTAGCTATCCCCTCTTATTACGGCATTCTGATTCAGTCCATCGATATTGCCTCTTTACACATATACCCATGCATACGTAGTGTAGATCCTTGCTTGCAAGTACTCCGGATGAGTACTCACGGTTGCTTTTCTCCCCCTTTCCCCCTTTCCTTTCTACCTAGTTGTCGCAACCAGATGCTGGAGCCCAGGAGCCAGACGCCACCGTCGACGACGACTCCTCCTACACCGGAGGTGCCTACTACTACGTGCAGGTCGTTGACAATGACCAGGAGTAGTTTAGGAGGATCCCAGACAGGAGGCATGCGCCTCTTTCGATCTGTATCTCAGTTTGTGCTAGCCATCTTATGGCAACTTGTTTAACTTATGTCTGTACTCATATATTGTTGCTTCCGCTGACTCGTTTATGTTCGAGCACTTGTATTCGAGCCCTCGAGGCCCCTGGCTTGTAATATGATGCTTGTATGACTAATTTAATTTTAGAGTTGTGTTGTGATATCTTCCCGTGAGTCCTTGATCTTGATCATACACATTTGCATGCATGATTAGTGTACGATTGAATCGGGGGCGTCACAAGTTGGTATCAGAGTCGACTGCCTGTAGGAATCCCCCTTCCAAACTCCTTGGCCGAAGTTGAGTCTAGTCATTGAAAAAGTTTTTACTGACATGGTTGTGCGGCTTAAGGGCCCATGTCGCCATTGGGTGGTATTAGGATCTTTTATTCCCCGACCTATACTCTAGGACTGATCTCTCTTCTATTCGGGTTAAATGAATTTTGCTAAATCTAACATTAGGATGTCGTGATCACTTTCACCCGCAGAGCACCTTATTATCGATGATCGTCTGCTGCACCAGAAGATTCCGAGTATACTCTCGAGACTTTGTGACATCGCTATTGCAATTCCCTTCCATCGATAAACCCCTATGGATAACCCCGTGCACTTGCCATCGATACAATCATTCCCCGTTGATCTTGTTATTACAAGATACCCCAAAATTCTCTCTTTTGTTCCGAGAATACTTTCTACCTACTGCCTTGCAGTTCTTGCCACATGAATGCCCCCTACAAATAATTCCTCGCACTTACCGAGTATCCGCTCAACCCCACTGATCAAGTGTTTTGCACAAGACTTCGAAATACCATTCGATCTTCCGAAAATCCTAAGCAGCCTAGTGCTCTTGAAATTCTTGCTTGCTTTTATGGTTTTTTTGAGGGTTAACGACAGTGGGAGAGGCTCCCACTGACCTTTGTATTACTCACAAGAGAACAGTTACATGTGTGTTACAATGGGTTTTAGGCCCCCCGGCCCTACAAGCTATCAAAAACCAAGACTAGCGTCCCAAGCTTACAATGTAATCAGAGAGAAAAGGATGAAATTTCTCTTTACAGTTGTGCTTGCTTTTATGGTTAATCCCATAAGTCTCGTAATCCTATTGGCATCCCTTGACTTTATCATTTTAAGTCTGTTGATTCAATATGTTGAGGATGCTCGCACTCCTCAGTCGAATCCTAGAATTCATCCTTCCGGCTCAATGTCAGTTTGAACATGAGTTGGTTCTCAACCAATTAAATTGCCATCAATTGTACCCCTAATTCTATTCAACTTATCCATCCTTAATCAGAGCGTTTGTTTCTGATCCCTTGAATTTGAAATCATAATTCCTTTGGATTGAGCTTTGAATTATCCAGTTGCTTCTATAATCCAATACCTTGACATTGTTTCTTCCTCTGGTTGTGTGCCAATACTCACATCAGCTTCGCTATGGACCGTTGAATCCTTTGTTGAAATATCATCCGACAGTGTCCTTCGTATACAAAACCCCGAGAAGTTCTTTCCCTGATACATAATGCCTTCGGTAGAATGTATCCTCTCGTTTTGTCACCCATGCTCTACTATCGAAGCTTGTGGTATATGTTTCTAAGATGCCTCGATGGGTTGAACATATACCTTCCTTAATTTGAGTGACCCCAAAAGTTTTCATGGGTCATACTCCTCTGGTAATTCACCAGGTAGGTTTCCACAATCAATTCATTTTTAATAAGAGCGAGAAGTGATTGAAAGGTTATACATTGAAGAAGTGGGAGTCGACCTTGAACTTTGTGTTCATGCCCATGGACACGATGTATATCTTATCATGGAAGCTTCTCATAAAATAATTGCCCCATTTGTTATAAGTTCATCTTGTATCTATGTTTGGTCATTTGCAACCGTGGTTCCGACCATGATCATTCTTCTTTGATTCCTTTTCTCGGACAAGTAAAGTACTTGTCTTCTACAGATCAATACACCTGTCCAACCTCTACTTTGGTCTGTCGTCGAGTATTACCCCCCTGGTATCTTGAGATTACCACGGAACCGCATAACTTCTTATAAGTTCTCCATCAAGTACTACATTCTCATTGATTCCATATTTTTTTCACGGGCTCTGAGTTATAACACCGATTACTGAATCGAGTCCGCATCGCGATTAAACAACTCTGAGTAATCTTCTTTACTTGCGAGTTTGTACTCAATCATGTCATTCCTAGCCTAATCGGCTATATCATTCGTGCTGATTTTAACTGTGCTACCTGGTCCTTATTCTCGGAGCACAACTTTCAACGATGAGCTAAGCTTACGTCGATTTTCCTTGTCATATCATTTCACCTTGAACAGCAAGCTTGATTTAGACTTTGTGTCGTACTCGTGGTTCCAATAACCTTTCGCTTCATCATTCCTTTGACTTGATGTCATCGCCGATTGATTACATCTTCATGAATTCTCTTGACAAATGTGTCATGATCATCATCAACATTTTGATGATCTTCCAAGATATCTATTGAATTCTTCACGGGAAATACCATCCTTGTCCCTTGGTAAATTGTGTTGTCATCGACTACTTCCTTCCCTTCTTTCCAACACAAACTTGTTTGTGTTGTGGCTGTACCTTGAGTTCCTGGCTATCCAACTTGTCTTATGTCCTACCCTGAAGTATTACCATCTTTTATGACAAGAATGTCGTGAGAATTTCACCACCTCTTGAGAATTCTTGATACATGTGATACCTTCTGCCATATCCGTTCACTCCTTGGTCCCCGTGTTATTTCTAAAATGGAAAACCGAGAATCGAACTATGATGTGCGACTTCAAAACTTCTAGCAACCCTATTGCTTCGAAGTTAATGGTCAATTTTTCATTCTTAGACCATTGGTTATCGAACCACCATTCTAACATTGATCATGCTACTTAAGCCCATATTTCGGGTGCACCTTTCCACCAATGTTTAACTATGTAAGTTTTCCTCGAGCATACATCATTATATCATTTGACCCGACTAACTGTTATCATTTCCACCGTATCACGCAAATATCCTCTGTTTTCATTTCGAGCTATTTCTGTTGCAGATTTAGAGCACCATGACTTCTTCCTCTTCCAACAACGAAGGCAATGATGCTTGGCTATTGAAGATAGAGTTGAAAAGAGAGGAACCAGAAGAAATCAACAAGGATGAAAGGATCAAGAAGGCCATGGAGGTTCAAGCTCCGGTGGTGAATGAAGAATGCATCCCTCAACCCTTACCTAACCTTTTCACTCCAATGGAGATTGAAGCTTTCAAGATGATTGAGTTAGCCCGCATACAGAACACGTATCTTACACAGGAGAATATTTTGTTGAAGGATCATATTGCTGGGCTCAAGGGCATTATTCGCAAGTTGGAGGAACTTTTACGCTCGATGTGTGATTATCCACCGTCATCATCACCACCTCCATCACCTCCGAGGATATAATCACATGGGTATGGGCACTCCCCTTGGCAACTGCCAAGCTTGGGGGAGGTGCCTTGGTATCGTATCACCATGACAACTCCTATCTTTATAGTTTTTCTTAGTTCGATCCTATTAGTAGTATCTTGATTTAGTAGAATAAAGTCGTGGCATGATTTAGTTTTGAGTTTTGCTTTACGATCCTTCTTTGTAATCGAGTCCGTGAGCTTGAGTCAAGGGCTTGATTGTTTTGCCATGATCTTGGGTAAGTAGAAGAAAAGAATAAAAAGAATCAAGGAGCTCATATTGATCTTAGTGAAAGTAATGACTTCACATAGAAATAGTATGATGATTAAAAGTTGTTGGGAGTTGGCAAATATAGCTTTGGTCATCGTTGCAATTAATAGGAAGTAATAAGGAAAGAGAGGTTTCACATATAGATATATTATCATTGACATCTTTTATGGTTGGGAGCACTCATTAAAATATGACATGCTAAAGAGTTGAGGTTGGACAAGGAAGAAAAAATAATGAGTTATGTTTTTTTACATTCGAGATAAAGTATGTTGTCATGGATCCTCCACCGTGTTGAGCTTGTCTTTCCCCCTCATGCTAGCCAAATTCTTAGCACCAAGTGGAAATACTACTTGTGCTTCCAAACACCCTTAAACCAGTTTTGCCATGAGAGTCCACCATATCTACCTATGGATTGAGTGAGATCCTTCAAGTAAGTTGTCATCGGTGCAAGCAATAAAAATTGCTCTCTAAATATGCATGACTTATTAATGTAGAGAAATAAGCTTTGTACGAACATGTTGTGGACGCAATAAAAGCGACGGACTGCATAATAAAGGTTCACATGCAAGGGGCAATATAAAGTGACGTTCTTGTGCATTAAGATTTTGTGCATCAACCCTAAACGCGCATGACAACCTCTGCTTCCCTCTGCGAAGGGCCTATCTTTTATTATTATCCTCTACCTTACAAGAGTCACGGTGATCCTCACCTTTCCTTTTTCTTTTTATCCTTTGGCAAGCTCAGCATGTTGGAAAGAGTATGATATACATATCTAATTGGATGTGGGGGAGCATGAATTATTATTGTTGACATTACCCTTGAGGTAAAAGGTTGTGGGGGAAAACTATAAGCCCCTATCTTTCTCTGTGTCCGATTAAAACTCCGTAACCACAAGTATCGCGTGAGTGCTAGCAATTATGAAGGACTAAATGATAGTTGAGTATGTGGACTTGCTTTTAAGCTCTGACATAGACTCTTTCCGATGTTATGATAAATTGCAATTGCTTCAATGACTGAGATTATAATTGTTAGTGCCCAGTAATGTTTCTGATTCATGCTTTGGCTTTGTGAATGGGTCATTACTTGAACATGAATAATCATATGACAAAATCTATTTATGTTGCTGTTATGAAATAATTATGATGCCTTCATGTCAGTATTTTGTTTTTATCGACGCCTCTACCTCTAAACATGAGGACATATTTATTGTTATCGGCTTTTCGCTTGAGGACAAGCGAGGTCTAAGCTTGGGGGAGTTGATACGTCCATTTTGCATCATGCTTTTATGATAATATGTATTGCATTATGGGTTGTTATTTCACGTTATGTCACGATACTTATGGCTATTCTCTCTTATTTTATAAGGTTTACATGAAGAGGGATAATGCTGGCAGCTGGAATTCTGGGCTGGAAAAGGAGCAAATATTGGAGGCCTATTCTACGCAACTCCAAAAGTCCTGAAACTCCACGGAATACCTTGAAATAAATAAAGAAAAATCGTCTCCAAAGATGAAGGCCAGGGGGCCCACACCCTGCTCATGAGGTGGGGCGCCCCCAGGCGCCCCTACCTCGTGGGCCCCCTGGTGGCTCTCCGACGCCCATCTTCTCCTATATGAAGTCTCTCGATGAGAAAAAAATCAGAGAGAACCTTTCGGGACGAGACTCCGCCGCCACGAGGCGGAACCTTGGCGGAACCAATCTAGGGCTCTGGCAGAGATGTTCTGCCGGGGACACTTCCCTCAGGGAGGGGGAAATCATCATCATCGTCATCACCAACGCTCATCTCATCGGGAGAGGGCAATCTCCATCAACATCTTCATCAGTACCATCTCATCTCCAAACCCTAGTTCATCTCTTGTATCCAATTCTTGTCTCCATGTCCGGGATTGGTGCTAGTAGGTTGCTAGCAGTGTTGATTACTCCTTGTAGTTGATGCTAGTTGGTTTATTTGGTGGAAGATCATATGTTCAGATCCTTTATGCACAATATTACCCCTCTGATTATGAACATGAATATGCTTTGTGAGTAGTTACGTTTGTTCCTGAGGACAAGGGAGAAGTCTTGCTATTAGTAGTCATGTGAATTTGGTATTCGTTCGATATTTTGATAAGATGTATGTTGTCTAACCTCTAGTGGTGTTATGTGAACGTCGACTACATAACACTTCACCATTATTTGGGCCTAGAGGAAGGCATTGGGGAGTAATAAGTAGATGATGGGTTGCTAGAGTGATAGAAGCTTAAACCCTAGTTTATGTGTTGCTTCGTAAGGGGCTGATTTGGATCCATATGTTTCATCCTATGGTTAGGTTTACCTTAATAATTTTGTTGTAGTTGCGGATGCTTGCAATAGAGGTTAATCATAAGTGGGATGCTTGTCCAAGTAAGGGCAGTACCCAAGAACCGGTCCACCCACATATCAAATTATCAAAGTACCGAACGCGAATCATATGAACGTGATGAAAACTAGCTTGACGATATTCCCATGTATCCTCGGGAGCGCTTTCCCTATTATAAGAGTTTGTCCAGGCTTGTCCTTTGCTACAAAAAGGATTGGGCCACCTTGCTGCACTTCATTTACTTTTGTTACTTGTTGCTCGTTACAATTTATCCTATCACAAAACTATCTGTTACCACTTATTTCAGTACTTGCAGAGAATACCTTGCTGAAAACTGCTTATCATTTCCTTCTGCTCCTCGTTGGGTTCGACACTCTTACTTATCGAAAGGACTACGATAGATCCCCTATACTTGTGGGTCATCAACGGCGTCTGGGCGGGCGGGCGGACGGCGTCGGGCGGGCTGGTCGGGCGGCGCGGAGACAGCGCAGGCGGGCGAAGGGCGGCGGCGGCGTTGGCGGCCGCGGGCGGGCGGCACGGGATGGGGCGGCGCGGGCGGGATGGATTCGCCGCCGTGGGAGAGCGCAGGAGAAGAGATTGAAGTGGGGATGGGCGGTTCTGAAATTTTCCTAAGTGCTACTTATATAGCAAAATTGGTCGGTTCGTGGCACAAACCGGGACTAATGCACTTTTAGTCGGTTGGAGCCACCAACCGGGACCAAACCTCTTTTCAGCAGCCAGGAGGGCGGAAGCGAAGCTTTGGTCGGTTGGTGGCACCAAGACTAAGGGGGGCATGGTACCCGTTGGTGCCACGAACTGGTACCAATGCACCACTTTAGTCCCGGTTGGTGCCGCCAACCGGGACTAAAACCTATCTTTGCCAGCGTCGCGGCACGAAAGTTACTCCCACCTCGCTAGTGAGGGAGCTCGAGAGTGGTTTATAAGCCCCAGTCCGCTGCCCTCTCGAGCTCCTCTCAAATGCAGGCTTACGGGCCTAAACGCACTATATGTGCTGTGGGCCTATTGGGCCTTTGCGGGCTGAATCCTGGCCCATTGTTGGGTTTCTAGTCGTATTCAGGCCGTGGTAGCCCTTTAGGTCGCACTTTTTTATTTTTTTATTTTATTTTTTGCTTTGAATTATTTATTTTATTTTGATTTTTATTTTTTTTTATTTTTTTTATTTTAGCTCAGATTAATTATAATCTTTCTGTTACTCCATTAGTTTCCAAATTTGAATAATTAGTTTCCACCAACCGGTACCAATGCACCCGTCTAATTACTTATTTATTTTCTTTGGTACAGGTTTTAAGGCTGGTGCCCCACGAGCACCTTTTAGTACCGGTTCGTGGCATGAACCGGTAAAAGAGTTTTTTAGTTGATTCTTTCTGGAGCTGTTTTTTAGTCCCACCTCGCCAAGCGAGAGGCACTCGCAGCGGTTTATAAGCTCGGAGTGCAGAGACGGTGTAGAAGAGGCTCAATGCTAACCTGCACGTTGCTTAGCTTTAAGCCTTGAGGAATAGGGTAGACTGCACGGAGCTATGTGTAGTGCAGTTTACACTATTCCGAAAGGCTTGAAGCTAATTAACGAGCATTGCGCCTCTTTTTTATTTTTAATGACTTATTACAACTCACAAAAAAATAGAAAAAATAAATATAGCAGAAAAGAAAAAAAACTATATAAAAACTACTCAGAAATAAATTGAAGAAAAAATAGTTGTGATTAACTTTACTGAAAAAATGAGCATAGATGCGCTTATAGAGAAAATTAGACCTAAATTCATAATAAATTTCTACTAACTTCAGAGAAATTCAATATGAATTTAGGTCAAATTCTATATAAGGGCATCTATTTTCACTGAGAAGAGCTCAACAAGGCGAGAGGAGGGCTTATAAGCGGGTGTGGCGCCTTGGTTGGCGAGGTGGGACTAAACTCGACCGCAACGAGGACCAACCGGGACTAATGGGCTGCCTTTGGTCGGTTCGTCCCACCAACCGGGACCAATGGTGGTGGGCTAGAGCGAGGCCCATTGGTGGGGTTCGTCCACCCGGGACAAAAGGTCAGACGAACCAGGACCAATGGCCCACGTGGTGGCCGGCCCGGGGCTCACGAACCGGGTCCAATGCCACCATTGGTCCCGGTTCTGGACTGAACCGGGACTAATGGGCTGACCCGGCCTGGACCATTGCCCCTTTTTCTACTAGTGTCTATAGATACAAAAACATCATTTTTTGTCCAATTTGATCCTGATCTAAGTTGAAAGTTTCTACAAGGAACGGACTACATTTTTATTCATGTGAATCAAGGAAGGGAATACATCTCAAAATCCATACAAATCCACATGATTCAGTTGAAAGGAGCCGGCACAGTCACTACCAGAGCCTGAAGGCGATCCTACTGGCTTCTCCTCCACAGCCACCGCTGTTGTGGTAGCGACAGTGATGGCCTTGCTGTGATTGGGGACTGGAGTTTGACATGTCCTAGATGATGGAAAAAATAGTTGCGATGGCGCCGCGATTGTGGACTGGAGTTTGACTTGGACCCCTGCCGCTGGGTCGCCGGCACCAGGCTGCCGCGCGCAGCAGCGATGGGAAGAAGAATTCGAGCAACCAGAGCGACGATTGATATCTTGACAAAGAAACGAAAGAGACAAATTGATGAAGCGATTAGCGATCTGATTGAGTTTTTAGGGGTCAGTGATCTGATGAGCAAGAGACGAAGCGGCTGTGCGTGGCCACGCTTTAACTAGCGCTAGCGATCAACAAAAGAATTGGCCCTAGCTTCGCTTCCTTTCTTAAAAAAATTCTCTGCCAAATATTTTTGCTGGGCTATACTAATGATATACTTGCATACCAGATCATGGGCCGCCTGGGCCCTTGGCCGTTGCCTCGTTGGCCATACACTAGGGCCAGCCCTGCAGGGCCAGTCCTGAGATTTTGAGGGTCCTGGGCGAAATGACAACCTAGGGCCCTTATATTTTACCTTCAAATTTTCTTTTGATTAACTAGATGCAAAGTCGTTGATAATGATATCAATATCAATCTTATTCAACAATTATTTTTGTCAGTGTGGGAATTTACCAGACCTAACCGCTCTTGGGACATTTACAAACCTCACATTGTTTTTATTAATATATGCTAGTAGTTATTTAAATGATGCAAGTACTTCTTAAAGTAGGACAAAAGCAATCACAACAAGGAAGCATACCTCAGCCATTAGCAATCCGCTGGCTCCTTGTACATGTCATTCTTGATAAGATTTCTTGCTCTTTGATGAAGCATTGGAACCATCTTTTAAGCCCTAGAAATAACATGGATAACGGGTTAAATATCATAAGCAATATGAGAAACCCGTTGACCCAAAGATTCGGTGTGTTACTTGGTATAATCTATTGATACAAAAACATCATTTTCTGTCCAATTTGATCCTGATCTAAGTTGGAAGTTTCTACAAGGAATGGACTACATTCTTCTTCATGTGAAGCAAGGAAGGGAATACATCTCAAAATCCATACAAATCCACATGATTCAATTGAAAGGAGCCGGCACAGTCACTACCAGAGCCTGAAGACGATCCTCCTAGCTTCTCCTCCACAGCCACCGCTGTTGTGGTAGCGACAGTGATGGCCTTGCTGTGATTGGGGACTGGAGTTTGACATGTCCTAGATGATGAAAAAAATAGCTGCGGTGGTGCCGCGATTGTGGACTGAAGTTTGACTTGGACCCCTGCCGCTGGGTCGCCAGCACCAGGGTGCCGCGCGCAGCAGCGATGGGAAGAAGAATTCTGAGCAGCCAGAGCGACGATTGATATCTTGACAAAGAAACGAAAGAGACAAATTGATGAAGCGATTAGCGATCTGATTGAGTTTTTAGGGGTCAGTGATCTGATGAGCAAGAGACGAAGCGGCTGTGCGTGGCGACGCTTTAACTAGCGCTAGAGATCAACAAAAGAATTGGCCCTAGCTTCGCTTCCTTTCTTAAAAAAATCCTCTGCCAAATATTTTTGCTGGGCTATACTAATGATATACTTGCATACCAGATCATGGGCCCCTGCCTAGCCTCGGCCCTTGGCCGTTGCCTCTCGTTGGCAAGACGATGGGGCCTCGACTCCCGTCACCCGGTCGTGTTTCATGTCCTACTTTACCTCATCGACGACCGGATCAACATTTGGACGGGTGCAGCCGACCGTCGGACATGGCCACGGCGGAGCCGGGCTCCTCTTTAGATTTTGAGGGGTTGGATTTGTTGTATCTGGGTTATAGTTGCTCTTATGTGTGTGTTTTTTTACAAATGCAATATATTAATATCGCGGAAATACCAATTACACCTGATCTTTGCAACAACGCAAAATCGTAAAGACATTACGGATGCATCCAGCTAAAAGACACATAAGAAAAAACACATAAAAGTTATAGAAAAAGAAGGAAAAAAGGTGGAAAAGCCTTTCGCATGCCTACCGTCTACCGTCACGTGTTCAACGCAGGGGTGTCGGCTAATCGGCTTGCACCACCTGCACCTGGAGCTAGTGTAAGGGCATCTCCAAGGTCGACCCACGGATTCTCTGGCATAGTACTGCACCGCACCGAGTGGTCGAACCGGCCGACGATAATGCAAATTATGATTTGGCCACGCACCGCACTACCGCAGTCGCGCACCTACGGATTGATCAAACAAATACTACCACCCAGTAAGGCACCGACGGAACAGAGCAGAGCAAGCCGGGTTCGCAGACATGGGAAAGGAGCCTACGTACCTTTGCACAAGGCAATCGTGGCATGCATGTGAATATGTCACGCGTGATATTCGTGACACGACTGATATGGATTTGGTCACACAGCTTTAGATTTGGTTTTTATTCCCGGTTCCCCGAACAGTACAAAGATCTCTATATATACACTATATATAAATAGCGTTGTGCGAGTGACTAGCAGTTTCAGTTCCGTGCGCCGATTTTAAAAGAGAGGAAGCATCTTAGCAATGGCGCCGGTGGCTGTGCCTGTGCCGTGGCTAGCATGGCTCGTCGCCTCTTTCCTCTCCGTCTATCTCCTCAACCTCCTAGCACGGGCGCGCTCCGGCCTCCCTCCGGGCCCCCGCCCGCTGCCGCTCATCGGCAGCCTCCACCTCCTCGGCGACAAGCCGCACCGCTCCCTTGCCCGTCTGGCCAAGGCCCACGGCCCGCTCATGTCCCTGCGCCTCGGCGCGGTCACCACGGTGGTCGTTTCCTCCCCCGCCATGGCCCGGGTGTTCCTGCAGCGCCACGACTCCGCGTTCGCCGCCCGGTCCGTGCCCGACGCCACCGGCGAGCACGCGGCGGGCTCCGTGGCCTGGCTGCCCCCTGCGCCGCGGTGGCGCGCGCTGCGCAAGATGATGGCCACGGAGCTGTTCGCCCCGCACCGGCTCGACGCGCTGCGCCACCTGCGGAGCGAAAAGGTGCGGGATCTCGTGGACCATGTCGCGCGGCTGGCGCGCGAGGGCGCGCCCGTGAACGTCGGCCGCGTGGCCTTCACGACGAGCCTGAACCTCCTCTCCCGCACCATCTTCTCCGCCGACCTGACGAGCCTCGACGACCGCGGCCGCTCGGAGGAGTTCCAGCAGGTGGTGACGGCCATCATGCAGGCCCTGGGGAGCCCCAACGTGTCGGACTTCTTCCCGCTGCTCGCGCCGGCCGACTTGCAGGGCACGCGCCGGCGGCTGGCGCGGCTGTTCGCGCGGCTGCACGCGGTGTTCGACGCCGAGGTGGACGGGAGGCTGCGCGGCCGCGACGCCGGCCAGCCGAGGAAGAACGACTTCCTCGACGCGCTGCTCGACGTGGCGGCGCGTGAGGACGGCAAGGACCTGCTGGACCGCCAGACGCTACGATCACTTTTCACGGTAAGCATAATTTAATTTCTGACTCAGAGGACATAAAAGATATACTTAAAAATTCCGCGCGCACATGTATATGATCAGCCTTGCCATCTGAGCCTGCCGGGGATCAAAGCACATGGCCAGCCATGTTGATTGAAATTTATATTTCTACAAATGTTAGCATCGACATATCTAACATGCCACAAATTTCATATTCATTTTTTCTTTGGATCAAGAAATAAACATAAGATTTTGATATATATATATATAGACTGTAGGGCTGCCATTTTGCCTCTATTGATACTAGTAGTACCAGATTTTTCTTCCTTATTTCCCTATGTCCGGACAATTTTTTTATGAAATTTTGTAGTACTACTATCCACTGTAGTGATGCTATCGGAACCACTAACAGTGAAAACATTAAAAGTACCATTTGGATACTCATGTTTATGTCTCTAAAATTCCTACAGAATAGTCGCACATAACTTTTACAGAAATCATGCATGACAGATTACTCATGTGTTAGAAAGAGTGTCACCGGAATTTTCCACTATAAGAACTGAATCATCTAAAACAAGAATTCCTATGTTGTTCCTTTGTTTCTACCAGGCTGACTGTATTTCACTGAATCATCTAAAACAAGAATTCCTATGTTTTTCCTTTGTTTCTACCAGGCTGACTGTATTTCACTGAATCATCTAAAACAAGAATTCCTATGTTTTTCCTTTGTTTCTACCAGGCTGACTGTATTTCACTGCATTTCCAACAATTCCACCATATCCCTCGCACGACTGCAGTTCATCCAACGCGTGAAGAATGAAAAACTGGGTTAGGAACAATAGCTTCCACTAAACTGCAATGAAATTAATATCAAATCTTATGTCGCAAATCAATGAATTGCCTCTTATATAGTTCATCCAAACAGTACATATATGTGCAATTCAAAGAAAATGTAAGTTTTTCTATCAAAAACAACGTGCTTGTTTAGTGTATCTAAATAGCTATAATTACTAAAGCATTGACGTGATATTATATTTGCATGTTAGGATTTGTTCTCTGCTGGTAGTGACACAAGCTCTAGCACAGTGGAATGGGCAATGACGGAGCTTCTCCAAAACCCAGCATCAATGTCTAGCGCTTGCAACGAGCTTGCAGAAGTTATTGGCTCCAAAAGAAACATTGAAGAAGACGATATTGTTCGGTTGCCCTATCTCCAAGCTGTCATAAAAGAGACTTTTCGACTTCATCCCCCGGGCCCGTTCTTGTTGCCACGCAAACCCAAGAGAACATTAAAAATAGCCGGTTACACAATACCTAAAGATTCACGTGTGTTCATAAACATATGGGCGATAGGTCGAGATAAAGATGTATGGACTGAACCTGAAAAGTTTATGCCAGAGAGGTTCTTGGGTTCAACAGTTGACTTTAGGGGTGCTGATTTTGAGCTCCTTCCATTTGGTGCCGGACGTCGGATCTGCCCTGGAATGCCATTGGCTATTAGGATGGTGCATTTGGTCCTTGCTTCGTTCTTAAATCAATTTAAGTGGAGCTTCCCTGTTGAACTTGAAAGGGATGGGATTGATATGGAAGAAAAGTTTGGCCTATCACTAACGAAGGTCGTGCCTCTTCGTATTGTACCAACACCGATTTGAATTAGAAACAAAATGTGTCCCAAAGTAAGACTGCTTAATATGTTTTAATATGTAATAATCAAAATGTATTACCCATGGAATTTATACCGTTATTTATGTCATAGTTAAAATAATTCTTTTAGAAAACTTGACTTCCTCGCAGTGCACAAGTTGAATGATATGTTGTTTTTGCGGGGAGATATGTTGTGTTACAAAGTTGATGGTCCTACAAAGGTATTCATACATATGCCATCCTAGCCACCCAGATTTTCAGGTTTGTATAACACCATGTTGCAAAAAAGTAAATGCATTACTGGGAAAATACAACATTTCATTCGAATGCGGTGGATGGTGGATGATCATCCAATGAGTACTATTGAGAGCGTTAAAGAGAAGACAAATGGTTAACTTATATGGCCATTTCCCCTTTACACCTTAAGTATTGTGTTGGAACAATAGTAATTGTTCTCAGAGGAAGAAAATAAGACATCTATATTTTCACAACAGAATATATACGCCATCCAAAGATTCTTAAATTTCATTGTTCATAATTCGTCGCCATGAGAATTATCCTCTTCAACGTTCAGAAATATTTGTCCAAAATATTTCGCATTTAAATCTTTTTCACATTCGAAAGTTCATAAATCTTTCATGTTCCAAATCTTTTTCATAGCTGAAACAATTTGTACCTTTGTTATACCGTCACCAATAATATGAAAAAGCACAAGTTCAAAATTGTGGTATCCAAATCAAATAATTGAAAAATCATGACACGAACCAAAAGCATTGATGAGCCAATTTGGATCTTTACCATATGGACCAAATTTCCGCATTTTGGTGTGTAGAGGACAAACAAGCACACTGGAGATCTAATGTGGATAGAACAATTTCAAATCTTTGACCAAGGAAATAAAGAAACAAACGTAATTCAGATATACATCACAATGGATTAGGCTGGCGTGTTCATTAGTGTGGTTGTAGGCATGGCCCTTCTTTCCTACTCCCTCCGTTCCTGAATATTTGTCTTTCTAGAGATTTCAACAAATGACTACATACGGAGCAAAATGAATGAATTTATACTCTAAAATATATTTGTATACATCTGTATGTAGTAGTCCATTTTAAATCGCTAAAAAGACAAATATTTAATTAGGAATGGGGGAGTACGTTCTTGTCATAGTGACAGACTGACAGTTGTTGCTCTCGTGCGCTAGCCCTTTGTGGCCTTACACTAGTAGAAAAGGGGGCATTAGTCCCGGTTCTTGAACCGGGACTAAAGGGTCGTTACTAATGCCTCCACCCTTTAGTCCCGGTTCTAACACGAACCGGGACAGATGTGCCTCCACGTGGCCGGTGCGCCGAGCCCAGGCAGGAGGGCCTTTGGTCCCGGTTGGTGGCACCAACCGAGACCAAAAGGCATCCACGCGTCAGCATTTCAGTGACCGTGGTTTTTTTTGAAGGGGGGGGGGGGTTAGGGGTTTTGGGGGGTTAATTTAGGTGTTTAATATATTGTGTTAGCTAGCTAATTAATAGAGAGAAGTGTCCTCTCTTATGTCTGTGCTTGGTCGACGCTACGTACTATACATAAAGAGGCCCTCGACACGCTAGCTAGTAAGAAAATGAAGGGAACCATTAAGTACAGAAGTTCGTCATGCATACCGAGAGAAGTGATCGATCGACCTCTCCTTCTCCGAGAGATTGGTCGAACAACAAGTTTTTGTATTATGTATCCGACGCTACTGGCTACATACATATACAATATGTAAAATCTCTTACAATCCCCTAGCATTTAAAATCAATTTCCACATGATATTCTCCGGCTTTATTAATGACGTGGTCAAGAAAGAATCCCGCCAATTCGTCTTGAATTGCTTTCATGCGATCTTGTTCTAGGAGTTCATCCCGCATCTGCCACGTCTAATTTGAAGAAGGGGGTTAATACATATATGAATGAAACTCAACAGAAATGATGGTGTAATAAAATGAAATTGTGAATATTATTGCTTACGCACTTCATATTGTCTTTTAGAGTAGCCCAGCTTATTTTTCAAAGTCGTGTTGTAGATGAACTCGCACACGTAGTATCCACAGAAATCATTCCCTTGTTCCTACCACAAGAACTTTACGAGAAATAGAGGTCAATCAAACTAATAATGAAGCATTATAAATGGCATTGATGAAAGTACAGCTATAGAATCAACGGGAGATGCGCGTAACTAGCTAGCTAGTAGTACTTACTTTCGGGTATGTATATCGCAGCTCCTTCGGCAGTCCCGGAACTTCTGCCGTGAACTGTTTCCAAACCCTACAAGACAAAGAAAATAATTATTATTACTTGAGATATCAGGAAATGAACAAAAAGTTGCCGATATGGTGCGATAAATGATCGATTGAACTTACTTGTTGAGCATTTTAGTCATGTCCGCATAGGTTTGGGGATCTTTTCGTCTCGAGTCTAAGACGTTTACTACTCCCCTCTCAAGCTTAATCTCCAGAAGAACATAGTGGAATCTGCGCACGTATACATAACTCATCAATTACATTACTATAACCTCGCTCGAGTAATAAGGGAAACCGAATATGCACATGACAGTAACACTCACTTGAAGTTGTAAGGAAAGAGTATTAAATCTTTGTTTTGATTTTTGATCAACGATTGTAGCAAGTACCCCTCGGCCTCTTCGGCGTCCTTTTCAACCAGAAATTCATCTATGATATTTGTGTTAATGAACCCAATATCATACATTTCTTGTTTTTTGCACTCGACGATCTTCAATCTGCATAATACAGTGAGGATAATTAATTGTAAATACATGCAATGAAAGAGCCGAGCTATATATAGAGACTTAATGACAGAAATAGTACTTACAGACAGTAGCAAAAGACCGTTAGTTTATCGAGGGCCTTTTAATTGAAGAACGCGAAGAATTCCTCAAATGGAACAGTCAACAGATCAGTTCCAACGAGGTCGTGCTCCTCTTTAATATTCAGATACAAAGCATTCGTCCCTTCAGACTATCTGCAGGTTTTCATGTACCAATCATGGAATCTTCGCATCATAGTTGTTAGAGATTTTTCATCTTTGACGAGAGGCTCCCCGTACTCGTATCTGTGTTCGTCCACCTCCAAGAAATCTGGAAATTGATCCTCAGGCAGGTAATCTCCAATATTGCCATAACCGGCCACCGTCCCCGGAGCATTAGCGACGATGTCGCCTCTAGACACATTGAGCGGGGGGCACGATTGTTGTGCTTGTTCGCCGAGCTGGGCAATTTTTTCCCAGCTGCTCGTTCTTTTAACCTTTTATCACTGACAGTACTTCCCGACCGCTGGGCTTCGAGATATGTCTTTGCAGTAATGCGCTCATAGTTGGTTCTTGGCGGAGGCTTTGGTGGTTTCCTCAGGGCATCGATAGTGCGCTTTGCTTTTACCGGATCTACCTTCTCCTCCGAAGGTGGATGTCTCTTTGCTTTCACCCCTTCAAAGAAGTCCTTCATGTGGGCCCGCACGATCGTCGCGTTTTCCTCCTCGGTCCTCTCGTACGGTAACTTCTCTAGAGGCTTGAGAGGTGGACCATATCTGTCTTGCCTCCCGCCTCTGCTGGCTGTACTGCTAGACGCCGGAGCAGACGGAGCGGCTGTGGCGCCTGTCTTCTTTCATGCTTGCTTACGAGGCGGAGGAGAAGGGCTACGACGCGCCCGGAGCAGCCGGGGCAGCGGCGGGTCTCCTCCGCCCTTGCTGGCGAGGCAGAGAAGGAGGAGGCTGCTGGCTGCTCGGGCGCGCCGGTGCAGGCGGAGAAGGAGGCGGAGTGCCACCACGCGCCGGAGAAGGAGGAGGCTGCTGGTTGCTCAGGCACGCCGGCGCAGGCGGAGAACGAGGCGGAGTGCCACCACGCGCCGGAGAAGGAGGAGGCTGCTGGCTGCTCGGGCGCACCGGCGCAGGCGGAGAAGGAGGCGGAGTGCCGCCACACGCCGGAGAAGGAGGCCCAGTGCCCTGATCGACACTCGCCAGAGAAGGAGGCGGTGGAGGAGGCGGAGTGCCCTGACTCGCTGGAGGAGGAGGAGGAGGCGGAGGCGTCCAGTTCGGAAGGTTGATGAGCTCCTTCCGCCATAGGCATGGAGTCTTCAAAGCAGAACCCAGCCTAGTCTCCCCTTCACCGGTAGGGTAGTCAAGCTGGAGGACCTCAAATCCCTCCGTTATTTCATCCACCATCACCCTGGCATATCCTTCTGGAATCGGCCGGCAGTGAAAAGTTGCGCCTTGTTCAGTAGGATAAACAGAGCCAACAGCCGCCTTGACCTTCAAATTCATCCATCGCGTCATAAGGTGGCAATTTTGAGCCCCCGTGATAGCATCCACGGGATAGTTGGCAGGAGCCGTCAAGACATGCTCCGGCTGAAGCAGCTCGGTGGAAGCCACGCTGCTTCTCCCCTGAGATGGCGGGGTAGCTTCGGGGGAAGCTTCGGTAGGTCGTTTGTTGCGATCTGCTTCTCGTTCCTCTAGCCCCATTACCCTTTCGTGCAGCGCCTGCAGTTGGCTCTGCTCCAGTTTCTTCCTCCTCTCGTGAGTTTTGTAACCCCTTGCGTCCGGAAAACCAACCTTCCACGGAATGGAGCCTGGCGTGCCTCGTGTCGTCTGTGGTGCTCGAGATTCCCGAGGGCCATTGTGAGCTCGTCCTTCTCCCTGTCTGGAACAAACGTCCCTTGCGCGCTGCATCGATATACTGCCGAAGCCTTGTGACTGGTGTTTTCAGTTGCTCGTCCGTCCAACGACACTTCCCTGATACAGGGTCCAAGGTTCCGCCAGCCCCGAAGAACCAAGTCCGGCAACGGTCTGGCCATCTCATTGTCTCCGGTTCGATCCCTTTATCAAGCAGATCATTCTCAGCCTTGGACCACTTAGGCCGGGCTTGCAGGTAGCCACCTGACCCCGTGCGATGGTGAAACTTCTTCTTCGCAGCATTTTGCTTGTTTGTCGCCGACATCTTCTTACTCTTTTCCGATGTCGTGTAGGCCACAAATGCGGGCCAGTGATCTCTGATCTTCTCATATTTGCCGATGAATTCTGGTGTCTCTTCTTTGTCGACAAACTTTTTCAGCTCTTTCCTCCACCTCCTGAATAGGCCTGCCATCTTCTTAAGAGCACAAGACTTGATTAATTGCTCTTTGACTGGCTTCTCCGGATCCTCCTCTGGCGGTAGGGTGAAATTTGCCTTCAGCTCAGTCCAAAGATCATCTTTCTGCATATCATTGACATAAGACACCTGAGGGTCTTCCTCCTTAGGCTTATACCATTGGTGGATGCTGATCGGGATCTTGTCCCTAACAATAACCCCGCACAGAGCAACAAATGCGTTCTTTGTCCGGATGGGTTCAATCGGTTCGCCGTCGCGCGCGATTGCTGTGATCTCAAACCTTTCATCCGAGCTCAACTTTTTCTTCGGGCCTCGTCTCCTTACCGAAGTTGTGCTCGATCCGGAGAGCTAGAAAAAGGAAGAAAGACGATAGTTAATTAATATGTGTACATATACCAAAACAATGAATGCATCAATTAACTAGTCAGCACGGGCTTAACTAATATATATATACCTGGTCGGACTCGTTTCGGTCACCGGAGCAGTCAGCACGGTCTACTTCTTGTACCTCCATTGGGTCATCACCGGAGCCATCATGAACATAGCCCTCTTCTTGTACCGGCATTAATGGGCCAGAGCCATCATGAACATAGCCCTCTTCTTCACCCAGTCCTTCCTGACCAACGACGTCGTTGAAAAATGACGCAACGACATCAGTGCCTTCTGCGATTATCTCCCCCAACATCGCTTCTGTTGCTTCGTCTCGGTTGTGCTCCATAGTTTCTGCAAATATTTACAACATGTCAATTATTATTCAAACATGGTACAGATGGATATATATTAGTGGCAAACCTAGAACTAGCTAGCTAATCACAATAAGGAATCATGTTAGTGGCCTCGACGCTGCTTTTCTAGGGTTTGGGGTGGCCTAGACAACGCTTCAAGGGTTTGGGGTGGCCTCGACACAACGCTTCAAGGGTTTGGGGTGGCCTCGATGACAACGCTCTTTTAACTTGGTAAATTTGGGTGGCCTCAAGAGAGTTTGTCGGGTAGGGGCGCATCGGGAGGGGGTAGGAGACCAACATCGTTTTTTCTCTAGGGTTTGGGTGTCCTCGAAAGTTTTGGTCGAGCGAGAGGGCCGAGGGGGGGTATATCGACGACGACAGAGGAGAAGATCGAAGAAAAAAAAAAGAAGAAGAAAAAAGAGGAGAAGAAGAAAGGAATAGAGGAGAAGAAGAAAAAATAGAAAATATTCTATTTTTTATTCTTCTCCTCTTCTTTTTCTTCTTTTTTCCTCTTCTTATTTATTTCTCCTCTTCTTCCTCTCCTCTTCTTCTCATTTCTTCCTCTTCTTATTTTCCTTTTTCCTCTCCTTCTTTTTCTTCTTCTTCTTCCTTCTTCCTTCTTCTTCTTTTCTTCCTTTTCCTTATTTTACTTTTTCCTCTACACTAACCTAAAATGCACTAACCTAAAATCGATATCTACTAACAACCTAAATAAAAATTAATACATATATTAAATAACATATATAAACAAAAAATGCTATGAGCATTATATTCATACATAGATAGCCACATCCATTCATCATATAGCTACCACATACATATATACATTATATATATATATATATGAAAAAATGCATATATGCACATATATACACATATACAAAAAAAATGCACATATATACACATACAAACACATATATATACATATACAGAAAAAAATGCATATATACACATATACACAAAAAAATGCAGGGCAGGGGCGGCGGCGCGGCGGCCGCGCAGGGGCACGGACGGGAGGGGCACGGGAGCATGTGCTCACAGAGGACGGCGGCGACGGCGAAGGCGAGCAGCCTAACGGCGTCGGTGGCGGCGGCGACGGTGAAGGCGAGCAGCCTGGCGGCATCGGTGGCGGCGGCGACGGCAAGGTGGAGCAGGGGCGTCGGGCGGCGACGGCGACAAGGAGGAGCAGGGGGCGTCGGGGGAGAAGTGGGGGATTTGGTCGAAAACTGCTAAGTGCTGAGCATTGGTCCCGGTTTGTGGCACCAACCGGGACTAATACACCCTTTAGTCCCGGTTGGTGCCACCAACCGGGACCAAAGGCCTCCTTTCAGCAGCCCAAAGGGCGGGAAGCGGCGGCCTTTGGTCCCCACCCTTTGGTCCCGGTTGGTGCCACGAACCGGGACTAAAGGTGGGCATTGGTACCGGTTCGTGCCACGAACCGGTACTAATCTCACCTTTAGTCCCGGTTCGTGGCACCAACCGGGACCAAAGGCCCCTGCGCTGCCCGCGTCGCGGCCAAAATTTAGTCCCACCACGCTAGTTGAGAGGGGCTCGGAGTGGTTTATAAGCCCTGCTGCAGCTACCCTCTCGAGCTCCTCTCAAATGCATGCTTACGGGCCTAATCTCACACTATGCTGTTGTGGGCCTATTGGGCCAACTGCGGGCCTGAATCCTGGCCCAGGTTGGGTTTCTAGTCGTATTCAGACCGTGATGGCCCAATAGGTGGCAATTTTTTTTATTTTTTCCAAGTTTTTTGTTTTGTTTTTTGCATTATTTATTTTCTTTTGTTTTTTGCTTTATTTTTTAATTCTTTTTGCTTTTAGGTCAGAAAAATTATAAACTTTCTGTTACTGCCATTAGTTTTAGAAAAATTATTTTGTTATTTTGTTTTCTTTGTTGCTTTATTTATTTTATTTTGTTTATACTTACAACAAAATACTTATTGTTGTTATTTTTATTTATTTTATTAAAGTTTACGTTTAATTATTTTTCTTTTAAGTCACAAAAATTATAAACTTTCTGTTAGTGCCATTAGTTTTCAAATTTGAATAGTTAAAATTTAAATTCTTTGAAATTTGTGTGAATCACAAGTTTGTGATTAACTTTACTAAAAAATGAACATAGATGCGCCTATAGAAAAAAGGTCCTGCATTTAACCGGGACCAATGGCCCACGTGGCTGCCCTCTTGAGAGTGTTCTTGGTGAGAACATAGTTGACAAGGAGCGAACTGGGATTAATGGTATTATGAGGGCCGAACCATAAGACATTAAAGCATTTCAAATGAACTCTGAAAAAGTTGAAAGATGGCATGGTATCATAATTTCACGCACATAGCATGTGCATGTACAAAACGGACAATGGTATCATACTCGTATGTTAAAAAGTTGGCATGGTATCATCATAATAGTTGCAGGAGAAAGTCATCACTTTTACTTAGCTTGTGTCATTTGCTTATTGCGCCGTAACCATGGATAATCTTTATTGTTTATCAGGATGCTGGGGTCAGCCTTGACTTTGAAGGGAGGAATTTCATGAAACTTTTCATAATCTTCAGACATGTCTGTCTTGCCCTCCACTCGCACGATGTCCCTTTTTCCTGAAAGAACTATGTGGCGCTTTGGCTCATCGTATGATGTATTCTCTTCCTTATCTTTTCTTTTTCTCGGTCTGGTAGACATGTCCTTCACATAGATAACCTGTGTCACATCATTGGCTAGGACGAACGATTCGTCAGTGTACCCAAGATTTTTCAGATCCACTGTTGTCATTCCGTACTGTGGGTCTACCTGTACCCCGCCTCCTAACAGATTGACCCATTTGCACATAAACAAAGGAACCTTAAAATCATGTCCGTAGTCAAGTTCCCATATGTCCACTATGTAACCATAATATGTGTCCTTTCCCCTCTCGGTTGTTGCATCAAAGTGGACACCGCTGTTTTGGTTGGTGCTCTTTTTATCTTGGTCAATCGTGTAAAATGTATTCCCATTTATCTCATATCCTTTCCAAATCGTAACAGTCGAAGATGGTCCCCTGGACAACAAGTACAGCTCATCACAAACAGTGTTGTCACCTCTGAGACGTGTTTCCAACCAACTGCTGAAAGTCCTGATATGTTCACATGTAATCCGATCGTCGACCGCTCCGGGTGTTTGGAGCGCAGATCGTTCTTGTGTTCATCGACATACGGGTCACCAAGGTAGAGTTCTGTAGAACTGTGTAGCATGCTTGAGACCAAGAATATCCGCCCCTGCATATTATTCCAAGCGTGTTTTTCAATCAGTCTCCCCTCATACCGCGATTCAGGAGACCTATCTTCAAGGCCAGGAATGAAGTCAACACAAAACCCGATGACATCCTCTGTTTGATGGCCCATGGAGATGCTTCCTTCGGCCTAGCGATTACGGACATATTTCTTTAGGACTCCATGAACCTCTCAAAGAGGTACATATTGTGTAGAAATACGGGGCCCAGAATGACAATCTCGTCGACTAGATGAACTAGGACGTGCGTCATGATATTGAAGAAGGATGGTGGGAACACCAGCTCGAAACTGACAAGACATTGCACCACATCACTCCTTAGACTTGGTATGATTTTTGGATCGATCACCTTCTGAGAGATTGCATTGAGGAATGCACATAGCTTCACAATGGCTAATCGGACGTTTTCCGGTAGAAGCCCCCTCAATGCAACCGGAAACAGTTGCATCATAATCACGTGGCAGTCATGAGACTTTAGGTTCTGGCACTTTTTCTCTGGCATATTTATTATTCCCTTTATATTCGACGAGAAGCCAGTCGGGACCTTCATACTAAGCAGGCATTCAAGGAAGATTTCCTTCTCTTCTTTGGTAAGAGCATAGCTGGCGGGACCTTCATACTGCTTTGGAGGCATGCCGTCTTTTTCGTGCAAACGTTGCAGGTCCTCTCGTGCCTCAGCTGTATCTTTTGTCTTTCCATACACGCCCAAGAAGCCTAGCAGGTTCACGCAAAGGTTCTTCGTCACGTGCATCACGTCAATTGAAGAGCGGACCTCTAGGTCTTTCCAGTAGGGTAGGTCCCAAAATATAGATTTCTTCTTCCACATGGGTGCGTGTCCCCCAGCGTCATTCGGAACAGTTAGTGCGCCGGGACCCTTTCCAAAGATTACGTGTAAATCATTGACCATAGCAAGTACGTGATCACCGGTACGCATGGCAGGCTTCTTCCGGTGATCTTCCTCGCCTTTGAAATGCTTGCCTTTCTTTCGACATTGATGGTTGGTCGAAAGAAATCGACGATGGCCCAGGTACACATTCTTCCTGCAGCTTCCCAGGTATATACTTTTGGTGTTAAGTAAACAGTGTGTGCATGCGTGGTATCCCTTGTTTGTCTGTCCTGAAAGGTTACTGAGAGCGGGCCAATCGTTGATGGTCACGAATAGCAACTACTTTAGGTCAAATTCCTCCTGTTTGTGCTCATCCCACGTACGTACACCGTTTCCATTCCACAGCTGTAAAAGTTCTTCAACTAATGGCCTTAGGTACACATCAATGTCGTTGCCGGGTTGCTTAGGGCCTTGGATGAGAACTGGCATCATAATGAACTTCTGCTTCATGCACATCCAAGGAGGAAGGTTATGCATACATAGAGTCACGGGCCAGGTGCTGTGATTGCTGCTCTGCTCCGCAAAGGATTAATGCCATCCGCGCTTAAAGCAAACCATACGTTCCTTGGGTCACGTGCAAACTCAGCCCAGTACTTTCTCTCGATTTTTCTCCACTGCGACCTGTCAGTGGGTGCTCTCAACTTCTCGTCTTTCTTACGGTCCTCACTGTGCCATCGCATCAACTTGGCATGCTCTCCGTTTCTGAACAGACGTTTCAACCGTGGTATTATAGGAGCATACCACATCACCTTCGCAGGAACCCTCTTCCTGGGGGGGTCGCCGTCAACATCAACATCACCAGGGTCATCTTGTCTGATCTTATACCGTAATGCACCGCATACCGGGCATGCGTTCAGATCCTTGTACGCACCGCGGTAGAGGATGCAGTCATTAGGGCATGCATGTATCTTCTGCACCTCCAATCCTAGAGGGCATACGACCTTCTTTGCTGCGTATGTACTGTCGGGCAATTCGTTATCCTTTGGAAGCTTCTTCTTCAATATTTTCAGTAGCTTGTCAAATCCTTTGTCTGGCACAGCATTCTCTGCCTTCCACTGCAGCAATTCCAGTACGGTACCGAGCTTTGTGTTGCCATCTTCGCAATTGGGGTACAACCCTTTTTGTGATCCTCTAACATGCGATCGAACTTCAGCTTCTCCTTTTGACTTTCGCATTGCGTCCTTGCATCGACAATGACCCGGCGGAGATCATCATCATCGGGCACATCGTGTGGTTCCTCTTGATCTTCAGCAGCTTCGCCCGTTGCAGCATCATCGTGCACATCGTCTGGTTCCTCTTGATGTTCAGTAGCATCACCGTATTCAGGGGGCACATAGTTGTCATCGTACTCTTCTTCTTCGCCGTCTTTCATCATAACCCATATTTCTCTGTGCCTCGTCCAAACATTATAGTGTGGCATGAAACCCTTGTAAAGCAGGTGGGTGTGAAGGATTTTCCGGTCGAGTAAGACTTCAGATTCCACATATAGGGCATGGACAACACATAAAACCATTCTGCTTGTTTGCCTCAGCCACTTCGAGAAAATCATCCACGCCCTTAATGTACTCGGAGGTGTGTCTGTTATCGTACATCCATTGCCGGTTCATCTGCGTGCATTATATATAATTAAGTGTGTCAAAAATCATTACAAAACATCATGAATAGATAACTAGGTGACCAAATTAATAGAAGTTCATCATCACATTAAAACCAAAGTACATACATAGTTCTCATCTTCAAGCAAAAATCATTACAGAACAACATAAAGCTCTGCAGAGCATCTAAATTAATTAAACCATATATTGAAACTATGTAAAACATTTCAGTACGAAAACAAATGCGATCATAATCGCAACCAAGGTAACAACTGATCCAACGGTATAATGATACCAAGCCTTGGTATGAATGGCATATTTTCTAATCTTTCTAATCTTCAAGCGCATTGCATCCATCTTGATCTTGTGATCATCGACGACATCCGCAACATGCAACTCCAATATCATCTTCTCCTCCTCAATTTTTCTTAATTTTTCCTTCAAGAAATTATTTTCTTCTTCAACTAAATTTAAACTCTCGACAATAGGGTCGGTTGGAATTTCCGGTTCAACAACCTCCTACATAAATAAAATCTATGTCACGTTGGTCGGCATAATTTTCATAAACAACAAATGAACCGATAGTTATGAAAAGATAATATATACCACATCTGAATCATAGACAGGACGAGGGCCGACGGGGGCGGATACCAAAACCATCGCACTATATAAGATGCAATAATAAAAGTAAGAAAATAATACAAGTATCTATCTAAACATACAAGTAAGAATATTTTTTCTTTCAGAAAGAAGATAAGAACAAGAGGCTCACCACGGTGGTGCCGGCGATGAGATCGGTGCGGGTGATCGACGGCGGTGAAGACGGGTACGGGGCGTGACGGACTGCTAAACCTAGACAAATATTAAGGAAAATGGAGCTTGGAGGTTGAGCTTGGAGAGGAGAAAGCTTAAGTAGTGTGGCTCGGGCATTCCATCGAACACCTTGTGTGCATAGGAGATGAGCTAGAGCACCACCAAGCCCTCTCCCCCTCGGCTGCCAGAAAAAACAGAGTAGTGTGCTCTGCTCTTACGCGAGGGGGTATATATAGGCACCTCATTGGTCCCGGTTGGAGGCTTGAACCGGGACTAAAGGGCAGCCTTGGGTCCCGGTTCGTGGAACCAACCGGGACCAATGGTGGTGGGCCAGGAGCGAGGCCCATTGGTCTGGTTCGTCCGGCCGGCCCCCGGGGCTCACGAACCGGGTCCAATGCCTTCATTGTTCCCGGTTCTGGATTGAACCGGGACTAATGGGCTGACCCGGCCTGGACCAATGCCCCCTTTTCTACTAGTGTTAGCACTACGACTTCCTGACTGTCTTCTACAAAAGGGTTTGCTCGGCTCCGGCGAGGAAGGATGGTGACGGTGGCATGTCTTAGGTTTGTTCTAGTGTTTGTAATCATCACTAAGTGGTCAATGGACCTCAGTTGTGATTTTTGTTACTTGTAGGGAGCTTTGTATGGCTCTGCATATTATTAATAGGTTAGAGGACTAACAAATAATAATAATAATAATAATAATAATAATAATAATAATAATAAATTGATGGTCAACTAGCATGCACTGCTTTTGGCTTGCGATAGGCAGAGTATGCGATGTTAAAGTGCTTCTTCGAATCGAGAGCAAAATGGGCCAAGTAATTGCAATTTGGACATGAGAGAAAAATAACAATGAATTAGATACATTTTCAGATCAGTACAGGTAAGCTCCAAAGCTTGGAGTATCGTGTACAAATGCACAAGTCAACGTTGTTCATTTGTGTAAAGGCTAGCGCTCTATTGTTTTTTGTTTTGTTTTGTCAGATCGGTATGTACGTAGCTTGTAATAGGATTCTTATGATATATAAATGAGATACATATTACAGTGGAAAAATAAAAAGCACAAGCCACCATCAATTTAATAGATGTAGAGGTCACAACGGCGTATGCTCCAGATGGCGTGCCTTCGACGCAGATCAAACGCACTATGCAGTCCACAAACTCTCAATTTTTCTGGATAAGAATTTGTGTAGCAATATGTCATGGCAGCAGGTCTCTGGCGGCGTCATGTCACTCTCAATTTTTCGTATTTTCGTCTGCCTAGATTTTTTTTGGACTTTATGTATGGTGTAATGGGTGTCTCAGTAGCCAACTATTGTATGGTTCAAATACTTGGATCGACCATACGAGGTGGTCCATGTCTTAAGCAAGTCAAGCTCCGGTGCACCAAAAACGTCCTCGTCAATGACAACCTTCAAAAAGGCAGGAATATTACTAATATTTGCAACCAGTAAATGGTTTGTGATAAATATCCCAGAAGGTAGCCCACAATTTACAGGTCATATTATTGCTAATATCTCTACCTAATAATAAAGCATGCAGGGTTTCTGGTCGTACGTTGTCGCCACTTTTACAAAATAGTCCATGTGAATTTTTTTATTCAACCCACACTCTAGATTTGCTACCCTTGAGAAATAAAAGAAGAATTCAAAAAAAAAAGCAAAGACCTAGGGACACCAGCACTAGTAGAAAAAGGGTCAAACGTGAAGCACATTAGTGCCGGTTTGTATTAGAGCCGGCACAAATGTACACATTAGTGCCGGTTCCAACGGCTAGCCTTTAGCACCGGTTCGTGGCTAACCTTTAGCACCGGTTCGCGCACGAACCCGTATTAATGAGGGTGGTGGCAGGATGTTGTCGATCTGGGCCCTCTCCAAGCATTTTAGTACCGGTTCGTGCTAACTAACCGTACTAATGAGGGTGGTGGCAGGATGTTGTCGATCTGGCCCCTCTCTGAAGATTTTAGTACGGTTCGTGCCACGAACCGGTACTATAAGTCCTCCCGATATAAACCCTTCGTCCAGCTCGCTCTGTTCTCCCCCTTTCCCTCTCCTCTCTCTCTCTGTTCTTCCTCTTCTCCCTCGAGCTCATCACACATTTTGCCCAAAATTTGTCAAGATTTGAAGGCCCCATCCATTCAAGTGATCACAAAGGTTAGCAACTTTGTCCTTTCATCTCTCATTGCTAGATTAGCTCTTGCATTGGTTTATATAGTTATTAATTTATGAGTTTAGTAATTTGGGAGGAAATATATATATGTGCTAGTATTTGATTTATATGCAATTTGAGGTCAAAATAACACTTAGTTTGCATATGTAGGTGTGGTTTACTTAGTGCCTTCTAAATCTCTGTCAGAACCACCGTCGATCGCCTCGCATCTGTCTCCGTCGCCGGCACCACCTTGTGGTGAGCCTCTTGTTCATGAAATTTTATATAAAACATTGATGTTTGTGTGATTTGGATATATAGTTACTCGTATAATAATTATCTTACCCGTACGTTGTTTGTTATATATAGTGAAGGAAATATGCCCTAGAGGCAATAATAAAGTTATTATTTATTTCCTTATTTCATGATAAATGTTTATTATTCATGCTAGAATTGTATTAACCGGAAACATAATACATGTGTGAATACATAGACAAACATATAGTCACTAGTATGCCTCTACTTGACTAGCTCATTAATCAAAGATGGTTATGTTTCCTAACCATAGACATGTGTTGTTATTTGATTAATGGGATCACATCATTAGGAGAATGATGTGATTGACATGACCCATTCCGTTAGCCTAGCACTTGATCGTTTAGTATATTGCTATTGCTTTCTTCATGACTTATACATGTTCCGGTAACTATGAGATTATGCAACTCCTGCCACGGAGGAACACTTTGGTGCTACCAAACGTCACAACGTAACTGGGTGATTATAAAGGAGTACTACAGGTGTCTCCAAAGGTACATGTTGGGTTGGCGTATTTCGAGATTAGGTTTTGTCACTCCGATTGTCGGAGAGGTATCTCTAGGCCTTCTCGGTAATACACATCACATAAGCCTTGCAAGCATTGCAACTAATAAGTTAGTTGCGAGATGATGTATTACGGAACGAGTAAAGAGACTTGCCGGTAACGAGATTGAACTAGGTATTGGATACCGACGATCGAATCTCGGCAAGTAACATACCGATGACAAAGGGAACAACGATGTTGTTATGCGGTTTGACCGATAAAGATCTTCGTAGAATATGTAGGAGCCAATATGGGCATCCAGGTTCCGCTATTGGTTATTGACCAAGAATAGTTCTAGGTCATGTCTACATAGTTCTCGAACCCGTAGGGTCCGCACGCTTAAGGTTACGATGACAGTTTTATTATGAGTTTATGAGTTTTGATGTACCGAAGGAGTTCGGAGTCCCGGATGAGATCGGGGACATGACGAGGAGTCTCAAAATGGTCGAGACGTAAAGATCGATATATTGGACGACTATATTCGGAGTTCGGAAAGGTTCCGAGTGATTCGGGTATTTTTCGGAGTACCGGAGAGTTACGGGAATTCGCCGGGGAGTATATGGGCCTTATTGGGCCATACGGGAATAGAGGAGAAAGGCCGAAAGGAAGGAGGCGCGCAGCCCCCCTCTGGTCCGAATTGGACAAGGGTGTGGCCCCTTTCCTTCCTCCTCTCCCCTCTTTCCCCTCCAACAAGGAAGGAGGGAGTCCTACTCCCGGTGGGAGTAGGACTCCCCTTGGCGCGCCTCCTCCTAGGCCGGCCGCCCCTCCCCCTTGCTCCTTTATATACGGGGGCAGGGGGGCACCCCATGACACACAAGTTGATCTACGGATCGTTCCTTAGCCGTGTGCGGTGCCCCCTCCACCATATTCCACTTCGGTCATATCGTCGCGGAGCTTAGGCGAAGCCCTGCGCCGGTGGAGCATCATCATCGCCACCACGCCGTCGGTCGACGGAACTCATCCCGATGCTTTGCTGGATCGGAGCCCGGGATCGCCATCGAGCTGAACGTGTGCTGAACTCGAAGGTGCCGACGCTCGGTACTTGGATCGGTCGGATCGTGAAGACGACGACTACATCAACAGCGTTGTCATAACGCTTCCGCCACGGTCTCACGAGGGCGTGGACAATACTCTCCCTCTCGTTGCTATGTCATCACCATGATCTTGCGTGTGCGAGGGAAATTTTGAAATTACTACGTTCCCCAACAGTGGCATCCGAGCCTAGGTTTTATGCGTTGATGTTATATGCACGAGTAGAACACAAGTGAGTTGTGGGCGATACAAGTCATACTGCTTACCAGCATGTCATACTTTGGTTCGGCGGTATTGTGAGATGAAGCGGCCCGGACCGACATTACGCGTACGCTTACGCGAGACTGGTTTCACCGCTGCGAGCACTCGTTGCTTAAAGGTGACTGGCGGGTGTCTGTCTCTCTCACTTTAGTTGAACCGAGTGTGGCTACGCCCGGTCCTTGCGAAGGTTAAAACAGCACCAACTTGACAAACTATCGTTGTGGTTTTGATGCGTAGGTAAGAACGGTTCTTGCTCAGCCCGTAGCAGCCACGTAAAACTTGCAACAACAAAGTAGAGGACGCCTAACTTGTTTTTGCAGGGCATGTTGTGATGTGATATGGTCAAGACGTGATCCTATATTTTATTGTATGAGACGATCATGTTTTGTAACCGAGTTATCGGCAACTGGTAGGAGCCATATGGTTGTCGCTTTATTGTATGAAATGCAAAATCCATGTAATTGCTTTACTTTATCACTAAGCGGTAGCGATAGTCGTAGAAGCAATAGTTGGCGAGACGACAACGATGCTACGATGGAGATCAAGGTGTCGCGCCGGTGACGATGGTGATTACGACGGTGCTTCGGAGATGGAGATCACAAGCACAAGATGATGATGGCCATATCATATCACTTATATTGATTGCATGTGAAGTTTATCCTTTATGCATCTTATCTTGCTTTGATTGACGGTAGCATTTTAAGATGATCTCTCACTAAAAATTATCAAGACGTGTTCTCCCTGAGTATGCACCGTTGCCAAAGTTCGTCGTGCCGAGACACCACGTGATGATCGGGTGTGATAAGCTCTACGTCCATCTACAACGGGTGCAAGCCAGTTTTGCACACGCGAAATACTCAGGTTAAACTTGACGAGCCTAGCATATGCAGATATGGCCTCGGAACACGGAGACCGAAAGGTCGAGCGTGAATCATATAGTAGATATGATCAACATAGTGATGTTCACCATTGAAAACTACTCCATCTCACGTGATGATCGGTTATGGTTTAGTTGATTTGGATCACGTGATCACTTAGATGACTAGAGAGATGCCTATCTAAGTGGGAGTTCTTAAGTAATATGATTAATTGAACTTTAACTTATCATGAACTTAGTCCTGGTAGTATTCTGCAAATTATGTTGTAGATCAATAGCTCGCGTTGTTGCTTCCCTATGTTTTTGCTTCCCTATGTTTTTATATATGTTCCTAGAGAAAATTGTGTTGAAAGATGCTAGTAGCAATGATGCGGATTGGATCCGTGATCTGAGGTTTATCCTCATTGCTGCACAGAAGAATTATGTCCTTAATGCACCGCTAGGTGACAGACCTATTGCAGGAGCAGATGCAGACGTTATGAACGTTTGGCTAGCTCAATATGATGACTACTTGGTAGTTTAGTGCACCATGCTTAAACGGCTTAGAATCGGGACTTCAAAGACGTTTTGAACGTCATGGACCATATGAGATGTTCCAGGAGTTGAAGTTAATATTTCAGCAAATACCCGAGTTGAGAGATATGAAGTCTCCAACAAGTTCTATAGCTAAAAGATGGAGGAGAATCGCTCAACTAGTGAGCATGTGCTCAGATTGTCTGGGTACTTCAATCGCTTGAATCAAGTGGGAGTTAATCTTCCAGATAAGATAGTGATTGACAGAATTCTCTAGTCACCATCACTAAGTTACTAGAACTTCGTGATGAACTATAGTATGCAAGGGATGACGAAAACGATTCCCGAGCTCTTCGTGATGTTGAAATCGACGAAGGTAGAAATCAAGAAAGAGCATCAAGTGTTGATGATTGACAAGACCACTAGTTTCAAGAAAAAGGGCAAAGGGAAAGAAAGGGGAACTTCAAGTAGAATGACAAGCAAGTTGTCACTCCCACGAAGAAACCAAAGCTGAACCAAAGCTTGAAACTGAGTGCTTACACTGCATAGGAAATGGTCACTGGAAACGGAAATACCCCAAATATTTGGTGGATAAGAAGGATGGCAAAGTGAACAAGGGTATATTTGATATACAGGTTATTGATGTGTGCTTTACTAGTGTTTATAGTAGCCCTGAGTATTTGATACTTGTTCGGTTGCTAAGATTAGTAACTCAAAATAGGAGTTCTGAGAATAAACAGAGACTAGTTGAAGGGGAAGTGACGATGAGTGTTGGAAGTAGTTCCAAGATTGATATGATCATCATCGCACACTCCCTATACTATCGGGATTAGTGTTTATAGTAGCCCCTGAGTATTTGATACTTGTTCGGTTGCTAAGATTAGTAACTCGAAACAGGAGTTACGAATAAATGAAACTAGTTGAAGGGAAGTGACAATGACTGTTGGAAGTAGTTCCAAGATTGATATGATCATCATCGCACACTCCCTATACTATCGGGATTAGTGTTGAACCTAAATAAATGTTATTTGGCGTTTGCATTGAGCATGAATATGATTTGATCATGTTTATTGCAATACGGTTATTCATGTAAGTTAGAGAATAATTATTGTTCTGTTTACATGAATAAAACCTTCTATGGTCATACACCCAATGAAAATGGTTTGTTCGATCTCGATCGTGTGACACACATATTCATAATATTGAAACCAAAAGATGTAAAGTTAATAATGATAGTGCAATTTATTTGTGGCACTGCCGTTTGGGTCATATCGGTGTAAAACGCATGAAGAAACTCCATACTGATGTGCTTTTGGAATCACTTGATTATGAATCACTTGGTACTTGCGAACCGTGCCTCATGGGCAAGATGACTAAAACGCCGTTCTCCGGAACTATGGAGCGAGCAACTAATTTGTTGGAAATCATACATACCGATGTATGCGATCCGATGAGTGTTAAGGCTTGCGGCGTGTATCGTTATTTTCTGACCTTCACAGATGATTTGAGCAGATATGGGTATATCTACTTGATGAAACATAAGTCTGAAATAATTGAAAGGATCAAAGAAATTCAGAGTGAAGTGGAAAAATCATCGTAACAAGAAAATAAAGTTTCTGCGATCTGATCACGGAGACGAATATTTGAGTTACGAGTTTGGTCTTCAATTAAAACAATGTGGAATAGTTTCACAACTCACGCCACCTGGAACACCACAACGTTATGGTGTGTCCGAACGTCGTAACCGCACTTTATTGGATATGGTGCGATCTATGATGTCTCTTATTGATTTACCATTATCGTTTTGGGGTTATGCATTAGAGACAGCTGCATTCACGTTAATAGGGAACCGTCTAAATCCGTTGAGATGACACCGTATGAACTATGGTTTCACAGTAAACCTAAGCTGTCATTTCTTAAAGTTTGGAGTTGTGATGCTTATGTGAAAAAGTTTTCACCTGATAAGCTCGAACCCAAATTGGAGAAGTGCGTCTTCATAGAATACCCAAAGGTAACTATTGGGTACACCTTCTATCACAGATCCGAAGGCAAGTTATTCGTTGATAAGATGGATCCTTTCTAGAGAAGAAGTTTCTCTCGAAAGAAGTGAGTGGGAGGAAAGTAGAACTTGATGAGGTAAGTGTACCTTCTCCCTTATTGGAAAGTAGTTCATCACAGAAATCAGTTCCGGTGATTCCTACACCAATTAGTGAGGAAGTTAATGATGATGATCATGAAACTTCAGATCAAGTTGCTACCAAACCTCGTAGGTCTTCCAGAGTAAGATCCGCACCAGAGTGGTACGGTAATCATGTTCTAGAAGTCATGTTACTAGACCATGATAAACCTACGAACTATGAGGAAGTGATGATGAGCCCAGATTCCGTGAAATGGCTTGAGGCCATAAAATCTGAGATAGGATCCATATATAAGAACAAAGTGTGGACTTTGGTTGACCTGCTCGATGATCAGCAAGTCAAGTTAAATAAATGGATCTTCAAGAGGAAGACGGACACTGATAGTAGTGTTACTATCTACAAAGCTTGACTTGTTGCAAAAGGTTTTTGACAAGCTCAAGGTGTTGAATACGATGAGATTTTCTCACTCGTAACAATACTTAAGTCTGTCCGAATCATGTTAGCAATTGCCACATTTTATGAAATCTGCCAAAAGGATGTCAAAACTGCATTCCTTTATGGATTTATTAAAGAAGAGTTGTATATGATGCAACCAGAAGGTTTTGTCAATCCTAAAGGAGCTAACAAAATGTGCAAGCTCCAGCAATCCATCTATGGACTGGTGCAAGCATCTCAGAGTTGGAATACACGCTTTGATAAGTTGATCAAAGCATATAGTTTTATCAGACTTTGGTGAAGCCTGTATTTACAAGAAAGTGAGTGGGAGCACTACAACATTTCTGATAAGTATATGTGAATGACATATTGTTGATCGGAAATAATGTAGAATTATTCTGCAAAGCATAAAGGAGTATTTGAAAGGAGTTTTTCAAAGAAGGACCTCGGTGAAGTTGCTTACATATTGAGCATCAAGATCTATTGAGATAGATCAAGACGCTTGATAAGTTTTTTCAATAAGTACATACCTTGTCAAGATTTTGAAATAGTTCAAAATGGAACAGTCAAAGAAAGAGTTCTTGCCTGTGTTGCAAAGGTGTGAAATTGAGTAAAGACTCAAATCCCGACGACGACAGAAAATAGAAAAGAGAATGAAAGTCATTCCCTATGCCTCAGTCATAGGTTCTATAAAGTATGCTATGCTATGTACCAGACCTATTGTATACCTTGCTCTGAATTTGACAAGGGAGTACAATAGTGATCTAGGAGTAGATCACTGGACATTGGTCAAGAAAATCATTGGTGAGGACTAAGGAAATATTTCTCGATTATGGAGGTGATAAAAAGGCCGCCCGTGTAAAGAGTTACATCGATGCAAGCTTTTTACACTGATCCAGATGACTCTAAGTCTCAATCTGGATACATATTGAAAGTGGGAGCAATTAGCTAGAGTAGCTCCGTGCAGAGCATTGTAGACATAGAATATTTGCAAAATACATACGGCTCTGAATGTGACAGACCCATTGACTAAGCTTCTTTCACGAGCAAAACATGATCATACCTTAGTACTCTTTGGGTGTTAATCACATAGAGATGTGAACTAGATTATTGATTCTAGTAAACCCTTTGGGTGTTGGTCACATGACGATGTGAACTATGGGTGTTGATCACATACAGATGTGATATTAGTGTTGAATCACATGATGATGTGAACTAGATTATTGACTCTAGTGCAAGTGGGAGACTGAAGGAAATATGCCCTAGAGGCAATAATAAAGTTATTATTTATTTCCTTATTTCATGATAAATGTTTATTATTCATGCTAGAATTGTATTAACCGGAAACATAATACATGTGTGAATACATAGACAAACATATAGTCACTAGTATGCCTCTACTTGACTAGCTCATTAATCAAAGATGGTTATGTTTCCTAACCATAGACATGTTTTGTTATTTGATTAATGGGATCACATCATTAGGATAATGATGTGATTGACATGACCCATTCCGTTAGCCTAGCACTTGATCGTTTAGTATATTGCTATTGCTTTCTTCATGACTTATACATGTTCCGTAACTATGAGATTATGCAACTCCGTTTACGGAGGAACACTTTGGGTGCTACCAAACGAAACAACGAATCGGGTGATTATAAAGGAGTACTACAGGTGTCTCCAAAGGTACATGTTGGGTTGGCGATTTGAGATTAGGTTTTGTCACTCCGATTGTCGGAGAGGTATCTCTAGGCCTTCTCGGTAATACACATCACATAAGCCTTGCAAGCATTGCAACTAATAAGTTAGTTGCGAGATGATGTATTACGGAACGAGTAAAGAGACTTGCCGGTAACGAGATTGAACTAGGTATTGGATACCGACGATCGAATCTCGGGCAAGTAACATACCGATGACAAAGGGAACAACGTATGTTGTTATGCGGTTTGACCGATAAAGATCTTCGTAGAATATGTAGGAGCCAATATGGGCATCCAGGTTCCGCTATTGGTTATTGACCAAGAATAGTTCTAGGTCATGTCTACATAGTTCTCGAACCCGTAGGGTCCGCACGCTTAAGGTTACGATGACAGTTTTATTATGAGTTTATGAGTTTTGATGTACCGAAGGAGTTCGGAGTCCCGGATGAGATCGGGGACATGACAAGGAGTCTCGAAATGGTCGAGACGTAAAGATCGATATATTGGACGACTATATTCGGAGTTCGGAAAGGTTCCGAGTGATTCGGGTATTTTTCAGAGTACCGGAGAGTTACGGGAATTCGCCGGGGAGTATATGGGCCTTATTGGGCCATACGGGAATAGAGGAGAAAGGCCGAAAGGAAGGAGGCGTGCAGCCCCCCTCTGGTCCTAATTGGACAAGGGGTGCGGCCCCCTTTTCCTTCCTCCTCTCCCCCTCTTTCCCCCTCCAACAGTGGGAGTAGGACTCCCCTTGGCGCGCCTCCTCCTAGGCCGGCCGCCCCCTCCCCCTTGCTCCTTTATATACGGGGGCAGGGGGGCACCCCATGACACACAAGTTGATCTACGGATCGTTCCTTAGCCGTGTGCGGTGCCCCCCTCCACCATATTCCACTTCGGTCATATCGTCGCGGAGCTTAGGCGAAGCCCTGCGCCGGTGGAGCATCATCATCGTCACCACGCCGTCGTCTTGTGGAACTCATCCCGATGCTTTGCTGGATCGGAGCCCGGGATCGTCATCGAGCTGAACGTGTGCTGAACTCGGAGGTGCCGACGTTCGGTACTTGGATCGGTCGGATCGTGAAGACGTCGACTACATCAACAGCGTTGTCATAACGCTTCGCCACGGTCTCACGAGGGTACGTGGACAATACTCTCCCCTCTCGTTGCTATGTCATCACCATGATCTTGCGTGTGCGTAGGAAATTTTTCAAATTACTACGTTCCCCAACATATAGTGCCATGGTTTTGATATCCGTCCCCGTCGGCCCTCGTCCTTGTTATGATTCGGATGTGCTATATTCTCTTTTAAAACTATTTGTTGCATTTCGTGTTTATGACAAATTATGCCCATCAAGTTGACATAGATATTTTTATCTAGGAGGTATGTGAACCGGAAATTCCAACCGACCCTATTGTCGAGAGGTTAAATTTAGTTGAAAGAGAAAACAAGTACTTGAAAGAAAAATTGAAAAGAATTGAGGGGGAGAAGATGGAATTGGAGTTGCATGTTGCCGATGTCGTCGATGATCACAAGATCAAGATGGAGAAAATGCGCTTGAAGATTAGAAAGATTAGAAAATATGCCATCGATAGTGAGGCTTGGTATCATTATGCTGTTGGATCAATTGTTACCTTAGTTGCGATCTTGATCGCATTTGTTGTTGCATTTAAATGCTTTAGCTAGAGAGTTATTTGTTTGTTGCATTTAAGTGTTGTATGAACTTTATGTATGAACTTGTATTAATTTGGTCTATTCGGTGTTGTGTAATGAAGATGAGCCGCAATGGATGTACGATGACCGATGCTCTCCCTAGTTCGTTGAGGGCGTGCATTACTTTTTGCTTGCGGCTGAGGCAAACAAGCGGGCGGATGGTTTTATGCCTTGTCCATGTGCTGGCTGTAAGAATGGTCGCAATTACTCTCGCCAAGAACCATTCACGCCCACTGTTTGAGTCTGGTTTCATGCCCCACTATAATGTTTGGACCAAGCACGGAGAAAGAGGGGTTATGATGGAAGACAATGAAGAAGAAGAGGACGACGACAGCTATCCTGGCCATGGGTTCCCTGAATACGATGATACAACAATGGGGAAGAAGCTGAGCCGGTAATGCGGAAGAAGCTGGGCGGCAATGCGGGAAGAAGCTGAAGAAGAGGCATCGATGAGCCCGTTGATGATCTAGGTCGGGCCATTGCCGATGCAAAGAGAAACTGCGCAAGTGATTTGGAGAAGAAGAAGTTGCAGCGCATGTTAGAGGATCACAAAAATTGTTGTACCCGAATGCGTGAGGTGACAAGAAAAAGCTGGGCACCATAATCGAATTGCTGCAATGGAAGGCGAGAATGGTGTATCGACAAGGGATTTGGAAAGTTCTGGTAATGATAAAGGATATGCTTCCAAAGGACAACGAATTGCCCGAGAGTACGTACGAAGCAAAGAAGGCTGTCTGCCCTCTAGGGTTAGAGGTGCAGAAGATACATGCATGCCCTAATGATTGCATCCTCTACCGCGGTGAGTACGAGGATTTGAACGATTGCCCGGTATGTGGTGCATTGCGCTATAAGATCAGCCGCGATGAGCATGGTGATTTCGAGGGCGAGCGCCCCAGGAAGAAGATTCCTGCCAAGGTGATGTGGTATTCTCCTATAATACCATGGTTGAAACGTTTGTTCCAAAACAAAGAGCATGCCAAGGCGATGCGATGGCACAGAGAAGACCGTAAGAAAGACGGAAAGTTGAGAGTACCCGCTGACGGGTCGCAGTGGAGAAAAATCGAAAGAAAGTACGGGAAGGAGTTTGCAGATGACGCAAGGAGCGTATGGTTTGGTCTAAGCGCAGATGGCATTAATCCTTTTGGGGAGCAGAGCAGCAACCATAGCACCTGGCCTGTGACTCTATGTTTGTATAACCTTCCTCCTTGGTTGTGCATGAAGCGGAAGTTCATTATGATGCCAGTGCTCATCCAAGGCCCTAAGCAACCCGGCAACGACATTGATGTGTACCTAAGGCCATTAGTTGAAGAACTCTTACAACTATGGAATGGAACAGGTGTACGTGCGTGGGATGAGCACATGGGGGAAGAATTTGACCTAAAGGCGTTGCTGTTCGTGACCATCAATGATTGGCCTGCTCTCAGTAACCTTTCAGGACAGACAAACAAGGGATACCGCGGATGCACGCACTGTTTGGATGATACCGACAATATATATTTGAATAGTTGTATGAAGAATGTGTACCTGGGACATCGTCGATTTCTTCCGAGCAGGCATCCCGTAAGAAAGAAAGGCAAGCATTTCAAAGGTGAGGCGGATCATCGGACGAAGCCTCGCCACCGCATTGGTGCTGATGTACATGATATGGTCAAGGATTTGAAGGTGATATTTGGAAAGGTCTGGCGGACAACCTGTTCCAAAGGACGCCGACGGACGCGCACCGATGTGGAAGAAGAAATCTATATTTTGGGACCTGCCATATTGGAAAGACCTAGAGGTCCGCTCCGCAATCGACGTGATGCACTGACGAAGAATCTTTGCGTGACCTGCTTGGCTTCTTGGGCGTGTATGGGAAGACAAAAGATACACCGAGGCACGGAGGACCAGCAACGTATGCACGGAGAAGACGACATATATCAGGGTCATGCAAGCTACGCCTTACCAAAGAAGAGAAGGAAATCTTCTTTGAATGCCTGCTCGATATTAAGGTACCGTCGGCTTCGTCGAATATAAAGGGAATAATAAACATGGCAGAGAAAAGTTCCGAACCTAAAGTCTCACGACTGCCACGTGATTATGACGCAACTGCTTCCGGTTGCATTGAGGGGCTTCTACCGAAAACGCTCGATTAGCCATTTTGAAGCTATGTGCATTTCTCAATGCAATCTCTCGAAGGTAATCGCCCCAGAAATCATACCAAGGTTCTGAGAATGATTTGATGCAATGTCTTGTCAGTTTCGAGTTGGTGTTCCCACCATCCTTCTTCAACATCATGACGCACGTCCTAGTTCACCTATGCGAAGAGATTAACGTTTTGGGTCCTGTATTTCTACACAATATGTTCCCCTTTGAGAGGTTCATGAGAGTCTTAAAGAAATATGTTCATAACCGTGCTAGGCCAGAAGGAAGCATCTCCAAGGGCCATCAAAATGAGGAGGTGATTGAGTTTTTTATTGACTTTATTCCTGACCTTAAGCCGATTGGTGTTCCTGAATCGCGGCATAAGGGCAGACTGGATGGAAAAGACATGCTAGGAGGGGAACAAATAATATGTATGGACGGACATTCTCTCACTGAAGCACACTACACAGTTCTACAGAATTCCGCCTTGGTGGCTCCGTATATGGATGAACACAAGAATTTGCTACGCTCCAAACACCCGGAGCGGTCTGATGACTGGATTACACGTGAACAAACCAGGAGTTTCGCAAGCTGGTTGCAGACACGTACCATGCATGACACCTCTATTGAAGATGACCTGTACTTGCTGTCCCAGTTACCATCTTCGAATATAATGACTTTCAAAGGGTACGAGATAAATAGTAATACATTTTACACGATCGCCCAAGATAAGAAAAGCACCAACCAAAACAGTGGTGTCCGTTTTGATGCAGAAACCAAGACGGGAAAGGAAACATATTATGGTTATATACAGGACATATGGGAACTTGACTATCGACGTGGTTTAAAGGTCCCTTTGTTTCGTGCAAATGGGTCAATATGACACGAGGCGGGTAACGGAAGACCCGCGAGACGGAATGACAACAGTGGATCTCAACAATCTTGCGATGCAGACGAACCATTCGTCCTAGCCAATGATGTGGCACAGGTTTTCTATGTGAAGGACATGTCTACCAAGCCAAGAAAAGAAAAGATAAGGAAGCGAATGCATCGTACGATGAGCCAAAGCGGCACATAGTTCTTTCTGGGAAGAGAAACATCGTGGGAGTGGATGACAAGACAGACAAGTCAGAAGATTATGAAAAGTTTGATGAAATTTCTCCATTTACAGTGAATATTGACCCGAGCATCCCGTTAAATGATGAAGATTTTCCATGGTTACGCGCAAAGGACACACGCTGAAGAAAAAGTTTCACACCCAAAGATCTGGGATGTGATCGGCTTCACTATCATCACTTTCTTCGTGTTTCACACCCGAGGGGAATCTCTGTAATAGTTAGGGTAGTTATGTGTTTTGGCATTTGAAACGCGAAGAAATTTCATGTGCAAACAAATTCTTTCATGCCTTTACTGATTTTTAAAGTTAAATTATTCACAAACTAGTGATTCACACTAATTTCAAATAATTCAAAATTTAAACTATTCAAATTTGAAAACTACGGGCACTAACAGAAAGTTTGTAATTTTTGTACCTAAAGCAAAAATATTCACAAAGAAACTCTAAATACACAAAAAAACAACACAAAAATAAATAAAGCAAAAAAGCCCACCTACTAGGCCGTGAGCGGCCTGCATACGACTAGAAGCAACCTGTTGTTGGGCCGGGATGCAGGCCGCAAAGGCCAAGTGGGCCACAGGACAACAAAGAACACGAGGCCCAGTGGGCCTGCTTTGGAGAGGAGCTCGAGAGAGCGACCGCGACGAGGTTTATAAACCAGTGCGGTCGCCCCTCGGCTAGCGAGTGGGACTAAACTTGCCGCACCGCACCTGCCCCAGCGCACCCCCTTTAGTACCGGTTGGAGCCACCAACCGGTACTAAAGAGGGGCCTTTAGTACCGGTTTGTGCCACCACCCGGTACTAAAGGGGGTCGCTTCCCACTGCTTGGGCTGGCCAAAACAGACCTTTAGTACCGGTTGGTGGCTCCAACCGGTACTAAAGGTGCCTTCTATATATACAACACATCGAAAAATTTCATTCTTCCTCTGTTTCTTCCTCTGTTTCCCCATTGAACCCGCCGCCCGATCGATCGACGCCGTCATCGACCCGTCGCCGTCGCCGCTTCCGTCGCCGCCGCCGCCCCGTCCCGTCGCCGTCGCCGCCCGTCCCGTCGCCGCCCGGGCCCGTCCCGTCGCGCCGTGCCCCTACGTCGCCGCCCCCGCGCGTCACGCCCCGGCCCGTCGCTGCCCCCGGCCGTCGCCCAACTGTGAGCTCTCCCCCTCTAACCCCTCTCCCTCGCCCCTGGCGGCCACCATGGGCGCCGCCCCTCCCCGAGCCCATATACACACACACAAGCATGATGAACACACACACACATACACGTATATATGTATGAATGCATGTATATATTAGTATATACGTATTTTGTATGTTTAATTAGTTTAGATTTTTTAGATTATTGTTTTTTCACTAGTATATATGTAATAAATGCATGTTAGATGGATATAATTAGTGTTTAATTAGTATGGAATTTTTTTTATATAATGTTGTTTTTCTGTTTTTTAATGGATGTATAGAAATTGTTTTTTCTATTTTTAGTGTTAGATGCTTAATTAGTATGAAATAGTATATAGATTTTGAAATAGTAGAAATGTTAGAAATTTTAGTTATCAAAATCCAA
Organism: Aegilops longissima; assembly: GCA_021605205.1. NCBI lineage: Eukaryota > Viridiplantae > Streptophyta > Magnoliopsida > Poales > Poaceae > Aegilops > Aegilops longissima. The sequence goes on from CM038677.1 coordinate 807,360,207, forward strand.
TCATTAAAAAAATATTATTTTTTGCGGGCATATAGCTAGTATTTGCTCTCGACGATGCCCGGCCCGCATCCTCGCCGTCGACCTGTCCGTGACGACGTCCAGCCGCCCATGTCCGGACTGGCTCACTGGCTGGCACTGGGAGGTGCTGCCTGGAGGGGCGCGCCGCTTGATGAGGAACCCGGCCCCGGGTCCCGTCGTCGACCCGATCTCGTTTGGTGGCGTTAGCGTGGGCCAGTCTCGGTGCGGAGGGACCCGCCCCGCCGGAGGAGGTACGTCGCCGTGTCGTGGAGGAGGACGAGCACGCCCATCGCTACATGGTTGCGTTAGAGGCGGCAGGTTCTCCAATACCGGCAAGTATCTTGAGGATCTCACTTCAGCTATGATCCCGTGAGGGTTCCTTCTCTTTGGGTGTCCACCGCCATGACGCAGGAACCGCGAGTGTCCTAGATTCTTCTGTAGTATTCGATCTTTAATTAGCTAGCCAGTGATGTACTATTCAATATTATATATTATTCGAGACGATGTATTCGAGATTGTATCTATTATTCTAGACGAAGTATTCGAGATTATATCTATTATTCGAGACGATGTAATTTGAATACTAAATTGTTTTATATTTCTTTTGAATTAGTTAAATAAAAGCTATGATGAGATAATACCGACAGAGAGGAGAACATACCATGTTCGATATGATACGCGGGCCAGATGATAATCAGAATGAAGAAGATTATGACGGCTCCGAATTTCTAAACAACACCGGAGAGGGTGATATGATATTCGATCGCGACGACCGAATTGATGAAGTCATGAACTACGATTATGACGATGACGAAGAACATGTTGATCCTGAAACAACAAAGACCGGCGAGGTATATATATTTATATAAGCAGGTTTCTGGTGATCATCACATGTTTTAAATGACTTGAAGATATATTAACGAATCGATCTTTGTTCTTTCAGCCATCCGGATCGAGCAAATCTTCGGCAAAAGGACGAAACGAGGCCCGAACAAAAGTTGAAGGAGGGCGAAAGTACAATATCGAGGCAGTCAGACCTAATGGCGAACCATTAGCGCCTAAGAAGATTGCGGACAAGTTCATTCGTCGGCGGAGTTCTTGTGAAGGACCAACTCCGATCTCCCTTCAAGAATGGAGAGAGCCAGCAAAAGACAAAGGACAAAAGGCAAAGAGGACGCTGCTCCACGTCCAGATGTTACTTTTGTCGACAAGAATCAAAAAGATCTGCTTTGGGATACTCTCATGGAACATTTCACCCTACCAGATCATTTCACAGAAGCAGATGTACAGAAAGTCAAGGACGCTGCTCTTAGGAAGATGGCGGTTGCATTCAAGAACCACAAGAATCGTGAATGGGACAAGTACGTCAAGGGAGGAAGGAAGACTCCAGTATTCGAGGGAACACTAGAGAACCAACGTGCTCATTGGGACGATTTCGTGAAATTCAAGGATTCGGAATTAGCTAAGGAACGGTCAAGAATAAACAAGAAGAATGCGAAAAAAGGATAAGTTCCATAAGTGGGGCCGGTGGCTATCGCGGTGGCAATGCCTAAGTGGGATAAGTCTGAGAAAGAGATGGAGGATGCAGGTGCCACTCCGGTTACTAAGAGCTGGCCCCCCAGGGTCAAGACTTGGTTCTATCCGCATGGGGGGGAGTTGGACCCGAAGACAGGCAATGTTTCGACGAGGGCAAGTCTGAAGGGAGCCGACGATGCGATACTTGTTGCAATAGAAGAGGCATGATCGGGGGTGTTCCAGCCCAACAGAGAGAACGACGAGCTTACGCGTGCCCTGGGAAATCCTGAACACCCGGGAAGAACACGAGGCAAGGGCGCTATTCCGTGGTATGAGGTGTTTTCAGACTGGAACAACGACTACAGAACCCGTGCGAGAAAGAAGATTGCGGAGGAGAAGAAGAGGAAGATGGAGGAGGAGCAGAGGAAGCGGGACTATGAACGCCTTCAAGGCCTAGAAGCAAGTCAAGCGGAATTGGCAGTCAAATTCCAGCGGCAGCAGGAGCAGATCGACTCACTTAGCCAGCAAAGGGGTCTCAAAGCATGCAGCAGCTAGCGGATGATCCAGCATTGGATAGCACCGCCCCATCCATGCAGAGAAGCAGCGTGGGTTCCGCCCAGACGACGCAATGCTGGGTAGATACCCGTGGATGACATCACGGAGAACACTAGCTGCGAGCTACACGTCAAAATGAAGAACATATCCATGAAGGTGGCGGACGGAGAAGCTTTTCCAGTTACCCCAAAGCAACCTACCATTGCATCACGATTCCAGAGGGCTATGCTCGTGTCATGGTTGACGAGGTGGTGCAGCCATATTCGGGCTAGAGCTTGACATTCACGGAGGTGAGGACGGCGCTTTCTGAGACGCCAACCATCGATCATCCTATGGAAAAAGATTGCATCATCTTCAAGGCCACCGACACGCGCCATCCGACTCCTCGTCAAGTCCGCCACCGAGTCAGCAGTCTCCCGCTCCGCAAGTCCACCAAGTCCGCAAAGTGTCAGCCACTCCTCCTCCAAGTCCGCAAAGTGTCGCCACCTCCTCCTCCAAGTCCGCCACAGCGTCAGACGCCCTCCTCCTCCAAGTCCGCACAACCTCAGGCCACTCCTCCTCCAAGTCCGCACATCTTCAGCGGCCCTCCTCCTCGCCCAACTCAGCCCGTCGGTCGGCGTCTCCGCCGCCTCAAGCAATCGCAGAAGAGACACCCCGCAGCTATGGTGCGTAGCGGTACGAGTCGAGGTAGTACAGGAAGTACAGGCAGAGGCAAGCGATATAAATATGGTCCAAGCCTCACACCTCTTCCGCAGAGGTCTTATGACAGGTCCGAGGAGGAAATCGCAGCCATATCAAGTCCGAGGTGGAAGCCCATTTTGCACCGAAACCGCCACCGCCGCCAAGGAGAAAGTGCACGAGGAAACGATTGACCACTTCATTCAGATGGCTCAACCACCAGCTCCCAAGCCTGTTGACACAGACTATGAGTGCCACATCGAAGTTAAACCGAGCATGTCTACGAAGGAGGCGAGCTCGGGATCGAGCAAACAAGAAGCAGCTGTCAAAAATGCGGAAAACCATTCCCACTGGGAGAACAGGTGCATAATCGATCCCTCGCTTGTTGTGCCAACAACACGTGATAAAGACCGCGCCCAATATTATTGTGGGCAAACAGTTTACGTCCTGAGGTGGGCAATGTGGTAATAACGGAGGACCATATAATGCAGGCTGAAGTTCTCAAAATCACTGTTGGACAACTCCTCGAGATCGAGCCCATGCCTGTGCTTAGAGAGGATGAAATAAAACGGAAATATGTCCGGGGCCAACCTTTGGTCCATCCAGACAAGGTCAAGAACCTCCCAACGAGAATGTATGAATTGCATCAATGGTACATGAACATTACCAAGATTTCCGATCGATTGTCCCTCATGGTGAATGTCAAGGAGGAGCATTACTTCCATGAGAAAGCTGTGTCCGTTGAGTATTCTAAACTGTTTCAGTTATACAATCAAGACGCACTCGACAAATCTATCGTCAGTTGCTATTGTCTGTAAGTGATTTCTTTCTGTAATTTAAGTCTCAAGCTAGCTGTACTGATCCTTTTGATCAATCATTACCTGTAATTATCCTCACTATATTCTTTTCTGTGGTATTATATGCAGGATGAAGATATATGAAATGAGAAAAGGTGAACGCTTTGGCATTGGGTTCATTGACCCAAACACCGTTAATGAATACACATGGAAAATAAATCCACGTCATCAAAAGGACGTAGAGGACAACATGCTAGAGTTCTTGAAGCGCCTCAAATACAATAAAGATATACTACTTCCTTACAACTTCCAGTGAGTCACACTGTCTTGTACTACAAATTCTCTGTTTTTGCCTACTAGCTAGCTACATGTTTTTGCTTTACATATGCCCGCTTAATTAAGACATGCAAACGTGTGTGCATGCAGATTTCACTGGGTCTTGTGTATCATTAAAGTTGACACCGGAACAGTTGAAATACTGGACTCACTACTCAAAGAAAAAACTGACTATAACATCTTGTTTGGGATAGTCAACAGGTAATTTCAATCATTATTAACTATATATCTCGGCCTATTTAGTTCGTCATTTTCATGATATGAACTATTTAATAACCCCTTTATTCATTTTCTTTGTCAGCGGGCAGGGCTTGGGCAAGGTTCATCAGCGTGACCCGGAGAATGGAAACAAAAGCTTAGATGGTTTCACCCAAGGTAAGTAATTATAGTACTAGCTAGCTAGCTAGCTGCCATCTCTTTAATTATCATGCTTGATTAATTATTATCTGATCAAATTCCATTCTCGTAAAGGCCCTGAAGCAGGAGCAGGGACTGATCTGTGTGCATTCTGCGCTTGCGAGAACATTCGCATGATGGCGTCCAAAGGAGCAGATCTCAAAGACAGGAATGGGTACGCTTGTCAAAACACTATTCACAATTTTACACCATTATCGATATCTAGTCACACAACTAATACACATGCATATTGATCTCCTTCTTAACAGTTCACAGAGGTGCGGAGAAGCTCCTAGAAACGGAGCGCGAGAAGCACTTCAAGAGGAAATAGCGGGATTTTTGCTCGACCAGGTCATAAATCCGAAGGAGAATACTATTACCGCTACACCGCCCCATCGTGCTCAAGGCACCAATTAGGCTAATGCCACTGGCTCAAGGCAACATGCATATGTAGGAGAAATTGTATATAGCTATACATGTGTGTATGTGTGAATTAATTAATATGATGGTTTGTGAGACATTGATGATATATATATATATATATATATATATATATATATATATATATATATATATATATATATATATATATATATATAGGGTTATATATATATGCATAACGTGTACAATGTGTAGTATCGTAAAATACCAGCAAGCGAAAAAGAATTAAATTGATAACACAAATTTAATTGAAAATAAAAATAAAACAAAACCCACAAACATTTAGTACGGTTGATGTTACCAACCGGTACTAAAGGGCTCCGCCCCGGAGCTGCCTCGTGCCACGTGGTTGGCCTTTAGCACCGGTTCGTGCTGAACCGGTACTAAAGGGGGCTTTAGTGACCACACTTTAGTGCGGTTGTGGAACCGGCACTAAAGGGCCTTACGAACCGGTGCTATTGCCTGGTTCTGCACTAGTGCAGCGGCCGAGCCGCCATGGCCGGTGGTGTGGCAGGATCTCGGCGAGGGGAGCGCCATGGCCGGTGGTTGGGCAGGATCTCGGCGGGGAATGCCATGGCGGTGGAGGGGATTCTGCAGTGTGTGGGAGGTGCGGGGGAAGCGGATCCCAGTGGTGGCGGAGCTTCGGGGAGGCGGATCCCGGTGGCGCCGGGCGTAGGCGGCAGGGTCGGGCGCATGGTGCGTACGGGAGGATAATACTTGGTGACAGCCTCGCTGAAAAGAAACTGAGCAGATGCTGCGAGCAACGAGGCGGGGCCAGCAACGAGTAGTGGATACGAAGTTGGAGGAGCCGCAGCGAGCCAGCAAGGCAGGACTGGTTTCTTCTAGACCACATTGATTGTTTGTGGATCCTTCACGTCGCCGTAAAAATCTTCAAGTGTATCAGCATGCCCATATACGTTTATTTTCTGAACTATTTTTTAAGATTCAGTTTGACTCATCTAAACAAAGGTAACTATAGAAGTTATTATATCTTACCACCATGATTTGAACACATTAATAATTCGACGTATGATTGCATTAACTTTGCTTAGTAATAATCATCTAAAAGGATAATAGAGCAAATTACGTCTAACCATGAATTGAGATGCAATAGATTAAGCAAAGATTTAACTGTGACGGAAAATCATGCATATATCGCAATAGAATAGAAAGTTAGAACATCTATACGATAAGGACATCACGGTTAGCATACATGACAGAAGTATGAATGCCTGGACGTTAGACGAAATATACCATATTTTTGTTGTCTGATCAGTATGGTAATCTAAAGATATGGTTGTTCACCCGATTAGCTGACGACGTAAGTTTCGGACTAATGCCCCAAAGAATCCTATTGTTAATTAATCCATCATTTGTGTCATCATCAAACTTTTCATCTACCTGTCCAACCTGATTAATGATAACGGTGTTTGCTTCGCAGCGAAGCACATCAATATTTTTTTCTCCCGTTACAACGCACGGGCATGTTTGCTAGTGATTGAGAAAAGAATCATGATTTCCTTTGGTACACACTTATTGGCTTACCAAAGAAAACTTAATTTTAGGTCCATTGACGAAGGACGAGCGGGCACATTTTTCTTATGTAGGGGAGATTTAAGTTGACCCAGTTTAGAAAATTCACGTGGCAACATTAGTGTGCTTGTACATTTTTCTTACAAGTACAACATTAGTGACGGGGGGCGCTGAGGCGAAGGTGGGAGGTGGCGCGAGCTGGCGAGGCGCAGAGCTGAGGGGCAGGGCGGCGCGACCTATATCTATCTCTTCTGGTTCGGTCTGGTCGCAACGCAAAAAACCATCTTTTTTGCCCTCGAGTAAACAAACGAGCTGAGGTTGGCTGGAAAGCCACCGTACCGGGACAAAAGCGAGTGTGCGGAGGAGAATGGATTTTTGGAATGTAGGTGCATTGGAGGACATTATTTTAAATAGTTTAAGAATTATATTTAAAATTTAAAAAAATCTGAAAAGAATTCTACATGATCATATAGATGGATATTACACACGTGTAAAATTTGGTGATGAAATAAGTAAACATGTGAGCTATGCAAAAGTTGCAAAATGACGATATCTAAGTAGTGAATAAGTAGATCCACTGTTCATCTTTCCAAAATCATGATTTTTTTATTTATGTGTAACTCATATGGTTACTTATTTCATCATCAGAATTTGCACATGTGTAACATTCATCCAGATGAACATGTGGAATTGTTTTCAGAATTTTTTACAGCTCCAAAATACCATTTTTACACTATTCAAAATATTACACCAAAGTGACTTTTTGGTGTGCGGAGTGGAAAAGCAAAGTGACGTCTACAGAGCTACTAGTGCCATTGGGGGAGGGTTACTACTTCCCAAAAGTCACGTCTTGATCTACCTAGCTTCTCCCTCCGTCCGGAAATACTTGTCATCAAAATGGATAAAAGGGGATGTATCTAGACGTAATTTAGTTCTACATACATCTCTTTTGATCCATTTTGATGACAAGTATTTTCGGACGGAGGGAGTATTTCACAAGTGAGGTTTAGTAAAATGAAGGTGCGATCGAGAATCACGGGTAAAGTACACAACCATCTACAGAGTGTATAAAATTAATCATGATTAGTCGTGTCCCCGGTTACGGAAAATTTTCAGCAAGTCATCAGGAATCACGGTCCATTTCTTCTATTGATACTGGTACTACTTCCTCGGATCCATATTACTTGTCGCTCAAACAGATGCATTGAGATACGTATGTGTGAGCCACAAGTCATATGGATCCGAGGGTGTACCAGATTTTTCTTCCTTATTTTCCTATGCATGGACACAATTTTAATGAATTTTTGTTGTATTACTATCCATTCTAGTGATGCTATAGGAACCACTAACAGTGATAACATCAAAAGTACCATTTCGATACTCATGTTTATGTCTCTAAAATTCCAACAGAATAGTCACACATCATATTTTATAGGAACCATGCATGACAGGTTACTCATGTGTTACAAAGGGCACCAATGGAATTTTCCTGTATAAGAACTGAATAATCTAAAATCAAGAATTCCTATCCTTTGTTTCAAACCAGGCTTATTGTATTTTACCGCATTTCCAACAATTCCACCATAGCCCTCACATGACTGCACTTCATCCAACACGTGAAGAATGGAATTTTGGGTCAGGAAACTACAATGAAATGATGATGTAAAAAAAATACTGCAGTGAAATGAATATCAAATCTTATGTCACAAATCAACAAGGTGTTTCTTATATAGTTCACCGAAATAGTACATCTATGTGTAGTTCAAAGAAAATTTAAGTTCTTCTACAGAAAATAATAAGTTGTACTCTATGTGGTGCTTGTTTAGTGTATCTAAATAGCTATAGTTACTAGACTATTGACGTGACATTATATTCGCATGTTAGGATTTGTTCTCTGTTGGTAGTGACACAAGCTCTAGCACAGTGGAATGGGCAATGCCTGAGCTTCTCCAAAACCCATCATCAATGTCTAGCGCTTGCAGCGAGCTTGCAGAAGTTATTGGTTCCAAAAGAAACATTGAAGAAGATGATATTGTTCGGTTGCCCTATGTCCAAGCTGTCATAAAAGAAACTTTTCGAATTCATCCTCCCGGCTCGCTATTGTTGCCACGCAAACCCAAGAGAACAATGAAAATAGTATGTTACACAATATCTAAAGATTCACACGTGTTCATCAACATATGGGCAATAGGTCGAGATAAAGATGTATGGACTGAACCTGAGAACTTTATGCCAAAGAGGTTCTTGGGTTCAGCAGTTGACTTCAGGGGTGCTGATTTTGAGCTCCTTCCATTTGGTGTTGGACGTCGGATCTGCCCTAGAATGCCATTGACTATTAGGATGGTGCTTCGTTGTTAAATCAATTTAAGTGGAGTCTCCCTGTTGAGCTTGAAAGGGATGGGATTGATATGGAAGAAAAGTTTGGCCTATCACTAACGAAGGTCGTGCCTCTCAGTATTGTACCAACCCCGATTTGAATTCAAAACTAAAATGTTTACCTAGTAAGACTACTTTAGATGTTTTTAATATGTAATAATTCAATGTATCACCCGCGGAATTTGTACCATTATTTTTGTCACAGTTAAAACAATTCTTTTATAAAACTTGACTACCTCGCAATGTACAAGTTGAATGGTATGTTGTTTTTGGAGGGAGATATGTTGTGTTACAGAGTTGCCATGGATGGTGGATGATCATTTGATGAGATATTATTGAGAGCCTTAAAGAGAAGACAAATAGTTAACTTAATTATGCAATTTCACCTTTATACCTTAAGTATTGTGTTGGAACAATAGTAATTGTTCTTAGAAAAATAAAATAAAATGCAAAAGTGCTTTACAAAGCTCGAGCTCACATGAGCTCGAGCAAACAGTAAAATAAAAATCAGAATCTTCTTTTCCAGCAAACATTAACAAATGTTTTGATTGCTTCCAAAGTTTCATTATGGAATGACATTCAATAGCATAAAAAAATCAATACTCCAAATTTTGTCAATGTTTCATACAAAAATAGTAGTCAGATTTTTTATTTTGTATTTATTTTACTGTTCAACCAATCTCACATGAGCTCGCGATCTGTTTAACCACATCGAATAAAATGTATGTACTTTCATATCAGACTATCTACACCATTGAAAGATCGAAAATTTCATTGTTCATAATTCGTCACTGTGAAAATTGTCCTCTCCAACATTCAGAAATATTTCATTGTCCAGAATATTTCGTTTAAATCTCTTTCACAATCCAAATCGCTTTTCATAGTCGAAACATTTTGTACCTTCGTTATGCTGTCATCAATAATATGAAAAGGCACAATTTCAATTTTCTGATATCCTAATCAAATACTTATAAAAACTTCAAATGTTATGAAACACTTTTTAAAATTACACGAACATTCTTTTACCTTGTATAAACAATTTTAATATATTCAGAACATATTTTGTGAAATGCGTGAACATTATTTTCTAAGCGTGACGACCATTTCTTTGAATGGCATGAAATATTTTTTAAAATTACATGAATGCTTTTTACATTGCATAAACACTTTTTATATATTTCACTAACATTTTTTATATGCATTAATTTTTTAAATGTAACAAAGATTTTCTTTTGAATGCTGTCAACAACTGTGACATTGTATAAATATTTTTAATTGTGCACTGAACAATTTTTCAAATTGCACATTCCAAATGGTATATAAATCTTAAAATACAAATGGAAGTTAAAAGATAGAAAGTAGAGTAAAAAACAACACATATACAACTTTGTAGTGGGCCGGCCTATTTAAAGGGTCCCTATAGGCGAGACATGCTTCTGTCTTCCTGCGGGCGAGACAAAGCCAGGACTTGGTTTGCGTAAGCTGGGTGGGCACAAGATCCAGGGCCATGAAAAGGTTGTCGGCTAACCGCCCATGGTCGTAGCCGCCCCTGTGATGCATGCGTCGACATCTCCATCTGATATGCATTTGCTAAAAAAAGTCTGATCTACAACGGTGCAGTTCTGAAAATTAAAATTAAAAATGAGTTTGCTAATTCTCATATACCTGAAATGTTTACAACCACCAATCACCATTTTGAGACAAGGCCAAAGGCTGGAGGGCGTGAGGAGTGCCATCCATGACAGGGCCAAGCAGTGGACGACCAGGAGCTGACGAGAGCGAGTCCGAAACTTGATGGGTGCGGGTCGGGGTGTGCGCATTCACCAAAAAAACTGTTCAGCGACAAGGTTTAGAGGGATGTACGGGGATGGAGGCAGTACGATGGTGGGATGACGCCCGGGGATGGCCGTGCAGTGAGGAGATGGCGAGAGCACGAACGGTCGCGGGTGGCGGCGGCAAACAGTCCAACCGAGGTACATGGGGTGGATGGCGTGAGGTTGAAGATGAAGACGGCATGAGGTCGAGGCTGGTCCTAAACCGTTGGATCTCAATCGTGTGGCTAAAGAAAGTGATTGAAGGTTATTTTATTTTCAGGTACTTGACCAATACGTGCTCCCAATAAGAAAATGCAGCAGTGGAGTGGCACGTGTTGTGAGGAGAGAAGGGCTAGAGGAAAGCGATGGGTGCAAGTGGCCTATACGAGCTCCCGGTTTCCTAAGCAATGTCAGCGACCAACTATTTCGCCCCGCCCCTCCTGGCCTGAGTTATATACATCCACTCTTCCACTCTTCCCCAATCCACCATCGGCGAATCTAGAACTTGTCCATAGAGGTGTCAACCTTATCACTCACAATATAAAATGCCATGTATAGCCACTGTATCATTTTAACCCTATAATAGACATTGGGCTAGACTAACTAACACTAGATAACTTTTTTTTGCATTTTCGTAGTGGGTGCCAACCCCCCGTAGGATCGGCCACTGCAAACCACCCTATACGTTAGCCCAACAGATGGACCTGTCCTGTTAGTTCTGTTGTTTTGGCAAACTTATTGGACAATTGGTGCTTGCTGTTATTCGCTAGCACAAAGTTGGTGGTTCCTCATGCCCTGCCATAAGTGTGATATTAAGTTGTTACTCTAGTCTCAAATGTGGTGGTTTTAGGTAAATACCCTCGTCTAGTCATTGTGGATAAACAGTGAAATTATGTCTTTCATCTGAAGAAAGTCTATAGCTAATTCACATGACTTAAATTGTACAGACTTCCTAATTTGTTTCATATGTACCATGAGGAAAATGAAGCTAGATAGGATGCACTGCATATTTTGCAAAAGCTAATTCAGTTATGCTCATAAATCTTAGCCATAGCGATCTATATCTCTCTTTTCCGTGTTGGTCTGGTTGCAATGTACAAAACCGCTTTGTGCCACAAATAAACAAGACTGTATGACTGACTCATCAATCAAGAAAACAAAACCCAAATGATAAGTGCTACACGTGTGGCACTAAGTAACACCACTCGCCCTGACATTTTTACAATTAAAATTGTCATCCCACGAAAAAAACATCAAAAAAATTGAAACGTGTTATCCAAACAGAAAATTGCCATGCTTCATCGTTGTCATCCCCGACTAACTAAACGTGCCATCAAAAATCGTCAGAACGAAATTGCTTCATGCCATACGTGTGACACTTGGCAGGACAGCCACCGTACTGGGATCAAAGCCAGGGTGCGGGGAAGACGAGCAAAGTGAACAGAAAGCACCCGGTTTCCTCGAAAACCAGCGCCGCCAGCCACCCGTTTTCCTCCGGCTCTCCCGTATATAGCCCCGTCCCACCCCCACCCTTCTCCCATCAACACAAGCATCAGGTCAGTTTTCAGCCCGATTCCTCCGCCGCTACAAAATCCAGACTCACTGCTAGCTAAACATACGGATATCACACAGTTCAGGGCTTCAGGTTCACGCAGATCAGTACAGTTTCCAGTTTTCCCAGGCAAGAAGAAGAAGGGAGGATCATGGTAGGCGCGGCGAAGGCACCGTGGATGGTGGCCATGAGCGTGGGCGCCATCCACCGGGCAGCCAAGGCCAAGGCCAACGTCAGCGGCAGCGTCTCGCAGGGCGCCAAGCAGCTTCCGGCCTCAGCGGCGGCGGCGGAGAGGCGGCGAGCGGAGAAGGCCGAGGAGGGGCTGAGGACGGTGATGTACCTCAGCTGCTGGGGTCCCAATTAGTACTACCACCTACCTTCTTCTAGTTCTAGCCTCTGTTAGAAACCTCTAGCAACAGCCATGCCGTGTCACTTGGCTGGTTAGCTCCCTCCTGATTGTAAATACTCCCGAGTATGTATCAGTCGATGATGATGATGATGAAATTCCCCTGCTTGAGTTCACAATGCCCTGCTTCAGGAAAGGGGTTTACATTGCCCTCCAATTCCAAACTGTCTGCTCGTTTCAGATTCTTTTGGAATACCATTGCTTCGAGTTGGTCACAATTAAGCTCTGCCCGTTGCTCCATTCGCTGCTTCGATGGGCAGACAAGTCGGGGTAATGGAAGTAAAACCACTGCGCGTGGTCATCGACTTGATGTCTTGATGTGTCTAAAATCGATACTAGAATATCCGTTTATGCATTCAGATAGAAACATTAAAAGTTTGTTCCTGCACCGTCACATCCTGACAGGGGTTACACAACTTCCATGAACTTACTACTAGCTAGGATAAAATGATTCCAAAGAAAATTAAGTAATAATTGTACAGAGAGAACAAGCAATATTCAGTGCTATCATCTATGTTAATGTTTGAGCAGAAAGCTCGATTTCTCCCTCTATTAGAAACTGATACTTCAACACACCTGAACATGATCCAGAACTCCATCTCCATTGGTATCTGTGTGAAGGCGCCCTTCCTCCTCTTGTCAAATGAAGCTGACCATGGGAATCACAAGATTGTGTGACAGAACATAAAGCTTATCAATGCATCATCCCCTGGAAGGGACGGGGTTGCTCAAGAAACTCATAATGTATACATAGATACGGTACAACAGCATCAAACATTCAATTTCGTTTTATTGGCATCGTCAGCATGTAAGTTTTGGTTTGTTGGATAACATGGCTTGGCCTGCAACAAAGCCAGGTTTTATCTGAGCCAGCGTGTCCATGTTTAACTAAGTCAGTTAATAATCATGGAAGGTTGATTTTGCTGTTAATATTTCGTTTAACTAAGTCAGCGTGTCCATGTTTTTGTAGTGAATTTTGCTGTTAATGAAGTGCCGATTGATATAGGGTGGCATTGCACCAGCAGAACAAGCAAATCAGAGTGGCGCAGCGGAAGCGTGGTGGGCCCATAACCCACAGGTCCCAGGATCGAAACCTGGCTCTGATAATTTTTTTCTTGGTTTTTCATTTATCTATTTACTTTTTTGCTCTACAATACAAGGCTGCATCACCGGGAAGGTTTCTCTGAAAAAATTTAGAAGCTCTGTGCTTCTCGTGAACCAGCTGCATCGTCTCCACAGTGCCTCCACCAGCTGCATCGGAAAGATTCATCTCACCACCAGTCACGGTCCGGACGGTGTCAGCCTCTCCAGAGGGTGAGATCCGCGCACTGCGCGCCGACCTCCGCTGGAGACGGCCAGCAATGCCAACCGCCCGCCTGTCCTCCATCTTCACCTCCTCCTTCAAGGCTCCTTCACGAGAGCGCCGAGCTCCCCTCGCCGCCTTGGCTGCTGCCACGGAGCGTGTGCGCGCCGGAACGCTAAGCCAGGAGGACGCGCACCACCTGTTCGACGAATTGCTGAGCCAAGCCGCCACCGTCCCAGTACGCGGGCTCAACAACTTTCTTGCTGCGCTAGCTCGTGCACCGCCCTCAGGTGCCTGCGGCGATGGCCCCACCCTTGCCGTCACCCTCTTCAACCGGATGTTCCGAGGCGCTGGTGCACGGGTGGTGTCGCCCACGGGCTGTACCTATTCCATCCTCATGGACTGCTGCTGCCGTGCAGGCCGCCCGGACTTGGTGGTTGCCTTCTTCGGCCGCCGCCTCAGGTTGGGGCTGCACTTTGAGGAGGTCATCTCCTTCAACAACCTCCTCAAGGGGCTTTGCCAGGCCAAGCGCTCAAATGAGGCTTTGGACATGCTGCTCCACCGGACACCTGAACTACACTGTGCGCCTGATGTCTTCTCGTACAACATAGTAATCAACGGCTGCTTGAAAGAAGGTGAAGTAGACAAAGCGTGCAATCTCTTCCATGAGATGATCCAGCTGGGCGTTCAACCTGATGTGGTCACCTACACCTCAATCATTGACGCACTAAGCAAGTCCGGAGCAATGGACAAGGCAGAAGTGCTCCTTCGGCAAATGGTTGATCAAGGAATTGAACCCAATATCAGGACATATAGCTGTCTGATCCATGGATATTCTACTTTTGGTCAGTGGAAGGAGGCACTTAGGGTATTCAAAGAAATGGCAAGTCTTGGTGTTGTACCAGACGTTGTCACGTTGAGCTCATTAATCGATTCCCTTTGCAAGCACAGAAGGACAAAGCAAGCTAGAGAAATTTTTGACTCTATGGCTGCAAAGGGCCTGAAACCTAATATCGTCTCCTACTCTACTATGCTTAATGGGTATGTCAAAGAAGGATCCTTCGAGGATATGACTGATCTCTTCAATTCGATGGTACGGAATGGTATCGTACCTGACCACCATGTTTTCAACATACTGATCAATGCATATGCTAAACGTGGACTGATGGATAAGGCTATGCACATGTTCGAAGTAATGAGGCAACAAGGAGTAAACCCAAATGTAGCTGACTATGTAGTAGTAATGGATTCACTTTGCAAAATGGGTAAGATGGCTGCTGCTATGGATATATTTAATCAGATGGTCAATCAAGGAGTTTCACCTAACAAAGCTGTTTACCAATGCCTGGTTCTGGGTTGTTGCTCTCATGGTCATTTTGTGAAAGCCAAGGAATTGATTTCTGAAGCGGTTAATAGAGGTCTGTGTTCTAACAGTGTGTTCTTCTACCCTGTAATAAACGACCTTTGCAAAGAAGGAAAGGTAAAGGAGGCACAGGATATGTTTGACTTCATCCTAGGTATTGGTCAGCGGCCTGATGTGATTATGTACACTTCACTGATGGATGGATATTGCCTTGTTGGTAAGGTGGAGAAAGCACTGAGTGTACTCGATGCTATGAAATCTGCTGGCCTTCAACCTGATGATGTTGTATATGGTACACTTCTTAACGGTTACTGTAAAATTGGAAGGATTGCCGATGGATTGAGCCTTTTCAGGGAAATGTCACTCAGCGGGGTTAAGCCCACGACTATTATATACAACATTATACTGGATGGGCTGTTTTGCTCCGGGAGAACAGGTTCTGCAAAGGAAAAATTCCTTACGATGACTGAAAGTGGCATACCAGTAGGCGTTGACACATACAACATAGTTCTTAATGGACTTTGTAGAAACAATTGCACTGATGAAGCAATAGAACTGTTCAAGAAATTACGTGCAATGAACGTGCAGATTGATGTCATGACACTCAATATCATGATTTCTGCAATGTTTAAAACTAGGAGAATCGAAGAAGCCAAGGATTTGTTTGCTACTATATCAGCCATCGGATTGGTGCCTTCTGTTGTGACTTACAGCTTAATGATGACGAATTTCATAAAAGAAGGGTTGCTGGCAGACGCTGATGATACCTTTTTGGTAATGGAGAAAGCTGGCTGTGCTCCCAACTCCAGTCTACTAAATCAGGTGGTCAGGGTGTTGCTGGAAAAAGGTGCAGTTGTAAAGGCTGCAACTTATCTCGCTAAACTTGATGCTAAACAGCTGCCAGTTGAAGCTTCAACGATTTCGTTAATAGTATCTCTCTTCTCAGGGGAAGGGAAACTAAGGGAGCATGTAGAGTTGCTTCCAGTAAAGTACCAGCCTCCTCAGAGTTCGGCTGAGAATTGAAAGAGCATACTTGAACTTCGTACTGAAAAACAAGGTGGTAAATCGAAGTAACAAGCCTGACTCCTGAGGATCATATGAGTTTCCCTCTTTTTCTGATGAAGAAAATGTAACTCTGATTTAGAATATTTGGATATCTGTCACACATTACATATTTATCAGCATCCAAGTTTGTGGCAAAATACTTAGCCACTTGCCTATGGGAATGCCCAATCTCCGCGTTTATGCATTCATGCCGCAAGAAGGCGTGACCAAGGAGTGCAACACAAACCAGATATAAAATAGTCTGTTTAATAACTGTGAGATGGTTGATGCACTGCTTTTGCTCTCTGTTGATGATACTTACTATTTAGTTCACTCTTAAAACTCCAACTAAGCTTATGATCTCTCTCTCTTCATAATTTTATAGAAAGTTAGGTTGCTCTAGATTAAATGCTTGCATTTTTGAAATTTCAGCAACCGTTGCTCGTAAACCCAATTTGTCACCAGTGATATCCTGGTTACTTTCAGTTATACCTCTCTCAACAGTGGTGCTAATTTTTTCTGTGAAGCGTTAGGTGTGTTATGAACTGTGTTTTCATCTAAAATCTAGTTGCCTGCGCTAGTGCACTTTAGTTAGTAATCTGATGTTCTGTGCTAAGCATGCTTTGAAGATGAGAAGCGTTAAGCTACTCCCAGGAACTGCTGACTGTAAAAATACATTGCAGACGCCTAGGTCTCTCCGGTAAGAAATATTTACGTTTATTCATTGTATTGACTAACTGACTAATCATGAACAGAGCATGAAGGATCAGCGCTGTACTGCCATTGGGATTCTCATCTCAGAAATATTTGTCATGGTGCATTCTAGGGTGTTGACTGTTGCATTCTAGACATTTTTTAGATAAAAAGCTGTGCAATACGGAGGCCTCCAATGGAAGCACACATTTACACCTACTGGTATAGGCGTAAAAGTAGCTCCTTGGGTTGCAAGATCAGGCGTGGTGATCATTGGTTATGCTGTTGATCAGGAACGTTTAAATAAAGTCCCGTTGCGCTAATGAAACAAGCAAATCAGAGTGGCGCAGCGGAAGCGTGGTGGGCCCATAACCCACAGGTCCCAGGATCGAAACCTGGCTCTGATATTAATTCTATTTTTCTATTTCTTTTCTGGTCCCAGGATCGAAACCAGTTGAAGCATCATCTAGATTTTTCTCTGAAAAATATTGTAGTTTCTTGTTGCAGAGACGGATGCGTGGAAGGAAATGACATTGGAGTTCTTCATGTATACAATTATGCTTGAAGAAGAACATGGTTCAAAAGGTGTTTAAACGAAGGCACCAGAAAGAGTACTCTCTTATCACTCTTGATTCTTACAGAGGTCAATCCTTGATAGTTAACTTTCTTTTTTTGAGGGAATCATTGATGTTGTGGGCAAGGGCATTGTAATTTGTTAACTCAAGTGTCAGAGATTTTATAGTCACCATCAATTAGCATGATAGTATTTACAAAAATCTGGACGCAAAAGCTACCCAACTAGTTAGCTGAGGTACATGACCATCTTCAGCTATCAGAGCGCCCATCAGTAGCAGAGCGAATGAAGCACCCTTCATTCGAAACTATCAAAGCGCCCTTCATTCGAAATTTTGTGCTGAATCAAGCTCGATAGAGTTTCTTCAGATTTAGGAAGCAAGACCAACGAAATTTCTGTGAACTGCTTTACCAGTTTACCACATTCTAATTGTGTTTATTTACAGTCTTACTTCTCACGGGACATCCGCTAGTTCAGCCTCATGCGCTTCTTTCGCTTTCTTTACCAGGACAGCCAACATATGTTTGTGACCAGTCTTGGTCTGATGGTTAGACTCTATTTGTTTGTGGTGCAACAGGCAAAGTAACTTATTTATCTTCTTTTCGTATTTATCCGCATCATCCAGCAACTTTGTTTGCACGTCTTCTGGAAACATCTGCAAGAGACAGGACTTTGTTAAAAGATGTCACAAGTGTAGATGAAATGCAGGGCGAGCTGCCGTGAACCCATTCACATTGTAGGTATGGTTTACCTCATTAGAAATCACCGATTTCACGGCTGCATATGATCTTAAAAGCTGTCGCAAGTTTCAGAAGGCCCCAGTTCTCACAGTCAATGCCGGAAATTTTCTTAAGGTGGCGACCAATACATCGAAAGCCTGGATAACGTTTCTCCTCAAAAGCATCACAGTCAAACAAGACGGATGCGGTCGCAACAATCTGCTCATTGAGCTGCAGGATGCAAAGAGGTTGATTCATCACTGAAAGAAAAATGCTATGGCAATTTATTCTATAATTTTGGTTTTTGAAACAGACATTCTACAAAATACTATTGCATCCAAATCTGCTCACCATCTCTGGTTTGACATCGAAGCCATAACGACTCAATAGCATTTGTAGTCCTTGACTCATAGTGAGATGATCCTCTTTAGGCCGCTCTGATTTTTCTCTGCTCACCAAACTAGGCAGGAGACGCTTCAATCCCCACATTACCTCCATCACAAGTTCATCATGCCGACAAGGTATTCCCTGAAAAAGAGGTGACATAAAAATGGTGATCCAAGTTGTTCCCAAATATAAGAAAACTAGGAGCTTACATATATAGTTATATACTCACCAGGCTTGTTTCAATTATGGATTTATATTCCGGTTTCCCAACAAGTAGTTCTTGCCCAGGGGCCAGGGCGGCGCGGCTTTGTGATCATCTCAGTAAGCTGTCTGTTAACACCGGTATCAACATTAATGGCACTGGACTTGTCGTCAAAAGTTTGAAATTCCTTGAGCCAAACAACCTGATAATTGAAATGAACAAAAGGTGAGCACGTTCAGTTCAGGGGCAAGAAGAAAAAATTAATCAAATAGCATGAAATGTTTCAATCAAGGGAACCTAATGTATTCCCAACTCAGTAAGCCGGCCCTGTTCATGCCCTCGTTAAAAAAAATAATCTTTGCAGTGTAATTCAGAAAAAGTTGCAGGCGCTAATGTGAAGTGGTGTAGTAGAGAAGGGAGGGGAAAAGGGAAGACTCGCGTTTCTTGCCCTAGTACAAGTAGCGAAGTGTACCCACAAGCTCTGGATGTAGATTAGCAATGGAGGACAAGAGGAAGCCATTAGCACATGATGGATTAACCGAAGGAAGGGAGGTAGATCACATTACTCGCAGTGCATCTGGTGCGTAGAGGAAGAGCCCACACAAGTAGAAGATCGCGAAGCCGGATGGGGTCTCTAGCAGCACCAACACCACCCCTGAATTTTTCAGAAAGTCCTCACCTGCAATCACACTGGAACTAAGCGAAGGAAGGAAATGAATACGCACGACGCGGAATCCGTCTCGCTAGATTGGGCGAGCGAGATTGATGGGGGATGATGACGGGGGACTGGCCGCGCGCTCACCAACGCTGGCGGCTAGCTCCCCGGCAAAGCCGGGGATCATCTTTCTGTTCCAGCGACGCGCCGGAGAAGGATCCGGAGGAGGAGGAGGACGCGACGGAGATGGATCCGGAGGGGGAAGCCGCCGGGGCATTGCCAGCGGTTTGCTGCCGTGCCGCGTTAAAGCATCTCCAACAGCCGCACGAAACTAGCGTCGCGCCGCAAAATCGCCTGTTTTAGTGCGCGCGCAACAGGTATAGTTGCTCCAGCGGGCGCGCAAAAACAGCACGCGCGGCAGCGCACCGGCCGAAACTCAATCGCGCGTCGCTTATTTGCCCAGAAGCTTATGTGCCCCGCATGATGGATCAAGAGTGCGCACGGGAAGAAGACCATGGCTCGTTCCTTGGGCCAAGCTGGGGCGAGGAGGCACCGGAAGCATAGCTCTTTCAGGAACACCAAGAGGGCCTCGACAACCGCATCGGCGGCAACAACTATCTTGTACCGTTAATTCCTCAGGAGCAAGCTTATGCTAACCATGTGCCACAGGAGGAACAGGTCGCTGCAACAGGCGGCTGCCCCAACTCTGCAGCCTCCTACCCCTCAGGAGGAGGGCATCGGGGGCTGCAGGAGAGGGGTCGAGATCCAGGTTCGTCCCCGCGGCGCTCTGCACGAGATGTTCTCGGGAGGTAGGCCCTCTGCCGGGGAGGTGCCTCAGGGCCTGCCCCCGGCAGAGGACCCGTGGTCGTCGAGGGAACCGCTGGCGACCGCTCTACCCCATTGGTGTCGTCCTTGGTCTCAAGCCGCCGTCAATGGTGGCAGAGTGTGGCGCAAGGCGGGGCCCTCGTCTGGCGATATGAAGCAAGTCCGGTACCTGTGAAGAAGGCCCAGTGCCTGTGAAGCTCGCCGCCCCGTGACACTCTCACGTAATAATGAGTGGGGCTGTACACGCCCCGGAGTCTCAGGAGCGCCGGCCTCAGCCCCGGGCTCCTCCCACGCCCAGTGGCAGCACTTAGCTGCTACTGGTGAGAAGACGTCAAGACTAGACTAGGTGCGGACGCGCCTTTTGCTTTTTTGCCTTTTCTTCTGTTGACGAGTTTCTTTGATTTGAATTTAAGTTGGATTTGAATTCGAGCCTTGCGTGCGTTTGGAGAAGGGGTGTTTAGTCTCGTTCGAGCAATCTCTCGTGTTCTGGTTTCAGCCTTGCGTCCAAAGCTAGCGTCAGCTGCCCCCCTCGCGAGCCGGGCCGGGCCAGCCGCGTCCACAGCTCGGGCGGCTGTTGCCACTCCCTCTCCGGAGGTCCTTACCGCAGGATCAGTGGGTCCGCTCAGGAGACACACATGGCGCTACGGCCCCCGCAGCCCCGCTCGGGGCTCACCAGGGCTAAAAGGTAAATGAGCCAGCCGACCCACCACCAGGCCGGCTGTTAAGTTCACACACGACATTAAGATTACCAAGACATCTATCGCAAATCTTTACATGAGGGGCTCCCCCTCCCAAAATGCTCTCATAGTCTTTAGGGCCGAGCCCGAATCTTTTTGTATAGGATAAACAACGGTGGCAAACAATTAGTCAGACATGTCGCTTGCCTCGCCTCCTGGGTCACCTCCGGAGGCGTCGTTGGCGTCGCTGACTTCATCACCATCACCAGCACCTCCACCAGCGCCGGGACCATCCACCACGCCGCCTTCATCGGCGGCCACGATCACGCCGTCATCGTCAGACGTGAAGGCCCTGACAAGGTCGTCCACGTGGCCATCCACCCACTGCGCCAGGTCGCCACGGACGGCTATGGGCACCGGTGCGATGGCGGCATCGAAGTCGAAGTGGGGATCACTATCCCGCAGATAACTGAAGACACGGGAGAAAGCGCGCCCGAGCAAGGCTCGGCTCCTCTCCTCAACCAGCCAACGAGATCTCTCAGCGCGGTTCTCCAGGAGCGTCACCACATCAGCGAAATACTGGAGGTTGCCGACGTAGTTGGTCTCGTGCGGCTCTTCAGCAGCGGCCTCGCAGATGTTGCCAAGGGCCGTGTTTGCCCGTTCCCTCAGCGTGCGGAGCATGGGGGCGTGCTTGTGCTCCAGAACCCGCCTTCGGCGGATCTCGTCCTCGTTCTGCCGTGCAATGGCCTCAGCGCCATCAACCCTTTGCCGAAGAAGAAGCAGTTCGGCGCGGGAGGAGGTCAGCTCCTCCTGCGCTGCGCGAAGGGCGGCTGCGGAAGCATTCGCACCCCGCGTCATTTCATCCAGCTTGGCCTTGAGGGATGCGGTCCTGCCCTCAGCTTCGGCCCTGACCAACTCCAACTTCAGCTCATACTGTTGCTCAAGGCCAGAGCGAGCTTCCGCTACGCGGCGGTCGACCTCTTCTTGGGCTCGGGCCTCGCGCGCGGCGACGTCGTCCTCAGCCCGAGCCACCAGGCACTCCCTCATCTCCAACCGCTCGAGATTGAGGTTGCGATCAGCGGCCTCTAGCAGCAGCACCTCCTCGCGCTTCTAAAGCTCCGCCTGGTCGACGGAAGCCCCCTTCAATGATGCAAGAGCAGCCTGGCGCAATTCCACCTGCTCCTCCAGAGAGTTGCTCCGGGCTTGGAGCTCCCACGCACGTGCCTCCGCGTCCTGACGCCGCCGATCTGCCTCCCGGGCCTCCTCGACGGCTTGGGAGCAAGCCTCTCGCAAGGCCGCCAGCGACGCCTCAGCCTTCGCGTTGTCAAGGTCACGCTGATGACGCGCGAGGGCCACGGCTACCTTCAGCTTGCGCCTCTCCTCGGCAAGGCGCAGACCTTCTGCCTCAAGACGCGCATCTTCGCTGGCAAGCTCCACCCCGAGCCGGCTCATCGCGGCCGTCACCCCTTGAAGAAGCTCTTGACGAAGGGCACGACGTTCGCGAGCACGCCTGAGCACGTCCTCTGCGTCCCCCTCAGCTGCGGGAGCATGTGGGGGGCCCGGAGGCGGCGCGCCTCTTCCAGCAGGGCAGGGGGCTGGCACCCCAACAATCGTCGGACGGGCCACGCCAGGAGCAGGGTCTGGCGCCGGTCCGTCCCCAGAAGAAGGGCTCAAGATCGACCTCAACCAACCGAGGAAGGAGAACGAGGCAAACTGGCTGTGCCCCGGAGGAACTCATGAAGGGGAGACAGCAGGCGCGTAGGCCCGGGACACTCAGCCGAACGGATCACCTCCCCGGCCGGCTGAGCGATGAGGGCGCTGCTTGAGCCCGACGCGCCAAGGACCGGCAACGCGGGCGAGGCGTGGCGAGATGGCACCTTAGCCATCTCCGCGAACTCGGTGGGAAGGGCCCTGAAAGGTCACGATCAGCAGCAAGAACCAAGAAGTAGAGGAGCAGGGAGAGAAGAGGACTTACTCGTCCGTGGCGAAGTACTTCCTGCAGTTCAGCAAGCGGCAAGGGAGATCGTCACCACCCGGGGCCTCCTTCCTCTTGCGGAGGGCCGCGAAGTCCACGTGGAATCGGCCTAAGCGCTCAATGCAGGGGTCGGTTCATGGCATGGAGGAGACGGCAAGATGATCAGCGCCAGCGGGACCAGCCTGGGGGACGCCCCCAGGCGCCACCTTGTGAGGAGCGGCCGGGACCTCGGGATCCCCAGCCTCGGGAGTCTCAGCCTCGGGAGCCCCAGCCTCGGGAGCCTCAGCCTCGGGAGCCCCAGCCTATGGAGCCAGAGGCCGCGACCCCTCGCCTGTCACCATTCCGGAACGAGCTCCGGGAGATGCCGCCCTTGGGGCTCCGCGCGGCGTCACCACCTCAACGTCATCTCCTTCAACTCCCGACGGCTCTCGTCTCCTTGCTTCACCACCTGAGGCAGAGCCACGTTGGGCGACTGCAAGAGCTGCCATTGCAACTGGGTTCTCGCGAGGCCCCTTGAGGCCAACCGGACGCAGACCCCACTCGTCGAAGCTGGGCATCTGCCTCACGAAATCGGCCCGGCCCGAACAGAGATACAAGAGGGCGCCATCTCGTCGAAGGCTGCCCGGGGAAGAATCACCAACCAAGACCCTGAGCACCGTCTTCAGCACCTCGGGCGCCAGGTCCTCCTCCTGAAGCCGCATGCGGTCTTTGGGCCCCGCAAAGTCCCACATTCGGTGAGAATGGCGCTGGAGAGGAGCAATGTGACACTGGAGGAACTCCTTCACCACCTTGGGCGCCGTTACGTTGAGCGCCCTCAAGCTCTCGAAGCGGCGCCAGACGAATGCAAGCCGGCTGCCTGCGAGCGTCTCGTGACCCCAGCCTGAGTTGGGAACAGCAGGCGAGGTAGGATGCGAGAGCAGGGGCTGAACACCCCAACATCCACATACAACCACCGCTCTCTGAACTTGGCTTCGGGGGGAGGGAGTCCGAAATCAATCCCTGAAGCAGTCGTCTCTGGCACCGCAAGGAAGCTCACGCACCCCGAGCATTGAGTAGGATCACTCAGGCGCAAGGAGAAGAAGAGATGCAGCAGAGCAATGGAAGGAGGGATGCCCACCATTGCCTCACAAACAAAGGCGAAGACAGCCAGGAGGGTAATGGACTCCGGCCCGAGATGCATCATGTGGATCTGGTAGTGGGAAAGCACCGCATTGAAGAAAGCGAAAAAGGGGGGAACCAGACCCGCCCACAAGGCATCAGCGAAAAACCGGACCTCCTGACGATCCTGTCGGGGGAGGCATGGGATGCCGGCCATGTCGTGGTCCTGCCGCACTCGTTGAAGATGGTGGCAAAAGCAGAGCGGACCTTGCCCAAGGCCTCGGGGTTGAGTATGATAGATCGATCGACAGCGGGAGCCACCGCCGGAGGCGAGCGGGATGAAGAAGCGGGCTTCTTCCCCTTTTCCTTCTTCGTTGGCGCCATGACGACAGGAAGGGTGAGAGTCCGAGCTGGATTGAGGGCGGAAGTTGGAGCCAAAGGAAGAAGGAAGGACCGGGACTGCGCAGATGGCGAGAGAGGAATGGTTGTGTACAACCCCGGGTCCGCTTAGCCGGGCGCGTAATGAGGCATCGTGGGGAAGTGGAGACGCCCACGACCAATCAATCGCCACGCGGCACCCAAGGCCGCAGGCTGTTGGGGTCCGCGGCGCTTCGCACTTGCCCCTTCGCTTCCCTGCTAAGCCAAGTCCGGGCATGCCTTGGGCCCGGGGGCTACTGTCGGCGTTCTGGTAACGGGGGTCCCCAGACTTGCCTGCCTGCGGCCTGCGGCGTGGCTCAAGTGGGGGCCCAGCACGACCCAGCTTCATCAGCTCAAGCTTAAGACCCTCGCGAGGGGCCAAGCCTCGCGGGGCGGACGACAGGAACCTTCCTCAGGAGCAGCCTCGTCAGGCAGGCTCGCGAGGAGTCGGAGAGATCAAGGCGGGGTACCTCGCGAGGGTGCCCCATGACGCCAGCCATGACGATCAAGGCCAGGCGGGCGCCAGGCGAGCGCCAGCCCGCGCAGTGTCCTCATTTCCCCTTTGGTGCAAAGGAGGCAAGCACAGGCTGAGGCATCAGGCAAAGGTTATCGCTTCGGTGCCACAAGACCAAGACTAGCAGAACGGCAGGATGGAGGTCATCGTGGAGCCCAGGACGGCGTCACCGTCAGAGCCTTTGGCAGCCGAAGACCAACTTTAGTCAGGATAAGTGTACCAGATGTTCCCCTTTAAAATGGCCAATTGTTGGCGCCCTCCCCGCTCATTATTTGGGAAGAGGCCCAGGGCCTCCCTCTATAAATAGGACTAGCCACCCCAACGAGAGGAGACGAACATAAAATAGGGCAAAACCCCTAGAGAGAGAGAGAGAGAGAGAGAGAGGCGACTGAACTCACCCAAGCAGTTCACCGCACCAGCTCAAGAACAGCCCCTCACGAGGCTATTCTTCCCTTGTATTGTTCATCATCAGCCCCTGAGGCAATCCACCACACCACAAACTAGAGTAGGGTACTACACCACAACGGTGGCCCGAACTAGTATAAACCTTGCGTCTCTCGTGCGGTTCATCGTTCATAGTTTAGGTCCCTCGCAATCCATCGACGCACGCAAACTGGTAGGGGAAAGATCTCCGCGCGCACCACAGTGTTCGAACCTCAAGGGTCTGCCGGAACCCGAAATCCGAAAGCCACCGACGTACTTCTTCCTCCTATATATACCTACGTACCCCGAAAACATCCAGGGGCACCACGAAACACAATTTCCTTTGCCA
The DNA here is from genome assembly GCA_021605205.1 of Aegilops longissima. Lineage (NCBI taxonomy): Eukaryota > Viridiplantae > Streptophyta > Magnoliopsida > Poales > Poaceae > Aegilops > Aegilops longissima. Next base: position 807,385,842 of record CM038677.1, read on the forward strand.
GAACCTTCAGATCCGCGAGATCTCATCTTGAGCCTTCGCCGCACTCTGCGGAGGGGGAATCAACCACTGAGGGCCTCTACATCAACATCTTTGCCCCTCCGATGAGTTGTGAGTAGTTTACCACAGACCTACGGGTCCATAGTTATTAGCTAGATGGCATCTTCTCTCTTTTTGGATCTCAATACAATGTTCTCCCCCTCTCTTGTGGAGATCTATTCGATGTAAACTCTTTTTGCGGTGTGTTTGTCGAGATCCAATGAATTGTGTGTTTATGATCAAGTTTATCTATGAATAATATTTGAATCTTCTCTGAATTCTTTTATGTATGATTGAGTTATCTTTGCAAGTCTCTTCGAATTATCAGTTTAGTTTGGCCTACTAGATTGGTCTTTCTTGCCATGGGAGAAGTGCTTAGCTTTGGGTTCAATCTTGCGGTGTCCTTACCCAAAGGATGTAAAGGGTTGCAAGGCACGTATTGTATTGTTGCCATCGAGGATAACAAGATGGGGTTTATATCATATTGCATGAGTTTATCCCTCTACATCATGTCATTTTGCTTAATGCGTTACTCTGTTCTTATGAACTTAATACTCTAGATGCATGCTGGATAGCGGTCGATGTGTGGAGTAATAGTGGTAGATGCAGGCAGGAGTCGGTCTACTTGTTATGGACGTGATGCCTATATACATGATCATGCCTAGATAATCTCATAACTATGCGCTTTTCTATCAATTGCTCGACAGTAATTTGTTCACCCATCGTAATACTTATGCTATCTTGAGAGAAGCCACTAGTGAAATCTATGGCCCCCGGGTCTATCTCTTATCATATTTGTTTCCAATCTACTTTTATTTGCATCTTTACTTTTTTCATCTATATTATAAAATACCAAAAATATATCTATCTCATCATACTATCTTTATTAGATCTCACTTTCACAAGTGGCCTTGAAGGGATTGGCAACCCCTTTATTGCATTGGTTGCGAGTTCTCAGTTTGTTTGGGTAGGTGCGTGGGACTTTTGAGGAGCCTCCTACTGGATTGATACCTTGGTTCTCAAAACTGAGGGAAATACTTACGCTACACTTGCTGCATCACCCTCTCCTCTTCGAGGAAAACCAACGCAAGCTCAAGACGTAGCACCCCATATATTATTATTTACCTCTGGACCATTCTAGAGCTTCTCGTCATGTCTGTGATCTCATCCGGGACTCCGAACAAAATTCAGTCACTAACATACATAACTCATATAATACTATATCGCCAACGAACGTTAAGCGTACGGACCCTACAGGTTCGAGAACTATGTAGACATGACCGAGACACCTCTCTGGTCAATAACCAATAGCGGAACCTAGATGCCCATATTGGCTCCTACATATTCTACGAAGATCTTTATTTGTCAAACCTTATGACAACATACGTAATTCCCTTTGTCCATCAGTATGTACTTGCCCGAGATTCGATCGTCGGTATCTTCATACCTAGTTCAATCTCGTTGCCGGCAAGTCTCTTTACTCGTACCGCATGCATCATCCTGCAACTAACTCATTAGTCACTTTGCTTGCAAGGCTTCTTATGATGTGCATTACCGAGAGTGCCCAGAGATACCTCTCCGATACTTAGAGTGACAAATCCTAATCTCGATCTATGCCAACCCAAAAAAACACCTTCAGAGACACCTGTAGAGCATCTTTATAATCATCCAGTTATGTTGTGACGTTTGATAGCACACATGGTATTCCTCCGGTATCCGGGAGTTGCATAATCTCACAGTTAAAGGAATATGTATATGACATGAAGAAAGCAATAGCAATAAAACTGAACGATCAATATGCTAAGCTAACGGATGGGTCTTATACATCACATCATTCTCCTAATGATGTGATCCCGTTCATAAAATGACAACACATGTCTATGGTTAGGAAACTTAACCATCTTTGATTAACGAGCTAGTCTAGTAGAGGCTTACTAGGGACACGGTGTTTTGTCTATGTATCCACACATGTATCAAGTTTTGGGTTAATACAATTCTAGCATGAATAATAAACATTTATCATGATATAAGGAAATATAAAATAACAACTTTATTATTGCCTCTAGGCATATTTCCTTCAGGTCAGCCTTCCGCGGGGATTCCTCACGGGCGGCGCGGCGACGCGCCCCCTCCCGCCACGCGTACACACGACGCCGCGCCCCCGGCCGCTATATAAAGTAGCGCCTCCCTCGCCGGTGGCCGCACCCGCCCGCATCCCCCCTCTCTCCCCGTGCACAGTCGCCGACGAGCCCTTCCTCTCTCTCCCCGTGCTACCTAACATAATTACATTGATAATTACGCTACCTTCTTCTTGTAGACGTTGTTGGGCCTCCAAGTGTAGAGGTTTGTAGGACGGTAGCAAATTTCCCTCAAGTGGATGGCCTAAGGCTTATCAATCCGTGGGAGGCATAGGATGAAGATGGTCTCTCTCAAACAACCCTGCAACCAAATAACAAAGACTATCTTGTGTCCCCAACACACCCAATACAATGGTAAATTGTATAGGTGCACTAGTTCGGCGAAGAGATGGTGATACAAGTGCAATATGGATGGTAGATATAAGTATTTGTAATATGAAAATATAAAAACAGCAAGGTAACAAGTGGTAAAAGTGAGCGTAAACGGTGTTGCAATGCTAGGAAACAAGGCCTAAGGTTCATACTTTCACTAGTGCAAGTTCTCTCAACAATAATAACATAACTGGATCATATAACTATCCTTCAACGTGCAACAAAGAGTCACTCCAAAGTCACTAATAGTGGAGAACAAACAAAGAGATTATTGTAGGGTACAAAACCACCTCAAAGTTATTCTTTCTGATCAATCTATTCAAGAGTCCAGAGTAAAATAACACGAAGCTATTCTTTCCGCTCGATCTATCATAGAGTTAGTACTAGAATAACACCTTAAGACACAAATCAACCAAAACCCTAATGTCACCTAGATACTCCAATGTCACCTCAAGTATCCGTGGGTATGATTATACGATATGCATCACACAATCTCAGATTCATCTATTCAACCAACACAAAGAACTTCAAAGAATGCCCCAAAGTTTCAACCGGAGAGTCAAGACGAAAACGTGTGCCAACCCCTATGCATAAGTTCACGAGGTCACTGAACCCGCAAGTTGATCACCAAAACATACATCAAGTAGATCACGTGAATATCCCATTGTCACCACAGATAAGCACATGCAAGACATACATCAAGTGTTCTCAAATCCTTAAAGACTCAATCCGATAAGATAACTTCAAAGGGAAAACTCAATCCATTACAAGAGAGTAGAGGGGGAGAAACATCATAAGATCCAACTATAATAGCAAAGCTCGCGGTACATCAAGATCGTGCCAAATCAAGAACACGAGAGAGAGAGAGAGAGAGAGAGAGAGAGAGAGATCAAACACATAGCTACTGGTACATACCCTCAGCCCTGAGGGTGAACTACTCCCTCCTCGTCATGCAGAACGCCGGGATGATGAAGATGGCCACCGGTGAGGGATCCCCCCTCCGGCAGGGCGGCGGACAGGGTCTTGATTGGTTTTTGGTGGCTACAGAGGCTTGCGGCGGCGGAATTCCCGATCTAGGTTTCTTTCTGGAAGTTTTGGTATATATGAGAGGTATTGGTGTCGGGGACAAGTCGGGGGTCTCGGGCTGTCCACGAGGCAGGGCGCGCCTACCTCGTGGGCAGCCCGAGACTCTTCTGGTCCATCTCCGATGCTCCGTGAGCTTCTTCCGGTCCAAAAATAATCTCCGTCAAATTTCAGGTCAATTGGACTCCGTTTGGTTTTCCTTTTCTGTGATAGTCAAAAACAAGGAAAAAACAAAAACTGGCTCTGGGCTCTGGGTTAATAGGTTAGTCCCAAAAATCATATAAAACAACATATAAATGCATATAAAACATCCTAGATGGATAATATAATAGCATGGAACAATCAAAAATTATAGATACGTTGGAGACGTATCAAGCATCCCCAAGCTTAATTCCTGCTCGTCCTCGAGTAGGTAAATGATAATAACAGAATTTTTGATGTGGAATGCTACCTAACATAATTATCAATGTAATCTTCTCTAATGTGACATAGTCAAAAAAAATGTGGCAAGAATGTTCAGATCCGTAAGATTCAAAACAAAAGTTTAATATTGACATAAGAACAATAATACTTCAAGCATACTAACAAAGCAATTATGTCTTCTCAAAATGACATGGCCAAAGAAAGCTATCCCTACAAAATCATATAGTCTGGCTATGCTCTATCTTCATCACACAAAATATTTAAATCATGCACAACCCCGGTTTCAGCCAAGCAATTGTTTCATACTTTAGTATTCTCAAACTTTTTCAATCTTCACGCAATACATGAGCATGAGCCATGGACATAGCACTATAGTGGAATAGAATAGTGGTTTTGGAGAAGACAAAAAGGAGGAAGATAGTCTCACATCAACTAGGCGTATCAACGGGCTATGGAGATGCCCATCAATAGATATCAATGTGAGTGAGTAGGGATTGCCATGCAACGGATGCACTAGAGCTATAAGTGTATGAAAGCTCAAAAAGAAACTAAGTGGGTGTGCATCCAACTTGATTGCTCACGAAGACCTAGGGCACTTTGAGGAAGCCCATCATTGGAATATACAAGCCAAGTTCTATAATGAAAAATTCCCACTAGTATATGAAAGTGACAAAATAAGAGACTCTCTATCATGAAGATCATGGTGCTACTTTGAAGCACAAGTGTGGTAAAAGGATAGTAGCATTGCCCCTTCTCTCCTTTTCTCTCATTTTTTTTTATTTGGGCCTTTTTTCTTTTTTTTATGGCCTCTTTTTTCCCTTTTTATTTTTTTTCGTCTGGAGTCTCATCCCGACTTGTGGGGGAATCATAGTCTCCATCATCCTTTCCTCACTGGGACAATGCTCTAATAATGAAGATCATCACACTTTTATTTACTTACAACTCAAGAATTACAACTCGATACTTATAACAAAATATGACTCTATATGAATGCCTCGGTGTACCGGGATGTGCAACGAATCAAGAGTGACATGTATGAAAGAATTATGAAAGGTGGCTTTGCCACAAATACAATGTCAATTACATGATCATGCAAAGCAATATGACAATGATGGAACGTGTCATAATAAACGGAACGGTGGAAAGTTGCATGGCAATATATCTCAGAATGGCTATGGAAATGCCATAATAGGTGGGTATGGTGGCTGTTTTGAGGAAGGTATATGGTGGGTTTATGGTACCGGCGAGAGTTGCGCGGCACAAGAGAGGCTAGCAATGGTGGAAGGGTGACAGTGCGTATAATCCATGGACTCAACATTAGTCATAAAGAACTCACATACTTATTGCAAAAATCTACAAGTCATCAAAACAAAGTACTACACGCATACTCCTAGGGGAAGGGTTGGTAGGAGTTAACCATCACTCAATCCCGACCTCCACACATAAGGAAGACAATCAATAAATAAATCATGCTCCAACTTCATCACATAACGGTTCACCATACGTGCATGCTACGGGAATCACAATCTTTAACACAAGTATCTCTCAAATTCACAACTACTCCATTAGCATGACTCTAATATCACCATCCTCATGTCTCAAAACAATCATAAGGAATCAAACTTCTCATAGTATTCAATGCACTTTATATGAAAGTTTTTATTATACCCATCTTGGATGCCCATCATATTAGGACTAATTTTATAACCAAAGCAAATTACCATGTTGTTCTAAAAGACTCTCAAAATAATATAAGTGAAGCATGAGATTTCATCTATTTCTTCAAAATAAAACCACCGCCGTGCTCTAAAAGGATATAAGTGAAGCACTAGAGCAAACGACAAACTACTCTGAAAGATATAAGTGAAGATCAATGAGTAGTTGAATAATTATGTAACTATGCGAAGACTCTCTAACATTTAAGAATTTCAGATCTTGAGATATTATTCAAACATCAAGCAAAACAAAAGAAAATAAAATGACGCTCCAAGCAAAACACATATCATGTGGTGAATAAAAATATAGCTCCAAGTAAAGTTACCGATGGACGAAGACGAAAGAGGGGATGCCTTCCGGGGCATCCCCAAGCTTAGGCTCTTGGTTGTCCTTGAATATTACCTTGGGGTGCCTTGGGAATCCCCAAGCTTAGGCTCTTGCCACTCCTTATTCCATAGTCCATCGAATCTTTACCCAAAACTTGAAAACTTCACAACACAACACTCAACAGAAAACTCGTAAGCTCCGTTAGTATAAGAAAATAAATTGCCACTTTTGGTACTGTTGTGAACTATTCTAAATTCATATTGGTGTAATATCTACTGTATTACAACTTCTCTATGGTTCATACCCTCCGATACTACTCATAGATTCATCAAAATAAGCAAACAACACATAGAAAACAGAATCTGTCAAAAACAGAACAGTCTGTAGTAATCTGTACCATTCGAATACTTATTTAACTCCAAAAATCCTACCAAATTAGGAAAACCTGAGGACTTTGTGTACCAATCCAGAGCAAAAATAATCAGATCAATAGAACGCTTCTGTGAATTATGAAAACTAATTTACTGGGCGCAAAAGTTTCTGATTTTCAGCAGGATCAACACAACTATCACCGTAAGCTATCCTAAAGGTCTTACTTGGCACTTTATTGAAACAAAAGCTATAAAACATGATTAATACAGTAGCTTAATCATGTGGACACACAAAAACAGTAAGGGTAAATATTGGGTTGTCTCCCAACAAGCGCTTTTCTTTAATGCCTTTTTAGCTAGGCATGATGATGACAATGATGCTCACATAAAGGATAAGAATTGAAACATAACAGGAGCATCATGAAGCATATGACTAGCACATTTAAGCCTAACTCACTTCCTATGCATATGGATTTTGTGAGCAAACAACTTATGGGAACAATAATCAACTAGCATAGGAAGGCAAAACAAGCATAACTTCAAAACTTTAAGCACATAGAGAGGAAACTTGATATTGTTGCAATTCCTACAAGCATATGTTTCTCCCTCATAATAATTTCTAGTAGCATCATGAATGAATTAAACAATATAACCATCACATAAAGCATTATTTTCAATATGCACAAGCATATAAATTTTACTACTCTCCTCATAAGCAAACTTCTTCTCATGAATAGTAGTGGGAGCAAACTCAACAAAATGATTATCATGTGAAGCATAATCCAATTGAAAATTAAAATCATGATGACAAGTTTCATGGTTATCTTTATTATTTATAGCATACGTCTCATCACAATAATCATCATAAATAGGAGGCATTCTTTCATCATAATAAATTTGCTCATCAAAACTAGGGGACTAAACATATCATCTTCATCAAACATAGCATCCCCAAGCTTGTGGCTTGCATATCATTAGCATCATGGGTGTTCAACGAATTCATACTACAACATTGCAATCATGCTCATCATTCAAAGATTTACTACCAAACATTTTAATGCATTCTTCCTCTAGCAATTGAGCACAATTATCGGAATCCTTATTTTCACGGAAAATATTAAAAAGATGAAGCATATGAGGCACCCTCAATTCCAATTTTTTGTAGTTTTCTTTTATAGACTAAACTAGTGATAAAAAAAAGAAACTAAAAGATTCGATTGCAAGATCTAAAGATATACCTTCAAGCACTCAGCTCCCCGGCAACGGCGCCAGAAAAGAGCTCGATGTCTACTACGCAACCTTCTTCTTGTAGACGTTGTTGGGCCTCCAAGTGTAGAGGTTTGTAGGACAGTAGCAAATTTTCCTCAAGTGGATGACCTAAGGTTTATCAATCCGTGGGAGGCGTCGGATGAAGATGGTCTCTCTCAAACAACCCTGCAACCAAATAACAAAGAGTATCTTGTGTCCCCAACACACCCAATACAATGGTAAATTGTATAGGTGCACTAGTTCGGCGAAGAGATGGTGATACAAGTGCAATATGGATGGTAGATATACGTATTTGTAGTCTGAAAATATAAAAACAGCAAGGTAACAAGTGGTAAAAGTGAGCGTAAACGGTATTGCAATGCTAGGAAACAAGGCCTAAGGTTCATACTTTCACTAGTGCAAGTTCTCTCAACAATAATAACATAACTGGATCATATAACTATCCCTCAACATGCAACAAAGAGTCACTCCAAAGTCACTAATAGCGGCGAACAAACAAAGAGATTATTGTAGGGTACAAAACCACCTCAAAGTTATTCTTTCTGATCAATCTATTCAAGAGTCCGTAGTAAAATAACACGAAGCTTTTCTTTCCGTTCGATCTATCATAGAGTTCGTACTAGAATAACACCTTAAGACACAAATCAACCAAAACCCTAATGTCACCTAGATACTCCAATGTCACCTCAAGTATCCGTGGGTATGATTATACGATATGCATCACACAGTCTCAGATTCATCTATTCAACCAACACAAAGAACTTCAAAGAGTGCCCCAAAGTTTCTACCGGAGAGTCAAGACGAAAACGTGTGCCAACCCCTATGCATAAGTTCACGAGGTCACTGAACCCGCAAGTTGATCACCAAAACATACATCAAGTAGATCACATGAATATCCCATTGTCACCACAGATAAGCACATGCAAGACATACATCAAGTGTTCTCAAATCCTTAAAGACTCAATCCGATAAGATAACTTCAAAGGGAAAACTCAATCCATTACAAGAGAGTAGAGGGGGAGAAACATCATAAGATCCAACTATAATAGCAAAGCTCACGGTACATCAAGATCGTGCCAAATCAAGAACACGAGAGAGAGAGAGATCAAACACATAGCTACTGGTACATACCCTCAGCCCCGAGGGTGAACTACTCCCTTCTCGTCATGGAGAGCGCCGGGATGATGAAGATGGCCATCGGTGAGGGATCCCCCCTCCGGCAGGGTGCCGGAACAGGGTCCCGATTGGTTTTTGGTGGATACAGAGGCTTGCGGCGGCGGAACTCCCGATCTAGGTTTCTTTTTGGAAGTTTGGGTATATATGAGATGTATTGGCATCGGGAACAAGTCAGGGGGTCTCCGGCCTGTCCACGAGGCAGGGGGCGCGCCCAGGAGGGTGGGCGCCCCCCCTACCCTCGTGGGCAGCCCGGGACTCTTCTGGTCCATCTTCGATGCTCCGTGGGCTTCTTTCGGTCCAAAAATAATCTCCGTCAAATTTCAGGTCAATTGGACTCCGTTTGGTTTTCCTTTTCTGTGATACTCAAAAACAAGGAAAAAACAGAAACTGGCACTGGGCTCTGGGTTAATAGGTTAGTCCCAAAAATCATATAAAACAACATATAAATGCATATAAAACATCCTAGATGGATAATATAATAGCATGGAACAATCAAAAATTATAGATATGTTGGAGACGTATTAGCGTCCCCGTCCCCCCGCTGCCCGATGTCATGCACCCCGACTACTTCAATGGCGAGGTCGAGCGCGTGCGGGCGTCGCTGACAGAGGAACAGTGGGCCCGCCTGGAGTACGACGTCGGCAACCACCAAGCGTGGGCGGCGTACTTCGAACGCCGGCAGGCAGAGTGGCTGGCCTCCACCAACAAGGCGCCGGTCGTGCGGGGGACGAAGAACAACGACGGCCGCCGCCTGTGGTGGGGCGCCCCTAGCCGCACACTTCACGCCGTCCTCCAGTACCTCGAGGGCGGCAACGAGCCGCCGTTGGCATACCCTGTCGCGCCGGTCCCGCGCCGGAGCGGTGGCCAATGGATGCCGAGGAGGACTGGCTCCTCTTCTTCTTCCTCCCGCTCCTCCTCCCACTCCTCCGGGTCGCCGGCGCTGTTCGGCATCAAGGCTGAGCCCGCGGAGACGCCGCTCGGCTGACGCACCTGCAGCGCCTGCATCGTCATCAATGAGGGCGGGCGCGCCTCCTCCTCCTCGGCTCCTCCCCGCATCGTCAAGCCGAAGACGGAGCCGGGGCTCGTCGCCGTGAAGAAGTCGCCAGGGCTCGCCGGCGTGAAGACGGAGCCGGGGCTCGATGATGCGGCGGCCTTGAAGTGGGTGCGTGAAGACTGGGCGCGGACGGAGCTGGAGCGCTAGCGCGGTGCCCTAGAGCAGATCGCTGCTCGGCGCCGTGGACACGACGAGGGAGGTGTCGTCGTTATCAACGACGACATCGACGACGACTCGCCACCACCGGTCCGCCAGGGCGACCCCGGGCAGGGTTCCAGCAGGGCGGCCGCGTGAAGGAGGAGAAGGACGACGGCAACGACAGCGACGGCGGTGACTTCGCGGCGCTCAGCACGTTCTTCGGCCTGTAGTCGCGGACTTTATTTTTTCTAAGTATTTTGAGTGTTCTATGTAAAAGACTATTTAAGTTGCCGAAGTTAATGTCCTGTTTTGCCGAATATTTGTCCCATTTGCCAAATTTTAGCCGAATTTACGTCCAATTTTTTGTAAGAAAAGCGTCTGGGCGACCTTGGGGGCGGCGGCTGGGAACCCGATCGCCCCCACGCCGATTTTTAGCGCCGGTTCACCCCCAAGCGGCGATTTTTCGAGCCCCCTGGGGGGCCAACGGCTGGAGATGCTCTTAGTCGTGACTCGTGAGGCCATCACCACAAGGTAGTACCTTGAACAGGGTTGATCGAAATCGAAAGACAACTGTTTACCCAGGTTCGGCCCCTCACGGTCGAGGTAAAAGCCTACGTCATGCTTTGTGTTCATTGATGATGATGATCTCGATTATAAGGGTGCAACTTGGCTAACCTAATACTGTGAGCTTGTAACTTGTCCCCTTTTGCCTCAGGGGCTCCCCTTTATATACAGGTGGAGGCCTGGGGCTTACAATAGAGTCCGGGTCGTATTACGATCCGTGACCTAGTACCTACTTGTATTGTTCCCTAAGTAAGGAAATCCATACGGCGACTTGTACTTCTGGCCCATGAGCCGCCGTCTTCAAGTATTGGGCCTCGAGTCGGACCACTTTATGAACCACCCCGCGGATCTTGAGATCTTGAGCGTCATGGCCCATCTTGGATCTTGATTAAGTTGCCACTTGAATGACCCGGCCCATCATGGCAGGCCATATCGTGGGGTTATATCCCCAAGAGGAAGCTAATAACATTTTGGATTTAGTTGAGATTTTGGTAACACTTGATTTGATTTGGGTATGGGTAGAGGAACACAATGAAAGTTTTGGTAGCTGACGTTTTGGTTAGATTTGATTTAGTTTGGTTGAGCTAATGCAGGGCATGAGATGAGTGGCATACACAAGGGAAAAAACAAATGGAGGAAGGGTGGAGGCGAAGGCGAACGACAATGATCAACTCCTCTTTAATAGTAGAGATACACGATGACAATTTTTTAATGCATGATAGAAAGAAAACATGCTAAACATTTTTTACATGATGAACATTTTCTAAATATTAGGTAAAATATATTTTCTAAATACACAATGAACATTTTTTTTAAACATATATTTAAACTAAACCATAAACAATTTATAAAATACACGACGACCATTTTAAATATACATTATGTGTTTAAATACATGATAAATCATGGAAGCAGACTTGTTCTGAGAATGCCCAAAGCAAAGTACTACCATAATTGTCATATTCTTAATGCGTGTCCTAAACAGGGTTCTTCTTCCACCTAGCAAAGCATGCCCGTGAGCATTCAACGTTCAAGCGGGGCCATATTTTGAGGATTGGAGATGGCAGTAATATAAAACATATGGTCGGATCATTGATTCCCATCTAGCCCGATCAGGAAGATAATGATGAGACAAGGTATAAGTGCCATTCCGAAAGTTCCTGATCTTAGTGTGCCCGAGACTGGAGCATATGTGATGAAGATCTTGTTCGCATTATTTTTACCACGGTTGATGCATGTCACATTTTGCGGATCCCGCTACATACCGACTCGACAACTCCTTTGAGGATTTCATAGCATGGAAGTTTATGAGAATTGGCACATTTACCGTTAGTTTGTTCTACTAGGTGAAGTAGCGCCATCAGTTCGAACATCTGATGATGTTTTCAGGTGGAGCTGGTTCATCTGTGTTGAACCCTGTTCGGAACAGCTGGTAGAAATTAGAATACAGCACACACAAAAGTGATTTTTTTTTGCCAGGAGGTGTTACATGGAGCTATTCCGGCCAAGGTGATCATGGAAAATCATCATATAGGCTCAAATGGTAGTTGTCCTATATGTAATCAAGTCTTCAAAAGATATCAAACATCTCATGTTATTATGTCAACCAGCGCAAGAGATTTGGAAGCGACTCCGATAATTTGATGTCATCAACTAAGCTTATTAAGTTGATATGTCAGGTTTTGGGCCATGAGCCGCCGTCTTCAAGTACTGGGCCTCGAGTCGGACCACTTTATGGACCGCCCCGCGGGTTTTGAGATCTTGAACGTCATGGCCCATCTTGGATCTTGATTGTAAGTCGCCACTTGAATGACCCGGCCCATCATGGCAGGCCATATCGTGGGGTTATATCCCCAACAGGAAGGTAATAATATTTTGGATTTAGTTGAGATTTTGGTAACACTTGATTTGATTTGGGTATGGGTAGAGGAACACAAGGAAAGTTTTGTTAGCTGACATTTTGGTTAGATTTGATTTAATTTGGTTGAGCTAATGCAGGGCGTGAGATGAGCGGCATACATGAGGGAAGAAACAAACGGAGGAAGGGTGGAGGCGAAGGCAAACGACAATGGTCAACTCCTCTTTAATAGTAGAGATACGCGATGACAATTTTTAAATGCATGATAGAAAGAAAACATGATAAACATTTTTTACATGATGAACATTTTCTAAATATTAGGTAAAATATATTTTCTAAATACACAATGAACATTTTTGAAAAACATATTTTTAAACTAAACCATAAACAATTTTTAAAATACACGACGACCATTTTCAAAATACATTATGTGTTTAAATACATGATAAATCATGGAAGCAGACTTGTTCTGAGAATGCCGAAAGCAAAGTACTACCCTAATTGTCATATTCTTAATGCGTGTCCTAAACAGGGTTCTTCTTCCACCTAGCAAAGCATGCCCGTGAGCATTCAACGTTCAAGCGGGGTCATATTTTGAGGATTGGAGATGGCAGTAATATAAACATATGGTCGGATCATTGATTCCCTTCTAGCCCGATCAGGAAGATAATGATGAGACAAGGTATAAGGGCCATTCCGAAAGTTCCTGATCTTAGTGTGCCCGAGACTGGAGCATATGTGATGAAGATCTTGTTCGCATTATTTTTGCCACGGTTGATGCATGTCACGTTTTGCGGATCCCGCTACATACCGACTAGACAACTCCTTTGAGGATTTCATAGCATGGAAGTTTATGAGAATTGGCACATTTACCGTTAGTTTGGTCTACTAGGTTAAGTAGCGCCACCAGTTCGAACATCTGATGATGTTTTCAGGTGGAGCTGGTTCATCTGTGTTGAACCCTGTTCGGAACAGCTGGTATAAATTAAAATACAACACACACAAAATTGATTTTTTTTTTTGCCAGGAGGTGTTACATGGAGCTATTCCGGCCAAGGTGATCCTGGAAAATCATCATATAGGCTCAAATGGTAGTTGTCCTATTTGTAATCAAGTCTTCAAAAGATATCAAACATATCATGTTATTATGTCAACCAGCGCAAGAGATTTGGAAGCGACTCCGATAATTTGATGTCATCAACTAAGCTTATTAGGTCGATATGTCAGGTTCTGGGCCATGAGCCGCGTCTTCAAGTACTGGGCCTCGAGGCAGACCACTTAATGTACCGCCCTGCGGGTCTTGAGATCTTGAACGTCATTTGCCCATCTTGGATCTTGATTGTAAGTCGCCACTTGAATGACCCGACCCATCATGGCAGGCCATATCATGGGGTTATATCCCCAACAGGAAGGTAATAACATTTTGGATTTAGTTGAGATTTTAGTAACACTTGATTTGATTTGTGTATGGGTAGAGGAACACAAGGAAAGTTTTGTTAGCTGACGTTTTGGTTAGATTTGATTTAATTTGGTTGAGCTAATGCAGGGCGTGAGATGAGTGGCATACATGAGGGAAAAAACAAACGGAGGAAGGGTGGAGGCGAAGGCAAACGACAATGGTCAACTCCTCTTTAATAGTAGAGATACGCGATGACAATTTTTAAATGCATGATAGAAAGAAAACATGATAAACATTTTTTACATGATGAACATTTTCTAAATATTAGGTAAAATATATTTTCTAAATACACAATGAACATCTTTGAAAAACGTATTTTTAAACTAAACCATAAACAATTTTTAAAATACATGACGACCATTTTTAAAATACATTATGTGTTTCAATACATGATAAATCATGGAAGCAGACTTGTTCTGAGAATGCCCAAAGCAAAGTACTACCCTAATTGTCATATTCTTAATGCGTGTCCTAAACAGGGTTCTTCTTTCTCCTAGCAAAGCATGCCCGTGAGCATTCAATGTTCATGCGGGGCCATATTTTGAGCATTAGAGATGGCAGTAATATAAACATATGGTCGGATCATTGATTCCCTTCTAGCCCGATCAGGAAGATAATGATGAGACAAGGTATAAGTGCCATTCCGGAAGTTCCTGATCTTAGTGTGCCCGAGACTGGAGCATATGTGATGAAGATCTTGTTCGCATTATTTTTACCACGGTTGATGCATGTCACGTTTTGTGGATCCCGCTACATACTGACTCGACAACTCCTTTGAGGATTTCATAGCATGGAAGTTTATGAGAACTGGCACATTTACCGTTAGTTTGGTCTACTAGGTGAAGTAGCGCCACCAGTTCGAACATCTGATGATGTTTTCAGGTGGAGCTGGTTCATATGTGCTGAACCCTGTTCGGAACAGCTGGTAGAAATTAGAATACAACACACACAAAAGTGATTTTTTACCAGGAGGTGTTACATGGAGCTATTCCGGCCAAGGTGATCCTGGAAAATCATCATATAGGCTCAAATGATAGTTGTCCAATTTGTAATCAAGTCTTCAAAAGATATCAAACATCTCATGTTATTATGTCAACCAGCGCAAGAGTTTGGAAGCGATTCCGATAATTTGATGTCATCGACTAAGCTTATTAGGCCGATATGTCAGGTTCTAGGCCATGAGCCGCCGTCTTCAAGTACTGGGCCTCGAGTCGGACCACTTTATGTTCCGCCCTGCGGGTCTTTTGAGATCTTGAACGTCATGGCCCATCTTGGATCTTGATTGTAAGTCGCCACTTGAATGACCCGGCCCATCATGGCAGGCCATATCGTGGGGTTATATCCCCAACAGGAAGGTATTAACATTTTGGATTTAGTTGAGATTTTGGTAACACTTGATTTGATTTGTGTATGGGTAGAGGAACACAAGGAAAGTTTGTTAGCCGACGTTTTGGTTAGATTTGATTTAATTTGGTTGAGCTAATGCAGGGCGTGAGATGAGTTGCATACATGAGGGAAAAAACAAACGGAGGAAGGGTGGAGGCGAAGGCAAACAACAATGATCAACTCCTCTTTAATAGTAGAGATACGCGATGACAATTTTTAAATGCATGATAGAAAGAAAACATGATAAACATTTTTTACATGATGAATATTTTATAAATATTAGGTAAAATATATTTTCTAAATACACAATGAACAGTTTTGAAAAACATATTTTTAAACTAAACCATAAACAATTTATAAAATACACGACGACCATTTTAACAATACATTATGTGTTTAAATACATGATAAATCATGGAAGCAGACTTGTTCTGAGAATGCCCAAAGCAAAGTACTACCCTAATTGTCATATTCTTAATGCGTGCCCTAAACAGGGTTCTTCTTTCAACTAGCAAAGCATGCCCCTGAGCATTCAACGTTCAAGTGGGGCCATATTTTGAGGGTTGGAGATGGCAGTAATATAAACATATGGTCAGATAATTGATTCCGTTCTAGCCCGATCAAGAAGATAATGATGAGACAAGGTATAAGTGCCATTCTGAAAGTTCCTGATCTTAGTGTGCCCGAGACTGGAGCATATGTGATGAAGGTCTTGTTCGCATTATTTTTACCACGGTTGATGCATGTCACGTTTTGCGGATCCCGCTACATACCAAATCGACAGCTCCTTTGAGGATTTCATAGCATGGAAGTTTATGAGAACTGGCACATTTACCGTTAGTTTGGTCTACTAGGTGAAGTAGCGCCACCAGTTCGAACATCTGATGATGTTTTCAGGTGGAGCTGGTTCATCTGTGTTGAACCCTGTTCGGAACAGCTGGTAGAAATTAGAATACAACACACACAAAAGTGATTTTTTTTGTCCAGGAGGTGTTACATGGAGCTATTCCGGCCAAGGTGATCCTGCAAAATCATCATATAGGCTCAAATGGTAGTTGTCCTATTTGTAATCAAGTCTTCAAAAGATATAAACATCTCATGTTATTATGTCAACCAGTGCAAGAGATTTGGAAGCGACTCCGATAATTTGATGTCATCAACTAAGCTTATTAGGTCTATATGTCAGGTTGTGGGCCATGAGCCGCCGTCTTCAAGTACTGGGCCTCGAGTCGGACCACTTTATGTACCGCCCTGCGGGTCTTGAGATCTTGAACGTCATGGCCCATCTTGGATCTTGATTGTAAGTCGCCACTTGAATGACCCGACCCATCATGGCAGGCCATATCGTGGGGTTATATCCCCAACAAGAAGGTAATAACATTTTGGATTTAGTTGAGATTTTGGTAACACTTGATTTGATTTGTGTATGGGTAGAGGAACACAAGGAAAGTTTTGTTAGCTGATGTTTTGGTTAGATCTGATTTAATTTGGTTGAGCTAATGCAGGGTGTGAGATGAGTGGCATACATGAGGGAAAAAACAAACGGAGGAAGGGTGGAGGCGAAGGCAAACGACAATGGTCAACTCCTCTTTAATAGTAGAGATACGCGATGAAAATTTTTAAATGCATGATAGAAAGAAAACATGATAAACATTTTTTACATGATGAACATTTTCTAAATATTAGGTAAAATTTATTTTCTAAATACACAATGAACATTTTTGAAAAACATATTTTTAAACTAAACCATAAACAATTTATAAAATACACGATGACCATTTTAAAAATACATTATGTGTTTAAATACATGATCTCTACTCCTAATGGAGCAGTTGGTAGTCTCGCTTCCAGGGTTTTTTTTGTCCCACCTCCCATGGTTTTTTTTGGTACCTCCCCCCACCTCACACTGAGCCGCCATGAACCGAAAAAACCTCGTACTGAGGCCCCCACCCACCCCCACGCACTCTAGGGCCTAACCTCCGATCGCACCTAATGGAGCAGTTGGTAGTCTCCGCCGGTCAATTTTCGTCCCACCACTTTCGTCCGGTTTTTTTTCATAGGTTAACCATCGTAGATTTTTTTCATCGCCTCCCCCACTTCATCGGTTTATTTTCACTTCACCCTCTCACACAATGAAAAAAATTGAACGGATCAGAACTTTCCATACTGACGCAAATTATTTAGTAATGTCTTTATGTAAAAGAATCAATCACAATCAATCTCTAAAGATCAAATCTAAATTAATTAATCTTCATAACGTTTGTTTCCTTTGAATCACGTCCATAACTTTCCTTCCTTGTTTGGGCAGAAACTGTTTGGTAGCAGAGATTAGGAAGCTTCCTATGAGTGTAGTAATAGGAAGTATTCTTTTTCTTGATGATTCGTTTCCATGCATGATGATAGTAAATTAGGCCAACATTCACCACTATTTATCAACGTCATCAATCGTATCCATTCCTACCAGTTTTAAGGGAATCTGCTCGCTATGTCTTTTTTAAGGGGATCCGCTCGCTAAGTCGTCGTCGCACGTTATTTTCACAAACAATCTCTACTCCTAATGGAGCAGTTGGTAGCCTCGTACGGTTTATTTTGTCCTCCTCCCACCTCCCCTGGTTTTTTTTCATCCTCCCTCCCACCTCCCAATTTCGTTGGTTTTTTTCTTCGGTTTTTACTCGCCCCCTCCCACCTCCCAATTTCGTCCGGTTTTTATTCGTCCCACCCCCCACCACCCCCTCGTACTGGTTCTTTTTCTCTCCACTCTTTCCTTGCAAACCAATAATTTTCTAACATACAAAAGATCACGAATCTATCTTTCCTTACCCGAACCAATCGCGCCCTACATCAGTGCATTTAAGAAAACTAACACGTAAATCTTAACGCATTATAAACAAATCCCGTTATGGACCTAATTAATTTATTATGGAATCTATACGTGGTCGCATTGTTTTTTTTTCTCTCCACTCTTTCCTTGCAAACCACTAATTTCCTAAGATACAAAAGATCACGAATCTATCTTTCCTTACCCGAATCAATCGATCCCTACATCAGAGCATTTCTTTATTAAGAAAACTAACACGTAAATCTTAACACATTGTAAAGAATTCCCGTTATGGACCTAATTAATGTATTATGGAATCTGTACGTGGTCGCATCTCTCCCCTCGTGAAAAAATTGCATCCATCTCCGTTAAAAGGAAAAGAGAACATGAACGATCAATCCCACACCTGCATCTCAGTAGCAAAAATCGCCACCGCCTCTGCATCGCACTCGCTGCAGTGTGCCCGGCTCGACCCATGCCTCGCTTTGCATGGCTGGACGCCGCCGTCTCCACCGCCACGCATAAGAAAACGGTGGGCAGAACCATCCATTCAAGTCACACACCCCACCCTCCTCCGCAATCCCTAGCCCCGCATCACCCTATCGCTTCTCGCCTCTCTTTCCCTCGATGTAGATGGTGCGAGCGGCGGCCTCGAGCACCGTAGTTCTGCCCTCTCTATCTTCGCTGCGCCGAGAGATGGGCCGAGGCTATCGCCGGTTCGCCGCCCACGATTGGGCCACCTCCGTTGTCGCGCACCACCGCTCCACCTAACGTGCCCGACCCTCTCCGCTTCGACCTTCCGCGACCACATCCCTCCTCCGCCTCCATCCATCATCCACAAGGCCACTCCTGCACCCACCCTCCTAAATTCTCCATACCGTGGACAATCACCAAGATCCAAGTTGGCCCGATATCAATTTTCTTACATGCTTTCTTTATCAGTTGGTGATGGGAATGGGTTCCAATTTCTCTCTCTGACTGTGGATTCGCAGGCAAGAAGCGCTTCTACATGCATCCTCCTGTCGGTCCCTAAAGTACCAAGGTAAATGGTTGATGTTGCGTTTGTCTAGGATGATATATGTTGGCTCTGTTCCGGTTCATCCGAGCAGTTCCGGTACATCGTGCATTTATCTTGCCAGTAATGTTCTGTGATGCTCTGATGCACTTTGGGAATTGTTTATCTTGTCTTCAGTGCAGAACATTTGTTTATTAATGCATGAGAAGAATCCTTGTTACTACCTTGAACCTGTTTTATAATCCATATTGTTATGCACTAGCGCGTGTGCGTGTGAAATAGATGGATTATGGTCCCATACCCAATAAGATGGATATGTGTGTGTGTGTTAGAGAGAGAGAGAGAGGGAGGGAGAGGGGGAGAGAGAGTGAGGAGGAGGGAGGGAGAGAGTGTGTGTGAGAATTTGATGGTAAAAAGGTCGCCAATATCACTTGATATGTATGAGAATATTAAATGTAATATTAACATAATTGATATTGAACTCTTAAAATTAATGTGGCCCCGTTACAACGCACTGGTGTTCTTCTAGTCTATTTTTGGTTTGGTATTGCGGTGATGAAACCTTCCAAGGGCTTGGTTTGGTATTGCGGAGATGAAACAATCACACTGTTCATTTAATGGAATAAACAAGAATATATTCAACACCTCTACTGAATACCTGAGTTGTTATTGTTCTGATTCCTTTTCAAGATGCACCATTGTACGCAGTCATTTCACTTGAATGAGTTTAACTTATGTAAGTTTACCTGATGCGCGAACCTACCTGTGGTTGGATGGTTAGGTGGACAGTGGTATCCCAGCCCATCACGGTTCAAGTCCTGGTGCTCGCATTTATTCCTGGATTTATTTCAGGATTTTCGACGATGTGCGTTTAGTGGGAAGAGACGTTCCTGTCGCTTACAAGGCGTCTTGTGGTGACTTCGTCAATCTCAAAATAATATGCCGGCTCAGTCTTTCGGGAGTGCTCATAGGGGTAGGGTGTCATGAATGTTGTGCTCTTGAATGAGAATTGGCTGCAACTAATGATATACATTTTGATGTAAAAATTGACTAATTCTTTTTGTTACACCTTATATAAAATAGGACCTATACCAGTCCACGCCATCTTTTTACATTATGTGACTGTAAACTATAATTAATAAAAATAATATGAATTTTAAAAAAGAAACTCATCTGGCCCATGCAAGTTCTTGGGTTGATGACTAAAATGAACCACCATTTATATTGGAAGTTCAAAATAATAATTAATAAATTGTCACTTTCATTATATAAGTCCCAACTATGACCGTCATTATGAATATTTAAAATTTAAACATTATGTCTAAGCATGAAAACAAATCGGTGATTTGATTTTTATTCAATTGTGATTAAAATATAAGTTGATGAAGTCCAAAGTTGACACGAAAGATAACATATATCTAGACTTAGCAAGAAGGAAAATTTCATTATCAACTTCTAATGAATATACTCCAATAATTACTTAGCCTTTAATGGTTGGGCTACACAATGGTGAGTCAACACAACCAATTAGAGCAAGAGGAAATTGTCAAAAGCCTAGGCATGGAAGATAGAGAGGAATTATATCATACTAACATGAAACGGAAATTGCAACACAAATAGTGGCTATACAGACAGAGGAAGAGGACAAAAAATAAAGCATTTTATACTGATGAGATACTTCTGTGTGTTAGTGGTTTAAAAAAAATTGTAGTAGGTAAACAGTAAAGAGGGAACAATATTCTGAAAGTATTTTGCACGGCGAGACACATACGCTGATTCTCCTGGTCTTCCAAGTCTTGACAAATAAGTTTACACATATGGTCCCTCAAAAAACAAAGATTACAATATATGATGGAAATATTTGGACCAAAGTTTAATCATGGTTTCATGTATTCCAAGTTTTTCTTAAAATGGTTATAATTTTCATATAAATACTGAAAAATAAAATGAAAGAACATGCATAGAAAAAAAATCACAAACAGATAATTTATACACCATGTCTAGCCACGCAAATGGGCGGGCCATTTTGCTAGTAAATCATGGAAGCAGACTTGTTCTGAGAATGCCCAAAGCAAAGTACAACCATAATTGTCATATTCTTAATGCGTGTCCTAAACAGGGTTCTTCTTTCACCTAGCAAAGCATGCCCGTGAGCATTCAGCGTTCAAGCGGGGCCATATTTTGAGGATTGGAGATGGCAGTAATATAAACATATGGTCGGATCATTGATTCCCTTCTAGCCCGATCAGGAAGATAATGATGAGACAAGGTATAAGTGCCATTCTGAAAGTTCGTGATCTTAGTGTGCATGAGACTGGAGTATATGTGATGAAGATCTTGTTCGCATTATTTTTACCACAGTTGATGTATGTCACATTCTATGGATCCCGGTACATACCAACTCGACAACTCCTTTGAGGATTTCATAGCATGGAAGTTTATGACAACTGGCACATTTACCGTTAGTTTGGTCTACTAGGTGGACTAGCGCCACCAGTTCGAACATCTGATGATGTTTTCAGGTGGAGCTGGTTCATCTGTGCTGAACCCTGTTCGAAACAGCTGGTGGAAATTAGAATACAACACACACAAAAGTGACTTTTTTTGCAGGGAGGTGTTACATGGAGCTATTCCGGTCAAGGTGATCCTGGAAAATCATCATATAGGCTCAAATGGTAGTTGTCCTATTTGTAATCAAGTCTTCAAAAGATATCAAACATCTCATGTTATTATGTCAACTAGCGCAAGAGATTTGGAAACAACTAAGCTTATTAGGTCGATATGTCAGGTTGTGTCATGCTCAACCCCCCCCCACACACACACACACACACAACCTGCACTGAGTGTGCCCAGGTAATGATGTTTGAGCACTGTGAGGTTAGGGTTTCTCGCCCTATGGTCGTGACAACAATATATGGTGTCAGGTGCTTCTGATCGATCCAAGGGTTTAGCGATGATGAGTGCAGTTTCAAAGTGCTGGTCCTTAGGGGCGCATGCACGAATACTTCAGTTCGACTCTAGTAGGGGAGCGACAACAACGTCGCGTCAACGGCTTGTTCTGATGGCAGTAGTGGTCGTTCGATGGTACAAGGACCTCACTATAACTTTTATTATGTTGAGGATTTATACTAAATAATAGATCTGGACTTTTTGGGTATTTTAATATAAAGCTTGGCATACTGAATCAAGAAGTTCCTGTCTAGTGTCTACGTCTAAACTAGAGGAAGGATCCAACGGCAGATTCATCTCCCTGACACCCCAGTCCTCCGAGTGGCCACCCCTCGGCCCTCTCCAGCCACGATCCAGACTCGTCAGCCGCCTCCAGGGCCCCTCGCCGGCGACCAGGCCCACCGGCCCTCGTCGACGGAGGTGCGCTGCTCTTCCCGTGCTTTCCTCTCGGGCGCCGGGGCCCGGGGCCTCCTCTTCGTCGCGGTCGCGTTCGGCGGCGGCGGCGGCGGCGGCGACCGGTTCCCCGAGAGATTGGTTGGTGCGCGCGCGCCGAGCGTCGCAGGTTACTCCACTCGAGCGCGGTGCGCCTCAGGGGACGCGGGCACTGTCGGTCAGCCTCTCCAGAGCGCGAGATCCGTGGCACCTGGCGCGCCGAGCTCCGCTGGAGACGGCCAGCAATGTCAACCGCCCGCCTGTCCTCCACCTTCACCTCCTCCTTCAAGGCTCCTTCACGAAAACCACGAGCCCCCCACCTCGCCGCCTTGGCTGCCGCCACGGAGCGCGTCCGCGCTGGAACGCTAACTCGGCAGGACGCGCACCAGCTGTTCGACGAATTGCTGAGCCAAGCCGCGACAGTCCCAGTACGCACGCTGAACAACTTTCTTGCCGCCCTCGCCCGTGCACCGCCCTCAGCTGCCTGCAGCGATGGTCCGGGCCTTGCCATTGCCCTCTTCAACCGCATGTCCCGAGGCGCTGGTGCACGGGTGGTGTCGCCCACGCTCTGTACCTATTCCATCCTCATGGACTGCTGCTGTCGTGCACGCCGCCCGGACTTGGTGGTTGCCTTCTTTGGCCGCCTCCTTAGGTTGGGGCTGCGCTTGAATGTCATCTCCTTCAACAATCTCCTCAAGGGGCTCTGCCAGGCCAAGCGTACAAATGAGGCGGTGGACTTGCTGCTCCACCGGACACCTGAACTGGACTGTGTGCCTAATGTCTTCTCGTACAGCATCGTAATCAACGGGTGTTTTAAACAAGGTGAAGTAGACAAAGCGTGCAATCTCTTCCATCAGATGCCCCAACTGGGAGTTCAACCTGATGTGGTGATCTACAACTCAATTATTGACGCACTAAGCAAATCCGGAGCAATGGACGAGGCAGAAGTGGTCCTTCGGCAAATGGTTGATCAAGGCATTGGACCAAACGTCATGACATATACTAGCCTGATCCATGGATATTCCGCTTCGGGTCAGTGGAAGGCGGCAGTTAGAGTATTCAAGGAAATGGTAAGTGTTGGTGTTCAACCAAATGCTGTCACTTTGAACTCATTTATGGATTCACTTTGCAAGCATAGAAGGACAAAGGAAGCTAGAGATATTTTTGACTCCATGGCTGCAAAGGGCCAGAAACCTGATATTTTCTCCTATTCTACTATGCTTAACGGGTATGTGAAAGAAGGATGCTTTGATGATATGACTGGTCTCTTCAATTTGATGCTACAGAATGGTGTTGTACCAAACCACCATATTTTCAACATACTGATCAATGCATATGCTAAACGTGGACTGATGGATGAGGCTATGCACATGTTCGAAGTAATGAGGCAACAAGGAGTAAACCCAGATGTATTTAGCTATCAAATTGTAATGGATTCACTTTGCAAAATGGGTAGGATGGATGCTGCTCTGGACAAATTTAATCAGATGGTCAATCAAGAAGTTTCACCTAACATAGTTGTTTACCGATGCTTGGTTCTGGGTTCTTGCTCTCGTGGTGATTTTGTGAAAGCCAAGGAATTGATTTCTGAAGCAGTTAATAGAGGTCTGTGTTCTACCAGTGTGTTCTTTTATCCTGTAATAAACAACCTGGCCAAAGAAGGAAATGTAAAGGATGCACAAGATATGTTTGACTTCATTTAAGGTATTGGTCAGCGGCCTGATGTTATTGTGTACAATTCACTGATGGATGGATATTGCCTTGTTGGCAAAGTGGAGGAAGCACTGAGAGTACTTGATGCTATGAAGTCTGCTGGCCTCCAACCTACTGCGGTTACGTATGGTATACTTCTTAATGGCTACTGTAAAATTGGAAGGATCGCCGATGGATTGAGTCTTTTCAGGGAAATGTCACTCAGCGGGGTTAAGCCCACTACTATTATGTACAACATTATACTTGATGGGCTGTTTCGCTCCGGGAGAACAGATTCTGCAAAGGAAGAATTCGATACAATGATTGAAAGTGGCATACCGGTGGGCATTGACACATGCACCATAGTTCTTAGTGGACTTTGCAAAAATAATTGCACTGATGAAGCAATAGAGCTGTTCAAGAAATTATGTGCAATGAATGTGAAGTTTGATGTCATAATTCTCACTACCATGATTTCTGCAATGTTTAAGACTAGGAGAATTGAAGAAGCCAAGGATTTGTTTGCTACCATATCAACCATAGGGTTGGTGCCTTCTGTTGTGACTTACAGTGTAATGATGACGAATTTCATAAAAGAAGGGTCGCTGGCAGAGGCTGATGATATGTTTTTAGCAATGGAGAAAGCTAGCTGTGCTCCCAACTCCATCCTGCTAAATCAAGTGGTCAGGGCGTTGCTGAAAAAAGGTGCAGTTGTGAAGGCTGCAACTTATCTCGCTAAACTTGATGCTAAACAGCTTTCAGTTGAAGCCTCAACGATTTCGTTAATAGTATTTCTCTTCTCAGGGGAAGGGAAACTAAGGGAGCACGTAGAGTTGCTTCCAGTAAAGTACCAGCCTCCTGAGAGTTCGACTGACAATTGAAAGAGTATACTTGAAACTTCCTACTTAAAAAAAAGGTGGTAAATTGAAACAAGAAGCCTGAGGGTCATATGAGTTTCCCCCTTTTTGTGACGAAGAAAGTGTAACTCTGATCTGGAATGTTTAGATATCTGTCACACATTACATATTTATCAGCATCCAAGTTTGTGGCAAAGTACTTAGCTACTTTCCTCTGGGAATACCCAATCTCGGCGTTTATGCATTCATGCAGCAAGAAGGCGTGACCAAGGAGTGCAACACAAACCAGATATAAAACTCCAACTAAGCTATTATGTTCATGAGATGGTTGATGTACTGTTTTTGCTCTCTGTTGATGATAGTTACTATTATGTTCACTCTTATAACTCCAACTAAGCTATGATCTCTCTCTTCATAATGTTACAGAAAGCTAGGTTGCTCTAGATTAAATGCTTGCATTTTTTAAATTTCAGCAACCATTGCACGTAAACCCAATTTGTCAGCAGGTTACTTTCAGTTATACCTCTCTCAACAGTAGTGCTAATTTCCTTTTCTGTGAAGCGTTAAGTGTGTTATATTGTATTCATGGGCTGCAGACCGGTGAACAGTATTGAGCTGTGTTCTCATCTAAAATCCAGTTGCTGCGTAGTGCACTTTAGTTAGTATAATCTGATGTTATGTGCTAAGCATGTTTTGAAGATGAGAAGCGTTAAGCTACTCCCAGGAACTGCTGACTGTAAAAATACATTGCAGAGGCCTAGGTAAGAAATATTTACCTTTATTCATTGTATTGACAGACTGACTGATCATGAACAGAGCGTGAAGGATCAGCGCTGTACTGCCATTGGGATTCTCATCTAGGGAACATTTGTCATGGTGCATTCTAGGGTGTTGTGCGATTAACTTGAAGAATTTTTTTAGATAAAAAGTTGTGCAATCTGGAGGCCTCCAATGGATGCACACATTACACATATTCTGTATGGTCATGATCAGTCAGTCAGTTAATACCAGTACACGTAGAAGTAGCTCCTTTGGTTGAAACACAATGCTTGTCTCTGAAACCAAATAAATACTGCGATATTCTCTGGCTTTCTGTTGTGGAAATCGCGGGAGTTGATTATTTTGTTAGTCTTGTGACCTTCTGGTCAACCTGTATCTCAACCTGGAAGGGGCAGGCAATATCTTATCAACAATGAAAAAGATTAGCTGTGCTCTCAACTCTCAGTTGCAAAAAAAAAAAAAAAAAAAAAAAAAGTGGTGAGGGTGTTGCTGGACAAAGGTGAAGTAATCAGGGCTGGAGGTTATCTTTCTAAAATTGATGAGAAGAATTTAGTACTTGAAGCTTCAACCGTTTAGCTGCAGTTGATGATCTTCCAGAACCAACTCCAAGCAATAATCTTCCAGAAGAATCCTAAGTATACTGGTTTGGGGCGCACTGTGAACGTTTTTCTGGAGCAGGGTAATGTGAATTCGAATTGGGGAAGCTTTTCATCATCATCGTTTGTCGCAACACATGTATTTACAGTTAATATGTAAATATTATTTAATTCTGGCTAAGATTCAATGAGCATAAATAAATTTGATTTTACAAAACATATCATTTCTTTCCATAGATTGTTACTCATGTCAATTATACATACACTACGAAAAGTTATATGTAGAGTGTCGGGCTATTTGCCGAGTGATTTTTCACGGGGTTCTCCGCAAAATGCAAACGAGGCCTTTGCTGAGTATCTCATACAGAAAACACAGGCAAAACAAGGGTACTTGGCAAACCGCAACCAATGCCTTTGCTGAGCATCTCATACAAAACACTCAAGCAAAACACTCAGGTAAACAGAAAGATTTGCATGATGTATGTAAAGAAAAACAGTATCAAAAAATTGCCATCTTATACAAAACAATTTTTCATGCTACTTTATAAAACTGCCATTACTCTAATTTATAAATTTACAATAAGTATGATAAAACATAAAGAAGGTCGTGTGATCTAGGGAAAATACAATTGACATCCTAAACTTTAAAACCGCCATCCCGTAGATGAAAATGTATTATTTGGAAAATAACAACTTAGAAAAATGCCATCTCTTATTAGTAAAAATGCCACCTCTTAATATTAAGAATGTCATCACTTAATAAAAATGACATCTCTTAATAATAAAAATGCAATATCCTAATAAAAAAATGCCATCTCTTAATAATAAAAAGTTCTATCTTGTAACAATAAAAAATGCCATCTCTTAATAATAAATAATGCCATGTACAGTAATAAACTTGACTTTGTGAAAAAATGTTTAAATTGCCATGTGACATATTTCAAAAATTTATAAACTGCCATGTTGGTTTTTTCTAGAAAAAATTGCCATGTACCTAAGCCAAAAAAAAAACATAAAATTCCATCATGGTAAAAAAAGAGAAGGCCAAAAAAGGAGGGCTTGGGATTTGAACCAAAGTCTTCCATGTGCAAGCTCACGCCGCTAGCGAGTGTAGTGCGCATGGCCATTGTGAAAAATAAAATGTCCGTAAATAATATGATGGCTTTCCTGTATACACGCAAATTAATTACTCCCTCCGTTCACAAATATAAGATGTTCTGGATTTTGTTTGCTATGGACTACATAAAGACTGAAATGAGTGAACAAACACACTAAAATGTGTCGTGTCTATACTCTATATGAATCCGATTCTAAAAAAAGTAAGTTAAAACATCTTATAGTATTTTGAAAACGGAGGAGTAGCATATATGGAATGCTAGCTAGCTCCCTCCCTCACTCCAAATAAGGTAGGCAGTGAGGAATCCAGGGCTAGCCTAGCACACAACCATAGATGGATGGACATGCATGCATGCCTGCTGCCATTGCTATGGAATTAATGGACGCGGCACGACGCGGTTGGCAACTCCACTCCATATAGATGGATCCCACACGGATTGAGATCCTCTACAGTACTGCACCGTACCCTGCTGTAGTGCAGATGACAGGTGAGGTCGGGTCCACATGGCAGCGACCGTACCGCACCATATGCTACTGCAGAGGATCCTAACCCATCCCACACGCACGCACGCACACGGTTTTATATATTAATTTCTCTGCTTAATTCCCAGTGCGTGTATATGGTATATCTCCTGGCTAGCTAAGCTAGCGTGTTCATATGCATAAATGTGCATAAATAAATAAATAAATAAATAAATATAGGTTCAATCATGCACAACAGAAAGAGATGGATGGATACCATGCAACATATATAGTACAAACTCAGTTTAGTTTGCTTTTCTTCTGTTTTGTGTTGGTAGTATATGAATGCGAAACACACTTGACCATACTTGTTTGTTTCTTCACCAATCAATATACTTACAAAGACAGTGGTTCGCTCGGCTACCTTACCTTGTACGTATATGTGGTGTAATTTGTACTGGCCTGCATGCATGTCTTCACTCTAGCTTGTGGCTGGCTGCACCACCGCATGCACCTACCCACCCCACAGTGTATTAGTAGTACAGATAGCAAGCACTAATGCTGGTACTAATCTTGCCCTCAACTGTGCCAGTTAGTGCTTTCTGGCTGTCACCAGGTCAATGCCAAATGCCCAAGTTTATAACCTTCCCCTTTGGGTCGTTCTAATCTAGCCTGGCCTCCAATTGCATGCTTTTGAAATAATTAGGAGCAGAAGAAGAAGAAGAGAAGAAGTTCAATCTCTCTCTATATATGATGCACCTACCAAGATCAGTTTAGGAAAATTCTATATATAGTCCAAGCTTTTGAAATAATTAGGAGAAGAAGAAGAAGAAGAAGAAGAAGAAGAAGAAGAGAAGAAGTTCAATCTCTCTCTTGCTCTCTTGTGGAGGAGGAATTAGAAGAAGGATGAGGGGAGTGAGCATGTTGACGATGGCGCGCGCGGCGTGGGCGGCGGTGCGGTACGCGGTGGTGGTGCCGCTGCTGCAGCTGGCCGTGTACCTCTGCGCCGCCATGTCGCTCATGCTCTTCGCCGAGCGCCTCTACATGGGGCTCGTCGTCGCGGCGCTATGGCTCCGCCGCAGACGCCGCCAGCGCCGTGACCCAGGCAGGAACAAGGGGGGCGACGACGACGACCTGGAGTCCGGCGGCGGAGAGGGCCTGCCCATGGTCCTGGTCCAGATCCCCATGTTCAACGAGAAGCAGGTCAGTACGCGCGTATTGATCGATCGATTGCTCGTCTACGATGATATGATATGATATGATACGATATGCATGACCAATCTGATGGCTGTTGCTTGCTGCACGCATGATCCATCACTCGTATACTGCACTGCTGCCTGCGATCGAGCAGTGTGCGCTGCTGGTAACGCTAGCTGCATGTGTACTTGATTTTGTTGCCTTCTTCAACGATCAGCATGCAAAAGCTGCTGCTTTACAGCTCCATTTCCACAACATATGCATGCATGCACAACTACGTTTGTTGCATTGCTACGTCCATCCAAATTCATCAAGATAATAAACAAGAAGGGAAACAGCTAGCTAGCATTATTCTTACTGCATGCAAAGACAAGAGTCAACTCTCTCTGCTACGTACGGTAGTACTTTGTCCAATATGGGGAGTGACAACATACTTACGAAAGAATAGTGTCGTCTTTGTTTGTTCGCTTTCCAGCCAGCAGTAAAAAGCTACTCGTATCTACTTTGTTCAGTTGTGTGTGTCGGTGTGTGTGCACGAAGCATGCAACTGACTGATGTACAATTATTTGGTGGCATGCATGCAGGTGTACCGTCTGTCCATCGGCGCGGCGTGCGGGCTGTGGTGGCCGGCCGACAAGCTGGTGATCCAGGTGCTGGACGACTCGACGGACGCCGGCATCCGGGCGATGGTGGAGGCGGAGTGCCGGCGGTGGGCGGGCAAGGGGGTGCACATCCGGTACGAGAACCGGAGCAACCGCAGCGGCTACAAGGCGGGCGCCATGCGGGAGGGCCTCAAGAAGGGGTACGCCAGGGACTGCGAGCTGGTGGCGGTGTTCGACGCCGACTTCCAGCCCGACGCCGACTTCCTGCGGCGCACGGTGCCGGTGCTCCAGGCCGACCCGGCGGTGGCGCTGGTGCAGGCGCGGTGGCGGTTCGTGAACGCGGACGAGTGCATCCTGACCCGCATCCAGGAGATGTCGCTGGACTACCACTTCTCGGTGGAGCAGGAGGTGGGTTCGGCCTGCCACGGCTTCTTCGGCTTCAACGGCACGGCGGGGGTGTGGCGCGTGCAGGCCCTGGCGGACGCCGGGGGATGGAAGGACCGCACCACCGTGGAGGACATGGACCTGGCGGTGCGGGCGTCGATGCGGGGGTGGAGGTTCGTCTACGCCGGCGACGTGCAGGTGCGCAACGAGCTGCCCAGCAGCTTCAAGGCGTACCGGTACCAGCAGCACCGGTGGTCGTGCGGGCCGGCGAACCTGATGCGGAAGATGTTCTGGGAGATCGTGGCGAGCCGGCAGGTGTCGGCGTGGAAGAAGCTCCACGTGCTCTACGGCTTCTTCTTCGTGAGGAAGGTGGTGGCGCACCTCGTCACCTTCCTCTTCTACTGCGTCGTCATCCCGGCCTACGTGCTCGTCGGCGGCCAGGACGTGCGGCTGCCCAAGTACGTGGCCATGTACGTGCCCGCCATCATCACCCTGCTCAACGCCGTCTGCACCCCGAGGTCCTGGCACCTGCTCGTCTTCTGGATCCTCTTCGAGAACGTCATGTCCATGCACCGCTCCAAGGCCACCATCATCGGCCTCGTCGAGGCCAGCCGCGCAAACGAGTGGGTCGTCACGGAGAAGCTCGGCTCGGTGACCTCCACCACTGCTGCGACGACGACCATGGCCGCCAACAAGGGGGCAATGAAGAAGAAGAAGAGCCAGAGCAGCATCCTCGCGCCGGAGATCGTCATGGGGCTATGCCTGCTCTACTGCGCCGTCTACGACATCGTCTTCGGCCACGATCACTTCTATGTCTACCTCCTCATGCAGTCCGCCGCCGCCTTCGTCATCGGATTCGGCTATGTCGGCTCCCAATGAAGTGATGCCAACAAAACAAAACAAAAAACGTACCCGCTGGCTGCCTCTACCTAGTTAATAAGCTATCTGCAACTTAATTTGCATTGCATACTAGCTAGATAGCTTGTTGTTTTTCAGGACCAACCGAACAATACATACATATACCTGTAGGCACCAGCTTAATTTCCAAGGCAGGACAATTACTTGCTTCATTATATTCATTCATCCATCCATTTTGCATCATGTACAGAACCAAAAATAATCGCTTCAGAAAAGCCTTAGTTCGAAGCGGATGAGCATTCTGTTCTCAGGCAGCAAAGGCATTCTCAATACAAGTTGGTGAATGGCAAGACCTACAATTTCTTTGTTTGTTGCAAGGTGAATGATCCGAAAGAAGATGGCAATAGCATTCAAAGCCACCTAATTGTTTGTATACACGACGTGAATTGCAAAACTTACAGTGTTGAAGATGATCAGAAAGAAGAAAGGGGACAAGTCAAACCTTCAAATCGATCAGATCAGGTAACAGCTACTGCAATTCGCCCGCCTTGACCTCGAACTCTTCTCTGGTTGATAGTATCTTCACACGGACCATGCCTCGCTCCCACTCGGATTTCCCAACCAAGATCAGCCTGCCAGCGTTTATCCTCTCAGCATGTTTGAACACCCTGCAGCATAGTAAAAAGTAATTACAGATACACCCACCCACATAAGTATTCAACACAATGAAAAAAATAGTACAAATTAAGGAAAGGCAATACCATTTCAGACGCTTGTCTTCTACAAGGTCTACAGATCTGCCCTTCTTCCGCAGACAGGATGCAACACTAGATGCTGGCCCCTCAAGCTCCTCGTCCAATGGGAACACAATGTCATCTATTTGACGTGGCAGGTCAGGCAAAAGACCCTTTTCTTTCAGCAGCTGCCAGAAAATGTGTAAATTACAGAGTTGGTATTACTGCCACTCAAACTGCATCACAAATTCATAATGACATGTAAACAATGACAATCTTTTCCACATGAATTTATGTTCTCACCACTACTCAACTTGATAAAATCTTGGCCCAACCTTGTGCAATGCTGGGCTTCTGAATTTACTACTGTTACTTTTTTTTACTTAATATTAGCAGGTATTTCTCATATCTTTATCAAAATATCAATTTTACAGGAACTTTAATCTTCGACCAAGCAGCTTTCTTCGCTCGACACGGGAAAAGGAACCAGAGGAAGGGGGGAATAGTATCATACCTCCACTATGACAGCATCTCCAAATCCAAAGCCACAGGCTGGTACATCTTCAGTTCCAAATGTTGACAGTAGCCTGTCATACCTCCCCCCACCACAAATCGCTCTCAGTTCCCCTTCCCTATCAAAAGCCTGAAAACATGGATCAAGAGAGTTCGGCATGAAATAAGAGTTGGTGACAAAAAAAATAAAGATGGAAAGGCACTTGATTAGGACCTCAAAAACAATCCCTGTGTAGTATGCAAGGCCACGAACAACAGATGCATCGAAACAGATCCAATCAGCATAACCATATTGCTCAGCAAGCGAGAAGAGCTTCTTCAAGTCAGCAACGGCTTCAACACCTGAGCCTAGCACCTCTGCATGGGAATATCAAAATGAGCGACCCTTTTCTGGATAAAAGGGTCGACTTCGATTTCTTTTTCCAAAAAGTTGCACAAATATGGATGCCATAAGAAAACGAGTTTGATCAGTATCAACAAGAAGTTTAACACGAAGGTACCACAGTACAGCCCAACAGTTTAAGAACATGTCGAATGCTAAAGCCAGTAACAGACCTTCAAGTTTGGACAGTGACTTGAGAGAGAGCACTTCAATGATGCCCTGTACTGCTTCAGATGACAGCCCAGTTGAAATCAATTCCTTCTCAATTTCTTCCCTACTCAGTTTCCCCAGCTGCACAATATTGTAAATTCATGATGCAATAAACAATTACATAGTGCATGCAAATTCATCTAGTAGTTATGAACAGAGTAAATATGCAACACAGAAACAACTATGATATGGTTAACTTTAAAATCAGTAGACAACAGGATTGTGGTTTTGTAATGACTATTTTACTAGTTATTTACAATATAGAGGGTTAGATGAGAACGGATTTTAATCACAAATTGAGAAACAAGGATAGCTAAGAAGAAAGTGCATAGAAATAAATAAGAACATAAAGATCTTACTATGTTCTTTTTAATGAGCAGTGGAAAGAGGTGAACATGAACCTTTTTAACATCAGCATACGAACAAAAGCAGTTTAGGAGCAAACTTCCAAACTATACCGTTATTCAGAATGCCATGGCTGATAAAGTTGGGCTTAAAACAAAGTAGGATGTGCATGAAGGCGTCATGATACAACAAATCGGAAGGTGGAAGCAGGATTTGGATGTACCTTGTCAACAATAACACAAACTTGAGTAAACAAGTGTTGTGGTACGGAGTACATATCCAACACGGCCTGTAGAACCTGGAGAGAAGAGAGAACAGTGAGGCACAACACAGAGAGACTGGTCCTAAAAAACCCATGCATGGGACATATATGCCATCGAATGGAAGGGAACAAAATGATTTGTTTACTTGTAATTAGAGGGCAAATAGTGAAGTGAAAGGCTACCTTTCGGCTGGACAGTCTGATCCCCACATCAGAAGATGTAATCCCAAGACGCTCGAACAAGAGAACGATGGCTTGAATGAGCTCAGCCTCAGCCTGAATTTGAACAAGGTGGAGAAGTGAAGTCAGTGTGAATCATACAGGACAAGGTGAATCAGAATGGGCATAGATACATACATACCCGGACTTTAGGCATACCAAAAATGTCCATGTTCCACTGATAATGCTCGCGGCGCCTTCCCCTTGTCATACGCTCGTATCGCCAGCATTGTCCTATGGTGAACCACTTGAGTGGGAGGGAGACTGACTTTCTAGAGAAAGAGAGACATTCACAAGAAGAAGATGAAGAAATGCAATTACTAGGCGTCAATTGGTACAAACTGAATTAAGTGAGATTGGTATCTACCATGCTAGGTTGTGCAAAATCAATCAAATCTAATGGTTGAATGAATTGAGATTGGCATCCAATCCAGCCTTCATGTATCATACATAGACAATTAGACATGGGAGTAGATGCATACATACCCTTGCTTGATGACAAGGCGCGCGAGGGAAGGCGTGATCTCTGGCCTGAGCACGACGCGGCGGCCGCCCTTGTCCTCGAAGTTGTAGAGCTGCTGCGTGATCTCCTCCCCTGCCTTGCGGATGAAGAGCGCCTCGGACTCGAGCACGGGGAAGTCCACCTCCTCGAAGGCCATGGAGCGGGACACCTCCCTGAAGTTGTCGAAGAGCCAGGAGCGGAGCCGCATCTCCTCCGGCGGGAAGTCCCTGGTGCCGCGCGGCGGGTTCACATCCACCACTGTCGGCTGCGCCATGGAAGCAGAAGAAGCAGGGGAGGAGCCGCCGTCGGTGGCCAGCGCGGCCGTGGGGGAGGCGACGCAGAGGAGGCGGCGGCCGGGGCGAAGGGGGGCGAGGCCGATAGGGCGGCGGAGGAGGCGGAGCGACGCCGCCGCCGACGACGCGGAGGCCATCCGCCGTCGCCGAAGAGGGGAGGGAGGGGGGAGGAGCTCTGCTCTGCCTCGCCTCGCCGAAGATGAGATAACTTCCATCCTTCCTCTGGGCCCGCTTCTCCGGCCCGTTCATTCATTAAAGGCCAGGCCCGACTCGACCCGGTCCAGTTCAGTTCACAAGGAAGAGGAAGAAGGGAAGGAGAGGTCGTATGGGAAATCCCTATTTGCCGGCGCGTTGCGGCAAATTGTCGCCGTATCGTACAGAGGGAAGCGCACCAGCGAAGCAATTGGGCCGGCCCATTCGACCAGTTCGTTCGTTCCGGTTTGAAACCTTTTTTTCTCTCCTGATGTTAGTTTCTCTTTTTTACTATTTCCTTTTTCTTCTGTTTCCTTTTCGTTTCCTTTTTTCCGTTTTCAAATTTATTTTTATTTTTTCAATTTCTTTTTGGAAATTTCTAATATTGTCCGGAAACCACAATTTTGTTCCTATTTCCAAATTACGTTCTCAATTTTAAGAAATGTACGCTAATTTGAAAAAATTGCTTGTAATTTCTAAATAAGTTGCGATTTTTGAAGATTTTGTTTGAGATTCACAGAAAATGTTCGAATTTTTAAAAAATGTTTCCATTTCCGAAAATTTTGTTCACAAACTGAAAAAATGTTCATGTTTTCAAAATTTGTTCACAAATTTAAAAAATGTAACTGTTTTCAAAATTTGTTCACGAATTTAAAAAATGTTCCCCTTCTTTTCAGAAAATATTCGCATTTAAAGTATTTGTTCCCTTTCTCACAAATTGCTCATAGATCCAAAAAAATGTTCACTTTATCCCTTTCTCAAAAATTGTTCACAGATCCAAAAGAATGTTTGATTTTCCAAATTTTGTTCATAGTTTCAAAAATTATTTCCATTTTTATAAAATGTTCGTGTTTTCTATTTTCGTTCAGAATTCTATAAAAAAGTCTCTGGTTTTCCAAAATTTGTTCATGTTTTCAAAAATTGTTCAAAATGACGAATTTGTTTTGCTGTTTTTCAAAAGTTTGTTCACAGCTCAAAACAATGTTCAGCTTTATAAATAATTATTCGCAATTTTGAATATGGCTGCGTTTAGAAAAAGATATAGGTTTTGAAAACAAACTGTGTGCGAACATTAAAAAATGTTTAGATCTGTCTTGGCTTATAGTAATTTGCTTGAGAGCTGCATCATTTTACCTGAGAAGCTGTTGTGGTGCAATGGCAAGCCAGGAGTGGCCTATGCGACAGGTCCTGTGATCGATTACAGAAAACTCGGTTTTTTTGTAGAGCACGGTACAGAATGGGCGCTGCTAATGGGCCGGCCCACTAGATCGCGCTCTGTGCGAATTGCCGGCATTCGGTCGCAGAATGCGATACATAGGAGGTCCCGTCGTCATGGTCGGACGCGTCCCTTGAAGGGCATCCAAGCCAAATATGGAGAGCAATAATCGAAGGCAGGGATACTCTTAAACAGGGGCTGATACGACGGATTGGAAACGGTGCATCAACAAGAATCTGGAGTGATAGATGGCTACCTAGACATGAAATGATGCAACCTTATGGCTGCAGGGTGGCGAACCCCCCAACTTTTGTCTCGGAATTGATTGATCATACTTCGGCCTACTGGAATAGACAAAGAGTTGAGGAAGTTTTTATGCCCATGGATGTGAGGGTTATCCGAGGTATACTACTCTGTACTGTTGGAAATATGCCCTAGAGGCAATAATAAATTAGTTATTATTATATTTCCTTGTTCACGATAATCGTTTATTATCCATGCTATAATTGTATTGATAGGAAACTCAGATACATGTGTGGATAC
The DNA here is from genome assembly GCA_021605205.1 of Aegilops longissima. NCBI lineage: Eukaryota > Viridiplantae > Streptophyta > Magnoliopsida > Poales > Poaceae > Aegilops > Aegilops longissima. The sequence goes on from CM038677.1 coordinate 807,422,381, forward strand.
ATAGACAACACCATGTCCCTAGTAAGCCTCTATTGACTAGCTCGTTGATCAACAGATGGTTACGGTTTCCTAACCATGGACATTGGATGTCATTGATAACGGGATCACATCATTAGTAGAATGATGTGATGGACAAGACCCAATACTAAGCCTAGCACAAAGATCGTAGTTCGTATGCTAAAGCTTTTCTAATGTCAAGTATCTTTTCCTTAGACCATGAGATTGTGCAACTCCGGATACCGTAGGAATGCTTTGGGTGTACCAAACGTCACAACGAATCGGGTGACTATAAAGGTGCACTACAGGTATCTCCGAAAGTGTCATTGGTTGGCACGAATCGAGGCTGGATTTGTCACTCCGTGTGACGGAGAGGTGTCTCTGGGCCCACTCGGTAGGACATCATCATAATGTGCACAATGTGACCAAGGGGTTGATCACGGGATGATGTGTTACGGAACGAGTAAAGAGACTTGCCGATGTGAGATTGAACAAGGTATCGGTATACCGACGATCGAATCTCGGGCAAGTACAATACCGCTAGACAAAGGGAATTGTATACGGGATCGATTGAGTCCTTGACATCGTGGTTCATCCGATGAGATCATCGTGGAACATGTGGGAGCCAACATGGGTATCCAGATCCGCTGTTGGTTATTGACCGGAGAACGCCTCGGTCATGTTCGATGGTTCCCGAACCCGTAGGGTCTACACACTTAAGGTTCGATGGACGCTAGGGTTATAAAGGAAGTTTGTATGTGGTTACCGAATGTTGTTCGAATCCGGATGAGATCCCGGATGTCACGAGGAGTTCGGAATGGTCCGGAGGTAAAGATTTATATATGGAAAGTTGTTGTTGGGTTAGGAAAAGTTCGGGTTTTTCGGTATTGTACCGGAAGCTTCGGAAGGTTCCGGAGGATTCGGAGGGGTCCGGAGGTCCGGAAATTGTTCCACCACGTCCAATACAGTAGCATGGGCTGTAGGGGCGCCCTAGCCTTAATGGGCCGGGGCACCAGCCCCCAAGGCCCATGCGCATGGGAAGGGGAAACCCTAAGGGGAGGGCCTCCACTTGACTTGGGAGGCACTCCTCCCTCTTGGCCGCCCCAAGTCCCATCTAGGGCTGGCCGCACCCTTGGGGTGGAAACCCTAAAGGGCGCAGCCCCTTTCCCTATATATACTTGAGGTTTTGGGCTGCCCAACACACATGAGAACTTCTCCTCTTGGTGCAGCCCCCCTCTCCTCCTCCTACTCTCCCTTGGTGCTTGGCGAAGCCTGCTGGGATTGCCACGCTCCTCCATCACCACCATGCCGTTGTGTTGCTGCTGGATGGAGTCTTCCTCAACCTCTCCTCTCTCCTTGCTGGATCAAGGCGTGGGAGACGCCACCGGGCTGTACGTGTGTTGAACGCGGAGGTGCCGTCTGCTCGCACTAGGATCTCCGCTGATTTGGATCATGACGAGTACGACTCCTTCAACCCCGTTCTCATGAACGCTTCCGCTTAGCGATCTACAAGGGTATGTAGATGCACTCTCCTTCCCCTCGTTGCTAGTTTCTCCATAGATAGATCTTGGTGACACGTAGGAAAATTTTGAATTTCTGCTACGTTCCCCAACATGTACCAGGAATGTTGAGGATTTCTGGAGTTGGAGCTACGAGAGAAACGGAATTTTTTCAGTAAAATCAACCTACAGAATGCTGGTGGCAACCCGCCAGAGGAGAGAAGCATGGCTGAAAGGCTCACCCGGTTCATCTAAAGCGTCAAATGAGGAAGGATGTTGGAAGATGCTATGGAAAACAAAGGTACCAGGCAAAGTCAGGCACTTCTTATGGCGTCTAGCTAAGCAATCAATATTGACAAATGATGTTCAATCACATAGACATATGACTGATAGTACTGCATGCGGTTTCTGTGGATCTGCTGACTCGTGGCAACATTCTCTCATTGAGTGCACGGTGGCACGGTGCACATGGGCACTAGTAGATGAGGAGCTAGCTCAGATGTTGGTTGCAACTTCCGAACCAGATGAAAAAAATTGGCTCTTCATTCTCATGGAATCATGCTCACACACAACATTCATTAAGATCACGGTAACATTGTGGGCGATTTGGTCAGCACGGTGAAAAGCGGTTCACGAGGGAGTGTTTCAAAGCCCTCAAGCTACAAATTCGTTCATAGCCAGGTTTATTCTTGAGCTTGAGATGGTACAAGAGGGCAAACCAGTCTCGAACCAAGCTGGGGGCGAAGCACAAACTATCTATGATCAACGACCCAAAACACCACCACAGGGCCACGCAAAGATCCACGTCGATGCGGGCATCAGGAAAGGGCGCGTGGGAGCCGCAGTGGCAGTATGTGATATGTCTCCAACGTATCTATAATTTTTTATTGTTCCATGCTATATTATATTCTGTTTTGGATGTTTAATGGGCTTTATTATACACTTATATATTATTTTTGGGACTAACCTATTAACCGGAGGCCCAACCCAAATTGTTGTTTTTTGCCTATTTCAGTGTTTTGAAGGAAAGGGATATCAAACGGAGTCCAAACGGAATGAAACCTTCGGGAACGTGATTTTCGGAACAAACGTGATCCAGAGGACTTGGAGTGGACGTCAAGCAATCAACGAGGAGGCCACGAGGCAGGGGGCGCGCCTACCCCCTGGGCGCGCCCTCCATCCTCATGGGCCCCTCGTAGCTCCACCGACTTACTTCTTCTTCCTATATATACCTACGTACCCCCAAACCATCAGACGAGGAGCTAAAACCCTATTTCCACCGCTGCAACCTTCTGTACCCGTGAGATCCCATCTTGGGGCCTTTTCCGGCGCTCCACCGGAGGGGGCATCGATCATGGAGGGCTTCTACATCAACACCATAGCCTCTCCGATGATGTGTGAGTAGTTTACCTCAGACCTTCGGGTCCATAGTTATTAGCTAGATGGCTTCTTCTCTCTCTTTGGATCTCAATACAAAGTTCTCCTCAATTCTCTTGGAGATCTATTTGATGTAACTCTTCTTTTTATGGTGTGTTTGTTGAGATCCGATGAATTGTGGGTTTATGATCAAGATTATCTATGAACAATATTTGAATCTCCTCTGAATTCTTTTATGTATGATTGGTTATCTTTGCAAGTCTCTTTGAATTATCAGTTTGGTTTGGCCTACTAGATTGGTTTTTCTTGCAATGGGAGAAGTGCTTAGCTTTGGGTTCAATCTTGCGGTGTCCTTCCCTAGTGACAGTAGGGGTAACAAGGCACGTATTGTATTGTTGCCATCGAGGATAACAAGATGGGGTTTTATCATATTGCATGAATTTATCCTCTACATCATGTCATCTTGCTTAAGGCGTTACTCTGTTTTCTTGAACTTAATACTCTAGATGCATCTTTGGATAGCGGTCGATGTGTGGAGTAATAGTAGTAGATGCAGAGCAGAGTCGGTCTACTTGTCACGGACGTGATGCCTATATACATGATCATACCTAGATATTCTCATAATTATTCTCAATTCTATCAATTGCTCGACAGTAATTCGTTTACCCACCGTAATACTTATGGTATCTTGAGAGAAGCCACTAGTGAAACCTATGGCCCCCGGTCTATCTTCCATCATATTAATCTCCCATCTACAAGCTATTTCTGGCGCCGTTTATTTTGCTTTCTTTACTTTTAGTCTTTACCATAAAAGTACCAAAATATTATCTTATCATCTCTATCGGATCTCACTCTCGTAAGTGACCGTGAAGGGATTGACAACCCCTTTATTGCGTTGGTTGCGAGGTTCTTATTTGTTTGTGTAGGTGCGTGAGACTCGAGCGTGGTCTCCTACTGGATTGATACCTTGGTTCTCAAAAAACTGAGGGAAATACTTACGCTACTTTACTGCATCACCCTTTCCTCTTCAAGGGAAAACCAACGCAGTGCTCAAGAGGTAGCAAGAAGGATTTCTGGCGCCTTTGCCGTGGAGGCTTACGCGAAGTCAAGTCAAGATTTGATTGCCCGACAACGAGCCATTTCTGGCGCCGTTGCCGGGGAGGCTACGCACAAGTCAAGACATACCAAGTACCCATCACAAACTCTTATCCCTCGCATTACATTATTTGCCATTTGCCTCTCATTTTCCTCTCCCCCACTTCACCCTTGCCGTTTTATTCGCCCTCTTTTCCGTTCGCCTCTTTTTCGCTCGCCTTTTCTTGTGTGTTGGATTGCTTGTTTGTCATGATGGCTCAAGATAATACTAAATTTTGTGACTTTGCCAATACCAACAACAATGATTTTCTTAGCACTTCGATTGCTCCTCTTACCGATGTTGAATCTTGTGAAATTAATGCTGCTTTGTTGAATCTTGTCATGAAAGATCAATTCGGCGGCCTTCCTAGTGAAGATGCTGCTACCCATCTAAATAGCTTTGTTGATTTTTGTGACATGCAAAAGAAGAAAGATGTGGACAATGATATTGTTAAATTGAAGCTATTTCCGTTTTCTCTTAGAGATCGCGCTAAAACTTGGTTTTCGTCTTTGCCTAAAAATAGTATTGATTCTTGGAATAAGTGCAAAGATGCTTTTATCTCTAAGTATTTTCCTCCCGCTAAAATCATCTCCCTTAGAAACGATATTATGAATTTTAAGCAAATTGATCATGAACATGTTGCACAAGCTTGGGAGAGGATGAAATTAATGATACGCAATTGCCCTACTCATGGTTTGAATTTGTGGATGATTATACAAAAAATTTATGCCGGATTGAATTTTGCTTCTAGAAAGCTTTTAGATTCGGCTGCGGGAGGCACTTTTATGGAAATCGCCTTAGGAGAAGCTACTAAACTCCTAGATAATATTATGGTTAATTATTCTCAATGGCACACCGAAAGATCTACTAGTAAAAAAGTGCATGCGATAGAAGAAATTAATGTTTTGAGTGGAAAGATGGATGAACTTATGAAATTGTTTGCTAATAAGAGTGTTACTTCTGATCCTAATGATATGCCTTTGTCTACCTTGATTGAGAATAATAATGAATCTATGAATGTGAACTTTGTTGGTAGGAACAATTTTGGTAACAACGCATATAGAGGAAACTTTAATCCTAGGACGTTCCCTAGTAATTCCTCTAATAATTATGGTAATTCCTACAACAATTCTTATGGAAATTTTAATAAGATTCCCTCTGATTTTGAGACTAGTGTTAAAGAATTTATGATTGCGCAAAAGAATTTCAATGCCTTGCTTGAAGAAAAATTGCTTAGGATTGATGAGTTGGCTAGGAACGTTGATAGAATTTCTCTTGATGTTGATTCTTTGAAGCGTAGATCTATTCCACCTAGCATGATATCAATGAGACTCTCAAAGCCATGAGAATTTCCATTGATGAGTGCAAAGAAAGAACCACTAGTATGTGTGCTAAGAAAGATTGCTTTGTGAAAGCGTGTTCTTCTAGTTTCTATGAGAATAAAGATGAAGATCTAAAAGTTATTGATGTGTCCCCTATTAAATCTTTGTTTTGCAATATGAATATTGATAATTATGGGACTGGAGATGAGTCAACTTTAGTTAGAAGCCGTCCCAAAAATTCGGAGTTTTTATATCTTGATGCAAAATTTGGTAAAAGTGGGATTGAAGAGGTCAAAACTTTAGATATCAATGAACCCACTATTTTGGATTTCAAGGAATTTAATTATGATAATTGCTCTTTGATAGATTGCATTTCCTTGTTGCAATCCGTGCTAAATTCTCCTCATGCTTATAGTCAAAATAAAGTCTTTACCAAGCATATCGTTGATGCTTTGATGCAATCTTATGAAGAAAAACTTGAGTTGGAAGTTTCTATCCCTAGAAAACTTTATGATGAATGGGAACCTACAAATAAAATTAAATTAAAGATCATGAATGCTATGCTTTGTGTGATTTGGGTGCTAATGTTTCCACGATTCCAAAAACTTTATCTGATTTGCTAGGTTTCCGTGAATTTGATGATTGTTCTTTAAACTTGCACCTTGAGGATTCCACTATTAAGAAACCTATGGGAAGAATTAATGATGTTCTTATTGTTGCAAATAGGAACTATGTGCCCGTAGATTTCATTGTTCTTGATATAGATTGCAATCCTTCATGTCCTATTATTCTTGGTAGACCTTTCCTTAGAACGGTTGGTGCAATTATAGATATGAAGGAAGAAAATATTAGATTCCAATTTCCGTTAAGGAAAGGTATGGAACACTTTCCTAGAAATAAAATAAAATTAACTTATGAATCTATTATGAGAGCCACTTATGGATTGCCTAGCAAAGATGGCAATACCTAGATCTATCCTTGTTTTTATGCCTAGCTAGAGGCGTTAAACGATAGCGCTTGTTGGGAGGCAACCCAATTTTATTTTAATTTTTTTGCTTTTTTCTCCTGTTTAGGAATAAATTTTTGATCTATCCTCTGGTTAGATTTTTGTGTATGTTTTAATTAGTGTTTGTGCCAAGTTAAACCTATAGGATCTTCTTGGATGATAGTTATTTGATCTTGCTGAAAATTCCAGAAACTTTCTGTTCACGAAAACAATTGTTTAAAATCACCAGAACGTGATAAAATACTGATTCAAATTGCAGAAGATCAATAAACAAATTATTTAGGTCGTACTATTTTGGTAGATTTTTCTGAATTCCAGAAGTTTGCGTTAGTTACAGATCACTACAGACTGTTCTGTTTTTGACAGATTCTGTTTTTCGTGTGTTGTTTGCTTATTTTGATGAGTCTATGGTTAGTAAAATAGTTTCTAAACCATAGAGAAGTTGGAATACAGTAAGTTTAACACCAATATAAATAAATAATAAGTTCAATACAGTACCTTGAAGTGGTGTTTTAGTTTCTTTCGCTAACGGAGCTCACGAGATTTTCTGTTAAGTTTTGTGTTGTGAAGTTTTCAAGTTTTGGGTAAAGATTTGATGGATTATGGAACAAGGAGTGGCAAGAGCCTAAGCTTGGGGATGCCCAAGGCACCCAAAGGTAAATCTAAGGACACCGGGGCATCCCCTCTTTCGTCTTCGTCCATCGGTAACTTTACTTGGAGCTATACTTTTATTCACCACATGATAAGTGTTTTGCTTGGAGCGTCTTCTATAATTTGAGTCTTTGCTTTTAGTTTACCACAATCATCCTCTCTGAATACACTTTTAAGAGATACACACATGATTCGGAATTTATTAGAATACTTTATGTGCTTCACTTATATCTTTTGAGCTATATAGTTTTTGCTCTAGTGCTTCATTTATATCTTTTAGAGCACAGCGGTGGTTTTGTTTTATAGAAACTATTGTTCTCTCATGCTTCACTTATATCATTTTTAGAGTCCTACAAAACAGCATGGTAATTTGCTTAAATTGAGAAATTAGTCCTAATATGATAGGCATCCAAGATTAGTAAAAACTTTCTTATAAGTGCGTTGAATACTAAGAGAAGTTTGATGCTTGATGATTGTTTTGAGATATGGAGGTAGTAATATTAAAGTTGTGCTAGTTGAGTAGTTGTGAATTTGAGAAATACTTGTGTTGAAGTTTGCAAGTCCCGTAGCATGCACGTATGGTAAACGTTGTGTAACAAATTTGAAACATGAGGTGTTCTTTGATTGTCCTCATTATGAGTGGCGCTAGGGGACAAGCGATGGTCTTTTCCTACCAATCTATCCCCCTAGGAGCATGCGCGTAGTGCTTGGTTTTTGATGACATGTAGATTTTTGCAATAAGTATGTGAGTTCTTTATGACTAATGTTGAGTCCATGGATTATACGCACTCTCACCCTTCCATCATTGCTAGCCTCTTCGGTACCGTGCATTGCCCTTTCTCACCTTGAGAGTTGGTGCAAACTTCACCGGTGCATCCAAACCCCGTGATACGATACGCTCTATCACACATAAACCTCCTTATATCTTCCTCAAAACAGCCACCATAGCTACCTATTATGGCATTTCCATAGCCATTCCGAGATATATTGTGCTACCTCTTGAGCACTGCGTTGGATATCCTTGAAGAGGAAAGGGTGATGCAGCAGAGTAGAGTAAGTATTTCCCTCAGCTTTTTGAGAACCAAGGTATCAATCCAGTAGGAGGCTACGCGCAAGTCCCTCGTACTTACACAAAACAAATAGCTCCACGCAACCAACGCGATTAGGGGTTGTCAATCCCTTCACGGTCACTTACGAGAGTGAGATCTGATAGAGATGATAGATAATATTTTTGGTATTTTTGGTATAAAGATGCAAAGTAAAATAAAAGCAAAGTAAAAAAGCAAAAAACAATAATAAAGTGTTGGGAGATTAATATGATGAGAATAGACCCGGGGGCCATAGATTTCACTAGTGGCTTCTCTCAAGAGCATAAGTATTTTACGGTGGGTGAACAAATTACTGTTGAGCAATTGACAGAATTGAGCATAGTTATGAGAATATCTAGGTATGATCATGTATATAGGCATCACGTCCGAGACAAGTAGACCGACTCCTGCCTGCATCTACTACTATTACTCCACTCATCGACCGCTATCCAGCATGCATCTAGAGTATTAAGTTCAAGAAAATAGAGTAACGCCTTAAGCAAGATGACATGATGTAGAGGGATAAATTCATGCAATATGATAAAACCCCATCTTGTTATCCTCGATGGCAACAATACAATACGTGCCTTGCTGCCCCCATCATCACCGGAAAGGACACCGCAAGATTGAACCCAAAGCTAAACACTTCTCCCATTGCAAGAAAAACCAATCTAGTAGGCCAAACCAAACTGATAATTCGAAGAGACTTGCAAAGATAACCAATCATACATAAAAGAATTCAGAGAAGATTCAAATATTGTTCATAGATAATCTTGATCATAAACCCACAATTCATCGGTCTCAACAAACACACCTCAAAAAGAAGATTACATTGAATAGATCTCCACGAGAGAGGGGGAGAACATTGTATTGAGATCCAAAAAGAGAGAAGAAGCCATCTAGCTACTAATTATGGACCCGAAGGTCTGAGGTAAACTACTCACACTTCATCGAAGGGGCTATGATGTTGATGTAGAAGCCCTCCGTGGTGGATTCCTCTTCCGACGGAGCTCCGGAATAGGCCCCAAGATGGGATCTCGTGGATACAGAAAGTTGTGGTGGTGGAATTAGGTTTTTGGCTCCGTATCTGATCGTTTGGGGGTACGTAGGTATATATAGGAGGAAGGAGTACGTCGGTGGAGCAACGGGGGGCCCATGAGGCAGGGGGCGCGCCCTAGGGGGGTGGGCGCGCCCCCACCCTCGTGGCCACCTCCTTTCTTTCTTGACGTGGGGTCCAAGTCTCCTGGATCATATTCGGTGAGAAAATCACGTTCCCGAAGGTTTCATTCCGTTTGGACTCCGTTTGATATTCCGTTTCTTCGAAACACTGAAATAGGCAAAAAACAGCAATTCTGGGCTGGGCCTCCTTTTAATAGGTTAGTCCCAAAAGTAATATAAAAGTGGAAAATAAAGCCCAATATGGTCCAAAACAGTAGATAATATGGCATGGAGCAATCAAAAATTATAGATACGTTGGAGACGTATCAGGCATCCCCAAGCTTAATTCCTGCTCGTCCTCGAGTAGGTAAATGATAAAGAAAAGAATTTTTGATGCGGAGTGCTACTTGGCATAATTTCAATGTAATTCTTCTTAATTGTGGTAGGAATATTCAGATCCGAAAGATCCAAGACAAAAGTTCATATTGACATAAAAATAATAATACTTCAAGCATACTAACAAAGCAATTATGTCTTCTCAAAATAACATGGCCAAAGAAAGTTATCCCTACAAAATCATATTGTCTGGCTATGCTCTATCTTCGCCACACAAAGTATTTAAATCATGCACAACCCCGATGAGAAGCCAAGCAATTGTTTCATACTTTTGACATTTTCAAAACTTTTTCAATCTTCACGCAATACATGAGCGTGAGCCATGGATATAGCACTATGGGTGGAATAGAATGGTGGTTGTGGAGAAGAAAAAAAGGGCGAAGATAGTCTCACATCAACTAGGCGTATCAACGGGCTATGGAGATGACCATCAATAAATATCAATGTGAGTGAGTAGGGATTGCCATGCAACGGATGCACTAGAGATATAAGTATATGAAAGCTCAACAAAAGAAACTAAGTGGGTGTGCATCCAACTCGCTTGTTCATGAAGACCTAGGGCATTTGAGGAAGCCCATCATTGGAATATACAAGCCAAGTTCTATAATGAAAAATTCCCACTAGTATAAAAGATAACAAAATGAGAGACTCTCTATCATGAAGATCATGGTGCTACTTTGAAGCACAAGTGTGGTAAAAGGATAGTAACATTGTCCCTTCTCTCTTTTTCTCTCATTTTTATTTGGGCCTTTTCTCTTTTTTATGGCCTCTTTTTTTCGTCCGAGTCTCATCCCGACTTGTGGGGGAATCATAGTCTCCATCATCCTTTCCTCACTTGGGACAATGCTATAAAAATGATGATCATCACACTTTTATTTTTCTTACAACTCAACAATTACAACTCGATACTTAGAACAAAATATGACTCTATATGAATGCCTACGGCGGTGTACCGGGATATGCAATGAATCAAGAGTGACATGTATGAAAGAATTATGAACGGTGGCTTCGCCACAAATAGTATGTCAACTACATGATCATGCTAGCAATATGACAATGATGGAGCATGTAATAATAAACGGAACGGTGGAAAGTTGCATGGCAATATATCTCGGAATGGCTATGGAAATGCCATGATAGGTAGGTATGGTGGCTGTTTTGAGGAAGGTATATGGTGGGTGTATGATACCGGTGAAAAGTGCGCGGTATTAGAGAGGCTAGCAATGGTGGAAGGATGAGAAAAGTGTGTATAATCCAAGGACTCAACATTAGTCATGAAGGACTCATATACTTATTGCAAAAATCTACAAGTTATCAAAGAAAAGTATTACGCGCATGCTCCTAGGAGGATAGATTCGTAGGAAAAGACCATCGCTCGCCCCGACCGCCACTCATAAGGAAGACAATCAATAAATAAATCATGCTCCAACTTCATCACATAACGGTTCACCATACGTGCATGCTACGGGAATCACAAACTTTAACACAAGTATTCCTCAAATTCACAACTACTCAACTAGCATGACTCTAATATCACCATCTTCATATCTCAAAACAATTATCAAGCATCAAACTTTTCTTAGTATTTAACACACTCAAAAGAAAGTTTTACAAATCTTGAATACCAAGCATATTATTATTAATAAGCAAATTACCATGACATTTAAGACTCTCAAAATAATCTAAGTGAAGCATGAGAGATCAATAGTTTCTATAAAACAAATCCACCACCGTGCTCTAAAAGATATAAGTGAAGCACTAGAGCAAAACTATATAGCTCAAAAGATATAACTGAAGCACATAGAGTATTCTAACAAATTCCAATTCATGGATCGCTCTCTCAAAAGGTGTGTAAAGCAAGGATGATTGTGGTAAACTAAAAAGCAAAGACTCAAATCATACAAGACGCTCCAAGCAAACACATATCATGTGGTGAATAAAAATATAGCTCCAAGTAAAGTTACCGATGGAAGTAGACGAAAGAGGGGATGCCTTCCGGGGCATCCCCAAGCTTTGGCTTTTTGGTGTCCTTAGATTATCTTGGAGGTGCCATGGGCATCCCAAAGCTTAGGCTCTTGCCACTCCTTGTTCCATAATCCATCAAAAGATTTCACCCAAAATTTGAAAACTTCACAACACAAAACTCAACAGAAATCTCGTGAGCTCCGTTAGCGAAAGAAAACAAAAGACCACTTGAAGGTACTGTAATGAACTCATTATTTATTTATATTGGTGTTAAACCTACTGTATTCCAACTTCTCTATGGTTTATAAACTATTTTACTAGCCATAGATTCATCAAAATAAGCAAACAACACACGAAAAACAGAATCTGTCAAAAACAGAACAGTCTGTAGTAATCTGTACTTAACGCAAACTTCTGGAACTCCAAAAATTCAGCAAAAATAAGACCTAGGCAATTTTTTTATTGATCAGCAGCAATTAGAATCACTATTTTATCACGTTCTTCTGATTTTTAACAATTGTTTTCATGAACCAAAAGTTTCTGGAAATTACAGCAAGATCAAATAACTATCATCCAAGAAGATCCTATAGGTTTAACTTGGCACAAACACTAATTAAAACATAAAACCACATCTAAACAGAAGGTAGATGGATTATTTATTCCTAAACAGAAGCAAAAAGCAAAAAACTAAAAATAAAATTGGGTTGCCTCCCAACAAGCGCTATCGTTTAACGCCACTAGCTAGGCATAAAAGCAAGGATAGATCTAGGTATTGCCATCTTTGGTAGGCAATCCATAAGTGGCTCTCATGATAGATTCATATGGTAATTTTATTTTATTTCTAGGGAAGTGTTCCATGCCTTTCTTTAATGGAAATTGGAATCTAATATTCCCTTCCTTCATATCAATAATTGCACCAATCGTTCTAAGGAAAGGTCTACCAAGAATAATAGGACAAGAAGGATTACAATCTATATCAAGAACGATAAAATATACGGGCACATAATTCCTATTTGCAACAATAAGAACATCATTAATTCTTCCCATAGGTTTCTTAATAGTGGAATCCGCAAGCTGCAAGTTTAGCGAGCAATCGTCAAAATCGCGGAAATCTAGCAAATCACACAAAGTTTTGGGAATAGTGGAAACACTAGCACCCAAATCACATAAAGCATAAAATTCATGATCCTTAATCTTAATTTTAATAGTTGGTTCCCACTCATCATAAAGTTTTCTAGGGATAGAAACTTCCAACTCAAGTTTTTCTTCATAAGATTGCATCAAGGCATCAACGATATGTTTAGTAAAGGCTTTATTTTGACTATAAGCATGAGGAGAATTTAGCACGGATTGTAACAAGGAAATACAATCAATTAAAGGGCAACTTTCATAATTAAATTCCTTGAAATCCAAAATAGTGGGTTTAGCAACGTCTAGGGTTTTGATTTCTTCAATCCCACTTTTATCAAATTTAGCATCATAATCTAAAAGCTCCGAATTTTTGGAACGCCTTCTAGGTAAAGGTGGATCATATTCAGTCCCATCATTATCAAGATTCATTTTGCAAAACAAAGATTTAATACGGGACACATCAATAACTTTTAGATCTTCATCTTTATTTTCATGGAAATCGGAAGAACACGCTTTAATAAAGGCATCTTTCGTAGCACGCATCCTAGCAGTTCTTTCCTTGCACTCATCAATGGAAGTTCTCATGGCTTTGAGAGACTCATTGATATCATGCTTAGGAGGAACAGATCTAAGCTTTAAAGAATCAACATCAAGAGAAATTATATCAATGTTTCTAGCCAATTCATCAACTTTAAGCAATTTCTCTTCAAGCAAAGCATTAAAATTCTTTTGTGAAATCATAAACCCTTTAACACTAGTCTCAAATTCAGAGGGCATCTTATTAAAATTTCCATAAGAGTTGTTGTAGGAATTTCCATAACTAGAAGGATTACTAGGATAAGGCCTAGGGTTAAAGTTCCCTCTATACGCGTTGTTACCAAAATTATTCCTACCAACAAAATTCACATCCATAGATTCATTATTATTCTCAATCAAAGTAGACAAAGGCATATCATTATGATCAGAAGAAACACTCTTAGTAGCAAATAATTTCATAAGTTCATCCATCTTTCCACTCAAAACGTTAATTTCTTCTATCGCATGCACTCTTTTATTAGTAGATCTTTCAGTGTGCCATTGAGAATAATTAACCATAATATTATCTAGGAGTTTAGTAGCATCTCCTAAAGTGATTTCCATAAAAGTGCCTCCCGCGTCGAATCTAAAAGATTTCTAGAAGCAAAATTCAATCCGCATAATTTTTTGTATAATCATCCACAAATTCAAACCATGAGTAGGGCAATTACGTATCATTTATTTCATTCTCCCCCAAGCTTGTGCAACATGTTCATGATCAAGTTGCTTAAAATTCATAATATCGTTTCGAAGAGAGATAATCTTAGCGGGAGGAAAATACTTAGAGACAAAAGCATCTTTGCACTTGTTCCAAGAATCAATACTATTTTTAGACAAAGACGAAAACCAAGCTTTAGCACGATCTCTAAGCGAAAAAGGAAATAGCTTTAATTTAACAATATCATTATCAACATCTTTCTTCTTTTGCATATCACATAAATCAACGAAGCTATTTAGATGAGTAGCGGCATCTTCACTAGGAAGGACGGCAAATTGATCTTTCATAACAAGATTCAACAAAGCAGTATTGATTTCACAAGATTCAATATTGGTAAGAGGAGCAATCAGAGTGCTAAGGAAATCATTATTGTTGGTATTGGTAAAGTCACACAATTTGGTATTATCTTGAGCCATCGTGACGAGCAAGCAATCCAACACACGAGCAAACAAAAAGCAAGCGAGAAAAAGGCAAACGGAAAAGAGAGGGCGAATAAAACGGCAAGGGTGAAGTGGGGGAGAGGAAAACGAGAGGCAAATGGCAAATAATATAATGCGAGAGATAAGGGATTGTGATGGGTACTTGGTATGTTGACTTTTGCGAAGACCTCCCCGGCAACGGCGCCAGAAATCTTCCTGCTACCTCTTGAGCACTGCGTTGGATTTCCTTGAAGAGGAAAGGGTGATGCAGCAGAGTAGAGTAAGTATTTCCCTTAGTTTTTTGAGAACCAAGGTATCAATCCAGTAGGAGGCTACGCACAAGTCCCTCGTACCTACACAAAACAAATAGCTACAAGCAACCAACGCGATTAGGGGTTGTCAATCCCTTCACGGTCACTTACGAGAGTGAGATCTGATAGAGATGATAGATAATATTTTTGGTATTTTTGGTATAAATATGCAAAATAAAATAAAAGCAAAGTAAAAAGCAAAAAGCAATAATAAAGTGTTGGGAGATTAATATGATGAGAATAGACCCAGGGGCCATAGATTTCACTAGTGGCTTTTCTCAAGAGCATAAGTATTTTACGGTGGGTGAACAAATTACTGTTGAGCAATTGACAGAATTGAGCATAGTTATGAGAATATCTAGGTATGATCATGTATATAGGCATCACGTCCGAGACAAGTAGACCGACTCCTGCCTGCATCTACTACTATTACTCCACTCATTGACCGCTATCCAGCATGCATCTAGAGTATTAAGTTCAAGAAAACAGAGTAACGCCTTAAGCAAGATGACATGATGTAGAGGGATAAATTCATGCAATATGATAAAAACCCCATCTTGTTATCCTCGATGGCAACAATACAATACGTGCCTTGTTGCCCCTACTGTCACTAGGAAAGGACACCGCAAGATTGAACCCAAAGCTAAGCACTTCTCCCATTGCAAGAAAAACCAATCTAGTAGGCCAAACCAAACTGATAATTCGAAGAGACTTGCAAAGATAACCAATCATACATAAAATAATTCAGAGAAGATTCAAATATTATTCATAGATAATCTTGATCATAAACCCACAATTCATCGGTCTCAACAAACACACCGCAAAAAGAAGATTACATCAAATAGATCTCCACGAGAGAGGGGGAGAACATTGTATTGAGATCCAAAAAGAGAGAAGAAGCCATCTAGCTACTAACTATGGACCCGAAGGTCTGAGGTAAACTACTCACACTTCATCGGAGGGGCTATGATGTTGATGTAGAAGCCCTCCGTGGTGGATTCCTTTTCCGGCGGAGCTCTAGAACAGGCCCCAAGATGGGATCTCGTGGATACAAAAAGTTGCGGCGGTGGAATTAGGTTTTTGGCTCCGTATCTGATGGTTTGGGGGTACATAGGTATATATAGAAGGAAGGAGTACGTCGGTGGAGCAACGGGGGCCCACGAGGCAGGGGGCGCGCCCCCACCCTCGTGGCCACCTCCTTTCTTTCTTGATGTGGGGTCCAAGTCTCCTGGATCATATTCAGTGAGAAAATCACGTTCCCGGAGGTTTCATTCCGTTTGGACTCCGTTTGATATTCCGTTTCTTCGAAACACTGAAATAGGCAAAAAAACAGCAATTCTGGGCTGGGCCTCTGGTTAATAGGTTAGTCCCAAAAGTAATATCAAAGTGGAAAATAAAGCCCAATATGGTCCAAAACAGTAGATAATATAGCATGGAGCAAAAAAAATTATCCAACGTATCATATTGCCATGCAACTTTCCACCGTTCCGTTTATCAAGACACGTTTCATCATTGTCATATTGCCTTGCATGATCATGGAGTTGACATCGTATTTGTGGCAAAGCCACCATGCATATTATTCATACATGTCACTCTTGAATCATTTCCCATCCCGGTACACCGCCGGCGGCATTCATATAGAATCATACTTTGTTCTAGTATCGAGTTGTAATTATTGAGTTGTAAATAAATAGAAGAGTGATGATCATCATTCATAGAGCATTCTCCCCAAAAAAAGAAAGGCCAAATAAAAAAAGGAAAGGCCCAAAAAAAGAAAAAATAAATAAAGAAGGGACAATGCTACTGTCCTTTTTTTCCACACTTGTGCTTCAGAGTAGCACCATGATCTTTATGATAGAGAGTCTCTTGTTTTGTCACTTTCATATACTAGTGGGAATTTTTCATTTTAGAACTTGGCTTTTATATTCCAACAATGGGCTTCCTCAAATGCCCTAGGTCTTCGTGAGCAAGCAAGTTGGATGCACACTGATAACCCACAAGTATAGGGGATCGCAACAGTTTTCGAGGGTAGAGTATTCAACCCAAAATTTATTGATTCGACACAAGGGGAGCCAAAGAATATTCTCAAGTATTAGCAGCTGAGTTGTCAATTCAACCACACCTGGAAACTTAGTATCTGCAGCAAAGTGTTTAGTAGAAAAGTAATATGATAGTGGTGGTAACGGTAACAAAAGTAAAGACAGCAAAAATAATGTTTTTGGTATTTTTGTAGTGATTGTAACAGTAGCAACGGAAAAGTAAATAAGCGAGAACCAGTATATGGAAAACTCATAGGCACCGGATTAGTGATGGATAACTATGCCGGATGCGGTTCGTCATGTAACAGTCATAACATAGGGTGACACAAAACTAGCTCCAACTCATCAATATAATGTAGGCATGTATTTCAAATATAGTCATACGTGCTTATGGAAAAGAACTTGCATGACATCTTTTGTCCTACCCTCCCGTGGCAGCGGGGTCCTATTGGAAACTAAGGGATATTAAGGCCTCCTTTTAATAGAGAACCGGAACAAAGCATTAGCACATAGTGAGTACATGAACTCCTCAAACTATGGTCATCACCAGGAGTGGTCCGATTATTGTCACTTCGGGGTTGCCGGATCATAACACATAGTAGGTGACTATAGACTTGCAAGATAGGATCAAGAACACACATATATTCATGAAAACATAATAGGTTCAGATCTGAATTCCTGGCACTCGGGCCCTAATGACAAGCATTAAGCATAGCAAATTCATAGCAACATCAACCTCAGAACATAGTGGATACTAGGGATCAAACCCTAACAAAGCTAACTCGATTACATGATAAATCTCATCCAACCCATCACCGTCCAGCAAGCCTACGATGGAATTACTCACGCACGGCGGTGAGCATGATGGAATTGGTGATGGAGGATGGTTGATGATGATGACGGCGACGAATCCCCCTCTCCGGAGCCCCGAACGGACTCCAGATCAGCCCTCCCGAGAGAGATTAGGGCTTGGTGGCGGCTCCGTATCGTAAAACGCGATGATTTCTTCTCTCTGATTTTTTTCTCCCTGAAAGCCAATAAATAGAGTTGGAGTTGGCGTCGGAAGATCTCCAGGGGCCCACGAGGTAGGGGGCGCGCCCAGGAGGGGGGGGGGGCGCCCCCCACCCTCGTGGACAGGGTATGGGCCCCCTGGTCTTCATCTTTGGCGAGGATTTTTTTATTATTTATTCTAAGATATTCCGTGGAGTTTCAGGTCATTCCGAGAACTTTTGTTTTCTGCACATAAAACAACATCATGGCAATTCTGCTGAAAACAGCGTCAGTCCGGGTTAGTTCCATTCAAATCATACAAGTTAGAGTCCAAAACAAGGGCAAAAGTGTTTGGAAAAGTAGATACGACGGAGACGTATCAACTCCCCCAAGCTTAAACCCTTGCTTGTCCTCAAGCAATTCAGTTGACAAACTGAAAGAGAAAAAGAAGAACTTTTACAAACTCTGTTTGCTCTTGTTGTTGTACCTATGTCAAGCCAGCATTCAAGTTTTCAACAAAGATCATAACTAACCACATTTGCAATAATTCTCAGGTCTCATGTTTACTCATATCAATAACATAATCAGCTAGCAAGCCATAATAATAAATCTCAGATGACAACACTTTCTCAAAACAATCATAATATGATATAACAAGATGGTATCTCGCTAGCCCTTTCTGAGACCGCAAAACATAAATGTAGAGCACCTTCAAAGATCAAGGACTGACTAGACATTGTAATTCATGGTAAAAGAGATCCAATCATAGTCATACCCGATATAAATTAACAGTAATGAATGCAAATGACAGATGTGCTCTCCAGCTAGTGCTTTTTAATAAGAGGGTGCTGACTCAACATAAAAGTAAATAGATAGGCCCTTCCCAGAGGGAAGCAAGGATTTGTAGAGGTGCTAGAGCTCGGTTTTGAAATAGAGATAAATTATATTTTGAGCGGCATACTTTCATTGTCAACATAACAACTAAGAGATGACGATATCTTCCATGCTAAACAAATTATAGGCGGTTCCCAAACAGAATGGTAAAGTTTATACTCCCCCTCCTCCACAAGCATCAATCCATGGCTTGCTTGAAACAACGAGTGCCTCCAACATTCAACGGGTCCCAGGGGGAGTTTTGTTTGCAATTATTTTGATTTAGTTTGCATAAAGCATGGGACTGGGCATCCCGGTGACCAGCCATTTTCTCATGAGTGAGGAGCGGAGTCCACTCCTCTTGAGAATAACCCGCCTAACACGGAAGATAAGGGCAGCCCTAGTTGATATATGAGCCATTCGAGCATGCAAAACAGAATGTTTATTTGAAGGTTTAGAGTTTGGCACATACAAATTTACTTGGCACGGCAGGTAGATACCGCATATAGGATGGTATGGTGGACTCATATGGAATAACTTTGGGGTTTAAGGGATTGGATGCACAAGCAATATTCCCGCTTAGTACAAGTGAAGGCTAGCAAAAGATTGGGAAGCGACCAACTAGAGAGTGACAACAGTCATGAACATGCATTAAAATTAATAAACATTGAATACAAACATGAGTAGGATATAATCCACCATGAATCGTGAAGGCTATGTTGATTTGTTTCAACTACATGCGTGAACATGTGCCAAGTCAAGTCACTTAAATCATTCAAAGGAGGATACCACCCCATCATACCACATCACAACCATTTTAATTAGCATGTTGGCACGCAAGGTAAACCATTATAACTCATAGCTAATCAAGCATGGCACGAGCAACTATGACCTCTAATTGTCATTGCAAACATGTTTATTCATAATAAGCTGAATCAAGAACGATGAACTCATCATATTTACAAAAACAAAAGAGGTCGAGTTCATACCAGCTTTTCCCATCTCAGTCAGTTCATCATATATCATCATAATTGCCTTTCACTTGCACGACCGAACAATGTGAATAATAATAAGAGTGCACATGCATTGGACTAAGCTGGAATTTGCGAGCATTCAATAAACAGGAGAAGACAAGGCAATTTGGGCTCTTGGTTAAATCAACAATGATGCATATAAGAGCCACTTCAACAATTTAATCATGGTCTTCTCCTACTGACCCCCAAAGAAAAGAAAAGAAATAAAAACTATTTACACGGGAAAGCTCCCAACAAGCAAAATAAGAACGGGAAATATTTTTTTTGGTTTTCTTTTTAATTATTACTACTACAGCAGGAAAAAGAAAATAAACTAGCATGGATATTACAGTGAAAGAGTATGAGCACCGACATCTAGCAATGAGTGTGTGTGAACATGAATGTAATGTCGGTGGGAAATACGTACTCCCCCAAGCTTAGGATTTTGGCCTAAGTTGGTCTATTGCGAGGGATAGCCTGGCGGATACCCGTAGGTGTAGCTGGGGTCATACTGCGATGCAGCGGCTATCGCCTCCTGAGCTGCAGCGTGGCGTCAAGCCGCCTCCGCTCTCCTCTCGTACTCATCTGCCTCCTCTCTGGTAATAATATATCTTCCTCTTGTCTCCTCACAAATGAACTTGTGAGATCATGATACTGGGGGTATTTGTCAGCTTCAAAGTCCTCAAGACCGGCATTACGCAAATATGTGTTAAATTCTTCTTTGATTCCGGCTTGATCCATAATTTTTTCCGAAGGCCATTCACAGGGCCTCACAGGAGCATCTCTTGGTGGTTCCTCGTCAGCATCACGCATTGCAAGCCTAGGACCTTGCTTCCTTGAAGAACCACCTTGGAACATCTTCCTAAACATATTGTTTCCTCTGAAAAATTTCTGAAATTTTTAGTAACTTCAAACAAAAGTGAACCAACTTCAATAAAATTGATAGCAACTACTCCTACAAGTGCCTAGAGCCTATATCAAGGATTAGAACTACTTGGAACCATATAAATTTGACATGCAAGCTCAAGAACATGGTCACCTATGCAGCACAAATCTGCAATGAATAAAGCACTAGAACAAAAACTAATTGGACCAATGGAGGAGTCACATACCAAGGAACAATCTCCCAAGCAGTTTTATGAGAGGTGCTTTGAGCAAGGAGATCGAAAATCACAGCAAAAGTGGCTGGAACTCGTGCTTGAGTTGGTTTTTCGGGTATGTGTGAGGCAGAGGAAGAAGATGGGTGCAGGATAAGTGGAGGAGGGCCACCATGGGCCCACGAGGCAGGGGGCGCCCTCCACCCTCGTGGCTGTGTGGCAGCTCCCAGCATGTAATTTTTACACAGTAAATCCTCAAATATTCCCAAAAATCATATTAAATTGGCATGGCATTCGAGGACTTTTATTTTCGGATATTTTTATATTGCACGGATAAATCAGGAAATGCAGATGGAAAAATACTATTTTACTTTATTTGTACTAAATAACAGAAAGTATAAAGAGGGTACAGAAGGTTGTGCTTCTAGTTTCATCCGTCTCATGCTCATCAAAAGGAATCCACTAACAAGGTTGATCAGGTCTTGTTAACAAACTCATTCCGACTGTCATGGGACCAGAGAAATTTCGAATAACACTATGTTACCTCAACGGGGATATGGACATCCCCAATAATAAGTATATCATATTTCTTCTTGACAGTAGGGAGAGGAAATTCAAAACCTCCAAATATAATTGATGGAATTTTTCCAGTAGAGTTGATACTGTGAACTTGAGGTTGTTTCCTCGGAAAGTGTACCGTATGCTCATTACCATTAACATGAAAAGTGACATTGCCTTTGTTGCAATCAATAACAGCCCCTGCAGTTTTAAGGAAAGGTCTTCCAAGAATAATAGACATACTATCATCCTCAGGAATATCAAGAATAACAAAGTCCGTTAAAATAGTAACGTTTTCAACCACAACAGGCACATCCTCACAAATACCGACAGATATAGCAGTTGATTTATCAGCCATTTGCAAAGATATTTCAGTAGGTGTCAACTTATTCAAGTCAAGTCTACGATATAAAGAGAGAGGCATAACACTAACACTGGCTCCAAGATCACATAAAGCAGTTTTAACATAATTTCTCTTAATGGAGCATGGTATAGTAGGTACTCCTGGATCTCCAAGTTTCTTTGGTATTCCACCCTTAAAAGTATAATTAGCAAGCATGGTGGAAATTTCAGCTTCAGGTATCTTTTTTTTATTTGTAATGATATCCTTCATATACTTAGCATAAGGATTTGTTTTGAGCACATCATTTAATCGCATACGCAAAAAGAAGGGTCTAATCATTTCAGCAAAGCGCTCAAAATCCTCATCATCCTTTTTCTTTGATGGTTTCGGAGGAAAAGGCATGGGTTTCTGAACCCATGGTTCCCTTTCTTTACCATGTTTCCTAGCAACGAAGTCTCTTTTATCATAATGTTGATTCTTTGATTGTGGGTTATCAAGATCAACAGCAGGTTCAACATCTACATCATTATCATTACTAGGTTGAGCATCATCATGAACATCATCATTAACATTTTCACTAGGTTCATGTTCATTACCAGATTGTGTTTCAGCATCAGACATAGAGATATCATTTGGATTCTTAGGTGGTTCAGCAATAGGTTCACTAGAAGTTTGCAAAGTCCTGTCATTTTTCTTTTTCTTCCTTTTAGAAGAACTAGGCATATCAATATTATTTCTCTGAGAATCTTGCTTGATTCTCTTAGGGTGGCCTTCAGGATACAAAGGTTCCTGAGTCATTCTACTAGTTCTAGTAGCCACTCTAACAGCATAATCATTTTTCTTACTATTCATTTCATCAAGCACTTCTTTCTGAGCTTTAAGTACTTGTTCTACTTGAGTGGTAACCATAGAAGCATGTTTGCTAACAAGTTTAAATTCACCTCTAATATTAGCCATATAATCACCCAAGCGTTTAATCATAAAGGTATTTTGTTTTAATTGTCTACCAAAAATAAGCATTAAAGTCATCTTGCTTAAACATAAAGTTATCAAACTCATCCAAGCACTGACTAGCAATTTTAGTAGGAGGGACTTCAGCTTTATCATATCTATAGAGAGAATTTACCTTTACTACCTGTGTCGGGATATCGGGATCAGGAGGTTCTTTAGTGAATAAAGAATTGAGATCATACACTTCTTCAACAGGCAGTAAATTAAGACCATGTATTTCTTCAATAGGAGGTAAATTCTTAATATCTTCAGCTTTAATACCTTTTTTCTTTCATAGATTTCTTTGCCTCTTGCATATCTTCAAGACTGAGAAATAGAACACCTCTCTTCTTCGGAGTTGGTTTAGGAATAGGCTCGAGAATTGGCTCGGGAGCTGGCTCGGAGTTGGCTCGAAGGTGCCCAATTATTTTCATTTGTCAACATATTATTCAATAGAATTTCAGCTTCATCCGTGTTTTTTCACGAAAAGAGAACCAGCACAACTATCCAGGTAATCTCTGGAAGCATCAGTTAGTCCATTATAAAAGATATCAAGTATTTCAGGTTTCTTAAGAGGATGATCAGGCAAAGCATTAAGTAACTTGAGAAGCCTCCCCAAGCTTGTGGGAGACTCTCTTCTTTAATTTGCACGAAGTTGTATATTTCCCTCAAAGCAGCTTGTTTCTTATGAGCAGGGAAATATTTAGAAGAGAAGTAATAAATCATATCCTGGGGACTACACACACAACCAGGATCAAGAGAATTAAACCATATCTTAGCATCACCCTTTAATGAGAACGGAAATATTTTGAGTATATAAAAGTAGCGTGATCTCTCATCATTAGTAAACAGGGCGGCTATATCATTTAACTTAGTAAATGTGCCACAACAGTTTCAGATTCATAGCCATAAAAAGGATAAGATTCAACCAAAGTAATTATATCTGGATCAATAGAAAATTCATAAACCTTATCGGGAACACAAATAGGTGAAGTAGCAAAAGCAGGATCGGGTTTCATTCTGTCTCTAAGAGATTCTTTACTCCATTTAACTAGCAGCCTCTTAAGTTCATACCTATCCTGGCAAGCAAAAATAGCTGCAGAAGATTCCATATCAAAAAGGTAACCCTCAGGAATAGCAGGCATATCTTCATCATCACTTTCATCAACATTATCAGTTTCAATAGTTTCTCTCTCTCTAGACCTAGAAATTTGTTCATCTAGAAATTCACCAAGGGGCACAGTAGTATCAAGCATAGAAGTAGTTTCATCATAAGTATCATGCATAGCAGAAGTGGCATCATCAATAACATGCGACATATCGAAACGAATAGCAGAAGCAGGTTTAGGTGTCGCTAGCTTACTCATAGCAGAAGGTGAATCAAGTGAAGAGCTAGATGGCAGTTCCTTACCTCCCCTCGTAGTTGAGGGATAAATTGTTGTCTTAGCGTCTTTCAAGTTCTTCATAGTGTCCAACAGATATAAATCCCAAGTGACTCAAAGAATAGAGCTATGCTCCCGGGCAACGGCGCCAGAAAAAGGTCTTGATAACCCACAAGTATAGGGGATCGCAACAGTTTTCGAGGGTAGAGTATTCAACCCAAAATTTATTGATTCGACAAAAGGGGAGCCAAAGAATATTCTCAAGTATTAGCAGCTGAGTTGTCAATTCAACCACACCTGGAAGCTTAGTATCTGCAGCAAAGTGTTTAGTAGCAAAGTAATATGATAGTGGTGGTAACGGTAACAAAAGTAAAGACAGCAAAAATAATGTTTTTGGTATTTTTGTAGTGATTGTAACAGTAGCAACGGAAAAGTAAATAAGCGAGAACCAGTATATGGAAAACTCGTAGGCACCGGATTAGTGATGGATAATTATGCCGGATGCGGTTCGTCATGTAATAGTCATAACATAGGGTGACACAGAACTAGCTCCAACTCATCAATATAATGTAGGCATGTATTCCGAATATAGTCATACGTGCTTATGAAAAGAACTTGCATGACATCTTTTGTCCTACCCTCCCGTGGCAGCGGGGTCCTAGTGGAAACTAAGGGATATTAAGGCCTCATTTTAATAGAGAACCGGAACAAAGCATTAGCACATAGTGAATACATGAACTCCTCAAACTATGGTCATCACCAGGAGTGGTCCCGATTATTGTCACTTCGGGGTTGCCGGATCATAACACATAGTAGGTGACTATAGACTTGCAAGATAGGATCAAGAACACAAATATATTCATGAAAACATAATAGGTTCAGATCTGAATTCATGGCACTCGGGCCCTAGTGACAAGCATTAAGCATAGCAAAGTCATAGCAACATCAATCTCAGAACATAGTGGATACTAGGGATCAAACCCTAACAAAGCTAACTCGATTACATGATAAATCTCATCCAACCCATCACCGTCCAGCAAGCTGATACGTCTCCAACGTATCTATAATTTTTGATTGCTCCATGCTACTTTATCTACTGTTTTGGACTATATTGGGCTTTATTTTCCACTTTTATATTACTTTTGGGACTAACCTATTAAAAGGAGGCCCAGCCCAGAATTGCTGTTTTTTGCCTATTTCAGTGTTTCGAAGAAAAGGAATATCAAACGGAGTCCAAACGGAATGAAACCTTCGGGAACGTGATTTTCCAACCGAACGTGATCCAGGAGACTTGGACCCTACTCCAAGAAGTGCCAGAGGCGGTCACGAGGGTGGAGGGCGCCCCCGGGCGTGCCCCCTACCTCGTGGGCCCCCTGACGCTCCACCGACGTACTCCTTCCTCCTATATATACCTACGTATCCCCAAACGATCAGAACAGGAGCCAAAAACCTAATTCCACCGCCGCAACTTCCTGTATCCACGAGATCCCATCTTGGGGCCTGTTCCGGAGCTCCGCCGGAGGGGGCATCCACCACGGAGGGCTTCTACATCAACACCATAGCCCCTCCGATGAAGTGTGAGTAGTTTACTTCAGACCTTCAGGTCCATAGCTAGTAGCTAGATGGCTTCTTCTCTCTTTTTGGATCTCAATACAATGTTCTCCCCCTCTCTCGTGGAGATCTATTCGATGTAATCTTCTTTTTGCGGTGTGTTTGTTGAGACCGATGAATTGTGGGTTTATGATCCAGCTTATCTATGAATAATATTTGAATCTTCTCTGAATTATTTTATGTATGATTGAGTTATCTTTGCAAGTCTCTTCGAATTATCCGTTTGGTATGGCCAACTAAATTGGTAGTTCTTGCAATGGGAGAAGTGGTTAGCTTTGGGTTCAATCTTATGTGTCCTTACCCAGTGATGTAAAGGGTTGCAAGGCACGTATTGTATTGTTGCCATCGAGGATAACAAGATGGGGTTTTATCATATTGCATGAATTTATCCTCTACATCATGTCATCTTGCTTAAGGCGTTACTCTGCTTTTTAACTTAATACTCTAGATGCATGCTGGATAGCGGTCGATGAGTGGAGTAATAGTAGTAGATGCAGAATCGTTTCGATCTACTTGTCACGGACGTGATGCCTATATACATGATCATACCTAGATAACCTCATAACTATGCTCTATTATGTCAATTGCTCAACAGTAATTTGTTCACCCACCGTAGAATACTAGTGAAACCTATGGCCCCCGGGTCTATTCTCATCATATCAATCTGTATCGCTTTATTTACTTGCTTCGTTTTTACTTTGCTTTTACTTTTTACTTTGCATCTTTATACCAAAAATACCAAAAATATTATCTCTATCAGATCTCACTCTCGTAAGTGACCGTGAAGGGATTGGCAACCCCTAATCGCGTTGGTTGCGAGTAGCTATCGTTTTGTGCAGGTACGAGGGACTTGCGCGTGGCCTCCCATTGGATTGATACCTTGGTTCTCAAAACGAGGGAAATACTTACGCCATTGTCTTTGCATCATCCTCTCCTCTTCGAGGAAAACCAACGCAAGCTCAAGACGTAGCACAAGCCTACGATGGAATTACTCACGCACGGCGGTGAGCATCATGAAATTGGTGATGGAGGATGGTTGTTGATGACGACGGCGACGAATCCCTCTCTCCGGAGCCCCGAACGGACTCCAGATCAGCCCTCCCGAGAGAGATTAGGGCTTGGCGGCGGCTCCGTATCGTAAAACGCGATGATTTCTTCTCTCTGATTTTTTTCTCCCTGAAAGCCAATAAATAGAGTTGGAGTTGGCGTCGGAAGATCTCCAGGGGCCCACGAGGTAGGGGGCGCGCCCAGGAGGGGGGGCCCCCACCCTCGTGGACAGGGTGTGGGCCCCCTGGTCTTCATCTTTGGCGAGGATTTTTTATTATTTATTCTAAGATATTCCGTGGAGTTTCAGGTCATTCCGAGAACTTTTGTTTTCTGCACATAAAACAACATCATGGCAATTCTGCTGAAAACAGCGTCAGTCCGAGTTAGTTCCATTCAAATCATACAAGTTAGAGTCCAAAACAAGGGCAAAAGTGTTTGGAAAAGTAGATACGACGGAGACGTATCACACACCCACTTAGTTTCTTTTGTTGAGCTTTCATGCATTTATAGCTCTAGTGCATCTGTTGCATGGCAATCCTTACTCCTTGCATTGACATCAATCGATGGGCATCTCCCTAGCTCGTTGATTAGCCGCGTCAATGTGAGACTTTCTCCTTTTTGTCTTCTCCACATAACCCCCATCATCATATTCTGTTCCACCCATAGTGC
Source organism: Aegilops longissima (assembly GCA_021605205.1). Classification (NCBI taxonomy): domain Eukaryota; kingdom Viridiplantae; phylum Streptophyta; class Magnoliopsida; order Poales; family Poaceae; genus Aegilops; species Aegilops longissima. The sequence goes on from CM038677.1 coordinate 807,449,742, forward strand.
TATATCCATGGCTCACGCTCATATACTGCGTGGAACTTGAAAAAAGTTTGAGATTACTAAAGTATGAAACAATTGCTTGGCTTGTCATCGGATTTGTGCATGATGAGAGCATTCTTGTGTGACGAAAATGGAGCATGACCAAACTATATGATTTTGTAGGGATCAACTTTCTTTGGCCATGTTATTTTGAGAAGACATAATTACTTAGTTAGTATGCTTGAAGTATTTTTACTTTTATGTCAATATTAAACTTTTATCTTGAATCTTTCGGATCTGAATATTCATACCACAAATAAGAGAATTACATTGAAAATTATGCTAAGTAGCATTCCACATCAAAAATTCTGTTTTTATCATTTGCCTACTCGAGGATGAGCAGGAATTAAGCTTGGGGATGCTTGATACGTCTCCAATGTATCTATAATTTTTTATTGTTCCATGCTATATTATATTCTGTTTTGGATGTTTAATGGGCTTTATTATACACTTTTATATTATTTTTGGGACTAACCTATTAACCGGAGGCCCAACCCAAATTGTTGTTTTTTTTTGCCTATTTCAGTGTTTCGAAGGAAAGGAATATCAAACGAAGTCCAAACGGAATGAACCCTTCGGGAACATGATTTTCGGAACAAACTTGATCTAGAGGATTTAGAGTGGACGTCCAGCAATCAACAAGGAGGCCACGAGGCAGGGGCGCGCCTACCCCCCTAGGCGTGCCCTCCACCCTCGTGGGCCCCTCGTAGCTCCACCGACCTACTTCTTCATCCTATATATACCTACGTACCCCCAAACCATCAGACAAGGAGCCAAAACCCTATTTCCACCGCCGCAACCTTCTGTACCCGTGAGATCCCATCTTGGGGCCTTTTCTGGCGCTTCACCGGAGAGGGCATCGATCACGGAGGGCTTCTACATCAACACCATAGCCTCTCCGATGATGTGTGAGTAGTTTACCTCAGACCTTCGGGTCCATAGTTATTATCTAGATGGCTTCTTCTCTCTCTTTGGATCTCAATACAAAGTTCTCCTCGATTCTCTTGGAGATCTATTTGATGTAACTCTTCTTTTTGCGGTGTGTTTGTCCGGATCCGATGAATTGTGGGTTTATGATCAAGATTATCTATGAACAATATTTGAATCTTCTCTGAATTCTTCTATGTATGATTGGTTATCTTTGCAAGTATCTTCGAATTATCAGTTTGGTTTGGCCTACTAGATTGATCTTTCTTGCAATGGGAGAAGTGCTTAGCTTTGGGTTCAATCTTGCGGTGCTCGATCCCAGTGACAGTAGGGGAAACGACACGTATTGTATTGTTGCTATCGAGGATAAAAAGATGGGGTTTATATCATATTGCATGAGTTTATCCCTCTACATCATGTCATCTTGCTTAAAGCGTTACTCCGTTCTTATGAACTTAATACTCTAGATGCATGCTGGATAGCGGTCGATGTGTGGAGTAATAGTAGTAGATGCAGGCAGGAGTCGGTCTACTTGTCACGGACGTGATGCCTATATACATGATCATACCTAGATATTCTCATAATTATGCTCAATTCTATCAATTGCTCGACAATAATTCGTTTACCCACTGTAATACTTATGCTATCTTGAGAGAAGCCACTAGTGAAACCTATGGCCCCCGTGTCTATCTTCCATCATATTAATCTCCCGTCAACAAGCTATTTCTGGCGCCGTTTATTTTGCTTTCTTTACTTTTAGTCTTTACCATAAAAATACCAAAAATATTATTTGATCATCTCTATCAGATCTCACTCTCGTAAGTGACCGTGAACGGATTGACAACCCCTTTATTGCGTTGGTTGCAATGTTCTTATTTGTTTGTGTAGGTGCATGAGACTCGAGCGCGGTCTTCTACTGGATTGATACCTTGGTTCTCAAAAACTAAGGAAAATATTTACGCTACTTTACTGCATCAGTATGCAAGGATACAAATGGCACTTTCTTAGGGAGCTCTGCGCTTGTTATTGGCGAAGTAGATGATCCAGCCACGATGGAGACAATTGCGTGCAGGGAGGCGCTGGCACTAGTGGAGTACCTACACATACAACACTTCATCGTCTCACCGAACTCAAAACAAGTCGTTGCTGACATCAAAGGCGAAGGTAGAGGGAACTACGGAGCTATTATTAGAGAGATCACCACTAGAGCAAGTTCATTTCATTGTAATTTTCAGTTTGAAGGTCGTGCTTTCAATTATAAAGAACATAGGTTAGCCAAGTTCGCACTTTCTCTGGGTTCGAGATGCCACGTTTGTTTGGCCAATCCCACAACCTGAATTGTATCCCACACCATGTGGCTTTTGCTGAATAAACTTGGCTTTTCCCCTCAAATTTTTTTGGTTTGCATATTATTGAGTAACGTGATTGTATTGGAAACATAGGTTAGACTAGAAAATATTCTGACTTGCCTTGTACTCCAAATAGAACATGTACTCCTATATATATGCCCACGAGGCTCAAGCAATACAATGAACCTTACACCAATCCCTCTATCCCTCCTAACATGGCATCAGCCTAACCGATCCTAAACCCTAGCCATCATCGCTTCCGCACCGCGCGCCGCCTCTGGGGTAGTCGGCCTCCATGACCGCCGCCGAGGGCCGAGCCGCTCGTACCTAGGGTTCGTCCGCTGGTCGTGTTGACCGGCTACCCTAGAGAGTCTTTTTTCCGAGCCCTTGCTCCGGGTTTTCTCTCTCCCGCCGGTCATCTTGATCGGTGTTTTCTTTTTTGTTTTCCGATCTATACTTGATCGGTTTGCGTCCCCGCCGCCGTCGTCGACCCTGTGCGCCTCTACTCTAGCACCGACGCGACCGGACGGCTTCTTCATCGACCCAGCGGCCTCACCCGATAGGCAGCTCCCCACGGCCGTGGTCCGCGCTTCTGCCCGCCGGTCGCCCTGACCTGGCGGCCTCGCATCATGCGGCAGCCCTTCACCGCCGCCGTTCGCGCGCCGGCCCGCCTGTCCATCTATGCCGGCCGTCACCCGCCCTGCTTCGACCGGGACTCCTGCATCACCCCGAACTGACGGCCTCGCGCCATGCGGTGGCCCATCATAGCCGCCCTACCGCCCGCTGTCGCCGACTTCATCTCGGACTCCGCCCCCACCCCGCCTCCACCGAGCGGCGTCCCGACCTCGCGCGTGATCGGGTTGATCACCCGCCCGCCGCCGCGATCCGCCTCAGCTACGCCGTGTGACCGACTTGGCCCGTCGGTTGCGCGCGCCTTCGTAGGCCCCGTGAAGACCGTCCCGAGTTCAGCGCGCCCCTCTATCGATTGAGCATCAGGCTGCCTCTGCGTCGGCCCTCGGGCCACAGCGCCGCCGCCCCGTGGTTCTTCTCCCGGCTGCACCGACCCGCGTCACCGCTGCGTCGCCCCTTCGGGCCATAATGTCGCGGCCCTCCGTCCACCGCCGCCCCGAGGCCGTCCGATCCAGGTCGTCCCCGTGGTTGCACCGACCCTCGCACCGCCGTTGCATCGCCCCGTCGGGCCGTAGCAAGTGTGGCACGCGGTCCACGCCGCCGTCCCGATACCATTCTCGTGGTTGCACCGACCCGAGTTTCGCCGCTGCGCCGCTCCTTCGGGCTGTAGCGCCACGGCCCACGGTCCCCGCGGCCGCACCGAGGTCTTCCTGTCGTCGCCCCGACCTGCATGCGGCCACTGCGTCGCCCCTCGGGTCGTAGCGCCGCGGCCCGTGATCCACTCCGCCGTCACCGCGCGCCGACCTCTCGTGGTATGCATCGTGTCGTCTCCCTTGGCGCAGGAACGCCACCGTCCGCGCTGGTCTTCGTCACGCTGTCAGGGTTCTTCACCTACTTCGAGCACCACCGCCGCGCTCCTAACCTAGCCGCCGCTGCCGCCATCAGGCCGCCGCTACCCCCGTAGCTGCCGCCGCCCGTCCAGCTCCTTCGTCTTCGTCCAGCACCAGCCCATCGCCAACGTCTCCGTCATTTACCTCGACCACTTCGTCTACTCCGACAACCGCGGGCGACATCGGCCCCGTGCCGATTGGCGCCGCAACAGTCGTCGAGTTCTTCTCTGCTGGCCCCTCCGAATTCTCCGACATGGCGTACAGCTCGTGCAGGTCCCAGTCTACGCATGCCCGATGCTGGCAACACCGTCGCATGCCTTCGTCCACGACGTGTCCCGGGCTTGGCAAGCCTGGTGTGGCGCTTCGTCAACTTCGTCTTCGTCCATCTACGCATGCCCGGTGCTGGCAACACTGGTGCGTGCCTTCGTCTACGATGTGTCCCCGGGCTTGGCAAACCCGCCAGACGCGTCGTCAACAACATCTCCTTTCCGGCGCACCATTACTTCGACACCACTACGCCCATGCTAACTCGATGCCCCCTTGCGCCCGCGGCTCCATAGCGACTTCCTCGACACCGGCCACCCGGACTCAACATCGACCACAACATTCTTCGCATGACTACCTCGACCACGGCTCCACCACACATGCTCTCGGCTACATCGACAAACGACACAAAGGGCTACCGCCTTGCTTGAGCAACCTCGTCGGTTTCCACTCTAGCCACGACTTCCGCGATGCATCAACTGTGGGAGGGGGGGTCCGTCAGCTTGCCTTCGGATTCTTCTCCGGTCTCACGTTCTGTGTCGCTACCGTTATGACTGCGGGAGGATGTCGAGTAACGTGATTGTATTGGAAACATAGGTTAGACTAGAAAATATTCTGCTTGCCTTATACTCCAAGTAGATCATGTACTCCTATATATATGCTCACGAGGCTCAAGCAATACAATGAACCATTACACCAATCCCTCTATCCCTTCTAACACATATGCTCCTAATGAAAACGGTTAATTTAAAATAAATACTAGTAAATAAAATTTAAAAATTCTGATTGTTTGGTAGATGTTCTTGTCTGTGTAACAAGCTTGCTTGACAATTTTCACATGAAACGGTATGACAGTGCGTCGTCGGTGAAAAAATAAAAATAGGTGTTAAGATTTGGAGGTAACGTTTGTCGTTTGACTTGTTTTTTTTTTTTTTTGCACAGATCAAAATACTTAGGGTCCGGATAACTGCCACACGTGTGGCACGATGGACACCCGCCCACACGACCCTGTGTGGCATACCCCGCAGGCAGCCCACACGACCTTGTGTAGGCGAATATAAGAACTGCCCACATGTGTGGCAGGAGGAGCATCCTACCACACGACTCCTAAGGTACAATGGGATCGATCTGAAGTACGAATTCGTTTGACAGGGGAACGCACACCCCACACGCCTCCATCAGACCAGATCCCTTTTTCCCTGTGAAAAAAGGGGGGAAAAGCCCACTAACAACAAATTAAATGAAAAGGCCCATTTTTTGGTTTTTTCTGTACAAATAAAAGCCCCGATTTTGCTCAGATACTAAAAACTGCCATCAGCTGCTTTGAAAAAAGCAGAAAATGTCATTCGAGTTTAACCATGAACAAAGGTTTATATTTGTTTTTTAACAATGGCAAAGGTTTATGAACACATATATAATGCCCAAAATGAAATATGGCAAATCTGCCATGACAACAAAAATCAATATTGCCATGTGAAAAAACGCAAAAAGTTGAAAAATTCATGTGAAAAGAACACACAAATTTGACAAGGCAATAAAAGATAAAAATGCAATTGCATTTTTAATTAAAAATGCCATGAAAGTTTAATCAAAATTGCCATGTTTCGAAGGAGAATTTTGCCGTGTGTAGGAAAAAACACAAAATGTTGAAAATCAAGTATGAACAAAGAGATCTGCCATGGCAGATTGGTATCAAAGAATTGCCGTGTTTTGTATGATGAACTTAATGTGTGTTGAAAAACACAAAAGGTTTGGAATTCACCTATGAACAAGAAACGTGTCATGGCAAATTCGTATCAAAACTTGCCACGACGAAATTCATGTAAACTAAATTTTCCATGAACAAGAAACATTGCCATGGCAGATTCATATTGAAACTTGCCATGGCAAAAAAAAATCATTTAAAATAAATTGCCATGATCACTAAAATAAATTTGCCATGAATTGTAAACTAAATTTGCCATGAATTGTAAACTAAATTTGCCATGAACCAACAAACTAAAATTTGCCATGATCAATAAACCAAATTTGTATCAAAACTAGGCACGACAGACTTATATCAATAATTGCCATGTTCTGGTATGATGAATTTGCCATGTGTGTAAAAAACAAAAAAGTTAAAAAATCATAAATATGAACAGGAAAATTGGCACGGCAGAAATTCACGTAAACTAATTTTGCCATTACCAAGAAAAATTGCCATGGCAGATTCATATTGAAACTTGCCATGACAGAAAAAAATCATGTAAACTAAATTGCCTTGATTTGAAAATGTATCAAAACTTGGCATGGCAGATTTGTATCAAGAATTGCCATGTTTTGGTATGATGAATTTGCCGCGTGTGTAAAAAATACAAAAGGTTGAAAATCAAAAAATATGAACGAGAAAATTGCCATGGCAAATTCGTATCAAGAATTGCCGCTTGTTTGTATGATGAATTTGCCGTGTGTGAAAAAAACACAAAAAGTTGAAAGTCCAGTATAAACAAGAAAAATGCCATGGTAGATTCGTATCAAAACTTGCCACGGTAAAATTCACGTAAACTAAAATTTGCCATGATTTGAAATTCACCATGACTAGTAAACTAAATTTGCCATGAACCAAATAAACAAAATTTGACATGATCAAATGAAATCAGTTTGCCATGATCAATAAACTAATTTTGCCATAGCCAACAAACTAAATTTGCCATTATCAACAAACTAAAATTGTCGTGGTTAACTAAGAAACAAAAGCATAAAGATTGTCATGGGCGTGTTAAAAAAACTAAATTTGCCATGACTAGTAAACTAAATTTGCCATGAACCAAATAAACTAAATTTGACATGATCAAATAAAATCAGTTTGCCCATGATCAATAAACTAAATTTGCCTTGGTCAATAAACTAAATTTGCCATTATCAACAAACTAAATTTGCCGTGGTTAAGTAAGAAACAAAAGCATAAACATTGTCGTGGGCGTGTTAAAAAAACGAAATTTGCCATGACTAGTAAACTAAATTGCCATGAACCAAATAAACTATATTTGCCATGAACCAAATAAACTAAATTTGACATGATCAAATAAAATCAATTTTGCCATGATCAATAAACTAAATTTGCCATGGACAATAAACATAATTTGCCATGGTGTTTTGCTTATAAATAGAAATATACGTTATAGAATTGCTATCGATAAAAGTTTAACAGCTGCCATGATTTCTGACCTCAATCTAACCACATGTATTCTATAGATAACAACACCAGATAATTAACATGCCTCGTGACCTAGGGTACTACTACAGGTACACATGTTTAAGCTATGTGACCAACTTAAAATGCCATGGGTGTTAAATTTGCCATGCCTCTGAAATTTACCATGGCATCATCAAAAATTGCCATGACTCTAAAGTTGCCATCACTGCATGCTCGAAAACTGCCCGTGGAAACTACAGACTATCCATCCAATTCTAAACAAAGGCTAAATTATCAGATTGAAAACTGTACTAAGATGATTGATCAAACAAAAATCATCTCCCTGCTGCTGTGTGCATGAACACACAACACACGAAACTGAGAGAGGGAAAATCAAACCTCCATGGCATCGGGTGCCGGAGGAGCACGGAACAGGCGGGCTTCCTGAAGACCACATCGAGCACGCGGATGTCGTCGTGATTGCAATAGTTGCTGGGCTACCGCGACGCCCTGACGAACAAGCTGTTGCCTCCCACGACCACAAGCCCATCGATGTTGACGACGAACATGGGGTGGCGCTTGCCCACCGGGTCGAGTAGCTCCGCCCCGCCGCACTCCACCACGGAGGCCGAGTCCCACCAGGACACCGCTGCCCGCCGCCGTCGTTCGAGGCAGGAGTTGGCGAGTAAGCGGCGGCAAGACGCAGATAGGCTGGCGGCAGCGGAGCTCGAACCAGTAGTAGCAGCGCTCGCCTCCTCCGCTTCAGCCATCCGCCCCTGGACCTCCCTCACAGCCGGAAAACCACGCAGCTCTCCTCACCGCCACCCAAGCCGCCATGGAGAAGGGATCCACCCGTGCTCACCACCAGCGCGCTCCCCCGCCTCACGCCGCCACCGCCCATCTCGCCGCCACCTACTGGTCACCAGAACGATACATATGAGAGGGGATTACTAGCAGAGGGGAAGAAGAGGAGCGCCACGGGGCTGTGGGAAGAAACCTGGCTGTGCTAGTCGGCGTTCGCTGGCCACCGGAGGTGTGGGAGAGGCGCCGGGGTCGCTCGGGGTTGAGCTCCTTGGCGCGTGGCCGCCGTCGATGCGGGGGAAAGGGAGTGGAGTGGGGGTAGGGGGCCTGAGGCGAGAGGATAAGATGCGCTGCTACACGCGTTCGGGCGAGGAGTGTTTCGCCCGCACAACACCGTTTGCTTACGTGGCTTTTGACCCGGATGACAATTGCTCTAAAATTCGTGCAAACGGATCGAACGGCATCAAGTGCGTGTGGGCGGGTTTCTAAATGCCACACGTGTGGGCGTTAACATTTCCGAATACTTAAGCTTTGCTAAATTGGATTTCCGAGGTCGTCAGTCAATGCAAAAAAAAGTCAGCCGCCGGCGTGGACGGGCAAGCATCTCATTTTCCTTGCTGCTCTTCTAACTCCGCACTCATCAAGCAGAAAAAAAAAAACATAGATAATGAATTAATGTAAATGTTTCAGAGATGAGAACCCCAACGGCAGTACAACACTGATCCTTGATGCTCTGTTCATCTTCCCCTTGATAGCTCTAGCTGGAGCAGAAAAAGGAAAACACATACGATGAATTAAGGTAAATATCTCTTACTGGAGAGATTGCAGTGAATTCTTACAGTCAGCAGTTGCTGGGAGGAGCACAAAACATGCTTAATAGCCCTCAAGTAACATCGGATTACTAACTAAAGTGGACTAGCGCTGGCAACTAGATTTTAGATGACAACACAGTGAAGTTCTGTTGACCAGTATGCAGCCCATGAATACAGCGCACTTAACGCTTTCCCAAAAAATTAGCACTACTGTTGAGAGAGGCATTACTGGAAAATATCAGAGTTGTTAAACAACGAGTTTGGGTATTCCCAGAGGTAGGCAGCCAAGTACTTTGCCACAAATTTGGATACTCTGAATAGGCCTAAATGTGTGACATATCCAAACTTTCCAGATCGGAGTTACGCCTTCTTCATCACACAAAAAAGGGAAGCTCATATGACTCTCAGGCCACGGGCTTGTTATTTCATTTAGAACGTGACATCAAACATCAGGCAACAACAGAATGGATGAATTATCTACATTTTCAAAAAGGGCATATGGGGGCAATGGCATTCTGTCAGCTATGACTGAATACCACCTTGCTTTTTTGTACGAAGTACCAAGTAATACTGTATCAATTGTCAGTCCAACATCTCAGGAGGCTGGTACTTTACCGGAAGCAATTTTACATGCTCCCTTAATTTCCCTTTCCTTGAGAAGAGAGATACTATTAACGAAACCGTCGAAGCTTCAACTGACAGCTGTTTTGCATCAAGTTTAACGAGATAAGTTGCAGCCTTTACAACTGCACCATTCTCCAGCAACACTCTGACCACGTGATTTAGCAGTCTGGAGTCAGGAGCACAGCCAGCCTTCTCCATTGTTAAAAAGATATCATCAGCCTCTGCCAGCAACCCTTCTTTTATGAAATTCGTCATCATTACACTGTAAGTCACAACAGAAGGCACCAACCCAATGGCTGATATAGTAGCAAACAAATCCTTGGCTTCTTTAATTCTCCTAGTTTTAAACATTGCAGAAATCATGGTATTGAGTATTATGACATCAATCTTCATGTTCATAGCACGTAATTTCTTGAACAGATCCATTGCTTCATCAGTGCAATTATTTTTACAAAGCCCACTAAGAACAATGCTGTATGTGTCAACGCCCACTGGTATGCCACTTTCAATCATCGTATCGAATTCTTCCTTTGCAGAAACTGGTCTCCCAGAGCAAAACAGCCCATCAAGTATAATGTTGTACATAATAGTAGTGGGCTTAACCCCGCTGAGTGACATTTCCCTGAAAAGACTCAATCCATCAGCGATCTTTCCAATTTTACAATAGCCATTAAGAAGTGTACCATACGTAACATCATCAGGTTGAAGGCCAGCAGATTTCATAGCATCGAGTACTCTCAGTGCTTTCTCCACCTTGCCAACAAGGCAATATCCATCCATAAGTGAAGTGTACATAATAACATCAGGCCGCTGACCAATACCGACAATGAAGTCAAACATATCTTGTGCCTCCATTACCTTTCCTTCTTTGCACAGGTTGTTTATTACAGGATAGAAGAACACACTGTTAGAACACAGACCTCTATTAACCGCTTCAGAAATCAATTCCTTGGCTTTCACAAAATCACCATGAGAGCAAGAACCCAGAACCAGGCATTGGTAAACAGCTTTGTTAGGTGAAACTCCTTGATTGACCATCTGATTAAATTTGTCCAGAGCAGCATCCATCCTACCCATTTTGCAAAGTGAATCCATTACTACTAGATAGCTAACTACATCCGGGTTTACTCCTTGTTGCCTCATTACTTCGAACATGTGCATAGCCTCATCCATCAGTCCACGCCTAGCATATGCATTAATCAATATGTTGTAAACATGGTGATTAGGTACAATACCATTCCGTACCATCGAATTGAAGAGACCAGTCATATCATCGAAGCATCCTTCTTTCGCATACCCGTTAAGCATAGTAGAGTAGGAGACGATATCAGGTTTCAGGCCCTTTGCAGCCATGGAGTCAAAAATATCTCTAGCTTCCTTTGTCCTTCCGTGCTTGCAAATGGAATCCATAAATGAGTTCCACGTGACAGCATTTGGTACAACACCAAGACTTAACATTTCTTTGAATACCCTAACTGCTTCCTTGAACTGACCCAAAGTAGAATATCCATGGATTAGACAGCTATATGTCCTGATATTGGGTTCAATTCCTTGATCAACCATTTGCCGAAGGACCACTTCTGCCTTACCCATTGCTCCGGACTTGCTTAGTGCGTCCATGATTGAGGTGTAGGTGACCACATCAGGTTGAACTCCCAGTTGGGGCATCTCATGGAAGAGATTGCACGCTTTGTCTACTTCACCTTCTTTCAAGCAGCCGTTGATTACTATGTTGAACGAGAAGACATCAGGCGCACAGTGTAGTTCGGGCATCCGGTGGAGCAGCAGATCCAATGCCTCATTTGAGCGCTTAGCCTGGCAAAGCCCCTTGAGGAGATTGTTTAAGGAGATGACGTCCAAGCGCAGCCCCAACCTGAGGAGGCGGCCGAAGAAGGCAACCACCAAGTCCGGGTGGCCTGCACGGCAGCAGCAGTACATGAGGATGGAATAGGTACAGAGTGTGGGCGACGCCACCCGTGCACCAGCGCATCGGGACATGTGGTTGAAGAGGGCGATGGCAAGGCCGGGGCCATCGCGGCAGGCAGCTGAGGGTGGAGCACGAGCGAGTGCGGCAAGAAAGTTGTTCAGCCCGCGTTCCGGGACGGCGGCAGCTTGGCCAAGCAATTCGTCGAACAGGTGGTGCGCGTCCTCCTGGCTCAGCGTTCCCGCGTGCACACGCTCCGTGGCGGCAGCCAAGGCGGCGAGGGGGGCTCGTGAAGAAGCCCTGAAGGAGGAGGTGGGGATGGAGGACAGGCGGGCGGCCGGCATTGCTGGCCGATTCCAGCCGAGCTCGACGCGGGATGTGCGTGCGTCCGCTGAAGAGGCACACCGCGATCGACTGGCGTCACCTGCGACGCTCGGCACGCGCGCGCGTGCAGCAACCAGCGCCGCCGCCGCGGGTTGCAATCAATGCGGAACGCGCTCAGCAGAGGCGACGAATAGGAGGCCCCGGCGCCCGAGCGGAAAGCGCGGGAGGAGTAGCGCACCTCCGTTGACGAGGAAGGGAACGCAGGAGGCAGGAGCGGTGGGCCTGCCCGCCGGCGAACGCCTCGTACGCGGCTGACGAGTCTGGCCGTGACCGGAGAGGGTGTCGCCGCGGCGCCGGGGGCTGGGAGGAGTGCGGGGGTGAAGACCGGATCAGGGGAATGGATCACATTTTCTTCTCGGGTGAGTTGCAACCCGGCTTTTTTTTTTTGACTTGAACCCGGCAAATTTCTGCCACCATGTAGCGACTAGCGCCCGTGCCGCAGGGACGTCAATTCCATGCACCACGCTGACCACTTGCAAAAAAAAAGTACCACGAATTTAAAAAAAGTTAACGATTTGAAAAAAGTTTGCGAAATTGAAAATTTCCATCGATTTGAATTTTTTTATGAATTTGACAAAAAAGTTCATGAATTTGATAAAAGTTTGCGAAATTGATAAACATTCATTCATTTGAAAAAAATCATGGATTCAAAAAATAAGTTCACGGAGGTTTGGGCGCCCGGCGGACAGATCAGCTATGTACCTCTACATGTAGCTCGTACGTGTCACATATAGAGGTGGTCAAATCCTCTTTGAATTGCACGATTGAGGGATGGATCCGGACAATCACAAGCCTACTTTTTTTTCATATAGAAAAGAGAGTATAATCTCGATCCCTACCTGTTGCAGGAACCTATTGTGGGCCTCCTTTTCTGTGTCATTTGCCGTCTAGTAATGCACTATTTCAGTATAATGTTGTTTGATTCTTTCTTCTTTTAGGGAGAAACTTTCGATCTAGTTGTAATCAATCATGGTAGTACAAAAAACAACAAAGGTAAATAAATTTCAAGGCCAATGGATGAAATTTGGTCTTCTAAATCCAAATAAACATATGCATTTTATTATTTTTATTTGTTTACCGAGTGGCTTGTAAAAAAACACTTGGCAAAGACCTATTTCCCGAGTGTTACGAAACGCTTGGCAAAGTCCCTACTTTTGCCGAGTGAGTACTCACAAAGTTTCTATTGCCGAGTACCCTTGTTTTGCAAGTGTTTTGTATGAGATACTCAGCAAAGGCCATGTTTGTTGAGAACCTCGTGAAAAATCACTCGGCAAAGAGCCCGACACTCTGCATTTTTCCCGTAGTGTATATATTAAATGATTTCACATGGGTGACAATCTATAGAAAGAAATGATATTTTCTGTAAAATTAAATTTAGTTATGCTCATTGAATCTTGGCCAGAATTAGTTGACTCAGCCGATCAACTAGTCTCCTCCTAATTGTAAATATGTGTTGGGACTTGGGACAAACGATGATGATGAAAGCTTGAAGCTTCCCCAATTCGAGTTCACATTGCCCTGCTCCAGAAAAAAAACGTTCACAGTGCGCCCCAAACCAGTATGTCCGCTTCGGATTCTTGTGGAAGATCATTGCTTCGAGTTGGTTCTTGTCCCGATAGCACACACACATGATTTTGTTTTCTTTCTTGGAATTATACGCTTCCGGTTTCGTTCAAATGAAACCGTCCAGAGAACCTCAGGCCCGGCACAGATTATTACAGCATCCTTAAACGTCTAGTAGAGGAAAAAAGACTGTATTTTCTGGCATGTCTCTTTCCTTTGGAAGAGAGAGGTCAGCAACTGCAAACTCAATGAATAGAAAGATAACCTCCGGCCCTGATTACTTCACCTTTCTCCAGTAACACCCTGACCACATGTTTTTTGGCAACTGAGAGTTGAGAGCACAGCTAGACTTCTCCATTGTTGAGAAGATATATATTGTCTACCCCTTTCAGGTTGACCAGAAGGTCACAAGACTAACAAAATAATCAACTCCTGCAATTTCCACAACAGAAAGCCAGAGAATAATGCAGTATTTATTTGGTTTCAGAGACGAGCATTGTGTTTCAACCAAAGGAGCTACTTTTAAGCGTACTGGTATTGACTGACTGACTGACCGACCATGACCATACAGAATATGTGTAATGTGTGCATCCATTGGAGGCCTCCAGATTGCACTACTTTTTATCTAGAACTTTTCTTCACGGTAATCGCACAACACGCTAGAATGCACCATGACAAATGTTTCTGAGATGAGAATCCAGATGGCAGTACAGCGCTGATCCTTAACACTCTGTTCATGATCAGTCAGTCAGTCAATAGAATGAACAAAGGTAAATATTTCTTACCGGAGAGACCTAGGCATCTGCAATGTATTTTTACAGTCAGCAGTTCCTGGGAGTAGCTTAACGCTTCTCATCTTCAAAACATGCTTAGCACATAACATCAGATTATACTAACTAAAGTGCACTATGCAGCAACTAGATTTTAGATGACAACAAAGCTCAATTCTGTTTACCAGTCTACAGCCCATGAATACAACACACTTAACACTTCACAGAAAAAAATTAGCACTACTGTTGAGAGGGGCATAACTGAAAGTAACCAGGATATCACTGGTGGCAAATTGAGTTTACATGCAATGGTTGCTGAAATTTAAAAAATGCAAGCATTTAATCTAGAGCAACCTAGCTTTCTGTAACATTATGAAGAGAGAGATCACAGCTTAGTTGAGTGAACATAACAGTAACTATCATCAACAGAGGGCAAAAGCAGTGCATCAACCATCTCACAATTATTAAACAGACTATTTTATATCTGGTTTGTGTTGCACTCCTTGGTCACGCCTTCTTGTTGCATGAATCCATAAACGCCGAGATGAGGTATTCCCAGAGGCAAGTAGGCAAGTACTTTGCCACAAACTTGGATGCTGATAAATATGTAATGTGTGACAGATATCCAAACATTCCAGATCAGAGTTACACTTTCTTCATCACAAAAAGGTGGAAACTCATATTACCCTCAGGAGTCAGGCTTGTTATTTCAATTTCCACCTCGTTTTTCAGTAGGAAGTTTCAACTATGCTCTTCCAATTGTCAGTCGAACTCTCAGGAGGCTGGTACTTTACTGGAAGCAACTCTACGTGCTCCCTTAGTTTCCCTTCCCCTGAGAAGAGAGATACTATTAACGAAATCGTTGAAGCTTCAACTGACAGCTGTTTAGCATCAAGTTTAGTGAGATAAGTTGCAGCCTTTACAACTGCACCTTTTTCCAGCAACGCCCTGACCACTTCATTTAGCAGACTGGAGTTGGGAGCACATCCAGCCTTCTCCATTTCTAAAAACATATCATCAGCCTCTGCCAGCAACCCTTCTTTTATGAAATTTGTCATCATTACACTGTAAGTCACAACAGAAGGCACCAACCCAATGGTTGATATAGTAGCAAACAAATCCTTGGCTTCTTCAATTCTCCTAGTTTTAAACATTGCAGAAATCATGGTATTGAGTATTATGACATTAATCTTCACATTCATTGCACGTAGTTTCTTGAACAGATCCATTGCTTCATCAGTGCAATTATTTTTACAAAGTCCACTAAGAACAATGTTGTATGTGACAATGCTCACTGGTATGCCACTTTCAATCATCGTATCGAATTCTTCCTTTGCAGAAACTGGTCTCCCAGAGCAAAACAGCCCATCAAGTATAATGTTGTACATAATAGTAGTGGGCTTAACCCCGCTGAGTGACATTTCCCTGAAAAGACTCAATCCATCGGCGATCCTTCCAATTTTACAGTAGCCATTAAGAAGTGCACCATACGTAACAGCAGTAGGTTGGAGGCCAGCAGATTTCATAGCATCGAGTACTCTCAGTGCTTTCTCCACCTTGCCAACAAGGCAATATCCATCCATAAGTGAAGTGTACATAATAACATCAGGCCGCTGACCAATACCGACAATGAAGTCAAACATATCTTGTGCCTCCATTACCTTTCCTTCTTTGCACAGGTTGTTTATTACAGGATAGAAGAACACACTGTTAGAACACAGACCTCTATTAATTGCTTCAGAGATCAATTCCTTGGCTTTCACAAAATCACCATGAGAGCAAGAACCCAGAACCAGACATTGGTAAACAACTATGTCAGGTGAAACTCCTTGATTGACCATCTGATTAAATATATCCATAGCAGCAGCCATCTTACCCATTTTGCAAAGTGAATCCATTACTACTAGATAGTCAACTACATTTGGGTTTACTCCTTGTTGCCTCATTACTTCGAACATGTGCATAGCCTTATCCATCAGTCCACGTTTAGCATATGCATTGATCAGTATGTTGAAAACATGGTGGTCAGGTACGATACCATTCCATACCATCGAATTGAAGAGATCAGTCATATCCTCGAAGGATCCTTCTTTGACATACCCATTAAGCATAGTAGAGTAGGAGAAAATATCAGGTTTGTGGCCCTTTGCGGCCATGGAGTCAAAAATATCTCTAGCTTCCTTTGTCTTTCTATGCTTGCAAAGGGAATCAATAAATGAGTTCAACGTGACAGAATTTGGTCGAACACCAGCACTTGCCATTTCTTTGAATATCCTAACTGCTGCTTTCCACTGACCCGAAGTGGAATATCCATGGATCAGACTAGTATACGTAATGATATTGGGTGCAATGCCTTGATCAACCATTTGCCGAAGGACCACTTCTGCCTTGTCCATTGATCCGGACTTGCTTAGTGCGTTGATAAATGAGCTGTAGGTCACCACATCAGGTTGAACTCCCAGGTTGATCATCTCACGGTAGAGATTGCACGCTTTCTCCACTTCACCTTCTTTAAAACAGCCGTTGATTACTATGTTGTACGAGACGACATCAGGCGCACAGTCTAGTTCGGGCGTACGGTGGAGCAGCACGTCCAAAGCCTCGTTTGTACGCTTGGACTGACAGAGCCCCTTGAGGAGGTTGTTGAAGGAGGTGACATTCAAGCTCAGCCCCAACCTGAGGAGACGGCAGAAGAAGGCAAGCACCAAGTCCGGGCGGCCTGCACGGCAGCAGCAGTCCATGAGGATGGAATAGGTACAGCACGTGGGCGACACCACCCGTGCACCAGCGCCTCGGGACATGCGGTTGAAGAGGGCGACAGCAAGGGCAGGGCCATTGCTGCAGGCAGCTGAGGGCCGTGCACGGGCGAGTGTGGCAAGAAAGTTGTTGAGCCCGCCTACTGGGAAGGCGGCAGCTTGGCCTAGCAATTCGTCGAACAGGTGGTGCGCGTCCTCCTGGCTTAGTGTTCCGGCGCGCACACGCTCCGTGGCAGCAGCCAAGGCGGCGATGGGGGCTCGTGGTTTTCCTGAAGAAACCTTGAAGGAGGAGGACAGGCGGGCGGTTGGCATTGCTGGCTGTCTCCAGCGGAGCTCGGCGCGCCACTGCCGCGGATCTCGCCCTATGGGGAGGCTGAGAGACCGTGCGTGCCTCCCCTGACGAGGCGCTCGGCGCTCGGGTGGCGTCACCTGCGACGCTCGCCGCACGCGCGCGCGCGCAGCAACCAGCCCCTCGGGGGAACCGGTCGCCGCCGCCGGCGCGGGTTTCAATCAATGCCGAACGCGCTCAGCAGCGGTGACGAAGAGGAGGCCCCGGCGCCTGAGCGGAAAGCGCGGGGGCGCTGCTCCTCCGTCGACGAGGACGGGAACGCAGGAGGCCGGACCGGTGGGTCTGGCCGCCGGCGAGCGGCCCCAGAGGCGGCTGACGAGTCTGGACCGTGACTGGAGTCTGGAGAGGAGGAGGGAGGACTGGGGAGTGGGGAGATGAATCTCTATGCCGTTGGATCATTCCTCTGTCTAGATTCAGTATTCCTTTTTCTTCACGGATGGCAAGCTTTGTTCAATTTTTGTTGTCGATGACCGTAGTCTTCACCGTTGAACCCTTGAATCGGTCTGACTGTCATGAATGTGGGGCGAAAAACGCTAACCTCGCAGTCCCAAAGAGGCGTCAGGAATCTACGCCGGACTCGTCGTATCCATTCTGATGGATGAACTCAGGGAGGATCGAAACGCAGAAGACCAAATGAAAGGTGAGACACCACCATACGCCTGTACATCATCCCTGTGAGAAAATAACCTAACCTAAATTACTACCTGGAGCCAAGGTATCGAGATTTTCCTCCCCGCCATCGGCTGCCAGAGCGGCAGACAAAGGGGAGGAGAATCCACGGGCCGATCAGCGGAGCCAGAAGGGATTGGGTAAGTAGTTGCCGTCGCTTGCGTGAAGTGCAAGAAAACGAAAACAGCCAGCCTTGTTCATTTGTAAATATAGTTACATCGTCCACAATGTTTTCAAGAATAAATTTAAAAGATCATGTCCCAAATACAAGAAATAATATGATGTTAGTAAATAAACTTAGCGAACCGTTGACGAATCGATTTGCTTCTTGCACGCAGTGGCTAATAACTATGTTCCCAATGGACAATGGCCAATCAACGATATTGGCAAAATTAGTAGTTCATTCAGTTTCAGTCCACCACACTTCTTCACCATTGCATGCCCTGATTACACACAAAGAATCAGGTTCAGCTTGAATGTTCTTGCACCCCATGAAACTAACCAGTAGAAGTCCCCACTATATAGCAGTCGCATTTGCTGTTAAGGCACACGACGCACAACCGATGGGAGAGCATGTTGCCACAATAAAATTCCCATTTGAGCCCCATAGAATGTCTATCGTCGCTTCGACCCCTTTCTCTTCATACAATGTTGCATCGACCAACTTTAGGAATCCAGCATCATGTTTGCTCCATCTCTAATTAGTTGGCCTAGGAGTTCTATCAGACGCCGCCACATAGTTTGATGCAAAAGCGAATATGGAAAACGGCATGTTTGTCGTCACTGAGACATGTTCATCACGTGTACTGGCTGACATAAGAATATGAGATGTTTCATAACATCGAATTATTGGAGTCGCTTCCAAACCTCTTGTGCTGGCTGACATAAGAACATAAGATGTTTGGTATCTTCCGAAGCTTTTTTGAGGGAAAAGCCATCATGGCGGTTTATATTTCATGCAAAAACAGGGCTACATCGTTTGAGAGTACATCAAGCAGAAAGTCCGGAGCCTCGGTCAATAGTTCTCGAGGGCTCCGACTTTGTAGCCAACAAATCAGCTGCCATATTGGCCTCCCTAGGGCAATGACAGAACTTAACAGAAATAAAATTACGACATCAAAAAACACATTCTTCATAGATGGCTGCCGCTGGTCCCAAAGAATTCCCTCCCTGTTGCATGGTTTGAATCACGTCCATGCAATCAGCTTGGATCTCCACCTTATTGCATCCAACGTTATTCGCCAAGATCAGCCCATCCTTGAGGCCTCTAGCTTCTGTCGTTTCTGCGTCCTCCACGAGTGGAACGCTGCACGCCGACGCCGCAATGAATGCTCCCATGGGGTCTCTAATGATAGCCCCCGTTCCGCCAGTTCCGCTGTCTGAGTCGAATGAAGCATCGACATTGAGGCAAACGAAACCTTCAGGTGGTCTAGGCCATCCATGCCGTTTGATCCGCATCGCCCCTTGCTTCCTTGATCTCATGAAGTTCTTTGTCAAAGCGACAATAGCTTGGGCCGACCGAGCCGGTTCTCGCATGGCCTCACCATGGGTAAAGCACCGGCGCTCCCACCAGATATACCACACCGCCACCGCCACAAGCTCCTTCCCGGTCACGCCCGGGAGCGATGGGACGACGGCATTGGGCATCAGTAACAAATCTCCTAGGACCGACGAGCCCTCCGACTCAGCTTCACATATCTCATTTATAGTAGAATTCAAACCAAGCTTTGTCCAGATTTCTTTGACCCTGTTGCATCTGAAAAATGAATGGCGAACACTTTCACAGTCTGATTCGCAAATTGGGCAGTCCGAAGTTGTGATCATATGTCGGTTAGCCAGCACACCCCGACACGGAATTGCACCATACAGAGCTCGCCAAACATGCACTTTAATTTTTGCCGGTACTCGAAGCTTCCATAGAATGCGCCAAACAGGACTAGTACTTGATGACAATACTGAATTCATTTATCTCAACTTTCGTCCGTGTTGATGATCCCACTCCATGCGATAAGCCGTCTTGACCGAGAAAATTTCAGATTTGTTGTAGTGCCATGAAACAAAATCCTCCATCATCCCCATAGCCAGGGGTATATTCAAAATACGATTTGCATCAACGGGCCAGAATATATGTCTAATAAGTTGGTCATCCCAGCACCCATTCTCCTCATCCATGAGTCCAGAAACTTTTGTGAGTAAGATATTACCTCGTGGAGTCATTACCTTCCTGTTTGGGCTGTTGGGTACCCATGGATCACTCCAAATACTTATTTGTGTGCCATCTTCCACTCTCCATATATAACCTTTTTTGAAAGTCTGAATACCACTCCACAAGCTCTGCCATGTATAAGAACTACCTTTCTTGAGGGAACAATTCAGTAAATCACCGTCCGGGAAATACTTTGCCCTTAATACTCTGGCACATAAAGAATCTGGTTCTGCTAGCAGCCTCCAGCACTGCTTTGCTAGGAGCGCCAGGTTGAAGCAGTGTACATCTCTAAAACCCATACCTCCATTGCTCTTTGGCACACACATTTTCCACCACGTAAACCAGTGCATATGCTTCTTCTCATCCTCATCTCCCCACCAGTACTGTGACATAGCGGTTGTTATCGCGTTACAAATCTGTTTTGGAAGCTTGAAAACTAGCATATCATATGAAGGGATAGCTTGAATGACAACCTTCAACAACACTTCTCTCCCTCCAAAAGAGAGTTTCTTCTCCTTCCAACCTCTGATCCTGTTCAGGATTCTATCAACAATATGTTGGAAGCAGTCAGTTCTCTCCACCCCAACGATCGGGGGCAGCCCCAAATACTTATCAGTAATTGCTTCAGCCATAATGTTCAAAGTTGTACAAACCTCAGCCCGCACTTCCACGGCCGTACAGGGGCTGAAGAAAATACTCGATTTAGCCTTGCTCACTAGTTGCCCTGAGGCAGCACAATAATCATCAAGAGCTCGACGAAGGCTTGCTGCATTGTTTGCATCTGCTCGCATCATGATGAGGGAATCGTCCGAAGTTTTGATTACAAATAGTACAACTACCATTAGCCATATGACGATTTCCCATGATCACCTTGACCGGAAGTCTGGAATAGCTACTTGTAACACCTTCGAACAGGGTTCAACACGACGAACCAACCCCACCTGAAAGCATTATTAGATTTTTGAACTGGTGGTGCCACTCCACCTAGCAGGCCGACCTGACACTAAATGTGCCAATTCTCGTAAAGTGCCATGCTATGAAATCCCTAGAGGAGTTCGTGATCCGCATGATGCGACATGCATCAACCGTTTTAAATATACTGCGAACAAGGTCTTCATCCCATGTCCCGGTCTCAGGCACCATAAGATTAGAAACTTTCTGAATGACACATGTACCTCGTCTCTTCATTTCCTTCCTGATCGGGCTAGAAGGAATCCAAGGATCCTCCAAGTGTAGACCTGCTTGAATGTTTGAATGCCTGCACACATGCATTGCTAGGTGAAAGAAGAACCTTTTTTAGGACATGTCTTAAGAATATGACATTTGGGGTCGTACTTTGTTTTGAGCTCTCTCGGAACGAGTCTGCTTCCCTGATTTATCACACATTTAGATGCATAATGTATTTAAAAATGGTTGTCATGTATCTTAAAAAGTATTTATCGTCTATTTATATTCAGCATGATTTTTAAAAGTGTTCACTGTGTATTTAGAAAATATATTTCAGCTGGTATTTAGAAAATGTTCATCTTGTATAAAAGATTATCATGTTTTCTAAAAGGTCTATCATGCATTTAAAATTGTTTATGGTGTATATAAAAACGTTCAACATGCATTTAGCAAATATATATGATGTATTAAATAATGTTCTTCATTTATTTTCTAAATTTTCATTCTGATTTTAAAAGTTGTTCATCACCTATTTTATAAAATGTTCATCGTGCAAGTATTCATCGTGTATCTTTAAAAATGTTTGTCACATTTAAAAAGATGTTCGTCGTGTTTTTTAAAATGTTCATTCTTTTATAAAATGGTTATCACCTACTTTAGAAAATGTTCATCATGTTTTAGAAAACTAGTTAGATGCCCGTGCGTTGCTACAAAAGCAAAAAAAAAAAAAAACTAGATGTGACAAGATTTTTGTAGAGATGAAGCACAAGTGGATTTTAATATGGCACTTAGATTTGTTGCCTTTTAATTTTTGTAATCTTTGTAATCATTCTTAATTGTGAAAATTTCTAAAAAACAAAAGGGGCCTTATAACACTTTACCATTGGTTTTTTTGTTGTACAACACACATCAGTCACATGTTTTGGGCTAACAAGTTGAGGCCTAGCTTACCCCCCCCTCACCGGGCATAAATGCAACAGAGATCACGGTTTGGCAAGTTGATGGAGGCGAATCGATGCGTCGGCCTCGCTTAGATGTTTTCTATAGCCTAACCTCCCAGACCCATCTCACCCCCTCCCACCGTGGAGACGACAATGAAATCTTCACGTGGAACCAATGCGGCATTGGCCATGAGCATGATTAAATTTCTTTTGGCATTGTGGGGTGATAACCACGGAATCTTCCGAAATTCATTTCCGTGCATGGAGAGCATATGAACTTAAGCAAATGCTTCCAGTGTTGTACTTGATATTGCAGCCCTTCCAATGTTATAACAAGAGAAATCATGATTGCAACTTCATGATTCCAGTGATTTGAGTGTTTAGTGATCAAATTTGTAATTAAGTTGTGCAATGTATCATGATCTTGTATGCATCATATATGTTACATCTGTAAAAAAAACTATATTTTATACGTTGATCATGTACTTGATAAATTACAAAAAATAGTTGGACATAACCTTTGCTGAAATAATGTCCTATTTTATGCAACACACCATAATAACGGTGGCATGCATCAGAATATAGCACAATTAGGAAATGAAGTGCCCTATAATACAAGCATTGATAAATTTGTAACCGTCAGACTATGTAGTTCATCAGGTTTAATTAGAAGCATTTAGACTTTGTCATGACCACAAATTAAGCACAAGATCATTAGGTTTTGTCATGATCACTATATTAGAAATGAATGGATGAGCATTACTAGACCAAAAATCGGACTGTACCATAGATCAATTAGAAGACCATACATACTTTTCCCACAACCATACACTTATAACACTTGAGCATATTTCAATCAATCATTTACAACCGTTTCAAATCAGTTGTTGGTTTTAATTCCCTTCCCTATCCTTGGATAAATCAAGAAACAAGGGTTGCTTAGCAAAGTTAAGTAGCCTTTTTATTAACATGAACCCCTTCTACCATCACCATCAAGATTTTGTTTCTTTTGATCATGAGGAGGAAGATTAATCAAATTCCCCTTCTGCCTACTTCGGTAACTGAAAGATTGCAGAGTTTAGAGTTTCGGCGTTGGTTACAAGTTCGCTCTTCAATAATATGCAGATAAACATGCATTAGACCATGAACGGAAATTCAACTTCATGGACCAGCCTTTGCCTTTTCCTCTGCTCCCTTTAAATCTCCCAATGTAAAGAAAGAAAAAAACTGAAGAAACAAAACACTACCTCATAAGATTCCTTAACCATTTGTTCATCCACCCAAATGCGCTATATTTCAGAAAACCATATCTAAAGAAAAATGGAGTCCTACTATTTCCATTGAATAGATAACTCATTGTAAACTTTCCTGATTTTTTTAGCACTATGCCTAATCCTCTGCTCCCTCAATTATTGGGCTAAAGAACTAATAGAGTAAATCATATTTGTTGCCTCTGATCTTGATACAGCAAAGAACAAAAAGCTTATCTTTGCTCATTGAGTGTGGGACTTCAGAATTTCTGAACTTAAGAAGGCATTTAGCACTACTTGATCATGTTGCTCCACCTAACTTGCACCAAATCATGCCATATACATAAATATAACATAGATCACAATGAAATACTATCCAAAATAGCAAATATGGTAATTACCTCAAGGAATGGAGTACAAGGAATATCACAAAGGATGAAATTTTTGGCCAAGAATCAATTAGAAAGGCTAAATCTGCAGTTCATGAGGTACCCAGCAGATCCACAATCGATTTGTCTCTAAAAAAAATCATAAATGTACTTGTTTAAGAGAGACCATGGTTTCAATCACACAATATATATGGACAAATCTCATACACATCTCCACTAAAAAAGAGCCAATCACTTGGATCTGACAAGAGAACATGACTTATGTAGGACGAGCATGGTTGGGAACGAACACAACGGCTTGAGGTAGTTGGCGTCGCCGCCGCCGAAAACGAGTAGCACGCCGTCGGCATAATTCTCCATGCTTGCAACATCCAGGCCTACTCATGGCTGCCCTTCTGCTGGTAGCTTCCATGTCATGTTGGAAGAGAAGACCTCGTGTTGAAGGTTGAGAACCTACCCGCAAAAAAGGTTGAGAACCAGAGCCGACACAAAATGGAATCAATCCCAGCAGCCACAAATGGAAAACAAAGTAACCTAAACTAACTTGGACATGACAGCAACCGCTATCGTCTGTGTCTCTAATAGCATGCACGGACATTCCAAGTCTAAAAGGAGAGAAACCGGAACAAGTTCGATGACAAATCCGATGTACTCAGATCCTAACTACAATTGCAGGCATGGGGAGGGACTCTCAACCAAATCAACTCCAGCGGTCACAGAAGAGACGGGCGGGGCCCATCAGGAGGAGGGAGAGGTTCTCAAATAAGGTTTATATCCCGAGAGAAGGAGAACCTCTAAACTCTTAGCATGGCGCAAGTTGCATTTGCAAAAGTGCAAGTTAAGTGGTTCAGGGACAACCTGTCTCGCTCTCAGGCCTACATTCCATATTGGACGGTACAGATGGCACGAAGACAGCTGATACCGAGCTGCCATCCACACACGAATGCCCTCATTTAAAAGAGACACACCATCATCCCTGACTCGTATTTTTATAGGAGTAGAGATGTTCATCATGTATTTTACAAATTGTTTCTGCTCCCTTTTCATCTTGTTTTTCCATTTCTTTCCATTAGTTTTTCCTTTTTTGATTAAAAATAAACAAACACTTTTTGAAATATTCTACTTTTTCAAAATACATTAATAATAACTAGAGGTGCACGTACACTTTATAAAATCTGCATTAACATTTTCTACACCATTTATGTGAATATTTTTAAAAGTTTACTTGAACATTAGATAAAATTTGCGAACAATATTTTATTTACACTATTTTTAATACATGAAAAAATGTAACAGATATTTTCAGTTACACGGTGAACATTTTACAAGATAGGATGACAATTTCATTAATACAATACGAATATTTTTAATGCATGATGGACCTTTTAATATGTGATAATTTCTTGAATCACACTATGAATTTGTTTAAATACATGATTAAAAGTTTTCTTAATACACATCAAATAATCTTCAATACACGTTAATCATTTCTGAAAATAAACAATGCACATTTTAATTTACCCAATGAACATTCTGAAAACGCATCTTGAATATTTTCTAGATCACGATGAATAGTTTTGATACATGACAAATATGCTTGTCAATATACGAATAAATGTTTAACATGATGAAATTATTTTATTACACTGAGAACATTTTATATACATGATAAACGTTTTTAAAATACATGATGAAAAAATATTTTAATATGTGAAGAATATATTTCAACACATGATAAATTTTCTTTATTTACGATGATCATTTTTAAAATACAGTATGAACATTTTAGGTATATGCCACTAATTTACTGTAAAATTGGTAGAATAAATTTATTTCCATATATATTTTAAGAAATTACAGAAATATATACTCCATCCACTTCTAAATATTTGTCTTTCTAGATATTTCAACAAGTGACTACATACGGAGCAAAATAAGTGAATCCACACTCTAAAATATGTCGATATACATCTGTATATGGTAGTCCATGAAAGACAAATATTTAGGAACGGAGAGAGTATACAAGAAGGAGCTAATAATGAGAAAGTAAGAGAAACCTAGGAAACCCATTCTACGCTAACAAGACGTGAAAGAAAAAGTGTGCTTCATGGTCCAGACCAACACAAGCCAGACATGAACGCTTCTTACTCAAAGAGACCCGTCTCTAACGCGTCACGGCAGCAAACCGGTCGCAATGCCCCGGCGGCACAGCGGGCTTCCCCCTCCGGATCCACTGTAGAGATGAGTTTAGATCCATGGCTCACAGCATATGTGAGTTATTATGGATGCATATCCTCCTAGCAGAGCTGTTGTGGTTGTACAAGTGCAAGCCTCTGATGTTGTACTGTGACAACAAAGCTACCATTGACATCGCAAATAACCCTGATCAACATGATCGAACCAAGCACATAGAAATTGATTTTTATTAAGGAGAAGCTTGATAGAGGGATAGTTTGCCTACCGTATGTAACCTCAGCTAATCAGGTGGCAGATGTCTTTACAAAAGAGCTGGCCGAAAAAGCATTTTCCATGTTTTGTAGCAAGATGGGTTTGTATGATGTATTCCTCCCCATCTTGAGGGGAAGTGTTGGTGTATGACTATATTTACCTAGTTCCTTAGGGACTAAAATGTAAAATGTACACACAATATAAATGTATACCGAGTCAACGGTCCAGAAATTTCTCAAAATCCTCTCCATGGTTCTTCCAATCCCTAACGCTATTCTCTTAAATCTTGCATGATTTTCAAGAGATGCTTTTGGGGAGAAAATTTATCCAGGCTTTCGATGTATTGGTCGCCACCTTAAAGAAATTTTTTGGCATTGACTCTAAGAACTACGACCTTCTGAAACTTTCAACAACTTTTAAAATCATATGCAGCCGTGAAACTGATGATTCTGATGAGGTAAACCAACATACTAACTATGCCAATGGGTTCTCTGCTAGCTGCTCGCGGTCCACCTATGTAGTGGCATTAGCTGAGTAGCCTCGTCTCTTGCAGATATTTCTAGAAGACGTGCAAACAAAGTTGCTGGATGATGCAGATAAACACGAAAAGATGATATATAAGTTAGTTTGCATGTTGGACCACAAAACAAAGAGTCCAACCATCAGACCAAGACTAGCCACAAAGATATGTTGGTTGTCTTTTAAAAGAACTAGATGGTGTTATCTTCAAGGTGGATTTCGAAAAGGGGTATGATAAGGTCAAATGACCCTTCCTCCAGCAAGCCTTACGTATGAAGGGGTTCACTGAATCATGGAGATCTCAGGTGGATTCATTCATACAGAAAGGCAGTGTTGGGATAAAGATCAATGATGACACTGGTCATTATTTCCAGACATGTAAGGGGTTACGACAGGGCGACTCCATGTCTCCAGTACTGTTTAACATTGTAGCTGATATATTGGCAGTAGTTATTGGTCAGGCTTTCTAAAGTGGCCAAGTAGGAGGACTCGTCCCTCATCTTATAGAGGGGGGTGTATCTGTTCTACAATACGCGTGTCCCTCATCTTATAGAGGGGGGCGTATCTGTTCTACAATACGCGGATGATACTATTATATTTGTAAGTGCATTTAGTGCCACCCCTAGTTGGTTTTGGAGTATTGACAACAAACGTGGTTGGGGGACTAATGTGTTTGTGAGAATTGCATGATAACAAAGGTAGAAGTCCCTCATTGATTCGGTTTTCCTACCAGAGATGAACGCTAAAAATGTATGAAGACACTGAAGACAATGATGGTTCGTGAAGACATTCACGTCGAAGATAATGGCGTGTGAAGACATTCACTTGAAGACTATGGAGTGCGAAGACATAGTTTCTTTCGTAGTTTCATTTCCTTCTTTCTTGAGTCATAGGAACCACCGTACTGTTAAGTGGGGTCCAAGTGAACAAAGTCAGAAGACTGTCGTGATGCTCAACCAAAATCCTATGTCCTTCAAGTGAAGACAATGAGAGCAAATCTTATCCAGAGTTGGATGAGTCATCTTTGCTTCTAGCCCAAGCCATGCTGCCGCGTGTGTTTGAAATCCGACCGTTGGACACGTGTCGGTTCCTTACTGACCCAGGGTAATTTCGGACATATCATGTCGGGTTGCCTCCTGGCTATAAATAGCCCAGCCCCTCCACCATAAATTGGTGGCTGCTCAGAGTTAGTGCAAGGCTTTTGTCGTTTGAGAGCACCCCACCTTCAAAGCCTTTGAGAGAGAGAGAGAGAGAGAGAGAGAGAGAGAGAGAGAGAGAGAGAGAGAGAGAGATCCTTGCGAGGACAAAGCCCAAAACACCCACAGCCAAAAGAGTGTTAGGCATTATACGTCTCCAACGTATCTATAATTTTTTATTGTTCCATCCTGTTATATTATCATTCTTGGATGTTTTACAATCATCTTATAGCAACTTTATATCATTTTTTGGGACTAACCTATTGACATAGTGCCCAGTGCTAGTTGTTGTTTTCTACTTTTTTTTACATCGCAGTAAATCAATATCAAACGGAGTCCAAACACAGTGAAACTTTTTGTGGATTTTTTTGGACCAGAAGACATCCAGTGGGACAAAGAAGTACCGAAGTGGGGGCCCAAGGTGAGCACAAGACGCCAGGGCACGTCTGGAGGCCCAGGCGCGCCCTGATGGGTTGTGCCCACCTCGGTAGCCTCCCGCACCGCCTCTTTGCTCTATAAATACCCCAATATTCCAGAAACCCTAGGGGAGTCGACGAAAATCAATTCCAGCCGCCGCATGTTCCAGAACCACCAAATCCAATCTAAACACCATCACGGAGGGGTTCATCGTCCTCATTGGTGCCTCTCCGATGATGCATGAGTAGTTCATTGTAGACCTACAGGTCCGTAGTTAGTAGCTAGATGGCTTCCTCTCTCTCTCTCTCTCTCTCTCTCTCTCTCTCTCTCTCTCTCTCTCTCTCTCTCTCTCTCTCTCTCTCTCTCTCTCTCTCGATTCTCAATACAATGGTCTCTTGGAGATCTATTTGATGTAACTCTTTTTCCGGTGTGTTTGTTGGGATCCGATGAACTTTGAGTTTATGATCAGATCTATGCTTTTATCCATGAAAGTCATTTGAGTCTTTTAATCTCTTATATGCATGATTACTTATAGCCTCTTATTTCTTCTTTGAATCTTTGGTTTAGTTAGGCCAACTAGATCGATTTTTCTTGCCATGGGAAGAGGTGCTTTCACTACAAGAAATATGTCAACTTGTGACATTATGTCAGTGACCCTGGAAGAAATGGTCATAAATCTACGACCATTTGAGACCAATTGGCCGTAAGCTGTTCGGAGGGCTCCAAACTCTCAACCATAACGACCATTTTGGTTAGAAAGGTCGTAATTTCCTTACACGAAATGGTCATAAAGCAGACTACACTGGTCTGCTGCCTTATTTCTAGCTTATCATGACCAATATAGATGGTCATAACCTTGTAAATTGTGGTGGGTTGCGATGACTAGGCGCCACCTCATCAGTTTTGCCTATGTGTCATGTCCATGTGTCAATTTTTGCCTTATGTTGTGAAGCAACCTACATTTATGTCATTTCAAAAATTCCCAAAAAATTCTCATAAATTCTTTGGATCATATATTCCTCAAATATGTCAAAACACTTCCTCCCCTAGTTCAAAAATATATTAATAATATTCATTTTCCTATTCTGTTCAGAACAACACTTTGTGAATGAAGTGCTATTTATATTTTCTTGATTGCCCTCAAATTTTTTGGGCACTCTTTCCTATCCAAATAATTACCTCATGAAAAAATTCAGATCCATTTTCCTAGTAAATCTTCCTCAGCAAATTTCCAAAGTTTTTGTTCAGCTAGAAGCTTTGTGAAGGACGTACTAGCTAGGAATATCTTAATGAGTTAAATTTTTGCCACATATTCTATATTCCCAAATCATATCTCTCCATAAAATTTGAGCCCCATCTAACAATCCATGTGAGCTCACCATCCAATCTTTGTTTATAGAAATATTTTCAGTTTGTGAAGCAAGTACATTTTATATTCCTTTATAATTTCTGCAAATTTACCAGGGCATGACCCTGACCATAAAACCACCCTCCACCAAATTTTAGCTCATTTAATTTAGCCAATTGCCCTCAATATTTTCCCAAATTTCTGTTCAGTGGAGAGCATTTTGAAGCAAGTACCATTTTTATTTATCCATATAGTATGAAATTTTTACAGTGCCTTCATATTCCTAAATTATCCTCCTCCTCCAAATTGCGTCTTAATCCAATCATCTATGTGAGCCCAGCTGCAATTTCTATTTTTTTGTCTAGATTGGCACATTGCAAAACGAGTGCTATGTAGGCCCCTCCTATTACCCTCAAACTTTTTGGGCAATCTTCCATATCCAAATAATTGCACATGCAAATATTCACCTCCATTTTCCTAGTAAATCTTCCTGAGCAAATTTCCAAAGTTTCTATCCAAAGAGAAGCTTTGTGAAGGAAGTACTAGCTAGGTTTATCCAAATAATCTGATATTTTTCCAGATCTTTCATATGCTCAAATCATCACTCTCCACAAAATTTGAGCTGCATACAGAAATCCATGTGGGCTCATCATCCAATCTTTTATTCTGGTCATATTTTTAGTTTGTGAGATTAGTGCAGGATGCTGCTAACGCGACACTATGATCAGAGAACCTTTGACGAAACTATGTGTGATGCATTATTCACAAACGGTGGTCTAAAAAACCCGTCAAAAGGTGCAAAATGTTTGCGATGACGGATGAATCAAACACGGTTCAGATTTTAGTTCCGTGTGTGATGTAGGGCATAGGGTTCAGTGCAATTAATTGTTTGCGATGAGGAGCAACAAAAGAAACGGGCAGCCAGATGAAGGTGTGTGCGATAAAGAGCATACGGTTCACTAGGATGAATTGTTTGTGATTAGGCAAGACAAAAGAAACGGTCATCCAGATCAAGGTGTGTGCGATATACGGCATGCGGCTCACTCGGATGAACTGTTTGTGTTGAGACAAGAGAACATAAACGGTTCAATATAACAAGATGTGTGTGATACACGGCAAACATGTCTGTAATCAGAAATGTGTGCGAAGACCGATAATGACACAGACGATTGCTGCTAATAAGACGTGTGTGTTGTGTGATGGGATTGCATACAAAACAACAACATATATATATATATATATACACACACACACTTATAAGGACATGGTTGCATAATCAAATCAAACATCCACTTACATAGGTGGCTACTACAACCATGGCATTTGCACACACCAAAGTAAACTATTACATGCATAATTACATAGGTGGCTACTACACACATGCCATTTCCACACACCAAAGTAAACTATATATTACATGCATGATTAACTAGCATAAACGATCATTTGATCATCACCTACTGCTTGTGACGTTTGCTCTGCTTGTGGCTCGATCCGGGCTCGTCGATTTGGGTAACGAGGCACTTCCTCAGGTCAACGATCCGCTTGTGCATCTCGTAGCATGTGTACACGCTCTTGGCCGCAAACCTGTGGTGAGGTTCATCCAGTCGCCGCATCCAGGCCCTGTGCCAGGATACGGGACTTCTTCTCTGGGCATCCTGCTTCATCTTTTCATAGTAGGGGTCGATGGTGGCCGATGCGAGTTCAACCAGGGAGTCCTTCTTCGTGCTGCTCCAGGTCTTGTAGTGCTCATGGATTTCAACAAGGTTCTTGCAGGCCAAGCCCATAACCCTGAGCGCTTTCACATTGTCGGTGGTTTCCACCATAGCGAACTTGTAGTCGGTGCTATTGACAAACCTGGCGAAATGGATGCAAGGCTCTGTGGCCATCCAATAGTGGTAGATGAGAACATGATGGCGCACGCACAACTGGGCGACGACAACCTTCTGATCTTTGCCGGGAAGACCGGCAGTGTACTGGAGGTCGATGTCGACCTCCTTGTACTTGCTCTAGCAAGCAACTGCTCAATGGTGTTGATGTAGTCGTCCACCACGGCCGGGTCGATGGTGTACAGCACCGAGAGATCCATCTTCCTCGCATGGGTCTCCACTTTATGCTCGCCTAACTCCATTAGAGCGCCGCTAGACATCCCCTCTCTATGTGTCGTCGTGGGTGTGCTTGTTGTGTTGTGGGGCGCGATCGAAAGGTTGAAGAGACTAAGGTTATAATGGCCGTGAGAATTAAAGGGGAAGCCGGACGACCTGGAATATCGATTGGAACGCCCTGATGGCAGTTGTATTCGCAGCGCGTAACTCCATCGTGCCACAAGTAACTTCATCGCATGGCAACGCGCGCGTGATACGTCTCCAACCTATCTATAATTTTTTTATTGTTCCATGCTATTATATTACCCCTTTTGGATGTTTATGGGCTTTATTTTACACATTTATATTATTTTTGGGACTAACCTACTAACCGGAGGCCCAGCCCATATTGCTGTTTTATTGCCTGTTTCAGTATTTCCAAGAAAAGGAATATCAAACGGAGTCCAAACGGAATGAAACCTTCGGCAGCGTGATTTTTGGGAAGATTATGATCCAGGAGACTTGGAGTTCATGTCAGAAGACCATCGAGGAGGCCACAAGACAGGGGGGCGCGCCCACCCCCTGGGCGCGCTCTACCCTCTCGTGGGCCCCTCGAGGCTTCCCCGACCGACTTCTTTCTCCTATATAAGCCTACGTACCCTAAAAACATCGATAACGAAGATAGATCGGGAGTTCCGCCACCGCAAGCCTCTGTAGCCACCAAAAACCTCTTTGTAGCCCAAGGCACCCCAAGATAATATTTCAAGAAGTCTCAAGCATCTAAGCTTGGGGATGCCCCGGTAGGCATCCCACCTTTCTTCTTCAACAACTATCGGTTAGTATCGGCTGAGCCTAAGTTTTTTCTTCTTCACATGAGTTGTGCTATCCTTGCAATGTCATTTTATTTTGCTTTGCTTGCTGTTTGAATACAATACCAAGATGTGAAATTCCTTAATGTCAGAGAGTCTTCACATAGTTGCACAATTATTCGACTACTCATTGATCTTCACTTATATCTTTCGGAGTAGTTTATCATTTGCTCTAGTGCTTCACTTATATCTTTTAGAGCACGGCGGTGGTTATATTTTGTAGAAATTGCTAGTCTCTCATGCTTCACTTATATTATTTTGAGAGTCTTTTAGAACATCATGGTATTTGCTATGGTTACAAAGTTGGTCCTAGAATGATGAGCATCCAAGTTGGGTATAATAAAAACTATCATAGAAAGTGCATTGGATGCTATGATCAATTTGATACTTGATAATTGTTTTGAGATATGGAGGTAGTGATATTAAAGTCATGCTAGTTGGGTGATTATGAATTTAAAGAATGCTTGTGTTGAAGTTAGCAAGTCCCGTAGCATGCACGTATGGTTAAAGTTGTGTAACAAATTTGAAACATGAAGTGTACCTGGCTTGTGCATCCTTATGAGTGGCGGTCAGGGACGAGCGATGGTCTTTTCCTACCAATCTATCCCCCTAGGAGCATGCGCGTAGTGCTTGATTTTTGATGACTTCTAAAATTTTGCAATAAGTATATGAGTTCTTTTGACTAATGTTGAGTCCATGGATCATACACACTTTTACCTTTCCGCCATTTCTAGCCTCTTCGGTACCGTGCATTGCCCTTTCTCACCTTGAGAGTTGGTGCAAACTTCGCCGGTGCATCCAAACCCCTTGATACGATACGCTCTATCACACATAAACCTCCTTATATCTTCCTCAAAACAGCCACCATACCTACCTATTATGGCATTTCCATATCCATTCCGAGATATATTGCCATGTAACTTTCCACCATTCCGTTCATCATCATCATGACATACTTTACTTTTGTCCTATTGCCATTGCATGATCATGTAGTTGACATCGTATTTGTGGCAAAGCCACCATGCATTATTTTTCATACATGTCACTCTTGATTCATTGCACCATCCCGGTACACTGCCGGAGGCATACATATAGAGTCATATCTTGTTCTAGTTTCGAGTTGTAATTCATATGTTGTAATCAATAAAAGTGTGATGATCATCATTATTAGAGCATTGCCCAAAAAGAAAAAAAAGAAAAAAAGAAGAAAGGCAAAAAGAGAAAAAAAAGAAAGGCCCAAAAAAAGGAAAAAAAGGAAAAGAAAAAAAAGAAAAAGAAAAAAAGAAAATAATAAAAAGGGCAATGTTACTATCTCTTTTTCCACACTTGTGCTTCAAAGTAGCACCTTGTTCTTCATGTAGTGAGTCTTATATATTGTGCTTCAAAGTAGCACCATGTTTTTCATATAGTGAGTCTCATAAGTTGTCTTTTTCATACTAGTGGGAATTTTTCATTATAGAACTTGGCTTGTATATTCCTACGATGGGCTTCCTCAAATGCCCTAGGTCTTCGTGAGCAAGCAAGTTGGATGCACACCCACTAGTTTTCTTTTGTTGAGCATTCATTTATAGCTTTAGTGCATCCGTTGCATGGCAATCCCTACTCCTCATGTTGACATCAATTGATGGGCATCTCCATAGCCCGTTGATTATCCTTGTTAATGTGAGACTTTCTCCTTTTTTGTCTTCTCCACACAATCCCCATCATCATATTCTATTCCACCCATAGTGCTATATCCATGGCTCACGCTCATGTATTGCGTGAAGGTTGAAAAAGTTTGAGATTATTTAAGTATGAAGCAATTGCTTGGCTTGTCATCGAGGGTATAGAAGTTGGGAACATCTTTGTGTGACGAAAATGAAGCATAGCCTAACTATATGATTTTGTAGGGATGAACTTTCTTTTGCCATGTTATTTTGAGAAGACATGATTACTTTGATTAGTATGCTTGAAGTGCTACTATTCTTTTATCAATATGAACTTTTATTTTGAATCATTTGGATCTGAACATTCATGCCACAATAAAGAAAATTACATTGAGAATTATGCTAGGTAGCATTCCACATCAAAAATTCTGTCTTTATGATTTACCTACTCGAGGACGAGCAGGAATTAAGCTTGGGGATGCTTGATATGTCTCCAACGTATCTATAATTTTTTATTGTTCCATGCTATTATATTACCCCTTTTGGATGTTTATGGGCTTTATTTTACACATTTATATCATTTTGGGACTAACCTACTAACCGGAGGCCCAGCCCATATTCTTTGTTTTATTACTGTTTGATATTTGAAGAAAAGGAATATCAAACGGAGTCCAAACGGAATGAAACCTTCGGCAGCGTGATTTTTGGGAAGATTATGATCCAGGAGACTTGGAGTTCACGTCAGAAGATCATCGAGGAGGCCACGAGACAGGGGGGGCGCGCCCCCCCCCTGGCGCGCCCTACCCTCTCGTGGGCCCCTCGAGGCTCCCCCGACCGACTTCTTTCGCCTATATAAGTCTACGTACCCTAAAAACATCGATAACGTAGATAGATCGGGAGTTCCGCTGCCACAAGCCTCTGTAGCCACCAAAAACCTCTCGGGAGCCCGTTTATGCATAGGGGTTGGCACACGTTTTCGTCTTGACTCTCCGGTAGAAACTTTGGGGCACTCTTTGAAGTACTTTGTGTTGGTTGAATAGATGAATCTGAGATTGTGTGATGCATATCGTATAATCATGCCCACGGATACTTGAGGTGACAATGGAGTATCTAGGTAACATTAGGGTTTTGGTTGATTTGTGTCTTAAGGTGTTATTCTTGTACGAACTCTTGAATAGATTGATCCGAAAGAATAGCTTTGAGGTGGTTTCGTACCCTACCATAATCTCTTCGTTTGTTCTCTGCTCTTAGTGGCTTTGGAGTGACTCTTGTTGCATGTTGAGGGATTGTTATATGATCTATCTATGTTATTATTGTTGAGAGAACTTGCACTAGTGAAAGTATGAACCCTATGCCTTGTTTCCTACCATTGCAATACCGTTTACGCTCATTTTTATCATTACTTACCTTGCTGTTTTTATATTTTCAGATTACAAAAACCTATATCTACCATCCATATTGCACTTGTATCACCATCTCTTCGCCAAACTAGTGCACCTATACAATTTACCATTGTATTGGGTGTGTTGGGGACACAAGAGACTCTTTGTTATTTGGTTGCAAGGTTGCTTGAGAGAGACCATCTTCATCCTACGCCTCCCACGGATTGATAAACCTTAGGTCATCCACTTGAGGGAAATTTGCTACTGTCCTACAAACCTGTGCACTTGCAGGCCCAACAACGTCTACAAGAAGAAGGTTGTGTAGTAGACAGCAGCGTGGTGCAACCGCATGTATATGGGGCCCCCGATGTGATCTCGCGCAGGCCCAACCGCTGGCAGAGTACGCACGGAGGGACGCGAGCAGAGCGCTCCGCGGTCGCCTCAACCGAGCTGTTATAACACGCAAGGAAAAGCTGTCCACAACCTGAGCGTGCCGACGGACGCGAGCAGAGTACGCCGTGGTGCCTAACGGCGAGCACAGTGCACTGCAATGCCTAACAACGAGCAGAGGCTGACACAGTGATACGTGGCAAATAAGACGAACTATGCGAGAGATGTCGGAGACATCAAGCACGAATCAGATTAGAGTTGCGTGTGCGATACGTGGCATACAGTTGATCCATCATAGCTGTTTGTGATGGAATAAGCCGTGTGTGTTGTGGGCAAATGCTTGCTGGTATATAACCTCAAATTTAACCAACAAAATGTTAATGCACGTTACAAAAATTATATAACTAGAAACTATGTTCAAATATGAATCCAATGATATAATCTTTGGCGACATGCATTCGTATTTTATTAATTAAATCCTACTTATAAACCAGGATAGGGGTATAGTAGCTAATAGATGTTTTTCTATTAAATGTATGTGTACGTGTCCTTTCGTCCTCCTCTCGCACATCTTGTCACCCCGCTGCCGCAGACGGTTCGAGCGCAAGCTTGAGCAGCGTGCGAGGGCGTTCTTTTGGCCAAACGATAGTGAGCCCATTCCCGCGCAAGCTTCCCGACCGACTTGGTTAAATCCCCCAAAATCCCAATGCTTACCAGCCTACTTTATAAATCCTCACGGCCGGCGAGTCCCGCTTCGCATTTTCCCCTCCCTCCTTGTAGCTTATCTCGTCTTCTTCTCCCACAATCGGCAATGGCACCAGACCGTCGTCATCGCTCAGCCACTCCGCCATCATCAAAGCACAGCTTCAGCTGGGAGGCTACACCGCGGCGGCGGTGCAGTCCCCGGCATAGTGTAGTGCGCGTGGAGTCCCTTTTGGGTGTGCGCGGAAGACCCACCACACGCTCGGCTGCCGGTGCCCGTCGGCAACTATTGCCGGCCGCCGTTGGCACAGCAGCTCCATCGAAAGCCAGGGCCATCGCCCGCTCCACCGCCACGGCCTGAAGGTGGGAGGTGGCTGTCGTGGCCGCCACCCCAACGTCGGCCACCATGGCCGCCAGCCCACCGTCGACCGACGGGATCACCTGCTCCGCCACCATCGCCCGAAGGAGGGAGGCGGGGGTGGAGGCCCGCATGTGTGGCAGCGACATTGCACGCTACATCGAGTTCTTGCAGGAGAAGGAGAAGTGCCTCGTCGAGCACGCAAAGAGTCTTACCGCCGCTGTGGCCGCGGCACACGCCGACGCAGAGGCGAGGAATTAGGAGATCTATGAGCAGTCCGGTCGCTTCGAGAGGGGTCGTCTGGAGCGGCAGAGGGCATTCGAAGTGAGCGGTCACTGAAGGTGCAGCAGCGGCATGCACCGTATTGCACTTGTCCAGCTCGTCAGTACGCTCCTCCTCATCTTCCTCTTACTGAGCGCGCTCGACAGAGGAGAGGCTGCCGGAAGTAGTACAAAGCCCCTCCGTAATAGTAGTATTTAGGGGCTATTTTGTTCAGAGTATCTGACTATAAATGTGGTGGAACTGTGCAACGTACTTAAAACTAGCTAGTATATATACTTGAACTAGCTATTTCAGTACGTGGTTGGCAACAATTGGGGAAAAGTTTGGTCGGTTCAACTGTCGAGTTGAACTGTTTGTATAAATTAGGCATGACTGCTTAATCTATGAATGAAATCTATGCTTCATTACTGAATTTTAGTTGCAAAAAATAGATAGTGCTAGTAACTTTTAGCTGCATATTTTGACAAATCACAGTGTTACAAGGATTGACAAATGGCAATGTTACTAGATCAACAAATGTCAATCTTTCTAGTTTGACAAATGGCAATATACCCAATATCACTACAAAAAAAATACACTTCCGTGATGATACGTGTTTGTCACAGTAGGTCATGTTTTCTGTCATGCATGTACATCCATGACGATTTTATGACAGAATCAAGATAGTCATACCTGTGTTGTCGTAGTAGTGTTCCATGACATTACCAAATGAACATCACGAAAGTGTCCACTTCCATGACGATAAATCGCGGGTCATAAAAGTGCTTTCGTCAAGGGTGACCGACACGTGGCATCCACCGTAACGACTCACCGTTAAGCTACCGGGTCCGGTTTTGGATCCGATAACCCGTTAATAGCCCCAACAAATGGGGATATTCCGCATGTAAAATCATCATTGGTTGGAGGAAACACGTGCCGGCTCACCGTTGGGACAGATGTCATCCACTCATTGGACCGAAGGTGCCTATGATACATCGACACGTGTCACGGCCCAATAGAGGCCCATTCCTATGAAAAAGCCAGCCCATTTGACTTGGTCAAAAGGTGGCGGGCCGGCCCATGAAAAACCTGTTAACGACATGTTCGCATAGAGCCCATTTACAGCCGGCTAATCCAGGGCCCTTTACGACCTATCCGAATTAGGCCCAGTAGCATCATCTGGGCTGTCCAATATGATTCTAGCTTGTTTTAACTTCCGGCCCATGTATGGGCCATAACGTCTTTTGGCCCATATGAGGCCCTTTGTAACTCTTGGCCCATTAACGGCCCGTGGTGAAACTAACCCGTAATGAACAGTGTATCACTTTATACCCATTAACGACCCATTATTCCATTGGGCCGTTTCCAGCCCATGTTATCTTTCGGCCTTCTCAGGGCCCATTTATTCTTGGGCTCATTTCCAGCATTTGGTTACTTACGGCCCGTTACTGTAATTTTCCGCTTGTGGGCCAAATCCAGCCCGTGGTTACAGTCGGCCCGCGGTTACAGTCGGCCCGTTTGTGGCCCATTAATACGTTGGGCCGTTTTCATAGCGTCATCAAATACGACCGATTAATGATGGCCCGTTATGGTCGGCCCAAGAACGGATGATTCCAACTCTAGCCCGTTTACGGCCATAATGCGGTCTGTTATTGGCCCATGTTTGGCCAATCGATCATACATCACGTAGAAGGCACATTGATGATACAGCCCGTAGAAGGCCCATTTTTTCTACGGCTCGTAGAAGGCCCATTGTTTCTACGGCCCATAGAAGGCCCATTATTTCTATGGCCCGTAGGAGGCCCAGTGTCACTACAGTAAATATGTAGCCCATGGTTATTGTGGCCTAGTTTTAAAAAATAGGTTATTGTGGTCACTAGCAAACCGCAAAAAGAACTGCACTGACTACAATCAAACAAATAAATAAGACAACAAGGAAATAAATAAGCAAGCAACTTATGCTAGGCTATCACGGCTATTACACATATTACATCCACTAGGCATCAAAGTTCGCCATCATTGCAAATATAGGGAACATTGTCAAAGTTGGCGATCAGTGCAAATAAACGCCGCAGCAAAACAAGTCCAGAACTGAAACCACTTCAGAAGATCTCAAGAAACAATATCCTGGGACCCATAATGCTGGCAAGATGCTTAGCAAGCTTATTAACTTTCTCTTGTTTGGCGCTTAAATCCTCCGGCACTTGTCGTTGCACCGAAAGTATGCATCTGAATTCGCAGGACTTCCTCGGTCCTTGACTTCTGTCTCAAAGACATCTGATTGATGTCTTTCAACTTGAAATTGAGACTCAAGAAGATGAGCTGATTCAGGCAGCGAGTTATAAGAGCTTGTGCCAACAGTCACTAATAGGGAAAACCTTATACACAGAACTTTAGCAGTAGCGCATGTTAAAAAAGCACGCTGGTGCTAAGTAGCAATACCGCGCCTGTGTAAACGGCGCTACAGATACAGTTGTAGCAGTAGTGCGCCTGAAGATAAACACGTTACTACTAAAATTCCGATGGCTTAGCCGACAGGCTACACATAGTAGTAGCGATCTACGTTGAACTGCGCTACCGCTACTTACTTTGTAGCAGCGCGTTTACGACGAAAGGAGCTACTGCTAAAGGAAATAAAATTAAATGGAAAGCAAATAGAAAAGTAAATGAAAATGAAAGAAGTAGAAAAAGGTGAAAGGAAAAAAAATAAAATGTAAAGAAAAATAAATGAAAAAGGGGGAAAAAGAGAAAGGAATAACAGTAGCGCGTATCGAGGAACACGCTGTAGCTAACTTAGCAGTAGCGCACTTTCTAGAACGCGCTACTGCTACTTCTGACTTGACCGCCCGCTTCGTTCTTCCCCACGGCCACTTCCCCCAAATCCAACTCCTCCGCTGTCGCCGCCGCCGTCGCCCATTGGCCGCCGCGCTCTCTCCCGTTGCTCTCCGCGCACCCTCGACGCTGCCCCCGACGCCGGATTCAATGCCGCCCCGACCCCGACCTCGATGCCGTCCCCGACCCCGACCTCGATGCCGCCCTCCGCCGCGCGCCCGAGCCCCGATCCGACCTCGACACCGCCTGCGCCTTCCTCGCCGCAGGCACACGAGGTGAGCACGCCTGCTCCTCCCCCTCCCCTACCTCTGCCTAGGGCTCTACAAATTTTAGTTGCATCAGATTAGTTAGGGTCCATGTATGGGTGGAAACGAATAGGATGTGGATGTTATCGGATACGGATGCGGCTCAGATGTTTTCTTAGATGATGTTTTCTCAGATGATGAATAAACACTATTGTAATGCATAATAATTTATAAGATTAATCATAAAACGAGTAAAAGTTTACCACTTATTTCACTTTTAAGTTGGATAATTGGAATATCCGCTACCACTTTCCACCCCTAGGTTCATCAAATTAGATGGTAATTAGGGCAGTAGTTCCTAGGTACGAATTAGTTAGTAAGAACTAGGTACTAATTAGGTACTAGTTTATTTTTATTGATAATAAGTTTATTTTTAGTAAGAACTAGTTGAATTAATAGAACTAGTTGAACATGTCACATTTGTTGTTATTTTTTTAGTTAAAGCAATTTTTCCCGCATGGACGTCGAAGATGCACTACAAAAAAAAACACATCTGTGACATTTTGGGCCGAACGAAATTTTTTTCTGTCATACATATGACACTTCTATGACGATAATTGTGACAAAACCCGATATCATCATAGATGTGGTGGGCTCCTACTTCTATGACAAAAAATCATGACAGAAAATGGGCTTTTCGTCTGGCGGGCGGAGACGCAGCTGCATGACATTCTTTGGGCCGCCCATGACAGAAAAACCATGGTAGAAGCGAGGGGGAGGAAAATTTCGGGGAGTTGCCGGTTACGGTGGGAGGTCGGGGGCTGAGCGATGCACGTTTCTCTCATACGACGCTGGCGTGTGTGCGGCGTTGGCTCTAATGAAGCCGGCGAGGCGTTGGGCTCTAATCGAACCCGGCGATTACTGCGCAGCTACGCGTTCATCGAACCCTAGCGATCGATCGATGGTGTTAATCGAACCCGATGGGCGATTCGCCGCTACTACTGCTAATCAAGCCGATCGATTGGATGAGCGATGAGCATTGCGGGGGGTTGGATGAGCGAGTGGCGGTGGCGTTGCCTCTAGATGAACAGGAACCCGTGGTGTGGAGGGCTGGATGAGCGATGAGCGGTGGAGGGTGGCCGTGGTGGGGTGGTTGAACAGGACCCGTGGTGTGGAGGGCTGGAAGAACAGAGAGCGGTGGAGGGTGCCCGTGGAGGGTGGTTGAGCGATGGCGGTGGAGTAGCGGCGGTGGAGGCTGGATGAACAGGAGCCCGTGGAGGCTGGAGGAGGTCGACGGTAGCCCGTGGAGGCTGGAGGAGGTCGACGGTGGAGATGAACAGTATCCGTGGAGTCCTGTTTTGCGACGCCACACCCTCCCCTTTTGACCGTGGCGCTCCAACACAAGTCCGTTTGGTCCGTTTTGCGCACGCCACACCCTCCCGATCAACGGGACCCCGTTTGACCGTAGGAGGTCCGTTTCCTCCGTTTTGCGGTACGCCACACCCCTCCCGATCAACAGGACCCCGTTTCGACCGTAGGAGGTCCGTTTCTTCCGTTCTGCGGTACGCCAGGCCTCGTTTCCATCGCCTGTTCCGTCCAAGCCGGTTGGCTCCCATGCGTTCCGTTGCCTCCCGATGAACACGACGCATTCCGTTGCCTCCCCATGAACACGACGCATTCCGTTGCCTCCCCATGAACACGACGCATTCCGTTGCCTCCCCATGAACACGAGCCCTCGCCGTACGTATGCGTGACTAGGCGTTCCAGACCCCGCCCGTATGTACACATACGTGGCCGTATTTTCTTTCTTGCACCCTGGCCGCTGTACGTACGTGTACATGCTACGTGCGCGCCTCTACTACGACACGTACGCGCCTCTACTATGACACGTGCACGCCTCTACATCGACCAGTATATATGTACGTACAAGTTCGTGACCAGAATGACAACGCTACGTACGCTTCGACCAGGTGGGTCCCGACTGTCAGGCAGCTCCTTGCGTTCGAAAATGTAGCTGGTGGGTCCCATCAGTCAGAGGGGCGAATCGTTTTTTTTGCCCGGACGCACTTCCTTTGCGTGCGAAGATGTAGCTGGTGGGTCCCAGCAATGGGGTGAATCGTTTTTTCGCCGGACGCACTTCCTTGCGTGCGAAGATATAGCTGGTGGGTCCAGCAGTCGAGGGGCAAATCGTTTTTTGCTGGACGCACTTCCTTGCATGCGAAGGTGTAGCCTGGTGGGTCCCGTGAGTCGGGGAAACGTTTTTCGCGAAATATGGTGGCCCGTCCGGTGGGTCCCCGCTGTCGGTGGAGGAATAATTATTTTGCGCGGCGTAATAAGGAGGCATTTCCTTCTGCGGCCGTGGACCCGGTGTCGACCTCTCCACGACATGCCCACGTCCGATGGAAGCCGTTCCTTGACCACGTTGACCACGCCGCGCCGAGAGCACCAGAGGCGGTGGACGACGGCGAGGCCTAGGAAGGGGACGACGCGGAGCCGGGAAGACACGGCGGTGGATGCCCACGCAGAGAGTAGTACGAGGGTTCACTGGTTCGCTGCGGTGTGAGGCTGTCGTCGCAGTAGAAACAGGGATGGCCCGCCAGCGGTGGGAGTAGTAGGGGGCGGTGAGGCCTCCGCCGCATCGCAGCCGGCCACGGGAGGCAGGAGCACGAGGCACGGCGGTGCTGGTTTGGGGGCCGGAGCAAGAAGACCAGAGGTTGAAGAAGCACTACGGCCGTTGGATGGACATCGACGGTCCTTTGGAGCTAGAATCGTGCATATTGACTAAGTTGACAAAGCCCTCCGCCCCGCGGAACTTAGTAGGCCCACAAGTCATCCCGCCACTATATCGGGTCCCAGCTAACAGGGGAGTATTCATTTTTTTGTGCGTAATAAGGAGGCACTTCCTTGCGTGCGAAGATATAACTGGTGGGTCCGAGCTGTCAGTGGCGGTAACGTCTTTTCGCGAAATACTGAGGCCCTTTCGGTGGGTCCCTGATGTCAGGTGGACGAATCATTATTTTGCGCGTAATAAGAGGCATTTCCTTGCGTGCGGCCGTGGACCCAGCTGTCGGCCTCTCCACGTACAGTCCACTTCAGATGCATGTCGGTCGTTGACCACGTTGACCAGGCCGCGCCGAGAGCACCAGGGCGGTGGACGACGGCGAGGCCTAGGAAGGGAACGACACGGAGGAAGAGAAGACTCAGCAGTTGTTTCCCACGCGGAGGGGAGTACGAATGAACGAGGGTTTATCGTTCTGCTGCATTGTCACGGAGAATAACAGCGGTGTGGGTGAGTAGAGGGATGGCTAGGCCAGCGATGGGAGTACGGTGGGGCGGTGAGGCCTACACGGCAGCACAGCCGGCCACGGGGAGGAGGGAGCAGGCAGTCCCGCCAGCACTTGTTTGAGCGGCTGGAGCAGGAAGAGCAGAGATTGAAGAAGCACGACGGCCGTTGGATGGACATCCAACCGTCACTGCTTGTGTGTCAACCTTTTTTTTAGGAAAGCCTCAAATCTGTGGAAAACAGCATATAGCCCATCTGCCATTATTTCTAATAATTTACAGCCCATTTGCTAATTCTTAAGGTTTTTTTTGGAGCCCATATTCTTTTTTTTAGCATTACAGCCCATATTGTGGCCACGGTTAAAAAATTATACAAAATTTTGCATATTTCAAAAGCGGTCCGAACTGTTTTAATCCCAAATTTGACCCACATTCAAACTGATTTTAAAAATAAATGTATATCAATATAAAATCCAACAAATTCTCCACGCATAAAAATTAATGTAATTTAAAATCTTGAAATGAAAAAAATATATTTGAAACTAATTGCCGGTTTGTTGTGTTTTAAAAATGTACAGCCCATTTCTCATTACTGATGGGCCATTTTCTCGGCCAGCCGAATGAAAAGCTCTCCTCGTCTTGAAAGATTTGCAGCCCAATAGGCCTGATAAAGCGACTTAATTGGCAAATCACAAAAAAACTGGGCTGTGACCGTGGACCCAGCTGTCAGCCTCTCCACGTACAGTACTCTTCCGATGGAAGTCTTTCCTTGACCACGTTGACCATGCCGCGTGGAGAGCACCACGGCGGTGGACGACGACGAGGCCTAGGAAGGGGACGACGCGGAGCCGGGGAAGACGCGGCAGTGGAAGCCCGCGCGGAGAGGAGTACGAGGGTTCACTGGTTCGGCTGCGGTGTGAGGCTGCCGTCGCCGCAGGGCCTGGCCAGCGGTGGGAATAGTAGGGGGCGGTGAGGCCTCCGCGGCAGCACAGCCGGCCACGGGAGGCAGGAGCATGCGGCACGACCGGCGCTGCTTTGGGCGGCTGGAGCAAGAAGACCAGAGGTTGAAGAAGCACTACGGCCGTTGGATGGACATCGTACG
Organism: Aegilops longissima; assembly: GCA_021605205.1. Taxonomy (NCBI): domain Eukaryota; kingdom Viridiplantae; phylum Streptophyta; class Magnoliopsida; order Poales; family Poaceae; genus Aegilops; species Aegilops longissima. The sequence continues at coordinate 807,494,699 of CM038677.1, forward strand.
GTCACTGGAGCTAGAATCGTTCATATTGACTAAGTTGACAAAGCCCTTCGGCCCCGTCAACTTAGTAGGCCCACAAGACAGCCTCCCACCAAGGTGGGTCCCAGCTAGCCGGGGGAGTATTCATTTTTTGTGCGTAATAAGGAGGCACTTCCGGTGGGTCCGAGCTGACAGCGGGGGGAATGTTTTTTCGTGAAATACGGTGGCCCGTCCGGTGGGTCCCAGCAGTCAGGGGGAAACGATTTATTTCGCAAAATACTGGTGGCCCGTCTGGTGGGTCCCCGCTGTCAGGTGGAGGAATAATTATTTTCCGCGTAATAAGGAGGCACTTCCTTGCGGCTGCCGTGGACCCAGCTGTCAGCCTCTCCATGTACAGTAGTCTTCTGATGGAAGTCGGTCGTTGACCACATTGACCACGCCGCGCCGAGAGCACCACGGCGGTGGACGACGGCGAGGCCTAGGAAGGGGACGACACGGAGCTGGGCCACGGGAGGCAGGAGCAGGCGGTAGCACAGCCGGCCACGGGAGGCAGGAGCAGGCGGCACGACCGGCGCTGCTTTGGGCGGCTGGAGCAAGAAGACCAGAGGTTGAAGAAGCCGTGTGGTCGTTGGATGGACATCATACGGTCACTGGAGTATTGACTAAGTTGACAAAGCCCTCCGTCCCCGTCAACTTAGTAGGCCCACAAGTCAGCCCAACGATATGGTGGGTCCCAGCGAGCAGGGGGGTATTCATTTTTTCGGGCGTAATAAGGAGGCACTTCCTTGCGTGCGAAGATATAGCTAGTGGGTCCGATCTGTCAACGGGGGGAACATTTTTTTTCGCGAAATACAGAGGCCCTTCCTGTGGGTCCTAGATGTCAGGTGGAGGAATCATTATTTTGCGCGTAATAACGAGGCATTTCCTTGCGTGCGGCCGTGGACCCAACTGTCAGCCTGTCCACGTACAGTCCATTTCCGATGGATGTTGTTCATTGACCACGTTGACCAGGTCGCGCCGAGAGCACCAGGGCGGTGGATGACGGCGAGCCCTAGGAAGGGAACGACAAGGAGCCAGGGAATACTCGGCAGTTGTTTCCCACGCGGAGGAGTATGAGGGTTTTCGTTGGTTCGCCGTCGTCGCGGAGAATAACAAGCATGTGTGGGTGAGTAGAGGGATGGCTAGGCCAGCGATGGGAGTATGGTGGGGCCGTGAGGCTCTTGCGGCAGCATAGCCGGCAGGAGGAGGGAAGCGAGCAGTCTGCCGGCGCTTGTTTCAGCGGCTGGAGCATGAAGAGCAGAGATTGAAGAAGCATGACAGCCGTTGGATGGATATCCAACAGCCACTGCTCTCATGTGTTGACTAAGTTGACAGGCGCTATGCAAAGGCCAACCTTTTTTTATGAAAGCATACGCGTCAACCTGTAGTAGGCGCACAAGTCAGCCTCAAATCTGTGGAAAACAGCATACATCTCATCTGCCATTATTTCTAATAATGTACAGCCCATTTGCTAATTCTTAAGATTTTTTTTGGAGCCCATCTTCTTTTTGTTAGCATTACACCCCATATTGTGGCCACGTTAAAATACGAAATTTTGCATATTTCGGTGCGGTCAACTGTTTTTAATCCAGAAATATCGATTCACATTCAAACTATTTTGAAAAATAATTTATATAAATATAAAATCAAAATAATTGTCCACGCATAAAAATCAATGGAATTTAAGATCTTGTAATGAAAAAAATGAAACTAATTCCCGTTTGACGTATTTTAAAAATGTACAGGCCATTTCTGGGCAAACCGAATGAAACTCTCCTCGTGTTGAAACATTTGCAGCCCAGCAGGGCCGATAAAGCAAGTAGGCCTTGTTTGGGTATTTCTTTAAAAAAAATAGAACTGGGCTAGCCATTTTCAGCAAGAAAAAAACACAACTAGGCTCATGATGTGGTAAACATAAATAAAACCCTGGTTAGACGGGCCACAGCCCCCGCACAGCCCCGCTAAAACTAGTATAAATAACAACTGCTTGTTCCTCATTGTCTCAAAAAAAAACTGCTTGTTCCTCAAAAAAAAAAAAAAACTGCGCGACTTGCTGGGTCCCTGGTGTCAGCCGCTTGTAGTGTAATTCTCTCGTTTATTGACTACGTTGACGATGGCGTGAGCCCCACATGTCCAACCATTAGGAGGAACCATATTTTTGGGCTTGTACTATAGAGGCACTTGCTTGCGTGCATCGCCATGACGCTGGTGGGTCCCTCACCGTCATCCTCTCCACGACAAATATCTCCTTGTTCCTCTCGGTTGTTGACGACGTTGACAACGCAAGAGGGCGGCGCACCGCGCACGGCGAGTGAAACAAGGCCGCAAGGTGGAGGACGACGACGAGGCCTCGGACGGAACGAACAGGAGCCATTGAAGATGTGCCGGTCCAGTCGCAGGCGGAGGGGAGTACGAGGGTTGACTGGTGGGGGTGGTGGGGGCTAGTCACTTGGCTTCTGTAATGCACAGTGAGCTCAAACAGCCGGCGTGAGTGATGTTATTTCCCTTGGTTTTGATTTGTTACAATATTTCACTCTAAATTAAACGAATGGCAAGCCATTTGCCTTGTTTCAAAGAAAATATGACAGTCACAGCCGAGTTGAAAAGGGCAGGAACATCTAACTTCAGCTTACAAACTGTACAAAAGCACGAGGGTTGATTGTTCATCAGGTTTATATAAAAACCCAGATTGAAAAGGGCAACAACATCTAACTCTAGCACTGTTTTCGGCAGCCACAGTTAAGTGGACCGGTCAGGTCCATAGAATGAACATCCTGGATCGTAAAATTTACTGGATTATGACCACAATATGTTGTAAATAGAGGCCCGGCATGTTCAGAAGCTCTTTTGCCCACCTGAAACTCCTTTTTTTGCTCTTCAACATAGCCATCCGTCAAAACCATGCTGCTGATAAACTTAAGCCTGATGGACAATAGTAACCTCGCATTCAGCAGGAAGAATGTGACAAATCTTGTGTTTGAACAGTTGGCTACATATCGTTCTAGCGTTATTGTCTTCAATCGAATCTCATGAGAAGTGAGAAAATCCCGATGCTTACGAATCCACCGATTGGTTATTACTTTCTTACCCCGTCCTGTTGCCTAAATAGACATGAAAATTGAAAACAGTTAAGGTCTAAAAGAAGAGTGTCGAAAGAGCAACAGTTGAACGGTTAATTCTAGTACACTATATGCAGGCTTCCAATGTGCGTGAAATTGTCACCTTTATATACAACTTCTCCAGACATGGAAAGCATTGCAGCAAGCCAATAATCTTGTTCAGATCAAAACTATTCATTTGGATATATAAGATCTTGACAAAATCCAACACCATTGATAGGCCATCCATGGATAAACTCTTCATTGAGCATAGAACATAATATTAGTACAAAATGTGTACTCCAAGATGATATATAAATTATGCGCAGAAATTTAAAATGCAGCATATGCTTACAAGTGTAGATGATAATATAAAGTACCTGAAGACCTGTGGAGCCAAACACCATATTGAAATGAGCACATAGATCATGTATTACACCCAAGGTCTCCAGTTTAGGCGCAGAGAGGACGGTTATTTGCAACGGTGAATAACTAGAATCAAGGATCAACCTTTGAAGTGACGAGGCATCTTGGATGATGAGCTGCCTTCCGTCAAAAGAAATTCCAATTCTTACAAGGTTAGGCGACTTTATTTGGAGACAACCGATTCTAATCTGTGAAAACAGCACCAAGCACTCCAAGTAGCAGGCAACTGGAGTGGATGATGCTGTGCAATGAGGCCTCCGATATATGAACCCGCACAAGTGAAAGTTTCTTGAGAAATGGGAGTCAAGGTTTAGTACCAGATTGTCCGGAAGGTAGCACAGCGCAAAGGTGGCGGTGTGGAGAGAGGAGGAAACCATGAGATGGACATCGGTCTTTGAGGGCACAAGTTCATGGCGTTCAGTATGTGGTATGTGATTTCAGGGAATAGTAGAACTCAAGCAGCTGTAGTTCTGTGAATTGTGGGATTTCAGCCAAAGGCCCACTGCAGGGCATGGTATGCTTGCTCAGTAACATGACGGGATGCAGAGGCTTTGAACGGAGCCCTAGTGGGAGGAGATGATGGCTCTGGGATTTCAAAATCATTGAAGAGAGATAGTGACGACAATCGAGATTAGGGGCACGACGCACCATAGAGGGCGCCACCGAATTGAGAGGACTTGGGTGCGGCAGCAATCCTTGATGGGGAGAAGCGAGATTATCTCCCCAAGGACGGCGTCCGGAGATCGCTGATGCGGTCCACCCGAGATTCTACGAGTTCACAGGATCCGGTGGGGGCGGGTCGCCGCTTCTCCCAGCTGCTGTCAAAAGGGATCTACACAAGCGTCGCGCACAAGGGAGCCTCATCTTCTTGGCGCTGGGGTCACCGACTCCATTTTCTCGAGGCGTCGCGTCGCCACGGATTTGAGCAGAGTAACAAATGACGAGCCTAGTTAGAAAAGTAGCGAAGAAGAAGGGAGATGGGGTTTTTCAGAGGGAGTGAGGAAGAAGGGGAGCTTGGGTTTTCAGAGGAGGAGGAAGAAGGGAGCTGGGGTTTTCAGAGGAGTGAGGTGACGAATTTGGGGGTACGAGGAGCGAGCTGACGGAGGTGGGTGGGAGCGAGGAGGAAGAAGAGCACCTGTGTTTTTTTTATGGGGGGGGGCGGTGTCTTTGGGTGTGGATAGCGCCTTTTGAATTGATTTAACTATTTACTAGTGTGGATTGGCTGTTTTGTCTTGGTCCCAGAGAAACAATTACTACTAGTACAAAGGAGACACTATACAGCTACCCAGAAAAACAATTACTACTAGTACAAAGGAGACACTCTACCACTGCTCCTCCTAGGTCATTGAAACGTCTCCCTCATTGAATGCCGTTATACTTTTGTTCACCGACATGCGGGCCATGCAGCAAGGGCCCAAATGCCATCCACCAAATTAGCAGGCAAGATGCAGGCGGAGAGTCACCCCGTCAGAAGCCTGGCAAGAACGATCCGTCAGATCACAAAACCCCACCTCCCCGCAGTCTAAGTTTGTGAGACGAAGCAACCATCATTTCACCTCGCTGAATCCCTTCTCCTCACCGTCTTCAAGAAAGGCAACACTCAGCATCGCCACTATTCTTCTCTCCCAACGAAGGGAAGGTAAGCGGATTCGTGATGTTGGTATATTTTCGCTCAAAGAAAAAAAGAACTTTTGCAAAGCAAAGAATCGATCCTCACTCTCTTTTTGTTTCATTGTCATTGCGATTGTGTTTTCCTTCGGTGGTCTCCTAGTATTCGCTCGGTTTCATGATGGACCAAGGAGAACCAGCAAAGATCTGCCGATATTGGAGCAGACGCGGAGGCTAATCCCGACGAGACAGAGAGCTCCAAGAAGATGGAGGCAACCACCGAGCCGACCCCAGATACGCTCACGGCCACTACTGAGATGGTCAACGCCCCGTTTGAGGTTACAGCCCCCGTGGCACTGCAGGAGCAGTTTTCCCCTTCGAGGATGTGTCCCCCCTACTGAGCTGCACAAGGTGATTTCCTTCTTTGCCGATCTCGATTGTGGTTTTTCATCTAAGTATGTGGTGATTTTTTAAGGAAAGGAAGTATGTGGTGATTAATAATGCAAAATTTTATTAGCTTCGATGCCATGCTATACATAGTGGTTTAAATAATTGTGGTTCTTATTGAAAAGTAATTCAGAATTTGTTTCGCTTTCAATTAGAGCCCGATGCGCATAAGGATTGTGTGGTTGTGCATGTCACTCGCTATGAGGCGGACGACCTGAATATACGCATTGGGAAAACAGAGTTCTTAGGCTGTTGGATCCTGGAAGCCATTTGCAGTTATACCAATGAAGAATTGTATTCCAGCCTCACCGTTGTCGGCGTGTTGTCCAGAGGTGTCTTGAAGCACAAGAAGTTCAAAGCTACTCCTTCGCTTGTGAGGCATACTGTTCTTGTCAAGCTTACGCAGAAGATGACGTGGCATGCCTCCACAAACAAGTTTATTAGTGGCAAGGCCACAAGGTTGTCTTCATGAAGGTTCACAGATTGAGCTGTCGGGACATCCTCGATGATGTTCATGGCAAGGTCCGCCTTGTGTCCAGCCCAAATTAGATCGAGGCATGAAATAGTTGCCCCAGCTAGTGTTTAATAGTAGTTTGATTGTGGCTAATTATCCTAACCTTGCTCATTATCGACCCCTCCGGGCTAGTGCTCTGCTTGAACCGCCTATGAGAACTGCTGCTCTTTTGTGTGCCCGTGAATCATGTGAGAACCATCGTAATTGTTGCCGAAATAGATGCGTCCTCACTAGTTTTTTCATGAATATGGCATGGTAAGACATAAGTTGTCACGGTTTATCATACGAGTAGTGTGTGTTTTGATGAAATAGAGCACTCGTCTGAGAACCGTGCGCCGACGTATACATAAGTACTTGTAAACACTGTTAGTGCTACCCCACTTGTTCGCAGTTGTGCAAAACACGGCACATTGGCTCAGCTCGCTTCAACACTAGGCTATCGACCAACTAACAATCAACAATCCGCTGTCTAACATATAAGCAACTACTATGTATCTTGTTACAGTGGTTCATGCAGTTAATTGAGGCCACAATGTAATAAATTCCAAACGTTCACACGCTAGTCCAGCGCTCATGTGGAACACTCACAATTAAACTCGTGTTCATAAAAATCTTGAAAAGCATAAGTTAAGCAATTTTATACATCTCAATGATTCATAGAACATAACAAACATATACTAGTTCACAGCAAAAGACAAAGTTGTGAGAAGGTTTACAAATCAGGAAAAAACAAGCAAGGCTTCTCTGAGCAAAGGGCCTCCTGGCAGGCTTAAATTTCCTGGAGTTCACTCTGGTTTTTCTTGTTGCCACCATCCAGGTTAGGTTCTCTCATTCCGAATAACCAATTATAATTGTGGTCTCACTGGAATGCTGAACTAAACCATGCAAAGGTATCGACCAGCTGAAATGCTTGTGCATTCCACTAAATTTAAGCATCGCTATTTGCAGAAATAAGCAGACCACAATGCCTCTTGTCCGCGCACCTGTCCAAAAAACCGCCGTGCAGCCGTGCCAACTAGTCCTCGGTCCATGGATGAACTGGTAGAAAGTGCATTCCGGACTAGGATGCAGTTGTTTTCGCTCGTCCCTGACTGCAATCAGGAAGTAAAACATACGAATCAACTTCTTTTAGATTGCGTTGGTCATTCTACCTTAGTTACTACCAATGTAGGGATACCTTGAAGACGGGAGGTTAGACGACGGCAACGAGGGATAGCCATCTCATTTTGCGCAGTTGTACTAAAACTGAGGTGTGTGCTTTTGATTGTGCGGATAGAAACCATACGGAGACAGACATCCCGAAACGATATGGAGACAGACATCCCTGTTTGCGCAAATACGAAATACGGTTATTTAAACAGTGACACATATTACTACTTTCCCCCGTTTCCTCTTAGAACCAAGTCCTAGATTCATGCTATAGCTTTCCCACTTTCTTCCCTGTTTGAACCAACGCTTTGAGTTCAGTGTATGAACTAGCTTTACTTCTAATAATAGTAGAAGTCTAGGTGGCTTTGTAACAATGACTAAACTAGAAAAGGATCCACATGAAGGGGAAGAGCTGGGGCGATGAGAGCAAGGCAGGTTTCAAGGAATATATACCGAGGGTCATCGACATGTGGCAAAGACGGCGTCGGGAGGCCGCATCTTGGCCACAATACCGCAGGGAGGAAGAAGGGATCGAAGGCCCTCCCGAGCCGGCGCTCTCTCGGAGAGAATGGCACGGCCGCCGATTGGGGCGCGCGGGCAGCCGTTGGTCTCCTCCCTCGCCGCCGATGACAGCGTGAACGATGCACCTACACCCCCTGCCCTGGTCGAGGTTGTCCGGCCAGATTTGTGACCAGCGTGAGCTGAGAGAGAGAGAGAGAGAGAGAGTGTGTGGCCACCTATGTCTTGCTTAGACCTGGAGAGCATGAGAGAGTGAACGAGAGGAACCCTAGTAAAGCAAGCGCTCAGGCTCCTGCTTTTATATATAGTGGAGTGATTTTGTTGTACCGGCTTCAAAAAATGCGCCCCACGTGTACCATGAAAGTGGGTGTGAGAGAACTAGTGCGTGCGTGCACCGCTTCTCTTCGTGAGATTACAATATATACTATGCCCAAAGAACGTCACGCGCAAGAGTAATAGTATAAGTGTGTGACGTGTGAGCTAAAATAAAATGTGCGCTACCGTCTTTTGTTTTTAGAAGTTACGAGGGTAGGTGTGAAGAGCACATATGTGCGTGACGTCTACCTGCAGATAGAGGATGGGTGCGATGTGCGAGTCTGCGAGAGGACTCGGGAGAGTCGTGAATCGTGAGGGTGCGTGTGCGTGAGAGAGAGAGAGAGGGGGCACGTATCAATGCAATGCATGTGTCCGTAAATCATTATCCGACAAACGTTCGCCACAAGCCTTTTCCGGACGAACGCCGTAAGAATCGTTAGATCGGCATCCAAAGTGTCAGTTTTGCCATGTCATTTAACAGAACAGCCACTCCTCCTACACACAAGTCTTCCACGTGAGTGTTAGCAACTGCCGTATGCTCCCTCCGTTCCGAAAGGCAGTGCATATAGCTTTATTGAAAATTAGAACCTCGCAAATTTTTACCGAGTTTTCGTGTACCAAATTGCACATGTAGAATACCATGTATATATCATTTCATTCATCTTCAATAGGTAACTATAAAGATGGGTGAGGAGTCTACAAAGAAAGACCATCGTATCACCCGCAGCAATTTCAACCATCCTTTAGTGTCGAGGAATATCATAGGAACTCTATATGATTTGATTTTTATAGGATTTTTTTCCTTTAGAGCCAATTGGTTCATAGGAATAGATTCATATACTCTACATTTCAAAGGAAATAAACATGATATCATTTCTATAGCTTTAGAGCCACTTGGTTCATATGAATGGATTCCTATACTCCCTTAATTTCAAAGGAAAATAAACATTAGCGTATATTCAATAGAAAAGTTCCTACGATATGAACCAAATTACATCTCTTTACTAATCCCTCCTCATAGGAATTGAGATACATGTCATCTCTAGATTCAATAGAAAAGTTCCTATGATGTGAACCAAATGACATCTCTTTTCCAATCCCTACTCATAGGAATTGAGATGCTCCATGTCATCTCTTTCCCTACAACTTCCACATATGCATCTTCTATTCCTAAATAGATAGTACAACCCACTAGTAGCTTTTTTCCAAAACATGCAACTGTGGCGCAAGAACTATATAGTGTGCCAATAACTTTGAAAGATGGTCGCTAGATGAAGCTAACCCAACAGTGCAGATATGGGCAAATCCGAGCACTACTGGCCGTTGGATATCATCAACATTCCACCAGATCTGCCACATGTACAATTTAGAAGACTCCATGGTTGAACTTAAGCATAATGCACAAACCTCAAAACACAAGCACTTCTCCTTTGTTCTAGAATGTTCTGTATCATAATTGATTATTTTTTTCTAAATGAATTGCCATTATTTGTTTTTTACTTTATGATTTAGAATGCACAACCCATGAATCTTAACATTTTTATAAAACTAATTGATTTTGAATGAGATGAACTATAAGAACTAAACGAACATCTACAGCTTGCATATATGACTCAAAGCTTTACATGCTATAGTGTGTATTTATTCATAATTTGGTTTTGAAATCTCATGCGTTCAATACATGTGTACCTTACTAGTTTTGAGTAGAGTAGAAAATTTCACGCGGCCCCGGGTATATCAAAATGCAGGGCCCATGCATCATTGCCTTTCGGTCGAACCCACGCCCACAATTTTTGTACGTATATATCTCCACTGGTCCCCGAACCCAAAATGCTGCCTCGCTCCAAAGAAACCAAGCGCCCACACATATTTAAGGCGCCGACTCGAACCCGTTTACTACGACGTGGCCCCGCACGCCGTAGTACTCCTACAAACCCTACCGCCGCACTCATCATCGTTTTCTTCAAGAGGACGAGGGAGAAGCCGATTCGTAGTGGAGGCGCTTAAAAAAAGGATCTGTAGTGGAGACCCCTACCCTAGGGTGCCCTAGGTAGCTGCCGCACGCATCATTGTTTTCTCTTTTCTTTATGCTCTTGCGCGCTAGAGTGAAATGATGGTTGCTTCGTCCGTCCAGCTTAATGCGGGAAAGGTGGGGCTTTGTGATTTGACCCTCATCGCCATTTTCTACTATCTGCGGCCACGACCGGGTGCTCCAATTCCAACTGCTGCTCCGGACTGTAATTTGGTGCATCGCACGTGGAACAAGACAGTGGATGAGCCACATGTCTGCCAAAGGGGTCCTGTTAAGTGTGTCTCCATTTCATGTGCGGACTGACCCTGCTTGAGTTGCTACGCCAACACGACAGGAGCAGCCTACCACTTGGTTTTGCTCCTTGGTGAATCCCGACTATATTGATCTAAAAAGATAAGTGCTGAACTACCCTCTCCGTCTCGGTTTTTTATTTGTAGGCGTCTCGGTTTATAGGTCCTGCATGTAGTTATAGGTCATCCATTTGACTAACTAAATATGAATTACTATGTAACAAAAAGTATATCATTGGATTCTTATTGGTTGATATGTGAAGAAACAAGAAACGAGGTAGAAGTTAATGCACCACGCCTTAGTATTGTGGGATTATTTGGTTTTCGTAAGATGACGTGCGTTTGGTTGCAAGGGTGGTCATGAATGGGTTGGGATTGGTCAGAAAATAGACATGTTTGGTTATAAAGCACATGAATGGTTCGAGTCAAAAAAAGAGAATATGCCTTGAAGATGCTGAACCATCCCACCCAACCAAATCGGTCGAATCAAATGGCCACCCTTTGCATGCATGACTATGTGAGCATGACTGGAGGTCCCGTCTTAAATAATTAACTCATCTCTTATATTTAGCCAAACACATGAATTGAATGGTTCAATACCAAAAAAATTGAATGGTCCCAATCCATTCATACGATACCTTCAACCAAACGCATCCGACGGAGGGAGTAGTTGTATTTAAAAGTCGAGGGCGGGGCTTTTCCTGCATGGTAGGCGGTGCAGTTCCACCTAGTCGGTTCGACAGAGACGGGAGAAGACGAGGGAGTAGGCTGCTGCAAACGTAGGGCTGTGTGATTTGACAGTGAGTTACTGCTGGATAGGTGGGGCCCCGTGATTTGACTTGCCATTATCATTTTAACTGCGGCACTACGACCGACGTGAGTCTCCCGATTCCTGGCCACCTCCATACAGGTGCCTCTCCCAATGCTCCACCATGTAGTAGTAGAGGCTGGCTCTTGCATGAGAGCCCACTTATCCACTTTTTCCTTGCCTCTCTTTCCTCCACATATGCAAAAATGCCATGTAAAGCGCACTATTGTACTTACTTGCTCCTACAGGTGCTTAAGCTTGCCACATAGGCATAAAGTCTGATGTGGCAAGTTAATCAAGAAGAGAGAGACTAGTTTGGTGACCCAAGGAAGAAACAGTGCTAAGCGCGTGTACCTAGGTGAAAAGACAATTTTGAGTCTATAGCTAATTAAATGAAGCAAACTTAGCAACACCATTTCATTGGAAGAGGTCACTCCTTGGCAAATGCAATAAATACTAGTACTCCCTGTGTCCCATAATATAAGAACGTTTTTGGCACTACACTAGTGTAAAAAACGTTCTTATATTATGGGACGGAGGGAGTACGAAGAAAGAGATAGAGAGGAGTAAAAAATACACTTATAGCCAACCTTATAGCCAACCTTGTTGTAGTATGAGTGACTAAGTGATGACTATGTATGACATGCCAACATCAGATAGCCTAACGCACCGTGTTAAATATCCAAGGCGCGACAGCATGAGCGACGCGATGGTCGTGGTAGGCGCGACCATGATACGGCTCTGGCAGCCCTTGGATCTGAGATCAAACGGTCGATGCTAAGTTGCTGAAAATTTTAAGAATAACCTCCAGATAGGATATTCACCCATAGGTCTAGAATCACGCCATGCAACTGCTCGATCTCAGATCCAAGGGCTCTCGGAAGCCCGTGATCATGGGAGAATGGAAAGCCACTACCCTGCCGCTTGCACACCGGGCAGTTCGCTCCTACTCGTCCCCCGCACGCCCTTTAATACTACGGTGGTTCGCTCCTAGTCGTCCCGCCCATTCACATTACGGCAGTTCCACTAATCCTAACCTCCTCCCAAATCCTTGGCATCCCAAATCTCCCCGATCGGCGGTGAGTACAAGGTTAGAACCATCACCGCGATGAGTTCGACGTCATCTACACCTGTACTTCGCGACGGTGAAAGGATGCCTTTCTCGCTTGACGCATGTTGGAAACTCACATGATGAGTGGGTCGCTAGGCTAGATGTTGAGTACACCATACCGTGGGACGAGAGAAGGATCTAAAGGACTAAGAGAGGAGAAGCCCGCCGTGATCCAGGTTTGCGACATAACGCTTGCTTGGTCTACCACATATGCCATGCCGACGTTGAGTGCCAGGATTTTAAGAACTTCCTCGAGGACAAAACAGTCAAATTCACATCAGAGACTTTGGTAACGACAAAGAAGTCCTTCGTCGGATAGGCCTCGTTGTAGGCAACCCCTTCGACCTCCAGAAGATTTGGCTGGTGCCCTCTCGTCAGCCTTCAATGCTGACCTTGGCAGGAGCCATGGTTCATCCTTCGTACGGTAAACTAGAGAAACCTCATTACACGTTTCATCGTCATGCATGGCAGCGGAATGTACTAGATATAGACTACATCCAGTACGCTGCAATGGATGGCTACCTTTGTGTAACACCCCAAAAATTTAATAATGTTTTGTTTATTAAATTTTTTCCAGGAAATTAATTTTTTATTTTTCTGGAGTTATTTTTGATCTCAAAACCTCTCTATTCTTCTAAGTTGTGGAGTTTTCACCCCAAGTAAAATCTTTTCAATTATTATTGGGCTTGTTTGCCCTCTCAAATAAAACAATCCTTTTATTAGTGGGATTATTTATATAATTATTTTTCCCTGAGCTTTATTTCTCTAAAATGGTTTTTCATAAGTTTTAGGGTCCCATTTGCACTGCAACCCTTTGATAAATTCTTTTAAAAATCCCACCAAAATTTGGGGATGACATATGATGTCCCTAAATCACTTTTATGCAAAAATATTCCTTAGTCATTTGGAGATTTTGAGTTTTACCACAAGTTTTTAAATCTGGTCCAGTTGCACTTTTGCACTACAACCTATTTAAATATTTGTTTAAAACTTCCACCAAATTTTTGGGATATTAGTAGTAGTATATTATTCAACCTTATGCAAAAACCCAGTGATGTTCTTTGAAAATTTTGAGCAAATCATCCTCTTTTGCTCTCTGGTCCAGTTTGGCATTTTCTACTGCAACCATATTTTTTCTTGCCCTTTTCCCCTTGATTCTTTCTCCTGCTTGTAGACCACCCTACAGAACCCTTAATTCCAGGAGAGTGGACCCATTGGAGGATTTTTAGTACAAGCAATGATGCCATTTACTCCTGTCCAGAATTAGTTTTCTCAAAAACTTGCACTAGAAAGTTTCTAGCTTTGGCCAACTAAACTTGCCACCATCACCTACATCTAAAGAGACCCCAATCTGGAGATTTTGGCCACCCCAAGTAATGCCTAGGTGCACTTGGCATTTTGTCAAGCACCTTGTGTGCATGGTCAGATTTGACATGGTTTTTAGTTTGCACACTGGGCCTGCTTGCTTTGCCTAACCACCATGTCCAGTAAGCCTCTAGACTACCCTAACCTAATCCTGTTAAACCCGAGCTCCACCCTAGCCTCCCCGGCATGCCCCGCATTTTGTCGAACACCTCGCAGGTGCTCTGGGCGCCCAGAGTGCACGCTTGCACGCTGCCAAGACCGAGCCGCCGTTGCCTCACTGCCGCCTCCCCGCACTCATTCCGCCTTTCCTCTCGCAGCTAACGACCTGCCCCTCCTCGCCAGCAGAGCCTCGAGCTCCACAGCGCCGCCGTCAGGTCGACCGTGGCCACTAGCGGCCGACCACAGCAGGCCCCGGCCCTGGACGGAGCCGCCCGAGCCACCCGCGCACGCCAGCTCGCCCCTAGAGCAGTACCCGCTCGTCCTCTAGTCCTTGCCGCCTCCCCCAGCCATCGACACGTCGCCCTGCAGCTACAGAACGGTGGTTCACCGTCGTTCTTATCTCCGGCCGCCACGGGACCGACCTAACCGCGCTATAAAAGGAACCCCCGAGCACGTTCGAACCTCAGGCAACCTCCTATCACTCCACTAGTGCACCCCCACGGCCAGCAAGCGACGGCGGGAAGCCGTCTTCCCCATCTCCGGCCAGTACAGCCGCCGAGGCCCTCCGGTCCATTCAATCACAACCCGAGCCCCTCCCATCCATCTAGAACCACCATCCTCCTCCCCTCGACCATGCGGAGTCGCCTCAACCTCGGGCTGCGCCGAGGAACTACTGAGCCAAAGCCCCAAACCTCCCGAAGCCACCGGCCGCCGCGAAGCTCACCACCGGCGACTCCCTTCGCCCTCACCACCCTAGCGACCACCGGGAGGACCGCCCTGGACTGGCAGATCCATCCCTGCCCTTGGGAGCCCGCGAGGAGCCGCCAATCGCCGGAGCCCCGTCTCCGCACGGCCAGAGGAGGAAGGAGGTGGGGGACGACTAGTCAAACCTGACCAGTGGGCCCCTGGACCCACTGTCAGTAACCCACGCCGGTCCATGTGATTTAAGTGGAGGCGTAAACTCAAAGTACGTCTTCGACGTTTACCTATTCGAAACGTTTTTTTTCTCTTTTCTGTTTTATTTAAAATCAGAGTTTGACTGAAACTTTGACTGGATCTAACTTTTTAAATATAACTCCAAATGAGTTGATTCTTTTTTCCTACCTCTCTCAAATTTTGTCTAGTTTATTTTCAGATTTATTTGAAAATTTGTCAAACAACTTTATTGCACCGTTTTGAAACTATGTATTAATTCAAAATTTTTAAATAGGATTTTTGGAGAGAGAAGAAAACTTTCAAAAACTTTGGGATGCACCCTGCCTCTACACAACTTGAAGGCAAGCATTCTGAACCCTTGCATAAAATTTCCGTGTGTTGTTTGATATGGTTACCACACCATTTTGACATGGAGCACTCGATATTTTATGTGATGTTTCAATCATACGCATGAGTGCATAAAGAAGAGTCTTTACTGCTGAAAATGGACGTGCTTGTGATAGTGATCATCCTCATATGCCTTTCGTGCCTACCGGAGGGAAACCGGGAAAGTCTCTGTCTTGGGTAGACCCGAGCTTGTCCCTAGTTCCTCCTCGAGACGAGTGTGTTCGGTGTGGCATGATGGGGTATGATGAGTGGTGATTCTGTCTGTTGGATGAAATATATTCGTTATGCTAATCATGCAGGGAATACTTAAACCTCCTGAGTCGACCATAGATCGAGTCTTGTTCCAGTAACCCCCATACTTGTTTCGTACTACCACTTGTCCTTGCAGCAGGTAGGGTACGGTTCAGTAAGTTGTCAACCCCTTTCTAGCACACACCGTATAGAGAGGCCATGGTGGAAGATACTGACTTCAGCCGGTAGGCAGACCACCTGGTCCGGGGGCATGGGTGTTTCTGGTTGGGACCGAGAGGGGGGCACCCCTTAGTAGCACGCGGTATAAATTTGATCCCATGCTAATCGAGGTTGTAGCCTCCCCACTTAGAGTTTTGCTTGACAGGTGTCATGGGTGATTCCAGACACCGGTAAGTTAAGCTGGTGTGTGCGAGTCAGGTGTGTTTTCAATTAAAAGACCGTAGACGGAATTAGTCCCGATGGACTAAAGGAACTGCTTTCGTGGGTGAAGAGTACACCTCTCCGAGATTAAATCTATTCAATAGCTGTGTCCATGGTTAAGGACTACGATACAGGATGGGTCAAGTGTCGGTCTTAGTGTCGGTCTTCGGAGGAGAAACTACTAAACCAGAACATGGATCATAACTTGAGACTTATGATGATTGTGATTATTATTATTATGGACTAACCCATTATATTACTTGAATTATTGAGTATCCCTGGGAAGGTTCTACCTCCTGGATATTCATTGTGACTATTTACTTAACAAGCCCTTTATGTGGTGTCGCTCAGATGCTCGACTGTGGCATGCTTGTTATTTATTTACTTTATATGCCCTTTATGTGGTGTTGCACAGACGCCCGACTGTGGCATGTTTGTTACTTATTTCACCTATAAGCCCTTTATGTGGTGTCGCTGAGACACCCGACTGAGGCATGCTTTATATTATTGTCCTTTCGAGGCGTCGCTTCAGACACTCGATCGGTGCATTCTATGTTTATTCTCTGATTGCATATCCATGTTTTATATGAACAACCTGCCTACGTGCATCATGGATTTCATTTTATGACTGACGTTGTGATCATAGAATATTTTAGTGCATGATTATCATTTATGTTATACCCGTGTTCATAATGTTTGCGAGTACATTCAAAGTACTCACCGCTTGTCCTCGCTATTGTCTTGGCCAGATTTCTTGCATGGAAAGGAGCGCTATGCGATGACAGCCCCGGAACCTAAGCAATGGTGACAACAGCCTCGCGAAGATAGGAGTTATCCAGGTCAGCTGTTCCTGTGGGAAATGGAGTCCCATAGACGTTGATGATCCACAAACCGCTTCTGCCATCAACCACTAGAAACCATTTGTTGTACTCATAGGCCAGAATGGTCTTGTACTTCATATGATGTACTTTGCTTGGAATTTCTGTAACAAGTTGGTGCCTCATCAACTAACAGTAATCCTGGGGCTGGTGAGCACAAGGGCCATTTTTCTGGGAAATTAATATCCCGAAAAAACCGGTCCTGACAAACTTGGTATCAGAGCCAGGCTGACTGTCGGTGTCAAAACCGGCGGATCTCTGGTAGGGGGTCCCGAACTGTGCGTCTAGGTGGATGGTAACAGGAGACAAGGGACACGATGTTTTACCCAGGTTCGGGCCCTCTTGATGGAGGTAAAACCCTACATCCTGCTAGATTAATATTGATGATGTGTGTTACAAGAGTGGATCTACCACGAGATCAAGGAGGCTAAACCCTATAAGCTAGCCTATGGTATGATTGTTGTTCGTCCTATGGACTAAAACCCTCCGATTTATATAGACACCGGATAGGGTTAGGGTTACACAGAGTCGGTTACAATGGTAGGAGATCTACATATCCGTGACGCCAAGCTTGCCTTCCACGCCAAGGAAAGTCCCATCCGGACACGGGACGAAGTCTTCAATCTTGTATCTTCATAGTCTTGAGTCCGCCGATGATGATAGTTCGCTATCCGGACACCCCTTAGTCCGAACTCCTCATCGACCATTGGCTAATCCTATCTTAGCCGGTCGAAAAACCTAGGTTAACCAGCCCACTGACCTTAACCAACCTCGCCAAGCTTCTCGCCTAAGATAGTCACACACGGTGACCCGACACCTTTGGCGATTCGGTGCCCAACCTATCAGCCTAGCATGTCGATCACGCGCCAAATGACCGACATCTAAATTATCTCACATCGCAAGCGAAGGAAGACTCCGCCCCTTTTTCTATAAAAGGGCAAGCTAGCCTCAACACAGCACAACACAAACTCTTTCCCAAACCGAGCTATAATTCCAGGACCCATTGTTCACAATGAGACCACAACCACACCCCTTAGTCGGAACTCCTCAAGAGCCCTCGAACCAGGCTTCAATGACGATTTAGTCCGCGCGCATGTTGTCTTCGGCATTGCAAGGCGGGTTCTTCCTCCGAATAATTCATAGAAGATTGTGAACACCAGATAGTGTCCGCTCTGCAAAATAAATTCCACATACCACCGTAGAGAGAATAATATTACACAAGATCAATCTGCCGACGATTTTGTGGCATGACGCCGCACCACTACCAAGCCTTTATTCAAATTGTTTTATTGTTCCACCTCGGTAGCGTTTAGCTTAAGCGGTTTTCTTGGCACGCCTTGTCAAGCAGAGATCGTGTTCCCTTATTCCGGGATTCCTATCAATACAGACGTGGGTAACCCAACCACGCCATTGATTGCGGCGCTTGGGAGATAAGCGAGTTTTACCGGGCGGTGGGGACACATGTTTTGTCCGCCCATATAAGGGATAAGGATCCAACCCTTTACCTCGCCTTCTTCCTCCTTGGCTTATCCATCTCCGAACTCGAGCTCCAGCGCCTAAGTCCGCACTTCTCACCTCAACCTTCTCCAACTATGTCCGGAGCGGGAGGCAGTGGATGGCCTCCTCCGTCACGGAGGGGCAGATCCAGAAGCTGCGCAACGCCGGATATTTGTCCAAAGAACATCGCGCATCGGCTCCCCAACGAGGGAGAGCTCATTCCCAACCCCAGGCCCCATGAGAGGGTAGTATTTCTTCCCCATTTCCTCCGCGGACTGGGCTTCCCGCTTCATCCCTTTGTCCGGGGGCTCATGTTCTACTACGGCCTAGATTTCCATGATCTGGCCCCGAATTTCATCCTCAACATCTCGGCGTTTATCGTCGTGTGCGAGGCATTCCTCTGCATCCAGCCCCACTTCGGCTTGTGGCTCAAAACCTTTATTGTCAAGCCGAAGGTTGTGAAGGGCAGCCAAGCGGAGTGCGGAGGCGCCATGGTGGGCAGAATGTCCCACGTTACGTGGCTGGAGGGCACTTTCGTGGAAACCATCAAGGGGTGGCAATCGGGGTGGTTCTACATCACCGAGCCACGTGACCCTGATTGGGCAGCGGCCCCCGAATTCAGATCTGGCATTCCCACACGGCTCACCTCCTGGAAAGAGAGTGGCCGGATTTGGGGGGATTCGGAGGAGCTGACCGGACTCAAGCCCGTATCCGTAAGTGGTGGACAAGAAGCTCAAGCTTGTCAACGTAATCAGGTCATGCTCATCCGCGGATTCTCCGTGCAGCGACGGGCTTTAATATGTGGGAGTTTGATCCGCGCAGCACCGCACCTGGCGGGCTCTTCGATACTACGTACGAAGATGTCTGGAAGGTGCTGTTCAAGGGCGCCGAAGCACCCGCATCCGCTACCGAAGATCGCGGATTCTGCTCGCAGCGTCCAGCTGACGAGGTAAGTGATTTCACCACTTGTTTTCCACCGTTTGGCTCTATGCGGGATCTAAACTCCCTTTACCTTTGACAGGATTGGCTGGCGAAGGCCGAACGGATTACCTGTCCGGCCCCATTGCCAGAGGACCCAGCAGATGCCCGCCTAACGAGGCTGCTGGCTCCGGCACCCCACGTGGTGCCGGAGAAGAAGGCCAAGAAGACGGCCACGGGGACTCGGAAGAGTTCCCGTTTTCAGGTGCTATCGTATGATGAATCCGAGGCCGACTCCTCCCACCAAGGTGAGGAGGAGAAGAAGAAAGCCTCTCCCCCAGCGGAGGGAGGGAAGAAAAGGAAGGCCTCCCCAACAAGGGAGGCCGAAGGGTCCAAGAAGGGAAAAGCTCCTCCTCCGGACTGCTCCGCCAACGCCAGTAACAACGACGAAGACTGGCATCCAAGGGCCAAGCCGCTGGCGAGATCGTAAGCATCCGGACTCCCGAATAACTTCAAGGTTTTTATTTTCGCCACATAATGTCTTTCTAATGCCGCATACAACCCTGCAGTCCGCCCAAGGATGATCTTCCCGTTTCATCGAGCGGGTCCTTGGGTGCGTCGGATATGGATTCCCTTCCGACTGCCTCCACCCCCCGTGCCACGAACGACGCCGAGGTGGGATCCCAGAAAAGGACCCACTAGGAGGAGGAGGCCCCGAAGGTGTCATAGGACACCCTCCCGGGCTGTGCACCGGACTCAGCCCCGGAGGCCACAGTGGCTCCGGAGTCCGGCGGGTGACCCCTTCGTAAGAAGGGCAAGACCGAGAAGCCGGCAGCCTCCGTCCAACCGGAGGTGCCGGATAATTTGCTGGAGGCACTCAACAGCGCTTCCATCGGAGAGGAACACCGCGCTGTTATGAGTGCGGTGATTCAGAAGGTTCAGCTCGCCAAGAGCGGGCTGACCGAAGCCTGCAGTAGCCTTCTAACAGGCTTTGAGGTAAGAAATTTCAATATATGTAAAATGGTACCGCATAGACAGTAGCCCCTGATGCTCGGTTCGGTGTTCGGAAAGAAAAGCCGGACTGAGGATCTTTAGAAAGATAAACGCATGAGTCATATAAAGGATATGTCAATATGGGATTGCAGGCTGTGCTGCTGACCTCCGCTGCACTGTCTGCGGAGGTCAATACTTTGAAGGAAAACCTCGAGCGGTCCGAGAACAAGCTCGGCCATGCCAAGAAGCAGCTCGAGGAAAAAGAAGGTGAGTAATACCTTATAAAAATTGTACCTTACAGAAAAGGATTTGGTTGCAATAAAAAATGACAAGGATAACGTGGGTGTTGTAGGGGCCACTAACGAGGTGGAAACCCTGAAGGAGGCGGTGGCTGCGGCCGAACGCAATGCGGTCGCGGAGCGGACCGAGCAAGTGAAGCAGGAGGTGCGGGTGGCGGAGGTACAGCAAGAGCTCTAGGATCTCGTGAAAAAACATGAGAGCTTGGAGCGTGACTCGAAGACCCGAGAGTCCGAGCTTGCAACGGCTCTTGAGAGTGCCAAAGCCGCTAAGGCCGAAGCCTATAGGGC
This sequence comes from Aegilops longissima, assembly GCA_021605205.1. Lineage (NCBI taxonomy): Eukaryota > Viridiplantae > Streptophyta > Magnoliopsida > Poales > Poaceae > Aegilops > Aegilops longissima. The sequence goes on from CM038677.1 coordinate 807,515,423, forward strand.
CCTCCAGGAGATTGAGGCAGTGAAGAAAATAGCAGCGGGTAAGGCATTTTTCATGCAGAGTAAGCATGTGAGTGTTAATTACTGTTGCTTACCCGAATTGAGCTCTGTATGCGTTCGCAGATCTTCCTTGCAGCGTGTCCGATGCTGCCGCATTCTACCGGGCCGAGGAGGGAGCTCGATGGAGAAGGTCTTCGGTCTCAAGATATCGAGGCGGACATCCAGTGCCCTTAGCGACCAGTGAAGCAGTTGGTCGAGCTCCACAAGGCGGCCGAACAGGCCATGAAGGGCCTCATAGTTCGGCTGTGGCCTAAGGAGGCCATGCCCAGGAGCTACTTCGGCTGGTGCGGCGGCTGATGGATGCGTGCCCGTGGGTTGAAGTGATCAAGCATTCCGCTTGTATTGAGGGTGCCTGTCGGGCCTTGCCCGCGCAAAGGTGCACTGGGCAAGATGGATGCCTGTAAGCTTGTGACGGACCCGCCACTAGAGGGCAAGGAGCATCGCACGCCGAGATGTATTATAAGAGTGTGTGAAGGGCGCCGTACTATTGCGGGTGAGTGCTCCAAAGATGTAATATTTGAGTAGACTAGCATTTTGTTATCCCTGCGCTGAAAACTTAGTTCATAAGCGCTAAGCAACGCTTGTTAATTTAAAATATTACCTTCATGCGGCTGTTTATCAAATCGAGAGATGGCAAGTCGTCGGCTTCAGCCCCATGCCACGAAAGTGCTGGAGTGTTGGGATAAACTTGAGCGTTCTTGTTCCCATTTTGGGTCCATCTAGGAGGCGCCAACACAGCGTAACAAGGCAACCGGACTTATAATGCTTGAACACTCTCACTTAGCCATAGAATTCTATAATTTTAAATTTCGTGAAGCCCCTAGTCTTCGAAGGTCAATTTGGGCGCTATCCACGCCTTGGCCGGACAGTATCCGCTCCTCGCTCTAAGCGGCATAAGTCTTTAAGGACTCGCAAAAACCTCTCGAACAGCGATCGGTCTCTCGCCTCATCATGACGGTCCGTTTTAGCTTTCCATCGAGGCGTTAACCCAGCTGAGCTGGGCGGAATCGCAGTGGTTCTCCGGTGCTACCTTAGCCGATATAACGGAACGTAAGGTACCAAAACACGAGAGCCGGGCAAACCCAACTATTGACCCAAGACATGATTCGGAGCCGATGCATATAGTGCTATAAGTTCGGGGTGCCGCACTTGTGAAAGTGTTTGGACTCATCACACCATAACGCGGGAAACATAAGCCCCTGGTGTATATTAGCCGTACCAAAGTGTACGGATGCAACATGTCGTGAATGAACATATGTATGAAAAAGAAATGCAATTATAAGAAAAAAGGTGCTGCATTGTTTTATTCAATAAGTGCTGCTACGAATGCAGAACGATACAAATAGTGCGATAAGCAAGGTAGGAGACTGTTAAACATGTCCCCCTCCAGGGGTAGGCTGCAGATTGGTGTATGAAAATGCTCGTAATGGAGACCACCTGTATATTCGTTGTAGCCTTTATCCTTCCCTGCCTGTTGCATCGTGAGTTCGGTAGGTCTGCTGCCGGACAGGGCTTCTGACAAACGGAGTCCTGTGGGTAAAAAGTAAAAGGTAAAAAAAGAAAAGAAAAAGGAACGACACACGTGAGAGCCCCTGGTGTGGTTGAGCCGCAGTATGGGTTTATCGTGGTCGTGCCCCTCTCCCTATGCCCATGGTATCTTCAGAGCGTAATGGTGTACGCGAAGGACCTGCTTTGACGTTTCACAGGGGCTGGGGTTGGGGCCGCATTGCTACGCGTGCTCTGAACGTGCCAGGTGGTCTTGTTGTAAGTTACTCCGGGCGCGCTTAGCTGTGTCCGCCGCTTAACGGCCGGACTCGAGAATTGCCTTAAGAGGCTGCATTGCACTTCGCCGCGAGAGCGCAGTATGTTCCTCCGTGCGGAGAGAACGTTCAGTGTTTCCGTTGACCGTAATGACTCCTCGAGAGCCTGGCATCTTGAGCTTGAGGTATGCGTAGTGCGGCACCACGTTGAACTTTGCAAACGCGGTACGTGCGAGCAAGGCATGATAGCCGCTGCGGAACGGGACTATGTCGAAGATTAACTCCTTGCTTCGAAGTTATCCGGGATCCAAGACCACTTCCAGTGTAATTGAGCCTGTATAATTGGCTTCGCACTGGTATGACGCCTTTAAAGGTCGTTTTGGTAGGTTTAATCCTTGAGTGGTCTATGCCCATTTTGCGACCGTATCCGGTAAAGCAGGTTCAGGATGCTGCCGCCGTCCATCGGGACTCGGTTAGGTGAAATCCATCGACGATTGGGTCTAAGACCGGTCTGGGCGAATCCGCCGTGGCAGATCTTTGGTGGGGTGGTCCTTCGGTCAAAAGTGATCGGGCGGGAGGACCATGGATTGAACTTCGGGCAACTAGCTCCATCGCGAGACATCCCCGAGTGCACGCTCCGCTCCCTTTTGGGTATGTGCGTTGCATATATCATGTTCACCGTCCGCACTGTGGGGAAACCTTCATCCTCTATTGTTCGGCGGTTGGGTCTCGTCCTCGCCATCGCTATGCAGCCCCTTGTCATTGTTTTGGCAATTAACTTGCCTGCCTGTTGAATACCCAACAGTCCCTGTTGGTGTGGTTAGCTGGCTTTTGGGGTGCCGTGTATCCGCACAAGCGGTCGAGTATTCGGTCCAAATTGGACGGACCCGAGTAGTTCGCTTGAATGGCTTTTTCCGCTGACCGGTTTAGAGCCTTTGAATCCGGCATTGACTGCCGTATCCTCAATATTGTCGCCGTTACGCGGCGTTTGTTTTGTTACGACGCGGCCTGCCATTTCGGTCCTTGAAGTCCGGACTGCCGAATTTTTGCCGAGGTTGTTGCTGCGTGCTAGCTAGCTGTCCTCACCCGCAAGCGGGTCATGAGTGATGTGAGGGCTGCCATGGATTTGGCTTTTCCTGTCCTAGGTGCCGGGCAAGCCACTCGTCGCATGGTGTTATGCTTGAAGGCGCGAGGGCCTCCGCATCCGGACGGTCGACGATTTGGTTTTTCTTGGTTAAGAACCGTGTCCGAATTGTCCGCCGATTAAATCGCTGCTGAATTATGTGGCTTAGGTCATCAGCGTCGGTGGTCGCACATAAGTGCCCCGGAAGTTATCGAGGAATGTGGCTTCGGGTCCTCCCAGCTCCCAATTGACTCTGCTGGCAAGCTGTTGAGCCAATGCCGGGCTGGTCCTTTAAGCTTGAGGGGAGGTATTTGATGGCGTGAAGATCGTCACGCGGGCCATGTGGATGTGAAGGAGATAGTCTTGATCCAAACCGCGGGTCTGTTGTGCCATCATAGGATTCAATATTGACGGGTTTAAACCCTTCGGGATTTGATGATCCATTACTTAAATGCGTGAAGCGTAGTGGGTGTGTGGCGCCTCAGATCGGGCAATATCACGACGGAGCTCAAAAGAGCTTGGTCTGTTTTGTTCGGTCCGGCCGGACTTACTGTGTCCGGCACGACGGTTGTCGTCACATACCGTGGGGCGCCCACGCGATCCATAGATTGATCTTGATTGTCTTGCCTTGTCCTCCAATATATCTCGCAGGTCCGGAGCGTTCCCCTTCGGCCGTGTGCTTTTTGAGCGATGCCGGGGTACGGTTCTAGTGAAGGGCCTAGAGGCCTCTCTGTCGCGACCACGGGGTGGCCGGTCAGCCGTATTGTCTCCTGGTGATGCGGGTTTGTAAGCCTCCTCCTCTAATCGGGGGAGCAGCTTGCGTTTAGGGTAGCTTTTGGAGGGGCGTTCGAGCTCATGCTCTTCAGCCGCGAGGACTTCAGTCCATCTGTCGGCTAGCAGATCCTGATCAGCTCTAAGCTGTTGCTGCTTTTTCTTGAGGCTGTTCGCCGTGGCCATAAGCCTGCGTCTAAAACGCTCTTGTTCGACGGGATTCTCGGGCACGACGAATTCGTCGTCGTCGAGGCTTGCTTCGTCTCCGGAGGGAGGCATATAATCCTCTACCTCTTCTTCTGCCGCTCTCTCGTGAGGGCTGGCGTCTCCATCTTCCTGCGCTGGATCTTGCTGGAGTGGATTGTCTTCGGCATTGTCCGGTGTATTGTTGTCTCCGGTGCCGGAGTTTTCATTCTTGCTGTGGCGGGATTTAGAGCGGCGCCACTGACATCGGCGCTTCGGTTGCTTCTTGGAGGAGTCATCCTCCGTTGTTCCATCGCCGTTCCCATCTTTTGGGATGTCCACCATGTATATGTCGTGACGAGGTGGCCTTCCGATTGCCTCGTAGGCGCTGGGTCTTGGTCGTCTTCGGCATCGTCGTCCATACCGTCGATGTCTTCGGAGTTGTAGTCTAGCATGTCGGTTAGATCGTCGACAACGGCTACCAAGTGGGTGGTGGGTGGGCGTTGAATTTCTTCGTCGTCCGCATCCCAATCTTCCTGACCGTAGTCCGGCCAGGGCTCTCCGGATAAAGAGAGAGACTTTAGTGAATTCAGGATGTCGCCAAAAGGCGAGTGCTGAAAGATGTCCGCGGCCGTGAACTCCATAACGGGCGCCCAATCGGATTCGATCGGCAAGGGCGCGGAGGGTTCGGAGTCCGGATAGGAGTCCGGCACCCTGGAGTCGGAGTCTTCGCAAAGGACAGGGATGGAGTTCGGCTCGATCGCCGTAGAGATTGTAGCCCCCGAGGCGGTGTCCAACCACTCGTCCTCGGTCGGGAATCCGCCCGGATTAAAGGTCGAGCGGATCTTCGTGCGGCCTCCGGCTTTGTTTGGCTGCAGAGCTAGATCATGCCCATCGAGACGAAGCAGCACGTTATTGCGGCTCGAATCCGTCGAAGATCAAGTCTCCGCGGATATCGGCCGTATAGTTTAAACTTCCAAATCTGACCTGACGGCCAGGGGCGTAGCTTTCGATCTGCTCCAGATGGCCAAGCGAATTGGCCCGTAGTGCAAAGCCGCCGAACGCAAAGATCTGACCGGGGAGAAAAGTCTCATCCTGGACCGCGTCGTTGTTGATGATCGAAGGAGCCATCAGGCCTATCGGTGACGACACAGAGGAACTCTCAATGAAAGCACCAATGTCGGTGTCAAAAGCGGCGGATCTCGTGTAGGGGGTCCCGAACTGTGCGTCTAGGCGGATGGTAACAGGAGACAAGGGACACGATGTTTTACCCAGGTTCGGGCCCTCTTGATGGAGGTAAAACCCTACGTCCTGCTAGATTAATATTGATGATGTGTGTTACAAGAGTGGATCTACCACGAGATCAAGGAGGCTAAACCCTAGAAGCTAGCCTATGGTATGATTGTTGTTCGCCCCACGGACTAAAACCCTCCGGTTTATATAGACACCGGATAGGGTTAGGGTTACAGTAGTCGGTTTCAATGGTAGGAGATCTACATATCCGTATCGCCAAGCTTGCCTTCCACGCCAAGGAAAGTCCCATTCGGACACGGGACGAAGTCTTCAATCTTGTATCTTCATAGTCTTGGAGTCCGGCCGATGATGATAGTTCGGCTATCCGCACCCCTTAGTCCGGAACTCCCTCACTGACCATTGGCTAATCCTATCTTAGCCAGGTCGAAAAACCTAGGTTAACCAGCCCACCAGACCTTAACCGAACCTCGGCCAAGCTTCTCGCCTAAGATAGTCACACAGTGACCCCGACACCTTTGGCAGTCGGTGCCCAACCTATCAGCCTAGCATGTCGATCACGCGCCAGTGACCGACATCTAAATTATCTCATTCGCAAGCATGCGAAGGAAGACTCCGTCCCCTTTTTCTATAAAAGGGCACGCTAGCCTCAACACAGCACAACACAAACTCTTTCCCAAACCGAGCTATAATGCCAGGACCCATTGTTCACAATGAGACCACAACCACCAACCTTGGAGGTTTTGTGACCGTGCTAGCAAACCTCACCCGCCGTGCCTTTGCATTAGAAGAACCCCAAGAATATGTGGTGTACCAAGGACCCATGAGCGGTGAGAGCCGTCAATTCCGGGCCACCGTGCACGTCTATGGTAGGGGTCTATCGCCCGAACGCCCCTACAGGTTCACTGGAAGGACAACTTCCTTTGAGCCACAAGCCATCCAACTAGCTGCTTGAGAGGCTGTAGTTCAACTCCGGCACTTGTCGCCCAGAGTTAACTGTCGCTCGTTCTACTACTACACCAGCCATGACGGGTATGGTAGGCCACCCCAGGTCGCCAACAGAGATCACGAGAGGGATCCTGCATTGTTGCATCTGGTGCGCTATGTAAGTGCACTAGAGGATCTATTTTTACCATCTTTTTGATCTTCAAGATTCATCCTACTTGCCAAAATTGGTTTCTGCCCATACAATGTTAGATCTATTCTGTCTGCATCTCATACTGCCTAGTATATTCACTTAAGCTTCACAACTAGTTAGATTCCTCACTTGTACTTATTCACGGATTCGTACAAATCTGGAACCAACTCTCAGCGTATAAGTGAATGTCTTTGCATCATGAGGTCAATGTCTTCAAACTGATTTATCTTCAAAATCTTCTGAGAATGCATATGACCTCTTCCCCTTCCCTCGCATCTCTAATGCTGTCACAGGTACATGTCCATGGGAGAATCCCTTGGTTCTCGTAGTCTGCATTCGTTTGCAGAATTCTTACAGCATCAAACTAACTCTCCCGAAGCCAGTTCCTGTTTTTCCAGCAAACGCAAGCCTTTGAAGCCTTTGAACGTATTGAAGCCATTCAGTTTGAAGTTCATGGCTGCAGATAAATCAGTCAGGAAGGGCGGCAGACAGCGTCGTGGGGGAACCTCAAAAGATCTGCCTGATGACCTCGCAGAGCTTTACAAGACAGATCCCGAAGAGAATTACAATCAGCGCAAGACGTGAATCCAATGAATTCGTCGATATTGGGTTGAACAATGGTTCAAGTACAATTTCGTGACCCAGGAATATGCCGAGAAGAATGCTATCAGAAGCCCTTGGGATGATATTCTTTTTCGAGGCCTTCCACCCAAGAACAAGGCTGAAGCTGTTGCACAAGGTTTCTATCCTTGTATGGTCCGTGGACCTCAGCCTGAAAATGCCGACCCAACGTCATTGCTCTGGTGTCGTGACGATAATCTCTTCAAGCGCAACTTCCAGCACGCAAAGGCTTCGGCCAAGGAAAACAAGAAGTCATTGGGATTAGACTTCAACCCTGGTCTCTCTGCTCCCCGTGCTGACGGCTCACGTGATGCTGAACCCAATGTCATCGGTCCGTTTTCAAACCTTGATGGCCTCATCACTTACATCTTGGTCCAAGGTGCCAAAGTGGATCACTCTGATGACAATGCTGACTCTGATGAAGCCCCTGCTCCTACTCTTGCTCCAAAGCCGCAGAAGCAAAAGAAAGTCAAGGCTTCAAAGTCAGCTGCTCCTCCAAAAGCTTCACGTGTGAAGCCACTGGCTACTGCACCTCCTGAAGCCAGTGTGCAATCTGAAGATCAATCTCGTATCTCCAAGAAGACGAAGAAGAAAAAGAAAATTGTCAAGAATACTGAACTGACATTGACTCCTACTGCCATTCTGCGTGAAGAGCACATTGATCTGTCCAGTGATGAAGATCTTGCAGATGATGCCCTTGAGCAACTTATCAAGAGCAAGGAAGAAGCAGAAATCTTAAACAATTTGCCTCTCTTTGATGTGGCAATCATCCATCACTTCATTGATGAGTGGTTTGACACCCCAAACATCAGCTTTGAAGATCTACAACTTCCTATTGGCCTCAGCGTCTCCTTCAATGGAGCCATTGCTTCTGAGCTAGCTCTTGCTCAGCGCATCGTTGAACTGAAGAACAAAATCGACTATGAAAAAGCTCAGTTCAAGAAGCATATGGCTGCACTCAGCATGCAAGATGTCAAAAACTTCAAGGTCATGCTGCACGAGCTCAAAGAAGCCTTTCTTAAGAAGCGTGAAGAAGCCAGAGGCTCTCGTGAGCGCATGAAGAGTCTGGTTGACAAGTGTGTGCTAGCCTACAATGAGGCTGAGAAGCGCAAGGCTCTTGGCCGTCCTGGCATTGACCCCAGAATGGCTGCAAAGAGAAAGAAGTCTTCAACTGACCAAGATGCACCTTCAAGGCAGGAAGAACCCCGGTCTTCCCAAGCAGCATGACTGGCTCGAAGCCAAAGGTCCGGTCACACTACAAGAAATATGTCAACTAGTGACCTTTTGTCAGTGACCCTGGAAGAATTGGTCAGAGATCTATGACCATTTCAGACCAATTGGTCAAAAGCTGTTCGAGGGGCTCCAAACCCTAAACCATTGTGACCATTTTGGTCAGAAAGGTCGTAATTTCCTTACACGAAAAGGTCACAAAGCAAACAGTGCTAGTCCGCTGACTTATTTCTAGTTGTTAATGACCAATATAGATGGTCATAGCCTTGTAGATTGTGGTGGGTTGTGATGACTAGGCGCCATCTCATCGCTTTTGCCTATGTGTCATGTCCATGTGGCGGTTTTTGCCCTAGGTTGTGAAGCAACCTATATTTCTGTTATTCCCAAAATTCCATAAAAATCTCATAAATTCTTTGGGTCATATCTTCGTCAAATATGTAAAAACCTTCCTTGCCTAGTTCAAAATAATTCAAAATATACATTTTCCTATTCGATCAGAGCAGCACTTTGTGAAGGAAGTACCACTTTGGCATGTCCAAATGGTATCCATTTTCTCTGATGCTTTCCTATGCCCAAATAACCATCCTCCACCAAATGCCAGCTCAATCCATTCATTATTTTGAGCCCAGCTTCAACATTCAGTATTTATGTCCAGTGTGGTAGTTTGTAAAGCAAGTATCACCTAGGCTCCTCCTTTTGAGGTGAAAATTTGTGAAGACGGTCTTCTTAGTAACTCGATCATCCTCACCAAAAATCACGCCCATTAGCTATGTGCATTTCCGCACTGCAAATCAAACACTTGGCTGCTAATTCATGTTTGAGCATCGATCGGTCTCCTCGTGAGAATCTTATGTTGTGATTTTCTTCCTAGCACCTACCGGGAGTGCCCAACCCACTAGACATGCCTAGGCCGCCTGAACACATGGCAACACCACGGTCACGCGGTGACCACGTGGGCATGCGAGCCTGGCAGCTCTAGAGTTGGGGCCCTCACCACCGTCAAACCTCAATGTCTCGCCATCAAACCATGTATTTCTGATTAAATATATACTTATTTACCTAGAAATGATTTTTGGAAAAAAATAAAGAGCAAACTATGAGGCAGCTGCAGTTCAAATTTGACCTGCGTTTCGGTGAATCGGCGACAATTTGTGTTTTTCACGAGGTGGATCAAAACTTTTTCACCCAACCATTTTGTCAATTCTGCATTATATATGGCCTAGTATTTTATAAAATTGATTTGGTCCATTTCTGCAAAAATTATTTGGTAGTTCCTTCACAAAAAAACCTCCTTTTGGGCACTCGGAAAATGAAAAATGAAATTTCCGTGCAAAGAAAATGAAAACTTCCTTAGGCAACATTGTTTGGAATTCCAATATGTACCCTTGTGCACAATATGAGATCATTTGAATAAACTATGCCATGCATGTGGCCATAAGATTGATCATTTGGCTTGAAAGCCATGAATCTTCACGCTTGATAACTCATTTCTGAGAACACTTTTTTAAAATAATTACCGTATTACAAGTTTATTATTTTTCATGGAAACTTGGTCACATATAATGACACAATGCGAAGGTTTTCCAATTTTTTGATTTTTTTTTGAATTTTTTATGCCCGTTTCAAAATGCGGTCAAAACGGCGGGCTTGACCGTTCCTAGCTAGTGGTTGAATCTTCGAATTTTTTTGGTGTTTCTCTGATTAAATAGATACTTATGTACCTAGAAATGATTTTTGGAAAAAATAAAGAGCAAGCTATGAGGCAGCTGCAGGTCAAATTTGACCCGCTTCCAGCTGAATCGGCATGAATTTGTCTTTTTCACCAGAGGTGGATCAAAACTTTTAACACCCAACCATTTGGTCAATTGTGAATCAAATATGTCCTAGTATTTTATAAAAATGATTTGGTCCAATTTTGCAACAAATATATGGTAGGTCCTTCACAAAAAAAACTCATTTCGGGCACTCGGAAAATGGAAAATGAATTTTCCGTGCAAAGAAAATAAAAACTCCGTAAGCAATATTGTTTGGAATTCCAAGATGCACCCTTGTGCACAATATGAGATCATTTGAACAAACTATGCCATGAACGTGGCCATAAGATTGATCATTTGGCTTGAAAACCCTGAATCTTCACGCGTGATAGCTCGTTTCTGAGAACACTTTTTTTAAAATAATTGCTGTATTACAAGTTTATTATTTTTCCTGGAAACTTGGTCACATATAATGACACAATGCGAAGGTTTTCCAATTTTTTGATTTTTTTTGATTTTTTTATGCCCGTTTCAAAATGCGTTCGAAACGGCGGGCTTGACCGTTCCTAGCCAGTGGTTGAATCTTGGATTTTTTTGGGTGTTTCTATGATTAAATAGATACTTATGTACCTAGAAATGATTTTTGGAAAAAAATAAAGAGCAAGCTATGAGGCAGCTGCAGTTCAAATTTGACTCGCTTCCAACTAACTCGGCGGAAATTTGTCTTTTTCACCAAAGGTGGATCAAAACTTTTTACACCCAACCATTTGGTCAATTGTATATTAAACATGGCCTAGTATTTTATAAATTTGATTTGTTCCATTTTTGCAACAATTATTTGATAGTTCCTTCACAAAAAAACCTCATTTTGGGCACTCGGAAAATGATTAAAAATAGCTAGAAAGATCAGAAATGCATACAAATTGGTCCTTATCCATAAAATGTGGTCTAACTCTAGTGAAAATTTGTGTGGTGCTCTTTTGAAAAATATTTTTGATAGCTTCTTCACAAAATCCCTCTATCTTTAGTACTTGAAAACTATTTTAAACCATTGACTTTCCGAACCAATCAGAACACTTCCCACGGATTGATGACATGGCGTCCATCCATCCATCCATCCATCTCTGCATCCCACATCGATCTACAGAAAAAAGAAAAAAAGAAAACAAAAAGAGATACCCCCACCCGCAAGCCCAAACCCTAGCTCAGATCGATCCCCCCGTCGCACCCTTCCTCCCATCTCCGCGCCGCCGCCGCTCCCCTCCCGGTCCTCCTCACTCACCGCCCTGACCTCACCGCCCCCACCCGCTCCACAGCTCCGCAGCTCAAGCTGGGCGCCCCCACATCGCCGGATCCGCACCTCCTCACCCACCACAAGGCCGGATCCGCGCGCCTTCCCCCGTCGATCCGCGTCGCCCTCGCTGCTCCGACCATCCACAGCTCGAGCCCGACCGACGCGGCTCGGCTCAGCAGTCGGCGTCATCTCGTCTCCTCCTCCCCACTCAACCGCCGCCTCGACCCGACCCCGATCGGATCCGCCAGATCCGTGCCGACGGCCATGGAGAACTGATCTCGCTTCGTCAATAAGCTGCAGCGCTTTGCCACGGCGCGGCGACCACGGCGAGGAGAGCGCCCTCCCACCCTACGGGACTCGCTGCCGTCCATTGCCATCGCCGGAGGCCGGTGTGTGCCCGTCCGTTTTCTCCCTCCGCCGGATCTGGCGCCCACTGTGTTCGCTGGATCTCGCAACCTGCCACCCAGCTTGGATGCCGGTTTGGCCGCCGTTTGGCATGATGTGACGGTGTAGCTATGCTTGGATCTGCGGTTGTTGTAGGGGTTGGCAGCTAGATGTGGGCCATTGTTGCTTGTTTGAATCTTTCGCTATATAGTTTGGTTGCACGAAGTTGCCTACATGACCAGATAATTGTGTAGTGCTAGGAAGCTAGGTACTACTAGGTACTACTACCACCTGGGATCAACTAGGGGGCATGTTGTTTCGCGTAATGAGGATCCTCCTAGTTTCAAGCAAGCAGTTCTGATTGGCGTCCTGTTTTGTTTTTCTAACGCGTTGATTTGTTTTGTTTGGTTTGATTCTGCAGGCATTGTCACCCATCGCCCGCTAGTTCTGCAACTCCATAGGATTGATGGAGACAAGGAGTATGCAGAGTTCATGCATGTCCCCAGGAAGAGATTCACCGATTTCGCTAATTCCTCTATTCTTTGTCTTATTTCCAAGTGCTATGCTGATGATGATATTAAGATTGATGCATGATTGAGGGGCTCTCGTGATAATAGTGAACCATATTAGTATATATGGAATGTAATTTGAGTTCGTGAGGCTCATAAAAAATTCCAATATGATGTCAGAACCCACTGTTATTCAAACTGTTGCTCTAAGTCGTAGTTTGTTATTTCCTGAAACATAACTGAAGCATTGCAATTGTTGGCAAAATTCTCTGTCAGGTGCTTCTTTTAATATCTTTAAATTTGTCTGTTAGAGATAGTAGTACTGATTGTACCCGTTAAACAAGCATCTATTCTTCCTGGAATGTTTGTCTACCAGCTAGTATGATGGCATATTAACATCTTTCTCAGGGTGCTAGAGTCACATACTCTTGGGTTCCATGTTAAAACAAACTAATGGCTATATATCTTAGTAATATTAAACAAAGCTATATGGCTTATCTTTCGCTGCTACCGCCCATCTCTCTCACCATCATATCAGGCAGGCAGGCGGGCAGCCTACAGACTCATCTCTTTGCACTACTGTTCTAGACAGCGTGCGGCATGCAGCAAGCATTTCGTTTCCCTGTCTAATTTTGGGAATTTTAGGCCTACCACTCTTCTACACTTAACCCATCCATTTATATAAATAGGCATATTAATTGGCATGTGCATTTGGCAGATATAGTAGTGTTTGTACTAACAGATTGAGCACAAACATTATTTGTTAAGAGGGCCCTGCAGTTATATTTTGGCTGCCTTTTGCTCCTTCATTTTTGTGTGTTTGAAAATCAATACAGATGACATGCTTTACTTCTTTTACGTGCAGTGATTGCTAAAAATGACAGGGATGAGATCCACCGCCAAGAATGATGCATAGCTTAACTGCTGTCATAGTCGATTTCCAACAGGGAATACCTTTCTAGACTCCAACCTTCACAGTTCTCGTTGATTCATCTTGCTAGCAACTGAGTAGCTTTTTTGCATACTTCTGTCAACAACTCAATGCCACCAAATGTTTTTTTGCCATTCTTCTCTGTTATGCAACATATGTTATACATCATACAGTGACGAGCTCCGCATACACCAACCATTGTACAAACATATCATTATTGGTAGGAAATTTTTGAACCTGCAGTATGTCACCTTGTTTTCTAGATGGGCAATAGACGACGTCGTACTGTACTATAATAGTGTCTTATTGGGTGTTTTGCTTTGTACAATGCTTGCACTGGAAATGTTGAATGATTGAGCCAATAGACGCCGTCGTACTGTACTGTAATAGTGTCTTATTGGGTTTTAATTTGTTTTGCTTTGTACAATGTTTGCACTGGAAATGTTGAACGATCGAGCCTCCTGTACTCTATTCTGTCGTATGATTACAATTGCATTAGTATTGTTTGATCTGTTAATTTTAGACTACATGTTAGATCGGCTTGATTTTGAGATGCAGCGAGACTTGATGTTTCTGAATTTCACGTTCTTACATTTCTGAATTTCACGTTCTTACACCTGTGGGTTGTCTGGTACCTGGGCATCAGATAGAACTGCTGTTAAGCTTCAAGGCTACAGAATGAAATTTCTTTGTGACCAAGTTCGTTAAAAATACTCTGATTTTGTTCTGTTAATTGATAAAACTATAGCACATGAAGCTGCTAATTTGGATATTGATCTGTCAATGTTTGATTTTCTTCTGCAGGAGGAAGGATTTCTAGTACCAAAGAATGCAAGCAACACGCAACAGTTCCAGGATCATCGTAACATTTTTGATGCAATGGATGTACAACTTTCAACACCAACCAGGGGAAAGAGATCAGCTGGATCAATGATAGCTGCCAGTCTTGATAAACCAGGTATGTTTTGTTTGTCATCCCAAGCACGAGTTCTTGTTTCATATCTGTCAATGTTCTTGTTTCAGTTCTAAATATAAATGCAAATAGCTTGTGAATGTCAATCTCATGTATCAGGGTCCTGTTCTTGTAAACCTTATGTAAAGCTAAAATTCTTGCTGTGCAGGGTGACTAGTGATGCAACACACCAAGCAGTAGCAGGCAACCAAGCAGCAGCAGGGCGAGGGGCTCTCTTGAACGTCGCCGCTGCCACTCATTGCTACTGTCACTGATTGCTGATGGATGATCGCTGTTAGTTTAGCTCGGTCGCTGTTTGTTTAGCTCCTTGGTAGTCCCTACTGCTGCTGGTAGAAATAGAAATAGTACCACGATGTTTGGTCATGTAGTCCTACTATTCGTTTAGCTCCTATTCAGGCTGCCCTTTGTTCCTTCATTTCTATGTTAATTTAGTCTGTTGAATGTATGTTGATATGGCCGTTCATTTAGTCTATCATGTATTATCTACTTTGTGGCTGTGGCTGTTGAAAGAAATAAAATGGTTTGTATACATGCGTACATGCTGATATGTCAAGCTGGAATAGCTGCCCTTGTGATGTCAAGCTTCTTAATGTATGTTGTGGAGGCCCAAAATAAATTGGATTGTAAAAGGGTTGAGGCCCTAAAAAAGAAATGAATTATAGAAGGCCACGTCCTAGAAAATAAAATGGGCCAGGCCCATGTAGCTAGCAAAAATTAACAAGAAAAAAATACATTAAAAAGGCCGAATTGTTGGGCTAGGCCCATGTAGAAAACTGAATTGGAACGGGCTGAATCTTATGCCACATCAGCTTGCCACGCTGGATGCCTACATGGCCTGGGGAGGTTGCTAGTGACCAAAACGCCACAGTAGGAATATTTTGGTCATAAACGTCTACGACCTTCTCACAGAGAAGGTCGCTATAGTCAATTAACGACCCCCAGCTTTTGACCTTATATTTTTGGTCACAAAAAGGTCACAAATGAAACACAATGACCTTTCAGTGACCAATAGTGGAGGTCACTAGTTGACATATTTCTTGTAGTGTCAACCGCTTCTGAACAGAAGAAGAAGAGGGCTGCCGAGGCTGAAGCCAGAAAAAGGAAACTTCCTGAAGCCTCTGATGCTGCTCCCTCCAAGAAGAAGCTTAAGACCAAGAAGAATCGGGCTGCTCCCACAGAGCCCTTGGTTGTTGAACCCATTTCAGTGGTTCGTCCTACGTCTACAACCCAAGAACTTCGCATGACCGTTCATGAGCCTGCTTCCACAGAGGCTCCTGAAGCTGACGAGATTCCAGCAGTTGATCCCATCACTGTTGAAGACATTGGTCACCATGACAATGTTGAAGATGATGAAGTTCTTCCTCAAATCAAGTACAATGTGGTATCATCGCCGTTAAATGCGAACAGCGAACTCATCGACATTGGTCGCCCTCGACGCCAATTGCTCAGATGCTTCATGGGCTGATCGCCGCAACAAGAAGACTCCCTAGTACTCCCCAACAACAAGTCACTCCCCAACAACAACAACAAGAAGAAGAGGAAGACTTTGAGGCCCAGACAACCCCATCTCCAAAGGCGTCGCCAAACATTTCATGAGCTTCGCAAAGGTCAAAGGCCTCAAGTACCTCTATCGGCGTTCGAGAAGGAGAAGTGCACCACCAACCTGTTGCCGTCAAGTGTTTTCGAAGCCACTCCAACTATGAATGTCTCCGAGTCTGAAGCCAAAGCTGCTGAAGACAATCCGGCTGCATCAGCCGAAGACACCCAAGAAGAAGAAGAACGTGTCCCTACACCCCATGTAATTGAAGAAATTATTCCTGATATCAACGTGCCAGTGCCCGACCCTCCAGCTCCTCAAGTGGAGGTTGAAAACATTGAGGCTGCCACCTCCAACACCAATGAAGCCAATGACGTGGTCATGGCTGAAGCAAATGTGGAGCCTGCACCAACAGCTCCCGAAGCAAATGAAGGAAATGTGCCTGAAGCCAATGAGGCAAATGCTCCCGAAGCATCTGCGGAGCAGCCTGAAGCCTCAGTTGTTGCCACTGCTCCAGTTCCGCCACCAAGGCCCTACACAATTGAGCAAGCATACAACTATGGTCAGCTAATCACAGTAAGACGGACTGTTCTGGTCCCTCCGCCTCATGCCTCTGGTCCTCAGTTTGAATATCACATTGCGCATAGGCCTCGGGTCCAAGCTTGAAGCCAAGGCGCCAAGGTTTCTGTGCGGTGCCACCTCTCTGAGTTCTTTCAATGCAAATGGCTTCAAAGCCCACAACACTTTCTTTGTGAGCAAGAACCCCTACACAAGGCCAAGGATATCATCTGACCGTTTCTGGAGCTATCAGCAACGAAGCTATTACTCATGCGTTATGTATGATCAAGGGCGCATTTTCCCTCATATGCGCCTCGACACTAAAGCCATTGCCGGACTGCCGTGCTTAGAAGAAGCACTTGATTGCTTTCGTGATGCAGGTCTGCTCGGCTTCGTTACAGACAAAGAACACTGGAATGAAGAACTTGTGCTTCAATTCTATGCTACCCTCCACATCCACGGCTACTACAGAGATACGAAGACATGGGTTCTCGAGTGGATGACAGGAAATGTTCATCATGAAGCCAAAGCTCATGACGTCATTGAGCTCACAGGCCTAACCACTCCCGGAGAGCTATTTGAACCTGGTTGTCAACTCCACCGCAATGCACTGGAGAGCATATTTCATAAGCGTAACCCGACATGAGTCGATCTTGAGCATGATGAAGCCATCGCCACATGACGCTGAATACCCTCGTAACTTCTTTGTTGATGACCTTGAGTATCGCCTCGTACAATATATCACATCATCAAAGCGAACTGTATGGCCTATCAAAGGGCACTCATCATCTGCAAAACTTGAAGGAGCAATGAAGACATTGGTCTTTTACATCCATAATGGCATCAGCTTCAATCGCAAGAATTCTTCATCCGACGATTGGCTGCGTCTGGATCTGATCTGTTTGGTCTGAATTTTTATGCTCCATGGGTCATCGCCTCATCAAGATGCACTCGCTATCAACTATCAGCCCTCCGCCGCAATCATCGATCTTTCTACGAGAGGTTGATATGTCGATTGAAGCCATATACCCGAGCCCGCCAAAACGCCACTTTGTCTTCAGAATGCAGATCACCATAGCTTCTCTCAACCCATGGAAGGCGTCCAAGCGGTATCTCGTGTCTATCCTCTGGCTGGGAACACACGTATGCCTCACCGTGCGCGGACTGAAGCCACTAAGAGCACAATTGGCCAAAGGCCTCGGAAGCGCTCTCGAGTCCTCACTGATCGAGAACTTCTTGTCGCACTGCATCATAAACAAGATAAGCATCACTCCTGGCACAAGCGACAAATGCAAAGCCTCTTGGTGGACGTCAATCGCATTCGAAACCTTGCCACCAAGAATGCTTTTGTCACTCACGAGACCTGTCGGCGATCATGGAAGATTTTGACCCTGCTCAGTGCTGAAGCAGTCTTCAAGATGATGGCTTTACTGAACGCTTCAAGTTTGACTCCACTCCTCCACGGAATGCAGTCCTACGACGAACTCCATCACTTGAAGACTCTGACTATTCTTCCTCCGCTGCAACTATCAATGCCAGAGTGATCGATGATGAAGCCGATGCTACTTCACCCCCTACTTACGCAGCGCGCCGACACCGCACCAAGCTCGCCTCGCACCGCCAACCAACAACGACAACCCTGCTGCATCATCTACCTCGAAGAGGACGAGTAGATGCTCTATGTCTTCAAACCTTTTGGTCCCATTGACAAAAGGGGAGAAGCATATGAGTTTGATAGTCTTCAAGCGGGTTCATAAGGGCGGTTGCATAATATTTTGCCTAGTTTTTAGAACTCTCGCTTTTGATACATTTGGTTCTTTGAGTTGTAACACTTAAACTCGATGGTTGCATAATATTTTGCCTAGTGTTTACAACTCTCTCTTTTGATACATTTGGTTCTTTGAGTTGTAACACTTAAACTCGATGGTCGTCTGCTACTTATTTTCTTTACTCTGGTGCGATGATAAATTCCGCATGTGCGACGATAAGTTCTGCACTTAGATCATTCTGCAGACGTCCATTTTTCATTATGCATGTCATTCTCTTAGCTATATCATTTCATGCATAATGAATTATCTTCATAAGTTGAAGAGGATCTCCACAAGTACAACCTGCCATGTGCATTTGCATTCCAAAAGCAAACTACTTATATGCACATCTTGTGGGGAGCCTTTGCCACTTATGAATACAATTCCTATCCTTTACAATTTCACATATTTTATTCCGTTGAAAACTTCAACCAGTTTGTCATCAATCACCAAAAGGGGAGATTGAAAGTGCATCTAGTGCCACCCCTAGTTGGTTTTGGAGTATTGACGACAAATGTGGTTGAGGACTAAGCGTTGTGAGAATTGCAGGATAACGCAGGTAGTGTCCCTCATTGATTCGGTTTACCTACCGGAGACGACCCCTAAAAATGTATGAAGACATTGACGACAATGGTGGCATGTGAAGATATTCACATTGAATACTATGACATGAGAAGACATTGAGTGAAGACTATGGAGCGCGAAGACTGTGTCGTTTTGTTGTTTCCTTTTCTTCTTTGTTGAGTCATAGGAACCACCGTACTGTTAAGTGGGGTCCAAGTGATCATAGTCAGAATGACTGAAGTGATGCTCAACCCAAATCCTATGTCTTCGAGCGAAGACAATGAGAGCAAAACTTATCCAGAGCTGGATGAGTTAGCTTTGCTTGTAGCCCAAGTAAAGTTACCGTGTGTGTTTGAAATCTGACTGTTGGAACACGTATCAGTTCCTTAGTGACCCAGGGTCATTTCAGACATATCAGGTCGGGTTGCCTAGTGGCTATAAATAGCCCACCCCCTACACCATAAATTGGTGGCTGCTCAGAGTTAGTGCACGGCTTTTGTCGTTTGAGAGCAACCCACCTAGAAGCCTTTAAGAGAGAGAAATCCTTGCGAGGACAAAGCCCAAACACCCAGAGCCAAAGAGTGTTAGGCATCACTGAAGTCTTTCTGTCTGTGTGACCTGAAGACTTATTACACTTGAGGCTGTGAATCCTCCGGCCGGTTAGGCGTCGCGTGCTCGAGCATCCAAGAGTCATTGTGGATTGCGGTGAGCGAAGTCTGTGAAGGTTCGAAGTCTACCTTGAAGACTTACCAGAGTGATTGGGCGAGGACTGTGTGTCCTTAGCTCGAGGGGAATAAGGTGAAGACGCGGTCTTGAGTTGAATCTCAGCCTGCCTAACAGATGTACAGTTGTCACAAGAATGGAACTGGTCCAACAAATCATGTGTCTTCAACAAGTGGTGGTTCTATCTTCTCCTCACCTTACTTAGAGTTTGTCTTCGTGAAGTCATTGCCTATTTGTCATACCTGTTTGACTTCATTGCTTGACTACTTTTGTTGATTGGCTTCTCACTATCTTCCATCTTGATCCTACTACCAAGCTGCTATCAGTCTTGTACTTTCACGTTATTGCATACTAGACTATGGTTTGCTTGTTGTAGTTTATCTTCCGCTGCATATCAATTAGGTCATTTCTATTGTTTGTCTTCAAAACATCCGTGTTTTGAAGACTTTCCTAAAAATCGCCTATTCACCCCCCCTCTAGTCGATAACTAGCACTTTCAGCCTGCCATATTCTTTATGCAGGGCAATTATTTATGACATATTATACCGCGGAGATGGAGGCATGCCAACATCTTTGGGCATAGGTGGTCGTCATTACTCAACGGACTCTTGCAGTGGCTTACAAGGCCGTGGCTGTCTCTCACGACCGCGCCGGCTTACAAGGCCGTGGCCGTCTCTCGCGACCGCGCCGGCTTGCAACGCCGTGGCCGTCTCTCGCGTCCGCACCGGCTTACAACAAGGACGATAACTTGCCCGTCCGCACCGGCTTACAACGCCATGGCCGGTTCATCTGTCTGTGCCGCCTCAAATGTTGCGGTCGTCTTTACCATCCGTCTCTCGTGGCATGGTCTACATAAAAAAACCGGGCCGCACCTGTCTGCATGAGCTGTTTATTGAGTATGAGCAAGTCACTGCTTGGGAAGCCCGGTTTTCTTCCAACAAATTGGAGGCAAATTATCATGTATTAGCAGCCGCCGTCTGCACTGGATGGCTCAATGGGCAGGCGCACAAGTCGCCGCCACTACAGTTTGGTTAAACTTCAAACAGCCAGTTGGAAGGAACCATTGGCCGAGTTGCTGACACGGCTCATACGGGATCATTTATAAACCCGCCGCAGTCACCTCAACCTTCTGTGGTTTCACATCGCGCTATCAACACCAATGATATACACCTTCTGCTATGGTCAAATATGGAGAATCTCAAGCCAACACCTCGAGTCTCTTGACACTTTTCGGGGCTACAATGGTATGACTTGGCAGAATTGGCCGGTTTCAATGCATTCAAGAACTCTGGGTCGTTGGAGGGAAAAATAACCCGGCCCCGTAGATTACTGCTCTATCGATGAAATTTTAAAGACCGTCAGAAAGATGTCCAGCTTAAAAAGAAGAATTCCGGATTAAAATCCGGTTCAAGGTAAATTTATCTCTTACAAAGCTTTGAAATTCTCAATATCCGGTTTAAGAATTTCCGGTTCAAAAATTTATCTCTCGCAAAATTCAAGTTCTCAGATAAAATTAAAGGGACCAAAGAGATCTGTTGCAAAACACAACTCACATATACGTACCCTGCCTCTATGGTCACTTGGGGGCTTCCTGTTCAAACATAGGTCGTATTCGAACCAAAGAGAACATAGCTATCGGTACCCTTTTGATCGGCACACTGCCAAACTCACTAGGGGGCTTCTTGATCGTATTCGAATCATAGATCAACCCCTTTTGGGTCCGACGTGGATCGTATTCGAATCAGCATCATTAAACAACTCTCAAGGTCATTTGGGGGCTTCCTGTTCAAACATAGGTCGTATTCGAACCAAAGAGAACATAGCTGTCGGTACCCTCTTGATCGGCAACGCCAAAGCCGCTGGGGGCTACATGATCGTATTCGAATCCTAGCTTAACACCTTTGGAACGGTTTACTGATCGTATTTGAATCAGAAGCCTTGATTTTCTTTTTGTCTGGATTAAGTTTATTGAACACAATCTTTTGGGTTTTGAGAATTTTCTCTCATATCTGAAGCATATATATGTGGTTTTTATTAACCCGCCCTGGCTTTCGACAAACAAGTCGCCAACATATGACAATATTGATACTTGGAAGGTTTGACTTCTAAGTTTTGGGTTATCACCCTTACTGCACATGGCATATGTTGTTTAAACTTTGTGCAGGATTTGCACAACTATGACTTATATAAATGGTTAAGTCCAATAATTATCAAAATTGATGCTTCAAAAGGGTTATCCACTCTGGATTTTCTCAAAGGCTATAATCCGCCGGGTTATAAAAATTCCGGCTTACAATGAATGCGCATTAAGTCGCCATCGGCCAAGAGCCGTCGAGTATTTAAATTTCAGATTTACTTCTCAACCGATAAGGTATTCAAATTTCTAATAGCCAAACTTGGCTAGATTTTCATGATGATATTGAATGATTGAGGTTTTCATACCGGTTTATATTATTCAAATATTTAATAACCAACATGGCTGGATTTTTATTATGGTTATCAATAAACAATATTACGATTGAGGTTTTTTAAGTTGCTTCAACACAATGGATATTATTTTATCAATGGATATAATTTATTCTACAATGGAAGGAATAGTCCCGAGTCGCTCCAGGCTTACGACCCGGCACTTGGGGGCTACATTATTCAAATTGAGATTACATCGAATATGCAAGTCCCGTGTCACTGCCAGCATGCACCATGGCACTTGGGGGGATAATGTAAAGTTATTTTTTGCTCATCTTATTGAAGACCCGACTCATCACATTATAATGAGCCGGCCCTTGGGGGCTACCAATTGCTCCTGTCAAAAATTCAAGGTACACAAGCCTTAATCCATTATGTTGAAAGATCCACTACTCAATTGGTAGAGAACAAAGCTCTTAACCTTATGGACGTGGGTTCGAGCCCCATGGTGGAGATTACATTATATGATGTTATTATCAATGAATTATATACAAAGTCCCAGCTCAGTATTATCTTACTGACCCGGCCCTTGGGGGCTACACTTTGCTGCTCAAGTTTACATGATCATATTTGCTGTTGGAAATATGCCCTAGACGCAATAATAAAAGCATTATTATTATATTTCCTTGTTCATGATAATTGTCTTTTATTCATGCTATAATTGTATTATCCGGAAATCGTAATACATGTGTGAATACATAGACCACAATCGTCCCTAGTGAGCCTCTAGTTGACTAGCTCGTTGGTCAATAGATAGTCATGGTTTCGACTATGGACATTGGATGTCGTTGATAACGGGATCACATCATTAGGAGAATGACGTGATGGACAAGACCCAATCCTAAGCATAGCACAAGATCGTAGTTCGTTTTGCTAGAGCTTTTCAATGTCAAGTATCTCTTCCTTAGACCATGAGATCGTGTAACTCCCGGATACCGTAGGAGTGCTTTGGGTGTACCAAACGTCACTGGCGTAATCGGGTGACTATAAAGGTGCACTACAGGTATCTTCGAAAGTATCTGTTGGGTTGACACGGATCGAGACAGGGATTTGTCACTCTGTATGACGGAGAGGTATCACTGGGCCCACTCGGTAGTGCATCATCATAATGAGCTCAAAATGACCAAGTGTCTGGTCACGGGATCATGCATTACGGTACGAGTAAAGTGACTTGCCGGTAACGAGACTGAACGCGGTATTGGGATACCGACGATCGAGTCTCGGACAAGTAACATACCGTCTGACAAAGGGAATAGTATACGGGGTTGCTTGAATCCTCGACATCGTGGTTCATCCGATGACATCATCGAGGAGCATGCAGGAGCCAACATGGGTATCCAGATCCCGCTGTTGGTTATTGACCTGAGAGCGTCTCGGTCATGTCTGCATGTCTCCCGAACCCGTAGGGTCTACACACTTGAGGTTCGGTGACGCTAGGGTTATTAGGAAGACTTGTATGTGATTACCGAATGTTGTTCGGAGTCCCGGATGAGATCTCGGATGTCACGAGGAGTTCCGGAAGGGTCCGGAGGTAAAGATTTATATATGGGAAGTTGTCAAAAGGACACCGGAAAGTTTCAGGGCATATCGGTATTGTACCGGGGCCACCGGAAGGGTTCCGGGGGTCCACCGGGAGGGGCCACCCCTCCCGGGGGGCCACATGGGCTGCGTGGGGGAAGGAGCCAGACCCTGGTGGGTTGGGCGCACCCCCCCCCCTTGGGCCCTTGCGCCTAGGGTTTGGGGGGAACCCTAGAAGGGGGCGCCCCCCTTGCTTTGGGGGCAAGCCACCCCTCCCTGGCCGCCGCCCCCCTCTAAATTCCCATCTAGAGGGGCCGGCCCCCTTGACCTTTCCCCCTATAAATAGAGGGGTGAGGGGAGGGCTGCATACACAAGCCAAGGCGCAGCCCCTCCCCTCCCCAACACCTCTCCTCCTCCGTACGCGCTTGGCGAAGCCCTGTCGGAGTACTGCTGCACCAACTACACCACGCCGTCGTGCTGCCGTTGGAGCTGTCTTCTTCAACCTCTCCTTCCTCCTTGCTGAATCAAGACGGAGGAGACGTCGTCCGTGCACTGCACGTGTGTTGAGCGCGGAGGTGCTGTCCGTTCAGCACTTGGTCATCGGTGATTGAATCACGGCGAGTACGACTCCCTCATCACCATCCCTTGAGCGCTTCCGCTTTCGATCTACAAGTGGTATGTAGATGCAAACTCACTCCCTTGACTCGTTGCTTAGATGAACTCATAGATGGATCTTGGTGAAACCGTAGGAAATTTTTAATTTTCTGCAACGTTCCCCAACAGTGGCATCATGAGCTAGGTCTATGCGTAGTTCACTATTGCACGAGTAGAACACAATTTTGTTGTGGGCGTAGATCTTGTCAACTTGCTTGCCGCTACTAGTCTTATCTTGCTTCAGCGGTATTGTGGGATGAAGCGGCCCGGACCAACCTTACACGTACGCTTACGTGAGACCGGTTCCACCGACTGACATGCACTAGTTGCATAAGGTGGCTGGCGGGTGTCTGTCTCTCCCACTTTAGTTGGAGCGGATTCGATGAAAAGGGTCCTTATGAAGGGTAAATAGAAGTTGACAAAATCACGTTGTGGTTATTAAGTAGGTAAGAAAATGTTCTTGCTAGAACCCAATTGCAGCCACGTAAAAGATGCAACAACAATTAGAGGCGTCTAACTTGTTTTTGCAGCAATTGTCATGTGATGTGATATGGCCAAGTTGTGATGAATGATGAATGACATATTGTGATGTATGAGATCATGTTCTTGTAATAGGAATCACGACTTGCATGTCGATGAGTATGACAACGGCAGGAGCCATAGGAGTTGTCTTTATTTTGTATGACCTGCGTGTCATTGAAGAACGCCATGTAAATTACTTTACTTTATTGCTAAACGCGTTAGCCATAGAAGTAGAAGTAGTCGTTGGCGTGACAACTTCATGAAGACACGATGATGGAGATCATGGTGTCATGCGGTGACAAGATGATCATGGAGCCCGAAGATGGAGATCAATGGAGTTTTATGATATTGGCCATATCATGTCACTACTATATAATTGCATGTGATGTTTATTATGTTTTATGCATCTTGTTTACTTAGAACGACGGTAGTAAATAAGATGATCCTTACAACAATTTCAAGAAGTGTTCTCCCTAACGTGCACCGTTGCTAAAGTTCGTCGTTCAAGCACCACGTGATGATCGGTGTGATAGATCCTTACGTTCACATACAGCGGGTGTAAGACAGTTTTACACATGCAAAACACTTAGGGTTAACTTGACGAGCCTAGCATGTACAGACATGGCCTCGGAACACGGAGACCGAAAGGTCGAACACGAGTCTTATGGAAGATACGATCAACATGAGAATGTTCACCGACGATGACTAGTCCGTCTCACGTGATGATCGGACACGGCCTAGTCGACTCGGATCGTGTAACACTTAGATGACTAGAGGATGTCTAATCTGAGTGGGAGTTCATTAAATAATTTGATTAGATGAACTTAATTATCATGAACTTAGTCTAAAACTTTTGCATAATATGTCTTGTAGATCAAATGGCCAGCGCTCATGTCAACTTGAACTTCAACGCGTTCCTAGAAAACCAAGCTGAAAGATGATGGCAGCAACTAGACGGACTGGGTCCGGAACCGAGATCATCCTCATAGCTGCCAGGAAACAATATGTCCTAGAAGGACCGCTAGGTGACGCTCCGTCGAGAGAACCAAGACATTATGAATGCTTGGCAGTCTCGTCTTGATGATTACTCCCTCGTTCGGTGCGGCATGCTTTACAGCTTAGAACCGGGGCTCCAAAAGCGTTTTGAGCAACACGGAGCATATGAGATGTTCGAGAGCTGAAACTAGTTTTCCAAGCTCATGCCCGGTCGAGAGATATGAAGTCTCCGACAAGTTCTATAGTTGTAAGATGGAGGAAAACAGTTCTGTCGGTGAGCACATACTCAAAATATGCAGGTTGCACAACCGCTTTGTCCCAACTGGACATAAACCTCCCGGACGAGGCGGTCATTGACAGAATCCTTGATCGCTCCCACCAAGCTACAAGAGCTTTGTGATGAACTACAATATGCGGGGATGGTGAAGACCATTCCGAAGTATTCTCGATCTGAAGTCAGCAGAGGTTGAAATCAAGAAAGAACATCAAGTGTTGATGGTCAATAAAACCACTAAGTTCAAGAAGGGCAAGGGCAAGAAGAACTTCAAGAAGGACGGCAAGGAGGTTGCCGCGCCCGTAAGCAAGTTGCCGGAAGAAGTCAAAGAATGGACCCAAGCCCGAGATGAGTGCTTTTATTGCAAGGGAAGGGTCCTTTGAAGCGGAACTGCCCCAAATACTTAGCGGATAAGAAGGCCGGCAACACCAAAGGTATATTTGATATACATGTAATTGATGTGTACCTTACCGATTACTCGTAGTAACTCCTGGGTATTTGATACGGTGCCGTTGCTCATATTTGTAACTCACAACAAGAGCTGCGGAATAAGCGGAGGCTGGCGAAGGGCGAGGTGACGATGCGCGTCGGGAATGGTTCCAGTCGATGTGATCGCCGTCGGCACGCTACCTCTACATTTACCTACGGGATTAGTTTTGAACCTTAATAATTGTTATTTGGTGCCAAGTTTGAGCATGAACATTGTATCTGGATCTCGTTTAATGCGAGATGGCTACTCATTTAAATCCGAGAATAATGGTTGTTCTATTTATATGAGAGATATGTTTTATGGTCATGCTCCGATGGTCAATGGTTTATTCTTAATGAATCTCGAGCGTAATGTTACACATATTCATAGCGTGAATACCAAAAGATGTAAAGTTGATAACGATAGTCCCACATACTTGTGGCACTGCCGCCTTGGTCACATTGGTGTCAAGCGCATGAAGAAGCTCCATGCTGATGGACTTTTGGAGTCTCTAGATTATGAATCATTTGACACATGCGAACCATGCCTCATGGGCAAGATGACCAAGACTCCGTTCTCGGAACAATGGAGCGAGCAACCAACTTGTTGGAAATCATACATACCGATGTGTGCGGTCCAATGAGCATTGAGGCTCATGGAGGATATCGTTATGTTCTCACTCACAGATGACTTGAGTAGATATGGGTATGTCTACTTAATGAAACACAAGTCTGAGACCTTTGAAAAGTTCAAGGAATTTCAGAATGAGGTAGAGAATCAACGTGACCGAAAGATAAAATTCCTACGATCAGATCGTGGAGGAGAATACTTAAGTCATGAATTTGGTACACACTTACGAAAATGTGGAATCGTTTCACAACTCACGCCGCCTGGAACACCTTAGCGTAACGGTGTGTCCGAACGTCGTAATCGCACTCTATTGGATATGGTGCGATCTATGATGTCTCTTACCGATTTACCACTATCATTTTGGGGATACGCTCTAGAGATAGCTACATTCACTTTAAATAGGGCACCGTCTAAATCCGTTGAGACGACACCGTATGAATTATGGTTTGGGAAGAAACCTAAGCTGTCATTTCTAAAAGTTTGGGGATGCGATGCTTATGTCAAGAAACTTCAACCTGAAAAGCTCGAACCCAAGTCGGAAAAATGCGTCTTCATAGGATGCCCTAAGGAAACCATTGGGTATACCTTCTACTTAAGATCCGAGGGCAAGATCTTTGTTGCCAAGAACGGATCCTTTCTGGAAAAGGAGTTTCTCTCGAAAGAAGTAAGTGGGAGGAAAGTAGAACTCGATGAAGTACTACCTCTTGAACGGGATAGTAGTACAGCTCAGGAAAATGTTCATGTGATGCCTACACCAACTGAAGAGGAAAATAATGATGATGATCAAGGTACTTCGGATCAAGTTGCTACTGAACTTCGTAGGTCCACAAGGACACGTTCCGCACCAGAGTGGTACGGTAACCCTGTCCTGGAAATCATGTTGTTAGACAACGGTGAACCTTCGAACTATGAAGAAGCAATGGCGGGTCCAGATTCCAACAAATGGCTTGAAGCCATGAAATCCGAGATAGAATCCATGTATGAAAACAAAGTATGGACTTTGACTGACTTGCCCAATGATCGGCGAGTGATAGAAAACAAATGGATCTTCAAGAAGAAGACGGACGCGGATGGTAATGTCACCATCTATAAAGCTCGACTTGTCGCTAAGGGTTATCGGCAAGTTCAAGGGATTGACTACGATGAGACTTTCTCTCCCGTAGCGAAGCTTAAGTCCGTCTGAATCATGTTAGCAATTGCCGCATACTATGATTATGAGATATGGCAGATGGACGTCAAAACAGCGTTCCTTAACGGTTATCTTAAGGAAGAGCTGTATATGATGCAGCCGGAAGGTTTTGTCGATCCTAAGAATGCTAACAAAGTATGCAAGCTCTAGCGATCCATTTATGGGCTGGTGCAAGCATCTCGGAGTTGGAACATTCGCTTTGATGAGATGATCAAAGCGTTTGGGTTTATGCAGACTTATGGAGAAGCCTGCGTTTACAAGAAAGTGAGTGGGAGCTCTGTAGCATTTCTCATATTATATGTAGATGACATAATTTTGATGGGAAATGATATAGAATTCTTGGACAACATTAAGGCCTACTTGAATAAGTGTTTTTCAATGAAGGACCTTGGAGAAGCTGCTTATATATTAGGCATCAAGATCTATAGAGATAGATCGAGACGCCTCATAGGTCTTTCACAAAGCACATACCTTGATAAGATTTTGAAGAAGTTCAAAATGGATCAGTCCAAGAAGGGTTCTTGCTCAGTATTGCAAGGTGTGAGATTGAGCTCGGCTCAATGCCCGACCAACGCAAAAGATAAAGAAGAGATGAGTGTCATCCCTATGCTTCAGCCATAGGATCTATTATGTATGCCATGCTGTGTACGGACCTGATGTAAAACTTGCCGTAAGTTTGGTAGGAAGGTACCAAAGTAATCCCGCAAGGAACACTGGACAGCGGTCAAAATATCCTGAAGTACCGAAAAGGACAAAGGACATGTTTCGTTTATGGAGGTGACGAAGAGCTCGTCAGAAGGGTTACGCCGACGCTAGCTTCGACACAGATCTGATGACTCTAAGTCACAAACCGGATACGTGTATATGTTGAATGGTGGAGCAAGAAGCTGGTGCAGCTGCAAGCGAGCATCGTGGCGGGATCTACATGTGAAGCGGAGTACATGGCAGCCTCGGAGGTAGCGCATGAAGCAATTTGGATGAAGGAGTTCATCACCGACCTAGAGTCATACCCAATGCGTCGGGGCCGATCAAACTCTTTCGGACAACTTGGAGCTATTGCACTTGCCAAGGAGCCCAGGTTTCACAAGAAGACCGGGCACATCAAGCGCCGCTTCAACTCCATCCGTGAAAATGTTCAAGATGGAGACATAGAAATTTGTAAAGTGCATACGGATCTGAATGTCGCAGATCCGCTGACTAAACCTCTTCATGGGCAAAACATGATCAACACCGAACTCTATGGGTGTTCGATTCATCACAATGTAACTAGATTATTGACTCTAGTGCAAGTGGGAGACTGTTGGAAATATGCCCTAGAGGCAATAATAAAAGCATTATTATTATATTTCCTTGTTCATGATAATTGTCTTTTATTCATGCTATAATTGTATTATCCGGAAATCGTAATACATGTGTGAATACATAGACCACAATACGTCCCTAGTGAGCCTCTAGTTGACTAGCTTGTTGGTCAATAGATAGTCATGGTTTCCTGACTATGGACATTGGATGTCGTTGATAACGGGATCACATCATTAGGAGAATGACGTGATGGACAAGACCCAATCCTAAGCATAGCACAAGATCGTGTAGTTCGTTTTGCTAGAGCTTTTCAATGTCAAGTATCTCTTCCTTAGACCATGAGATCGTATAACTCCGGATACCGTAGGAGTGCTTTGGGTGTACCAAACGTCACAACGAATCGGGTGACTATAAAGGTGCACTACAGGTATCTTCGAAAGTATCATTGGGTTGACACGGATCGAGACAGGATTTGTCATTCCGCATGACGGAGAGGTATCCTGGGCCCACTCGGTAGTGCATCATCATAATGAGCTCAAAGTGACCAAGTGTGCGGTCATGGGATCATGCATTACTGATGCGAGTAAAGTGACTTGCGGTAACGAGACTGAACGAGGTATTGGGATACCGACGATCGAGTCTCGGGCAAGTAACATACCGTCGACAAAGGGAATAGTATACGGGTTGCTTGAATCCTCGACATCGTGGTTCATCCGATGACATCATCGAGGAGCATGCGGAGCCAACATGGGTATCCAGATCCGCTGTTGGTTATTGACCGAGAGCGTCTCGGTCATGTCTCAGATGTCTCCCGAACCCGTAGGGTCTACACTTAAGGTTCGGTGACGCTAGGGTTATTAGGAAGACTTGTATGTGATTACGAATGTTGTTGAGTCCCGGATGAGATCCCGGACGTCACGAGGAGTTCGGAAGGTCCGGAGGTAAAGATTTATATATGGGAAGTTGTCAAAAGGACACCGGAAAGTTTCGGGCATATCGGTATTGTACTGGGGCCACCGGAAGGGTTCCGGGGTCCACTGAGGGGCCACCTCCGGGGGCCACATGGGCTGCGTGGGGAAGGAGCCAGCCCCGGTGGGCTGGGCGCACCCCCTTGGGCCCTTGCGCCTAGGGTTTGGGGAACCCTAGAAGGGGCGCCTGCTTGGGGGCAAGCCACCCTCCTCCTGGGCCGCCCCCTCTAGATTCCCATCTAGAGGGGCCGGCCCCCTTGCCCTTTCCCCCTATAAATAGAGGGGTGAGGGGAGGGCTGCATACACAAGCCAAGGCGCAGCCCCTCCCCTTCCCAACACCTCTCCTCCTCCGCACGGCGCTTGGCGGCCCTGCCGAGTATCGCTGCACCAACTACACCACGCCGTCGTGCTGCCGTTGGAGCTGTCTTCTTCAACCTCTCCTTCCTCCTTGCTGGATCAAGATGGAGGAGACGTCGTCCGTACCGTACGTGTGTTGAACGCGGAGGTGCTGTCTGTTCAGCACTTGGTCATTGGTGATCCGAATCACGGCGAGTACGACTCCCTCATCACCATCCCCTTGAACGCTTCCGCACTCGATCTACAAGTGGTATGTAGATGCAAACTCACTCCCTTGACTCGTTGCTTAGATGAACTCATAGATGGATCTTGGTGAAACCGTAGGAAAAATTTTAATTTTCTGCAACGTTCCCCAACATTTGCAAAGTCCATGTTCATTATTGCATAATGACCCGGCCCTTGGGGGCTACACTGGTTGCAGTTTTTTATGAGCATAAGGCTATTACAAGTCCCAGGTTGCTGCAAACATGACATCTCGGCACTTGGGGGCTACAGGTGATATGCATATAAGTGAGGAAAATCTTCAAATTCTCAGTTTTGAGCAGACCAGATTAACCCGGTGTCTGCAACAATCATGACCCGACATCAGCAACAATTATGACCCGGTGCTATCAATATTTACAAACCGGATATTTTGGCAATGATAAATCGGCAAGGTCTACATCTTTAAGCCGGCTGAATATCAATTGAATATTTCAAGACCAATATTTTTGTCAAGTCAGAGCCTTGAAGGCCGACTCAAATGGATTATTTCTTAAAAGTATCTCTCTCCAAGAGCCAATGTCAGCAAATTGATTATGAAGCTGGCCTATTGACCTGGATTTTTTAGAAGAAGTGCCTGGATTTTTTGCATTGGCAAGGTTTGGACATACCTGTTAAAGGAGATTTGCTATAAGATCTTGAGTATGCATCCAGGAGGAAATGACAAGGACTTAAAGATGATCAG
Source organism: Aegilops longissima (assembly GCA_021605205.1). Classification (NCBI taxonomy): domain Eukaryota; kingdom Viridiplantae; phylum Streptophyta; class Magnoliopsida; order Poales; family Poaceae; genus Aegilops; species Aegilops longissima. The sequence goes on from CM038677.1 coordinate 807,546,883, forward strand.
GTGCCGGTTCAGGAAAATATTTAACCCGGAGCACAACCTATCAAGTTTGTTCTTGTATTTAATCCTGGCGCCTATGCATCGACTTCAAAGACCTCAATAAGGCTTGCCCCAAGGATCCCTTCCCCTCCCTCGCATCGACCAAATCATCGACGCCACAGTAGGACACGACTCGCTGTGTTTCCTCGACGCATACTCTGGATACCATCAAATAAAGATGGCAGAGTCCGACCAAGCTGCACCAGCTTTCATAATGCCATATGGTCCTTTCTGCTTCAACACTATGCCTTTCGGGCTTAAAAATGCCGGCACAACCTATCAACGCATGATTCAAACATGCCTGGAAAAGCAAATCGGCAAAACAGTGGAGACATACGTGGACGACGTGGTCATAAAAACAAGACATGTCGAAACCCTAATAGACGACTTGAGGCTTACGTTCGATAACCTCCGAACATATGACATCAAGATGAACCCGGAAAAATGTGTTTTCGGGGTCCCCTCTGGGAAACTGCTGGGCTTCATTGTTTCCAATAGAGGAATTGAAGCGAATCCGGAAAAAATCCGAGCTCTATCGCAGTTGGCTATACCAACAGACCTCAAGCACATCCAGAAACTAGCTGGATGCGTGGCTGCCTTAAGCCGATTTATCTCCAGGTTAGGAGAAAAGGCACCACCTCTTTACCGCCTTCTTCGGCGCACCGAACACTTTGTGTGGACGGATGCAGCCGCGGCCAGACTGGACGAAAAAAAGACTTTATTGGCCAGTAATCCAGTCCTAACAGCGCCTAATATTGTCAAACCTATGCTGTTGTACATAGCTGCAACACATCAAATTGTAAGTGCAGTGCTCGTCGTCGAACGAGAGGTTGACGGATACAAATTCCCGCTCCAGAAGCCGGTTTATTACGTATCCAGGATCCTCACCCCATGCAAATCCCGATACCCACACTATCAAAAAATAGCATACGCGGTCTTCATGGCATCCCGGAAGCTACGACACTACTTTCAAGAGTGTTCGATCACGGTGGCCTCCGAAGTACCACTCAACGACATAATAAATAACCGCGACGCTACGGGCCGGATTGCTAAATGGGCCATCCAGCTCCTTCCGTTCGACATAACATACAAGACACGGCGGGCCATCAAGTCGCAGGTACTGGCTGACTTTGTCGCCGAATGGACAGAAGCCGAACTCCCTAAAGAGTACGGCGTGTACTCTAACTGGATCATGCACTTCTACGGCTCTAAAATGCTGGCCGGATTGGGAGCAGGTGTAGTCCTGACGTCTCCCACCGGAGACACGGTCCAGTACGTACTCCAAATATTGTACACAGACTCCAACAATGCAGCCGAATACGAGGCTCTGTTGCATGGTCTTCGGATGGCAGTCTCTATGGGCATTCAACGCCTGGAGGTGCGCAGGCATTCAAACCTCGCAATATCACAAATAAACGGAGACTTTGATGCCAAGGATCCAAAAATGGCGGCCTACCGTAATGTCGTCCTCAAAATGTCAGCTCAGTTCGAGGGGCTCGAATTCCACCATGTGGCTCGAGAAAACAATCAGGCGGTGGATATCCTCGCCCGCATTGGCGCTAAACGCGACCCTGTCCCACCTAACATATTCCTAGAAAGGATGTTCAAGCCATCTGTGGTATGGGAAGGGGAGTCCGGCAGTACTAGCACGGATCCAAATAAGCCCCCAGATTTCGAACCATCAGACATAATCGAAGGCTCAACCACTGAAATAACATCTTCGACCCACGAAATCATGGCTGTAATCGCCTCGTGGACTGAACTTTTCTTGGCCTACCTAAATAGGCAGGAGCTCCCCAAAGACCAGAATGAAGCACGTTGCATCATGCGGCGTTCTAAAGCTTACAAAGTCCATGAAGGGGAACTCTATAAGAAAAGTGCGACCGGAGTGCTCCAAAGGTGCATCTCCGAAGAGGAAGGGCGGTAGATCTTGGCTGAAATCCATGCCGGACTGGGCGGGCACCACGCCGCGGCTCGAGCACTAGTCAGCAAGGCCTTCCGTACAGGCTTTTATTGGCCTACAGCCCGAGCAGACGCACAGGACCTTGTCCAACACTGCGTCGGTTGCCAGCTCTTCGCCAATCAGAGTCATATGCCCCCTACCGCTCTCCAAACAATCCCCATCACTTGGCCCTTTGCGGTTTGGGGGCTGGATATGGTCGGACCCCTTAAAGGGGGAAGCCATAAGAAAAAATACTTATTGGTAATGGTGGACAAGTTCACCAAATGGCTAGAAGCTAAACCAGTCAAAACGGTCGAATCCGGACCAGTGATAGACTTCATATCCGGGGTTGTACACCGATACGGCGTCCCCCACAGCATCATCACTGATAATGGCTCAAACTTCACAGTTGATGAAGTGAAAACCTGGTGCGGCAGCATGGGCATTAAGCTCGATTACGCCTCCGTCTACCATCCCCAAACAAACGGCCTGGTCGAACGTGCAAACGGTCTCATCATGAGCGGTATCAAACCCAGACTAGTGCGATCCTTGATAGAGTCGGACACGCATTGGGTCGAAGAGCTCGACTCCGTACTCTGCGGACCATGCCGAATCGCACCACCGGATACACACCATTTTTTATGGTGTACGGCGCAGAAGTAGTACTACCCTGCGACATAATACATGATTCGCCCCGCGTGCGCATGTACGAAGAGAAGGAAGCCGAGTTAGATTGACAAGATAACTTAGATGCCCTGGAGGAGGAGCGTGACGTCGCAAAAGCCCGTTCCGCATTCTATCAGCAGCAGGCTCGACGCTACCAAAGCAGAGAAGTGCGGGCCAAAACTTACAATATTGGCGAACTTGTTCTACGCCTACCGGAGAAGAAGAAGGACAAGCTCAAACCTAAGTGGGAGGGTCCCTTCGTCATTGATAAAGTTCTTACCGGAGGAGCGTACCACTTATGCAATGCATCAGATAACAGACTCGAGCCGAACCCATGGAAACGGCCAGACTCCGGCGATTCTACGCCAAGCGCCGAACTCAGTGTTCGTCTCCTTACACCTCCCTTTGAATTATGTTCCCTCCCTTTTCCTATCTCTACCTTTTTTCCTCTTCACACGAAGTACTAAATACAGTACGGACGCCCGGATCACTCCGGCTGCACTATGTGTGTAAGCAATACCTGGGGGCTTCCTATACGGAAGCTAAATATAATTACTTTAACGGCTTTTTTCCCATCACATATGCGTTCTTTTTCCATATGTGCCTTTTCTTCACCATTATATGCATCGATATGACTTAAGATGTGGCCATGCTGGGTTGCCTGGCTCTTGTGTTTATGCCCTACGTTCCCGTTAATTCGGCTAGGGAATAAGGGGAGCACCTCTGCGATTGTTACTACCGGTTCAGCCGGATGTGTACCTGAGACTGGGTGAAGCCGAAAGCTAGCGTTCTTAAGGGAATATTCGGCCGGTGAACAAAAGATGTTTTTCGTTTATTACAACGTAAATCCCCAGAAGTTTTGTATTCTGCGTCCTTGTTCGCAGTTCGGACATGTGCATCGTCACATGCGTACCCAGGGAAAGGAACCCCTAACGGAACTATTCTCCCTGGAAGATGTTTCTTACTATCCATTTAATATAACATAACTAGTTGGGTACTTGTCTGTTCAAGCACTTATGACCCCTACGCCTGGTTTCCATGCATACCACAGTTACAGATAAGCGGCGGGTATTCGGATACACCCCGGACTGTCGGATCCGGGGGCTGAAGCGAAATGGTCCGCAATGACAAATGATTATAATCCGGCTAGGGACTACTTATGTCCAGTGAAATACACAGTCACTTGGACTGACTATATTCCTCCTCTATACCATCGAACAGGCTATCTAGCTTACAATCCTGTTGGGAATACTTTGCGGCTAACGCTACCTGGTCATACACAAGACTCACGGGAATTTCTTGCCAATCTGGCCCCGTCGGTCCGACTTCGGCCATATGGTTCGGGTCCAGCTTGGTGTAGCACGTCTTCACCATAGCCCAGGCTTCTCTTGCACCTTGTCGGCAGGCAGACATCTTCCACAAACGGAAGCGCCGCCGTTCTCCTTGAAGCATGTCCACGAGCTCCCCCATGCCCTTTGGCAGGAAGCTTGAGGGCCACAAGGCCTGCGCAATGCCCTGCATCACCTGCCGAGCCCGCTCGTGCAGTTGTGAGAGGTCCTGCAGTAAATCGCCTGCAGTCGTGGGCATCTCCTCCTCAGGGAAGCCCGTTAACATACCTACAAATAAAAAAATCAATATGCTTCCTCGCCGAGCTATACTGCAGCTCGTCTAGGCACTTACCATAAATGTTGCGTCGAAGCCTTTTGTTCTCCTTCACGGAGTCCACCAGTTGAGCGCGAACATCTTTTAGTTCGACGTCTAGCCGGACATTGGCATCTTGAAAATTGTTCTTCTCCTGCCTAACTTGCGTGAGAACACGCTCGCCAGCTTTTAGCTGCCTTTGGAGATGTGACTGTTTATCTCCTGCGACCTCCGGATTCACCCCGGGATGGCCTGCAGAATTTTCTGTTAATACAAGCCACTTACTAACTGGTACGTCTCCGTATAATCCAGACAAACGTTACTAGATGTGGTCTTCTGGGATTCCTCCAACTTGGCAACCGCAGCCCTCAGCTGGGTCTTACACTCCTCCAGCTCTCGAGACAATTGCTCATTCTTATCTACAAGGATCTGTGCATACATTGATCCTTAAAACTGTTGTCCCAGCCGTTTCAAGTCTCAGGGGCTACTGCTATACATGCTTATCAAATATTCTTACCCGTATATCTTTTGTATACTGGTCTGTCGCTCGGGCAAGTCCGCCTTGAGCAGCTCGGATGTATGAGTCTCCCGAATTGAAATCATTAAAAGCCTCTTCGGAAAGGATGTTGTTGTGAAGTACGGCCCGTCGGCGCCGGTGATTCATGGCGCTCTCTACTTCGGAATTCGTGGCGGAGAGCATGTCCGCATCCTCTGTCAGGGGACAATGCGGCGTCGGCCCCATGTCTGCCTCCTCTCTCGAAGCCGGTTCTGGAATCCGGCTGGTGGAGGCATGATTGGCAGGATCCCTGGATATAGTTTGGCTACTCCTCTTCCTGCCAGGACATGAAGGGCGCTGTTACATATCAAATACAATGATCACAGAGCAAGTTTTTACCATACCTCTGTAGCGGCGTCTCGGCCCTAACTGCCTTCCTCTTAAGCCTGCCCGATCCGGACGCCCTCTGCCGACGGGTCCCCAGGGGCTCGGCCCCGCGCTCTGACCATCATCTCTGCGAAAACACGACACTTTAGGGGTAAGGCATGACATCAGAAAGGAGTCCTCTTCGGAGGATAGGGTTTTCGGCTTGGCTTACACGTGACGTAGGTAGCGGTCCGGGATAGTCGGCGATAATAGCCACTGAGGCGCCATCGCAGCTCGCCTGATAAAATATCCCGTTGACGAACTCCACAGTAATATCCGGATCTTCTTCGAGTCCTGGATGGAGGGCCCTTCCGGGGTCCTCTGGCTGCGGGGAAGGGCTGGAGATTCCCTCTACGGCCCTCCTTAGTTCCTGCTCGGAAATATCGAGGCAGATGATCTTAGCAAAGAACGCCACAATAAGTGAAGCAGGGAAAAGAATGGCGACTTACCCAGCTTGGGGGGTTGTACATGGAGAATCCATCTCGCGGTTTAAGGTGAAGGAATTCTTCCCCTTCTCCTTTGTATAAATCGGACAATATCCTCGCCAGAGCCGTGGCAGAGTCCGGACCTTTACGGCCACGGCGGGTGGCATCATCTTCCCCGTTGAAATGTGACATGGGCTTCCCCCAATATTGAAGTAGCTGCACTCCCCGCATTATGCATATTGCCATGACCTTGACTATCGTCAGCCCGGATTTGGCCAGTAACTTTATCCTGCTCATCAGAAAGTGTATTTCTCTTGTATCCTCCTCTTGGGGGCCCCGAGGGCGCCAGCTTCGACGTGCCTTCGGCGGGGCGTTGTTGAACTTAGGGAGACCTGTCCGGACTGGATCCGGAAGGGGAACGTCGTCGACATAAAACCACTCCGAAGGCCAATTCTCCGATGCCTTCTTGGGAGTACCAGATAGGTATCCGGTCTCGACAATGCGCCATACTTCGGCTCCTCCTATCTGACATAGGGATTCTCCCTGGTGCCGAGGGACAAGGCAGAATAACTTCTTTCACAACCCAAAGTGAGCCTCGCAGCCTAGAAATAGCTCACAAAGGGCAACGTATCCTGCTATATGCAGCACGGAGGCAGGGGTGAAGTTGTGCAACTGGAGGCCGTAGAACTCCAGGAGCCCGCGAAGAAATGGGTGGATAGGAAACCCGACGCCCCTTAGCAGATGTGGGATGAGGCATATTCTCTCGTCTGGAGAAGGATTAGGAGACCCCTCCGCTTGCTCCCCTCCATTATAGGTGGCTATTCCAGCTCGGACGGGGACCATGAACGCCGGTGGGAGGAACCCTTGGGTCTGTAACTCTATCAAACGGCTGTGAGGAACTGAGCACTCTTCCCAGTCTCACGGCTTGGAGCGAGGAGAGCGAGAAGAAGAATTGCGGCGATCGGCCATGTTGGAATGGTCTTTCTGGAGCGCTCTGTTGGATGCTTGCTCGAGGGAAGAGGGTGAGGTTTGGATCTGAGAATCCCCGTCTCTTCAAATCGACGGTTAACCTGCCGGACCGGGGGTGGAAAATGCAAAAATGCCTTGGCTCCTCGCATTCACTCGACATGTGGAGATGGTCATTAATGAGGCACAGAAACCAAGGAGTACAACATTAATGGGAAGCTAGACACTATTCATCATAACAGTCTAACAGGTACTTTGGAGTATTCGGAGATGGAACCCGCCTTGCAATGCCGAAGATAAAACTGCGCGCCGGACTCATCGTCATTGAAGCCTGGTGCCGGGGCTACTGAGGGAATCCTCGATTACGGTGTATCCGGACAGCCGGACTATATGCTTCGTCCGGACTGTTGGAGCGTGAAGATGCAAGACTCAAGACTCCGTCCCGTGTCCGGATGGGACTCTCCTTTGCGTGGAAGACAAGCTTGGCGATCCGTATATTATATTTCCTTCCTTGTAACCGACTCCATGTAAACCCTAGCCCTCTCTGTTGTCTATATAAACCGGAGAGTTTGGTCCTTCGAGGGACGATCACGATCATAATCATCATAGGCTAGCTTCTAGGGTTTAGCCTCTACGATCTCATGGTAGATCAACTCTTGTACTACTCATATCATCAATATCAATCAAGAAGGAAGTAGGGTTTTACCTCCATCGAGAGGGCCCGAGCCTGGGTAAACATTGTGTCCCTTACCTCCTGTTACCATTAGCCTAAGACGCACAGATCGGGACCCCCTACCCGAGATCCGCCGGTTTTGACACCGACATTGGTGCTTTCAATGAGAGTTCCTCGGTGTCGTCGCCGCAAGGCTCGATGGCCCGTCTCGTTGTCAAGGACAATATCACCTCTGGGGGAGCGCTGGCTGTAGGAAAATCTCTCCGACTAGGAGGCTTCATCATGGCTGCCCCGTCGGCTGTCGCACCGACGATGACCTCTCGGGTCATCACGCTTAACCTCCACGTCGATTCGGAACTCGCGGAACATATGGATCTGATGGAGCTCTCCTCTCTTAATGAGCTCTTGGATTGCATCGCCGCTTTGGGAGTCGCCACGGACTATGACCGGATTGGGCTTAATTCCGACCAAAGGGACATTAAATCCCCGGTCACCCACGAGATTGCGGTAGTGGAGGAGCCACATACGGATCACCCCTCTATTTTGAGGACGAATTATGTCCGGATTACCGAACTCCCTGAGCCGTACACCCGCTCAAGGGAAGACATGACCCAGACCCCGGACATAGAATCGGGTATCGGGCCAGAAAAATTGGGCAGCACCCCGGATCCCGATCTGTCAAACTCGAAAGCTCCCCTGCCCCTGGGCGCTAGATCGGATCAGAATCCGGATTCAGCTAGGCCCACCCACCCGGACTTAAACCGTCTCTCCCATATCAGATAAGAGCCCCAGGAGACAGTACATTGCTACTAGGCCAGATTCCTCCTTGTGCTAAATAAGGTCAAGGACTGTCGTGAGGAGGACGCGGTCTCACTTTTCTGGAAAAACTGCACGAACAAAGGAATCCTTAATGCTATAAGTCGTCGTGACATAGTACACTTTGCTGACCTGGCAACCATAGTACAGAAGTACTGTACGATGGAAAGCGCCTGGAAAACCCAAACAAAATTTTGGGATAGTCCGGCTCTCACCAAAACCTTTGTCCGAGCTAAACGGGCGAACTCTTGTAAGTCGGCTGATCCAATCCCCAAGAAATCAAAACCCACCCCAGGGCGTGGAACCGTATTGGAAGAATGGCTCAATGGGCCATGTAAACTCCACAGTACGCCGGACACAACACCAACCCATAGCCTTAGGGCATGTTGGATACTCCCGCAGGTAGCAAAAAGTGGCGAGGGTATTCTTGTAAGCCATAAAGCAGAACAACATCCCGCCAAAGAACACAATACGGTACTAACAGTCTTCGAGACTTTCGCCTCAAATAATAGGCGCAAGCGAACTCATCGAAGCTCCGCTGAAATCTGCCATGTGGCAAAAATAAATCCGTGGAACGACACTGCTATAACTTTCAATGCCAGTGTTGAACCTCGATTCCAGACCGTCCGGGTACCAGCCGCTTCTGGTCCTTAGCCCAATCGTGGAAGGCTTTCGGCTCACTAAAGTACTCATGGGCGGCGGAAACGGATTAAACTTGATCTACGAAGAAACACTCAACAAGATGGAAATTGATAAAAGCCGCATTGAACAAAGCGGCACAACCTTCAGGGGAATTATCCCTAGTCGGGAAGCACGGTGTGCGGAAAAATTACACTCGACGTGGTATTCGGCACCCCGGAGAATTACAGGTCCAAAGAAATCACATTCCAAGTGGCTCCTTTCAGCAGCGGATACCACTCACTTTTAGGGCGGGACGCGTTTACAAGCTTTCAAGCTATACCCCATTACGGGTACATGAAGCTTAAAATGCCCGGACCCAATGGAATCATCACTCTAGCCAGTGATCCGGACGTCGCACTTCGCGCCGAAAACAAAACCGCAGCACTAGCCCTGGAAGCATTATCCGAAGCCCTAGCAGCCGAAGAACTAACAACGCTGCGTGCCACCATGGACAGGGACGACGTGATACTCGACAAGCGACCCAAGTCCACCTCATTTAAACCCGCACACGAGATAGTCAAATTCCAGGTCCATCCAACGGACCCCATGAAGACAGCTTCCATCGGGACACAGTTGAGCCCCGCGATGGACGCCGCACTGCGAGATTTCTTACGCGAGAATTGGGACATTTTTGCCTGGCACCCATCGGACATGCCGGGCATCCCACGCAGACTGGCCGAACACAGCCTCAATATACTAAAAGGATACAAACCTGTCAAGCAAACTCTAAGGCGGTTTTCAGAGCCCAAACGGCAAGCCATGGGGGAAGAGCTAGCCAAACTACTCGAGGCCAGATTCATCAGAGATATCAAGCATCCGGATTGGCTGGCAAACCTGGTAATGGTACCAAAGAAGGATAAATCCTGGCGCTTATGCGTCGACTTCAAAGACCTCAATAATGCTTGCCCCAAGGATCCCTTCCCCCTCCCTCGCATCGACCAAATCATCGACGCCACAGCAGGACACGACTCGCTGTGTTTCCTCGACGCATACTCTGGATACCAACAAATAAAGATGGAAGAGTCTGACCAAGCTGCAATAGCTTTCATAACGCCATATGGTCTTTCCTGCTTCACCACTACGCCTTTCGGGCTTAAAAATGCCGGCACAACATATCAACGCATGATTCAAACATGCCTGGAAAAGCAAATCGGCAAAACAGTGGAGGCATACCTGGACGACGTGGTCATAAAAACAAGACACGTCGAAACCCTAATAGACGACTTGAGGCTTACGTTTGATAACCTCCGAACATACGACATCAAGCTGAACCCGAAAAAATGTGTTTTCGGTGTCCCCTCTGGGAAACTGCTGGGCTTCATTATTTCCAATAGAGGAATTGAAGCGAATCCGGCAAAAATCCGAGCTCTGTCGCAGTTGGCTATACCAACAGACCTCAAGCACATCCAGAAACTAGCTGGATGCGTGGCTGCCTTAAGCCGCTTTATCTCTAGGTTAGGAGAAAAGGCACTACCTCTTTACCGCCTTCTTCGGCGCTACGCCGCCTTCCTATGGACCGGCTGGTGGAGGCGTGATTGGCAGGATCCCCGGATATAGTTCAGCTACTCCTCTTCCTGCCAGGACATGAAGGGCGCTATTACATTTAAAATACAATGATCACACAGCAGGTTATTACCATACCTCTGTAGCGGCGTCTCGGCCCTAACTGCCTTCCTCTTAAGCCTGCCCGATCCGGACGTCCTCTGCCGACAGGTCCCCAGGGGCTCGGCCCCGCGCTCTGACCGTCGTCTCTATGAAAACACGCCACTTCAGGGGTAAGGCATGACATCAGAAAGGAGTCCTCTTCGGAGGATAGGGTTTTCGGCTTGGCTTACACGCGACGTAGGTAGCGGTCCGGGATAGTCGGCGATAATAGCCACTGAGGCGCCATCGCAGCTCGCCTGATAAAATATCCTGTTGACGAGCTCCACAGTAATATCCGGATCTTCTTCGAGTCCTGGATGGAGGGCCCTTCCAGGGTCCTCTGGCTGCGGGAAAGGGCTGGAGATTCCTTCTACGGCCCTCCTCAGTTCCTGCTCGGAAATATCGAGGCAGATGATCTTAGCAAAGAACGCCACAATAAGTGAAGCGGGGAAAAGAATGGCGACTTACCCAGCTTGGGGAGTTGTACATGGAGAATCGATCTCACGGTTTCATGTGAAGGAATTCTTCCTCTTCTCCTTTGTATAAATCGGACAATATCCTCGCCAGAGCCGCGGCATAGTCCGGACCTTTACGTCCACAGCGGGTGGCATCATCTTCCCCGTTGAAATGTCACATGGGCTTCCCCGATATTGAAGCAGCTGCACTCCCCACATTATGCATATTGCCATGACCTCGACTATCGTCAGCACAGATTTGGCCAGTAACTTTATCCTGCTCATCAGAAAGTGTATTTCTCTTGCATCCTCCTCTTGGGGGGCCCCGAGGGCGCCAGCTTCGACGTGCCTTCGGCGGGGTGTTGTTGAACTTAGGGAGACCTGTCCGGACTGGATCCGGAAGGGGAACATCGTCGACATAAAACCACTCCGAAGGCCAATTCTCCGGTGCTTTCAAGGGAGTACCGGATAGGGATGCGGTCTCGGCAATACGCCATACTTCGGCTCCGCCCACCTGACATAGGGATTCTCCCTGGTGGCGAGGGAAAAGGCCAAATAACTTCTTCCACAACCCAAAGTGAGCCTCGCAGCCTAGAACTAGCTCACAAAGGGCAACGTATCCTCCTATATGCAGCACGGAGGCAGGGGTGAAGTTGTGCAACTGGAGGCCGTAGAACTCCAGGAGCCCGCGAAGAAATGGGTGGATAGGAAACCCGACGCCCCTTAGTAGATGCGGGATGAGGCATATTCTCTCGTCTGGAGATGGATTAGGAGGACCCTCCACTTGCTCCCCTCCATTATAGGTTGCTATTCCAGCTCGGACGGGGACCATGAACGCCGATGGGAGGAACCCTTGGGTCTGTAACTCTATCAAATGGCTGTGAGGAACTGAGCACTCTTCCTAGTCTCCCGGCTTGGAGCTAGGAGAGCGAGAAGAATAATTGCGGCGACCGGCCATGGTGGAATGGTCTTTCTGGAGCGCTCTGTTGGATGCTTGCTCGAGGGAAGAGGGTGAGTTTTGGATCTGAGAATCCCCGTCTCTTCAAATAGACGGTTAACCTGCCAGACCGAGGGTGGCAAATGCAAAAATTCCTCGGCTCCTTGCATTCACTCGACACATGGAGATGGTCATTATTGAGGCACAGAAGCCGAGGAGTACAACATTAATGGGAAGCCGGACACTATTCATCGTAACAGGTACTTTGGAGTATTCGGGGATGGAAGCTGCCTTGCAATGCCGAAGACAAGACTGCGCGCCAGACTCATCGTCATTGAAGCCTGGTTCAGGCGCTACTGAGGGAATCCTGTATTAGGGGGTATTCGGACTGCCGGACTATATGCTTCGTTCGGACTGTTGGAGCGTGAAGATACAAGACTCAAGACTCCGTCCCGTGTCCGGATGGGACTCTCCTTTGCGTGGAAGACAAGCTTGGCGATCCGGATATTATATTTCCTTCTTCTAACCGACTCCATGTAAACCCTAGCCCTCTCTGGTGTCTATATAAACCGGAGAGATTGGTCCTTAGAGGGACGATCACAATCATAATCATCATAGGCTAGCTTCTAGGGTTTAGCCTCTACGATTTCGTGGTAGATCAACTCTTGTACTACTCATATCATCAATATCAATCAAGCAGGAAGTAGGGTCATACCTCCATCGAGAGGGCCCGAACGTGGGTAAACATTGTGTCCCTTACCTCCTGTTACCATTAGCCTAGGACGCACAGATCGGGACCCCCTACCTGAGATCCGCCGGTTTTGACACCGACACCCACCTTGGTGGGAGGCTGACTTGTGGGCCTACTAAGTTGACGGGGATGGAGGGCTTTGTCAACTTAGTCAATATGAACGATTCTAGCTCCAGTGACCGTATGATGCCCATCCAACGGCCGTAGTGCTTCTTCAACCTCTGGTCTTCTTGCTCCAGCCGCCCAAAGCAGCGCCGGTCATGCCGCCTGCTCCTGCCTCCCATGGCCGGCTGTGCTGCCACGGAGGCCTCACCACCCCCTACTATTCCCACCGCTGGCCAGGCCCTGCGGCGACGGCAGCCACACACTGCAGCCGAACGAGTGAACCCTCATACTCCTCTCCGCGTGGGCATCCACTGCCGCGTCTTCACCGGCTCCGCGTCATCCCCTTCCTAGGCCTTGCCGTCGTCCACCGCCCTGGTGCTCTCGGCGCGGCGTGGTCAACATGGTCAAGGAACGACTTCCATCGGACGTGGACTGTACGTGGAGAGGCTGACAGCTGAAGGAAATATGCCCTAGAGGCAATAATAATGTTATTATTTATTTCCTTATATCATGATAAATGTTTATTATTCATGCTAGAATTGTATTAACCGGAAACATAATACATGTGTGAATACATAAACCCTCAGAGTGTCACTAGTATGCCTCTACTTGACTAGCTCGTTAATCAAAGATGGTTATGTTTCCTAACCATGAACAAGGAGTTGTTATTTGATTAACGGGATCACATCATTGGTTGAATGATCTGATTGACATGACCCATTCCATTAGCATAGCACCTGATCGTATAGTTTGTTGCTAGTGCTTTTCTTCATGACTTATACATGTTCCTATGACTATGAGATTATGCAACTCCCGTTTGCCCGAGGAACACTTTTGGTGCTACCAAACGTCACAACGAATCGGGTGATTATAAAGGTACATTACAGGTGTCTCCAAGGTACATGTTGGGTTGGCATATTTCGAGATTAGGATTTGTCCTCCGATTGTCGGAGAGGTATCTCTGGCCCTCTCGGTAATGCACATCACATAAGCCTTGCAAGCATTGCAACTAAATGTGTTAGTTGTGAGATGATGTATTACGGAACGAGAAAAGAGACTTGCCAAGAACGAGATTGAACTAGGTATTGGATACCGACGATCGAATCTCGGGCAAGTAACATACCGATGACAAAGGAACAACGATGTTGTTATGCGGTCCGACCGATAAAGATCTTCGTAGAATATGTAGGAGCCAATATGGGCATCCAGGTCCCGCTATTGGTTATTGACCGAGAGGTGTCTCGGTCATGTCTACATAGTTCTCGAACCCGTAGGGTCCGCACGCTTAACGCTTCGATGGATGTTATTATGAGTTTATATGATATTGATGTACCGAAGGTTGTTCGAGTCCGGATGAGATCACGGACATGACGAGGAGTCTCAAATGGTCGAGACATAAAGATTGATATATTGGAAGCCTATGTTTGACTCGGAATCACTCCGGTGAAATTGGGAATTTTACGAGTACCGGGGTCTGAGGAACCTCCCGGGGGTCAATGGGCCTTGATGGGCCTTAGTGGGAAAGAGAAAGGGGCCATAGTGCTGGTCGCACCTTCCCCTTCCCTAGTCCTATTAGGACTAGGAGAAGGCGCCTCTCTCTCCCTTCCCACTTGGGGAAACCTAGTTGGACTAGGATTTGGGGGAATCCTACTCCTAGTAGGAGTAGGACACCTGGCGCACCTCTCCTTGGCGGCCAGCCCTCCCTTCCCTCCTTTATATACAGGGCAGGGGCACCCCATGACACACAAGTTGATCATTGAGATCGCTCCTTAGCGTGCGGTGCCCCTTCCACCAAACTACACCTCGAATATACCGTTGCGGAGCTTAGGCGAAGCCCCGCGCCGGTGGAACATCATCATCGTCACCACGCCGTCGTCGATTGAAACTCTCCTCAACACTCGGCTGGATCGGAGTTCGAGGGACGCCATCGAGCTGAACGTGTGCAGAACTCGGAGGTGCCGACGCTCGGTACTTGGATCGGTTGGATCGGGAAGAAGTACGACTACTTCCTCTACGTTGCGTCAACGCTTCCGTTGCTGGTCTACGAGGGTACGTGAGACAACACTCTCATCTCGTTGCTATGCATCACCATGATCTTGCGTGATCGTAGGAAAATTTTTGAAATTACTACGTTCCCCAACGGTGGCATCCGAGCCTGGTTTTATGGTTTGATCATATGCACGAGTAGAACACAAGTGAGTTGTGGGCGATACAAGTCATACCGCCTACCAGCATGTCATACTTTGGTTCAGCGGTATTGTGAGATGAAGATCCGGACCGACATTACGCGTGCTCTTCACGCGAGACTGGTTCCTCGGCGTGCTTTGCACAAAGGTGGCTTGTGGAAGTCTGTCTCTCTCACTTTAGTTGAACCGAGTGTGGCTACGCCCGTCCTTGAGAAGGTTAAACGGAGTCTATTTGACGAAGTATCGTTGTGGTTTTGATGCGTAGGTAAGAACGGTTCTTGCTTCAGCCCGTAGCAGCCACGTAAAATTTGCAACAACAAAGTAGAGGACGCCTAACTTGTTTTTGCAGGGCATGTTGTGATGTGATATGGTCAAGACATGATGCTGAATTTTATTGTATGAGATGATCATGTTTTGTAACCGAGTTATCGGCAATCGGCAGGAGCCATATGGTTGTCGCTTTATTGTATGAAATGCAATCGCCTGTAATGCTTTACTTTATCACTAAGCGGTAGCGATAGTCGAGAAGCATAAGATTGGCGAGACGACAACGATGCTACGATGGAGATCAAGGTGTCGCGCCGGTGACGATGGTGATCATGACGGTGCTTGGAGATGGAGATCACAAGCACAAGATGATGATGGCCATATCATATCACTTATATTGATTGCATGTGATGTTAATCCTTTATGCATCTTATTTTGCTTTGATTGACGGTAGCATTATAAGATGATCCTTACTAAATTATCAAGAAGTGTTCTCCCGAGTATGCACCGTTGCGAAAGTTCTTCGTGCTTTGAGACACCACGTGATGATCGGGTGTGATAGGCTCTACGCTCAAATACAACGGGTGCAAAACAGTTGCACACAGAATACTCAGGTTATACTTGACGAGCTATGCATATAAGATATGACCTCGAACACGGAGACCGAAGGTCGAGCGTGAATCATATAGTAGATATGATCAACATATTGATGTTCACCATTGAAACTACTCCATCACACGTGATGATCGGTCATGGTGTAGTTGATATGGATCACGCAATCACTTAGAGAATTGGAGGATATTTTTCTAAGTGGGAGTTCTTAAGTAATATGATTAATTGAACTTAAATTTATCATGAACTTAGTACCGATAGTATCTTGCTTGTCTATGATGTGTAGATAGATGGCTCGTCTTTGTTGTTCCGTTGAATTTTAATGCGTTCCTTGAGAAAGCAAAGTTGAAAGATGATGGCAGCAATTACACGGACTGGGTCCGAATTTGAGGATTATCCTTATTGCTGCACGGAAGAATTACGCCCGGAAGCACCGTTAGGTGCCAGGCCTGGTGTAAGGGCTGCGCCGAAGTTGTGAACGTCGGCAAAGCAAAGCTGATGACTACTCTATAGTTCAGTGTGCCATGCTTTACGGCTTAGAACCGGGACTTCAACGTCGTTTTGAACACCATGGAGCATATGAGATGTTCCAGAGTTGAAGTTAATATTCCAAGCGAATGCCCGGATTGAGAGATATGAAGTCTCCAATAAGTTCTATAGCTGTAAGATGGAGGAGAACGGTTCGTCGGTGAGCATATACTCGTAATGTCCGGATATAACAATCACTTGATTCAACTGGGAGTTAATCTTCCGGATGATTGCGTCATTGACAGAATTCTCCAATCATCGCCACCAAGCTACAAGAGCTTCGTGATGAACTATAATATGCAAGGATGACCAAAACAATGCCCGAGCTCTTCGCGATGCTGAAAGCAGCGGAGGTAGAAATCAAAAGGAGCATCAAGTGTTGATGGTTAACAAAACCACTAGTTTCAAGAAAAGGGCAAAGGAAAGAAAAGGAAACTTCAAAAGAGCGGCAAGCAAGTTGCTAATCAAGAGAAGAAACCCAAGTCTGGTCCTAAGCACAAACCGAGTGCTTCTATTGCAAGCGTGCTGGTCCTCGAAGCGGAACTGCCCCAAGTATTTGGCGGATAAGAAGGATGGCAAGGTTAACAAAGGTATATGTGATATACATGTTATTGATGTGTACCTTACTAATACTCGCAGAGCACTGGTATTTGATCTGGTTCATTGCTAATATTTGCAACTCAAACAGGGCTACGGATTGCTTAAGATTGGCTAAGGACGAGGTGACAATGCGCGTGGGAAATGGTTCCAAAGTCGATGTGATCGCGATCGGCACGCTACCTCTACATCTACCTTCGGATTAGTATTAGACCTAAATAATTGTTATTTAGTACCAGCGTTGAGCATGAACATTATATCTGGATCTTGTTTGATGCGAGACGGTTATTCATTTAAATCAGAGAATAATGGTTGTTCTATTTATATGAATAATATCTTTTATGGTCATGCACCATTGAAGAATGGTTTGTTTTACTTAATCTTGATAGTAGTGATACACATATTCATAATGTTGAAACCAAAAGATGCAGAGTTGATAATGATGGTGCAACTTATTTGTGGCACTCGCCGTTTAGGTCATATCGGTGTAAAGCGCATGAAGAAACTCCATCTTGATGGACTTTTGGAGTCACTTGATTATGAATCACTTGGCACTTGCGAACCGTGCCTTATGGGCAAGATGACTAAAACACCGTTCTCCGAACTATGGAGAGAGCAACAGATTTATTGGAAATCATACATACCGATGTATGTGGTCCAATGAATGTTGAGGCTCGGCGGATATCGTTATTTTCTCACCTTCACAGATGATTTGAGCAGATATGGGTATATCTACTTAATGAAACACAAGTCTGAAACATTTGAAAAGTTCAAAGAATTTCAGAGTGAAGTGGAAAATCATCGTAACAAGAAAATAAAGTTTCTACGATCTGATCGTGGAGGAGAATATTTGAGTTACGAGTTTGGCCTACATTTGAAACAATGCGGAATAGTTTCGCAACTTACGCCACCTGGAACACCACAACGTAATGGTGTGTCCGAACGTCGAATCGTATTTTATTAGATATGGTGCGATCTATGATGTCTCTTACTGATTTACCGCTATCGTTTTGGGGTTATGCTTTAGAGACGGCTACATTCACTTTAAATAGGGCACCATCTAAATCCGTTGAGACGACGCCTTATGAACTGTGGTTTGGCAAGAAACCAAAGTTGTCGTTTCTGAAAGTTTGGGGCTGCGATGCTTATGTGAAAAAGCTTCAACCTGATAAGCTCGAACCCAAATCGGAGAAATGTGTCTTCATAGGATACCCAAAGGAGACAGTTGGGTACACCTTCTATCACAGATCCGAAGGCAAGATTTTTGTTGCTAAATTGGAAACTTTTTGGAGAAAGAGTTTCTCACGAAAGAAGTGAGTGGGAGGAAAGTAGAACTTGATGAGATAATCTGTATCTACTCCCTTATTGAGAAGTAGTACATCACAGAAAACAGTTTCGTGACACCTACACCAAATAGGGAGGAAGCTAATGATGATGATCATGAAACTTCAGATCAAGTTTCTACAGAACTTCAGAGATCAACCAGAGCAAGATCCGCACTGAGTGGTACGGTAATCCTATTTTGGAAGTCATATTTTTGGAACATGATGAACCCACGAACTATGAAGAAGCGATGGTGAGCCCAGATTCCACAAAATGGCTTGAGGCCATGAAATCTGAGATGGGATCCATGTATGAGAACAAAGTGTGGACTTTGGTTGACTTGCCCGATGATCGGCAAGCAATTGAGAATAAATGGATCTTCAAGAAGAAGACCGACGCTGATGGTAATGTTATCGTTCTATAAAGCTCGACTTGTTGCAAAAGGTTTTCGACAAGTTCAAGGGATTGACTACGATGAGACCTTCTCACCCGAAGCGATGCTTAAGTCCGTCCGAATCATGTTAGCAATTGCCGATTTTATGATTATGAAATTTGGCAAATGGATGTTAAAACTGCATTCTGAATGGATTTCGGAAGAAGAGTTGTATATGATGCAACCAGAAGGTTTTGTCGATCCAAAGGAGCTAACAAAGTGTGCAAGCTCCAGCGATCCATTTATGGACTGGTGCAAGCCTCTCGGAGTTGGAATAAACGTTTTGATAGTGTGATCAAAGCATTTGGTTTTATATGAGACTTTGGAGAAGCTTGTATTTACAAGAAAGTGAGTGGGAGCTCAGAGCATTTTCGATATTATATGTGGATGACATATTATTGATCGGAAATGATATAGAATTTCTGGATAGCATAAAGGGATACTTGAATAAGAGTTTTCGATGAAAGACCTCGGTGAAGCTGCTTACATATTGGGCATTAAGATCTATAGAGATAGATCAAGACGCTTAATAGGACTTTCACAAAGCACATACCTTGATAAAGTTTTGAAAAGTTCAAATGGATCGTGCAAAGAAAGGGTTCTTGCCGGTATTACAAGGTGTGAAGTTGAGTAAGACTCAATGCCCCACCACCGCAGAAGATAGAGAGAAAATGAAAGATGTTCCTATGCTTCAGCCATAGGCTCTATCATGTATGCAATGCTGTGTACCTGACCTGATGTGTGCCTTGCTGTAAGTTTAGCAGGCGGTACCAAAGTAATCCAGAGTGGATCATTGGACAGCGGTCAAGAACATCCTTAAGTACTTGAGAAGAACTAAGGATATGTTTCTCATTTATGGCGGTGACAAAGAGCTCGTCAGAACGGTTACGCCGACGCAAGCTTTGACACTCGATCCGGACGATTCTAAATCGCAAACCGGATACGATTTACATTAAACGGTGGAGCTGTCGGTTGGTGCAGTTCCAAACAAAGCGCCGCTCGGGATCTACATGTGAAGTTGAGTACATAGCTGCTTCGGAAGCAGCTAATGAAGGAGTCTGGATGAAGGAGTTCATAACCGATCTAGGTGTTGTACCTAGTGTATCGGGTCCAATGAAAATCTTTTGTGACAATATGGTGCAATTGCCTTGGCAAAGGAATCCAGATTTCACAAGAGAACCAAGCACATCAAAAGACGCTTCAACTCCATCCGGATTTGGTCCGGTGGGAGACATAGAGATATGCAAGATACATACGGATCTGAATGTTGCAGACCGTTGACTAAGCCTCTTCCACGAGCAAAACATGATCAGCACCAAGACTCCATGGGTGTTAGAATCATTATGTGTAATCTAGATTATTGACTCTAGTGCAAGTGGGAGATGAAGGAAATATGCCCTAGAGGCAATAATAATGTTATTATTTATTTCCTTATATCATGATAAATGTTTATTATTCATGCTAGAATTGTATTAACCGGAAACATAATACATGTGTGAATACATAAACCTACAGAGTGTCACTAGTATGCCTCTACTTGACTAGCTCGTTAATCAAAGATGGTTATGTTTCCTAACCATGAACAAGGAGTTGTTATTTGATTAACGGGATCACATCATTGGTTGAATGATCTGATTGACATGACCCATTCCATTAGCATAGCACCTGATCGTATAGTTTGTTGCTAGTGCTTTTCTTCATGACTTATACATGTTCCTATGACTATGAGATTATGCAACTCCTGTTTGCCCGAGGAACACTTTTGGTGCTACCAAACGCCACAACGAATCGGGTGATTATAAAGGTACATTACAGGTGTCTCCGAAGGTACATGTTGGGTTGGCATATTTGAGATTAGGATTTGTCACTCCGATTGTCGGAGAGGTATCTCTGGGCCCTCTCGGTAATGCACATCACATAAGCCTTGCAAGCATTGCAACTAAATGTGTTAGTTGTGAGATGATGTATTACGGAACGAGAAAAGAGACTTGCCAAGAACGAGATTGAACTAGGTATTGGATACCGACGATCGAATCTCGGGCAAGTAACATACCGATGACAAAGGAACAACGATGTTGTTATGCGATCGACCGATAAAGATCTTCGAGAATATGTAGGAGCCAATATGGGCATCCAGGTCCGCTATTGGTTATTGACCGAGAGGTGTCTCGGTCATGTCTACATAGTTCTCGAACCCGTAGGGTCCGCACGCTTAACGCTTCGATGATGCGGTTATTATGAGTTTATATGATATTGATGTACCAAGGTTGTTCGAGTCCCGGATGAGATCACGGACATGACGAGGAGTCTCAAATGGTCGAGACATAAAGATTGATATATTGGAAGCCTATGTTTGACTCGGAATCACTCCGGTGAAATTGGGAATTTTATCGAGTACCGGGGTTACTGAGGAACCTCCTGGGGGTCAATGGGCCTTGATGGGCCTTAGTGGGAAAGAAAAGGGGCCATAGTGCTGGTCAGCCTTCCCCCTTCCCTAGTCCTATTAGGACTAGGAGAAGGGCCTCTCTCTCTCCCTTCCCACTTGGGGAAACCTAGTTGGACTAGGATTTGGGGGAATCCTACTCCTAGTAGGAGTAGGACACCTGGCGCACCTCTCCTTGGCCGGCCAGCCCTCCCTTCCCTCCTTTATATCTGAGGCAGGGGGCACCCCATGACACACAAGTTGATCATTGAGATCGTTCTCAGCCGTGTGCGGTGCCCCTTCCACCAAACTACACCTCGAATATACCGTTGCGGAGCTTAGGCGAAGCCTGCGCCGGTGGAACATCATCATCGTCACCACGCCGTCGTCTTGTGAAACTCTCCTCAACACTCGGCTGGATCGGAGTTCGAGGGACGCCATCGAGCTGAACGTGTGCAGAACTCGGAGGTGCCGACGCTCGGTACTTGGATCGGTTGGATCGGGAAGAAGTACGACTACTTCCTCTACGCTGCGTCAACGCTTCGCTGCTGGTCTACGAGGGTACGTAGACAACACTCTCATCTCGTTGCTATGCATCACCATGATCTTGCGTGATCGTAGGAAATTTTTTGAAATTACTACGTTCCCCAACAACAGCTGGGTCCACGGCCGCAGCAAGTGCCTCCTTATTACGCGGAAAATACTGATTCCTCCACCTGACAGCAGTGACCCACCGGACGGGCCACCGTATTTCATGAAAAAAAATGTTTCCCCCTAACTGCTGGGACCCACCAGCTACACCTTCGCACGCAAGGAAGTGCGTCCGGCAAAAAAATGATTCTCCCCTGACTGCTGGGACCCACCAGCTACATCTTCGCACGCAAGGAAGTGCGTCCGGGCAAAAAAACCAAAACGATTCGCCCCCCTGACTGCTGGGACCCACCAGCTACATCTTCGCAAGCAAGGAAGTGCCTGAAAGTCGGGACCCACCTGGTCGAAGCGTACGTAGCGTTGTCATTCTGGTCGCGAACGTGTACGTACATATATACTGGTGGATGTAGAGGCGCGCACGTATGTCGGTGTACAAAAGTAGGGGCTCTGCTTTTGACCCCTTTACTTGTGCATGATCAGTTAGAGCCTCCCGCCACGGCCACACATAGACATGGAAGGAGAGGGAAGCCGGAGAGAACCCGAGGCCACAAGGCAAACAAAGCAACGACAAGGACCAAGGCCACAAAGATCAGATAGGCGTAGCAGGTCTCCCCGGCAAGGACTCTTGCCGGCAGTAGGCCCGGCAAGACCCTTGCCGGGGCAGCTCGCCCACGCCAGCCAAAGTAAGCCACCCTTGAGCCCACCAATGCTAAACAAATGCATTGGGACAGGACTCATGAGGCACCTCTGTGGTGGCATGCAGATCTTTGTGAAGACAAAGAGTAGATAAGATCAAAAGAGGATAAGAAGGCAACCATCATCACCAAGAAACCCGCAAGACCCCCGGCACAATCCTTGCCGGGGAAGCCAGCGCGCCACGGCAAGACCCTTGCCGGGCTACTCGGCAAGACCCTTGTCGGGCCACCCGGCGAGACCCTCGCCAAGGCACCGACAGGGCCACCGCCATGCCCGCACAAGCCAAGTCACCGAACGCCGTTCGCATGCACCTGCCAACCCAACCAGCTGGGCAGGCACCTGCGTGGCAACATGCAAACCTTCATGGAGGCTCCACCACCGCGCCACCTCAGCTGCCTGCCTGCCTACATGGAACCACATGCATCGCTGGCCAGGGGCGCGTGTCGGAGCGAGGAGGAGCGGCGACGGACGGGACGGGCCTCGCCCCCGTCCCAGATAAAACGAAGGGACACCTAAGCCTCACATTAAATGCGTCTTGTCCTGTAATACTAGCGATAAAATCGCAATGCTGTAGCACTTTCCACCTCCTGTGTGCCACTATGGTAGCCCCTTTCGCCTATAAAAGGAGGCCCATGGCACGCAGAGAAGGGATTCGGCTCTTTGAAATCTCGCAGCACCTAGAGCTAGTTCAGGAGCTCAAGAACACTAATAAATCCACCAAAGCAAGATCATAGGGTTTTACGCATCTTTGCGGCCCGAACCTGGGTAAACCCCTCTGTGTCGTCTGCTAGTCCTGCTCTCCTCACGATCCCCGCGCCTCGCAACCGTAGAAGGGATTCCAGTGATCCCATAGGTGTCATCTCCCACTGACATCTTTGGCGCTCCAGGTAGGGGGCGCCCAATCGTGAGAATCTGGTTTAGCAGTTGACCTAGTTGTTCTTCATCGCCATGGCTCCAAAGAAGAAGAATACCACGGCGATCGGTTTGTCCGGGACCGGACTGGTACCGGCGCGAACCGGCAGCGGGCCAGTCGCAGAGCGAACCCGTTGCGCGGCCCCCGAACATCTATATCACCCCGCTGGTCCCGGCCTAGAAAGTGGCACCGTTTGCACGCCAGGCGACGAGCCACCATTCGCGGGCTCTGGAGGTGGAGTCGGGCCCCCCGCAGGCGGCGCAGGGCCCTCCAGGGGTGCCGTCGTCCCGCCAGGCGACGGCACGGCGACCTCCAAAACACCAACACCGGCGCCCACGGCACGCTCCTCTCAGGTTGTGCGTGACGAGCATCGTCACCCTGCCGTGACCCTGCGCGCCGCCCTGGGAAGAGTCCCGTGCGTCCATCACATGATGAAGAGGGCCAGCGTGCGCACCGAGGTGCTGACGGAGGTGGTGAATGGCTGCGGAGCCATGACGCACCTCCTTCTAACGTGGTTAGGAGTCGAGGCGCGTCGCGGTCCACCCACCTTTCGCCGCCATCCACGCCAGCGGAAGCCCTAGCGTGCGTGTAGCTGCTCCTCGATTTTCCTCCCGCTGGAGAGAAGCTTGACGAATGGAGGGCCACCGTGCGGAGCCTCGTCGGCATCGCCAACAATGACGAGTTGCGGCCGACGGGACCCGTGGGCCGTCGCTCCACTAGGCCTCCACATGCCAGCGGAGACTGCGCTGGAGGCGACGCAGCCATGATGCACTCTCCTCCTCCGTCCCGGCCACCCTGGGGGTCGGTTCATCGTGATAACGCTCGTGATGATATCTCCATCGCATTGTCCGACCCACGAACCAACCACGATCAGCGCCAAGTCCTTGGGGAGCGGGCTCATGAGGACGCTCGAACTACGATCGAGCGCCGACGTGATGCGCGCCACCAGTCGGACAGGCGGGCAGGGCCCGCTACGGACCATCCAGCGTCGGGAGGCTACGGTGGCCTACCTTATGAGGTGGGTTGTCCGGCTTTCACCCGTGAGCTGCGGCAGTTCCAGCGGCCCTCCCACCGCATGTTCAAACCCGACGTTGGCGAGAATTACAATGGCAAGACTCACCCGTCAGAGTTCCTCAGCATCTACACCATCGCGATGCAAGCTGCTGGGGCCCGCGACGATAAGGTGCTCGCCAACTACTTCCCGTTGGCACTCAAGCCTAATGTTATGTCATGGTTGATGCACTTGCCGGTGGATTCCATCTCTTCTTGGGCGAATCTGTGCCATGAGTTTGTTGGCGCCTTTATCGGAGGTCACCAAGCTCATGGCTAGGCGAGTGATTTACACATCATACCCCAGAAGGAAGGAGAAAACCTGCGCAAGTACATCCAAAGGTTCAGCCGGGTGTAGTACAACATCCCCGATGTTCATCCTGCTGCTGTGATCAGTGCGTTCCATCAGAACATGCACAATCGCAAGATGCGTGAAGAACTGGCGATGAACAAGGTTAAGGATGTGGCCGAGCTCTATGTTCTAGCCGATCGGTGTGCTCATGCCGAGGAGGGAAGGAATTACCCTGGCAAAGATGCCGGTGCGGAAACCGACTCCACTGGCGATACCGCCACCCCAGCAAAGAAAGGCCGGCGCCGTAATAGGAAGCGCAAGGGCAAAACCGTGCTTGCCGTTGAGGGATCCGACGACACCGGCACCACCAAGAAGACCAAGGCGAGCGACCCCGGCAAGGAGGTTGCCGGGTGTGACGCTTGCCGGGCCTTGGCAGCTGCCGACAAGCCAGGAGGCTCTGACAAGTAGTACTGCAAGATCCACCGCACCAAGGGCCACGATCTCCAAAACTGCCGACAGGTAGAACTGCTCGCCGAAGGCTGAGTATGAGCGGCGGGACAAGGAGAAAGGCCCAGATGGCGCCGAGGGATCTGACAAGAAACGTGGCGGCCAAGCCGCCACGGCAAGGAGAATCAGCAAGAGAGGCCCGCCCGGGGCCGTGACAAGAAGCTGGAAGATGATGATCATGACAAGGACAACGAGTCCGGCGACCACGAGTTTCAAAAAGCCACAGAGGCCATGTGCGTCGATGGTGGCGCCTCGCTGCATACATCCCACCACCAACTCAAGCAGTGGGCGCGTGAGATCACAACGGTGGAGCCATCGTTTCACGCACGGAAGCCGCTGAAATGGTCCAGCACGCCCATCATCTTCAACACCGAGGACCACCCCGACCGCACCACTGCGGTCGGGTGCTTGCCGTTGTTGGTTTCACCAATGATCCGCAACCTCAAGGTGACAAAGATGTTCGTTGACGGCGGGGCCGTCCTGAACTTGATCTCGCTCGTGGTGGTCAGAAGGCTGCAGATCCCTGATGGAGACCTCGAGGAGATTGGTACGTTCCAAGGGGTTAACCCGGGGAGGAGCCAGCCAAAGGGAAAGATCACGCTGCCCGTGACATTCGGAGGCGATCTGAACCACAGGACGGAGAGATTGTTTTTTATGTAGCCGAGATCCCCTTGCCTTACAACGGGATCCTCAGCCGCCCGGCGCTAGCCAAG
Source organism: Aegilops longissima (assembly GCA_021605205.1). Classification (NCBI taxonomy): domain Eukaryota; kingdom Viridiplantae; phylum Streptophyta; class Magnoliopsida; order Poales; family Poaceae; genus Aegilops; species Aegilops longissima. The sequence continues at coordinate 807,572,733 of CM038677.1, forward strand.
TTCATGGCGGCTTCGCACTACGCCTACAACATGCTGAAGATGCCCGGGCCGATGAACATCATCACCGCCTCATAACGCCCGGATTCGATCGCGCCTGTGTCCGCCAGCTTATTAAATCGTCTTTGCCATGTCATGTGCTTGTGTGTCTCTCTTTGCCACGTCATCATCTGAATTTCATATCATGTCATCATGTGCATCTCATTTTGCATACGTGTTCGTCTCATGCATTCGAGCATTTTCCCCGTTGTCCGTTTTGCAATCCGGCACTCCTATGTCTCCCGGCGCCCCTTTTTGCCTCTTCTTTTGTGCGGGTGTTAAACGTTCTCGGAATGAACCGAGGTTTGCCAAGCGGCCTTGGTATACCACCGGTAGACCGCCTGTCAAGTTTCGTGCCATTCGGAGGTCGTTTGGTACTCCAACGGTTAACCGGGTAACCACAAACCCTCCTTTCTCTTTGCAGCCCAACACCCCTTCCAAACTAGCCCAAAACCCAGAAAACTCCCCTCCATGCTCTCGGTCATTCGATCACGATCGTGTGGCCGAAAACCGTGCTCCATTTGGACTCTCCTAGCTCCCTCTACCTATAAAACTAGACCTCCCCCGAAATTTTCGGGTCATTCTACCCTAACCCAAGCAAAATCGCCCTCCGCCGCCACCGGACGCGTCCGCACCCCGCCGGACACGTCCGCCCACGCCCCCTCGCCAATCAGATCCGGCCCGCGGCAGCCGCCGCCGCCCGCGCCGTCCGCCCGTCTGGCTCAGCAGCCAGCAGGCCCGTGGCGCGCGCGCCGCCGCCGCCCTGGCTGCCCTTGCGCCGCCCGCGGACCTCGCTTCGCCGGAGCTGCTGGGCCCGCGCGCGCCGCGCGCCCTCGCCGGAGGCCTCCGCCGCCTCGTCGCGCCGCGCCTCCCCACGCCGTCGCCGGCGCGGCCTCCTCCGCCTCAAGGCCACAGGCGTGACTCCAGCGCCGCGCCGCCGCCGCCGCCGCCCGGCCTCGTCTCGCCGAGCACGCGCCCTCGCCACCGGCGCCCGCCGCCTCGTCTCCTCACCGGCGCCGCCGCTCGCCCCACGCCGTGCCGGACCGCGTCCCGTCCTGCCGGAGCTCCTCCACCGTCCCGCGCCTCCGGCCGCTCCTCCCGTCGCCTCGCCGGAGTTCCTCCTCGCCGGAGTTGGGATCCGGCCAGATCTGGACGAGATCCACCGGGATCCCAACCAAACGCGCCATCGCCCCGCCCGGATCTCCTCGTCCCGTTTTCGAAGGGTAAAAATCCACTAAGTCCCTGAGATTTTCATCATATGTGCCATATTCATCATGCCGTATCTCTGCATCTGTAGCTCCGTTTCGTGCGTGTAATATGTCAAATTGTTCGTCTCGACGAGTAAATCATTTCATCTCATTGCATCATTTTAATTTGAGCTCATCTTGATGCCCGAAATGCTGTTGGAAGAGGGCTATGTGATGTTAGTTTCAGATTCTTATCAGAACATGCACTTGTCATTTTTGCCATGATTGATGTGTGCACCCTATGAACTTGAGTCCTACATGTGTTTTGTAATATGCCATGCCATCTTTACAGGGGTGTATGCCATGTATTTTTGTAATCTCTGTGGTGACTAGCACAAGCATGCAAACTAGGCTTCATGATGTTGCTGATTTCAGCCCCTGTTTTGCTGATATTTTTATGCCACGTTAACTTGATGCTACCGAGAGATCCATGCTTATTTTGAGATACTTCAGTAAGGATGTTATGAACATATGGTTATTCTCTATCCATCCATGCCCTTGTTTGCAATTATGGAGTGCCATAGCTTGAGTCAATCGAGCCCTACTTTTGCTATAAAATGTTTCCTGGCAGGTTGTTTACATGTTATTCAATTTTGCCAAGGTTGTTGTTGTTGATCCGTGTATGCTATGATGTTGTTCTTGCCATGTATAGCCTCTATGACATGTCTTCTTACTGTGAGTTGCCTTGTCATGCCATGTATTGCTCTGTGGTGAGTGGTTCAAGCTCACCAACATGCCTACTTATTGTTGTTCCTGCCATGTATGAATCTGTAATATAACTTGTTATGTTTACATGGGTGCCATCATATTTTCTGATCCTTTTTGGCTCATGGTCAGTAAGGGACATTTGTTATATGCAATTAGTAGATTCATGCCATGCCTTTGTTTTCCATGATAAGTTCCTGTAGCATGTTGTTTGATAGCTCTAAACAATGCAACCTGATGTTATTTCTGCTAAAGTCTGAACCTGATATTATATGCAATCTTGCCATGTCTTTTTGAGCATGTTCTAGTGATTTCTGGAGATAGCTCAGTGTTCATGTTTTGTTATGATTTACCTGTACATCATGCCCACGCCTTTTGTTTTCACGTTGAAATGTTGTAGCATAGTTTTTTGATGCTTGCAATATGCCTAGTTGCTGTTTTGGACAGATTGTTGTCATGACTTGTATAGGGTGTATGTGTTGAACCGTTGCTCCGTTTTGAGTGTGCTCTATATGGAACTTGCTTGATTTTGCATGTAGTTTCATATTATCATGTTGTATCCATGTTTTGAGGTGTTTGCTTGATGTTTGTATGCATTTTGCATCAATGCCATGTTTAACTTGTTTTGCTCATATCTTCTAGGCCGTAGCTCCGAATTTAATGAACTTTATATGTAACTTGACTAGAATTTTGTGTAGATCATCGTGATGCATCTTAACTTGCTGTTTAACAACTTGAACATAATGTTTATTCAGATCTGGACCTATTTCGAAATTTGCATATGAGGACTTACCGGATTTGTTATATGTTGTTTCCGGCCTCATTTAAACTTGCTTTGATGTGTTGGTCTTGTTTGCATCATCTCTTGCCATGAGTAGCTTCATGTAGTCTTGTCATGCATCATGCTTGTTTGTGCATCATGCCTTGTTCTTGTGTGGTGTGTTTACTATGTTGTGTGCTTCTTCTTGTTAGTTCCTGTTTCGCTGCGATCATGAGGACTCGTTCGTCTACGCTTGGTTCGGCTTCATCCGTTCGTCTTCTTCATGGACTCGTTCTTCTTCCTTGCGGGATTTCAGGCAAGATGACCGTCACCTTGGATCTCACTACTATCATTGCTATGCTAGTTGTTTCGTTCTATCGCTATGCTGCGCTACCTATCACTTGTTCCTCAAGCCTCCCAAATTGCCATGTCAGCCTCTAACCTTTTGCACCCTTCCTAGCAAACCGTTGTTTGGCTATGTTACCGCTTTGCTCAGCCCTCTTATAGCGTTGTTAGTTGCGGTGAAGATGAAGTTTGTTCCTTGTTGGAACATGGAGATGTTGTTCCTTGTTGGAACATGTTTACTTGTTGGGATATCACATATTTCTTATTTAATTAATGCATCTATATACTTGGTAAAGGGTGGAAGGCTCGGCCTTATGCCTGGTGTTTTGTTCCACTCTTGCCGCCTAGTTTCCGTCATATCGGTATTATGTTCCCGGATTTTGCGTCCCTAACGTGGTGCGGTGATTTATGGGACCCCTTGACAGTTCGCTTTGAATAAGACTTCTCCAAAGAAGGCCCAACCTTGGTTTTACCATTTGCCTCACCTATGCCCTTTTTCCTTGGGTTTCGGAGCCCAAGGGTCATCTTTATTTTAGCCCCGGCCGGTGCTTCTTCGAAAGTGTTGGTCCAAACAGGCAGATCAAGGGGCCACCACGGGGCAACTCGAGGGCTGGTTTTACTCGTAGGTTGACCTATCGGGTGTGCCCTGAGAACGAGGTACGGGCGACTCCTATCGGGATTTGTCGGCACATCGGGCGGCTTTGCTGGTCTTGTTTTATTGCTGTCGAAATGGCTTGTAGCCGGGATTCCGAGACTGATCGGGTCTTCCCGGGGAGAAGGAATATCCTTCGTTGATCGCGAGAGCTTATCATGGGCTAAGTTGGGACACCCCTGCAGGGTATAAACTTTCGAGAGCCGTGCCCGCGGTTATGTGGCAGATGGGAATTTGTTAATATCCGGTTGTAGTAAACTTGAAGCAAACTCTTCTAAAATACACCAACCGTGTGCGTAACCTTGAGTGTCTCTTTTCGGGGTTGATCGAGAGGAGAACATGGTTTCTGAGTTATGTTTGACGTAAGTAGGAGTTCAGGATCACTTCTTGATCATTACTAGTTGACGATCGTTCCTTTGTTTCTCTTCTCGCTCTCATTTGCGTGTGTTAGCCAGCATATATGCTTAGTCGCTGCTGCAACCTCACCACTTTACCCCTTCCTTTCCCATTAAGCTTTGCTAGTCCTGATTCCCATGGTAATGGGATTGCTGAGTCCTCGTGGCTCACAGATTACTACACCACCAGTTGCAGGTACAGGTTTGCGATGATCATGACGTGAGAGCGATGTTTGCTTGTATTGGAGTTCTTCTTCTGCTTCTTCGATCAGGGGATAGGTTCCAGGTCGGCAGCCTGGGCTAGCAGGGTGGATGTCGTTTGAGCTTCTGTTTATGTTTCATCCGTAGTCGGATGTTGTTCTTGTATATGATGTTGATGTATTCTTGTGGCATTTGTGCCTTATGTATGTATCCCTACCTATTATGTAATGTTGATGTAATGATATCCACCTTGCAAAGCGTTTCAATATCTTGGTCTATCCTTGGTGGGACCTTGAGTTCCTTTTGGATAGGGTAGCATATATTGGGTGTGATAAGTTGGTATCGAGCCTCGACCGACCTTTGGAGCCCCTTGATTGATCGTGTAGTTTGGCCGTTGTTGAGTCTAGAAGAAAAACTATTTTCGGAATCTAGTTATATCGGAGAGTAGGAATTCTTTTTACTCCTCTGCCCCTTCGTCGCTCTGGTGAGGAATCTGGACGTAGGTGTTTTAAATTACTCCTCTTCCCGTTCAAATTTTTCTTTAGGATCACGTGGTTAGTTTCGTGGGTTGTCCATCTTCTTTTGTCCGGTGCATTTCTCATCAAGTTGACTCGACCCTCTTCATCTTTGAGTTCAATCCTCAGTTGTTTTCTTTTTCCACCCGCCCACCCTTCTTCTTCTCGAAACCGGAGTCTGTAATCGAGTATCCATCCTACTCATGCGAAGTCTTTGCTTTCTCTCCTCAATGATTTCAACCGGTGTTTTTCTCTTCAAGTTATTCATCGGTTTTTCCCCTTCCAGTTGCCTTTGTTTTCCCACCCTCCCACCCCTTTTCTTCCCGGAGTCTGAGTCTGTTTCGAGCATCAATTTTCATTCATGTGGAGCCTCTTCAGTCTTCCCTCAATTATTTCAACCGGTGAATTCTCGTCTCGTTTGACATTCATCATCTCTTTTTCTTCCCCGGTGGATTCAATTCAAGTTTTTCGGTGTCGATCGTATTCTTTCCCTCAGCTCAAATATCTCCCTTTGCTCGTTCGCCTCTCGCAATTTTATCCTTCCGGAGTGCTGAAGACATCTCAGGAGATTCGTCTGTGTTCCAATTAATTCGAGGTTGTCACCTCAGTCAAATATTTCAGTTCTTCCGGTGCATCATCTATCTGTTCAACAATCCTTTTCCAACGGTGTTTTCTTTTAGTGGGCCCTAACCCGCAGGTCTTTTCCCAGGATCTTACCTGACTCTTCTAATTATCCGGAGCTATTCTCTAATTCTTTTCAAGTCTGACGTAGGAATAAATTTCATCAGTCAGATGTTTTTCCAAGATCAATTTCAAATCATTTCATTGATTGGCTCAACCTCTCTGTTTTTCATTCTCCCGGAGTATCCCAGTAATTTTTGTGGTGTTTCTCGTCTTCATTTAAAGACTTCCATTTGCCAGTTATTCTCTCTAACCATCCGGAGTATGTCAGAAGTTCTTTTCCTGTTTCTTTCCACTGGAGGCCATCATTCCAGTTACCGTTCTCTATTTATCCCGGTGCTTCGTTCAAGTGTCCTTTAATCAGCTCATGATCTCTTTGTTCTTTTGCATCTAAATCCCCTCTAGCTTATTGGTTCTTCTAATTCTTCCCGGTGATTCTTTCTCTTTCATCAGTCATTTTCGAATTCTTACGGTGGTTCGTTCAAGATTCTTTTCCTTGATTATCATATTAATCCATTCGTTCTTTTCAACCTACCGGTGATTCATGAAGACCTTCTCAAGTTCGCGATATGTCACTTCTCAATTCTTTTTCAAGAAGAATAAGTAGTATGCAAAATCCATTGCTTGTCATCAATTTAATTTGATGAAGGATAAGCATACAATAAATCTTATTCTTATTTCCTCAAAGTGATTAATCCTTTTTCTTCGGAGTTTGTTCTTGAGGAATAAATTCTAGTTCCAAGTGTTTTCATCTTTTCTTTTCTGGAGTTCAAATTTCCTCGGCCTTTTCGTCGGAACCTCCATCTAAATCACTGCAAGGCTCATCTTATTCTTTCTTCCTTCATTCTATCTCATCATCCTTTGTTACCGGAGTTCTTCATGGTGGTTCTTCATGATTTAATTCTTTCTTCAAGAGTTTCATCAATATTTTTGGTGGAATTCAAATATCTTTTCTTCTTGCATCTCTAAGAGTAATTAACTCTCCGTATTCTTTTGAAGTGGAGTTTTGCTTTTCTTCGTTCTTCTCAGCTATTTAATCTTTTCTGCTTGTGGTTGGTTATCACCTCATAATTTTGAGACGTTATCCATAAGTCCACAACAAGCTTATTCTCTCGTTGTTGATTTTTTCAACAACTCCGTTCAATCCTTCCTTCTAAGCTCTTTTCATTCAATTCTTCCAATCCTTCCGGAGGCATTGTGTTGTTCCTCTCATCAACTATCGTTCCATTTTGTCAAACTCAGTTCCAACTCCTTCCATGTTCAGCCGGAGTGCTGCCTAAATCCTTTCAGTCTTATTCGTTTCTTTTCTCATTCTAACCACTCCGGTTAGAACGACTGCTTTCATAGTCTATCTGATTTCGTGAGCTTTCGATTCTCGTCATTCTCGTCGTTCCTCTCTTCTTCTCGAGTGCTCTTGATTCTTTGCTTCTTCTCTTGAGTTCTTGTTTCACCTCATCCCTTTTTCCCTTCCGTCTCGGTCCTAAGATCTCAGGACGAGATCTCTTGTTAGTGGAGGAGTGTTGTAACGCCCCGGATTCGATGCGCCAGGTGTCTGCCAGTTATTCGTCGTCTTTGCCATGTCATGTGCTTGCGTGTCTCTCTTTGCCACGTCATCATCTGCATTTCATATCATGTCATCATGTGCAACTCATTTTGCATACGTGTTCGTCTCATGCATTCGAGCATTTTCCCCGTTGTCCGTTTTGCAATCCGGCACTCCTATGTCTCCCGGCGCCCCTTTTTGCCTCTTCTTTTGTGCGGGTGTTAAACATTCTCGGAATGAGCCGAGGTTTGCCAAGCGGCCTTGGTATACCACCGGTAGACCGCCTGTCAAGTTTCGTGCCATTCGGAGGTCGTTTGGTACTCCAACGTTTAACCGGGTAACCGCAAACCCTCCTTTCTCTTTGCAGCCCAACACCCCTTCCAAACTGGCCCAAAACCAAGCAAACTCCCCTCCATGCTCTCGGTCGCTCGATCACGATCATGTGGCCGAAAACCGTGCTCCATTTGGACTCTCCTAGCTCCCTCTACCTATAAAACTAGACCTCCCCCGAAATTTTCGGGTCATTCTACCCTAATCCTAGCAAAATCGCCCTCCGCCGCCACCGGACGCGTCCGCACCCCGCCGGACACGTCCGCCCTCGCCCCCGCGCCAATCAGATCCGGCCACGTGGCAGCCGCCGCCGCCTTGCCTGCCGCCGTCCTGCCCGCAGTTGGCCCACACGGCCCACCGCCCGCGCCGCCGCCCGCCCTCGGCTGCCCTCGCGCCGCCCGCGGGAGCTTCGCGGGCCGGCGCCGCGCGCAAGGCGCCAAAGCTCCGCCGCCTCTTCGCGCGCCTCACGCTTGCCGCCGGCCGCGACCTCCTCCCGCCTCGCAGCCAGCGCCGCTTGACTCGCTGCGGCGCGGCCGCCGCCGCCGCCCTGCCTCGTCTCACCGGAGCATGCCCCTGCCACCTGCAGGCGGCCGCCGCGTCTCCTCACCGGCGCGCGCCGCTCGCACGCCGCCGTGCAGACCAGCGTCCGTCCGGCCGAGCTCCTCCACCGTCCCGCGCCTCCGGCCGCTCCTCCCGTCGCCTCGCCGGAGTTGGGATCCGGCCAGATCTGGACGAGATCCACCGGGATCCCAACCAAACGCGCCCTCGCCCCGCCCGGATCTCCTCATCCCGGATCCTCCTCGTCCCGTTTTCGGAGGGTAAAAATCCACCAAGTCCCTGAGATTTTCATCATATGTGCCATATTCATCATGCCGTATCTCTGCATCTGTAGCTCCGTTTCGTGCGTGTCATATGACAAATTGTTCGTCTCGACGATTAAATCATTTCATCTCATTGCATCATTTTCATTTGAGCTCATCTTGATGCCCGAAATGCTGTTGGAAGAGGGCTATGTGATGTTAGTTTCAGATTCATATCAGAACATGCACTTTTGTCATTTTTGCCATGATTGATGTGTGCACCCTATGAACTTGAGTCCTACATGTGTTTTGTAATATGCCATGCCATATTTACAGGGATGTATGCCATGTATTTTTGTAATCTCTGTGGTAACTAGCACAAGCATGCAAACTAGGCTTCATGATGTTGCTGATTTCAGCCCCTGTTTTGCTGATATTTTATGCCATGTTAACTTGATGCTACCGAGAGATCCATGCTTATTTTGAGATACTTCAGTAAGGATGTTTTGAACATATGGTTATTCTATATCCATCCATGCCCTTGTTTGCAATTATGGAGTGCCATAGCTTGAGTCAATCGAGCTCTACTTTTGCTATAAAATGTTTCCTGGCAGGTTGTTTACATGTTATTCAATTTTGCCAAGGTTGTTGTTGTTGATCCGTGTATGCTATGATGTTGTTCTTGCCATGTATAGCCTCTATGACATGTCTTCTTACTGTGAGTTGCCTTGCCATGCCATGTATTGCTCTGTGGTGAGTGGTTGAAGCTCACCAACATGCCTACTTATTGTTGTTCCTGCCATGTATGAATCTGTAATATAACTTGCTATGTTTACATGGGTGCCATCATATTTTCTGATCCTTTTTGGCTCATGGTCAGTAAGGGACATTTGTTATATGCAATTAGTAGATTCATGCCATGCCTTTGTTTTCCATGATAAGTTCCTGTAGCATGTTGTTTGATAGCTCTAAACATTGCAACCTGATGTTATTTGTGCTAAAGTCTGAACCTGATACTGTATGCAATCTTGCCATGTCTTTTTGAGAATGTTCTAGTGATTTCTGGAGATAGCTCAGTGTTCATGTTTTGTTATGATTTACCTGTACATCATGCCCATGCCTTTTGTTTTCACGTTGAAATGCTGTAGCATAGTGTTTTGATGCTTGCAATATGCCTAGTTGCTGTTTTGGACAGATTGTTGTCATGACTTGTATAGGGTGTATGTGTTGAACCGATGCTCCGTTTTGAGTGTGCTCTATATGGAACTTGCTTGATTTTGCATGTAGTTTCATATTATCATGTTGTATCCATGTTTTGAGGTGTTTGCTTGATGTTTGTGTGCATTTTGCATCAATGCCATGTTTAACTTGTTTTGCTCATATCTTCTAGGCCGTAGCTCCGAATTTAATGAACTTTATATGTAACTTGACTAGAATTTTGTGTAGATCATCGTGATGCATATTAACTTGTTGTTTAACAACTTGAACATAATGTTTATTCAGATCTGGACCTATTTCGAAATTTGCATATGAGGACTTACCGGATTTGTTATATGTTGTTTCCGGCCTCATTTAAACTTGCTTTGATGTGTTGGTCTTGTTTGCATCATCTCTTGCCATGAGTAGCTTCATGTAGTCTTGTCATGCATCATGCTTGTTTGTGCATCATGCCTTGTTCTTGTGTGGTGTGTTTACTATGTTGTGTGCTTCTTCTTGTTAGTTCCTGTTTCGCTGCGATCGTGAGGACTCGTTCGTCTACGCTTGGTTCGGCTTCATACGTTCGTCTTCTTCATGGACTCGTTCTTCTTCCTTGCGGGATTTCAGGCAAGATGACCGTCACCTTGGATCTCACTACTATCATTGCTATGCTAGTTGTTTCGTTCTATCGCTATGCTGCGCTACCTATCACTTGTTCCTCAAGCCTCCCAAATTGCCATGTCAGCCTCTAACCTTTTGCACCCTTCCTAGCAAACCGTTGTTTGGCTATGTTACCGCTTTGCTCAGCCCCTCTTATAGCGTTGTTAGTTGCAGGTGAAGACGAAGTTTGTTCCTTGTTGGAACATGGAGATGTTGTTCCTTGTTGGAACATGTTTACTTGTTGGGATATCACAATATTTCTTATTTAATTAATGCATCTATATACTTGGTAAAGGGTGGAAGGCTCGGCCTTATGCCTGGTGTTTTGTTCCACTCTTGCCGCCCTAGTTTCCGTCATATCGGTATTATGTTCCCGGATTTTGCGTCCCTAACGCGGTCGGGTGATTTATGGGACCCCTTGACAGTTCGCTTTGAATAAGACTTCTCCAAAGAAGGCCCAACATTGGTTTTACCATTTGCCTCACCTATGCCCTTTTTCCCTTGGGTTTCGGAGCCCAAGGGTCATCTTTATTTTAGCCCCCCGGCCGGTGCTCCTTCGAGTGTTGGTCCAAACAGCAGATGCGGGGCCACCACGGGCAACTCGAGGGCTGGTTTTACTCAGAGGCTGACCTATCCGTGTGCCCCGAGAACGAGGTACGTCGACTCCTATCGGGATTTGTCGGCACATCGGGCGGCTTTGCTGGTCTTGTTTTATTGCTGTCGAAATGGCTTGTAGCCGGGATTCCGAGACTGATCGGGTCTTCCCGGGGAGAAGAAATATCCTTCGTTGATCGCGAGAGATTATCATGGGCTAAGTTGGGACACCCCTGCAGGGTATAAACTTTCGAGAGCTGTGCCCGCGGTTATGTGGCAGATGGGAATTTTTTAATATCCGGTTGTAGTAAACTTGAAGCAAACTCTTCTAAAATACACCAACCATGTGCGAAACCGTGAGTGTCTCTTTTTGGGGTTGATCGAGAGGAGAACACGGTTTCTGAGTTATGTTTGACGTAAGTAGGAGTTCAGGATCACTTCTTGATCATTACTAGTTGACGACCGTTCCTTTGTTTCTCTTCTCGCTCTCATTTGCATATGTTAGCCACCATATATGCTTAGTCGCTGCTGCAACCTCACCACTTTACCCCTTCCTTTCCCATTAAGCTTTGCTAGTCTTGATACCCATGGTAATGGGATTGCTGAGTCCTCGTGGCTCACAGATTACTACACCACCAGTTGCAGGTACAGGTTTGCGATGATCATGACGTGTTAGCGATGTTTGCTTGTATTGGAGTTCTTCTTCTGCTTCTTCGATCAGGGGATAGGTTCCAGGTCGGCAGCCTGGGCTAGCAGGGTGGATGTCGTTTGAGCTTCTGTTTATGTTTCATCCGTAGTCGGATGTTGTTCTTGTATATGATGTTGATGTATTCTTGTGGCATTTGTGCCTTATGTATGTATCCCTACCTATTATGTAATGTTGATGTAATGATATCCACCTTGCAAAAGCGTTTCAATATGCGGGTCTATCCTTGGTCGGACCTTCGAGTTCCTTTTGGATAGGGTCGCATATTGGGCGTGACACCGTCCCCTCCGACAAAAAAGATGCGCTAATCTACGCCGACCAGCTCTATCGGGAAGCACTTGCAGCAGCTGCCGCTAAGGCGCCTGCTCCTGCCGATGGAGCCCCGGGAGAGAAGAAGACCGGCGAGACTCCTCGCACCCACTCTGGCGAGCGCACCCCTTTGGGGTGTTGTGCTTCCGTTGAGAACGTGCCAGAGAGCTCCGCCGGCAAGAGCAAGAAGTCCAGGGCTACACCACCAGAGACCAAGAAGGTGCCCATCAAGGAGGACGGCACGGGAGGAGCTCTTACCATAAGCTCCACCCTCGACGGCAAATAGGAAAGCGAGCTCGTCACCTTCCTGCGGGCGAATGTCGATGTGTTTGCATGGCAAGCCTCCAACATCCCCGGCGTTCCAAGGGAGGTGATCGAGCACCACCTTGCTGTCTGTCCTCATGCGCAGCCCGTCAAGCAGAAGGTCAGGAAGCAAGCTCTGGAGAGGCAAGAGTTCATCACGGAGGAAATCAGAAAGCTAGAGGCGGCATGCTTGGTGAGGGGAGTACTCCATCCGACGTGGTTGGCCAATCCGGTAGTGGTGCACAAAGCAAATGGGAAATGGAGGCTGTGTATTGACTACACAGACATCAATAAGGCCTGTCCAAAGGACCCTTTCCCATTGCCGCGCATCGACCAGATTGTTGACTCCACAGCTGGGTGTGACCTCTTATCGTTCCTCGACGCCTACTCGGGATACCACCAGATCTTCATGACAAAGGAAGACGAGGAAAAGACGGCATTCATCACCCCGTGTGGTACGTATTGCTTTTTACGGATGCCTTTCGGGTTGAAAAGTGCTGGCTCAACCTTTGCGAGAGCAGTCCAAATTGGTTTTGAGCCCTAGCTACATAGAAATATGGAAGCTTATATGGATGACATAGTGGTCAAAACCAAGGACAAAGCAACGCTTGTGCAAGATCTGGAGGAAACATTCGGGAACCTGCGCAAGATCAACCTCAAATTGAACCCTGAGAAGTGTGTCTTCGGCGTCCCATCCGGCAAGCTTCTCGGGTTCTTTGTGTCCCTGCGCGGGATTGAAGCAAACCCAGATAAGATCAATGCCATCGAGCAGACTGAGGCACCCAAGCGGATCAAGGACGTGTGTCGGCTCAGTGGCTGCGTTGCTGCCATGAGCCGGTTCATCTCCAAGTCCGTGGAGCGTTCCCTTCCTTTCTTCAAAATCTAGAAGAAAGCAGGGTCAGTGGAGTGGACCCCAGAAGCCGAGCCAACGTTGCAGGATTTGAAGAGATACCTCTCCTCTACCCTAGTGCTGGTTGCACCCAAACCACAAGAACCGTTGCTTCTCTATCTAGTGGCAATGAATCAGGTGGTTGGCACCGCACTGGTGGCGCAGAGAGAGGTCGACGAGAAGGCAGCAGCAGCGGCAGAGCCAACAGATGGCGAGCCGAAACCCTGTCCGGCAGGGCTCGATCCCGGCAAGATTGAGTCCCCGGCAGGGGCTGATGCCAGCTCGACGGGACCCACACGACCGGGGGAAGAGGCGCAGAAGAAGAAGATGGTGCAGCACCCAGTGTACTTCGTCAGCTCCCTCTTGCAGGGGGCTAGGTCGAGGTACTCAGGTGTGCAAAAGCTACTCTTCGGCCTCCTCATGGCCTCGAGGAAGCTGCGCCACTACTTCCAAGCGCACGAGATCACGGTGGTCACCCGCCTCCCATTGCAATGGATATTACACAACCCAGATGCAATGGGGAGGATCGTGGAAAGGGCCCTGGAGCTGTCGAGTTTCGGTTTGAAGTTTGAAAGCACCTCGACGATTCAGAGCAGAGTCTTGGCGGAGTTTGTTGCGGAATGGACCTCGACGCCCGACGAAGAGGTACATGAGACCACTCTCCCCGGCAAGGAAACAAGCTGTAACTGGATCATGTACTTTGATGGTGCCTTCTCGCTGCAAGGCGCCGGTGCTGGTGTGCTTCTTGTTGCACCCATCGGGGAGCAACTCAAGTATGTCATCCAGATGCACTTCTGCCGGGAGATGTCGACCAACAACACCGCCGAGTACGAGGGTTTGCTTGCCAGTCTCAGGATCGCGGCAGACCTCATAGTTAAGAAGCTCATCGTCTGGGGCGACTCACAGCTCGTCGTCAGGCAGATCAACAAAGATTATCAAAGCCCGTTGATGGAAGCTTACATAGATGAGGTGAGGAAACTGGAGGAGCGCTTTGACGGTATACAAGCGGAGCATGTCCCTTGGGTGGAGAACGACGTCGCCGATTACTTGTCAAAGCGCGCCACCCTCAAGCTACCTGTCGAACCAGCTACTTTTGTGCTTCAGTTAACCCAACCATCCGTTGAGCCGTCGACCGGGAAGAGAAAGCGGACGAAGCTAGGCCCGGGCAAGTACTTCCCCACCGAGCTCCTCGGAGCCGCCGGCGAAGATGTTGCCATGGATGCCGATCCTGCCGCAGGGCAACCGACTCCGGTAGGACCTCAGGTCATGGCCGTGGAGGCGGCCACCCCTGCGGCAGAAGAGATGCCTCTAGTCCTTGCCGTCGAGCCACGGGCTCCGGCATTGGTGTCGGTGTCAAAACCGGCGGATCTCGGGTAGGGGGTCCCGATCTGTGCGTATTACGCTGATGGTAACAGGAAGCGAGGGACACAATGTTTACCCAGGTTCGGGCCCTCTCGATGGAGGTAAAACCCTACTTCCTGCTTGATTAATATTGAAGATATGAGTAGTACAAGAGTAGATCTACCACGAGATCGTAGAGGCTAAACCCTAAGAGCTAGCCTATGATGGTATGATTGTAATTGTGATCGGCCTTCTAAGGACCAACCTCTCCGGTTTATATAGACTCCGGAGGGGGATAGGGTTTACATGGAGTCGGTTACAAGGAAGGAAACACAATATCCGGATCGCCAAGCTTGTCTTCCACGCAAAGGAGAGTCCCATCCGGACACGGGCCGAATTCTTGAGTCTTGTATCTTCACGCTTCAATAGTCCGGACGATGTATATAGTCCGGCTGTCCGGATACCCCCTAATCCAGGACACCCTCAGTAGCCCCTGAACCAGGCTTCAATGACGATGAGTCCGGCGCGCAGTCTTGTCTTCGGAATTGCAAGGCAGGTTCCTTCTCCGAATACTCCAAGGTAATTATCGAACACTTAGATCGTGTCCGGATCGACAAGGGGATTCTTACACACCATTGTAGGGAACATAGCATAAATCTGATCCGCTGGCAATCTTCGTACATCGTGCCTTCGCATCATGGCCCAGTTCAACACAAACTGGCGTTTCTTGCCCCACCTCGACTTGCGTTGCGAGGCGGTTTTATTGGCACATCCTGCCAAAGCAGAGATCGTGTTCCTCTTATTACGGGAGTTTCCATCAATATGGGCGTGCGTAACCCCACGACGACCGTTGGTATGCCTCTTTTCCACCTCCCTTGCACCTTCTCGCACCTCGAGCTCCAACACCCATGACCTAAGCTCCAACACCCCAGATCCTCCAGTATGTCCGGATCCAACCCTCAAGGCCGGTGGGTGGCCTCCTCGATTCAAAAGGAGGACATTGCGAAGCTTAGGGAGGTCGGATACCTTACCGCCGACATCCAGCACAGGCTTCCTGCCCTAGGGCAGGTCATCCCTACACTAGAGCCCAATGAGAGCGTCGTGTTTGCTCCTCACTTCCTCCGCGGCTTGGGCCTCACCCTCAATCCCTTTGAGGGGGCTCATGTTCTACTACGGGTTGGATTTTCATGATCTAGCTCCAGACGCTATCCTCCACATCTCGTCATTCATCATTGTATGTGAGGCCTTTCTCCACGTCACTCCATACTTCGGCTTATGGCTTAAGACCTTTAATGTGAAGCCGAAGATGATCGAGGGGCAACATGTGGAGTGTGGAGGTGCCATAATAAGCAGGAACGCCGATGCCCCATGGCCAGAGGGTTCTTTCCCAGAAGTATCCGATGTATGGCAGCGGAGGTGGTTTTATGCCACAGCTCCCAGAGGCACTAAGTGGGTAGCTGCCCCCGAGTTCCGCTCGGGCCCTCCATCACAACTAGCGTCTTGGACCGACGTAGGACGGAATTGGGGGCCCGCTGGCGATGTACCAGTACTGCAGAATCGCATCCGGGAGCTTCTTGAGAGGGACATTAATCTTTTCAGCATAATTCAAGTGATGTTAATCCGACGGATGTTGTCGTGCCAACGCCGGCTTCTCCGGATGTGGGAGTTAAATCCAGAGGGTCCGCGGACTGTTAAGCACTTCTTTGGTCTGAAGCTCGAAGGGATGTGCAAATTATTCTTCGGACCACAAGTAGAGTGTACAGACACCATCGAGGATGCGGGCCTAAGCTGCAATCACCTAGATACCCAAGCAAGTAACCTTATACCGAATACTATGTTTTATATTTGCCATAGTTGTTATTCTGAAAATCATCCGTGGCTAGTAACGGCTTAGCAAGGCGGAGAGAATCAGGTGTCCGGCGCCACTCCCCGAAGGCTCGCCTAGTCCAACCATTGCCAAGATGCTTGACCGGGTGCTCAGCAGAATGCCCTCAGGGAAGGACAAGGGGAAGAATGTCAGGACCCCGATTCCAAGTCATATCGACCCACACGGTAACACCTCATATCACTTTGCGGCCTCACGCACGGTAATCCCACGGGTGCCGCCTTACCATGGCCCGGGACCGTTTGCGCCTTTTGGCTCACGTATATGATAATGTCGCCAGCATCCATATGACAGAGAACCCGGGCCGACATGGCTAGTCGTGAACCCAAAGCGGCGCTAACCCATGGGGACAGGCATACATGAATCCACTTCGAGCATGTCGGTCATCAGCGTGAGAATTCAGGCTGTAGCACTGGGCTAATAGGACTCCGGTAACCCGAGATGTAGCAGGCTAGGCAGGACTCCGGATGTCACCGCGTGACATTTCCCCGTAGGGACAGACACAGGAACGAAGTGAATCACATGCCGGCCAGTCAAGTGTCCAGAGCAGTAGTGCTGGGCTAGCAGGACTCCGGTGAACCGGGCTGTAGCGGACTACTATTGCTCGAGAAGCACTAGACTACATTTCCCCATATGAGAGGCTGCCAAGGATAAACAACTAGATTGTCGGATCCCACTCATACCAAGCATTTCAATCATACACACAATATGCCCGATATGAGTACATACAACATGGCATCACAACAAAACTCTACAACTCAAGTACTTTATTTAAAGGCTCCGAGGAGCCATACATAACATGTTCATACAGGTAGGGGTCACATGACCCGACACTCAAGTCATACAAGCATACAAGCACATGCGGAAGCGAACTAGTCTGAGTACAGACACTAAAAAGAAAGAGGGCTTGACGAAGCCTTTCTATCTACATCGGCCCTTCACAAGTCTTGGATCACCACCTGGGTGGCTAGTCACTCGTCGACGTCAAGGTCTACGTAGAACCCATCGGAGGGGTTGGTGTTATCATCTGAAAACATTAATTAAAGCAACATGAGTACGGAGGTACTCAGCAAGTCTTACAACAGAATCCTATTTGTATATGCACATTCTCAAGAAGGTAGTGGAGTTATTGCTGCAAGCCAGCTTTGACTCTTGGCTAAGCTATCCTACGAGACACCAACTGGAAAGCATTTGTCGTACACGAGTCCACTACTCACCAACACAATACTCCACCGTGGATCCTATCTCGACAACCTACGAGAGGGCCATCCGCGGTACTCACACTTATCTTGAGGCTTTTAGTAGTAGCCATTTACTTGTTTATGAACTGTATAGGTGATCAAGTAGTCCTTTACCGCGGACGCGGCTATTCGAATAGTTTTATACCCTGCACGGGTGTACTTCTTCACACACGCTCTCACCACTTATCGCCGCTACACGACGTGTACTCGGCAACCTTCAAGCAGAAGCCCAGCGAGGGTGTCGGCCACGGCCTGACTAAACACACGAGTCCCTAGTCCAGGTTTATCGCCTATTCGGGTTCCATCCGCAGGGAGTCCGGCCGAGATTTCCACTAACAGCCCCGAAAGATGTGAACAGGGTTCCCGAGACACCAAACGGGCGAATCGGTACACCGTGCCACGTGCCTACCGCAACACAACCCACCCCTAAGGTCAGCGCCATATGCCCCAAAGATGCAACAAACACCAGAAACTACTTTGCAACTCCCGGACAGAGGACAAGAGTGGTTAATATGCCGAGAGGGTCCATTGGTTTCGGGCCCAATGCGTGGTAGTAGCTGAATCTTAAATCACACACACAGATCTCAGTGCTTAAGGACGGCCTCAATGAAACAACCCACCATGTACTCCTACATGGCCTCTCATCGATACCTTTACCAAATCATGTTCAACACTTCATCCTCGTTACCGACACAACCTTTCACTCTAGTTCATCATCCCGATGAGCCAGACCTGACACAACTCTAAGCATAGCAAGCATAGCATTGTAGGTAACACAGATATGGCTCAATCAACTCCTACACATGCTAGTGGGTTTCATCTAGTTACTGTGGCAATGACAGGTCATGCAAATGAAGTGGGTTCAACTACCGCAACACAGAGCAGTTTGAAACGCGTTGTCCTAATGCAGTAAACAAGAGCAGAAGGGAGAACATGGGTTTGTATCGGAATGATCAATGGTTTTCTTTCCTGATGTAGTGGTAGTAGGATACTGCCCTTCAGACGGATATTCGGGGTTATCCTCGAGGCGTAACCTATCACTTAAAGGCACACCGAACATAATCAACACATGACGATATGCAACAATATGATGCATGCTTTGACATGGCAACATGAATGTGTCTTAGCCTAATGCAAGCTAGAACAGAAAGGGATGAACTCATTTGAATCAAAGATTCAAATGTTAGTTCATTTAACATAGCCATATTAGTGCATTATCTTATTTTGCTTAAACAGCAAGGTTAACTTGTTATGTCATGCATGAAACCATTACCAATGGATAGATTGAATTTTTCTGATCAAAATTCATATATAAATCTTTGCATTTGGAGTTACAGATTAATTTCTATGATTTTTTGAAGTTTGCAACAATTTCTGGAATTTCCTGTATATAAATAAGTCCAGAAATTAGTTATTGCGTCAGCAGTGCGTCAGGGTGACATCAGTGGTCAAAGGGTCATCCAGGTCAACCTGACCAGTGGGTCCCGCGTGTCAGCAATTAATTAAACTAACTAAAATTAGTTAAAACTAAACTAAGTTAATTAGCAGAGGGGGCCCCACTTGTCATAGACTCAGGGGAGTCAACTTGGGCCCACCCTGTCGTGGAATTATCACGGCAGATGTCCTCGCGAAAGGACTTAGTCGCAGGGCCATCGTACGGGTTAACTTAGAGGGGTTAAGGTGGACACAAAGACACGGGAGTTATACTAGTTCGGCCCCTTCGATGAAGGAAAGGCCTACGTCTAGTTGTGATGGGATTGATGTGATTTCGGCGACTAGGGAGCAATAGCTTCGCCTAAGCCTCAAATTGTCTGTCCCCTAAACCTTGCTGGTCGTCCCCTTATATACACGGGTTGACGCCCGGCCAGTCTACGGAGTCCCGATCCGGCTCATACAAGTGTCCGGCTCGGTCTCCTCTCTCTAATCTTACAAAGACAAGTTACAATACTAAGGCGGTTTACATCACGGACCCTTAATTCGCCTCTGGGCTCTGGGCCTCCTCAAGTGGGCCCTGATCTTGGGCGAGGTAACCTGCCCTCCGTATGTGTTCACACTCAGTAGTTATCTCCCCAACATTAGGCCCCAGATTGACTTGAACCGGTGTAACGCCCTCGATGCGGCTATATCTCCCACGTGTCGAAGCACGACTTAGAGGCATAACCGCATTGAAAGCAATGTCGCAAGTGAGGTAATCTTCACACAACCCATGTAATACATAAGGGAAAAGAGATACATAGTTGGCTTACAATCGCCACTTCACCCAATACATGAGTAAAACATTACATCATACAGATACAATCAAGGTCCCACTACGGAACCAAAATAAAAGAAGACTACCCCAAATGCTACATGATCCCCGATCGTCCCAACTGGCTCCACTATCGATCAACTGAAACGAAACAACACAATGAACAAGATCTTCATCGAGCTCCTCCTTGAGCTCGGGTCCATCACCTGCACGGTCTCATCGGCACCGCAAACTGGTTTTGAAGTATCTGTGAGTCACGGGACTCAGCAATCTCACACCCGAGATCAAGACTATTTAAGCTTAAAGGTAGGACAGGGTAGTGAGGTGGAGCTGCAGCAAGCGCCTAGCATATATGGTGGCTAACATACGCAAAAGAGAGCGAGAAGAGGAGCAAAGCACGGTCGAACAACTATGATCAAGAAGTGATCCTAGAACAACCTACGCCAAACATAACTCCAACATCGTGTTCACTTCCGGACTACGAGAAGAGACCATCACGGTTACACACGCGTTGGTGTATTTTAATTAAGATCAACTTCGGGTTTTCTACAACCGACATTAACAAATTCCCATCTGCCACATAACCGCGGGCACGGATATCGAAAGTTCAAAAACCCTGCAGGGTGTCCCAACTTAGCCCATGATAAGCTCTCGCGATCAACGAAGGAATAGACCTTCTCCCGGAAGCCCGATCAGTCTTGGAATCCGGCCACAAGACATTTCACAGCAATAAAACAAGTCCAAGAAGACCTCCGGCGTGCCGACACCCGATAGTAGCCACAGATCTCGCCTCGTGCCACGACCGGATAAGCTAAGCGTCACAGTACCGACGTAACCCAAGTTGCCAAGGGATGGTCCCGACGGTGTTTAGTTTGGACCAACGCTTAGACAAGCATCGCCCGGGGTAATAAAGATGACCCTCGGGATGCGCGACTCCCAAGGGAAAAAGGCTAGGTGAGGCAAATGTAAAACCAATGTTGGGCCTTGCTGGAAAAGTCTTATTCAAAGCGAACTGTCAAGGGGTCCCATAAATCACCCGACCGCGTTAGGGACGCAAAAATCCGGGAACATAACACCGATATGACGGAAACTAGAGGCGGCAAGAGTGGAACAAAACACTGCATAAGGCCGAGCCTTCCACCCTTTACCAAGTATATAGATGCATTAATTAAATAAGATATATTGTGATATCCCAACAAGTAAACATGTTCCAACAAGGAACAACATCTCCATGTTCCAACAAGGAACAAACTTCATCTTCACCGCAACTAACAACGCTATAAGAGGGCTGAGCAAAGCGGTAACATAGCCAAACAACGGTTTGCTAGGAAAGGATGGTTAGAGGTTTGACATGGCAATGTGGGTGGCATGATATAGCAAGTGGTAGGCATCGAGCATAGGCATAGCAAAAGAGCGAGCATCTAGCAAGCAAAGATAGAAGTGATTTCGAGGGTATGGTCATCTTGCCACGAAATCCCGCAAGGAAGAAGATCAAGTCCATGAAGAGGACAAACGGGCGTAGTCGAACGAATCCTCACAACTCCGAACGAACCCGGTTAACGAGAGAAGCAAACCGAAAGAAGCAAACAACATAGTAAACACACAATCATGAACAAGGCATGATGCACAAACAAATATGATGCATGTCCGGTTTAATGAGGCATGGCATGGCAATATGCACAAACAACACTACAAGTTAGTGGAGCTCAATATGCAACGAGTTGCATATTGATGAACACCACAACACTTATTTAGTTTCTCTCGGTTAGGTACTCAACAATATTAAATGTTATTAAACATGGCAAGAGGTGGAGCATAATTAAACTAGCTATTTAGGCAAGTTTAAATGAGGCCGGAAATAAGAAACAACAATTCCGAAAATCTCCATGAGCAATATTTTAGATTCGGTACTGTTCTGCCCTAAACACAATTTTAGAGTTGTTAAACAGCAACATAAAGTGGACCATGTTAATCTAGGCATTTTCCACCCCATTTACATATATAGAACATTTAATTCGAGTTACGGTTATTTAGTTATGAATTAAAGCATTTTAACATGGCATATTAGCAAATTAATGCAAACATCAATTTAAACATTTTAAACATAGATGAAAGTGGCATGTTATTAATCTACACAATATTCTGAGCATATTACATATAAAGTTTGTTTAAATCCGATGCACGGTTAATTAGTTATTACATGCATGAAGTCTAGGGGGTTTTCTGTAAATCTGCTAAAATCACTGGATAATAGAGAAAAACTCAGCGCAGGGAAAAAAAACACACGGGCCAAATCTGGCGCACTGCTGGGCTGGGGGGAGCTGCTCACATTGGGCTCGGCCCAGCTCGGTGGGAAGGAGGCCAGCAGGGGGGCGGGCTGGGCTGGCTGGTTTTGGCCTGGCTCGGGGCTGGCTTCGGGCATGGGCGCTGGGAGGCCCACGCTGGTGCGGTCAACGGCGGGCTGGGCGAGCTCGGGCTCCTCCCGAACTTGCTGCTGGCGGCGGCGGCCGGGCGGTCAACGGCGATGGGGAGGGCGCCGGGCGAGGGCGGAGGCCGGGATGGCCGGAATGGGAGATCCGTGACGGGATCCTGGATCCGCGAAGACCGAGGGCGCGGAGGCTGGCCGACGAGCTCGGGCGACGAGATGGCTTACTCCGCGATGGGGCGGTGACCCTGAGAGAGAGAGAGAGAGGCGTGTCGTGGAGAGAAGAGGGAGAAGGAAGGAGGGCAGGGCGGCGAGGCTCCGCCTGGTCAGCAGCCTGGCGCGGGCGGCGGGCGATTCGGCGAGGGTCGCCGGTGGCGAGGGAACCAGCGGCGGCGCGCGAGGACTCGGGGTCGAGGGGCCTCCCTCGATCCGACCGGGAGCGGAAGCGCGGGCGCCGGGCGCAGAAGCGGGCTGGGGCCCAGATGCGGGTCAGGCGGGCCCGATCTGGGCAGGAAGGCCAAGGGCGGAGGGAGGGGGCGCGTGGCGCGCGTGGGTTGGAGGAGGAGGGCGGCTGCGGCGGCGCTGTCCGCATGGGCGACGCCAAGTGGCGGAGAGGGAGATGGTCGGCACGGAAAACGATGAGGGTGGCGGCGCTGGAGGTTATGGCAGGCTACGGGGCTAGGTTAGGGTAGGTTTAGACCAAAATGGGTAGGTGGGGTGTCTATATATAGACAAAGGCTAGGGTTTGGTGGGTTTAGGGGGGTTTTCGGACCCTCGGATCGCGATCGAGCGGCTCCGGACAGAGGGGGAACTAGGTAGGCTGCAAGTAGGCTGTGACGAGAGGGTCTGGACTGAAAGGAGAGAGAGGAGAAATGCAGCCCGGCACGATTTCGGAGACCGAAACATCCGACGAATATACCGACTATATCCCGGTTATAAATATAACGGTTGGGCAGTCAAACGAACTCCGAATGCGATGAAACTTGGCAGGCGGCCTGTCTACACTATAATAAGACCGCATGACAAGTTGCAACCCATTCCGAGAACATTATTATGCCACTTATAAAATAATATTACGGAGGTGCCGCGGGCGCGTGCGAGTGTATCCGGACTCGGAACGGACAACGGAGAGAACTGACGGAACACGAACGGATGCAAGTTTTGAAAAACAAGCGGATGAAATGCAGATGATGCCATGAGACTAGATGCATGACAATGAACACAAGCAAAACAAAAGACAAAACCCAACCACAACGGAAATAAAATAACACATCTCCGGAAAAGGCAAGAGTTGGAGTTACGAATATGGAAAGTTGTATCCGGGGTGTTACAACACTCCACCACTACGAGAGGATCTCGTCCCGAGATCTAGGATGGCACTGGGGGGAAAAGGACGAGGAAGATGAGAGGTAAAACTAAGTTGCTTCTTTGACAAACGAGTGAAACCAAAGAACCTTGAGAGGTTGAGCAAAATGAAAGAAAGAACACAACGAAGATGAACAAGGTTGAAAACAATCCACTAGAAAAGAGGAACAAGGAACATTACGATAACTTGAAGGTTGAAAAGGCATGAATCAAGAGTTTAATGGACAAGATAGAATTCGAAACCACTCCGTTTAAAACAAGATGAGAGAGGAAGAATTCGGGCAGCACTCCGATTGAACATGGAAGGAATATAATATGAACTTGAGAAGATGGGATGATACTTGATGAAATCAACAACATACTGCCTCCGGAACTATTGAAAAAAAAACACAAGGGGTAAGAAAGCTTTCAGACAGCTCTCCGGTTGAGGAAGGAGGCAAAACTTGATAAGATGAGAGAACTCGAATGAAAACATGACACTCCGGTTAAATGGATAAGCAAGAAAAAGAACATGATCTTGACAAAAGAAGATGATGGGTCGAAGAGTGCAACATCACAATGCCTCCGGAAGAAAAATTGAAGATAGCTCATTGGAATAAAGGAATGGAGAAGAAAATGACAACTTCTACCACAAATGAACTTGGAAAAGCACCCTTGCAAAGAAGAATTGAACGGAGTTGTTGGAAAACCAACAACGAAATGAATAAGCTTGTAGTGGGCTTATGGAAACATCTCCACATTATGAGGTGAGCTTCTGCCACCAACGGAAACAAACGATTGGATTGATATCAACAAGGAGACGAGAAACTTGTTTCACCGGGAGGACAAATGAAGAACTTGTGTCATTAATAAGCACCATAAATAGCAACAATCCTTAGGGAAAGCTTTAGGTGAAATATAATCCAAGATAACTCCAACAAAAAGATTGATGGATTGAAAAGATCTCTTGAACGAAGAGAAAATGATGGATTTAAAATACCTCATTCTTGACAATATGTGACTCATGAAGCACGAGGAGAAATTGCCAAGGATGACATAACACCATCTCAAAAGATAAGGTAGAAAGAATTGCACTTCGTAATGCAAGAAGAAGAATACTTGAACGCCTCAGAACAAAACATGTGTTGGAACCATGTTTATTTTTAGAGTAAAGCTTGGCGGATGATAACTTCGAGAAAAAAATGTTGGAGAACAATTGAAGAATGAAAAGAATCCTTGATGAACCATCATGTAGAGCCTCCATGAAGAACTCCGGTAAAGAAAAGATGATAAAAAGGAAGAGAAGTTGACAGCACAAGGTGAAGCCTTGCAGTGATAAGATGAAGCTTTGAAATGATATAACCAAGAAAAGTTGGAACTCCGGAAAGAAAGATGAACAAATGAAATCAAGAATTTTGATGAACCTCCAAAATAAGGAATTGAATTTGCTCGATGGAACAAGAATAAGAATTACATTATGCTGATCCTTCACCAATTAAATTGATGACAAGCAATGGATTAGGCATACTACTTATTCTCGTAGAAAGGATTAAGATAGATATGGCGCAAACTTGGGAAGGTCTTCAACAATTCACCGGTAGGATTCGGAAAGAATGAATGAATCTATATGATAACGAAGGAAGAGAACTCTTGAACAAACCACCATAATAATTGAGAATGAACGTAGCAAAGGCACAATTCACCGGGAAGAATTGTAAAACGAATAAAGATGCTTGACAAAATTTAGATACATTAGAACGAAGAGATCATGAACTGATTAGAGGATATTTCGACGATGCACCGGTGAGATTTGGAAAACCAGAGTTGAACACTTGAATGAATAATTCTGAGATGATGGGCTCCGAAGAATCAAACTGAAAAGACTCCTGAAATGCTCCGGGTGGGTTAAAAGAATTCTCACAATCAAAACAATTATGAGGATGGCACGAAGCTAGAACCATGAATCTTGAAGAGAAAGAAGCGAGATTTAAGAGAAACTCTTCTTCGGTCTTCAAAATTCGAGAATGACGACGAGAACATCACCATGAATTATTGAAGCACTCCGGAATGAAAATTAGGAAGGTTGAACCAACAATGAAAATAATTTGGAAGATCTTGGAGAAAACCAAGACTGATGATAATTCATTCTTACGTCAAACTTTGCAAAGAATTTGGGAAAAACTCCGGAAAAAATAAAAGAGTCAGGTAAGATCCTGGAAAAAGACCTGTGGGTTAGGGCCCACTCAAAAGAACCACCGTTGAACAATTGTTTGAAATAGATATTGCACCGGTAGAGTTAAATGGCTTGAATGAGCTAGCATCCTCAAAAGAACTTGAGTGAATTGAGAATGGAAACTAGAATCTTCCGAGATATCTTCAACACTCCTAACAATTGAATAGCGAGAAGTGGATGATTAAGAGATGCACCGACATGAGAAAGCATTTGAAATGATGAAAAAAATACGATCAACACTGAAAACTTGACTTGAGTCCGTCGGAGAAGAAAATTAGAATGGAACAATGATAAGGTTAAAGCTTCCTTAGCGTCTTCATGAGAAATCACCGGATAAAACATTAAAGGAAAAGAATGAAGAAACTTCACTCAATAAAATGGATACTTGATTAAGAAATCTGAGTCCTTGAAGAAAAAGGGTGGAGGGCGGAAATCAAAACAACTTGGGTCGGATGAAATGAACACCGTTGAGAAAAAGCTTAGAATTGATCTTGCGAATGTTGGAATGATCGGATTCACTTGAAGAGAAGCACGCCGGTTGGGAAAAGAATTAACATGACAAGCTCAGTGATCAAGAAGGATTAGTATTCACATAGCAATATGAGAACACCAATTAGGAAAGGTATGGAATCCACACTTGACTTCGAAGCAACTCGAATACCACAAAAAACAAAACAAAAACAAAGGATTCGCTTCAAGAATGAGCCGGAACAAACACATGATAGAGATTTCGCCCAAAGTGTTCGTGGTGGGGCCCACACGGACACGACGATAGCGGACGCCACGAATGACAAACAAGACGCCCCGAATCAGCATAGCCAAGGATTCTTTAAGACGCCTCGCGACCATCAGAATCGATCGTGAATGGGCGGACCACTAGACGTTGAACCCCAATCTCAAATCATACATCCATCGGAAAGATATCCCGTAAGCTACTAGAATTCCCACCTATAAACTCCCAAACTTTCTGGTTATGCAATCTGGTGTTGGGGATACAGGGACACAAAATATATCACCCAAACTAACAATACCTAGATCCAATTGTATCCATCCGTCAACACATAACCAAGAAATCCTCGAAATCGTGTACCTCGACCTTCAAAAACATCCGTTATACAAGTCATGGCAATACTCCGCACTCTCCACAAGATCGGGCTATCAGGTTATCTCACCAACAACTGCACAAAAGAGATTTCGATGTCGGCAAAACTCAGGTATTCCGAATCGCAACGATAAAATTGTGACGACAACACCTCGGAGCTCAACTCCCGGGACACCGCCACAACCCCTAAATGTCGAGGCACCAAGAACAATGTTCTCGTCACAAAACCATCGGAACGATTCCAAGATACCCACGTGATCCTAAAAAAATTTAGTGAAATTTGAGAAGAGAAGAGTCAAAACTCTACGCCAGATACCTCACCAGAGCGATTTAAGGACCTGGGAGTAAAAAGAATCCTACTCCGATATATATAATCCTAAGACTCAAAACATTTTCCATTCTAGACTCAACAACGCCGACAAACAATCAAGTAGGGGCTCCTAAGTCGGGAAGGCTCGATTACCAACTTGTAACACCCTCGATGCGGCTATATCTCCCACGTGTCAAGCACGACTTAGAGGCATAACCGCATTGAAAGCAATGTCGCAAGTGAGGTAATCTTCACACAACCCATGTAATACATAAGGGAAAAGAGATACATAGTTGGCTTACAATCGCCACTTCACCCAATACATGAGTAAAACATTACATCATACAGATACAATCAAGGTCCCACTACGGAACCAAAATAAAAGAAGACTACCCCAAATGCTACACAGATCCCCGATCGTCCCAACTGGCTCCACTATCGATCAACTCAAACGAAACAACACAATGAACAAGATCTTCATCGAGCTCCTCCTTGAGCTCGGGTCCATCACCGCACGGTCTCATCGGCACCGCAAACTGGTTTTGAAGTATCTGTGAGTCACGGGACTCAGCAATCTCACACCATGAGATCAAGACTATTTAAGCTTAAAGGTAGGACAGGGTAGTGAGGTGGAGCTGCAGCAAGCGCTCTAGCATATATGGTGGCTAACATACGCAAAAGAGAGCGAGAAGAGGAGCAAAGCACGGTCGAACAACTATGATCAAGAAGTGATCCTAGAACAACCTACGCCAAACATAACTCCAACATCGTGTTCACTTCCCGGACTCACGAGAAGAGACCATCACGGTTACACACGCGTTGGTGTATTTTAATTAAGATCAACTTCGGTTTTCTACAACCGACATTAACAAATTCCCATCGCCACATAACCATGGGCACGGCTTTCGAAAGTTCAAAACCCTGCAGGGTGTCCCAACTTAGCCCATGATAAGCTCTCGCGATCAACGGCGAATAGACCTTCTCCCCGGAAGCCCGATCAGTCTCGAATCCTGCCACAAGACATTTCACAGCAATAAAACAAGTCCAAGAAGACCTCCCTGCGTGCCGACACCTCGATAGTAGCCGCACAGATCTCGCCTCGTGCCACGACCGGATAAGCTAAGCGACAGTACCGACGTAACCCAAGTTGCCAAGGGATGGTCCCAAGACGGTGTTTAGTTTGGACCAACGCTAGACAAGCAATCGCCCGGGGTAATAAAGATGACCCTCGGGATGCGCGACTCCCAAGGGAAAAAGGCTAGGTGAGGCAAATGTAAAACCAATGTTGGGCCTTGCCGAAAAGTCTTATTCAAAGCGAACTGTCAAGGGGTCCCATAAATCACCCGACCGCGTTAGGGACGCAAAAATCCGGGAACATAACACCGATATGACGGAAACTAGGCGGCAAGAGTGGAACAAAACACTGCATAAGGCCGAGCCTTCCACCCTTTACCAAGTATATAGATGCATTAATTAAATAAGATATATTGTGATATCCCAACAAGTAAACATGTTCCAACAAGGAACAACATCTCCATGTTCCAACAAGGAACAAACTTCATCTTCACCGCAACTAACAACGCTATAAGAGGGCTGAGCAAAGCGGTAACATAGCCAAACAACGGTTTGCTAGGAAAGGATGGTTAGAGGTTTGACATGGCAATGTGGGTGGCATGATATAGCAAGTGGTAGGCATCGAGCATAGGCATAGCAAAAGAGCGAGCATCTAGCAAGCAAAGATAGAAGTGATTTCGAGGGTATGGTCATCTTGCTCGAAATCCCGCAAGGAAGAAGATCAAGTCCATGAAGAGGACAAACAGGCGTAGTCGAACGAATCCTCACAACTCCGAACGAACCCGGTTAACGAGAGAAGCAAACCGAAAGAAGCAAACAACATAGTAAACACACAATCATGAACAAGGCATGATGCACAAACAAATATGATGCATGTCCGGTTTAATGAGGCATGGCATGGCAATATGCACAAACAACACTACAAGTTAGTGGAGCTCAATATGCAACGAGTTGCATATTGATGAACACCACAACACTTATTTAGTTCTCTCTCGGTTAGGTACTCAACAATATTAAATGTTATTAAACATGGCAAGAGGTGGAGCATAATTAAACTAGCTATTTAGGCAAGTTTAAATGAGGCCGGAAATAAGAAACAACAATTCCGGAAAATCTCCATGAGCAATATTTTAGATTCGGTACTGTTCTGCCCTAAACACAATTTTAGAGTTGTTAAACAGCAACATAAAGTGGACCATGTTAATCTAGGCATTTTTCCACCCCATTTACATATATAGAACATTCAATTCCGAGTTACGGTTATTTAGTTATGAATTAAAGCATTTTAACATGGCATATTAGCAAATTAATGCAAACATCAATTTAAACATTTTAAACATAGATGAAAGTGGCATGTTATTAATCTACACAATATTCTGAGCATATTACATATAAAGTTTGTTTAAATCCGATGCACGGTTAATTAGTTATTACATGCATGAAGTCTAGGGGTTTTTCAGAATCTGCTAAAATCATCGGATAATAGAGAAAACTCAGCAGGGAAAAAAACACACGGGCCAAATCTGGCGACTGCTGGGCTGGGGGAGCTGCTCACATTGGGCTCGGCCCAGCTCGGTGGGAAGGAGGCAGGCAGAGTAGGGCGGCGCTGGCCCGGCTGGTTTGGCTGGGCTCAAGGCGGCAGCTTCGCCTGCTGGCGCTGGGGAGGCCCACGCGGGTGCGGTCAACGGCGGCGCGGGGCGAGCTCGGGCTCCTCCCGAACTTGCCAGGCGGCGGCGGCCGGCGGTCAACGGCGATGGGGAGGGCGCCGGCGAGGGGCGGAGGCCGGGGATGGCCGGAATGGGGAGATCCGGTGACGGGGATCCTGGATCCGGCGAAGACCGAGGGCGCGGAGGCCAGCGACGAGCTCGGCGACGAGATGGCTTACTCCGGCGATGGGGCCGGTGACCCTGCGCGAGAGAGAGAGAGAGAGAGGCGGTGTCAGGGAGAGAAGAGGGAGAAGGAAGGAGGGCAGGGCGGCGAGGCTCCGGCCTGGTCAGCAGCTTCGGCGGCGGCGGAGGCAGTTCCGGCGAGGGTCGCCGGTGGCGAGGGAACCAGGCGGCGGCGCGCGAGGACTCGGGGTCGAGGGGCTCCTCCCCTCGATCCGATCGGGAGCGGGAAGCGCGGGCGCCGCGCAGCAGAAGGGCTTCGGGGCCAGAGGCGGTCAGGCGGGCCCGATCTGGGCGGAGGCCGCGGCGGCGGGAGTGGAGGCAGGGCGCGGGCGCGCGTGGGTTGGAGGAGGAGGGCGGCTGCGGCGGCGCTGTCCAAGATGGGCGACGCCAAGTGGCGGAGAGGAGATGGTCGGCACGAAAACGATGAGGGTGGCGGCGCTGGAGGTTATGGCAGGCTACGGGCTAGGTTAGGTAGGTTTAGACCAAATGGTAGGTGGGGTGTCTATATAGACAAAGGCTAGGGTTTGGTGGGTTTAGGGGTTTTTGACCCTCGGATCGCGATCGAGCGGCTCCGGACAGAGGGGGAACTAGGTAGGCTGCAAGTAGGCTGTGACGAGAGGGTCTGGACTGAAAGGAGAGAGAGGAGAAATGCAGCCCGCACGATTTCGAGACCAAACATCCGATTTAATATACCGACTATATCCCGGTTATAAATATAACGGTTGGGCAGTCAAACGAACTCCGAATGCGACGAAACTTGGCAGGCGGCCTGTCTACACTATAATAAGACCGCATGACAAGTTGCAACCCATTCCGAGAACATTATTATGCCACTTATAAAATAATATTACGGAGAAAAGCGGCGCGTGCGAGTGTATCCGGACTCGAACGGACAACGGAGAGAACTGACGGAACACGAACGGATGCAAGTTTTGAAAAACAAGCGGATGAAATGCAGATGATGCCATGAGACTAGATGCATGACAATGAACACAAGCAAAACAAAAGACAAAACCCAACCACAACGGAAATAAAATAACACATCTCCGGAAAAGGCAAGAGTTGGAGTTACGAATATGGAAAGTTGTATCCGGGGTGTTACAACCGGTTCATGTTAATCTTCAACATCTTCAGGAAACTCTTGATCTCCCTTCATATTTCGTAAACCGCCATCTGCTTGAACCGCCGTGACGTCATCCTCCGATCCCCGTGTCAGGGCGTCTCGACGTCATCTTTAATAAAGAAACCCAAACAGTTAGATTCCCTTCCTTTAATGCTATCCCGAAAATCGAGGCGACCGCTGCGCCGTCCGCCGCTTTTGACTCCTCGATTCTCGCTACCGTTAATTGCTCGTCCCTTATAAATAGACCGGCAGGCCCTTTCTTCTTCTTCTTCTTCTCCTTCCTCGCGACGCCCAGCCCTCAAGCTCCGCCGCCGCCTCCGACCTTCCAATCGCCGCACAACGCTGGTCGCTGCATCAACCTGATCGATCGAAGTTCTCGGCGCGCCTCCGCGGTTTTGCTCATCGTAAGGTCCTTTCAAGCCCTAGATCCCATCTCAAGATCCTGTTCATCCCGTAGTTCATAGGTGTTCATATCAGTTTCTTCATACCTGCTCGCCATGGCCAGATAACTCAACCGCACTATACATCCCTGCGGGTGACCGCCCGCCATCGCTTTGACTCTTTATGCATCTTTTCCTTTTGCTCAGATCTCTAGTTTAGCACGCCCAACCTTCCCGCTCTTTATGAGGCTTGCATAGGTCATAGAAGTTTTTCATCAAACTTCGTAGATCTAGATTACTTCCATTCGCATGTGAAAACTGTTTCGCCCACACTTAGTAGATTTGTCGCTTCTGTCCTTTTGGCGGTTTGACTTTTGATAGCTAATCCGCTACCCATTAGTCCTCGCTAAACCGAATTGAAAGCTAGCCGCCAAATTGCCGGTTTAACCATTGTATAATGTGCTGAACCTTTTAACGGTGAACCGTTGTTCCTTTTCTTTCGCAGCTTAGTCTTCCGGAATGGCCCTCAATTCTCAGCTTGCAATTGGGTCCGTCCAAGATCATCAAACGCAACTCAACGGGTTACGCCACCACCGGGCGCTTTGGCTCCAAAAATGTCCTCCATCGGCGTGTTCCGGATGGCGTAATGCCCCGCCGAGCCTCAAGAAGGAGAAGTAATTGTGTTTATGCAGCACTTAGACGGGATTCTGCCCGCCCGTTCAAAATTCTTCCGGACGCCCTTGCAAGTTTTAAACTCCATCCGCAGGATATTGGCCCAACTCGTGTCAAACATATGCAATTTTCAAGTCTTCGTGAAGTCTATCTTCAAGAAGAACCATCTGTGGAGCTGTTCCGGATTTCTTCCACTTGAACCGTCAGACAGAATTTTCTCGATGGTCCCAACAAAGAGCTGGGCGGCGCTTCAATCCGAAGAGGAAGGAAGTGGACTTTTCTCACGCCAAACACCACAGCCATCCAAAAGATTGGAACCAAACCTGGTTCTACCGCCGAACACTGCTCCCGCCAACGAGAATCCTTTGCCGGGTTACCGTCCTCACCGCTCAAGAACCATCATCCGCTGCCTTTTACGCTTAACCGCCATGAACGGAAGAACTTCGCTACTCAAATTATCAAGCTCCGGCTCTAATGGCCAATGGCTTAACCGTGTGGACCTTGTGCGGTGTTGGGTTTCTGGGGCGTCTTGCCACTAAGCCGCCGCCCGGATTGATGCACGAGTACACCGGTAGCCTCAAAGACCTCAAAGACGCCATGAGTTGCCCATAACTGAACTTGAGGTCACAGAGATTGTAAAGAAGATGCTTGATGAACCGATCTCCGCCTCGCAGCCTAACCGGTTGGCTCCATTCTGTGTTGCCAACAAACCGCCGCGTAAAGCTCTACTCACCGCTGGGCCCTTAATACTTTGTTGATATACATTAATCCTTGTTACTTTCAGCTGATAGCTCCTTCGAAGCGCATCAAACCGCTCGGGCGCCAAGGTAAAGTCCAAAGCCACCAAGAAGGCAGGCAAGAAGAAACCGCCGAGTCCTCCGATCCGCCGGAGGACGAAGAATCGGTTGAGGTAAAACTTGATATTCTTACGAGGGAGCCGCCAGAAACCGCTTTCCGCTTTGTGTTTCTTCTGCTTATGATTTGTCCTTTGTATTCCTTTTATCGACAATTTTACCTCCTGTGATGATGCTGAAGCCACCATGCCGACTCGTTGAGGTAATCATTCTTTCTTCCGAATCCGACCTTGCGCCGTTAAAAGAATTCGTCGCTACCGTCCGAAAGTGAAAAATATCATTCCTGTGCTTACTTGAATCCAAATCTTTCCTTGAAGACACAAGAGGCTGAAGAGCGCCTGCACGACCAAGACAAGGGCCAACGGATTACCTCATCCGGTTTACTGACACACCAACCCGAAGCCTCGCCCGAGGTGACTTGTTCTCCGAAAAGCGCTATCCCTTAAAAGGTTTCTTCCGATGTCCTCTCAATCCATCTCGACCAATTATCGTGCCTCTTCCAACTCTTCCGGCGGTTCATCAACCACGCAACGCCTCCGCTTAAAGTTGTCGCAGGGTACGCGAATCGCTGTCCGCCAATTCCGCTTACAATTGCCTTGGTCGATTTGTCTTAATCCAATTCTGAATATTGCAGCACCAAGGCTCGCTGAGTAAGAAAGCGAAAACCCTTGATCCTACAGCGGATGTTGATCCGAAAAGACCCCAGAGCAAACCCATGAAAATCCCAAGTCGCCAAAATAGCTCGCGAAGTTGTACCGAGACGACATTGCTGATCCGCCAGAAACTGAACCGGAGGCCCAAGTGGAAACTCTCGATCCTGCTTTCACCGAAGTCCGCCACAGAGCGGGTCAGAATCGTTGAACCGCCGAGCCAGAGTATGAAGGCACCAAGCCCAAAGAAGACCGCCAATCCGCCAGCCCTACCAAAAATGATGATGTTATTGTGACGGCATCGCTACACCACTCCGCCAACCGTCGCTTTAGCAAAACACAGCGCCAAGGACGAGTCTGCCACTATGAGTAAAGATAAGGGAAAACTGATCTGTCAGCTTATGACAACTTCTCCGCCCAAGAACTTCACTCCGGTTTCGAACCGCTCTATACCAGCCGTGACTTTGAAGCTGGTCCGTAAACCGTATGAAGGACCGCTATGAGGTAACGAGTTATGTCTTTCTTGTACTTTGGCTGTATAGTTTCTTGTACTTTGGCTGTATAGTAGTTCTAAGGGTCGGTTCAACTTAGCATAGTTAAACCGACTTAAGTTTGCATAAAAACATACGCCTTTAAACTGCAGATTGTAGCCCCTAAGGGTTGGTTCAACTTAGCATAGTTAAACCGACTTAATTTCAGATCCTCATAGCAAACCGAGAGCAACTAGCCATTAGCCCCAAGTGCCAAGTTGAATATTTGTATTGAGCTTGGGACTTTATGATTAAACAACTAACGTGCTCCCTTTGTTATCGTAATGAGATAAACCAGCAAACCATGCAACTCAAGGACCTTCGAGCCAATCTTGAAACTCAACAAGCAGAAACCACCAAGGCCAAGGATGAACTGAAACTGCCTTGGACACTATGGAACAGCTGAAGGAGTGGTATAACCGAAGGGCCAACTGGGACACCGAAAAGGCCGGTTTGAAAAACGGGCGAAGATGTCAAGCAGCTCTTAAACCGGTGATCAAGAGCTTACTGACTCAAGCGCCAAGTGCATGCCATGACCTCTCGCCATCTTTGGTAAGAAAATTTGCACCGATTATCTCTATTTTGATATTTCCGCCGGTTTAACCTGAACTATCTCAAACCGTGCAGCAAGCGTATTGCTCATATGGGCTCGATGTGCGGAAGAAACTCAAGGCCGCTTATACGCTGATTGAGCAGTTGATACCGGGCGCCCAATGAAGTCATATGTGCCACATCATACGACAACACGGCTCCGCCCCTAATCAGAGAGACACCGACCGTTGTCCATGGTTCCGGGCAGCTTGAAGAGTTGAAGCGATCCGCGCCCGGCTGGCACCCCATCGTTTCGACTCGCGCCAAGGCGTGATAGCAGATCTTGATCCGCCGACATAGCTAAGGGTTTCAGCGCCAAGAGAACGGTGAAGTTTTGATAACGACGCTCAAACGGATAACAAAGGAGATGCGCCCACCGGCGAAGTCAACTGGCAGCCGGTTAACCCGGCGGTTCACCGCTTTTTATGACGCAAACAACAAGCAGGTGGAGTTTGTCATTCCTGAAGTGCGTAGCCTTGTTCCTCCAACCGTAAGCACACTTATGCCCTCGACATTGATCCGCTGAGCTTATAAGTGAAGAGGCTGTCTTTCGTGCCTTAACCCGGATTGACTGGTCCACCAATGACTTCCGGCTTTGGGTGATGAAGAGGAAGAAGTTGAACCGACGCCAGTGCCCCTCTACCTCACGCCAACTCGGGCGAAGAAGCCTAATCCGCAAGCCGGTGGCGCCCGAACTGCTAGTCATAACGCCACGCTAAACACCGGCCTTGGAAGGCTTTGTAATAGGATAGTCAAGACTTTGTTTTGAACAATGCCTTTATGACCTCACCGTATCCTTTGCATGGTGGTACTGACATCGTGGATTGATAAACCGCCAACTTAGTTCGCTCGCAATCACAAATTTTTAAACCGCCACGGCGGCTTGTGTCGCCACCGCTTGTGACGCTTATATATTTATATAAGAAAATATTAAGGCATATGATCAAATGTTATGATACAAAAATACCGCCAAATGTCGGGCATGCAGTTGGCCTAGCCAATCTTGAGGCGGAAGTTGTGTAAACCATTACCGCCAAAGGAGAAAACAACTCTGTGTTAGAATGCCGGTTTACTGTAAACCATGTCGGCATAATAAGCCCCTGTTACCCCATAATGGGATGTTAACATAAAAAATCAAACCGAACAAAATCGCCGGATTAAAAAAATGGATCGAACTCCGCTAATCGACAACTTGAATCCGCTTAAAAAGGTTGTCGGTTTAAGAAGGCAAATAAAATCAAATAACTGGTACGAAACCACATGGAAGCAAAGGCAATGATAAAACCATTTGCAAGAAGAAGGCTGTATCGAGCCTCGATCGATGGTGTTACCATGGTCGGACAGACCAAGCTCCCCATAAGGTGTAGCGATGGTTCAAGGCAGCCAGGTCCCCAACTGAAATCGTGGCATTATGCCGATCAAGTGGCATGGCAATGGTTCGGGTTCACCAAGCCCCTGTGATTCTATGGCCTTAGGTCACCAAGAGGCGGATCGGTTCAGACGTGACCATGTCCCTGTGATCTGGTGGCTTTACCATCAAAAGGTGTTGCATTGGTTCGACACCACCAAGCCCCCAAGTGACAAAACTTCAAAAGCAAGACCAAGGGTTAAACCGAGGCCGCTGGCAATAACATCTCCATGTACCCAAACCGACTTTCTACGTAACGGATACCCGCTTTAGCCGAGGATCCGTTTATTGTTTTTATTCATAATATATACATTGTCTTAATATGTACATAAGTGGAGCCGATGGCTCGTATAATAAGGCCGAGATGAGCTATGTTCCACGGCTCGTTGGTCTCTCTTCTCGACGCATGCGTGAGTCTTTTCGCCTCGAACATCGATCGATGGTATGATCCGTTGTACAGATTCTTGCTGACCACAAAGGGCCCTTCCCAAGGTGGGGATAGCTTGTGCATATCTGTCCGGTCTTGAATGAGCCAAGCACCAAGTGTCCCTCCCGAAGGTTCTTGTTCTAACCCGCCGATCGTGATACCGACGAAGATCCTGCTGGTAAATCGCCGAACGAGCAGCCGCCATATCTCGCTTCTTCATCCGCCGATCCAAATCGCCCCGCCGGCTGCCTCACTATCGGCCTCAACATAAGCCGCCACGCTGGGCGTAGTCATGACGGATATCGCAGGAAGGACCGCTCCGCCCATAGACCATAAAGAACGTGTGTATCCAGTGGATCTGTTAGGGGTAGTATTGATACTCCATATCACGATGGTAGCTCTTCTACCCAACAACCCGCGCCCTCTCCAAAGGGACCATAAGCCGGGTTTAATACCTTCAAGATCTCCCGATTAGCTCGTTCGCTGACCATTGGACCGCAGGTGGGCCATCAAGAAACGCTGTCGGATGTGCTCGCTCACAAAACTCCTTCATGGCTCCCTTGGACAAATTGGTGCCATTGTCCGTGATGATACCGTGGAAACCCAAACCGAAAATCACCTTTTGATGAACTGAACCGCCGGGTCGCGATCACACTTGCTAATGTGCTCAGCCTCAACCCACTTGGTAAATTTATCGACCGCCACCAACAGTGGGTCTTCTTGTCCTTGGACCTTTGAAAGGTCCAACCATATCCAGCCCCAAGTCGCAAACGGCCAAGTAATTGGAATCATCCTCAGTTCTGGGCCGTACATGAGCACGCCTCGAAAACTTTTGGCAACCATCACATCGTCTCGACCAGATCTTCCGTGATCAAGATGGGCAAGTCAACCAATAGAAACCGTGGCGGAACGCTGGCCACCAAGGATTTTGAACCGCGTGGTGACCACAATCCCTTCATGGATCTCACGCAATATCTCACGGCCTTCCTCGGGGACACACAACGCTGAAACGCTCGACACGCCGCAACGATGCAACTCGCCTTATGTATGGTCATAGACTTAGACCGCCGAACTATCTGTCGGGCCAGCATCTCATCTTCCGTAACTCGCCCGTTCATGTATGCCAAATAAGGGAGCGCCCAATCCGAATGACATGCAAAGCCGCCACCAACCGAGCCTCCGGATCAGAATAGCCAAATCAACTTCATCAGAAGCTTAATCGACGGATTGTGCAAGACATCAAGGAAGACATTGGGCGGACCGGTTTACGTTGAGAGCCCAGCCGCTTAGAGCATCCGCCGCTTCGCTCTTCCGACGGTCCACATGGTCCACCTGATATCCTTTAAAATGTCCTGCAACAATATCCACCTCCCGACGGCACGCAGCCATGAGTGGATCTTTGAATCCCAAGCACTGAGCACTTGCCGGGCCACCAAGTCCGAGTCACCAAAACACTTAACCCGCTTAGATTCATCTCCTTAGCCATCCGGAGACCATGGAGCAAAGCCTCATACTCGGCTGCATTGTTAGTACAGGGAACATTAAGCTTAAGAATGTAACAGAACTTGTCACCTCGTGGGAAGTTAATACGACTCCAGCCTCCGAGCCTCCAATTGCTCGGACCCTATCAAAGTGGATGGTCCAATAGGTATGATCCGCTTTTCTTCAGCGCTTGTAACTCCGGCCCAATCATTAATGAAATCCACAAGTGCTCGAGACTTTATCGCCGTCCGAGGCACATACCTCAAACCGTATGCCCAAGTTCTATAGCCCATTTAGCAATCCGCCGCCGCTTCGGTTCTGTATGATATCGCCCAAAGGAGCCGAATCGACCACCGTGATGGGGTGCCTTGGAAATATTGCTTCAGCCCGCTTGCCATAAAAACTCCATATACCAGCTTCGCCAATGCGGATATCTTTGTTTAGACTCAATGAGGACCTCGCTGATGTAATAAACCGCCGCTGAACCGATACTCCTTCCCCGCCTCCTTCCGCTCCACCACAATGGCTACGCTGACTGCCCCGGCATTAGCAGCAACATATAACAGAGCGCCTTGTCAATGGGAGCGGCGAGAACAGCGGTTGGCTAACCGCCGCTTAAGTCCTCCAATGCTTCATCAGCGGCGAACCTGCATTTAACTGATCCGCTTCTTCAAAGATCTCGTACAAGGAATGGCCTTCTCCTAGGCGGCCGATAAACCGCTTAGCGCAGCAATCCGACCCGCCAAACGTTGGACATCATTGATACACTTTGGCTTAGCCAGGAGGTGATAGCTGTAATCTTCTCCGGATTAGCTTCGATCCTCGCTGGACACAAGGAAACCCAATAACTTGCTCGCCGAACACCAAAAACACACTTGGACGGGTTAAGCATCATCTTGTACACCCGCAAGTTGTCAAAGGTTTCTCTCAAATCCTCAATCGTGTTTCTTCTCCTTGACTTAACCACAATATCATCCACATAAGCATGCACATTACGGCCGATCTGTTTATGTAAGCAATTTGCATTTAACGTTGATAAGTTGCTTACGCTCTTGAGCCCAAAAGGCATAGATATATAGCGTAAAGCTCCAAAAGGTGATAAACGCCGCCTTCTCCTGGTCCTTAACCGCCATCTTAATCTGATGATATCCGAATATGCATCCAAAAACTCAAACGCCACAACCCGCCGTAGCATCAATAATCTGGTCAATACGGGAGGGCGAAGGATCTGCTGGACAAGCCTTGTTAAGATCTCAGATAATCCACACACATGCGCCAAGTGCCATTTTTCTTAAGGACCAACACCGGATTAGCAAGCCACCGATGGAAAACTTCAACGATAAACCCGCCGCTAAGAGCCCGCAACCTCCTCTCCAATGGCCTTGCGCTTTTCCTCGTTAAACCGCGAAGAAACTGCTTTACCGGTCTGTACTTGGGATCGACATTAAGAGTGTGTTCAGCGAAGTTCCTCAGTACACCGGCATGTCAAGGCTTCCATGCAAAATGTCCCGATTCTCACGGATGAACTCGATGAGCGCCGCTTCCTATTTAGGATCCAAGTTAGCACCGATGGTGAACTGCTTGGACGAATCGCCGGCACAAAATCAACAAGTTTAGTCTCACCACCGACTTAAACTTCAAATCCAGATCGTGCTCAGAATTGGCTTCTTCAACGGGTCATATCCGCCGGATCAACATTGTCTTTATAATACTTTAACTCCTCGTGGCACAAACCGACTCAGATAAGCCGCATCACCTTCCTCGTGATTCCAACGCAATCCGCGGCCCCGTGAACCGTTATCGCCCCTTTGTGACCCGCATTTTCAGCTGCAAATAAACATAACAAGGCCGCGCCATAAACTTAGTGATAAGCCGCCGCCCAAACAGGCGTGGTAAGGGCTTTTGATTTTCACCACCTCAAACGCCAATGTTTCCGATCCGAGTCATGTTCATCTCCAAAAGCTACCTCCAGAGCTATCTTACCAACCGGCACGCAGACTTGCCGCACCACACCGTGAAATACGTGGCCGGACGACCCGAGATGCCTATCCACAACCCCATACGCCGGAAGGTCTCGTAGTACGTGATGTTGATGCTGCTCCTCCATCCATAAGCACTTTAGTGAACTTGTATCCTCCCACCGAGGCGCCACTACTAGGCTAGCTGACCCGGATTGTAAACCCGGGAGGATGATCCTCTACTCCATACAATAGGCTGCTCGACCAGCGCAGTAATGCGGCGCGCCGGTTCAACAACACCGACCGCCCGCTTCAAGTTTTCGGTCTCGCCTGTCCAAGCTGGTGGTAAAGACATGGTACCGCCCACTGCTCAACCGCTTTGGATTACTTTGGTAACCCGACCGCTGCTGCTGATTGTAACCCCTTGGTTCTGATTATTCGATTGTTTTGATTGTTCGATTGCCTTGCCCGCCCGGATTACCACCAACCCCGGGCCGGAATTTCTCCATCAGAATTCCGGGCGGACCCTGAACCGCCGCTGGGCCCTTGATCATACCGGAAAGCATTAGAATTTTTGAACTCCTGCATAATATAACAATCTTTCCAGAGGTGGTTCGCCGGTGTTTCCTTCGTCCCATGCTTCGGACAAGGTTGATTCAATAGGTAATTCAAACGCTCCGGATTGTGACCTTGTGCACCGCCCCGGTTTGACTGCCTACCTTTGCGCCGCTGACCCTTGTCCTGCGCGTTGGTGTTGGCTACGAGGCCCATGTTACCGTTAGCCTTACGCTTGTTTCCATTGCCCGCCAATGATGCTGCTGGCCTCTCGAGTTGCTATTCGCTTCCTTCCCTACTTCGCCATTCTCGCACTCGGGATCCTTGGTACTATCGTAATCAGCATATTTTACCAAAAGGCCCATGAGCGTGCTCCATGTCATTGCAAAACGCTTCATGCGACTCCAGCTTCAACTTCAACGGTTCAACCGCAGCTGGCTTCTAGGGTTAAGATAGCGTAATCAGGGTTGATCCGTCCGATGAATGTAAACCTCCAAACGCGGCGCACCCAATGTGTTGTAGATTCTCCTCCGCTCGACACAAGCCGCCAAATCCACCACGCATATGGGCTGCTTACAGTGTCTTTGAAATTTGAATGAACCGGTCCGTGAATCGGGTCCACGAACTAACCGAAAGGTGGCAAATTTTTCAACCAAGTACGGGTCGCATTCTTCCAAAGATCATGGTGAAATACTTCGCACACGCAGCTTCGCCCACATCCAGCATCTCCATGGCCATCTCATAGCTTTCTATCCACGCTTCGAGCCAAATCGGCGGTATAATTGGGCACCTTTGCGGCCCTTTGAAGTCCTTGGGCAAACGACATTGCGTAAAGCGGGACGAGGCAAGGCACCCTAATGAGCCGATGTGACCCCGGTTCAAGATGGTCGGACGAACCGCGCGAGCTGATGGTCCTCATGTTGTGCTGTTAACTCGCCTCCCACGTGCTCCCGCCCGGTCTACCACCACTTGAGCGCCTTCGCCACCGACCGGGTTGTTGCTCGAGGCGGACCGCGCTATGCGCTGCTTGACACGGCCGGTTCATCTCGCTACCGGCTATAAGTCCGCCGGGCGGGGTTGGAGGGATCCGTCCCGATCAGATGAATACGCTTCGCCGAGCCAGGGCCGCCCCGAGGAGCTCCTTGACCCGGCGGTTTCGACCGCTGTGGTGAATCGCCTCGATCAAATCGCCCAATCGCGCCGCAGCCGCGATAAGGTTGTCCATCGGGTTGGAGTAGTGACCGGAGGTGTTCAGACATCGGGCGCGCCAAGATGATGGCGAGGCTGATCTATCACACGAGGCTGAACCGCGCCGCCATCCTGTGTGCTTCCGCCGGTTTACCACCGTGGCAGACATCGTCCTCGCCTCGGGTATTGAAGAGCTCTTCCTCGAAAATCAAGGCAAACGGATCAGATTTCCTTTTCATGACTTCATGTGATGCACTCGATCCAAAGATGAGCCTATAAGCTCACAGATCCAAAGCGCCTGCTCGCCGCCATCCTCACGCCCGCTGCTGCCAGATCCGCTTTAGCTTTAGCGATCTGTTCTTCACCCTTGCAATCTCTCGCCAGCAGGTCCTGATCCGCCGGGTTAACCTCCGCCATGAGCGCAACCAATGCGCCAAATAACTCGATAGAACTTGAGCCGGCGGGCGACAGGGCTTCCTTCCCCGCTGCCACCACCGCCATCGAACCGGGCGGCGATGGGCGCCAGGTCAAGAGTGAAGCATCGCCAGGTACCGCCATGAAAATTCCAACCCGCTGGGTAGATCAAAGGAGTCCGAATACTCTCTCCGCCGGAACAGCCTCGATCCGCCATCTTGCAGCTGGTACAAAGACTCGGTTTCTCCGGCGGATGACTGTCGCCAGAGTAGACAACGGTTTCGCCGCCGATGCTGATCCGCCTCATAGTCACCGTGGACGACTCCCACGTAAAGCACGCTTGACAGCTGGTTTGGCCAGGAAGGACTCTTCTTCGCTCACGAGCCGCTTCAACGAGGTCGGTGCAGATGTCCGCCCAGGTCCCGCTCGCCGATCTTGCCGATGAACACGTATGCCACCAAAGGGGACCCGCATCAGATTAATCGAGCCGCCTCGGGCCCCAAATCCAAGATCGCCGATGTAGAGTTTGCCGCGACGACTCTTAGTCATCCGCCCACAAGATAGCCTTCGAGTCCTTCGAACTTGCCTCTAAGATCATCAAACCATCGTGCGATAGCCCCACGGTGAGCGCCAACCGTCAGGAATTATCACGGCAGATGTCTCGCGAAAGGACTTAGCCGCAGGCCATCGACGGGTTAACTTAGAGGGGTTAAGGTGACACAAAGACACGGAGTTATACTAGTTCGCCCTTCGATGAAGGAAAGGCCTACGCCTAGTTGTGATGGGATTGATGTGATTTCGCGATTAGGGAGCAATAGCTTCGCTTAAGCCTCAATTGTTCCGTCTCTAAACCGCCGCCGGTCGCCCCTTATATACACGGTTGACGCCGCCGGTTCATTGAGTCCCGACCCGCTCATACAAGTGTCCGCCCGGTCTCCTCTCTCTAATCTTACAAAGACAAGTTACAATACTAAGGCGGTTTACATCACGGACCCTTAATTTACCTTCGGCTCGGGCCTCCGTGGGCCCTGATCTTGGATTTAGGGTAACCCGGCCTCCAGTATGTTCACACTCAGTAGTTATCTCCCCAACACACCCAGTCAAGGTCAACGGGTCAAACACACCGGCGTTTAGCCGCCGGCGAGGCCAGACGCGGCGGAGAGAGTGGGTTAGTGCATTCCGGCGACCAAATGGACGGCGGAGACCATCTACGGGTAGCTGGGAGCATGCCGCGACGTTTGGTGGTGGTGGTTGAGCTCGGGGTGGCCGGAAACGTCGCCGGCGACGAGCTAGGCGGTCGTCGGAGTCGGGTGAAAGTGAACCCGAGGCTTCGGGACACGGCGAGGTGCGTGGAGTGGTGCTACGGGTTCCTGGGGATGTGGTGAAGTTAGTGGACAAGGTGTCGTGGCCAGTGGGTGGCCGGAGACACGTCGGTGACGAGCTCGGCGGTGGCGCCTGCGGTGATGCTTCGTGCAGTAGCTACGGTGCACGAGAAGGCAAATGGAGAGGATGGGGAGGTGGCTGAGCTCACGGCGGTTACTGGTCGGCGAGGTCGGGGACGAGCTGGTGCGGCA
The DNA here is from genome assembly GCA_021605205.1 of Aegilops longissima. NCBI lineage: Eukaryota > Viridiplantae > Streptophyta > Magnoliopsida > Poales > Poaceae > Aegilops > Aegilops longissima. The sequence continues at coordinate 807,616,499 of CM038677.1, forward strand.
GCGACGGCGAAGGGGATCTGCGGCGGTGCTCGGTGAAGACTAGCTCGAAGAAGAAGAAGCAGGGCTCGCGAGCGCTTGGGGCTCGGGCTGCTTGAAGGAGTCGACGACGGTGAAGCGGTTGGACACGGTGGAACAGCGCAGGGACGATGGAGTGCGCGGGTTTCACGGTGGCGCGGGTGCGGCAGTGTCAGCCATGGTGCGGGCGAGCGAGGGAGAGGAGCTGGGGAGGAGATGGTGTGTCTGTGAGCTCGGGGAAGGAATGGGTGACTGACCCAGGGCGGCAGAACGGCGAGGGGAGGAGGCAGGGCGGCGAGCAGCTGCGTGGCGCGCCGGTGCCGCTTGCCGAGCACTGGTTGCCTCGCCTCGCCAAGCCTAGCAGCTCACTCGAGCGGTGGCTGGGCTGGGCCGGCAGGTGGGCTTGCCATGTGAGCGCCAGGTAAGCCTCTGTTCACTTGTTTTTCCTTTTCTATTTTTCTGTAAGTTTGTGAACTTATTAAAAATAGCTAGGCACTTCTAAAAATCCTGTAAATAATCAGGGGCTCTGGTTAGAATATCTCCAACAGCCCACACTTATTTTTAGAATTATTTGAGCATTCAAAATAATTACTAGCATTTAAATGCCCAAATGCAAATTACATATGATTTAATTCAGTGACCTTCTGTTGACCTAGAAAAATGTGCACCAAATTTGCCAGGGGTTCTAACCCAAGACAAAGAGGGTGAACTTTTTAGAAGGGCATTTCAGGTTCATTGAAAATATTTTTGGTAAGCACTAGTTGAATTCAGAGGGGTTCTGGGGGTTCTGTCTTCCCCAATTCAAGTTTCTGATGAAAGGTAAACATGATGCAACACTCTAATGCATGGACTCGCTAGGATGTGACAACTCACCCCCACTCAAAAGAATCTCGTCCCGAGATTTAGGGTCCGCCGGGAAGAAGGTGGGATACTCAAGTCGAAGACGATCCTCCCTTTCCCAAGTTGCTTCTTGCTCGGAGTGGTGTGACCATTGAACTTTGAGAAACTTGATATTCGGGCGCCGAGTGGTACGCCGGCTTGATCAAGGATACGAACGGGATATTCTCGATAAGTGAGATTATCTTGGGGATCAAGTTGCTGCGTGGTTCACTTCACGGATGGGATCCGAGAAGCAACGCCGAGTTGAGAGACGTGGAAGACATCATGAACTCGAAAGATGTGGAGGTAGTTCCAATCGGTAGGCAACTTCCCTCGCTTGGCAAGAATGCGAAGGGTCCAATGTAACGAGGAGCCAACTTGCCTTTTGATACTCGAATCGATGGGTTCCTTTAAAGGTGTAACTCAAGGTAAGCCTTCTCGCCAACTTCATAAGTCATAGGCTTATGTTTACGGTCATATTGGCTCTTTTGGCTAGATTGGGCCGTTTTCAATTCTCACACATAACGCTAACCTGCTTTTCTTCGCTTCCTCGATCATATCCGGCCAAAGAGTTGTCTTTCCCGTTTCTCGCCGCTAAGAGGTGTTCACATTTTCGCCCATAGAGAACTTCGAAAGGAGCTTTGTCCAAGCTAGCTTGATAACTATTGTTATAAGCGAACTCGGCGAATGAAAGGCATTTCTCCCAATTCATACCAAAAGAGATGATAGAAGCTCGAAGCATATCCTCCAGAATTTGATTGACTCATTCTACTTGACCACTTGATTGAGGATGGAAGGCGGTGCTAAAGGAGAGACGAGTTCCCATAGCATTTTGGAAACTTTCCCAAAATCGAGAGGTGAAGAGACTTCCACGGTCTGAGTTAATCTCCAATGGAACACCATGAAGAGACACTATTCGGGAGATGTACAAATCAGCTAGCTGACTAGCGGTTATACTCTCACGAACAAGTAGGAAGTGGGCTACTTTGGAAAGACGATCGACAACAACGAAGATAGCATTATTCCCTCTCTTAGTCCTGGGAAACCCGGTAATGAAATCCATACCGATTTTATCCCATTTCCATTCAGGAATTTCCAAAGGTTGAAGGGTGCCAGCGGGCCGTTGATGCTCTGCTTTAAATCGATGACACACGTCGCAATTAGCAATGTATTGAGCGATTTCTCTCTTCATCCTAGTCCACCAAAACCTCTGGTGTAGGTCTTGATACATTTTAGTACTACCGGGATGAATGGTGAGAGGGGATTCATGAGCTTCCTTAAGAATCAATTGCCTCAGGTTGCGTACCTTGGGAACCACTAGACGGTCTCCAAAGAACACAACACCTTGATCATCTATGGAGAAACAGTCCGCGACTCCCTTTTTGATGTTTCTCTTGATACGGGAGATTCCCTGATCTACCTTTTGTGCCTTGATGATCTGATCCGTAAGGGTAGGTTTCGCCACCAGGGTGGAAAGTAAACCTCGAGGAACAATGTGAATGTTAAGCTTACGAAATTCCTCATGGAGAAATGGTTGACTTTGCTGTAACATCAGGTTGTTACAATAAGATTTACGGCTTAATGCATCAGCCATGACATTGGCTTTGCCTGGGTTGTAGGTTATTCCTAAATCATAATATGTGATAAATTCGACCCAACGTCTTTGTCTGAGATTCAAATCCGGTTGGGTGAAGATGTATTTCAGACTTTGGTGATCGGTGTAAATCTCGCAACGATTACCGAGGAGGTAATGTCGCCAGGTTTTGAGTGCATGGACCACTGCTGCAAGCTCTCGATCATGTGTGGGATAGTTATCCTCATGTGGACGCAACTGACGAGAAGCGTAGGCAATCACATGACGATCTTGCATGAGTATGCAACCTAGTCCTTGTCGCGAGGCGTCGCAATAGATAACAAAGTCCTTAGAAAAATCTGGTGGAACAAGTACGGAGCAGATGTCGCGCCTTTTTCAGCCTGAAAACTGAACTTGCAATCGTGGGGCCCATTCAAACTTTTTATGTTTCTTGAGGAGTTCGGTTAGAGGTTTAGCAACCTTGGAGAAATTCTCGATGAAGCGGCGGCAATAGCTCGCTAAACCGAGGAAACCCCGAGCTTGCTTGATCGATTTCTGTGTGGAGTCCATCAAGGACGGCTTGAACTCGCCGGGATTGACAGCAATGCCCTTACCAGAGATTACATGGCCTATATAGGTTACTTCGCAACCAAAACTCACACTTAGAGAATTTGGCATAAAGGCGATGCTCTCAAGTTTCATCAATACTAGCCTTAGATGTTCAGCATGTTCTTCCTCATTCTTGAGTAGATGAGTATATCATCGAGGTAAACCACTATTTAATTTATCCAAATACTCCATGAAGATCGAGTTCATTAACCGAGAGAAGGTGGCTGGAGCATTGGTTAAACCGGGATATGACGGTGTACTCAGATTGGCCATAACGAGTAACAAAGGCCGCTTTTAGGAATGTCCCCGTTTGATTTTGATTTGATGGTAGCCCAACCTCAAATCCATTTTGAAAAGATCGAGGATCCAGCGAGCTGATCATACACATCTTTGATCCCGGGAGCGGATACTTGTTCTTGATAGTGACCAAATTGACAGGTCGGTAATCTACAACCATCCGATCCGCTCCATCCTTCTTCTTGATTTAAGAGGACGGGCAAGCCCATGGAGAGGAACTAGGATGGATGAAACCTTTGCAAGGACTCATCGAGTTGTTTCTTAAGCTCGCTAGTTCTAGGGGTGCCATCTTATAAGGTCTCCTAGAGATTGGGACGGTACCGGAACAAGGTCTATCACTTAACTCGACATCCCCGCCGTGGAACACCCGCAGTTCTTCCGAAAGACATCCAAAAGTCACGGACTACCGGAATATCTTCAAGGTCCGGAAGGGGTTGGCATTTAGGAGTAAAGTCGACGCTTAGACACTGGTCAAAACATTGGCTATCTTGCCCGAAGGGTGGGTGAGTTGAACAGTTCTAGTGGAGCAATCGATCTTAGCGTAATGGGCTGACATCCAGTCCATACCCAAGATGATGTTTATGTCCGAGGACTTGAGAGCTATTAGTGATGCAAGGAAGACTAATCTGTCGACAAGGATTTCATTTCCATGGCTGATTTTAGAGGTTTGCCACTTAGAACCAGGGGTTTGGATTACCATGGAGGTGGGCATGTCACAAAATGTGGTGTTGTGCAATCGAGCATAGCTCTTAGATATAAATGAATGAGATGCTCCAGTATCAAAGAGAACAGTTGCCGGATGGCAATTAACATGGAGCGTACCGAGAACAACGTTGGGATCCTCATGAGTCTCCTGAGCTGAGACGTAGTTGACATGGTCACATGCAGTGGTGGCTGGCTTGGCGTAGAGCACCTTTCCTGCTGGCTTGCCACGACCAACAGACTTTCCAATCTGGTTGGGGTTGTTCTGGGGACACTCACGGATGTAGTGACCCGTCTCCCCACACTTGAAACAAGTTATCACATTGGGGCGTTGAGCAGCATTAGCAGCAGTGCCAACATAGGCCTTGGGCGGTGCATACTGTTGGTTGGGGCGAGGCGCCTCAAAGGATGGCCTCGGGGTGAACCTGGGTGGCAGAGCAGTGTTTGGAATCCAGACCCGGCGCTTCTGAGATCCAGAGCCAGATGAAGATCCAAAGTCACGGGTGAGTGCTTGTGTGAAGCTTCAAAGTCAGTCTGCCCTGTCTCAGCACTGATGGCCTTGTTGACTAACTTATGGAAGGAGGTGCACTCGTGCAGACAAAGATCACGGCGAAGCTCGGGGCTAAGTCCCTTGCGGAACCTTGCCTGCTTCTTGGCGTCGGTGGATACCTCTTCAGGAGCATATCGTGCTAGATTTCCAAACTCGTGACTGTATGCATCCACAGTCAGTCTACCCTGGGTGAAGTTGCAGAACTCTTCCCGCTTGCGATCCATGAGACCTTCTGGGATGTGGTGCTCACGGAAAGCCGCACTGAATTCAGCCCAGGTAGTGATTTGGCCGACCGGGCGCATAGCCTCAAAATTTTCCCACCAAAGGCTAGCAGGGCCTTCAAGGTGATAGGCAGCAAAGGTAACCTTATCAGCTTCAGCCACGTTGGCAGAACGTAGCTTGTGGGTGATGCTGCGAAGCCAGTCATCCACATCGAGGGGCTCGATGGAATGTTTAAACTTTGGTGGATACAGCTTGACAAAGTCATTGATTGACACCAGATCGCCTCGGCCGGGCGGCGGTATTCTCGCTTCAATCCGCCCAAAGAAGTTTATTGGTCTCACGCTTGTTTCGCCTCGCCTCCAAAGATAACTTCGCCGAGAAGGCGGTTGAGGCAGATTTTCATTCCTAGCTGCACTGGCTTCACCCTGCTCCGGAGCAGCAGGGTTGTTGCGGGTGTTGACCATCCTAGGAAAATATGACAACGGTTTAGACAAGGATGGCAAAATCTGGCCAAGGAAGTGCAGAATGTAATGGATAACAAGGAATGCAGAGATGTTCATCTGTATGACATGGTAATATAGAAACTGCCATATATATACCAACGGTCATACACACCATTCATAGTTTAGTACAAGCCCGGCTATAGTACAACTACGGTGAAAGAAGTTACATCTCATCGGAGGCATTCCAAGCTCCTATACATTATTTTTCTACACCTCCGGAATTGATACACACTAAGTCATATTCCACAAGTCATGCAGGACGGTGGAAATGCAACTATTACAATACTAGTGATACTACTACTAACTCAGACAGCTCCGTAGTAGTCCTCGTAGAAGTCCCCTCTGTAGCCTGGAAGCTCAACGTGATCATCCGGAAACAGACGGTCCTGAGGAGCTTGTGGACCATAGGGGCTAGGATGAGGTCTTGGACCAACAAACGGTGGTCTACGGGGACCGCGGGGTGGGGTGATGCCTCCCACATCACGCCAATCCACCATGCCCGGCAGAGCAGATCTCACAGGATACAGATCCCTCGTATCCATACATCCAGCTTGCACAGCCGGTGCAAACCGAGTCAAAGTGGCCCAATGATCGGCACGGGTGTTGAAAAGCTCCAGCCTCAAGGCCCGATTCTCTCGGTCCTTATCCTCGAGCATCTCAGCAGTGGTGCGAGTTAGTGAGTCCTCATGGGTGGAATCAGCATAGATAGCCTCGAGATACCCTTGCGCCCGTGGAGCGGCGCGGCATATAATGGAAGTTGGTGTTCAAGGCACCAGTCCTGACTCGCATGATGGTCATCATAGAGTAGGCCGCATCCTGCACAGCCATCTCAATGGTAACCCCGAGTCCATAGGAGCAGTGAAGGGGCTCGGTGGATCCAGGATATGAAGGAAATATCCTGACAGTGCAGAAGTATTGGCTTTGATTAAAGTCTCGGAATTGCTCTTCGACGGTGTATTCGGGATACCAACGGTAACCCGTCTCGATCATGACCCGGACTAACATAGCAGTATGACCGGGCACATTGAGGCACCGCGTCAGGCGAACCACTTGGTTCTGAGCACGAGTGGCCATCTGAAAGCACAACCATAATGCAAAGACATTAGAATTCCTAGGGAAAATTGGACAGCATAACAGTTGTAAATGCTCAGGAACAGAGTTGAGACATTCGCAACAGATTGCAAAACCACTCAACAACATCATATCAAGGTTCTGGTTCAACTGATAACATACTAAATTAGTAAAAACTGTACTGAGACTGGTAACCAACAACCCTATAAGTTACTACGGATTAGTAACACGTGAACCTGATAGAGAGAAGAGAGCCTAGTCCTTAACCCACGTAGAATGAGAAGAGGATGACACAGATTAGAGGGCATAAGGTAATGGAGTAAAAAGAGCCTTACGTTCCCTCCCACAATCAATTCCCCTACATATAACTAAAGCATTTCTAGACTCGACATCGACCAGTTTGGCTTAGCGAACCTACAGGCAGTCCGGCTTTGATGCCAACGCTGTCAGGACCCCGATTCCAAGTCACATCGACCCAGCCGGTAACACCTCATATCACTTGGCGGCCTCACGCACGGTAATCCCACGGGTGTCGCCTTACCATGGCCCGGGACCGGTTGCGCCTTTTGGCTCACGATATGATAGTGTCGCTAGCATCCATATGACAGAGAACCCGGCCGACATGGCTAGTCGTGAACCCAAAGCGGCGCTAACCCATGGGGACAGCATACATGAATCAACTTCGAGCATGTCGGTCATCAGCGTGAGAATCCGGGCTGTAGCATCGGGCTAACAGACTCGCATACGGGCTGTAGCAAGTTAGGCAGACTCGGATGTCACCGCGTGACATTTCGTAGGGATGCATACTGTGAACGGCGAATCACATGCCGCCACCAAGTGTCCAGCAGTAGTGCTGGGCTAGCAGACTCCGTGAACAGGGGTCAGAAGGACTACTATCGCCGGGAAGCACTAGACTACATTTCCCATATGAGAGGCTGCCAAGGATAAACAACTAGATTGTTGGATCCCACTCATACCAAGCATTTCAATCATACACACAATATGCCCGATATGAGTACATACAACATGGCATCACAACAAAACTCTACAACTCAAGTATTTTATTTAAAGGCTCCGAGGAGCCATACATAACATGTTCATACAGGTAGGGGTCACATGACCCACACTCAAGTCATACAAGCATACAAGCACATGCGAAGCTTAACTAGTCTCGAGCACGCACACTAAAAAGAAAGAGGGCTTGATGAAGCCTTTCTATCTACATCGCCCTTCACAAGTCTTGGATCACCACCGGTGGCTAGTCACCGTCGACGTCAAGGTCTACGTAGAACCCATCGGAGGGGTTGGTGTTATCATTTGAAAACATTAATTAAAGCAACATGAGTACGGAGGTACTCAGCAAGTCTTACAACAGAATCCTATTTGTATATGCACATTCTCAAGATGGTAGTGGAGTTATTGCAGCAAGCCAGCTTTGACTCTTGGCTAAGCTATCCTACGAGACACCAACTGGAAAGCATTTGTCGTACACGAGTCCACTACTCACCAACACAATACTCCACCGTGGACCCTCTCTCGACAACCTACGAGAGGGCCATCCGCGGTACTCACACTTATCTTGAGGCTTTTAGTAGTAGCCATTTACTTTTCTATGAACTGTATAGGTGATCAAGTAGTCCTTTACCGCGGACGCGGCTATTCGAATAGTATTATACCCTGCAGGGGTGTACTTCTTCACACACGCTCTCACCACTTATCACCGCTACACGACGTGTACTCGGCAACCTTCAAGCGGAAGCCCAGCGAGGGTGTCGGCCACGGCCTGACTAAACACATGAGTCCCTAGTCCAGGTTTATCGCCTATTCGGGTTCCATCCGCAGGGAGTCCGGCCGAGGTTTCTACTAACGGCCCCGAACGATCTGAACAGGGTTCCCGAGACACCAAATGGGCGAATCGGTACACCGTGCCACGTGCCTACCGCAACACAACCCACCCCTAAGGTCAGCGCTGTAAAGGGCCCCCAAAGATGCTACAAACACGTAAACTATTTTGCAACTCCCGGACAGAGGACAAGAGTGGTTAATAAGCCGAGAGGGTCCATTGGTTTCGGGCCCAATGCGTGGTAGTAGCTGAATCTTAAATCACACACACAGATCTCAGTGCTTAAGGACGGCCTCAATGAAACAACCCACCATGTACTCCTACATGGCCTCTCATCGATACCTTTACCAAATCGTGTTCAACACTTCATCCTCGTTACCGACACAACCTTTCACTCTAGTTCATCATCCCGATGAGCCAGACCTGACACAACTCTAAGCATAGCAAGCATAGCATGGTAGGTAACACAGATATGGCTCAATCAACTCCTACACATGCTAGTGGGTTTCATCTAGTTATTTTCGCAATGACAGGTCATGCAAAGGAAGTGGGTTCAACTACCGCAACACAGAGCAGTTTGAAATGCGTTGTCTTAATGCAGTAAACAAGAGCAGAAGCGAGAGGGTTTGTATCGGAATGATCAATGGGTTGCTTGCCTGATGTAGTGCTAGTAGGATACTCCCCTTCAGACGGATATTCGGGTTATACTTGAGGCGTAACCTATCATTTAAAGGCACAATCAACATAATCAACGCATGACGATATGCAACAATATGATGCATGCTATGACATGGCAACATGAATGTGTCTTAGCCTAATGCAAGCTAGAACAGAAAAGGATGAACTCATTTGAATCAAAGATTCAAATGTTAGTTCATTTAACATAGCCATATTAGTGCATTATCTTATTTTGCTTAAACAGCAAGGTTAACTTGTTCTGTCATGCATGAAACCATTACCAATGGATAGATTGAATTTTTCTGATCAAAATTCATATATAAATCTTTGCATTTGGAGTTACAGATTAATTTCTATGAATTTTAAAGTTTGCAACAATTTCTGAATTTCCGTATATAAATAAGTCCAGTAAATTAGTTATTATGTCAAGAAGGCGTCAGGTGACGCCATGGTCAAAGGGTCGTCCAGGTCAACCTGACCAGTGGGTCCCGCGTGTTAGCAATTAATTAAACTAACTAAAATTAGTTAAAACTAAACTAAGTTAATTAGCAGAGGGGGGGGGCCACTTGTCATAGACTCAGGGGAGTCAACTTGGGCCCACCCAGTCAAGGTTAACGGGTCAAACATGCCAGCGTTTAGCCGCCGGCGAGGCCAGACGCGCAGAGAGAGTGGGTTAGTGCATTCCGGCGACCAAATGGACGGCGGAGACCATCTACGGGTAGCTGGGAGCATGACGTGGCGTTTGGTGGTGGTGGTTGAGCTCGGGTGGCCGAAAACATCGCCGACGACGAGCTAGGCGGTCGCCGGAGTCGGGTGAAAGTGAACCCGAGGCTTCGGGACACGGCGAGGTGCGTGGAGTAGTGCTACGGGTTCCTGGGGATGTGGTGAAGTTAGTGGACAAGGTGGCGTGGCCAGTGGGTGGCCGGAGACACGTCGGCGACAAGCTCGGCGGTGGCGCGTGCGGTGATGCTTCGTGCAGTAGCTACGGTGCATGAGAAGGCAAACGGAGAGGATGTGGAGGTGGCTGAGCTCACGGCGGTCACGACGGAGTGGTCGGCGAGGTCGGGGACGAGCTGGTGCGGCGGCGACGGCAAAGGGGATCTGCGGCGGTGCTCGGTGAAGACGAGCTCGAAGAAGAAGAAGCAGCGCTCACGAGCGCTCGGGGCTCGGGCTGCTTGAAGGAGTCGACTACGGTGAACCGGTTGGACCCGGTGGCACGGCGCAGGGACGATGGAGGGCGCGGGTTTCACGGTGGCGCGGGCGCGGAAGCGTCGGCCATGGTGTGGGCGAGCGAGGGAGAGGAGCTGGGGAGGAGACGCGTGTCTGTGAGCTCGGGGAAGGAATGGGTGACCGACCCAGGGCGGCAGAATTTCGAGGGGAGGAGGCAGGGCGGCGAGCAGCTGCGTGGCGCGCGCTGGTGCCGCCGTCGAGCACCTGGCTACCTGCCTGGCTAAGCCAAGCAGCTCGCTGGAGCGGTGGCTGGGCTGGGCCGGCAGGTGGGCTTGCCAGGTGAGCGCCAGGTAAGCCTCTGTTCACTTGTTTTTCCTTTTCTATTTTTCTGTAAGTTTGTGAACTTATTAAAAATAGCTAGGCACTTCTAAAAATCCTGGAAATAATCAGGGGCTCTGGTTAGAATATCTCCAACAGCCCACACTTATTTTCAGAATTATTTGAGCATTAAAAATAATTACTAGCATTTGAATGCCCAAATGCAAATTACATATTATTTAATTCAGTGACCTTCTGTAGCCCTAGAAAAATGTGCACCAAATTTGCCAGAGGTTCTAACCCAAGACAAAGAGGGTGAACTTTTTAGAAGGGCATTTCAGGTTCATTGAAAATATTTTTGGTAAGCACTAGTTGAATTCAGAGGGGTTCTGGGGGTTCTGTCTTCTCCCACTAGTAGAAAAAGGGTCAAATGTGAGACACATTAGTCCCGGTTTGTAACAGAACCGGCACTAATGTGTCCATTAGTGCCGGTTCCAACGGCTAGCCAGGAGGAGCTCTTTAGTACCGGTTCGTGGCTAACCTTTAGCACCGGTTCGTGCCACGAACCGGTACTAATGAGAGTGGTGGCAGGATGTTGTCGAATGGGGCCCTTCCAAGATTTTAGTACCGGTTCTTGACACGAACCGGTACTAAATGTCGCCCTATATAAATCCTTCGCCCACCCGCACTCTGTTCTTCCCCTTTCCCTCTCCTCTCCTCTGTTCTTCCCTTCTTCCTCTCGAGTTCATCACAAAATTTGCCCCAAATTTGTCAAGATTTGCAGGCCCTCATCCATTCAAATGATCACCAAGGTTAGCAACTTTGTCCTTTCATCTCTCATTGCTAGATTAGCTCTTGCATTGGTTTATATAGTGATTAATTGTGGGTTTTAGTAATTTGGGAGGAATTATATGTGGTAGTATTTGATTTATATGCAATTTGAGGTCAAAATAACACTTAGTTTGCATATGTAGGTGTGGTTTACTTAGTGCCTTCTAAATCTCCGTCAGAAACCACCGCCGATCGCCTGCACTGTCTCTGTCAGCGGCACCACCTTGTGGTGAGCCTCTTGTTCATGAAATTTTATATAAAAATTGATGTTTGTGTGATTTGGATATATAGTTACTCGATAATAATTATCTTACCCAGACGTTGTTTGTTATACATAGTGCCATGGTTTTGATATCCGCCCCGCCGGCCCTCGCCCTTGTTATGATTCGGATGTGGTATATTCTCTTTAAAACTATTTGTTGCATTTCGTGTTTATGAAAAATTATGCCCATCAAGTTGACATAGATATTTTTATCTAGGAGGTATGTGAAGCGGAAATTCCAACCGACCCTATTGTCGAGAGGTTAAATTTAGTTGAAAGAAAAATTGAAAAGAATTGAGGGGGAGAAGATGGAATTGGAGTTGCATGTTGCCGATGTCGTCGATGATCACAAGATCAAGATGGAGAAAATGCGCTTGAAGATTAGAAAGATTAGAAAATATGCCATCAATAGTGAGGCTTGGTATCATTATGCTGTTGGATCAATTGTTACCTTAGTTGCGATCTTGATCGCATTTTTTGTTGCATTTAAATGCTTTAGCTAGAGAGTTATTTGTTTGTTGCATTTAAGTGTTGTATGAACTTTATGTATGAACTTGTATTAATTTGGTCTATTCGATGTTGTGTAATGAAGATGAGCCGCAATGGATGTACGATGACCGATGCTCTCCCAGTTCGTTGAGGGCGCATACTTTTCTCGCTTATGGCTGAGGCAAACAAGCGGGCGGATGGTTTTATGCCTTGTCCATGTGCTGGCTGTAAGAATGGTCGCAATTACTCTACGCCAAGAACCATTCACGCCCACTGCTTGAGTCCGGTTTCATGCCCCACTATAATGTTTGGACCAAGCACGGAGAAAGAGGGGTTATGATGGAAGACAATGAAGAAGAAGAGGACGACGACAGCTATCCCGCCATGGGTTCCCTGAATACGATGATACAACAATGGGGAAGAAGCTGAGCCGGTAATGCGGAAGAAGCTGAGCCGCAATGCGGGAAGAAGCTGAAGAAGAGGCATCGATGAGCCCGCTGATGATCTAGGTCGGGCCATTGCCGATGCAAAGAGAAACTGCGCAAGTGATTTGGAGAAGAAGAAGTTGCAGCGCATGTTAGAGGATCACAAAAATTGTTGTACCCGAATTGCATGAGGTGACAAGAAAAAGCTGGGCACCACATCGAATTGCTGCAATGGAAGGCGAGAATGGTGTATCCGACAAGGATTTGGAAAGTTGCTGGTAATGATAAAGGATATGCTTCCAAAGGACAACGAATTGCCCGAGAGTACGACGAAGTTAAAGAAGGCTGTCCGCCTCTAGGGTTAGAGGTGCGAAGATACATGCATGTCCTAATGATTGCATCCTCTACCGCGGTGAGTACGAGGATTTGAACGCTGTTCGGTATGTGGTGCATTGCGCTATAAGATCAGCCGTGATGAGCATGGTGATGTCGAGGGCGAGCGCCGAGAAGAAGATTCTGCCAAGGTGATGTGGTATTCTCCTATAATACCACGGTTGAAACGCTTGTTCCAAAACAAAGAGCATGCCAAGGCGATGCGATGGCATAGAGAAGACCGTAAGAAAGACGGAAAGTTGAGAGTACCAATGACGGGTCGCAGTGGAGAAAAATCGAAAGAAAGTACGGAAGGAGTTTGCGATGACGCAAGGAGCGTATGGTTTGGTCTAAGCGCAGATGGCATTAATCCTTTTGGGGAGCAGAGCAGCAACCATAGCACCTGGCCTGTGACTCTATGTTTGTATAACCTTCCTCCTTGGTTGTGCATGAAGCGGAAGTTCATTATGATGCCGTGCTCATCCAAGGCCCTAAGCAACCCGGCAACGACATTGATGTGTACCTAAGGCCATTAGTTGAAGAACTCTTACAACTGTGGAATGGAACAGGTGTACGGCGTGATGAGCACATGGGGAAGAATTTGACCTAAAGGCGTTGTTGTTCGTGACCATCAATGATTGGCCTGCTCTCAAGAACCTTTCGTGATAGACAAACAAGGGATACCGCGGATGCACGCACTGTTTGGATGATACCGACAAGATATATTTGAATAGTTGTAAGAAGAATGTGTACTGGACATCGCCGATTTCTTCCGAGCAGGCATCCCGTGAAGAAAGAAAGGCAAGCATTTCAAAGGTGAGGCGGATCACCGGACGAAGCCTCGCCACCGCATCGGTGCTGATGTACATGATATGGTCAAGGATTTGAAGGTGATATTTGGAAAGGTCCCGCGGACAACCTGTTCCAAAGGACGCCGACGGACGCGCACCCATGTGGAAGAAGAAATCTATATTTTGGGACCTGCCATATTGAAAGACCTAGAGGTCCGCTCCGCAATCGACGTGATGCACGTGACGAAGAATCTTTGCGTGACCTGCTTGGCTTCTTGGGCGGTATGGGAAGACAAAAGATACACCGAGGCACGGAGGACCAGCAACGTATGCACGGAGAAGACGGCATACATCGTGGTCATGCAAGCTACGCCTACCAAAGAAGAGAAGGAAATCTTCTTTGAATGCCCGCTCAAGATAAGGTACCGTCTGCTTCGTCGAATATAAAGGAATAATAAACATGGCAGAGAAAAAGTTCCGAACCTAAAGTCTCATGACTGCCACGTGATTATGACGCAACCGCTTCCGGTTGCATTGAGGGGCTTCTACCGAAAACGCTCGATTAGCCATTGTGAAGCTATGTGCATTTCTCAATGCAATCTCTCATAAGGTAATCGATCCAGAAATCATACCAAGGTTACAGAATGATTTGGTGCAATGTCTTGTCAGTTTCGAGTTGGTGTTCCCACCATCCTTCTTCAACATCATGACGCACGTCCTAGTTCACCTATGCGAAGAGATTAACGTTTTGGGTCCTGTATTTCTACACAATATGTTCCCTTTGAGAGGTTCATGGAGTCTTAAAGAAATATGTTCATAACCGTATAGGCCGTAAGGAAGCATCTCCAAGGGCCATCAAAATGAGGAGGTCATTGAGTTTTGTATTGACTTTATTCTGACCTTAAGCCGATTGGTGTTCCTGAATCGCTGCATAAGGGCGATCGATGGAAAAGGCACGCTAGGAGGGGAACAAATAATATGTATGGACGGACATTCTCTCACCGAAGCACACTACACAGCTTCTACAGAATTTCGCCTTGGTGGCTCCAGATATGGATGAACACAAGAATTTGCTACGCCCAAACACCCGGAGCGGTCTCGATGACTGGATTACACGTGAACAAACCAGAGTTTCGCCACTGGTTGCGCATACGCACCATGCATGACACCTCTATTGAAGATGACATGTACTTGCTGTCCCAGCTACCATCTTCGAATATAATGACTTTCAAAGGGTACGAGATAAATGGTAATACATTTTACACGATCGCCCAAGATAAGAAGAGCACCAACCAAAACAGTGGTGTCCGCTTTGATGCAGAAACCAAGACGGAAAGGAAACATATTATGGTTATATACAGACATATGGGAACTTGACTATCGACGTGGTTTAAAGGTCCCTTTGTTTCGTGCAAATGGGTCAATATGACACGAGGCGGGTAATGGAAGACCCGCAAAGACGGAATGACAACAAAGGATCTCAACAATCTTATGATGCAGACGAACCATTCATCCTAGCCAATGATGTGGCACAGGTTTTCTATGTGAAGGACATGTCTACCAAGCCAAGAAAAAGAAAAGATAAGGAAGCTTAATGCATCGTACGATGAGCCAAAGCGGCACATAGTTCTTTTCGGGAAGAGAAACATCGTGGGAGTGGATGACAAGATGACAAGTCAAGATTATGAAAAGTTTGATGAAATTGCTCCATTCAAGTGAATATTGACCCGAGCATCCCGTTAAATGATGAAGATTTTCCATGGTTACGCGCAAAGGGACACACGAAGAAAAAGTTTCACACCCAAAGATCTGGGATGTGATCGGCTTCACTAGCTATCATCACTTTCTTTTGTGTTTCGCACCGAGAGGGGAATCTCTGTAATAGTTAGGGTAGTTATGTGTTTTGGCATTTGAAACGCGAAGAAATTTTATGTGCAAACAAATTCACACTAATTTCAAATAATTCAAAATTTAAACTATTCAAATTTGAAAACTACGGGCACTAACAGAAAGTTTGTAATTTTTGTACCTAAAGAGGTTGTGTCAGCCTCCGGTCAAAGCTATGGCCCCACCATCATCATTTAGTGTCGGTTCGCACCACGAACCGTACTAATGAGGTTGTGTCGTAAGGTGGGGCCCCACGAGCACCTTTTTAGTACCGGTTCATGGATGAACCAGACGTAAGCTATTTTTTAGTCCCACCTCGCGAAGTGAGAAGGACTAGGAGCGGTTTATAAGCCCTGAGTGCAGAGACGATGAAGAAGAGGATCAATGCTCATGTTTCTTAGCTTCAAGCCTTCAGGAATACGGTAGACTGCACGGAGCTGTGCGCAGTGCAGTTTACACTATTCCGAAAGGCTTGAAGCAAATTAATGAGGATTGCACCTCTTTTTTATTTTTAATAACTTATTACAACTCCGGACTTCTTCTGTTATGGCAAAAACTAATTGCACGTCGACATTTCTTTTTTTTAAGTTATAACTCCAGACTTTGACCATCAAGTTTTGCAGAAAAGAAAAAATAGCAGAAAAGAAAGAAAAACTATAGCTGAAAAGAAAAAAAACTATATAAAAAACTACTCAAAAATAAATAGAAGAAAATAAATATAGCAGAAAAGAAAAACTATTCAGAAATAAATAGAAGAAAAATAAAGCAGAAAAGAAAAAATTATATTTGCTATTTTTCAATCGCTTACAAAATGACCGTGAAATTGAAAATCACTACAAAATGAACTCAAAATGTTGAATTTTGGCAAACTAGATGAAAAACTACTCACAAATAAATAGAAGAAAATAAATATAATAGAAAAGAAAAACTATAAAAAAACTATGCAAAAATAAATAGAAGAAAATAAAGCAGAAAAGAAAAAACTATAAAAAATTGGGCGCTGCCCTATGGGCCTGATAGGCCACAGGTGTGTAATTACAGGCCTTAAAGGCCCAGCAGACTCATTGTGGCATCGCAGAGTTTAGGCCCACAAGCCTGCTATACAGAGGAGTTCAAGTGGTAGCCACGGCTGGGTTTATAAACCAGTGTGGCTGCCTTCGCCCTGCGAGGTGGGACTAAACTTTGGGGTGGTGAAGCTGAGGTTTTAGTACCGGTTGGAGCCACCAACCGTACTAAAGGGGTTTTTGTACCGGTTTGTGCCACCACCCGTACTAAAGGGGTCGCTCGCCGCTTGGGCTGGCTAAATTGGTTTTAGTACCGGTTGGTGGCTCCAACCGTACTAAAGGTGCCTTCTATATATACAACACTTCAAAATTTCATTCCCTCTGTTGCTGCCTCTCTGCCGCCGCCGCCTGCCCCGCCGCTGCCTCGTCCGCCGTCGCCGCCGCCCCCGCGCCCCCTCGCTCTGCCGTCGCCGCCCCGCCGTCGCCGCCCCCTCGCCGTCGCCGCCTCGTCCTGCCGCCTGGCCTGTCCCGCTCGCTGCCCTGCCGCGTCGCCGCCGCCCGTCATCGCCTCGCCGCCGCCGTCGCTGCCGCCTGCCTGTGAGCTCTCCCCTCTAACCTCTCTCGCCTCAGCGGCCACCATGGGCGCCGCCCCTCCCCGAGCCCATACACACACACAAGCTTGATGAACACACACACACACACATATGTATGAATTAATGCATGTATATATTAGTATATACGTATTTTGTATGTTTAATTAGTTTAGATTATTTAGATTATTATTTTTTCACTATTATATATGTATGAATGCATGTTAGATGGATATAATTAGTGTTTAATTAGTATGGAAATTTTTTATATAATGTTGTTTTTCAGTTTTTAATGGATGTATAGAAGTTGTGTTTTCTGTTTTAGTGTTAGATGCTTAATTAGTATGAAATAGTATATAGATTTTTGAAATAGTAGAAATGTTAGAAATTTTAGTTATCAAAATCCAATCATTAAAAAATATTACTTTTTATGGGCATATAGCTAGTATTTGTTCTCGACGATGCCCGCCCGCATCCTCGCCTGTCGACTCCGTCTGCGACGACGCCCAGCCGACCCATGTCCGGACTGGCTCCACTGGCTGGCACTGGAGGTGCTGCTCGAGGGGCGCCGCTTGATGAGGAACCCGCCCCGGTCCCGCTGTCGACCCTGATCTCGCTTTGGTGGCGTTCGCGTGGCCAGTTTGGTGCGGAGGGACTCGGCCCCGCCGGAGGTGGTACGTCGCCGTGTCGTGGAGGAGGACGAGCACGCCCATCGCTACATGGTTGCGTTAGAGGGCGGCAGGTTCTCCAATACCGGCAAGATCTTCGGGATCTCACTTCAGCTATGATCCCGTGAGGGTTCCTTCTTGGGTGTCCACCGCGCGCGCAGCAGAACCGCGAGTGTCCTAGATTCTTCTGTAGTATTCAATCTTTAATTAGCTAGCCAGTGATGTACTATTCAATATTATATATTATTCGAGACGATGTATTCGAGATTATATCTATTATTCTAGACGAAGTATTCGAGATTATATCTATTATTCGAGACGATGTAATTTGAATACTAAATTGTTTTATATTTCTTTTGAATTAGTTAAATAAAAGCTATGGCAAACAATACCGACAGAGAGGGAGAACAGACCATGTTCGATATGATACGCGGGCCAGATGATGATCAGAATGAAGAAGATTATGACGGCTCCGAATTTCTAAACAACACCGGAGATGGTGATATGATATTCGATCGCGACGACTGAATTGATGAAGTCATGAACTACGATTATGACGATGACGAAGAACATGTTGATCCTGAAACAACAAAGACCGTGAGGTATATATATTTATATAAGCAGGTATCCGTGATCATCACATGTTTTAAATGACTTGAAGATATATTAACGAATCGATCTTTGTTCTTTCAGCCATCCGGATCGAGCAAATCTTCAGCAAAAGGACTAAACGAGGCCCGAACAAAAGTTGAAGGAGGGCGAAAGTACAATATCGAGGCAATCAGACCTAATGGCGAACCATTAGCGCCTAAGAAGATTGCGGACAAGTTCGTTCGTAAGTGCGGAGTTCTTGTGAAGGACCAACTCCGATCTCCCTTCAAGAATGGAGAGAGCCAGCAAAAGACAAAAGACAAAGGCAAAGAGGACGCTGCTCCACGCCCGATGTTACTTTTGTCGACAAGAATCAAAAAGATCTGCTTTGGGATACTCTCATGGAACATTTCACCCTACCAGATCATTTCACAGAAGCAGATGTGCAGAAAGTCAAGGACGCTGCTCTTAGGAAGATGGCGGTTGCATTCAAGAACCACAAGAATCGTGAATGGGACAAGTACGTCAAGGGAGGAAGGAAGACTCCAGTATTCGAGGGAACACTAGAGAACCAACGTGCTCATTGGGACGATTTCGTGAAATTCAAGGATTCGAAATTAGCTAAGGAACGGTCGAGAATAAACAAGAAGAATGCAGAAAAAAGGATAAGTTCCATAAGCTGGGGCCAGGTGGCTATGCGGTGGCAATGCCTAAGTGGGATAAGTCTGAGAAAGAGATGGAGGATGCAGGTGCCACTCCGTTACTAAGAGCTGGCCCCCAGTCGTGGACTTGGTTCTATGCGCATGGGGGGGAGTTGGACCCGAAGACAGGCAATGTTTCGACGAGGGAAAGTCTGAAGGGAGCCGACGATGCGATACTTGTTGCAATAGAAGAGGCACGATCGGGGGTGTTCCAGCCCAACAGAGAGAACGACGAGCTTACGCGTCTCGGGAAATCCTGAACACCCGGAAGAACACGAGGCAAGGGCGCTATTCCGTGGTATGAGGGGTTTTGACCGAACACCGACTACGTAACCCGTGCGAGAAAGAAGATTGCGGAGGAGAAGAAGAGGAAGATGGAGGAGGAGCAGAGGAAGCGGGACTATGAACGCCTTCAAGGCCTAGAAGCAAGTCAAGCGGAATTGGTAGTCA
This sequence comes from Aegilops longissima, assembly GCA_021605205.1. NCBI lineage: Eukaryota > Viridiplantae > Streptophyta > Magnoliopsida > Poales > Poaceae > Aegilops > Aegilops longissima. The sequence goes on from CM038677.1 coordinate 807,635,990, forward strand.
AATTCCAGCGGCAGCAGGAGCAGATCGACTCACTTACCCAGCAAAGGGGGTCTCAGCAGCTGCAGCAGCTAGCGAATGATCCAGCATTGGATAGCACCGCCCCATCCATGCCGAGAAGCAGCGTGGGTTCCGCCCCGGACGACGCAATGCTGGGTAGATACCCCGTGGATGACATCACAACACTAGCTGCAAGCTACACGTCAAAATGAAGAACATATCCATGAAGGTGGCGGACGCCGTTGCTTTTACAAATCCCCCTGAGGCAACCTTCCATTGCAACCCGATTCCAGTGGGCTATGCTCGTGTCTTGGTTGATGAGGTGGTGGACCCATATTCGGAGCTAGAGCTTGACATTCCTGGAGGTGACGACGAGCTTTCTCGAGACGCCAACCATCGATCATCCTATGGAAAAGGATTGCATCATCTTCAAGGCCACCGACACTGGCCATCCGACTCCTCGTCAAGTCCGCCACCAAGTCAGCAATCTCCCGCTCCCGCAAGTCCACCAAGTCCGCAAAGTGTCAGCCACCTCCTCCAAGTCCGCAAAGTGTCGCCACTCCTCCTCCTCCAAGTCCGCCACAGTGTCGACGCCCACCTCCTCCAAGTCCGCACAACCTCAGGCCACCTCCTCCAAGTCCGCACAGCTTCAGCGGCCACTCCTCCTCGTCCAACTCAGCCCCGCCACCGTCTCCTCCGCCTCAAGAATCGCAGAAGAGACACCCGCAGCTATGGTGCGAGCGGCACGAGTCGAGGTAGTACAGAAGTACAAAGGAGGCAAGCGATATAAATATGGTCCAAGCCTCACGCCTCTTCCGCAGAGGGCTTATGACAGGTCCGAGGAGGAAATCGCAGCCATATCAAGTCCGAGGTGGAAGCCCATTTTGCACCGAAACCGCCACCGCCGCCAAGGGAGAAAGTGCTCGAGGAAACGATTGACCACTTCATTCAGATGGCTCAACCACCAGCTCCCAAGCCTGTTGACACAGACTATGAGCGCCACATCAGGAAGTTAAATCGAGCACGCCTACGTAAGGAGGCGAGCTCGGATCGAGCAAACAAGAAGCAGCTGTCAAAAATGCGGAAAACCATTCCCCAATGGGAGAACAGCGGCGAATCGATCCCTCGCTTGTTGTGCCAACAACACGTGATAAGACGCGCCCAATATTATTGTGGGCAAACAGTTTACGCTCCCGAGGTGGGCAATGTGGTAATAACGGAGGACCATATAATGCAGGCTGAAGTTCTCAAAATCACTGTTGGACAACTCCTCGAGATCGAGCCCATGCCTGTGCTTAGAGAGGATGAAATAAAACGGAAATATGTCCGGGGCCAACCTTTGGTCGAGCTAGACAAGGTCAAGAACCTCCCAACGAGAATGTATGAATTGCATCAATGGTACATGAACATTACCAAGATTTCCGATCGATTGTCCCTCATGGTGAATGTCAAGGAGGAGCATTACTTCCATGAGAAAGCTGTGTCCGTTGAGTATTCTAAACTGTTTCAGTTATACAATCAAGACGCACTCGACAAATCTATCGCAGTTGCTATTGTCTCGTAAGTGATTTCTTTCTGTAATTTAAGTCTCAAGCTAGTTGTAGTGATCCTTTGATCAATCATTACCTGTAATTATCCTCACTATATTCTTTTTCGTGGTATTATATGCAGGATGAAGATGTATGAAATGAGAAAAGGTGGACGCTGGCATTGGGTTCATTGACCCAAACACCGTTAATGAATACACATGGAAAATAAATCCACGCCATCAAAAGGTCAGAGAGGACAACATGCTAGAGTTCTTGAAGCGCCTCAAATACAATGAAGATATACTACTTCCTTACAACTTCCAAGTGAGTCACACTGTCTTGTACTACAAATTCTCTGTTTTTGCCTACTAGCTAGCTACATGTTTTTGCTTACATATGCCCGCTTAATTAAGACATGCAAACGTGTGCATGCAGATTTCACTGGTCTTGTGTATCATTAAAGTTGACGCCGAACAGTTGAAATACTGGACTCACTACTCAAAGAAAAACTGACTATAACATCTTGTTTGGGATAGTCAACAGGTAATTTCAATCATTATTAACTATATATCTCGCCTATTTAGTTCGTCATTTCATGATATGAACTATTTAATAACCCTTTATTCATTTTCTTTGTCATGGCAGGGCTTGGGCAAGGTTCATCAAGATGACCCCGGAGAATGGAAAAAAAGCTTAAATGGTTTCACCCAAGGTAAGTAATTATAGTACTAGCTAGCTAGCTAGCTGCCATCTCTTTAATTATCATGCTTGATTAATTATTATCTGATCAAATTCCATTCTCGTAAAGGCCCTCAAGCAAGCGTAGGGACTGATCTGTGTGCATTCTGCGTTTGCAAGAACATTCGCATGATGGCGTCCAAAGGAGCAGATCTCAAAGACAGGAATGGGTACGCTTGTCAAAACACTATTCACAATTTTTACACCATTATCGATATCTAGTCACACAACTAATACACATGCATATTCCTTCTTAACAGTTCACAGAGGTGCGGAGAAGCTCCTAGAAACGGAGCGCAGAGAAGCACTTCAAGAGGAAATAGCGGGATTTTTGCTCGACCAGGTCATAAACCAAGGAGAATACTATTACCCGCCACCGCCCCCATGAAAACCACTTCCAATTGTCATCGTGTTCAAGGCACCAATTAGGCTAATGCCACTGGCTCAAGGCAACATGCATATGTAGGAGAAATTGTATATAGCTATACATGTGTGTATGTGTGAATTAATTAATATGATGGTTTGTGAGACATTGATGATATATATATGCATGATTGGTTCTACTAGAAATATATATATATATATATATATATATATATATATATATATATATATATATATATATATATATATATAATATGTACAATGTGTAGTATCGTAAAATACCAGCAAACGAAAAAGAATTAAAATGGAAACACAAAATTAAATGAAAAAGAAATCATAAAACTAAAAAAACCCCAAACCTTATAGTACCGGTTGGTCTTACCAACCGGTACTAAAGGGCTCCAGGCCCCTGGAACTGGCTCGTGCCACATGGTTTCCCTTTAGCACCGGTTCGTGCTGAACCGGTACTAAAGGGGGGGCCTTTAGTGCCCACACTTTAGTGCCGGTTATGGAACCGGCACTAAAGGGCCTTACGAACCGGTGCTATTGCCCGGTTCTGCACTAGTGTCCAATTCAAGTTTCTGATGAAAGGTAGACATGATGCAACACTCTAATGCATGGACTAGCTAGGATGTGACAAAGAACAGGGAAGCTGAACTTCACACGTTGCGCATCCAAACCGGGGGAATTGTTACCTCCCCTGAGGAGGATAGTCGGGAAGGGGAGGCCAAAGCCTCCTCCCCGCGCGGGAAGAAGAGGGCCGCCTCCGAAGACTTGGAGACGGAGATGCCCAAGAAAGGGAAGAAGGTATCACCAGGGGGCTCTGCCCCAACGGGCACCCTCACCGCGTCGTGCCCACCAATGGGCCAGCCCTCCACCGAGCTGTAAGTTAATTTTTAATTCAAAGGTACTGTGTTTCTCCGAGATCCATAACCAGGATTCGTCTTTTGCCGTCCGGCTAGCAGCTCTTCTCAACAAAGTTCGTCTTCGGGGGATCTTCCTCTGGAGATGATGGAGAGCGAGACCCCACCCACCTCTCCGCCTCATGAAGCGGGCGACACCGAGGTGTCGTCACGGAGGAGTCCAGATCTGCCGAAGCCGGAAGCCAATGCGTCAGCCGCCCTAAGCCCGGAGCGTTTGGCTCCCACGAGGGGCGATGAGAAGGGTCCGGCACAGTTCAATGTCCGGCCGGACGTACTGACGGGCCTACTGGAGCGAGCTGCGCTCTCGGAGGAGCACCTCTCATTAATGAGCGCGGTGCTCAAGAAGATTTCATCCACTACAAGCAGTTTGAATGAAGCATTTACAAGCCTGCTCAGAGGCTTTGAGGTATGTAGTGAAGAATACACTATTTTTTGGCTGTGAGGCACGCGCTAGGTGTGCTCCATATATATAGTAGCCCCTGAGACTCTGGTTGCCCACCCTAGGAGGCAAACGGGGGATCATAAAGCAATGATTGCGCTGTAAATACGTGTAGGTACCTGTGGGTCTGGACGCCGACTAGTCCGTTGAAGTTGCCGAACTAACGAGGCAGATTGGATCGATTGATGCCGATATCACGCTGGTGAAAGAGCGGCTGGACAAATCACAAGGTATGTGCTCTGCCTTCCTTTATATAGGAAAATATGAAGGCGGCATGATATTAATGTAATATGTTTGGACTGCAGATGGTGCTGCTGCCGTGGAAGCCTTGAGAGCGGAACTTGCCCAGGCCAAGGAACAAGCTCGGGTTAGCAATGTGGCTGCCCTAAAGGCGGCCAAGGAATTGAGAGCCGAACAGGCTGTTCATCGCCGAAGCGAGGAAAAGATAGCCGAAATGGCTATGGAGTTAAAAAATGCCGCTGACCAGTATGAGCTCCTTAAAAAGGAGCATAAGGATAGTTCGGCCGACCTGAACAAGGCACTTAATGCCGCCAAGGAAATACGGACCGAGCTCAGGGGTTCACGGGAGGAACTTCAACAGGCCGGTAAAATCGCGGCTGGGGGCTCCTACTTGCTGCGGACAAAGTTTTTCGATCCGAAGTACGCTCCCCTGGATGGACGCTGGAGTCCTACGGACGCGTATCCGAGTTTGGCGAAGAGTACAGCTGACGCTGCCAAGTTCTTCGAGGATCATGGTGATAAGGAAGTGGAGAAGATTTTCTGGTCGCAATTCAATGCTCCCACTCGCCCGCTGTCATTAAGTGACAAGATGGCTGCTGTAGCGGAGCTTCACAGGCTGTCCGGGCTTGCAATGCGGTCTGTAATAGACCATCTTTGGCCGAAAGGGCCTAAGCCGGACAGTTACTTTGGTTTGGTGCAACAATTCCTTGGGGCCGTGCCTCGGATCGACGACATGAGAAGGTCGGCATGCATAGAGGGTGCGCGAATGGCCCTTGCCCGCGTTAAAGCCAATTGGACGGATATGGAGGCCACCATTATAGCGACCCAGGATCCGGCGGGGGCCAATATCCAGCCGAGCATTACTTGGTGCAGGTCATAGAAGGTGCCTGCCTAATAGAGGCGCAGTGCTCGAAGAATGTCTTGTTCGAGTGATGAATCGAATCATTATAAAAACAATGTTTATTTTGATTATGAGGCTATATTTATACTGTTTGCCTGAAAATATGATTGTGTCCCCTATGCGGCCGTTGTTAGAAGTCGTTGGCTTCAGCCCCCACGCATACAATGCGGGGGTGTTTGCGAAAAATATGCTTAATCACAATTGATCCAACGTCTTGGTCCATTAAGGAGGTGATCGCACGTCGAACTAGGCAACCGGACTATATAGTTGTAACACTTTCGCTTAGCCATGGAGTCTAACATTGGGGCTACTATGTAGCCCCTGGTACCTTCGCGTGCATCCGAATACGGGCGTGTATGTACATGACCGGGAAATGGCCCTTTGTTAATGCGGAGGAATCCTAAAGATTCTGGTGAGTCTTCGAGTGGTTGATCAGTCTCTCGCTGTATCATGACAGTCAGTTTTCGGCTTTCTCTACTGAGGTGCTCATCCGGAATAACCAGGGCACAATTGCAGTAGTTCTCCTTTGGCCACCTTAGCCGATAATAACGGAACGTAAGGCGGCAAACCCAGGAGCCGGGCAAACCCAACATTTGACCAAAGACATGATTCAGAGCTGATGCATACAAGGCCAAACTTCGTGGACGCCAACACTCCGAAGGTATTCGGACCTTATAATGCATTTATGGGCTCAAGAATGCCCATTCATTATAAACCCTGTGTTTCCAGGTACGTGCATTGATCTGTCGTGGCGAAATGCCAATAACGGCAGTATCCTCTGTGGGCATGGAACCCATGGGATGGTTAAACAACAAGAGGCAATAGAAAAGGTTTACACAGGGGCTTAATCTAAAAAGAAACCTGTTGAGCGGGGCCCTGCTGCACGTCTGCGCCTTTGTCTCCGTTGTGTCGTATCCTGTAAGGGTATCGCGTGAACGTTGTCTGTGAAAAAGAGAACTCGTAAGAGAGTACAACGTAAGTATGCGATGGATAATAAAAGTGTAAGATGTTGGCCTGCCAATAAGGTTGAGCCAGGTGTGGGGCTGTATTAAATATTTATAGCCCCTGATGTCCGCTATGGGATTACATATATGGTGCCCTGATTCAATTTTATCCGGGCTACCAGACTCGTCTAACCGTGTCTGTGGTCTTAATGACCAGTCATGTTTTTTAATATTGGAGGCCACTTATAGTCCGGCCGCTAGGGCCGTCGCGTGTTCCTCTGCGCGCGAAGAGCGCTCTGTGATTCCGTTAGCGGTGATGACACCGCGTGGACCAGGCATCTTGAGTATAAGGTAGCCATAGTGCGGTAATGCGTTGAAGCGGGCGAAGGCCGTTCTTCCAAGCAATGCATGATAGCCGCTTTGGAAGGGTGCAATGGTGAAGAGTAGTTCTTCGCTTCTGGAATTGCCTGGGGAGCCAAATGTTACCTCCAGTACGATGGAGCCCCTGCCGTAGGCTTCACCGCCTGGTATCACCCCTTCAAAGGCAGTGTTGCTTTGGCTAATTCTGGATGGGTTTATCCCCATCCTGCGGACAGTGTCATCGTATATTAAATTGAGACTACTGCCGCTGTCCATGAGGACACGGGTGAGACGGTATCCGTTGATTATTGGGTCAAGCACCAAGGCCTCTGATCCTTCGCGCCGAATACTAGTCAGGTGGTCCGTGTGATAGAAAGTGATCGGACTAGTCATCCAGTAGCTAGGTGTGGGTACGCTGGGCTCTATATCGAGGGCGTCTCTATGCGCGCGTTCGTGCCTTCTCATGGATGTGTGAGTCGTGTGGATCATGTTCACTGTTTTAATCTCTGGCGGGAATTTTTTCTGTCCCCTAGTGTTCGGCTGGCAAGGTTCGTCCTCATCTTCACTTGGTGTTTCCCTTCCCTTGTGTTCGGCATTTAATTTGCCGACCAGCTTGAAGACCTAGCACTCTCTGTGCGTGTGGTTCGCAGGTTTGTCAGGGGTGCCATGAATTTGGCACAGTCTGTCTAGGACTCTATTCAGACCGGACGGTCCTTCTTTACTGCCTTTAAATGGCTTCTTTTGCTGATCAGGTCGAGATCCCCTGAATCCGGCATTAACCGTTATGTTATCTGGGCTCTCTTCCTTGTTTTATCGTTTGTTTTTATTACGTCGTGGCTTCCCGTTGCCATCCCTTATTTCGGATGTGCTGGGGTCGCTGGTGCCTTTACGGGCTAGCTAGCTATCTTCACCCGCAAAGCGGGTCATAAGGCTTGTTAGGGCTGCCATTGTCCTTGGCTTTTCTTGGCCGAGGTGTCCGCGAGCCACTCGTCATGATGTTTGGTCGAATGCCGCTAAGGCTTCGGCGTCCGGACAATCGACAATTTGATTCTTCTTAGTGAGGAATCTGATCCAAAGCTTGCGGGCGGACTCTCCGGGCTGTTGGATTATGTGGCTTAAGTCGTCCACATCCGGAGGCCGGACATAAGTCCCTTGAAAATTGGCCCTGAAAGCGTCCTCGAGTTCCTCCCAAGTCCCAATTGAATTTTCGGGGAGGCTCTTCAACCAGTGTCGAGCTGGTCCCTTCAACTTTAGGGGAAGGTATTTGATGGCGTGGAGGTCATCCCCACGAGCCATCTGAATATGGAGGATAAAATCCTCGATCCGTCGTATGCCTCTATGTTCACAGGTTTAAAACCTTGTGGAAATTCATGGTCCAGTACTTCTTTGGTGAAGCACAGGGGGTGAGAAGCCCCTCTGTATCTGGACGTGTTGTGGCATGCAGTCGGCTGTTGTTGTGTCCGATGTTTATTCCGAACTGGTATTTGGCTTGTATCATCATTTTGGTGACCATAGTCCCTCGCCGGGGTGTGTCCTTTAGATCCGTAGATGGACCTGGCCGCGCCGGCTTTCTTAGGGAGCGGTACGTTGGGCCGCCTGGTCGTATTAGTCTTTGGTGGAATGGCCTCGTCGTCGAATTCTGGCAGTAGCTTGCGTTTTGGATAGCTCTTTGTATGGCGATCGTCGCCATATCTTTCCTCGGTGTCTAGCACCTTATTCCATCTGCGATTGAGCGTTTCCTGTGCGGCTTTGAGCCATTGCTTCTGCTTCTTTAGACTTCTCGCTGTGGCCATAAGTTTTCTGTGGAGGCTATCTCATTCCACGCGTTCTTCCGGAATGATGAATGCATCATCGTCCGGACTGTCTTCTTGTCCTAGGCCGGTTTGATGAACTCGTCCCTCTGGATCATTGTGATCTGGCATCTGCTCCGAACTTGGTTCGGCGTGACCTGGCTCGTCCTGCTCCATCGTTGGGTCCTCATGGTCGTTATTGCCTTCGGAGTTTACTGGTATGTCGATCCTTCTTGCGCTCTTGTCGCTATTTTTACTGTTGCTGGACTTTGAGCGGCGTCTGCGTCGCCATTTTGGCTTTTGCCCGGGGGTTTTATCTTCCGGATTGCCGCCGTCGTCCTTCTTGGGCATGTCCACCATGTATATATTGTGTGACGAGGTAGTAGTCCAGCTCCCCAGAGATTCTGAATCTTCTCCTGCATCATCGTCCATACCGTCGATGCCTTCGGAGTCGAAGTCAAGCACGCCGGTTAAATCATCAACCGTGGTGATGAAGTGGGTGGTGGGTTGGCAACGAATTCCTTCGTCGTCTGCTCCCCACTCGAGCCGGACATAGTTCGGCCGAGAGCCTCCTGACAAAGAGAGAGACACGAGTTCAGCATGTCGCCAAAGGGCGAGTGCTGGAAGATATCCACTGCGGTAAACTCCATTATCGGAGCCCAACCTGGCTCGGTTGGCTCGAAAGTGCGCGGACTGGAACCAACAACCGGATATGAGTCCGGGGGTCCGGAGTCACAGGTTTCCACAGAGGTGGGACCTGTGTTCGGCTCCACCGCCAATGAGCATGCGGGCTGTGGGGCGGGGCCCATCCCTCCGTCCTCAGGCGACGCAGCCTGCCCCGAATTTAGGTCCGGGGCCACTGCGGGGGTGATAACCCGAACATTGTCCGACGGCATGTCTAGGCCGTGCTCATCGCGACTGTCCAGTGCTCCTGGCATGGGCTCTAATCCGTCGAAGATCAAGTCTCCGTGAATATCATCCATGTAGTTTAAGTTTCCGAACCTGACCTGGTGACCAGGGGCGTAGCTGCCGATCTGCTCCAGATAGCCAAGCGGATTGGCCCGCAGTGCGAAGCCGCCGAACACGAAGATCTATCCAGGGAGAAAAATCTCCCCCTGGACCGTGTTGTTTACGATTGAAGGCACCATCGAGCCCTGTAGCGACGACACAGAGGAACTCTCAATGAAAGCACCAATGTCGGTGTCAAAACCAGTGGATCTCGGGTAGGGGGTCCCGATCTGTGCGTCTTAGGCTGATGGTAACAGGAAGCGAGGGATACAATGTTTACCCAGGTTCGGGCCCTCTCGATGAAGGTAAAACCCTACTTCCTGCTTGACTAATATTGAAGATATGAGTAGTAAAAGAGTAGATCTACCACGAGATCGTAGAGGCTAAACCCTAAGAGCTAGCCTATGATGGTATGATTGTAATTGTGATCGGCCTTCTAAGGACCAACCTCTCCAGTTTATATAGACACCGGAGGGGGCTAGGGTTTACATGGAGTCGGCTACAAGGAAGGAAACATAATATCTGGATCGCCAAGCTTGTCTTCCACGCAAAGGAGAGTCCCATCCGGACACGGGCTGAAGTCTTGAGTCTTGTATCTTCACGCTTCAATAGTCCGGACGATGTATATAGTTCGGCTGTCCGGATACCCCCTAATCCAGGACTCCCTCAATGGGCACAGCACACTGTCCGATTCCTTCAAAAAGGAGAGCTTCCTGAGGAGCAGGAAGAGGCAGAAAGAGTAGCTCGCCGGTCTGCTCTGTACCAATTCGTTGATAACGTATTATACAGAAGAAGACCGAATGGGGTGAAATTGATGTGCATCTCCCGGGAGGAAGGACTAAAGTTGTTGGCTGAGATACATGGAGGCATATGTGGCTCCCACATAGGGTCGAGGGCCCTTGCCGGCAAGGCTTTGCGGCAAGGTTTCTTCTGGCCCACCGCCCTCCAGGATGCGACGGCACTAGTAACCAAGTGCGAAGCGTGCCAGATCCATTCGAAAAGGCTCCATCAGCCAGCTCAAGCCCTTCAAACTATCCCTCTCTCCTGGCCCTTCTCGGTCTGGGGGCTCGACATATTGGGCCCTTTCCCCCGTGCTGTCGGGGGCTTTGAGTACTTGTACATCGCAATCGACAAGTTCACAAAGTGGCCAGAAGTGGAAGCAGTGAGGAAGGTGACAGCGCAGTCAGCCATCAAGTTTTTCAAGGGACTAGTGTGCCGTTTTGGGGTGCCCAACAGGATCATCACCGACAACGGCACATAGTTCACGAGCCATGCCTTCATGCAATACATTGAGGATCTCGGCAGCAGGGTCTGTTTGCTTCCGTGGCACATCCATGGAGCAACGGCCAAGCGGAGAGAGCAAATGCTGAAGTCCTGCGAGGCTTAAGGACGAAGACTTTTGACAGGCTGCGCAAGAGTGGGAGGCGCTGGATTGATGAGTTGCCGACGGTTCTTTGGTCGATCAGAACGACGCCAAATTGAGCCACCGGCCAGACACCCTTTGCCCTGGTTTACGTGGCAGAAGCAGTTCTCCCCACGGAACTCATATACGGGTCACCTCGAGTGCTCGGTTATGATGAGCTTGAGCAAGAGCGATTGCGGCAAGATGATGCGACGCTCCTTGAGGAAGCTCGTCTCCGGGCGGCTGTGAGAGCAGCACGCTACCAGCAAGCTTTGCGCCGCTACCATAGCCGCAAGGTTCATGCCCGGAGCTTTGAGGAAGGCGACCTTGTTCTTCGGCACGTTCAGTCGGCCAAGAATTCCAACAAGTTGACGCTGAAGTGGGAAGGCCCTTATCGAGTAACATGAGTCACCAGGCCCGGCGCAGTCCGGCTGGAGACCGAAGATGCCATTCCAGTGAGCAACTCCTGGAACATCGAGCGTATTCGCAAGTTCTACCCATAAGGCGCGGTTGCCGGGCCTCCCGGCAAGCCACCCTTTTGTACGAGCCTTGCCGGCAAGGCATGCAACCCTTTGTACAAAGCCAGGCGCAGACCCTGAGCATAAATAAATGAAGCGCTGGTGCCCTAAGTTATAGCATGCATGCTAGATTGAGTCTCTTCCTTGGTTAGGGTTGATAGTGCTTAGCGGTGGCTAACCCCTAGCTTAGAGGTCGAGTGTGCCTCTCTCTGTTCCTCTCTGTCTTTTTTGGTTCGCAAGGCCCGTAAGTATTCTTGCCGAGCTGTTTTGGAAGAAAGGGAACGGACCGGCGCCCGGACCCCAGCAAGCCAGAGTTGCCGGGGGCTGCAAGAACAAGGGTCCCTTCGCGGCGAGCCAAGGTCGCCAGGGGCTGCAGATCCACATAAGTCATTTTATCCTCTATCATGCATTTCGTTATGGACTGGGATACGTGAAACCCCGTTCTATCTCTAAGATGTCGTGCTCCCCCTTTTCGGTACCCAAGGATTATCCCCTGGGTCTGAATCTGGTCGTAGCCGCGGCAGCAAAGTTGGGAACGGGGAGCCTAAGCCCACCTCATCCCCGCCTCCGCCAAGAGCGTGAGAAAGGTTGAGCAAGGTGGGGAGACGGCAAGGCCTATTGCCGGGCGAAAAAGCGTTTGTCTTAAAGACAACAAGGATTCACTCCTTGTCGTGGGATCCCCCCGCAAACGAAAATCCCGGCAAACATCCCTTTTTCATTAAAAAACATCTCGTACAGGTACAGTTCATACAAAATGAAAAACATGAACAAGGGGATTACAAGTTCTAAAGCTAACAAAGGCCCGAAGGCTTACAAGACTAAAAAGATATAAGGTGCCCGTAATCCCTTTCTTGTCCCCCTCCTCAGGAAATGGAACAAGAAAGCAGTAGGGAAAAAGGGGCGCCTAGGCGGGCTACGAGTGGCAGAAGACACCACGAGAACTTCTCGGTGGCCGTCCAAGGGCTGGATGGTGATGGCCGCGCCGGAGGCAGAGCTCGAAGACGAGGCGGCAGGACGTCAACACGCGACGAAGGCGTCAGTGCCCGCGTACTCCGCCTTGACGGCCTTGCCGCCGCCCTCTTCCTCTTCTGCAGCCTCCCTACGCCAGCCGCCCAAGGATACGACCCCGAGAAGTTCAAGGAACCGGCGGCACGGATGATGGGGTCGCCGGTGCCACCCGGAGCGGCGCCTAACACCTAGTCGGACCCGTCATCCTGCCGCCCGCTGCCCTCGTCGTCGTTGCCGTTGTCTTCCTCGCCACTCTCGCTTGAGGAGGAATCTTCATCGTCGGAGGAGCTCTCCACGCAGCACCTCACGCGGGTCCCGAAGTGCTCGAAGGTCTTGACGGAGAGGAGGCCACCCTCCATTAGTTTGAAATGGAGAGCGAGCCCATCCGTCAAGCTGTGGAGGCAAGTGAAGGTCTTCCACCCTCGGTGAAGATACATGACGTGAGGGGCGGGGAACTCGACGTCGACCCATGTGCCACTGTTCCCACAACCCCTCATATGTAGCCCCAGCGCGTGCGGCGGATCCAGCTCCATCTCCTACGCAAATGGGGTCGGAAGGCGAAGGCGACGGCACGGCGGATGGCGCAGCCTGATGAAGAATTCGCAGGGGTTGTCCCCGGCATGGCCCTCCATCGGAGGAGGAGCTGCTAGAGGGGGCGAGGCGGATCTGCCGCCCCGTCCTCCTCTCCCTCGGCACCACGACGGCCTCGAACTCGCCCCTCCCCCTTCCTCTAGCGGCTGGCTCCGCCGCTACGAGCTCCTGGGGAGGGGCGATGCGTTTTCTGGCCGAGACCCTCGCCGCCACCGATGATGCGTCGCCACACCCCCTCGCCATGGCAGAAGAAGAAGGAAAGCATGAATGGGGAGAGGCAGATGGTGAAGAGTTGAGAGGCACCGTTCCCCCCCCTCTTTATAAAGGGGTGGGGGCGGGGCTTGGCCGCCCACCCTCGGCCAATCTGGCTTCTTGAAGTGACAGCAAGCGGGGCCGTCGACCACCCTCCCCGCTCCATTGAAGGCGTGTGGGTATCGACCCGCACGCGCGCGACTACCCACGTTCCGTGCGCCTATCATTCGCTCTGCGTTATGCATGCAGCAAACGTGGCGCAAGGGGCAGGCGTGGTGGGACGCGTGGAACGGCGGTTCCCGAACGAAGGCAGTAAATGGGAGGCGGCCTTGCGGTCTCAAAGAGACACGCAAGTCGCCTCTTTACTGTCCACCACAAGGTGACGGCAGCATGCCTCCGTCATGCGCGCGCACACGACCCCCACGTCACGTGTTCAACGCGGGTCGTGGGGAAGTGCAGCGGACGGAACAATGGCCGCGGTAAAAATCCGCCCCAACTGCCCACGCGCCGTTCTGGGCCTGGCCCAACAACGTGCTACGCTTATGTATGGCCCAGGACCGGGGGCTCCTGTCGGTGTACAAAAGTAGGGGCTCTGCTTTTGACCCCTTTACTTGTGCACGAGCAGTTAGAGCCTCCCGCCACGGCCACGCATAGACATGGCAGGAGAAGGAAGCCGGAGAGAAGCCGAGTCCACAAGGCAAACAAAGCAATGACAAGAACCAAGGCCACAAAGATCAGATAGGCGTAGCAGGTCTCCCCGGCAAGGACTCTTGCCGGGGGAACCTCAGCAGGCCCGGCAAGACCCTTGCGGGGGCAGCTCGCCCACGCCAGCCGAAGTAAGCCACCCTTGAGCCCACCAATGCTAAACAAATGCGTTGTGACAGGACTCGGAAGGCACCTCTGTGGTGGCATGCAGATCTTTGTGAAGACAAAGAGTACACAAGATCAAAAGAGGATAGGAAGGCAACCATCATCACCAAACAAACCCGTAAGACCCCCGGCAAGATCCTTGCCGAGGAAGCCAGCGCGCCACGGCAAGACCCTTGCCGGGCCACCCGGCGAGACCCTCGCCAAGCGCACCGGCAGGGCCACCGTCAGGCCCGCACAAGCCAAGTCAGCGCCGCCGTTCGCATGCAGCTGCCAACCCAACCAGCTGGGCAGGCACCTGCGTGGCAACATGCAAACCTTCATGGAGGCTCCACCACCGCGCCACCTCAGCTGCCTGCCTGCCTACATGGCACCACATGCATCGCTGGCCAGGGGCGCGTGTCGGAGCGAGGAGGAGCGGCGACGGACGGGACGGGCCTCGCCCCCGTCCCCGATAAAGCGAAGGGACACCTAAGCCTCGCATTAAATGCGTCTTGTCCTGTAATACTAGCGATAAACTCGCAATGTTGTAGCACGTTCCACCTCCTGTGTGCCACTGTGGCAGCCCCTTTCGCCTATAAAAGAAGGCCCATGGCACACAGAGAAGGGATTCGGCTCTTTGAAATCTCGCAGCACCTAGAGCTAGTTCAGGAGCTCAAGAACACTAATACATCCACCAAAGTAGGATCGTAGGGTTTTACGCATCTTTGCAGCCCAAACCTGGGTAAACCCCTCTGTGTCGTCTGCTAGTCCTGCTCTCCTCACGATCCCCGCGCCCCGCAACCGTAGAAGGGATTCTAGTGATCCCATAGGTGTCGTTTCCCATCGACAACATAGCATGTACACGTACGTACAGCGGCCAGGGTGCAAGAAAGAAAATACGGCCACGTATGTGTACATACGGGCAGGGTCTCGAACGCCTACTCGCGCATCGTGCGGCCGTGGCTCATGTACATGGCTGGGTCGAACGGAGAAACAGCGTCGTCGTCGTGTTCATGGGGAGGCAACGGAATGCGTCGTGTTCATGGGGAGGCAACGGAATGCGTCGTGTTCATCGGGAGGCAACAGAACGCGTGGGAGCCAACTGGCTGGGTGAGCGGAATGCATGAGTCGTGTTCGCCGGGAGGGCTTGGACAGGCTGGCGATGGAAGCGAGGCTGGCGTCGACAACGGAGAAACAGACCTCCTATGTTGAGCGGGTCCTGTTGATCGGGAGGGTGTGGCGTACCACAAAATGGAGGAAGCGGACCTCCTACGGTCAAAGCAGGGTCCTGTTGATCGGGAGGGTGTGGCGCATCGCAAAAGCGGATTTAAACGGACCTCCTACGGTCGAAAGCGGGGTCTGTTAATCGGGAGGGTGTGGCGTGCGCATAAAGCGGACGAAACGGACTTGTGTTGGGCGCCACGGTCGGCGGGGTCTTGTTCGCCGGGAGGGTGTGGCGTGCAAAGCAGGACTCCACGGGTGCTGTTCATCTCCACCGTCGACCTCCTCCAGCCTCCACGGGCTCCTGTTCATCCAGCCTCCACGCGCCGCTACTCCACCGCTCTTGTTCAACCACCCTCCACGGGCACCCCTCCACCGTCTCTTGTTCATCCGGCCCTCCACACCACGGGGTCTGTTCAACCACCCTCCACGGGCACCCCTCCATCGTCTACTGTTCATCCAGCCCTCCACCACACCACGGGGTCCTGTTCATCCAGAGGCAACGCCACCGCTCACTGTTCATCCAAACCCTCCCGCAACGCTCACTGTTCATCCTAGAGGAAGCATCGATCGGCTTCAGTTAGCAGCGATAGCGAAGAATCGCTCGATCGGGTTCGATTAACCACCATCGATCGATCGCTCCGGGTTCGATAGCGTAGCTCAAGTGCAATCGCTCGGGTTCAGTTAGAGCCCAATGCCTCGCTCGGGTACAGTTAGAGCCAACGCCTCACACACATGCGCGTATGTGTACGAGAGAAACGTGCATCTTGCTCGGCCCCCGACCTCCCACCGTAACCGGGAACTCCCCGAAATTTTCCTCGCCCTCGCTTCTACCATGGTTTTTTCCGTCATGGACAGCCCAAAGAATGTCATGCAGCTGCGTCTCCAGCCCGCCCAGGACGAAAAGCTCATTTTCTGTCATGATTTTTTGTCATAGAAGTAGGAGCCCACCACATCTATGATGATACTGGGTTTTGTCACAATTATCGTCACAGAAGTGTCATATGTATGACAGAAAAAAATTCGTTCGGCCCAAAATGTCATGGATGTGTCTTTTTTTGTAGTGACGAGCATTTCGCTTGTCGGGATTTCACAAGAGGTGGGAGTTTTCGCGCGCGTTGTAATTTTGGAATAGCAAGGCGCGAGTTGAGATGGAGGGAGTTGTCGGAGCACAATGATACAAAGATATATCTTAAATATTTCGGGATAACAAGGTGCAGGTTGATACTGTACCAAATCAATTCGCACTTCCGTCGACGAAAAAACAAAAATAAATCAATTCGCAGCACACTAGAGAGTCTAGTCCTGTGTACTGTACCAAATCAATTCGCACTACAAATGTCATTCAAAACTATGTATTCATGTTATGTTCAATTAAAATATTTCGCTACGTGTATAATGCATGCAACCTGCTACTGAAATGAACGTTTTAGTGCATTCCAAACGTATATACTACTGCTTCAATATGAACTAAATTTGAATTTGTTTCTCTATTTGAATAAGATCTACAATAATGATTGTTGTGAAGTCAAACCATTTGAATTTATTTCTCTATTTTAATAAGATCTACAATCATCATTATTGTCAAGTTAAACCATCATTTGTGTATTATCTTCACAGCACACCACATGATTACTCTCGAGTTAGATAAGAACTATGTGTACTATATGAACTCAAACTCGAGTTTTTGAATCCACTTTATGTTGATTTCAAATCACAGTACATTTCAAGCTCTAGCTAGATCTTCATAATCTAAATCGTGTCTCATATGTATAATGTGTTTATCACATAATGTATGGTGCCCCGCCCCCTACACCTACAAGTATTTAGATGTGAGTTGCAAACACCACACTTACCACAAATTCAAATAAAATGTGAGATTGTTCGATATATAGTATTGTTTAGATTGTTCGATATTTAGTTGTAAGCTGCAAACGCCACACATTATCACAAATTCAAATAAAATGTGAGATTGTTCGATGTATAGTATGGTTTAGATTGTTCGACATTTAGGTGTGAGTTGCAAACTCCATGCATTATCACATTATGGTATAACATGTGCAAACCGCAGCACGCGTATCACCGCTATATTCATGCATGCATATGTTTATAACAGTATGATCTCCTATTCAAATATATGAATCCCCTTTCATATCAAATTATGATCTTTGTTAGTCTCTTACACCCACATAATCCTCTAACCTTTGTAGCTAGCACTAATTTTCTCTCATGCATGCACACGCCCTCCTCGCCCTCCCCCTCGGCATTCTATCCATCGCACATTCATTTTTTTTCTTATTTAGGTCATTCTCCCACAGTCTCCACAACTCCTTTTCGACACACACCGATCGATAAACCTCTCCAGCAATGTCTGCCTACAACATACACACGCACCTTCCATCTCCTCCTTTCTGTGCCCATGCCCCGTGTCTCTCATACGGTCCCACACACGTGTAAACTCTCGCCCCTCTTTTCATCGATCTCACAACCGCACACTCCTCGCCCTATCTAGCTAGTAGCCCGGCCTCTCGCACCACCTCCTAGCTCTATTCTCTCTGTCTATCCGTCTCGCTGGGCCTTCTTTGCCTCTAACAAATGGATGTACACTAACCGATCTCCCACTATACATATAGCTAGATAGGTCCTTATAACTCGTTTTCCCCATGCGTCGATCGTCTACCTCATTAGTTATGTCTCTCCCTTCCTCCGACAAACAACAATTGATCTACCGATCTAGTTAGGTTTGCTTACGAAACACATGGTTCCCCTTCATCATCCATGTATGCGTCCCGACAGATCTATCACGCACAGGCTCACACAGAAACACATCCCCACTCTTATTGATAATATTGCAGTTCTACCCTTAGTTTGTCTAGTTGGCCTCTCCCACCATCTTCGAGAAGCAACTCCATGACCCATCCAGCACTCTACCCATCTTCCTCCCTCTCTCTCTCCTCTCTCTTTCTCTCTCTGTCCCATCCTATTTCCCGTCCTTCAGCTATGTATGGATGTCAACCGATCTCCCTCAAGGCATAGTTGGGTCTCTCCTTCTCAACACATATACGAGTCGTTCTACCTCTCTAGTTAGGCCTCTGCCTCCCCCTCCCCCACCCCACCCCCACACAAACACACTGATACATCGAGCGCTCTAGTCATGTCTCCCTGCCACACACAAACTTGCCATGTGCCCTCTGGCATTCCGGTAGCACTACAGAAAAAAAGACACATCCGTGACATTTTGGGCCGAACGGAAAAAAATTCTGTCATACTTATGGCACTTCTATGACGACAATTGTGACAAAACCCGGTATCATCATAGATGTGGTGGGCTCCTACTTCTATGACAAAAAATCATGACAGAAAATGGGCTTTTCGTCCTGGGCGGGCCAGAGACGCAGCTGCATGACATTCTTTGGGTCGTCCATGATGGAAAAAAACAGTGGTAGAAGCGAGGGCGGCGAAAATATCGGGGAGTTCCCAGTTATGGTGGGTGGTCGGGGCCGAGCAATGCGCGTTTCTCTCGTACATGTACGCTCGTGGGTGTGAGGCGTTGGGCTCTAACTAAACCCGAGAAAGGCGTTCGCCTACTGAACCCGAGCGATTACACTACACGCTACGCGTTACTGAACCCGAGCGATCGAGCGATTCCTTCGCTACTGCTGCTAACTGAAGCTGATCGATGTTGCCTCTGGATGAATATTGAGCGTTGTTGGGGGGGTTTGGATGAATAGTTCTCGGTGGGGGTTGGATGAACAGGACCCCATGGTGTTGCCGCTGGATGAACAGGACCCCGCTCGATCGAGCCGGTTGGGCGTGATGAACAGGACCCTGTCGAGGGCTGGATGAACAGGACCCCATGGATGGAAGGTTGAACAGTAGTCGGTGGAGGGCTGGTTGAACAGTAGCCGGTGGAGGGCTGGATGAACAATAGCCCATGGAGGGGTGGTTGAACAGGACCCCGTGGAGAGGGATGGTTGAACAGTAGCCGATGGAGGAGCGCGCGGTGGAGACTGGATGAACAAGAGCCCGTGGATGAACAGTCGTAGGTGGAGACTGGAGGAGGTCGATGGTGGATGAACAGTAGCCCGTGGAGGCTGGAGGAGGTCGATGATGGAGATGAATAGTATCCCGTGGAGTCCCGTTTTGCGGTACGCCACACCCCTCCCGATGAACATGACCCCCATTTCGACTGTAGCGCTCCAACACAAGTCCGTTTCCTCCGTTTTGCGGTACGCCACACCCCTCCCGATCAATAGGACCCCATTTCGACTGTAGGAGGTCCAACAGAAGTCTGTTTCCTCCATTTTGCGATAAGCCAGACCCCTCCCGATGAACAAGATCCCGTTTCGACCGTGGCCGGTCGAACACAAGGTTGTTTCCTCTGTTCTACGGTACGCCAGGCCTCATTTTCATCGGCTGTTCCGTCCAAGCCCTCCCGATGAACACGACCACGCATTCCGTTCCGACCCAGCCGGTTGGCTCCCCATGAACATGACGACGACGCAGTTTCTCTGTTCCGACCCAGCCATGTACACGAGCCCTGGCCGTACGTATGTGCGAGTAGGCGTTCGAGGCCCCGCCTGTATGTACATATGTGGCCGTATTTTCGCTCTTGCACCCTGGCCATTGTACGTACGTGTACACGCTACGTGCCCGCCTCTACTACGACACGTGCGCGCCTCTACATCGACCAGTGTACGTACATGTTCGCGACCAGAATGACAACGCTACCTACACTTCGACCAGGTGGGTTCCGACTGTCAGGCACTTCCTTGCGTGCGAAGATGTAGCTGGTGGGTCCCAGCAGTCAGTGGGCGAATCATATTATTTTTGCCCGGACGCCTTTCCTTGCGTGCGAAGATGTAGCTGGTGGGTCCCAGCAGTCAGGGGGGAAACATTTTTTCGCGAAATACGGTGGCCCGTGCTACCTCTTGAGCATGCATTGGTTTTTCCCTTGAATAGGGTGATGCAGCAAAGTAGCGTAGGTATTTCCCTAAGTTTTTGAGAACCAAGGTATCAATCCAGTAGGAGGCTACACGCAAGTCCCTCGTACCTACACAAACAAAAAAGAACCTCGCAACCAACGCGATAAAGGGATTGTCAATCCCTTCACAGCCACTTGCGAAAGTGAGATCTAATAGAGATAATAATAAGATAAATATTTTTGGTATTTTTATGATATAGGAGTAGATTGGAAAGTAAAGATTGCAAAATAAAATAGATCGGAAACTTATATGATGGAAAATAGACCCGGGGGCCATAGGTTTCACTAGTGGCTTCTCTCAAGATAGCATAAGTATTACAGTGGGTGAACAAATTACTGTCGAGCAATTGATAGAAAAGTGCATAGTTATGAGAATATCTAGGCATGATCATGTATATAGGCATCACGTCCGCGACAAGTAGATCGAAATGATTCTGCATCTACTACTATTACTCCACACATCAACCGCTATCCAGCATGCATCTAGAGTATTAAGTTCATAAGAACAGAGTAACGCTTTAGGCAAGATGACATGATGTAGAGGGATAAACTCAAGCAATATGATATAAACCCCATCTTTTTATCCTCGATGGCAACAATACAATACGTGCATTGCTGCCCTAGCATCCACCGGGAAAGGACACCGCAAGATTGAACCCAAAGCTAAGCACTTCTCCCATTGCAAGAAAGATCAATCTAGTAGGCCAAACCAAACTGATAATTCGAAGAGACATGCAAAGATAACCAATCATACATAAAAGAATTTAGAGGAGATTCAAATATTGTTCATAGATAATCTTGATCATAAACCCACAATTCATCGGATCTCGACAAACACACCACAAAAAGAGTTACATCGAATAGATCTCCAAGAAGATCGAGGAGAACTTGAGAATCAAAGAGAGAGAGAGAAGAAGCCATCTAGCTAATAATTATGGACCCGAAGGTCTGTGGTAACCTACTCACAACTCATTGGAGAGGCCATGGTGTTGATGTAGAAGCCCTCCGTGATCGATTCCCCCTCCGGCGGAGCGCCGGAAAAGGCCCCAAGATGGGATCTCACCGGTACAGAAGGTTGCGGCGGTGGAAATACGGTTTCGTCGTGCTCCTGGATGTTTTCAGGGTATGTGAATATATATAGGCGAAGGAAGTCGGTCAAGGGAGCCACGAGGGGCCCACGAGGGTGGGGGGCGTGCCCACCCCCTAGGGCGCGCCTCCCTGCCTTGTGGCTTCCTCGATTGCTTCTTGACGTCCACTCCAAGTCTCCTGGATTGCGTTTGTTCCAAAAATAACTCTCCCAAAGGTTTCATTCCGTTTGGACTCAGTTTGATATTCCTTTTCTGCGGAACACTGAAATAGACAAAATAATAGCAATTTGGGCTGGGCCTCCGGTTAATACGTTAGTCCCAAAAATAATATAAAAGTGCTTAGTAAAGCCCATAAACATCCAAAACGGGTAATATAATAGCATGGAACAATCAAAAATTATAGATACGTTGGAGATGTATCAGCCCGTCCGGTGGGTCCTTGCTTTTAGGTGGAGGAATCATTATTTTCCGCATAATAAGGAGGCACTTCCTTGCTACGGTCATGGACCCAGCTGTCAGCCTCTCCACGTACAGTACTCTTTCGATGAAAGTCGTTCCTTGACCACGTTGGCCACGCCGCGTTTCGTTGCTTGCATGCGTCCATGGGCGTGGTGCGTCCCCACTGTCAGCCTCTCACGTACAGTCATCTTCCGACGACTCTCAGTTGTTGACCATGTTGACCACACCGTGCTGAGCGCACCAAGGCCGATGGACGACGGTGAGGCCCCAGGCTGGAACGACCCGGAGATGGGGAAGACGCGGCAGTGGAGTCGCAGATGGAGAAGAGTGGGAAACTTGACTGGTTCAGGTGCGCGGCAGCACTGCCACCCACGGGAGACAGGAGCAAGAATAGAGGTTGAAGAAGGAGCATGGCTGTTGGATTAACATCCAACGGTCTAGCTGCTAGAATCATTTGTTGGTTAAGTTGACAAAGCCCTGCATACACGTCTTCTTAGTAGGCCCACAAGTCAGCCACCAAATCTGCCGGGTCCCAGCTGTCATCGGGAGGAATAGTTTTTTCGCATAACAAGGAGGCACTTCCTTCCATGCGAAGATACAACCGGTGGGTCCCAGCCGTCAGGGGGAGGAAACAGCTTAATAAGGAGGAACTTTCCTTGCGTGCGACCATGGACCTCGTGGGTCCCAGCTGTCAGGCTCTCATGTATAGTCCTCTTCCGATGACTCTCATTTGTTGACCATGCCGCGCCGAGCGCAGCGAGGCGATGGACGTGGCGAGGCCCCAGACTGGAACGACTCGTGGATGGGGAAGACACGGCAGTGGAGTCATAGACGGAGAGGAGTGGGAAACTTGACTGGTCCAGGTGCGGGGTGGGCCTACACTCGGCAGAGAATAACAGGAGGTGCGGAGTGGAGGGATGGCCTAGCCGTCGGCGGGGTAGCGTTTCGCTGCGAGGCGCGCAAAACAACGCTGCTGGACGTCGGAGGCTGGAGCAGGCTGTCCCGGCAGCACTGGGGGAAGAAGACGAGAGATTGAAGAAGAATTCCGGCCGTTGGATGTAAATCCAACGCCTTGCTTAGGCTTCGACCTACTGGCCCACATGTCAACTAGTCCATTTGTTTTTTAGTCCATTGGTGGGCTGGGTGAAACAAATGATGTAGCATCTATGCAGCCCGTTTATATATATGGTAGAATTTAAAGCCCATTTGCATTTTTCTCGAAATCCGCTGACTTGCTGGGCTGGGTGAAAATATCATGTTGGGCTGGACGGAGAAATGTTATAAAAACATAAACACATGATTGCACGTGTATTACTGCATTGGTCAGTAAAATCTTTGCAAGCTTATTTATGCAATCACTAGGAGTTAACTTGCCAAGTTATATATAAACAATTATTATTATTATTTTGTAAGAACTTTCAATTTACTAAATAAAATATCATTTTAATTTGATAAGTTAATACGACGTGGGGTATTATTATTGTTTAGGCTAGACGTGGGACAGTTGAGTTGGTTCTAGGGAAAAGTACTGGGAGAAAACTCAGTTTACATCGAAAAAGAATGTGGAAGAAAATTCAGATATAGGATTAATGAAAACAAAAAATAAAGGAAGTGGGAAGGTCTATAAAATGGTTGGACGAACGACAGGTTTAATGGAATCTTATGTTGTTTCTATTTTATATATATATATATATATATATATATATATATATATATATATATATATATATATATATTATAGAAGGGAAAATATAGGTTCAGTTTTGCATTCTTATAGAAAAATAGAACTGAGCCGTGCGTCGTCTTGAAAAAACAAACACAAGTTGGGTTGCTGATGTTATAGACAACCTAGGTTGGGAGGCCCTGAGGCTGCTTGATCCAAAAAACGTTGAAACATGTCCTGGGCTGCCCATGTTAAACAACAAAACCTAGGCCATGGACCTGGTGGGCCCGGGACTGTCAGCCTCTCATCAAATAGTTGTCTCCGGATTCCTCTTGTTTTGCTGACCATGTTGGGAACGATAGACGGCGGCGCCATGACGAGAGCACCAAGGCAAAGGACGACGCCGAGACCGCGGACCGAACGAACCGGAGCGGGGGAAGACGCAGGCAGAGGGGAGTACGAGGGTTGACTTGTTCTGGTGCAGCGTGGCCGGTGGAGCTCCTTGGTATCTTTGTCTTCTTTCATGTTGGCATAGTAGGGGTTGATGATGGTCTCAGCAAGGTCAACCACGGAGTCCTTCTCCTGCCCATTGTCGATGATCTTGTATTGCTTCTGGATGTCGACAAGCTTGTTGCACCAGATGGTTGAATCGCCGCGTTCTTCCTTCTCTCCACCGTAGTGAAGGTGCAGTCGGCGCTGCCGATGAAACAGGCGAATGCTCCAGAACCTCTGATGGCCCTACAGCAGTGGTAGACGAGAACCTCTTCCCGCACGCATACCTGGGCGACCGCGATCCGCTGGTCCCTGTCAGGAGACGAATGGATGGGCACAAGGTCTAGTCCTGCGACCTTGTGCTTTCTCGTCCTGTAGGTACTGCTTGAACTCGGCAAGGCAGAGCTTCACCGAGTCCAGATCGTTGGTGTACATCACATTCAACTTGGTGCCGCCATGGGACTGAACGGAGAACTCAAAGGTGAACTCCTTGCTGAAGTCCATATCCAGCAGGCTCACCCCTCGGATCGCCATTGGAGTCTCTTCATGTGAACGAGTGAGTAGGCAGGAGCAGCAGTTCGTTTTTCAGCTCTTGGGGAACTGGATTCAACAGCAAACTGACTGTGTATAGGCGACAACAGTTACTACCCCTCCCTCGCCCGTTGCACGCCCGGCAGAATATGCACCCTTGGCGCATTCAAACGCCTCCATTAACAAACCTATTCCGGCCACACACGTCGGTTCACGAGCTTTTCTGTATTGGTACTGTAATAACAAGTGTCAGTGGTTACTTTACTTAAATTTAATTAGCTTTAATTAAAATGTATTCTTAAAACAAGCAATGCATTGGCTCGTTCTATCAGTGCCACATGATCAACATCCACATGATCAGCACATTTGCCGCACTTACGCACAGAAAATACTACCAAGTTTGAACAGGTTGTTATGGTTGCTGTCCTCTGCATCATCATGCCGTGTTTCCCGGCTTGCAAGATTCAGAACCAACAAATAAGATTCAAATAATAAGTACAACAAAGATGCCTACACATCTCATTGATTCCCAGCTTCCAAGATTCGGAACCAACAAATAAGATTCAAATAATAAGTACAACAAGGATGCCTACACATATGATTGATTCCCAGCTTGCAAGATTCAGAACCAACCCATTAGAGCCTTTTGATAAAGTGAATATCGGTATTAATCCATCTTGGCTAGCCATGTCATACAACCCAAGAACTTGGCGAATGCTCTTGACAATCACAACATCTGTAGTAGAGTAATCATGTTTGCATAGATAAGAAAGAGCATGATTACTATAATAGTGGCACTAGTTGAAGCTACCGGTGTGAGGGGCCCTATACCGCCACGACTCGATGTGGTGAACCTGCAACTCCACTCGGATGAGGCCAGCCTAGAGTTCCATGATTCAATTCATGCGCCTTTTTCTGCAATTAACCTGAAATGGAGCAAAGATTGCATCATTCAACTAGCAAGAAGTGCTTGCTCTCGTGAGCTGGCAGATTCTTCTTTAGTAGTTGCACTAAAATTCAGCAACATTGAGGTTGGCTGTCCTGCTCATGTAAGGCATTTGCTTATCCTTTTGTGCAGTTCCACTAAAATAAAGTGCCATTGTGATGACAGTGACGACTCATCTTGCAAAAGCTAATAAAATGTTGCACGAGATTACTAGCAGAATTTGATGAGGATTTTGGAAACTCCAATCACCATTTTGTGCAGTTCCACCAAAATTGGGAGATGTTGCCCACGTGACATTTTAGTTGAACTTCACAAGATGCTCATTCCAAAAAAAAGTGTTTTGTGCAGTTCCACCAAAATTGGGAGATGTTGCCCACGTGACATTTTGGATGTTTTAGTCCATGTTGAGCCAGCGGGGCTGTCAGAAACAACAAATAAATTGCTCATACTTAAGATTTTCACATCCATACTGGGTCGGCGGGTTTCAGATGTTTAGTCCCACCTCGCCACATGAGGAGCGAGTCGACTGACTTAAATAGTTGGATCGTCCAAAGCGATAAGGTGCAGTCATCGTTGCACATTCATTAAGGAGATAGGCTGTCACTATTAATCTTCTCTCCTTATCACATAGGAGTAGAATATTAATAGTCACGGTCTATCTCCTTCATAGAACATTCAGATTCCAAGGAGTCTCGCGATGCCGCCAGCAGCCCGAGGAAAAAACTGTGCACTAGAGAACCCCCCGTGTTGCTCCTGCATCGAGCGACTCGGGCGGGCCGCTACCCTAGCCGCCGCCGATCCCCAATCTACTCCCTCGTGCTAAGCCCTAGGGCAGATGGCAGTGGCAGGGGTCTTCCTTCTCTCTCGCGGCTTAGGGGCGGGGCAGGGCCCTCGACGTGTGGAGACGTGGCGGCCGGCCCTGCCTCTCGACGGCGGTGGCGGCTCTCAGATTGGCAGCGGCGGCATAGAGGGCCTGGGGGGTGTATCAGTTGTGTGTGTGGCCTGGCCTCCGGTTAGATCTAATCTGGCCAGGCCCTAGATCGGTCGATCGAATGACGACGGCACTCTTGTGCGTATCCCTCTTGGGGGCGTCATTTTGGAGGTATGCATAGGTTCGAGGGACTAGTGGATGACATCTGTGATGGAGCGGTGTGACGCATCGACGATGTGGAGTCTCGACGGTGTGGCGTGGCAGGGCCTCGGCAACGAATGTGTGATGATGAACGTGTGTAGGGTGGAGGTGTTGTCTGGCGTCGTGGTGGCCTCGATAGCAGGCCTGGCAAGGTCAATGCGTCAGTATTTGCTCTGAAGATGGATCGGTGAAAGACGATGGCGACGACCTATGAGAGTGTATCGGACCAGTTTGTGCCCGAGACCTGGTATATGGCTTGGTTGGGGCCTCCGGCTTTAGATGTTAGGTTTCATGTGAGAGGTCTAGGTATTCGGCTCACACTTTCTGCACCCCCTTCATCAATGAATAGGAGTAGCGATAGATGTTGCCAAGATAACGGCTTCAGACATATTGATGTATTATTTTGTAAGGCCTTTGTGAATAATTAATAAAGCGACTGCATGCATCTCCCAGATGCAGAGGCCAGGGATCATGCTCCTTTCAAAAAAAAACTCCTTCACAAACGAAACATTGATGTTTGCACGACTCTTTTTGAATAAAATGTGTCGAATGGACAAGGTGCAGTCCGGTGCAAAGGTGGCGGTGGAGTTGCAGACGTGCGGCATGGAGAAGCAAGTGAAAAAAGGTAGGTCGGAGGGGAATTTGTTTCACTTTTTTGGGGGTCGGGTTGTCAGTCCGACGTGGCAGGCGCGCCCGGGCATCCCTATAGCCGCCCTACATTTTGGACTGGATATGAGGGGCGCCGGCCAGCCTGGGCGTTTGAGACCCACTTGAGGCACCCGTTTGGGTTAATTTTTTGTGACTGGCCAGCCGTCTGCCCGGACGTTTGAAGCGGGTTTGGAGTGCCCGAGATGCTCTCAGACTGTAAATAAAGCCCATGGTCAGCGGATGGTTGTATAACCAGTAGAGGTTTTGGCATGCATCAATTAGAGTCCTGCTTCTAATCTAAATTTACAGAAACTTCATCGGAAAATTCATGTGTATTAAAATCCTATAAAATTGCTTATGTCAGTTTCCACAAGGCAAGATGAGGCGGGCAGCCACTCCACCACCAGCACAAGCATCGATCAGCAGCTCAATTCCTTCACTTGCTACAACTAGTGCAATTCAAAACCCAACTAACTACAGTCTACAACTTTTACTACAATTCAAAACCCACACTAGAATACGAGCCTCTGCCGCCGGAACCACACGCACACTTGAGTTGAGTTCACAGATTACATTGCATCTATGTGCTTTGGAGTTCACAAATTACATTGCCTCACAAGTTCTGCACTTGGCTCACTCTGCTACTTGGATGGGCGCTTTGTTGACCTGTAAGACTCGAGAGTTATAAGAGCATTACTAGTAGAACTCTCAAACCCTCAAATCCTTAAAGCAGTTTTAAGGGTTGAGAAGTGCCACTTTTTGACACTTTTAAGAGTTGAAAAACAGGGGCAAATAATAGAACCCTCAAACCCAACCCTTAAACTGCTTTAAGGATTAGATTTGAGGGTTCTAGTCTTTGCCTCAACCCCAACCTTTAAATCTATCATTTGACATCTTACAATTTATGACAACAAGAACACAATCAACTTCCAAACAAACTACCAAATGACAATCATTGATGCATGGTTTAATAGTTTACATCACAAAATCATCATCTTCCTTCTCTTATCGGCACCATCACCAAAAGTTGCACCTCGGCGCCATCTCCTAGACCACAAGCGGGCTCCATCAGGCATCTCCATCGGCACCGGTGGAGTCGTACACACCGCCATCATCACAACTACTCATCGGAGTGTCACCTCGAAAAGTAGAACCCGCAACACGGAACATCCTCTTCCTCTCCGCGATGTCCTCCTTGTAGTCCTTCCACCATTGCAATTGATCTTGATCCATGTCCTTCTTGGACATCATCATGTGCTCTTTCTCTTCCACCATGAGTTCTTTCCATACCTTTGCCTCTTTGAGCTTGATCATCCTCTCCTCCAACTCGGCCTTGCGCTTTGCTTCTTCACGCTTTGCTTTAACTTGTGCAAGCTTGACCTCTTTCTTCTTCTCGGTGATAAGAAGCTTCATCTCCAATGTCTTCGTTGTCAATTCCTCTCTTGCCTTCATCATGTGGTCTATCTTCTCCCTTAGGCTTGACGCCTCTTCTTCCATCTTCACCCTTAGCTTGCCCTTCTTGTTTCCCTCGGGCTTGCCCAAGTTCCTCTCCTCCTCATCTTCACTAGCGTCCATCCTTAGCATTGCCGACTTCTTGGGTGCGGTCTCTTGATCCCTCAACTTCCACTTGTCAAAGGTTTGAAGAATTGACCAAACATGCTTAAATGGGAATGGCTTGCCCTTGGAAGCGGCCATCTCCTTGTACCTCAAGCCGGCAATTGTCTCCTATCAACCACACATAAATCACATAAGAACCCACCAATAGCATAGTGCACACACATAATCAAAATAGTGAAGAAATATGTACTCACATAGTCACTCTCCACGGTTCCACTAGGTGGTGCATCCCTCACTTGGTCCATGGCCGCACTCCAACGAGAACAAGCGGGCTTGATCAACTCCCACCGGCCTTGAAGCGACCGGAAAGTGCGATGGATGAACCCACTATTCTTCGGCTTGATCCTACAATAGACGTCCTCGATCCTTTGCCAATACAGTTTACCGGTTTGATCGGTGCCGGTGGTTGCATCCATTCCCACAGCTGCGCAAGCATGAACCAAGAGGACATCTTCCGCCTCGGTGTAGTTTGTCGACCGCGCGTGTGGGGGGAAGCGGCGGTGAATGCCTCCACACCTATCTCGGCCACCTCCTCCTCGTCATCCCCTTCATCCTCCTCATCTTCCTCCTTTTCCTCCAAGTCGTCACCAACCCTAAAGGGGTCTAGAGGCGGAGCTCCGAGGTCCACCTCCGCGTTTTGGAGGAGGTCCATGAACGAGGATGGGGTTGCCATTTCCTCGAACACCTCGTGCTTGGCGGGAGGAGGTTGGTGAAGTGCAGGCGGGGCAGCGGCGCTGGCTTCTTCGCGGCTTCTTCACGGCCGGGACAAGCCGGCGACCTTGGAGAAGCCCTCGAGGCCTGACGGCCGCCTTGCCGGCTCTTCTTGGGGGGTGGCGGTGGCAGTGGCGGGGCCGGGCGGGGGGCGGGGGCAGGCGGGAGCCGGGAGGCGGGAGGAGGCGCTGAGGCCCGCTTGCAGCCGCTTGGCCCCCGTGGTCGCCGCCACCACCTGCCATGGTCGGGTGGGCGGGGCGGGAGGAGGCGGGCGAGGCGGGGCAGGCGAGGCGGCAGGGCAGGGCAGGCGGCGGGGGCCCTCCATGGCAGTGTGGCGGGGAGGCGGCGGGAGGAGGAGCAGTTGGCTCCCATGAGGAGGAGGAGGAGTGCGGGTTGGGGGGGCGATTTTCCTCTCAACCCCTACTTCTACGGATTGCAAATTGGTTTGAGGGTTGGACCTCTAAATTTTTTTACGGGTTTGAGGGTTTAGAGGTTCTAGTCTACGGCGTTTTTTCCGTGAAAACTGTAAAAAAAGAAGTTATTTTTAGGGGTTTGAGGGTTTGAGGATTTGAGGGCTCTACTAGTAATGCTCTTCTTCCACTTTGTACACACGAAAACCATAACTATAACAAGGGTGGTGGATCAAGCATAACTATGCTGTCTGCAACGGGAAACAACAGCATGATGCAGCTGGTTTACGACAAGCACACTGAGCTTGTAAAAAATTTCAGAGAAAATTCCCGATGATGGCATGATGCAGCCTAGTATTGTAGAGAAATAAATGAATAAATAAAAAAACCAAATAATTATCAGAGCCAGGTTTCTGGCCTGGGACCTGTGGGCTATGGGCCCACCAAGCTTCCGCTGCGCCAATCTGATTTGTTTGTTTTATTAAACAACGTTACGTTATTTATCCATTCTTGATCAAGAGCAAAACCAATGGACACCTCGCCTTAGTTATGTCCCAAGAAAATCCTGCCCTTTCAGCAGTGGCAGCTTGTAAACATGATCTTGTAATTTAGCAAACAGATAAAACCTGGCTTTATTGCAAGCCAAGCCAAATTATGCAACAAACCAAAACTAACAAGATCATGTCAATATGCCACTTGAAAGCTAGCGCTCACGCGAAGCGGCACGAATAGCTGTATAATCCATAGAGACTTAGGCGTGCACGAATAGCTGTATAATCCAGAGCAAGCATCTCATTTTCCTTCCTAACTCTTGTAACTACGCACTCATCATGTCATCAGCACACAAGAAATGGCTTTCGTTTCTTTCATCAGCAACCCAAATAAACTGGAGAACCTTAACAACAAATGCACAACGCCATCGAAAGCGCCGTGGTACATGTTTTTCTGGGATGAGAATCCCAACGGCAGTAGTACAACAAACTGATCCTTCACGCTCTCTTCATCTTCCCTCTGATAGCTCTAGCTGGACCAGAAAATAAACATAGACAATGAATTAATGTATACTTACGTACTAAATGTTTCTGGTAGTATGAGAATCCAAGCGGCAGTACAACACTGGTCCTTCATGCTCTCTTCATCTTCCCCTTGACAGCTCTAGCTGGGGCAGAAAGAAAGAAAAAAACATAGACGATGAATTAAGGTAATAAATATCTCTTACTGGGAGATTGCGATGTATTTTTACAGTCAGCAGTTGTTGGGAGTAGCTTAATAGCACTGAAGTAACATCATATTACTAACTAAACTAAAGTGCACTAGCGCTGGCAACTACTCCCTCCGTTCCGAATTACTTGCCGCACGTATGGATGTATCTAGATGTATTTTAGTTCTAGATACATCCATTTCAGCGACGAGTAATTTGGAACGGAGTAGATTTTAGATGACAACACAGTTCAATCCTGTTTACCAGTATGCAACCCATGAATACAGCGCACTTAACGCTTTCCCAAAATAAAATAAAAACACTACTGTTGAGAGAGGCATTACTGAAAAATATCACAGTTGTTAAACAAAATATTTTATATCGTGTTTGTGTTGCACTCCTTGTCCGTGGTCAAGCATAAATGCGTAAACACCGAGATTGGGTATTCCCATTTCCCAGAGGTATGCAGCCAAGTACCCTGCCACAAATTTGGATACTCTGAATAGGCCTTTGTGACATATCCAAACTTTCCAGATCAGAGTTACGCCTTCTTCATCACAGAAAAAAGGGAAACTCATATGACTCTCAGGCCACCGGCTTGTTATATTAACTAGAACGTGACATTAAACATCAGGCAACAACAGAATGGATGAATTTTCTGCATTTTCCACTATGAGTGAATACCACCTTGTTTTTCAGTAGGAAGTTCCAAGTAATAATGCATCAATTGTCAGTCCAACATCTCAGGAGGCTGGTACTTTACCGGAAGCAATTTTACATGCTCCCTTAATTTCCCTTTCCTTGAGAAGAGAGATACAATTAACGAAACTGTCGAAGCTTCAAGTGAAAGCTGTTTTCCATCAAGTTTAGCGAGATAGGTTGCAGCCTTTACAACTGCACCATTCTCCAGCAACATTCTGACCACGTGATTTAGCAGTCTGGAGTCAGGAGCACAGCCAGCCTTCTCCATTGCTAAAAACATATCATCAGCCTCTGCCAGCAACCCTTCTTTTATGAAATTTGTCATCATTACACTGTAAGTCACAACAGAAGGCACCAACCCAATGGCTGATATAGTAGCAAACAAATCCTTGGCTTCTTCAATTCTCCTAGTTTTAAACATTGCAGAAATCATGGTAGTGAGTGTTATGACATTAATCTTCACGTTCATAGCACGTAATTTCTTGAACAGATCCATTGCTTCATCAGTGCAATTATTTTTACAAAGCCCACTAAGAACAATGTTGTATGTGTCAACGCCCACTGGTATGCCACTTTCAATCATCGTATCGAATTCTTCCTTTGCAGAAACTGGTCTCCCAGAGCAAAACAGCCCATCAAGTATAATGTTGTACATAATAGTCGTGGGCTTAACCCCACTGAGTGAAATTTCCCTGACAAGACTCAATCCCTCGTCGATCCTTCCAATTTTACAGTAGCCATTAATAAGTATACCATATGTAAAAGCATCAGGTTGGAGGCCAGAAGACTTCATAGCATCAAGTACTCTCAGTGCTTCCTCCACCTTGCCAACAAGGCAATATCCATCCATCAGTAAATTGTACATAATCACATCAGGTCGCTGACCAATACCTACAATGAAGTCAAACATATCCTGTGCCTCCTTCACCTTTCCTTCTTTGCACAGGTGGTTTATTACAGGATAGAAGAACACACTGTTAGAAAACAGACCTCTATTAATTGCTTCAGAGATCAATTCCTTGGCTTTCACAAAATGACCATGAGAGCAAGAACCCAGAACCAGGCATTGGTAAACAGCTTTGTTAGGTGAAACTCCTTGATTGACCATCTGATTAAATTTATCCAGAGCAGCATCCATCCTACCCATTTTACAAAGTGAATCCATTATGACTTGATAGTCAAATACACCCGGGTTTACTCCTTGTTGCCTCATTACTTCGAACATGTGCATAGCCTCATCCATCAGTCCACGTTTAGCATATGCATTGATCAGTATGTTGAAAATATGGTGGTTAGGTACAACACCATTCTGTAGCATCGAATTGAAGAGACCAGTCATATCATCAAAGCATCCTTCTTTCACATACCCGTTAAGCATAGTAGAGTAGGAGAAGATATTAGGTTTTTGGCCCTTTGCAACCATGGAGTCAAAAATAACTCTAGCTTCCTTTGT
Source organism: Aegilops longissima (assembly GCA_021605205.1). Lineage (NCBI taxonomy): Eukaryota > Viridiplantae > Streptophyta > Magnoliopsida > Poales > Poaceae > Aegilops > Aegilops longissima. The sequence goes on from CM038677.1 coordinate 807,669,121, forward strand.
CCTTCTATGCTTGCAAAGTGAATCCATAAATGAGTTCCACGTGACAGCATTTGGTAGAACACCAACACTTATCATTTTCTTGAATAACCTAACTGCCGCCTTCCACTGACCCAAAGTGGAATATCCATGGATCAGGCTAGTATATGTCCTGATGTTGGGTTCAATGCCTTGATCAACCATTTGCCGAAGGAACACTTCTGCCTTGTCCATGGCTCTGGACTTGCTTAGTGCGTCAATAATTGAGGAGTAGGTCACCACATCAGGTTGAACTCCCAGTTGGGGCATCTCATGGAAGAGATTGCACGCTTTGTCTACTTCACCTTCTTTAAAGCAGCCGTTGATTACTATGTTGAACGACAAGACATCAGGCGCACAGTCCAGTTCGGGCATCCGGTGGAGCAGCATGTCCAAAGCCTCATTTGAACGCTTGGCCTGGCAAAGCCCCTTGAGGAGGTTGTTGAAGGGGATGACCTCCTCAAAGCGCAGCCCCAACCTGAGGAGGCGGCCGAAGAAGGCAACAACCAAGTCCGGGCGGCCTGCGCGACAGCAGCAGTCCATGAGGATGGAATAGGTACAGAGCGTGGGCGACGCCACCCGTGCACCAGCGCCTCGGGACATGCGGTTGAAGAGGGTGACGGCAAGGGCGGGGCCATTGCCACAGGCAGCTGAGGGCGGTGCACGGGCTAGTGCGGCAAGAAAGTTGTTCAGCCCGCGTACTGGGACGGCGGTGGCTTGGCCTAGCAATTCGTCGAACAGGTGGTGCGCGTCCTCCTGGCTTAGTGTTCCGGCGCGCACACGCTCCGTGGCAGCAGCCAAGGCGGCGAGGGGGGCTCGTGGTTTTCGTGAAGAAGCCTTGAAGGAGGAGGCGGAGACGGAGGACAGGCGGGCGGTTGGCATTGCTGGCCGTCTCCGCTCTCCAGCGGAGCTCGGCGCGCCAGTGCCGCGGATCTCCTGACGAGGGAGGGCGAGAGACCGTGCGTGCGTCCCCTGACGAGGCGCTCCGCGCTCGAGTGGCGTCACCTGCGACGCTCGGCGCGCGCGCGCACCAACCAGCCTCTCGGGGGAACCGGTCACCGCCGCCGCGCCCGCGGGTTGCAATCAATGCCGAGCGCGCTGAGCAGCGGCGACGAAGAGGAGACCCCGGCGCCAAGCGGAAAGCGCGGGAGGAGCAGCTCGCCTCCGTCAGTGAGGACGGGGGCGCAGGAGGCAGGACCGGTGGGTCTGGCGGCCGGAGAGCGTCTGGAGTCTGGAGGGGAGAGGAGGGAGGACTGGGGGAGATGGATCTGTGCCGTTGGATCCTTCCTCTGGTCCAGACAGGCACTTCATGATTCAGTATTTTCTTTTCTTTACGGGAGGATGTACTATAATCAGTAGAGGTGAGTTAGTTCACAAGGTCAGCGGATGGATGTAGAGGTTTTGGCATGCATCAATTATAGTCTACTGCTATATAAGTAAAGCAGTAAATAGTGCGTGTTGGTCTTGCTTCCAATCTAAATCTACAGAAACTCCATCGGATAATTCATGTGTATTAAAATCCTAGTATGAAATTGCTATGTTAGTTTGCACAAGACAAGATGAGGCTCAAAACCCACACTACGATCCGGGCCCCGAAATATTTGCAGCCAGCAGCTGGTGGATGCAATTTCCGTAGGTGCCAGGAAGCGTACGCTGTACCATCGTCCAGCGTTGACACAGATCTAGCCCGTGGCGCAGTAGCTCGCCGATCAAGTTCAAGCCGCGCCGCAGCCGGTGGCGGCGTTCCCACTTCGATGGATCTACGTATGTTTGCCGTGCCGGTTGGTGATAGGCACCGGCGAACCATAGCCGTGGATGCCGCCTCCATCAATTTGGTCGTCTCTATCGCGAACCTGTCGTCTGTGTCGCAGTCCGTGGGTCATCGTTGCTGTTGTAGTCATGTGAGTGATTTGATTAGATTGCAATTCATCACAGTGGTAGCAGTGGAAAATGTGCTACGTGTATATGGTTCAAATAGTTCATCATACATTAAAAGTAGTTTAGTTTGTATAAAAGAATGTTAATCGTATGTTGAAAAACCGTTTGCCATACATTAAAAAGATATTGTACGTAGAAAAAATGTTCACTGTATATTAAAAGAATGTTCGTAAGTATTTTGAAAAAATGTTCACCGCATACTCAAAAAATGTCCCCCCCCCCCTCCCCTCCGCAGAAAAACTCAAAAAATGTTTACTCTATACACAAAACATTGCTCGCGGTGAATTCAAAAAGTTAGAAAATGTTGTGAATTCCAAAAATGCTCACACATTCAAAAAATGTTTATGAATTCAAGAAAATGTTCACATATTATAAAAAAGTTCATGAATTCAAAAAATGTTTCTGAAATCCGTGAATTAAAAATAAGGTTCATGTATTCCCAAACAAAATTTTGAAACAAATTTTTTAATTTGTGAACAAATTTTGAAAACGATAACTTTTTTTTAAAGTTTCATTACAAGAAGTGCTCGTTTCTGAAATCGGTTTTGGGGGCATTTTGAGGAAGGTGAAGCTGGAGTCCGGCACAATTGTCATTGATGAAAATCGGAAAATTGTATTTACCCCGGAGGACTTCCAAAAGATTTTTAGATTGCAGTGTGGCAATCGAGAAGTTCAGGGCAGGGATGCTCAGATGAGCTATGATGAAGTTGAGTTCATCAGGCAGAATTGGAATGGATAGCGCTGCACATAGTTTGCGGAGCTTGACGACCCATGTGCATGCAGTTTTTTTTTGAGGGCATGCAGTTTTTACATTAACGGTACATGCAGTAAGAGCATCCTGTCCCAGCGGAACGGTTCGGCAATCTCCATCACGGCAAGTTGGCAACCCACCGCTTCATAGCCGCGCTATACGGGCCCAGCCACGTATGTCAAAAAACTACACGTTCAATACTCCCATTTATTCCTGTGATCAGTCGATGCACGCTTCACATGCATGTCGTACTATTGGTCCACATAGCGAGAGCAGGCGAGCTCGTCCACCCTCTCGCCGCTCTCACGGGAGGATGTACTATAATCAGTAGAGGTGAGTTAGTTCACAAGGTCAGCGGATGGATGTAGAGGTTTTGGCATGCATCAATTAGAGTCTACTCCTATATAAGTAAAGCAGTAAATAGTGCGTGTTGGTCTTGCTTCCAATCTAAAAATCTACAGAAACTCCATCGGATAATTCATGTGTATTAAAATCCTAGTATGAAATTGCTATGTTAGTTTGCACAAGACAAGATGAGGCTCAAAACCCACACTACGATCCGGGCCAGTACTAATCTTTGGAGAAATCACATACGGGACGAGGGCTCTGCCGCTGGAACTCACACGCTCAGGTTCATGTACCGGGCAGGGCAGGGCAGGGCAGCCAAGCCCCAAGTCTGCGGCGGTGTCTCGCAGGGCAAGAAGCGGCAGGCATCCGGCCTCTGCCGCTGCCTGGAACCACACGCACGCACACTTGAGCTGAGTTCACAAATTACATTGCCTTCATGTGCTTTCAAGTTCACAAATTACTTCACTGCCTCACAAGTTCTGCACTCGGCTCACTCTGCTGTTTCGATGGGCGCTTTTGCTGGTTACGAGAAGCACGGAGCTTCTAAATTTTTTCAGAGATAATTCCCGGTGATGCAGACTTGCAGAGCAAAAAATAAATAGATAAACGAAAAACCAAGCAAAAAAATATCAGAGCCAGGTTTCGATCCTGGGACCTGTGGGTTATGGGCCCACCACGCTTCCGCTGCGCCACTCTGATCTACTTGTTTTATTTGTGCAATAGTGCTTTATTTAGACATTCTTGATCAACAGCAAAACCAGTGGATATCTAGTTGTGCCCCAAGAAAATCCTGCCCTTTCACCACTGGCAACTTGTAAACATGATCTTGTAATTTAGCAAACAGATAAAACCTGGCATTATTGCAAGCCAAGCCAAATTATGCAACAAACCAAAACTTACAAGATCACCATGTCAATATGCCACTTGAAAGCTTGCGCTCACGCGAACCGGCACGAATAGCTGTATAATACATAGAGACTTAGGCGTACATGATTGTTCTTTTCTTGAGTTGAGGCGTGCATGAATTAGAGTGTAGCAAAGTAGCTCACAGAAATTTTGCTGGTCTATCTTACAATGTAAAGAAAGCCTATCGGAAAATTCTTATATTTTAAAATTTTATATAAATTCGGAGTTAGTTTGCAAGCTGAAAAAATAACTACTGATAAAAATTTCTGTGAAACTTTAGCCATTTCTTTCTTCTCCCTCTCCATCCCTCTCATTCTCCTACCAATGGCACAGCCGCGAGTACAACATTCGCATGTGCAGTTTCCATGAAAACAAAATGCCCATTAATGGGCAGCCCTGCGTGTCTTGTCCATCTGCGCCCTATCCCTCTTTGTTTCCCGTTGGAGCGTCCTTTTCGGACCCTTTTTCCGCTAGAGCGTGGTTATATAAATTGACATTTTTTATAATTAATGACTGGGATGCTAGTGTTCCGTGGGTCAGATTTTTTCAAATCGAGTTCCCCGCTCGCCACCATGCAGCCATGATCATCCATCTTTCTCTTTCCCACCCACTATTTTTCTCCAGGACCACCTCGCCTGAGCCATGTAGTGTCTAGGCCCTCCTCGTGAGTCCTCGGGCGAGACGAAATAAGAATGTGCCGAACGGTAAATACTGACGAACAAACAAAAACACTTACATGTGGGTCCACAAAATATGGAGTTTGAGTTATGAAACTCTGTGTTCGCGCACAACCCTCAAAAAATTATGAAGCCGGCATAAAATGGTTTTGGAGCCTATGAATACGACACATCCGCTAGAATTTATCTTTCTATAGTTTTTCAACGCAGAAATGAAGCATGTGGCCTTTGGTATGATGGGAACCGTGTCCCTAGCCTCTGGTTTTCCTTGTTTTCTCCGGTACTTGTAGTTTGTGTTATCATTGTCACCGATCATCGAAGGAGAGCATGGTAAGACTCTTCGGTTAAATTGGTGTAAAAAACTTAAAAGGCCACACCTACATAAACATGGTTATCTAGCATATATCTAAATAGTTTATCCCCATTATTTAGTTATATTTCTTTCGACATGCACACATCCGACCTCGCCACACATGCCACCTAGTCGCCCTCGCCATTAATTACATGCAATCCTTTCATATACCTTTATGTAGCAGATGAGTCATTCATGTCATCAAGCACATATAAAGCCTTCACATCATTAAGTTTTACTAGCAAAACGGCCAATACGTTGCAATGGGAGAAAAAAAAATCATAATCTCCAACGGCCATGACCACATTTTGTTGCAACACCAAGATACACTATCACTCTCATATTCATGAAATAGTGTACAATTTTTGAAAATCCTGAACTTTTTTTAAACTCGTGAACATTTTCCATAGTCATAATTCATGAACATTTTATCCTATTTGCAATCACTTTTTTTAATTGTGAACATTTTTTAAAACAATTTTCTTGAACTAACGAGCATTTTTTGGAAATTGGTGGATTTTTTTAAATTCACAAACATTTTCTGAAATGCATTATCATTTTGAATCACCGAACATTTTATAAATCAATAACCTATTTTGTAAGTCACGAACATTTTTGAATTTTAGGTTATTTTTCACTTCATGAACATTTTTGAATTGGTGATTGTATTTTTCAATTTTATGAAATTTTTAATACACAAACTTTAAAAATCATGAATATTTTTAAACTTGCCAAACATTTGTTTTCAGAATTGTGAACATTTTTAAAAATCACCAAAAAAATTGAATCGACAAAAAATTATGTATTATTAAATATTTTACTCAAAATTTTATTTTTTTTTAGTTTTCGGAACTTTTATGAAGTCCCAAATTTAGAGTAGGAAAAAACAAAGACGAAAAAATTGAAATTTAAAAAACAGGCCACCCGGACATGGGCCGGCCCAAACAGGCGCGCTTTATTTTTTGCCAGCATGCAGAGCGTAGTATAGAAGGTTCCTACTGCATTGGCCGCCCAGGCGATGTGAAATGTTTTTATCACTTATAGGTGGCATCGGTTGATAATTTTTTGCAACTTTTGGGGCAATTTTGGCGACATTCGTCCAGAAGCAATAGCCCCCTTTATTATTAGGCATATTTTTTTTCAAAAACAAAACAACCCCCCGCCCCCCCCTCCTCCCTTGAAGTCACAAGGTCACGATGTACTACAATGTGCAGCCACCTTCCATTTACTGCTAAGTATGTACCATTCATATATGACGAGAATGTAGAGGGGCATTATTCTCATATATATTCAAATTTTATCAGTGACAAATTTATGGCTATTAATTTCCACAACAAGGTGCGGGGATATTATCTAGTTTTCCTCATGGTGAATCTTTTCTCTTAGAGAAATATGAAGAAAAAAAAGGTAAAGAAATTTTGAGGACTTGTTTTTTGGTGTACAATGGAAAAAACATGCATGAAGGTTTTTCAATTAGGATTCATGTAATTTATGTTAAAAAAGTACACGGTTTCGAAACCGAGGAAGGTGCAATGCCTTTGTTTTAGGCGGGGAAGGTGCAATGCCTGGTATTCCTTCACGGGTTGGAAGTTTCCTCTCGGGCCTTGTTCGGTTACACTCCTCCATAAGAGGATTGGAGGGGATTTGGGGGGTTTTGACTTGTACGGGTTTAAATCCTTCTCAATCCCTGCCAAACCCCCTTCAAATCCCTGCCAACCGAACACAGCCTCAGGTTGGTATAGCCCCCTACCTTAGCCGGCCCAATTGCCCCCTCCATTCACTGGGCTTCGTTAGGCCGCTGTCGGGCAGTGGAATTTCGTTGGAGTATATGGTATTGGCGGTTCCCCCATTCACGCGGCAGCAAATCATTCACAAAATCGCAATGCCTCCTCCCGTCGTGTGGCGCCGCGGGTCTGCCCCTCCGGCGCCGGACCCACCTCCGGCGGGTCGTCCTCCTCCTCCGGCGCGTCGACGAAAGATTATACCCGGTACTTTCGGGGAGCTAGCCGCCAGTGTAGGTGAGCAGCCAGCCCGTCGTCATTATCTTATCCTCTATCGCAATCTGCCACAATGGAAACCGTGGCGGCCAGAAGATTTTTCCGTCTAGGGAACAAATGCATCCGATCCCACATCTTTCCCTCCATAGATCGGCGTGTTAGGGTTCGTGGAGGACCTTTCACCTCGGATCTAGGCTTCACGCTTTTGATATCTGGATGAGCTGTATACTATGGGTTTTTTATTTCCCTTCCTTAATCCAGCTTGCTTAATTTTGGTGTGTTGGTATAGGCGATGACTTTGCGAACAACCTTGGGGTGCTCTTGGTGCTGCTAGAGACGCCACCCGGCTTCGCGGTTTTCAATTTCTGTGGGATTTACCTCTACTTGCCAGATGCAATGCAGGTTAATTATTACTGATGTGCTTGGCTTCCTCTAGTCGTCGATACTAACTAACCTATATTTCATCCTTGTCTCCAGAGTGTGTGGGTAAAATTTGCGAACTATTATAGGGCAAGGCGGGTGAGTCTTTCCTTTCCTTCCCTTCTTTATTTGTCATGGCTTCTTATTTCGTTCTTCGTATGCTTATCGCCAAATCGATTCGATTAGGGACCTTGTATCGTTTATGATTGACTTTTTTTTTTCTGTTTGTGTTGACGGGGACATATAAACACAATTTCGCTCTTTACAAATTAATAGGATGAGAACTCCCCCGGGTCTGTAATCCACGTAGCACGAGATGCTCCAAAATTGGTTGTGCTAAATGGTCACACGATGGCTGCAAGGTGATTTGTAGATGATATGCACCAACCTGGTGTTGGGTGTCTTTGAGCCAATTTATTGAGCCTCGGCATGGCGCTACTAAGAAGTGAATAAAGCCACTGAGCTTTATTTCCAAAATTACACTGCTTTACCTCGGAACACGACACTTTTCTGAATTACACTGCAGAGTTTTGACAAACGAGGGCTTGAAAAGGGGTACATATTTACAATGGAGATGCACCTACTGCATTTAGTTAGAATGTGTTAAGTTCTCCTAATTAAAACATTGCATGCTTTTTAATTAATTGTTTCTCCTTGCCCCTGAACCTTTCGTTGTCTCTTTTATCAGGTTGTTTGGCTGAAGGAATTTCAAACTTTTGATGACAAGTCCAGCGCCATTAATGCAGATACTGGTGTTAACAAACAACTCACTGAAATGATCTTCAAGTGGCGCCGCCCTGGGCAGGAACTACTTGTTGGAAAACCGGAATATAAATCAGTAATTGAATCAAGCTTGGTAAGTATAAGCCCCTCGTTTCTTCTACTATTTCTGAACAACTTTGAGCGCCATTTTTTTTATATATGTTACTGCTTTTCAGGGAATACCCTGCCGGCATGATGAACTTGTGATGGAGGTAATGTGGGGCATGAAGCGTTTTATGCCTAGTTTGGTGCGCAGAGAAAAATCAGAGCTTCCTAAAGAAGATCTGCTCCCAGTGAGTCAAGGACTACAAATGCTATTGAGTAGTTACGGCTTTGATGTCAAACCAGAGATGGTGAGTTTACCAGCTGCCATGCTTTTGCCTTGTAGCCCCCTGTCATTTGGTGGCACATTTTGCAATAGCTTTGTGCGCAGACTTTTTTTTTTCGAAAAGGGGGTTTACCCCAGTCTCTGCATCAGAAAGATGCATACGGCTCATAATATTAAAAATAAAATCCAGTAACAAAGTCTTCAAGTATCGAGGTGCGAAAAGAAGTAAAAGCTCGAAAGAGCTGAAATCCTAAGCCACAACCGGCTGGCAAACACAATAGGAGCACTACATGCCTATTCTATTACATGACCGCCATCCAAACCGGTTGAAAATATCCCGCGCTACCATCTCCGATCGGGTAGACGCAGTAACCAAACGCTCCCTGACCTCCGTCGGAGTGAGTAGCGACCACATACGGATGAATGCCGTGGCCCTGAAGATAACCTGCAAAAAGTGAATGTTTGTTGATCTGTTAAATACTAAATCATTTCTGCAGTTCCATACTGTCCAAAGTAAAGCACAAACGCCAACACGAATGTGTCTTGCAGTATCGGAATCAACCCCGTCAAGCCATGGTCCAAATAACATGTTGATAGAGGTGGGCTGATTAATATAAAACGCAATATGAATCGACCGCCACAGAATCTTAGCCAACGGACAATCGAGGAAGAGGTGTTTGATGCTTTCGTTATTATGGCAAAAGCTACACCTAGATGAGCCCATCCAGTTGCGTTTTGCCAGGTTATCCTTAGTCAAAATGACTTGTTTATTCACAAACCACATAAACACTTTGATGCGTAAGGGAACCTTTACTCTCCAAACGTGAATCGAGGAAGGGACAACGCTAGAGTTAATGACATCCAGATACATAGACTTAACCGAGAACGCACCTTTCTTAGTAAGTTTCCAATGCAGCTGATCTGGTTGCTGGGTCAGCCGAACCTCCATTAAACGTCTAACAAGGTGGAGCCAAGCCTCCCAACGATTTCCGACTAGCGTCCTCCGAAAACTAATATTGAGGGGAGTGGATTGTAGAACAGATGCAACGTAGGCTTCTCTACGTCGCACAATGTTGTACAAAGTAGGATATTGAAGTGCAAGGGGAGTCTCCCCAAGCCACGTATCCTCCCAAAATCTCGTAGTGGCTCCATTCCCGACAATAAATTTTGACTTGTTGAAAAAAATTTGTTTGACTCTCATCAAACCCTTCCAAAAAGGTGAGTCGGAAGGCCTCACATTTACCTGGGCCAGGGTTTTAGCATAAAGGTACTTATTACGCAAAATCTGAGCCCAAGTAGCTTCCGTCTCGGACGAAAGTTTAAAAAGCCATTTGCTAAGAAGACATATGTTTTTAACTTCCAAATTTTCAATGCCTAGACCCCCTTGGTCCTTCGGCCTACATATTATATCCCACTTAGCAAGCCTATACTTTCGTTTGAGGTCGTCAATCTGCCAAAAGAACCGAGATCGGTAGAAATCTAACCTTTTCCTGACTCCCACCGGAACCTGGAAAAAGGATAAGAGAAACATAGGCATACTGGTAAGGACCGAATTAATCAGAATCAATCATCCTCCGTATGACATGAGCTTTCCTTTCCAACAACTCAGTTTCTTTTCAAAGCGATCCTCGATGCATTTCCACTCACTGTTAGTCAGCTTACGATGATGAATGGGTATACCTAAGTACGTAAACGGTAAGGAACCCAATTCACATCCGAACAATTGTTTATACGTGTCCTGGTCCTCCTTTGCTCTTCCAAAGCAAAACAATTCGCTCTTGTGAAAGTTAATTTTGAGGCCAGATAGTTGTTCAAATAAGCATAACAGCAGCTTCATGTTTCTTGCTTTCGCCAAGTCATGCTCCATAAAGATGATTGTATCATCAGCATACTGAAGAATGGAAATCCCTCCGTCAACTAGATGTGGGACCAGGCCACCTACCTGCCCTGCATCCTTTGCCCGACCTATTAAGATAGTGAGCATATCAGCCACTATATTAAACAAGATCGGTGACATCGGGTCTCCTTGCCTTAGCCCCTTGTGTGTTTGGAAATAGTGACCTATGTCGGCATTCACTTTAATCCCTACACTCCCTTTTTGCGTAAAGGAATCAATCTGGTTTCTCCAGGCCGGATCAAAACCTTTCATACGCAAAGCTTGTTGAAGGAAAGGCCATTTAACTTTATCATATGCTTTTTCAAAATCCACTTTAAAAACTACGCCATCAAGTTTTTTTGAGTGGATTTCATGGAGCGTTTCATGCAAGACAACAACCCCTTCAAGGATGTTTCGATCAGGCATGAAAGCAGTCTGGGACGGATGAACCACAGAGTGCGTAATCTGCGTAAGTCTGTTCGTCCCGGCCTTGGTGAAGATTTTGAAACTCACATTAAGCAGACATATAGGTCTGAACTGCTCAATGCGAACCGCGTCTGTCTTCTTAGGAAGAAGAGTTATCGTTCCAAAATTCAGCTTAAACAACTGAAGCTGTCCCTCAAAAAACTCCTGGAACATGGGCATCAAATCACCCTTAATAAAATGCCAGCACTTTTTGTAGAACTCCGCCGGAAACCCATCCGGTCCTGGAGCCTTATTATTCTCCATCTGTGCAATGGCTTCAAACACCTCTTTCTCAGAGAAAGGAGCAGTCAGGAGCTCATTCTCGGCAGTCTCAAGTTGAGGAACATCCTCAACCCTAGACTCATCTAAGGACACAAAATTCTCTTCCGGGGGACCAAACAACTGTTTATAATAATTGGTAATATAGACTTTCATATTGTCTTGACCAACTATCGTCCCTTCATCTTGTTCTAACTGAAAAATTCTCTTTTTACGATGCTTCCCATTAGCGATCATATGAAAGAATTGAGTATTTTCCTCTCCTTGTACTATCTTGCGAACCTTAGCTCGCAACGCCCACTTCAATTCCTCCTCGCGAAGAAGCTGTTTAAGTCGCATCTCCGCCTCTATCTTTGTTTCCAACTCACTGGAATCCAAGATAGAAGTTTCAGCTTTAACTTCAAGGTTTTGAATAAGTAGAAGAAGTCTCTCCTTCTCCGCCTTATAAATACCATGCGTGTGCTTAGCCCATCCTCGAAGGAACCTTTGGAGATGACGAATCTTACATTGCCATCGCTCGATAGGCGTCCTTCCTCCTGAGTCTTTAGCCCACTCCCGAGCTAACAACTCAAGGAAACCTTCTCTTTCAAACCAGGCAAGTTCAAACGAGAAAATGTTCTTGTTGCCCACAAACGTTTGAACCCCTGAATCAACTAGTAACGGTGTATGGTCAGAGACACCCCTTGTCAATGCCTGCACGGTTACCAGAGGAAACTTCTGTTCCCATTCGACACTTGGTAAGACACGGTCAAGTTTCTCAAACGTCGGGACCGGTAACGAATTAGCCCAAGTGAATTTCCTACCCGAAAGCTCTATCTCTCTGAGATCCAAACTTCCGATAATAATGTTGAACATAAACGACCATCGGCCGTCAAAATTGTCATTATTCTTCTCCTCCTTCCTATGAATAATGTTGAAATCCCCCACTAAGAGGGGTAGGTGTTCATTACCACAAATACGAACCAGATCCGCCAAAAATTCTGGCTTGAGCTCTGGTTGCGCAGCTCCATACACCGCCACCAAAGCCCAATCAAACTCATCTGCCTTAGTTTGAACTCGGACCTTGACGGCAAAATCCCCCAAAACTGCACTCCGGACTTCCAACGTTTCGCACTTAACCCCAAGTAAAACCCCACCGGATCTTCCTCGAGGGGGGAGGCAATGCCAATCAAAATCTACCCCGACAAAGTGGCAAGAAATTGTGAAGTGAAGTTACTTCTTCCAGTCTCAGACAAAGCAATAAAATCTAAACGATGTTCAAGAGAAGCCTCCGCTAGAAATCTTCTTTTAGCCAAGTCTCTAAGACCTCTGCTATTCCAGAAAATGCCTCTCATAATTCATCATAAATTTTTTTTGCAGTGCGGATCCTAGCACTCCTACGTGCAGCCGAGACTGGATAAACCTTCCGTTTCCACGTCCGCTTTGGCTTATGGTGACCATCAACCTGGTCAGCACAGGCATTCTCAGCTTCTATCGCCTCGGGCTCATCTACATAGACTTGGAATCCTTCATCTCACTAAGCAAAGCTTTGGATGCAATATCCTGTAGAGTAGAATAAATTTCCATTGCATTTTCATTAAATGATGAATCAACATCTTTGTATCCATGTCAACGACCAGATTGTTGCGACTGCATCCTTCTTGTTTGATTGTGATGCTGCTGAGAAGGAACTGTACAGAGCCTTCCATGCTGTTGGTCGCCACCTTAAGAATGTGTCTGGCATAGAGTTTGAGAACTGGGACCTTCTCAAACTTGCGACAGCTTTTAAAATCATATGCAGCCGTGAAATTGGTGATTCTGACGAGGTAAACCATACTTTGCAAATGGGTTCTCAACTGCTCACCGTGCATTTCATATACACTTGGGTTGAGTCATGTCTCTTGCAGATGCTTTCAGAAGACGTGCAAACAAAGTTGCTGGATGATGCGGATAAATACGAAAAGAAGATAAATAAGCTAGTCTGCATGTTGAATCACCATGAAGTAGTTTCTAACTATGAAATCAAGACTCGCCACAAAGATATGTTGGCTGGCTTGGTGAAGAAAGCTAAAGAAGCGCAATATCCCATGAGAAGAAGTAAGATGGCAAATAAAGCCTATGGTCAACGAAGGATGGCGTAAATTCATAGAGGCACAGACATGCATCAATTAGACTGTGGTAAAAGCAGTTCATAGAAATTTACTTGGTCTTGCTTCCTTAATGTAAAGAACTTTTATCAGGAAAATCATAGAGTATGTTTTAAGGTCTTTCAAAATTGCTTAGTTAGTTTGCAAGTTGGGAAAACAACTACTGTACTAATTAAGCAGTTCATAGATGATGACTGGTTTTACTCGCTTCATCTTGATACATGTTCTCCATCCATTACTCCTGTCTTGTCTCGGCCATTTTGGTCTGGTGGGAGTGGACAAAACCGCCTCTTTTGGCATGAATAAACAAGATAAGACGAGCTGAGGTGGGCAGCCACTGCTAAGTACCAAAAACCAAAGGTGCGCCTGGTTTTTCTCATAAACTTTCATCCTATTTACCTTATAAGCTGGATCGATTTTCTTTTTGAAATGAGATCAAATTTAGGAGGGGAGCCTTCCCCCGGTGACAGCTTCAAATGAAAAAGAATCCTGATCAACTCCTACCACAATGGTGGAAGTGATATAATTGACCAATCTTTTCGCTCGCCGGATCATGACACCAATCTTTTCTCTGTCGGCTTGCGCCCATCTCAAACTCTCGCAATGGACAAAAAATGAACAAAACGGCATGAGGTGGGCAGTTCCACTGCACCTGGACGACACGGAGAGCTGCGGCGTACACAAGCAAAGTGACCCCAACAGCACCCGGTATCCTGGAAAACCAACGTCCGAGCCTCCTGTTTTCCTCCGGCCCTCCCGTGTATATAACCCCATCCGGCGCCCACTCTTGCTCTCATCAACCCAAGTAGTCAGTTCTTCACTTACGCAACAGATTCTACACTCCACTACTGCCCAATCTTCAGGAACCTCAAAGTTTTGCAAGAAGAAAGAAGAGAGAGATCATGGCGGGTGCGGCGAAGGCGTCATGGACGGTGGCGATGAGTGTGGGCGCGGTGGAGGCGCTCAAGGACCAGGCGGGGCTCTGCCGCTGGAACTATGCGCTCAAGTCCATCCACCGAGCGGCCAAGGCCAAGGCCACCGTCCGCGGTGGCGTCTCGCAGGGCAGCAGGCAGCTTCCGGCCTCCGCGTCGGCCGTGGCGGAGAGGCGGCGAGCAGAGAAAGCAGAGGAGGGGCTGAGGACGGCGATGTACCTCAGTTGCTGGGGTCCCAATTAGTAGTAGCTTCAGCCTCCAGCAACAACCATGCCGTGTGGCTTGGCTGGTTAATTCCCTCCCGATTGTAAATATGTCTCACCATGATGATGATGAAATCTCCCCCCACCTCTGAGTTCACATTACCCTGACTCAGAAAAAGGTTTGCATTGCCCCCTCCAAACAGGTCTGTTTGCTCAGGATTCAGTTCGGTCAAGCCTTGCCTGTTGCTCTGTTCTGTTCGCTGCTTCCACAGGCAGAGTAAGCAAGATCGGAGACCCAAAAAATTGATCCCGGTCCTTTTCCTATTTCTTTGGTTCAGTTTCATAAAGATACGAGGGATATGTTTCCACTATTCACTGGTCGACTTTGTTGTGTTGCGTGACTATTAACAAACAAGCGCTCAAACGAAGCATGTGGCACTGGAAACCATGTCCGGCTCCTCTGGTTTTCCCTTGTCAACTCTCATACATGTGGTCTCACTGTCACCTGTCCACAACATCAACGTGAGGCGATACTGATAAGATTCTCCAGTTAAGTTGGTGCAGAAACCTAAAATATTTTGTCACCGCGCTGAAAAGGTGATTGCTCTTAAATAATTTTTGATACAATTAACATTTCTTGTATTTACATGTCACAAGTGGTTACTTTTTAAAATTTGTAGGGCCAAAGATTTTTATTTCCGAAAAGAACTAAGGTCATATATATTAAGTATCACAAATCCTTATAAACACACTTATACATAAAAAAAATACATTCAAATGCTTGGGTGCCGAAGTCTTTTTTCTTCTGAATCCACCGATGACGCGCTATGAGCATAGCCTGATGCCGCCTCTGGATGGAAGCCAACCAAGAAGTCATCGATGCAGACCAGGAGACGCTGGCGGTCGTGATCTGCAAATCAAATCACCGAACGAGAGAAGAAAACGCTAATTCGGGTCTGTAGATACTTAGTAGAGCACAAAAACCGGGCAAATCCAAACGGATCCACCGGAACCTAAACCGACCGGATCCCGAAATACCCATCAAAGACATGGATCCGTACTCCCTTTGATGGTGATAACCGCGCCAACGAAAGGTAAAAGAGCGGGGAGAACATTATTCCTACACTGGAACAGCGTTGCCGCCTCGTCACCACAAACCAAACTCGAAGAGTGCCTAAAGAATACGTGAAAGAAATCACTCATGTCGATGCACGACAGACTGGGTGTGATGTCAAGCTTGCTATCGTCTTGGATCATGCATCGACTCCTTATTCTCCAGTCACCTAGCCTGGTCGACCCGTCAATAAAAATTGTCATGCAACATCACAAATGGCGCCACTGAGCACTGCCCGACAAAGACTGCCACTCAGCCACACATCTCTAGTCGCAGCTCCAACACCTCAACAAGCAGGCCGCCCCCGATCAGGACCTCCCCCCTACCGCTGCACTGGTTTTTGCCCGGTGACGCGCCCTGATAGTGGCGAGAGGGGGAGTAGACGGTGCAGTTGCCCGCCGGTCCTCTCTCCATGAAACATTTTTTTACTTTGTTTTTATATACTTGAGGAAATATATATTTGGGTCCATTAATTGTCAAAGTATAAAACTACAATGTGTGAAATTTCTATCTCCGAAGTGTCAAATTGTCCAGATTGGCATCTTGACCCATTTGTAGTAGTCTTACCATCAAGTTGACGCCACAATTTTGTCCATCAAGTGTCAAAACCATCTAGATTTTGTATTTGCCCCAATGAAAGTGGTATTGACAATGTTATGGCAGCGGTTTTGCATACGAAGTAGCATAGTCACGACAATGTTATAGACAAAGCTCTGGAAAGATGAGAACACAGAAAAGTACAACATTCTAAGAAATTCCGGGCAACTAGAAAGTCAAACTAGGGAAAAAACAGTCAACATTTCAAACATTTGACGAATAATATGGTTATTTTAGGAATTTGTAAGTCTATAAACATAACTTCAGAAATGAAGAGTTACAAGAAAATTTGGTAAAAATGAATTATTTAAACAATCTGGAACATTTCAAAATTTATTAAACAAAAGGGAATTTTAAATGTGAAGAATTGAAATTTAAATGTTTTCAAATTTACCAGATTCTGTAGTTTCATGATTATTTATGTTAGCAATCCAATTTCACATTTCCTAAAATGTCACTTGTTTTTTTTATGTATTTCCTAAAAGTATTTGCATTTCCCCATTTTGTTCTTGTTCCTTTTCAACTTTATTTGCACACTTAGCTACGATATGTGCAAAACCATCTCTATGGCAACTTCAAACAATTCTAACATTTGATGGAAAAAAGAAAATTGGACCATGCATAGTTGAGGGGCCATCGATACTTTTTTTTGGACAACTAGTTTTGAGTAAATTGCATAAAACTACCATTTTAAGGGCTAGGTTTGCGAAAAACACTAGGATACATTTTCGCTGCAGAAAACACCACATCTCGCGTAATGGTCTTGCAAAAACCACTGGTCGGCGGATCAAGCTCGTTTAAGTGCGTTTATGACAGTTGGGTCTCACTTTTCGCTGACGTGGCACAATATTTTACCAAAAAAAAATGCTAGATGGGTGAAAAAGCGAAAAACCCCTCAACAATTTCACCCTGTGCTGCCAGGGCCTTCCCCTGTTCGGCGACCACAGTCAGCCGCCACCGCACTCAGCTCTTGCACGGCGGCCGTGCGCGCCCTCCCGCCTGCCAGACACCTCCGGTGGCCGCCCGTGCCTGCGTCGCCACGCCACCTCCTACCAGATGCCGCGCTCTTGGCCGGTGCGCTCGCCTCTACTGCCCGACGCGCCGACGCTCGCTCTGCTAACTGCGCCGCTGCCATGCTAGTTGCGCCACCGCCGCTTGCTTGCCGCCGCGCCTCCGCTCTACCAGCCGCGCCACCGCCGCCGCTCAACCCGCGCCATCGCCGCACTGCTTCCCCCATCTCCCTAGATCGATCTTGAGCTCGGGAGGATGACGGCCGTGGAGGGAATACGAGGAGGGTGCTGGAGCTCCGCCACTGCTGCTTGCTCCGGTGCGTGCCCCGGCTTCCTCCCTACTCGCGCACGTGCGCGGCGGCCGCTGCGCTCGCTCCCGTGCACCTTCTGTTGCTCAAATGCGCGCGTGTGTACCTCCCTGGTCGCGTCTGTGTTCGGCCGCTGTCGCCGCTGCTCGCGCATGTGCACCTGTGCGGCACAGGCTAGTCGACAGGGAGGTTGAAGGGCTAGGTGGGCGGCTGCAGGCCCTCGCTGGTGGGGAAAGAGAGAGGAGGGAGGAAGGAGACGGGAAGAAGGGGAGGCACTGTGGAGCTGATTGCTTTTTTCTTTTTGATTTTGGGGTGTCCGTGCAAAATATATGGACTAGTTTGTAAATTTAGACTTAAATTGATCTAGCACGAAATGTTACGCCACATAGGCGAAAAAGAGGCCCATCTGTCATAATCTCACTTAACATAGCCAGATCCGCCGATCAATAGTTTTTGCAAGACCATTACACGAGATGTGGTGTTTTCTGCAGCGAAAATGTATCCTAGTGTTTTTTAGCAAATCTAGTCCTCAAAGTGATGGTTTCATGCAATCTACTCACTAGTTTTAGTACTTGCAATAAAAATTGATTTTGCTTGGTGGACCTTGATACCGTTATCTATCCAGCATTCCCATGTTATCTGTGTCGGCTAGCGCCAATCCCAATCCGAGGCTCTCGCAATGGCCCAAACCGTCACTTCCTCGGCGAATAAACGAAACGACATGGCAACGATAGGTGTGGCGTGAACAAGCAGAGCAGCAGCAGAGTGACTCCGGAAGCACCCGGTATCCTGGGAAACCAACGTGCGTGACCACTGTTTTGGTCTAGACCTCCCAGCCACCATCCTATATATCCCTGTATATAACCTCATCCCAGCCCCGCTCTTCCTCTCATCAACCCAAGCATCAATCAGCCTTCAGCTCAAAATTCATTCAAAACTCCACACTCGACTTCTAGCTACCAATCTCCAGGCATCACATAGTTCAGACACATCAATCAACAGTGCTGTCTCCACCAACGCAAGAGAGATCATGGCGGGAGCGGCGAAGGCGTCATGGATGGTGGCGATGAGCGTCGGCGCCGTGGAGGCGCTCAAGGACCAGGCTGGGCTCTGCCGATGGAACTACGCCCTCAGGTCCATCCACCGGGCCGCCAAGGGCAGGGCCAACGTCCGCGGCGGCGTCTCGCAGGGCGCCAAGCAGCTTCCAGCGGCGGCGGAGAGGCGGCGAGCGGAGACGGCCGAGGAGGGGCTGAGGACGGTGATGTACCTCAGCTGCCGGGGTCTCAATTAGAAGCCGCAACTTCCTGCTAGCTGGGGAGGGGCTGAGGACGGTGATGTACCTCAGCTGCTAGGCGTGTCTGTGTTTGTGCAACAACCATGGCTGAAACCTGTCTGGCTTCCCGTATAAATTCCTCATTGTAAAATACCACCATGATGATGATGATGACAACATATTTCTGTTACTTCAGCTCATATTTCTCTCCTTATTATCTGTTTGCCTATCGTTATCTTGATGAGAAATATTAATTGATGCTTTAATTTAGTTTCATCTTACAGCTATTCCGTTATCTTTGAACCCGGCCTTTTGGTCGTATCGCAAAAAAAGAACTTGCAACTTACATACGCCGAGTTCATAGCAAACATGATGTATTTCTTCAGTTTGCAGCACACATGTAGGTGTCATCTGCAGGTGTTAAAAGTGACAGAAACACATGACAAATTCTCGTATCTCTACTTCTAATGGAGCAGTTGGTAGCCTGGTACTCCGATTTTATTTTCGTCCGATTTTATTTTCTCCCACCTCCCACCACCACCCACGGGTTTTTTATCCATTGGTTTATTTTTCACTCCCCTCTTTTCTTTCCAAAATCAGCACTTTCCTAACATACAAAAAATCATGGATATAACTTTCCTAACTTATCCAAATCAATTGATCCCTCTCATTAATGCAATTTACTTTAGGAAACAAATAATAGATTTTCGAGAAACAAATAATGGATTTTAAAAAAATTAACAAGTAAACCATGACAAACAATTCAGATTCCATATGTAATCAACAAACAAAACAAATCGACAGCCATTCAGATTCCACAAATCGATTGGCAATATTTCTTTCCTTCTTCCCTCTCGTATGCAATGCACAGCCCTGCGATCAGGTGCCGCATGCACCAGATTCTTTTCCATCCGAAACTCCCTAAAGTTTGCGTGTCAAAATTACAATTTAATAGAAAGAATATATGTTATGTGCCACGATGGAAATATGCTGGGACAGGAGAAGGATACGACCTTGCGATCTCAATCGTGGACGGAAGACGTTGTCCAGCGGGCTGGCGGTCACCTCACTCGATCTAGACCTGCCTCTTCTGTGCCACTCGGCCGCTACGCTCGGATGCCAGATCAGGCCTTGCCCTCCGACATGGCTCATCCTTATCCACGCTGGTGCAGGAGGAGAGCAGAGATGGAGGATAGAGCTACCTCCATGTGCAGTACGACATCTTCGCGCCGACTTGACGCGCCGAGCAGCTGCAGGTCCAGGATGCTGATCCATCGGCCATCAGGAAACGGAGGGTGGGGCTCCATGGTCGCGTCATGAATTTGATGTCGTGCATCTTCATAAACTCGCAGGCGACGTCTGTTGACAATGACCGGGCCGGTCATTGCCGATCCTGAGGTGCATAAGGGGCGCGTCCAGCCGACGCGCAATTTTGACCATGGCGTGGTACGACGGCAGGTTACACATCAGGTGGTGGAGGATCTTCGGTAGCATCACGTTGTGCTGCTCCTTCGGTGCATCCACGCCTTGAGGATCAAGGCGACATCGAGAGCTAGGAGGATGTGCATGTAGTACTGGTAGTGACTTGCTCCATGAACCTGGCTATCAGGAAGCGCATGTCTGACGAATTTTGTTTCATTGATGTCATGTGTAACTGTAACTGTGTGTACATTTGTTTTTTTGTGTATGTTAGTTAGAACACCCGTTCGACAAGGTGGGTATCCACCGCCCCGCGTACGACAACCGCGTCCGTGACCCCATCACCCTCTACGACTATATCGACGGCTACCTCGCCAACATCTGTCTCCTCAAAGTCATCGTCGTCAAGCACTCAAGCAGGTCAGCTTCTCTTCCGCCTCGATCGATGCTCACAACTTGCAGCATGAATCTGCGCATGTGTTGCAAATTCCTAAAAATCTCTATGAATTTGGATTATACAGGGCCCTATGAGATTACCAGTTTACCATGAGGTGTACTATGGCCATGAAGTTCTCTCTCTTGTCGTGGAAGCTGAAGCTGTTCTTCACCGGGTTGTCGGTCATGCATGGGCGTCAACCCACGGAATCTCAAGTTCTGCAACCATGTGGTTAACACTCATTCTTGCTTTCACCGTAACATGGAACGTATGTTTTCCATTCGAATGTGCAGTGGATTCACCCGCGAGGGAATATATCAGTATTGTGTCTATTTTGTGTAGTAGTTTGTTTTAGAACTGACACTGATTTTTCAATTCTTGTGTGTTTATAGATAAGTTAGTCAACTACTGAAATACTCATCTTCATCATGTTGCAGCGATAACAACAATGGAAAAACGCAAGACACTGGTGTGTTGATCTGGTTCTGGCTCTCATAGTGAATGGCAATGTTAATACAAGGATGTGCTGATATGTTTCTGATTTAACTATCATGGTCTGACATTCAGACAAAAGAAAGTTGTATTGTCTGCCCTGAGTTGAAAAAGACCAAGGCTATGCAAGGAACATCACATCATTCAGGCAAGTGAAAAACACTTGTTAAATTCTTCCATGTTATACTGCACGCCCATTGCATACAATACTTTGCGAAAATGATAATGATCTGCAGGATGAATTATTCTTATGGCGGCTATTTCAATGCTCATAGAGAAGACCCTTGTGTTCTTTTGCGTGTTAAAGAAGATTATGATGGTGTAGAGTTCTCTAAAAACTCGATAGCAGCCATCAACATGATCAGATTTTCCACTATATATGATGCTGCAAAATTTGGTAGCTACAAATGTAATGCTGGACATTTCTTGGTCAGTAGTAGCTTGGTTTCATATCATAAGGTTGTAGGCATGACGAAGAAACTTTGAGATTGCAAGATAGTGAAGGCCTAATTATATTTTCCATAGATGAAAGGTGAAATTTTCCATTTCCTTCGATGTATATTTTGATATTATTTTTCTCTTCTCTTTCGTCTTCCACTAATTCAAATATGTTTTATTGTCTGGGTCAATATTAATTTTGTTTTGGTGCCAACTTATTGGTACTTTGATGATTGCTATGGTTCCCCTTTGAATGGTATGAAAGATGTAAAGAAGAGTTGCTTCACGTGCTTAATTATGATTTTTTAAATCACACTGGGCACAATTGCACAGCGAGTGATGCAACTTTCTCATGAATATATTTTGTATTTTGCCTCGGTCACAACATCATTGATCCCATGTATTTTTGTATAAATTGATGGCTTTATGTAATTCTAAGAAATATCCATTACAAAATATATTAGGTAATAATCTTTTCTCTTTTAACTTATTCAATTTATCACCATTTCAAAAATGTCCAATCCACACAAATATTTACCAGTAATTTGCACCCATTCAGTTTGTGACCGCTCACGAGCGATATACCAATGCTAATATTTTTATAGCATGGCCTTTGATTGTTCATGTGCATGTAATTTAGACTATGGCCAGATCTCACATTGTCTTCACAATTATAGTGAAATGATGTTTAAGTCAAGGTTGTGCCCTATAGAGCCACCTTTCAGCGGACAATATAGATGAAGGTTGTGCTTTCTGATCAAGTTGGAGCTGGTGCACAATTGAGGTGGTGATGATTCCCATAGTGGTACATGTAGCGAATTAATCGTGAAGCATGACTGCTTGGGGCTGTTTTAGAGTACATTTTTTTACTTGGGGAGCTTGTAGTATGTCATATCTTAATTTGCTTTATATCTTGTGTATTCGTTCACTAATGCATGTATGTGTATCAAACAATGATGGTGCGTTATGCATATGAGTTCCTTGAGATTTAATAGTTTTTTGAAATATTTTCACCATGTACAATAGGCTAGCACACACACCACATATGAATATCAGTTCTGAAGTATTGTTCCTATCATGGTACAAAAATGGACATGCAACTTTTATAAATTTTTTAATCCTGATATAAAAATATATGGGTTCCTTAATTCATATATTTAAGGGAATTCTTAACAGTCCACAATAAAAATTGAGTGGCATCATGGTGTGCAAGGATTTGTTCTAATATAATATATGTGAAGATTGGTGGATGTGCCAACTTGTTAGAATTTTAGTAGGAATAAATTAGCACCCCAAAATAAATTCGCTAGCATCACATAGTGATACATCCTTCACATGCAACGGGTCGGAGTGGATTAATGAAATTAGTATGAACGAGTTGAAGAACTATTGTAGCATGTCAATGTCATACTCAAATTTGTTGTTAGCGTCGATGCAGAGAGAGACAGAGACAGAGACAGAGAGCACTGACGGAGCTTAGTGTACTCGAGGGGTTGTCTCCCCCCCGCAGCCTTGGACAATTTTGTGAAGGAAAAAATAAATATAAGGCGTGGCTGGAAGAAAAATCAGTATTTTTCCCTTAAGTTTCACATTTTGTGATCCGGCCCCTAGGAATTCCGGTGTAGCTCCGCCACTGAGAGAGGGGGGGGGGGGGAGGAGGGAGAGGGATGGAGAGAGTGAGAGGACTGATTTTGTATGGTGGAAGAAGAAAAGTGATCCAGCATACAAAATATAATGTGGCTTATATGTTAAACATAATCAGTGTTCACACGCTAGAATATTTTTGCCCCCGTTGCAACAAGACACATTATATATAAAATAAAAAATAACTGTTTTTCCTAAAGAAACACAACAATGCAAAGCACATATGCATCGATATAATCGCCGGCCCTACGTCTGCTCCCAGCTACCTCTGCTTCAAGGAGTCAATGTTTCTCCGCATCTAGGCCTTCAAGTAGTTCACTACGACGGTGTGCAATCCTTGGCACCAGTAATTGTCCTCGGATGCTTTGGAGGGGAGAGGAGGGGGCAGGTGACGCTGTAGAGAGGAGGGGAGATAATGGTGAGAGGAAGGTGCCGGCTGAATGTCATGTGTCGAGGGATACGACAGTGAGAAGCCGTGGCGGTAGAGACGCCCTAGCGGGGAGAGCAAGCTGGGGGAATGATATGTGAGTGTGAGTGTTGTGTCATTCAGTGTGTGTCTGCGCGCGCGCATGTGTGTGTGTGTGTTTATATTTATATAATCATATTTTAATTTGTTTATTAAATATGTGTATATAAGTTCACTTTTGTAGATCACAGATAAAACCTAATGGCTTGGATGATGCTTTGAAATTGATTGACAAGTCACTACATAACTATGATGGTTCGGACTGAAAAATCATCGAGTTTTACACAATCAGAAGAGATGCATAAAAATAATTGTTCTTATATATATTGCACACGATAATACAAAAGGTGTATTCTTTATATGTTTGTTTTTGCAGAGTATGAGAAACATGAAGATGGATTATGTTGACGTTAAAAAGTAATCCGCCGTTAAACATAATCCGTCGATAAAGGACCCAAGACGATATTATTGGAAGGGGCTAAAAATTAACCAAGTTTTATAAAAACAATATAAGTATATATATGCAATTAGAAAAAAGTTAAAAGGCCCGTGGCAACGCACGGGCGTTCTACTAGTATATGTTATGAAGGTGTCATCAAGCAATCCATCTAGTTTCAGTTTTGCTCTTTGACCTGGGTCCAGTTGCTTGGTTCCTCCACATTAAACAGTTAACTGATCCTGACAATCTCCCGGTTTCCTGATCAGAGTTAGTTATAGAAAGAGCTAGAATGGTAGGTCACACGTTTTCCTTTCTAGTTTCCCAGGGTCATGCAAGTAAAAGTTATGACCACCTTTTTTGCAAATAAAATAAACAAAATGGCTTTTTAACAAGAGGAATCTCCGTACGCCTGAGTACAATGAGTTTCTTAAATACTCCCTTCGTTTTAAAATAGAGAGTTAATTGCATAGAAGTACCACAATTCGGACATCACATGCAGATTGATACCAAAATTGCTAATTTTTACGTGTTAGTATCAACATTGATCCAAGTTTTTGCAAAAAAGCTAAAAAGCTGATTTATACGTATTGACAGTGTATCTGACCGTTGGGGCCCGTCCGTCAGGTGCCGACGTGGCATATTTTTTGCAGCAAACCCCTTGGCTTTATATGTAATCACATAAATGCACATTTTTTCGCAGAAAGGGAGATTCGAACCGCGACCTGCGGCTGCGCGTGCTGGCCACTACGCCACAGCGCCGCTGTTGACGTGATGCAGGTGAAAGGTTTATTATACTAGCACATACACGCTGGGCCGGCAGCTGGTCCAAGCAAAGCCTGCAATATTTTAAAAAAAAATTAGTAGATGCAAAATGATCATTTTTTCTTATTTTTACACAGGCTGTATTAATAGAATTATCTTTGAGAAAAATATTAGTTTGGTAAACATGCAGATTACTACATGTGTTATTTTTTGACAAATAGAAATATGAACCCGAGAATGAAACTTTCATCGTTTTAAAAAGGTTCAATATATAGGTGACAAATGGTTTTATAATACAAAAAAAGTTCATCGTATATTTATATAAATTCATTGTATATAAAAAATGTTCAATGTTAAGTGTGTATTTACAAAAAATATCGCAGAATAAAAAGTTCACTATAAACTTAAAAAATGTTATGATAATTTTGCATCTATTATTATTTTTACATAATGCGCGGTGAATATTTATTACAAAAATGATCAATATAACTTAAGAAAATTGTTCAACATATATTACAAAAATGATCAATTTCATTGAACGAAAGAAGATGAAGAAACGAAAAGAAACCTGGGCAACGAACGAGCCCCAGCAAAACCCAAAACGAAAAAAATTATTACAGGCCTCGGTTGGCCCAACCACCGGTCCAGCGTCTTCTTGTTTGTATAAATATGTACTGCCCGCATTTTAACGTGAGCATTCCTGTGGCCTGGTGGCTATGGCGCTCCGCTTGCGTGTTGCTGGTCGCAGGTTCGAAACCTGTTGACGTGCTATTTTTCCTTTGTTTTATTTATTTATGCTGCACATTTTTTTTAAATACGTTGAACAATTTTCTAAAAATATGATGAATATTTGACATAATTCAAGGTGAATTTCTTGTAATTTATGGTGAACATTTTCTTAGACATGATGGATTTTCGTAAAATATTGCAGGCTTTGCTTGGCCCAGCTGCCGGCCCAGCGTGTGTATACTAGTATAATGAACCTTTCGCTTGCATCACGTCAACAGCGGCGCTGTGGCGTAGTGGCTAGCGCGCGCAGCCGCAGACCTGCAGGTCGCGGGTTCGAATTCGCCGGAAACTTTCGAACAAGTTGCGAATGAAAAAAAAATCCCTCTCAATGGCGGTTTTCCTGCGAAAAAATGGGCATTTATGTGATTACATATAAAGCCAAGGGGTTTTCTGCAAAAAATATGCCACGTCGGCACCTGACGGACGGGCCCCATCGGTCAGATACACTGTCAATACGTATAAATCAGCTTTTTAGCCTTTTTTGCAAAAACTTGGACCAATGTTGGTACTGACACGTAAAAATTAGCAATTGTGGTATCAATCTGTATGTGATGCCCGTATTGTGATACTTCTGTGCAATTAACTTTAAAATAGATGATCCAACTTTATATTAACTTTGTATTAAAATTAGTATAAAACGAAGGGAGTACAATCGAGCAGATCCTGCCACGAAGCTCAACACGGCCCTGGTACGGCGGAAACCATGTTCTCAAGCATGCGTTACTCCTCCTATCTTATCTGTGCCTTGTCTGATCGTAACGGACAGAACCACCGCCCACGTACGGGGACGAAAGCGAGAGGTGCGGCGCAGGCAAGCAAGGGAGCTCTCCTGACAGCACCCAGTATCCTGAAAAACCAGCGGCGGCAGCCGGCTGTTTTGCTCCGGCGTTCCCGTATATAAACCCGGCCCATCCCCTCTGTTCCTCGCATCAACTCAAACAAGCATCAGTTCAGGCAGTGACACAGTTTGAGGAATTCAGCTTTGTTCTTTCGGTATCACAACTTTGCAAGTCCACTAGTACCAGGCACAGCGGTCAGCGGTCACAAATCAGCCTCCACTCTCCAGCGCAGCAAGACCAAGAAGAAAATAAGATATGGATGGTCCGGCGAAGGCGTCGTGGATGGTGGCCATGGGCGTGGGCGCCGTGGAGGCCCTCAAGGACCAGGCTGGCCTCTGCCGCTGGAACTATGCGCTCAGGTCCATTCACCGGAGCGCCAAGGCCAGGGCCAACGTCCGCGGCGGCGCATCGCAAGTCAAGCAGCAGCTGCCCGCGGTAAAATTTGGTGTTTTGACCCTTTTTCGATAGCAATTCAGGATCTGACCCCGGTTTGAAAAAAAAAAAAAATGTTTTGGCCCTTTTTCTTACCGTCATGGGCTCTGGCAGTAGGATTAGACAACATACTGTCATGACCCCTGGCGATAGGGTACTTATCCACGTCAGCACGCGGAGATGGCCGCCGTTCCCCTCCGTCGCACCCTACCGCCAGGGGAGCCTGCCTAACCCTACCGCCAGGATTCGCCCGGGACCCCGCACCCCTTCCCATCTCCCCATCCTTCCCCCTCCCCCCATCGGCAGTTTCTCCTTTCTTTTCCCCCAAGTCGCCCATCTCTCATCTCCTCCACTCCCCCCCTCAGATCTTCACCGATTCCTCACCGTTTTTGCGGATCGACATGGCTCCGAAGAAAGAAACATAAACTCCTCAATCCCTCCAATTAGTTTTTGCAAACTTGCTTCCGATTCGACGCATTATTTGCTTGAAATCCCTCATATTTTTGAACTTAGATTGGATTTTTTTTCACCTAAGATTGTTTTAGTTTGATTGTAGTTCTAGTTCTTAGTTCTTTAGTAACTAGTGGTATTGAATATGAACTATAATCAATAGTTCATATGTTAGTGTGAAGATGAACCCTAGTTCATAATTTTTCTTGTTAAAAAAATTATGATGTAATGTTGATATGAGGATGAACCCTAGTTTGATGATGCATGTTGATATGATGATATGATGTAGTGTGAAGATGAACCCTAGTTTTATGATGCATGTTGTTATGATAATATGAAGATGTTGTTTGGAAAAAATATTTTAAAATATGATGATATGATGTATGTTGGAGGATTTTTTTTGATATGATGCATGTTGATATAATTTGATCCATCATGTGTAGTAGATATTGTTGGAGGAATATGCTTAAGATTTTATTTTGATATGATGCATGTTGATATGATTTTTGATACGATGCTTATTCTTATGATACTTTTGTTTATGAAATTTTAATAAGGCGGCCACCTCTTGTGGACAACATCGGCCCATGGTACTGCATGCTGGACTGGGCATTCGACAAGGGTCATCGTGCCCGTTTCATCGAGAATGGAGAGGTAAGTGATATGAATGAAATATTGATCAAAGTTTTTGGACTGATGAAAATAATTTCCTAACTTTTGGCGTTCACTTTTTGTGGATGCTCCAGCCCATCGCGCATGAGGGGTCACGGGTTCATGGGCATATGGACTCTGACGGCGCTTCTGCGCCGTTCTTCAAGAGAGCCCGTCTGTTGGGTTTTGTGTTGCAGTTCAAGCGTCAGCCATCGACGCTTATCCACGCGGCTCTGACAACGTTGATTGACCGGTGGCGACCGGAGACCCATTCTTACCATCTGCCATGCGGGGAGATGACGGTGACCCTCGAGGATTGGGCGATGATTACTGCCATGCCAATCGAGGGTCGTGCACTCATCGGGCGAGTGGAGAGGACCAACTGGCAGCAGAGGGTTGCCACCCTCATCGGCGAATTCCCCGCTGTCAAGGGTAACCATACATCCGGTGTGCCGTTGACCTTGCTCTCGGAGCACTGGCGGAAATGCCTCGAAGGCGCCGACGAGAAGACTGTGGAGTGGTACGCGAGGGCCTACCTGTGGTATATTCTCACGGAGGTTGTGTTTCCAGACAGCTCTGGGAACTCTGCCAACTGGTTGTATCTCTTCTTCCTAGCAGACTGGGATGCAGGGTACAGTTGGGGGACCACATCTCTCGCCTACCTATACCGTTCGGTAAGAGAGTATCTAATTGCCTACCTACCTACGGAAGTGTGTCCATGAAATTTTGTTATATCTGATCCTCATTTGATGTTTTACAGCTTGAGGACGCAACGCAGAGGACGGGAGACAAGTTCAATATGGGTGGCTTTGTCTGGGCCTTCTCCATTTGGATGTGGGAGTGGCTGCTGGTGAGGCGTCCGGAGAAGATGCCAAGACGCCCATGGGGTGCCTATAGCGAAGACGGCGACGAGACTCGACATTCCACCTAGCTTACGAGTGGGACGTTGTCAAACTCTACACGGGCCTAAACAAGACTTCGTACAAGACCTACACCAACGAGTTGGACGCCTTGACGCATACACAGGTATATGAACTCGATCAACACCTTTCTCTTTGATTCCACTTTTTATCGAGAGTGGGAACTTACCAACGTATATGTAATAGGTAAACTGGTGGTCGTATCATGACCGAGAGTGGGCCTTCGATCTGAACGTGATGTGCGAGGCGGACAAAGGTCTCTGGCGGTGCATCGTGCCCATGATCTGTGTGTACACCGTCGAGTGGCACTTGCCACACCACGTGGCCACGCAGTTTGGGGTGTATCAGCATACCCCACCGGGCCAGCCCACCGATACCGGCGGCCACGCGCTCCACCTGTGAGCGCTTTGTTCTCTATGCACATGATTTCATTGCGTGGCAACTTTATCCGGCAGAAGAATCAGTCGATCACAGACTGGGGAGAGGAGCATAAAACTCATGTGACGGAGTGGAACCGATGGAGGTACCGGAAAGACGTGGAGAGGAAAGTGACGGACTGGGATGCTTACCTGGACCGACACATGAGGTGGTACGATGATGGCCAGAAGCACCGTCTTCGTCTTAGGCTTCGGTGGACGGCGGAAGACATCGCGGAGCTGGAGAGGGATGACCCCGAGGAAGAGGCCTACCAGACCGGCATCAGAGACATGCACAGTGGATTTAGGGAGTTTGCACCCCTCATCAATAGAGTGGTAAGTTTGAACCGACGGTTGTATTTAAACTATTTCATTCGTCATCGTGACCGACTTATGCCGTTGCAGTCTGGTGAGCTAAACAGATGCATCTTTGAAGCCTCGGATGCACTAGGTGATATCCACGGGAGCGTACAATCTGAGAACAAAATGAGGGGGACGATGAAGGTACAATTTCAGCCTCCTCGGAACAGATGCATCTTGTTCACTTGCAATCATAAACCTGATACTTATTATGCCCTTGTTTCATCGTGAGTGCAGAAGTTCGTGAAGCGTTGTCGCAAGCTACTAGGTCTGCTTGGGTGTGCTGGAGCTGGGTCGGTTGAAGCTTATCGGCCTATAGCCACACAGGGTCACATCGGCTCATCGAGCCAGGTTCCCTCGTTGTCTAGGTTGGCTTAGGAGGAGGAGGAGGAGGAGGAGGAGGAGGCCACACATGAAGAAGGGGGCAGGAGGAGGAGGAGGTGGAGGAGGAGGAGGAGGAGGATGATAGCAACGGGGAGGAGGAGTATGATGAAGATTATGGACCTCCACCAACTCAAACATCTCAACCATCTCAGCCGCCAAAGAGGAATCCGAAGAAGAAGGATTTGTTGAGTCCGGACCCTTTCCAGAGACCGGTTCCTCGATGGCCCAAGAAGAAGACTGAAGAGACTCGTTCAAAGAGTAACGAGGACCGTACCTCCAAGAGGGGAAGGAGCAAATGATTCTGCTCTTTGATAGTTGGCTCTTGTGGTTGGAACTCCGTTTGTGGAACGGTGTGTTTGCTACTTGTGTGTTCGAACTCCGTTTGTGGAACTCCGTTTGTAGCTTATTTGTGGAACTTGTGTGCCTATATGGAACTCCGTTTCCTAATTAGTTGAACTCCGTTTGCTATTTGTGGAACTATTTGTGGAACTTCGTTTGCTATTCGTGAAACTATATTATCTTCAAGTTTGTTAATGTGTATGTGATGCCTAAGTTTAATTGTTTAAGATCTGTGATATTGCTGTCATATTTGTGAAACTTGCTGCGATATTGCTGTCATATTGAATTTGAAAAGAAGCAAGCAAATGAACATAAAACAACAAAACACAGGACCCTACCGCCACGGACCCTGGCGGTAGGGTCACACAGCCTACCACCGCACCCCCTGGCGGTAGGGTGAACCTACCGCCAGGGCCCCTGCATATTTCGCTATAGAATGTTTGTACGGCAAAACCCAGCCACACCCTACTGCCAGGGGATCTGGTGGTAGGGTTAGACGGCCTACCGCCGAGGCGGCGGTAGGGTACTTATCCACGTCAGTACAGGCAAACGGCCGCCGTCCCCCTCCGTCGCACCCTACCACCAGAAGCCCTGACGGTAGGCTGTCTAACCCTACCGCCAGAGCCCCTGGCGGTAGCAAAAGGGTCAAATTCCGATTTTTTTCGAACCGGGGTCAGATCCTGAATTTCTATCGAAAAAAGGCCAAAACACCAAATTTTGCCGCTGCCTGCCTCCGCGGCAGCCGTGGCACAGAGGCGGCGAGCGGAGAAGACCGATGAGGGGCTGAGGACCGTCATGTACCTCAGCTGCTGGGCCCAAATTAGCAGTTGGCTAGTTTGTACTAGCTAGGCGTGTCAGTGTTTGCTGCAGCAACCATGGCCTATCTGGTTGGCTTCCCGTGGAATCCCCATTGTAAAATACCACAATGATGATGAAAAATGATCTCATTTGGTCTCTGCTTAGAACCCAAAAAGAACTTATTTATTATCTTTGTGAGAATACGCATACATGCTCTGATTTGGTCTCTGCTTAGAACCCAGAAAGAACTTACAAACCAAATCGTAGCCAATTGTAACGGTCAACGGATCAAGGACCTAGTGGCAGCAACACCGAATAGGTTCAGATTAATTTTTCAGTGTCCAACAAGAGGATTTGGGGATACAGGGACAACAAGAAGAGGAGAGCATGTGAGTTCTATCTTAGTTCTGAATATCAATCTTCAGTTGTTACTTAAGGGGAAATACTGTCGGGGGTTGGGTGTGACATATGCCAAAGGATGGCTTATCATGGTGGGGGCGAGTAGAACGTCGCGGTGCACAGAAGCAGGATGAGGCGCATGCATGCCGCGAATCTTACCAGCTTGAGGGCTCTCCGTGGAGATAACACCCTCTTGCTGCTCTACGGGGTCTCCGCATGATCACTATGGCAAAGTGGGTACAAGGTTGCTCCTTGAGTTGTTCGGGGTGGGGAAGGAGAAGTGCACGGCTAGCTCTTCTCTTCCCTCTATGTGTGTCTAAAACTATTAGGGTCCAACCTCTTGCATGGGTGCCTCGGGGGTTTATAGGCCTCCCGGGTACAATGGTAATCCGGCTGGGCGGGTCCCAGCCTTTGTCTCTTAGGTCGCCGTCTTCTCCGCCGACTTGAGGCCCATGAGACTAGCGGGCCCTTGACAACCCGTCATGGGGCCGACAGGCCCTGTCCGCAGTGGGCGGGTCTTGCTGGCTGCGGATTACTGTAACCGCGCCTCTAATGATGCCAGCTTGGTCATGGGATCATGGCGACAGCGCCGCCGCCTGGCGGGCGATCACTGTTGTCATTCCTGTCTCGTCGGTTAATGGCGTGCGGGCCGTGGGAGGGCGGCCGACTCTGAGGCCGACTCCCAGCAGGTCCGTCTTCAGCGCTCTCGCCGACTCCTGCACCCCGCCCGACAGCGAAATCCCCGCCTCTCTGGGTCGTGAGACAGGCCGTCGTGGGTGCGAGGATCTGTTGAGGCTGATGTCGGGGCGGCGTGCAATGATGCAGCGCCGGACGGAGATCTCCGTCGATGCTGCGCTGGCTGTGGTATACCCGCCCTTCGTGAACAGGCGAGGATGGGCATGCCAACCACACCCGTCCGCCCGTGATTGCGTGGGTAGGAGGTGGTTGGAGTCGCGGGCCGACTCCTTAGCCGGCTTCTCCGGAAGCCGCCCGATTAAGTCGGCTCATCTGAAGCCATCTCGGGATTGGTGGGAGGGCGGTCGGCGGCTCTGCCGTCGACTCTCGGCGGCTCTTCGTCTTGGGGTCTTGAGGGTCGCGATCTGCCCGATGTTTTGAAAGGTCGAGGGCTCGGGTTTGCCTACCCGTGGCCCATTACTCGACGATGAGTCCCGAAGTGGTGGGCGCAGAGGCAACATGTCGAGGAGACTCAACAGTTTCATCCCTCCGGTGGAAGAATGCAGGCTTGGCTCGCCGTCTTTCTCTTGGGCCGACTAAGTGAGTCGGTCTCGCAGAGGCCGTCTTGCTCCTCAAAGGGTTGAAGGTCGTGGCGGGATCCGAACGGCGTGCACGATAAGCTTCGAGGCGGCTGCCGTCGCGGGCCCGCCGCGACATCATGTGGCAGGTCGGTCTGCCCACCCACGCTGCGTGGCGAGACAGGCCCGTCGGCGGGGCCCGCCACTACGCGCCTCGGCGCGCAGGCGGATCCGTTGCGGCCACGTGGCGGTTGGGTTCCCACGTCGTTCTGCGCGATAACTTCATGGAATTAAATCGTGGGGGCGTGGGGTGCTGGCGCGATTAATCCGACGCCCGCCCATTGGCTTCTCAGCCAGCGCCTATAAGTAGGCGGGAGGAGGCGGCGCGCGCGCACCCATCTCCCGCTTCTCCGCTTCTTCTTGCTCCTTCTCCTCCTTGCTTCGTCTTCCTCTTGCCTCCGCCGCGCCGAACCACGCCACACCGCGGAGATGAGCTCCTCCTCCGCCGCTGCGCCTCCCGCCGCGCGCTCCGGCATGTGGGACGGCTCCGAAGTGGACGACGGCATAATCGAGTTCCTCCGCCAGACGCACCGCATCCCCGGCAAAAACCTAGTGCGGACCCGCGCCGCACCGGCGGGCGAAATAACGCCGGCGCCGGAGGAGGGCGAGCGGGTCATATTCCGCTCGCACCTCATGCGCGGACTAGGGCTGCCGGCGGCGGCTTCTTCGCGCCTTCACAGGTTCCACGGGCTCGGCCGCACCACCTCCTCCGAATACGGTGGTGCTGCTGGGCGCCGCCTCCTTGTGCGAAGGCTTCCTTAGTGTTCTCCCCACCTCGAGGCGTGGGGAATTCTTCGAGCCAAGCTCGGCACACACGTCGCCCGGCGTGCCCGGCTGTCTTGACACCTTCATCGCGATCACGGAGCCCGGTGGCCGACAACCCCTTCCTGCCATCCCCCGATCAAGTCGGTGAAGATGTGGCAGCGCTCCTACTTTACGTGAAGAATGTCGCTCGTAGGCGGTGGGTCAACCTGCCGCCTTTACGGGCCGGCGAGTTGGCGGGTGGCTCCCGGCTGGTCCCATCGGGCAGGCGCCGACTCTGCGGCGCCGCCGCCGTCGCGCGACTCCAGTGTTGATGCAGTCGGAGAGCTTTGGTGGGGCCGACTTCTTTGCCGCCGCCGTGGCGCGCCGAGTCCTTCGCTCAAGGCCGACCTCATCGATCATCGGATGGCGCCACCGGGACCGATCGGTGTGCTCAAGGACATGCCCCACGCGGAGGTGGCGGACACGATGAACTTCTGGCGAACTGCAATCTCACGGCGGAATGGCAGTTCGACAAGGAGCCGTACTCATGGCGCCAACCCCCGCTGTGGTAAGTCATCCCTCTTGCTCTTCTGTTTTCTTTTCAGCGAATCCGACTCTGATTTTCTTTGGTTTTCGAGTGAGAGAACCCTCATGCAGCCCTCGGCCCGGCACTCTGGGCCGCCCGTGGTCGTCCCGGCCGGAGGCGGAGCGGCGTCGGCGACCCGACTTGGGGGTGGCGGCGATGGAGGCCGGCGCCGAAGGAGGGAGGAGGAGGGCCGACGACTTCAGGCCCTCGGTGACCTTCGCCGACCGGGCTGAAGATGATGATGAGAGGGAAGTCGTCCCCGCCGCCAACCGAAGGTCGGCCATCAGCGCGAGTTCCTCCGCCCGGCTTAGGTGGTCGGCGGCCGAAGAACCGCCGGGCGGGCGAGCTTGCCCGGCGGCCGGCGAAGAAGTTCAGGGGCGGCGCGCGACCCAGCGAGAAGAGGCGGTCGGAAGGCTAACCGCTTCCGCAAGGAAGTGAAGAAGCCGCCCGCTGGTCTCTGCGTAAGTGCTTCTTACTTTGTCTTGTTTTCTTTGGTTCGTCTGTCCAAATCTTTTATATGTCTTCTTTGCATCGGGCTCCTCTCACCTTGGAGAGGTCGCCGCTGCCTCCGTCATGGGGTCGGCGAGGCGCCCGCCAATACTCGGGGATTGACCTGTCGCCGACCTCGGGCGGCGGCGGAGCGGAACGCGCAGAGAAGCCTTGACGAGGAGGAGGCCGCCCGCTGGAGAAGGCGGAGGCCGAGAAGGCGGCAGCTTCCGCCCAGAAGAGGCTGGAGGAGGCCGAAGCCGCCGTCGCAGCCAAGAGGCGAGCCGAGGAGGCCGCACGCCTCCAGTTGGCGCTGC
The DNA here is from genome assembly GCA_021605205.1 of Aegilops longissima. Taxonomy (NCBI): domain Eukaryota; kingdom Viridiplantae; phylum Streptophyta; class Magnoliopsida; order Poales; family Poaceae; genus Aegilops; species Aegilops longissima. Next base: position 807,704,117 of record CM038677.1, read on the forward strand.
TCGTCACCCCGCTGAGCTCCGCGCCGCCGCCGCCGGAGTTCACAGGGCATCTGAGAGAGCGGCAGCGAGTTCCCGTCATGGAGAGGGAAAGCGGCGAGCCTCCTGCCGAACCGACCGTGCCGCCCCGCCGCCTCCACCGCCGTCGAGGAGCGCGAGGTAAACAGCCGGCGGACTTCGCTGTGCCGCCGGCGAAGATGAAGCTGTGGCGAGGCTGCTCCTTCAAATCGCCTCGCCGGTAGCGCCGCCGTCTTGAAAGCGACTTGGCGCAGCGCCCTTTGGGGACCGGCACGCCAGCTCGGCCATTCAGACGCCGAGGCGACAAGCGCGCGCCCGTTGGGTGGAGTGCGAGGAGGCGCAGTCGTCCGCTGAACTGGCGCTTCGACGGGCGTCGGCGAAGCTGCGAGCTGAAGCGGCGCCATCGAAACTGCACCAAAGCGCACTGGCGTCGCGAGCCGCCGTCGGGTATGTTTCTTCTTTGAGTTTTTCTTGTTCTTCTCCGTGAAGGCGGCAGCCCTGCTGGTGTAATCCCGAGTTTCGGGCGGCTGCTGGCGGTGGCTCGAACTCTATCTGTCATTCCAAAATTTTACCTTTATGCGAAATTCTTATCGCGGGAGTATCACAACCTCGCGCCACTGCCTTCAACCGCAATGTTGAGGAGCTGGGTAAGCGGACTGCCGACTTGTCGAGGAGCCGAGGTGAGTCTTGTTTCTTCTACGCGGGGGAGCGCTGGCGCACCCGCGGGCTGTAGTCCCCGAGATTCGGGCCGACTGCTGAGCAGTCGGGCGGATCTTCTGGCGACCTTCTTAGTTGATGACTTATCGTCTTTTTTCTTTTTATTCTTGAGGCCAGCGCTACTCTTGATGGCAGCTGGCGCAACCGACACCGCCTTGCGTGCCAAGGGAGGAGTGCAACAAGCTTCGCCCATGAGCGCGACCTGCTGGCTATCAGGTTGGTGGGCGAGGGAGCTGCTTAAAGCGGGCGCAGATGAGGCGGAGAAGAGAGGCTGCTCTCCTGGCCGAGTTCGAGAGCGAGCGCTCCTCCTGGACCGACAAGGAAGCACTGCTGACCTCCGGCTTCCATGAAATCGAGGACATCGTCGACGGTGAGTTTTTTACTTTCTTCCTTTGGGCCGCCGACTATAGGTCAGGCCGACTCCTGGTTTTTTGACTTGCTTCTTTTTCGTCTTGGCAGACTTCTTCCCCGGCCATACGCAGGCGGCCAATCAAGCCATCGAGGCTGATCGCGGCCTTGAAAGGCGAGTGGTGCTTGGATCGCTGCCAATGCCCCCCGGACCCTTGACGAGCAGCTCCTGAGCATTGAGGCTCGTCTGCGGCCGCCCATCGGATGTTGCGCCGGCTTCAGCGTGTCGGCGCCAGCGATCGCTGCCACAATGGGCGGACATGCGATTCTGCGCTCTCCAGCCGGACTGCCGACTGGCTGGAGGTCGCGGCTGGCCGTCTTGAACTGGAAGGTTCCGCGCCCGAGATGGGCGTGCGGGCCTTGGAATTCGTCAAGCGTGGTATCTGAGGCTGGATCTGGACCGGCTGGCGCGTTCCGATAAGAGGCCCAGCGGAGCTGCTGGCGGAACGCATACTGGTCGGCGTCGGACGGCAATCGCCGACTACGGACACCAGCGTCTTTGTCCACTGGCGGGCTGAGGCGGCGGCGAGGCGCCGCGGAGTGGTTGAGATGAACCCGGATTACGACGAGGACTCGGCAGAGGTGATCGGCTCCAGCGCCGAGGAGGAAGGCGGCGGAGGGCGGAGATGAGATGGGCGCCCAGAAGGCGGGGCGGGCGACCAGCCTCAGCTCGACCGCGCCTCCAACACGAGCCGTGCCCGTCTGGGCGGCTGCCGCCGAGATGATCAAGCGAGATCGCCTTGACCAGCCGCCCGGCGCCCTAACGCCGCCGTCTCCTCTGGCCCCCCGAACCCGTCTGCCGCTTCCTAGGCTGCTGTCTCGCCTTTATTTTATCTGCTTTGATAGTCTTTGAAAAAACTTGTTAATTCGCACAATTCACCCGCGGGGTGTATTTTGAACCTCTGCCCGAAGATCTGGCCAAGGGCCTATGCTGTGTAAATATTATCCTAATTTTATCTTTCCTTGCTCATTGCTCTTATGGCTTTTTCCTTTGCCGCCTTCCCTTGGTCGCCGCCTTGCCCGTCGGACAACCGCTCTGCGGACTGCCATTGGGATCAAGTGCTTGGATACTCTTGGGAAGGCAAGTACTTCGCCATTTTTTAGAGTCTTTTAAACAAGTTGAATAGAAAGCAGCCAGCCGACTACTTAAGAGTTGGTTTTTTGCAAAAAGGGGCTGGAAGCCGGTCTTAAGCTATGTTTATGCTTTGGGTCCTTAGCCATTTTTCGTGTGGGCGCCCGTTCTTCCTTACTCCTGCCCACCAAGCGATTCGCTTTCTGCGAGCTGCGGCTTCTAACAGAGACGGCTTAGGCACCGTGACGTTACTTGTCATTGCAGGAAGCATTTCATAGCCCAAAGCGGCGAGTCCCCGGGCGATTAGTCGAGCCGGTGCCAAACAACATAACAAAGAGTAACATACTCGAAGGCATAATTCTTATCATCAGATAACAAAGAGAGCAGTCCCCGAGCTCGTCTCGAAGCCCAATCTTGGTACTTTAAACACAAAAGGTAGCGTGGTACATCTTCGCATCAAGCGTAAAATCTTCGGAGAAGATTCGCATTCCATGGCCGTTCCGTCTCTTTGCCGGAGTCGTCCCTCTTGCGTGCTCGGGGCTTCTGAGCATCGATCAGGTAGTAGGAATCGTTGCCCAGCACTTTGCTGATAATGAATGGGCCTTCCCAAGGCGCCGACAGCTTGTGCTGGCCGGCTATCCGCTGGATCAGCCGGAGCACAAGGTCGCCCTCTTGGAATGATCTTGGCTTGACCTTCTTGTTGTAGTAGCGGCGCAGGCTCCGCTAGTAGATGCTGGACCGGCTGAGTGCCAACAGCTGGCCCTCTTCCAGCAGATCAACGTCGTCTTGACGTGCTTCTTCTGCTTCCTCTTTGGTGTACATGGTGACTCGCGGGGAGTCAAACTCTATATCCGTTGGGATGACGGCTTCGGCACCGTAGACGAGGAAGAAGGGTGTGAAGCCAGTTGACTTGTTTGGAGTCATCGCAAACTCGAGAGGGCGGTGGCAACTCCTCAAGCAGCAGCCGGCGAACGCTCGATGGTTCGACGATCGAGGCTTGATGCGAACAGGATGAGGCCGTTCCTTTCGCTCCACGGCCGTTTGATCTGCGGATGGGCAACGAGACGCTAAGTCCGTCGGATGCCTTGCGTCGCATGTAAACGGGCCAGGCGCCTTTGGCAAAATTTGTGCCATTGTCGGTGATGATCTTTGTGTGGTACGCCCTACCGAAGTCGTGATGTCGGCGATGAAAGTCACTGCGATGGGACCATTCAACTTCTTGATGGGTTTTCTTCTATCCACTTGGTGAACTTGTCCACGCGACAAGTAAGTGAGTTAGGCCGCCTCGTGCGCTTTTGAATGGTCCCACCATGTCCAGGCCCCAAACAGCAAAGGGCCAGGCGATGGGGATAGTCTTGAGTCTGGCCGGCTGAAAGCGGCTTGGAGCGGAACACCGCACCCTTGCATTTTTGAACTAATTCCTTGGCCTCTTCTAGGGCAGTTGGCCAGAAGAAACCGTGTCGGAAGGCTTTGGCGACGAGTGCTCTTGAGGCCGCATGATGGCCGCACTCGCCTTGATGAATGTCTTCGAGAATCGCTTGGCCTTGCTCTGGCTCGACGCAACGCTGGTAGACACCAGTGACGCTGCGCCTGACCAGCTCTCTGTTGACTATAGTGTAGGCTGCCGCTCGGCGTTGTACTTGCCGAGCCAAGGTCTCATCGGTTGGTAGCTCTCCGCTTACTAGGAACTTCAGGATGGGCTGGGCCCATGAGGGTGCTGCTATTTCTTCAACTGCCAGTACTGCCACTTGGACGAGGGCGGCTGGGCTGGGAGGCGGCGGGCTGGAGTCCGCAGCAGCTTGCTGGGTTGAAGAAGTCCCCGGGCCGACTGGCGCAGTCCCCGGGCCGAGTTCTGGAGTCTTCGCAATGGTCGCCGTAGTCCCCGGGCCGGGTTCTGAAGTCCCCGGGCCGGCTTCGACTGCAGCATTCTTGGGGCCATCTGCAAGAATTCTCGTGCCGTCTGCTGAGGCTTTGGAGTCGGATCCGACTTCTTCAGGGGGAGCCGGCACAAAAATGGAGTCTGATTCTGGTGACGACTTGACAGATGGCTTGAGGAGGCGCTGAAGGGCGACGCCGGATGGTATTGCCTGGCGGGTGGAGCCGATTCTTGCCAGGGTATCTTCTTGGTCGTTGTCATTTCTTGGCACGTGGAGTAACTCGCAGCCCTCAAAATATCCACTCAATTGCTGTACCAGGAAACGGTAGCTCGCCATGTTTGCATCTTTTGCGCCCCGCCCCACGGATGATTGTTGGACCACCAAGTCGAGTCACCATAACACAGGATCCGCGAATGCCAAGTTCTTTGGCAAGCGAGCCGTGAATGAGCGCCAGATTCGGGCGACGTTGTTGGAGGCGGCGAAATGGATCTGCAGAAAGCGCATTTGAGCTTGTCGCCTTTTGGGGAAGTGAGGACAACGCGGATCCCAAGCCGGTGCGCATCTTGGAGCCATCGAAATGCATCCGCCAATAGGTGGAGTATTGGCGGCGGTGTATCGGTCTCGCCGGTCGACGAGGAAGTCGGCCGATGCTTGCGACTTGATGGCGGTAAAAGGGCTGGTAATAGATGGTGTAGGAGGCCAGCTCTATGGCCCATTCGCCACTCGGCCGAAGCATCTCGGCCCGATGATCTCGGCTAGTGGGGCTGTGCAAACCACGATGATTGGATGCTCTTGAAAGTAAGGCTTCAACTTCTTAGCGGCAAAGTGCACGCCGTAACACATCTTACGGTAGTGGGGGTAGTTCGCTTGGAGGTCGATAAAGATTTCGGGTAATATATTGGTCTCACGGGACGGTAGCGCCTTGCCTTCCTCCTTGCGCCAACTACGATGATATCTTGACTACCCCGCTGGTGGCGGCAATGTACAGGAGCATGGGCTCCTTTGGAGTCGGGCCGCCAAAGACGGGGAGTAGTCAGCATTTTCTTCAACCGGAGAAAAGCTTCATCCGCCTTGTGGTTCCATTCAAGAAGGTGGTCTTCTTCATGAGCTGGTACAAAGGAAGAGCTTTCGCCCACCGGCCGATGAATCGGTGATGGACGCCAAACAGCCGTGAACTTTTGCACATCTAGCAGTCGGCGGGTACTTCCATCCTCTCGATTGCCTTGATCTTCACGGGTTGCACTTATGCCGCGCTCGAGACCAGAAACCAAGGAGTTGGCGGTGGTACTCAAGACGCACTTTCGTGGTTGAGCTTGATGCGGAATCGGCGCAGTTCTCAAAGGTCTCCTTGTGGTCTTCCAACAGTGTTCCTCGCTTTTCCGTCTTCACCACCACATCGTCCACGTAGACGTGGGCATTTCTGCCAAGCTGCTTGAGGAGGCACTTCTGCATGCAACGCTGAAAGGTGGCGCCAGCATTCCTTAAGCGAACGTCATTGTCGCAGCGAGAAGGCTCCAAACGGCGTGATGAAGGCGTCTTCAATCTGTCGGCCGGGTTCAGCTTGATCCGTGATATCCCGAGTATGCATCTAAGAAGCTCAACAGCTCGTGATCCGGTGTGGAGTCTATAACCTGATCAATTCTCGCAGAGCTTAACGGGTCCTTAGGGCAAGCTTTGTTGAGGCTTGTGTAATCAATACACATCCGCCTTCGCTTGTTCTTCTTGATACCAAGACCGGTTTGCTAGCCATTCGGAAAGAACACTTCCATGATGAAACCGCTGCTAGGAGCCGGGCTATCTCTTCTCCAACAACTCTTCTCTTCTCTTGACGACAGCGGCGCAAGGGCTGCCTGACGGGCTTCACATCAGATCGGACATGTAACTTGTGCTCGGCGAATTCCGTCGGTACACCTGGCATGTCTTTAGGGGACCATGCGAAAATGTCCCGATTCTCACGGAGGAAATCGACGAGCTCGCCTTCCTATTTACTGTCAAGGTTTGCACCTACGACAGCGTACCTCTCCGGGTGCTCCGGGTCCAAGGGTATCTTCTTCGTTTCTTTGGCCGGCTTGAACGAGCCCTCAGCTTCCGACTCCTTGGGGTTGGGCGATATCTCTGGCTGCTTGCCGGCCATTGCCACAACCCGATCAAGAAGCCGCTTCTCAGCCGCAATCACCAGGGACTCGGCCAGCCGACTGCTTTCGGCCGCGCAAGCGGATGACTTCTCTGTAGTCGCCACTACGGTCGAGAATCCCTTGAGCTCGGCATCTTCATCTTGAGGTAGGCGAGTGGGGATCGCCATGAACTTGGCTGAGCAGGTCGGCCAAGCAGAGCGTGGTACGGGCTTCGAGGTCCACCACTTGAACCAGACCGGCTCTCGCGAAAATGATCTTTTTCCCCAAAGAGGACGTCTATCGAGGATCTTGCCGATCGGTGAGCAGGAAAGGCGGGTATAATGCCGTGGAACACAGTCCAGCCTGCTCAAGCTGTCTTTGCTTGATTCCTAACTCTCCATCGTGTCCGTGTACAAGATGTTGATGCTGCTGCCTCCGTCTATCAGACTCGCGAAGCGAGCGCCCGCCTATCCGCTGCAAGGGTGGCTCCCAAGACCAGGCGTGGGAGCCCGGATTCGCATCACCTCGGGTGATCAGCTCGGCCCAACCGATAGGTTTCTCGGATCGGTGCATGTATTACGAGTATCTGATGCTACTGCATTCACTTCTTGCTGCTGCAGCCGCCTGCTGCGTCGGTCGTCGGCCACACTGGTGAACACTACATAAGCTCCATGCTCTTCTGGGTACTCGTCTTGTACTGCGCCGACTGGCCTGATAGCCGGCTGCTGGGGCGGCGGTGGAGGCGGCGGCCCAGCAGGCGGGGGAGGCAGGAGGCCGTCTCCCTTGGCGATCCTGGTGAGCCAGTGGCACTTCCGGGTGGTGTGTTTTGACGGCTTCGCACCGCTATGGAACTTGCAGGGACCATCTAGAGTCTACTCGTAAGAGAAGGCCGGCACCTAGTTGGACTTGCCGCCTTTCTGGCGCTTGGCCGGAGGCTACCCCTCTGGCTGTTGGTCTTCGACTGTCGCCACCTGTCGGGTGTTGGAAGCCGGCTGCGGGGCCTTGCGCTTGTGATCATTCTTGTTGCCGCCGATGGTGTCGCCACCGGAGTTCGGGAGCCCGAGGAGCCACCTTGCGGCCGTGACCGACTTCAATCTCCGTCTTCATGGAGGAGTCGGCTGTGGCGTACTTGTCTGCTATGATCAGCAGCTCGTCGAGGGTCTCTGGCTCGTCGCAAAGGAGCTTGTGCTTGAGGAGGGTGCCTTCTCTGCACCCGGCGGTGAAGTACTCGATAGCCTACACCTCGTGCACTCCCTCGCAGGAGTTCCGGAGCTCGGCCCAGCGCGTGAGGTAGTCGCGAGTTGACTCGTTGGGGCCTTGCACGCACAAGGAAAGCTGGCGAGGCTTGGGAGGTCGCTTGTATGTGCTCGTGAAGTTGCGGATGAAGGCCTCGGTGAAGTCGACCCAGCTATTGATGCTGCGGGGCTTCAAGTTGTTCAACCATGTCCGGGCCGTGCCCTGGAGCATGAGGGGAACATACTTTACGGCAATGCGCTTGTTGTCGTTCGCTATGTTGACGGCCGTGGAGTAGTCAACTAGCCAGTCTTCCGGCTTCACGGAGCTGGTGTATTTGGGTGTATCTCGAGGGAGTGTGAACCCTCTGGGGAAGGGCTCGTCTCGGATGCAAGGTCCGAAATAGGGTGGGCCCAACTCGTCTTCCTCTTCTAGCGCTAGGGATCGGTGGAGTCGGACGATCCGGTGGCGGGCGTCGTTTTCTCCAACTCCCTCTCGGCGGCCAAGGCGGTCGCCGAGAGTCGGATGCTCGACGGGTGGCGGGGAGACTCGCCTTTCTCTGCGGGGAGGAGGAGGCAGATAGTCGTCCCGCCGCTCCACTGCTCTTGGGCGGCCGTCTTGGTCGCGCTCGATGGAGATGCGAGTCCGACTGTGGCTGACAGCTGGATCCTTGTTTTTTCTTCCACGGACACCGCCAGTCGGCGTCCGAGACGTCGCGCCTTGATCTCGGTGGGAAGGCAAGTCGCAGTGTTGTCGTCGCGGCGCCTCCGTGCGGCAGCCGGCTTCGTCTTGCGCGGCAGCCGCGTCGAGGAGCTGCTGGACTCGCTCCGTCATCAGCGGCGCCTCGCCGGTTATCCAGCTCGTCCACCGCCGCCTGGGCGGCGCGGATGTTCTCCGCGGGCGTGGCGTACACAGGGCGATCGGCCCCGAACAGGTTGGCGATGGCTACGCCGCGCTGTTGGACCGCACCTAGGCGGCTAGGCCCAGTCGGAGCCGGCGAGCCGCCCACATCGCGATCCATCTCACGCTGGTAGGCTTCTGACAAGCGTCTCATGCTTGCCAGCTTCTTCGCGCCTTTGAGAAGCTGAAGGCGGCGTGCCTCCAGCATCACAGCGTCAGCGTCTTCCGGAATAGGCGCGGTCAGGTCTTAGCAGAGCCACGTCGAGAGGGTCATGAGCTCCTTCACCGGAAGGCTCGCTATGACCGATGACGAGCACTTCCGTGACGGTGCTTCCGCCGCTCTCCGCGCGAGGGAGCGACTCATCGTAGACCACCACGTTGGTGGGGAACGCGTCGAGCGACGCGGTGTCGGAGTCGACCAGCATCGGGTCGGTGGAGCCTATGGACTCCAGGTCGGTGGCAGGCTCGCCGGCGACGTGGAGTTGTTCGAGGAGGCCGCGAGGAGGCTCTCGGGGCCGCCCGTACTGCGTCGGATGCAGGCTTGTGAGAGGCGAACCTCGCCGGCTGTGTTCGGCGAGGCAGCTGGCGGCGCAGCAGCGATCTCAGCGCCATGCGGCGCAGCAGATCGGGCGCAGACTGGCGTGCGGGCTGGCTGCGCTCTCGTGGAGAAAAGGGTTCCCGCCCGAGCAGGTCTCCGGACGACGGTGCACCTAGCCCCACGGTGGGCGCCAAATGTCGGGGTTGGGTGCGACATATGCCAAAGGATGGCTTATCATGGTGGGGGCGGTAGAACGTCGCGGTGCTCGGAAACGGATGAGGCGAAGGCATGCACGCAGCGAATCTTACCCGGCTTCAAGGCTCTCCGTGGAGATAACACCCCTCTCGCTGCTCTCACGGGTCTCCGCATGATCACTATGGCAAAGTGGGTACAAGGTTGCTCCTTGAGCTGTTCGGGGTGGGGAAGGAGAAGGGCACGACTAGCTCTTCTCTTCCCTCTATGTGTGTCTAAAACTATTAGGGTCCAACCTCTTGCATGGGTGCCCCAGGGGGTTTATATAGGCTTACCCCTAGGGGGTACAATGGTAATCCGGCTGGGCACGGGTCCCAGCCGCCTGTCTCTTAGGTCGCCGTCTTCTCCGCCGACTTCTAGGGCCCGCAGACTAGCGGGCCCCGCCGACGGCCCGTCATGGGGCCGATAGGCCTGTGTCTTGTGGCGGGTCTTCTTGGCTGCGGATTCTTGTGAGCCGCGCCTCTAATGACGCCAGCTTGGTCATGGGGTCATGGCGACAGCGCCGCCGCCTGGCGGGCGATCACTGTTGCCATTCCCTGTCTCGTCTGGTTAATGGCGTGCGGGCCCGTGGGAGGGGCCAGCCGACTCCTGGGGGCCGACTCCCAACGGGTCCGTCTTCCAGCGCTCTCGCCGACTCCTGCACCCCCGCCGACAGGAGGGTCCCGCCGCCTCTGGCTCCTACAGATAGGCCGTCGTGGGTACAGGATCCGCCTGGGTGATGTCGAGGCCGGCGTGGCAACAAGATGCCGCACGGACGGAGATCTCCGTCGAGACGGGCGTCTTGTGGCCATGCTCGCCTTCGTGAAGGCGAGGGGATGGGCAGCAGCATGCCACACCCCGTCCCGCCCGTGATTGCGTGGGTAGGAGGTGGTTGGAGTCGCGGGCCGACTCCCCTTAGCCGGCTTCTCCGGAAGCCGCCAGTTGGGAGTCGGCTCATCTTGAAGCCGTCTCTGGGATTCGGCTGGGATGGGTAGTCGGCGGCTCTGCCGCCGACTCTCAGAAGGCGGCTCTTCGTCTTGGGGTCTTGAGGGGCGCAGTCTGCCCCGATGTTTTGAAAGGTCCAGGGGCTCGGGTTTGCCTACCCGTGGCCCATTACTCCGACAAATACCGAATGGTCTATGGAGACATCTGTCCCTTGAATCTCACCATTCATTTCCGGCTTGATCAGCAACCTGCTATATGTATCATGTCTTTTCTGCTTTGTATCTCCTAGTATAAGATGCTCTCTGACCTGTTTGGCAGGCGTGACCCCCACAATCTCATTAAATGCTCCTGACAGGTGACAGGTGACAAGTGACAACTGCCTCAGGTACTTACACCGTCAACGCTGACACCTTTTCTTTAATTCATGGATGCATGTATTACATGTCTCGATTAGTGGCTTAACTACAACATGCACGCTCATTCAATTCCCTAAGCACCCAAGTCCTTTTACCACTCCTATTTTTTAGACATTCTTTTGCGAGTATTTTTCTAGACATTATTATATACCTGACTTAAAATAATTGGGATCACAAAATATTTTTGTTGGAATAACTTTTCATGATATTCTTGGTGGAACAAAACAAATTTAACACAATATACAAGTTACCATTTACACGTTCTGTACTAGAAATGTCGATGGGAGCTTTTCCTTCGCGAAACTTTTTATACGAGTGAAAGAAGGTCAAGTTTATTTTAAAACAAGTTTCACATTTTTTGACTATTTTAAGTTACTAAAAAAATTCCATGTCACATGTATATACACTTTAAATGAACAACATTTGAATATTTGAATATATACAAGTTACTATTCATACTTTTTTGTCCTTGAATTTTGTTTCACTGAAGTCAATGGTTGTTTTTGCTTCTTCAAACTATTTATACGAGTATGAAAGAAAGTCAAGATCATTTTCAAAAAGTTTCAGTGTTTTTTTACTTTTTTTTAAACAAGGCAAAAGATTTGCCATTTCATCGAATAAGAAAGAAGTTTTAGAACAAAGCTGCAAAGCGGCAAAACAAGAGAGAACTACTCTCGCGGCATTACAATACCCAACTGCTTCGCACCGGCCAAAGCCCAAAGAGACACCTCCTCTTTAATCTTGGAATGAGAACCATCGAAGCGGCAAACAAGAGAGAACTAAATAGACAACTGCCAACCGTGCCACTAAAAATATAGATAGTTTACATTGTTGGGATCGAATGATAGGCAAGAAATATTAATAAAAATCACATCAAGAACTAACCATTTTGATATAGCTTTACTACCAAAAATGATTTAATTGAGCTTTAGAAGTTTGTTTTGTCTTACCAACGTTCAGAATTCCGGAGGGACACGCCCCTCACAGTAGCCACCTTAGAACAGGACGAGGCGTGTGTCAGTAGAGCGGCATTTATGCATCAACATAATGGATTATTGCATGAAAACACTGTACCAGATGCTGTCCAAGCCTGTCCTTCTGACAGTATACACTTTGGCAGCTGTGTATAACGCGTTTTGGCACAGCAGGAGCCTGCCCGTATTTCCAAATTCGCTACTTTAGCTGCGGATCGCAATGCACTTACACACGATGTGGATTCCAGGGACATATGTCCCCATAGAACAAACGTCCGCCTCCGTTACTTAAGCCCATTTTTATTTGCTTATTTATTATCTTGGTGAGGAATATGCATACATGCTCTGATTTGGTTTCTGCTTACAACCCAAAAAGAAGTTACAAGTACACTTAACAAATCGTAGCCAATTGTAACGCTCAACATATCAAGGACCTAGTGGCAGCACACTAAATAGGTTCAGATCAATTTTACAGTGTTCAACCAAGAAGATTTGGGGATACAGGGTGTCGGTGTCAAAACCGGCGGATCTCTGGTAGGGGGTCCCGAACTGTGCGTCTAGGCGGATGGTAATAGGAGACAAGGGACACGATGTTTTTACCCAGGTTCGGGCCCTCTCGATGGAGGTAATACTCTACTCCTGCTTGATTAATATTGATGATATGGGTAGTACAATAGTAGATCTACCACGAGATCAAGGAGGCTAAACCCTAGAAGCTAGCCTATGGTATGATTGTTGTTCGTCCTACGGACTAAAACCCTCCGGTTTATATAGACACCGGATAGGTTAGGGTTACACAGAGTCGGTTACAATGGTAGGAGATCTACATATCCGTATCGCCAAGCTTGCCTTCCACGCCAAGGGAAGTCCCATCCGGACACGGGACAAAATCTTCAATCTTGTATCTTCATAGTCTTGGAGTCCGGCCGTGACGATAGTCCGGCTATCCGGACACCCCCTAGTCCGGGACTCCCTCAGTAGCCCCTGAACCAGGCTTCAATGACGACGAGTCCGGCGCGCATATTGTCTTCGGCATTGCAAGGCGGGTCCTCCTCTGAATACTTCATAGAAGGTTTTGAACACAAGGATAGTGTCCGGCTCTGCAAAACAAGTTCCACATAACACCGTAGAGAGAATAATTTTTACACAGATCTGCTGACGTATTCCGCGGCGTGACATCACGGCCAGGCCTTTATATGAATCGTTTTTTAATGTTCCACCTCAGCGTGTTTAGCGAGGCAGTTTCCTTGGCACGTCTTATCAAAGCACAGATCGTGCCCCCTTATTCTGGGATTCTCATCAATACGGACGTGGGTAACCCATCCGCGCCATTGATTACGACGCTTGGGAAATAAGCAAGTTTTACCAGGCTGGTGGGGGACGCATAGCGTCGTCCGTCCATATAAGGGATAAGGATCCACCTTTTCACCCACGCCTTCTTCCTCCTTTGCTTATCCATTTCACCTTTTCGAGCTCGGCGCCTAAGCCCGCACATCCCACCTCAACCTTCTCCAACCATGTCGAGGCGGGAGGCAGGTGGATGGCCTCCTCCGTCACGGAGGGCACATCACAAGATGCGGGAAGCCGGATACTTATCCCGCGACATCAGCGCCTGAGCTGCCCGATGCGGGGCAGCTTATTCCAACCCCCAGGCCCCATGAGAGGGTAGTGTTTCTCCCCCACTTCCTCCGCGGACTAGGTTTTCCACTTCACCCATTTGTCCGGGGGCTCATGTTCTACTACGGCCTGGACTTCCACGACCTGGCCCCGAATTTCATCCTCAACATCTCGGCGTTTATCGTCGTGTGCGAGGCTTTCCTCTGCATCCAGCCCCACTTCGGCTTATGGTTGAAGATCTTCAACGTCCGGCCGAAGGTAGTGGGCGGCCGTCAAGCGGAGTGCGGAGGCGCCATGGTTGGCAAGATGGCCAAAGTCCCATGGCTCGAAGGCGCCTTCGTGGAGACAAAAATGGGTGGCAATCGGGGTGGTTCTACATCACCGAGCCCGCAACACCGAATGGGTGGCGGCCCCAATTCAGATCTGGCTTCCCACACGGCTCGTCATGGAAAGAGACGGGCCTGACGTGGGGGAATTCGGACGAGACATCCGGACTTCAAACATGCGTCCGAAACCTGGTGGCCAAGAATCTTAGGCTTGTCGACGTAATCCAGGTGATGCTCATCCGCCGGATTCTCCCATGCCAACAACGGGCCTTCAATTTGTGGGAGTTCGATCCGGCACAACACCGAACCTTGAGCCGGCTCTTCGACACTACGCATGAAGACGCCTGGAAGGTGCTATTCAAGGGCGCCGAAGCCCCAGCATCCGCTACCAAAGATCGCGGATACAGCTCGCAGCGTCAAGCCGGCGAGGTAAGTTATTTTACCCTTTACGGGACTCTTTTTTCATACATTGACTCTTCGTGGGATCTAAAACTCCCTAATCTTTGACAGGACTGGCTGAAGACGTCCGGATAGATTAACAGTCCGGCTCCTTTGCCGGAAGATCCGGAGGACGCCCGATTGGCGGGGCTGCTGGCTCCGGCGCCGTACGTGGTGCCGGAGAAGAAGGCCAAGAAGGAGGCCACGGGAACTCGAAGGAGCTCCCGACGCCAGTCTTGTCGATTCTGAAGCGAATCTTCTCTCAAGACGAGGAGGAAGAAGAAGAAGCTCCTCCCAGCCGGGAGGAGAAAAAGGAAGGCCGCCCCAATTGGGGAGGCGGAGGGTCCAAGAAGGAAGAACCCTTGCTCCAGACTTCTCCACCAACGTCGACGACGACGAGGAGGATTGGCCTACAAGGGCCAAGCCCCTGGCGAGATCGTAAGTGTCCGGATACCCATGGCTTTTTATTATTGCAGAGTGTTCTCTAATGTCGAACAACCGTGCAGCCCGCCTAAGGGCGAGTTCGCCGATTCATCGAGCGGGTCCCTGGGTTCGTCGGAAATGGAGAGTATTTCGCTTCCGACCGCCTCCTCGCCTCACACTGCGGATGACGCCGCGGTGGGGCCCCAAGGGGGGCTTGGTCAAGAGGAGGTAGCGCCGGAGGTGCCACAAGGCAACCTCCCGGACTCCAGGCGCGCGGGGGGCAAGACCCCCAGGGGCTCTAAGCCCGACCCTCGTCCGAACTCCATGCCGGAACCATCAACGGTTCCGTAGTCCGGCCAGCGGATCCTTCGCAAGAAGGGTAAGACGCCGGTGTCCTCCGTCCAACCGGAGGCACCGGATAGCTTACAGGAGGCGCTTAACAGCGCTTCCATCGAGGAGGAACACCGCACTGTTATGAGTGCGGTGATCCGGACAGTTCAGTCCGCCAAGAGCGGACGACCAAGCTCGTACCAGCCTTCTAACAGCTCGAGGTAAGTTTAGAATATGTAAAATATTACCGCATAGACAGTAGCCTGATGCTTAGTTCGGTGTTCGGAAAGAAAAGCCGGACTAAGGATCTGAAAAGATATACGCAGGAGTCTAACATAAGTATGTCAATATGGGAATGCAGGCGCTTGCTTGACCTCTGCCAGACCGATCATGGAGGTCAATGCATTGAAGCAGAACCTCGAGCGGTCCGAGAACGAGCTCGGACAAGCCAAGAAGCAGCTCGAGGACAAGGAAGGTAAGTAATACCTTATTAAAGAAGTACCTTATAGAGAAGGTTTTGGTTGCAAAAAATAACAGGAATAACTTGGGTACTACAGGGCCACGAACGAGGTGGAGACCCCGAAGGAAGCGGTGTCCGTGGCCGAAAACAAAGCGGCTACCGGGAACCCACGGAGCGAGAGAAGGGGAGGCGCAGCTGGCGGAGGTGCGGCAAGAGCTCCAGATTCTCGTGAAAAAACACGAGGGTTTGGAGCGTGACTCGAAGACCCGAGAGTCCGAGCTTGCCTCGGCTCTTGAGAGTGCCAAAGCTGCTAAGGCCGAGGCCCAAAAAGCCCTCCAAGAAATTGAAGCACTAAAGAAGATAGCGGCGGGTAAGGCATTCTTTATGCAAAGCAAGAATGTAAAAGTCAATTACCTATTACTTACCCGGATTCGGAGCTCTCCAGGAGCATTCGCAGATTTGCCCCGTAGTGCGTCTGATGCTGCCGCATTCTACCGCGCCCAGGAGGGGAGCTCCACGGAGAAGGTGTTCTGGTCTCAATATGCTGAGGCCGGACATCCGGTGCCCCTGAGCGACCAGCTGAAGCAGCTGGTCGAGCTCCACAAGGTCGCCGAACAGGCCATGAAGGGCCTTATAGCGCGGCTGTGGCCATTGGAGGCCATTCCTGGGAGTTACTTCGGCTTGGTGCAGCGGCTGGTGGACGCCTGTCCACGGATTGAAGTTGTCAAGCGCTCCGTCTGCATTGAAGGGGTCCGTCGGGCCCTTGCCCGTGCTAAAGTGCACTGGGGCAAGCTGGATGCGGAGAAGCTTGTGACGGACGGGCCACGAAGGGCCATGAGCATCGCACGCCCGAGATGTACTATGAGGGCCTCTGAAGGGTGCCCGCCGAATAGCGGATGAGTGCTCCGAGATGTAATTTTGAATAAACTCGCATTTGTTATCCTGTGACGCTGAAAACTTGTTCATATGCGCTAAGCAACGCTTGTTAATTTAAAATATTACCGTCTCAGGCGGCCGTTTATCAAATTTGAGAGATGGCAAGTCGTTGGCTTCAGCCCCCATGCCACAGAGTTTGGGGTGTTCGGGATAAACTTGAGCACTCTTGTTCCCATTCTTGGGTCTGTCTAGGAGGCGCCAACACAACGAACAAGGCAACCGGACTTATAATGCTTGAACACTCTCACTTAGCCATAGAATTCTATAATTTTAAATTTCGTGAAGCCCCTAGTATTCGAAGACCGAGTTCGGGCGCTATCCACGCCTTGGCGGACAATTCCGGTTCCTCGCTCTAAGCGGCATAAGTCTTTAGGGACCCAAAAACCTCTCGAACAGCGATCGCTCTCGCCTTATCATGACGGTCAGTTTTAGCTTTCTCCATCGAGGTGCTCGACCCAGATAATCGGGCACAATCGCAGATGGTTCTCCGGTGCTACCTTAGCCGATATAGTGGAACGTAAGGTACCAAAACACGGATCCGGGCAAACCCAACTATTGACCCAAGACATGATTCGAGCCAATTCATATAATGCTATAAGTTCGGGTGCCGACTTGTGAAAGTGTTCGGACTTATCACACCATAATTTTGGGATACTTAAGCCCCTGGTGTATTGGCCGTACCAAAGTGTACGGTTGCAACATGTCGTGAAATGAACCTATGTATATATAAAGGAAGTAGAGCAATAATAAGCGAAAGCTATGTATTGTTTATTAAAAAAGGTACTGCAATGGGAGCAGAGCGATACAAATAGTGCGATAAGCAAGGGATGGGACTATCTAACATGTCCCCCTCCAGGGGTAAGCTGCGGGATGGTATGTAAAACAGGTATAATGCTCGTAATAGAGACCACCTGAACACTCGACGTGGTTTTCCGCTTCCCTGGCTGTTGCGTCGTGAGTTCGGCGATTCAAGTGCCGGACAGGACTTCTCAAAGACGGAGTCCTGAAAGTAAAAAAAAAGGAAGAAAAGAGGAAAAAGGAAAAAAGAAATGACACAAACGGGAGCCCCTGGTGCGGTCGAGCCGCATTCTTGGCATGCCGTTGTCTTGCCCCTCCCCATATGCCCATGGTATCTCCAGAGCGTAATTATGTACGCGTAATACTAGCTTCGCAATTTCGCGAGGGCTGGGGTTGGAGCCGGATTGCTACTCGTGCTTGAATCGTGCCACGTGGTCTTGTTGCAGGTTACTCCGGGCGCGCTTGGCGGTGTCCGGACGCTTAGTGGCCGGACTCGAGAATTGCCGTGAGAGGCTGCTTTGCACCTCCGCCGCGAGGGCCGCCGTATGCTCCTCCGTTCGGAGAGAGCGTTCGGTGTTTCCATTGACCGTGATTACTCCTCGAGGGCCTGGCATCTTGAGCTTGAGGTATGCGTAGTGCGGCACCGCATTGAACTTTGCAAATGCGGTTCGTCCGAGCAGTGCATGATAGCCGCTGCGGAATGGGACGATGTCGAAGATTAACTCTTCACTTCGGAAGTTATCCGGAGATCCGAAGACCACTTCGAGTGTGACTGAGCCTGTACAATTGGCCTCTACACCCGGTATGACGCCTTTAAAGGTCGTCTTTGTAGGTTTAATCCTTGAGGGGTCTATGCCCATTTTGCGCACTGTATCCTGATAAAGCAGGTTCAGGCTGCTACCGCCGTCCATCAGGACTCTGGTTCCGTCAATAATTGGGTCAAGAACCAATGCGGCGAAGCCGCCATGACGGATGCTAGTGGGGTGGTCCCTTCAATCGAAGGTGATCGGGCAGGAAGACCATGGGTTGAACTTTGGGGCGACTGGCTCCATCGCATATACGTCCCGTAGTGCACGCTTCCGCTCCCTTTTGGGTATGTGGGTTGCGTATATCATGTTCACCGTTCGCACTTGTGTGGGAAAACCTTTCTATCCTCTATTGTTCGGCGGCCGGGGCTCTTCCTCGTCATCGCTATGCAGCCCCTTGTCATTGAGTTCGGCACTTAACTTGCCTGCTTGCTTGAACACCCAACAATCCCTGTTGGTGTGATTGGCTGGTTTTTCGGGGGTGCCATTTATTTGGCACAAGCGATCGAGTATGCGGTCCAAGTTGGACGGGCCCTGGGTATTTATTTTGAAGGGCTTCTTCCGCTGACCGGGTTTAGAGCCTCTGAATCCGGCATTGACGGTCGTATCTTCAGTATTATCGCCATTAATGCGGCGCTTGTTCTTGTTGTGACGTGACCTGCCATTGCTGTCCTTGGTATCCGGACTATCAGGATGTTTGGCCAAGTTGTTGCTTCGAGCTAGCCAGTTGTCCTCTCCCGCACAAAAGCGAGTCATGAGGGTTGTGAGGGCTGCCATAGATTTCAGCTTTTCCTGTCCTAGGTGCCGGGCAAGCCACTCGTCGCGGATGTTATGTTTGAAGGCTGCAAGGGCCTCTGCATCCGGACAGTCAATGATTTGATTTTTCTTTGTTAGGAACCGAGTCCAGAATTGTCTGGCCGATTCTTCTGGCTGCTGAATTATGTGGCTAAGGTCATCGGCGTCTGGTGGTCGCACATATGTGCCCTGGAAGTTATCAAGGAATGCGGCTTCCAGGTCCTCCCAACAGCCAATTGATTCTGCTGGCAAGCTATTGAGCCAATGTCGAGCTGGTCCTTTAAGCTTGAGTGGGAGGTATTTGATGGCATGTAGATCATCACCGCGGGCCATGTGGATATGGAGGAGATAATCCTCGATCCAGACCGCAGGATCTGTGGTACCATCGTATGATTCGATGTTTACGGGCTTGAAGCCCTCGGGGATTTGATGATCCATTACTTCATCTGTGAAGCATAGTGGGTGTCGGCGCTCAGATATTGGGCTATATCACGACGTAGCTCATATGAGCTTTGTTCATCGTGTTCGCCCGCCGGTTTTTCTTTGTATCCGCGCGACGGTAATCCTCCCGCATTGCTGGCGCCCACGCGATCCGTGAGATCGATCTTGTATGTTTTGCCTTATCCTCCAATATATCTCGCAAGCCCGGCGCGTTTTCCCGTGCCTTGGTACTTTTTGAGCGGCGTCGGGGTGTGGCTTGAGCGGAGGGCCGAGAGGCTTCTCTGTCGCGACCACGAGGTGGCCGGTCTGCCATGTCGTGCGCCGGTGACTTGGGTGCTTCCTCCTCTAGTCGAGGCAACGGCCTGCGTTTGGGGTAGCTTTTGGAGGGGCTTTCGAGTTCATACTCTTCGGCTGCAAGGACTTCAGTCCATCTGTCAGCTAGCAGGTCTTGATCAGCTCTAAGCTGTTGCTGCTTTTTCTTGAGGCTGCTTGCCGTGGCTATAAGCCTGCGTTTCAAACGCTCCTGTTCGGCGGGATCCTCAGGCACGACAAATTCGTCCTCGTCGAGGCTTGCCTCATCTTCGGAGGGAGGCGCATAATTATCGTCCTCGACCTCTCTTTCTACCGCACTGTCGTGCGGACTTGCTTCTCCCTCCTCCTGTGCTGAGTCCTGCTGGAGGGGGTTCTCTTCGGCACTGTCCGGGGTGTTATTATCTCCCGGGCCGGAATCGCCGTTTTTATTGTGGCGGGATTTAGAGCGGCGCCGCTGACGTCGGCGCTTCGGCTGTTTCTTGGAGGGGTCATCCTCCGTTGTTCCATCACCGTTCCCATCTTTTGGGATGTCCACCATATATATGTCATATGACGAGGTGGTCTTCCAGTGCCCTGTAGGCGCTGGGTCTTGGTCGTCTCTGGCATCGTCGTCCATACCGTCGATGTCTTTGGAGTCGTAGTCTAGCATGTCGGTTAGATCATCGACAGTGGCTACAAAGTGGGTGGTGGGCGGGCGTTGAATTTCTTCGTCGTCCGCATCCCAACCTTCCTGTCCGTAGTCCGGCCAGGGCTCTCCGGATAAAGAGAGAGACTTTAATGAATTCAGGATGTCGCCAAAGGGCGAGTGCTGAAAGATGTCCATGCAGTGAACTCCATGACCGGCGCCCAATCGGATTCGATTGGCGGGGCGCGGAGGGTTCGGAGTCCGAGAGGAGTCCGCACCGGAGTCGAGGTCTTCGCAGCGACAGGGATGGAGTTCGCTCGATCGCCAGAGATTGTAGCCCTCGAGGCGTGTCCAACCACTCGCCCTCGATCGGGAATCCGCCCGGATTAAGGGTCGAGCGGATATTGTGCGGCCTCGTGGCCTTTGTTCGGCTGCGAGCTAGATCATGCCCATCGAGACAAGGCGGCACGCTCGGCTGCGGCTCGAATCCGTCGAAGATCAAGTCTCCACGGATATCGGCCGTATAGTTCAAACTTCCAAATCTGACCCGATGGCCGGGGTGTAGCTTCGATCTGCTCCGGATGGCTGCTTAATTGGCCCGTAGTGCAAAGCCGCCGAACACGAAGATCTGTCCGGGGAGAAAAGTCTCACCCTGGACCGCGTCGTCGTTGATGATCGAAGGAGCCATCGGGCCTATCGGTGACGACACAGAGGAACTCTCAATGAAAGCACCAATGTCGGTGTCAAAACCGGCGGATCTCGGGTAGGGGGTCCCGAACTGTGCGTCTAGGCGAATGGTAACAAGAGACAAGGGACACGATGTTTTTACCCAGGTTCGGGCCCTCTTGATGGAGGTAATACCCTACTCCTGCTTGATTAATATTGATGATATGGGTAGTACAAGAGTAGATCTACCACGATATCAAGGAGGCTAAACCCTAGAAGCTAGCCTATGGTATGATTGTTGTTCGTCCTACGGACTAAAACCCTCCGGTTTATATAGACACCGGATAGGTTAGGGTTACACAGAGTCGGTTACAATGGTAGGAGATCTACATATCTGTATCTCCAAGCTTTCCTTCCACGCCAAGAGAAGTCCCATCCGGACACGGGACGAAGTCTTTAATCTTGTATCTTCATAGTCTTGGAGTCCGGCCATGATGATAGTCCGGCTATCCGGACACCCCCTAGTCCGGGACTCCCTCACAGGGACAGCAAGAAGAGGAGAGCATGTGAGTACTATCTTAGTTCTGAATATCAATCTTCAGTTAATGCCCACGGACTCGACACAAACATGCTTTCTTCAGTCTGCGGCACTTTGTTAAAGTGGCATACCCGATGAATCCTCGTATCTGTACTCAAGGTGTCATCAAGCAACCAATCTATTTACAGTACTTATCAGTTTTGTTGGTGGACCTGTCTTCGGTTGCTTTGTTAGTCCAAAACGAGACCAAACGAGAAGTACTTTGAATTGCTTGAAACTTGAAAGTATTTTCTTTCCTCTTCTTTTTTGCGTATAGGTTGAAGAAAGTACTTTATGTGGCTTCAGTCGACGTGATGTGCGACAAGGTCGAACGAATATATTTTGAATTTCCTTGTTGTATATTCGCTAAACTAACACAGTAGTAATTCAACTAAACATGATACAGCTCTAGATTAGACCACATGTCCACATTAATAAGCCCTGTTCAAGAATTCATCTGATTAACCAGTTAACTTGCCGATTAATCCCTACTCATAGGGTCACCGAGTAGCATATAAACCGATAAATCGTCCGATTAATTGATTAAATAGACGATTAACTTGCCGACTAGCCGATTAATCCCCTACTCACCAGCCAACCGAGCAGCTACCAGTTAACGATTTCCTCAACAATGTTAATAAGTAAACATGCTTTTTGATCGCATCTATCACAGAGGGGAAAATATCATATGGAAACAAACATTCAATAGAAACCGATAAGAACCATGTGAAAATGATGTTTTGAAATATTGAAAAAATCTCAAAAAATTACGGGATGTTAACAGAGTGATGTTCTTTTTTCGATAAAGGAAATATATTAATATCAAGAAGATATCACATACACCCGGCCTCTGCAACAACAAAATGCCTAGAGCTAGTCTAGACATGAAGGAAGCACACAGACGAAAAGAAAAAAGAAAAAGAATGAGAAAATTAAAGAAACCCTGCCGGAGTGATGTTCTATTGCCTTGCAAACTTTCAAGTTCAAACACATTACGAGATATGAGCTCTGAAAAAAACAAAATCAGCATTGAATACTGTCGAATAGTAACGTCACTATTCATTGCTGAATCTGTCTTTTTCATAGCTCGCACACCATAATGTGTTTTAACTTGAAATTGCACATGACAATAGAACATCATCCTCTTAACATATCACATTTTTTCAGAATTTTTGAAACCATCACAGAGTGACGCACATCAAAGTTACTCTGTATCTTTCTAGGTTCCACTGAAAGACCAACAATTTGGATTTTGCCCTAGGGCCATGAAACCCAAAGAGAAGAAAAACAAATAAAATCAGGCATTCAGTTAATAGGTACAATCGGGTGCACAGTAGTTCCTTCCAATTAATACGCTGATCGATATAAGATAAAGAATACTTAAAACTAAGATAAACGAATTGTCCTCCACAAACATGTACTAAGATATTTGTTAGCCACATATATTATAGAAATCTGTAGCAAAATATTCAAAGGCAATAAAATTGACGCATAAATAAAATTATTTTGTATATGAATGCTCATCTAATTTTTCTCTTATATGCATGGAATTTAACTTACTTAAATATCCCAAACATATTTGAAAAAATAATATAAGTTTCACAAAATATTGGAGTTGGTTTGTCATTATAGTATAATCTCACTAGTTTTTTAATAATATCTAACTCTAAGTTACTACTGGGGTCATGTTGTTAGGTATAGTAAACAAAAAATATTATTTTTCTATCTAAATGGTGTACTCTCTCTGATAAAAAATAAGTGTCTTAAAATAAAACTACAACACTTATTTTGAATTATAATTTTAAAACAAAATTATGCATAGTAAATTTGATATATAAAATAAATAAAAGTGTTTGGTATAAATAAGTTATCCGACGGACGACGAGGATGCCAGCCATGGCGGCTGCGTCTCGATGGACGACGAGGTTGGTGCTTCCCATGATGGCTGCATCAAGGTGAGCGACGAGCCTGGTGTCGCCCATGGCTGCGGTTCGAGCGAAACTGGAGGCCGACCAGATGGATGGGGTCGCGGTGTTGCGCCGTGCACCAGCGTTGGCTGATTGAAAAGACCCGAAGACGAAGACGGTGGTGCCAGACCGTGCGAAAGCATAGGCATTGTGGCACACGTCAGCGCTGCATGATGATCGTGATTGTGCGTCTGTAGCAACGGCGATGGCATGCCGTAAGGATGGTCATTCGGCGCGGGGGCTATCTAGCCTTGGTGGTTAACCTGCAGTGTTTTGCCAGGGTGGTGCTGTGTTGGTCTTCCCGTCTGGATGTGGTGTTTGAGGGTGCTGAGAGTTGGGGGTAACGACTGATCATGATGGTGGAGGAGGCCATGGTCCTGACCATACTGAAAGCGCAAGGCATGTTGAATCTGTGGTGGGGGAAGAGAATGTGGCGACAAAAGGATTTGGTCCTGAAAGTGCTGATGTCTACTACGCAACCTTTCTTTTTGTAGACGTTGTTGGGCCTCCAAGTGCAGAGGTTTGTAGGACATTAACAAATTTCCCTCAAGTGGATGACCTAAGGTTTATCAATCCGTGGGAGGTGTAGGATGAAGATGGTCTCTCTCAAACAACCCTGCAACCAAATAACAAAGAGTCTCTTGTGTCCCCAACACACCCAATACAATGGTAAATTGTATAGGTGCACTAGTTCGGCGAAGAGATGGTGATACAAGTGCAATATGGATGGTAGATATAGGTTTTTGTAATCTGAAAATATAAAAACAGCAAGGTAACTTATGATAAAAGTGAGCGAAAACGGTATTGCAATGCTAGGAAACAAGGCTCAAGGTTCATACTTTCACTAGTGCAAGTTCTCTCAACAATAATAACATAATTGGATCATATAACTGTCCCTCAACATGCAACAAAGAGTCACTCCAAAGTCACTAATAGCGGAGAACAAACGAAGAGATTATGGTAGGGTACGAAACCACCTCAAAGTTATCCTTTCTGATCGATCTATTTAAGAGTCCGTAGTAAAATAACACAAAGCTATTCATTCCGCTCGATCTATCCTAGAGTTCGTACTAGAATAACAGCTTAAGACACAAATCAACCAAAACCCTAATGTCACCTAGATACTCCAATGTCACCACAAGTATCCGTGGGTATGATTATACGATATGGATCACACAATCTCAGATTCATCTATTCAACCAACACAAAGAACTTCAAAGAGTGCCCCAAAGTTTCTACCGGAGAGTCAAGACGAAAACGTGTACCAACCCCTATGCATAAGTTCACAAGGTCACTGAACCCGCAAGTTGATCATCAGAACATACATCAAGTAGATCACGTGAATATCCCATTGTCGGCACAGATAAGCACATGCAAGACATACATCAAGTGATCTCAAATCCTTAAAGACTCAATCCGATAAGATAACTTCAAAGGGAAAACACAATCCATTACAAAAGAGCAGAGGGGGAGAAACATCATAAGATCCAACTATAATAGCAAAGCTCGCGATACATCAAGATCGTGCCAAATCAAGAACACGAGAGAGAGAGAGAGAGAGAGAGAGAGAGAGAGAGAGAGATTAAACACATAGCTACTGGTACATACCCTCAGCACTGAGGGTGAACTACTCCCTCCTCGTCATGGAGAACGCCGGGATGATGAAGATGGCCACCGGAGAGGGATTCCCCCCTTTGGCAGGGTGCCGGAACGGGTCTAGATTGGTTTTCGGTGGCTACAGAGGCTTGCGGCGGCGGAACTCCCGATCTAGGTTTCTTTCTGGAAGTTTGGGTATATATGAGAGGTATTGGTGCCGGGAACAAGTCAGGGGGGTCTTCGGGCTGTCCACGAGGCAGGGGGCGCGCCCAGGGGGGTGGGCGCGCCCCCCACCCTCGTGGGCAGCCCGGGACTCTTCTGATCCATCTCCGATGCTCCGTGGGCTTCTTCTGGTCCAAAAATAATCTTCGTCAAATTTTAGGTCAATTGGACTCCGTTTGGTTTTCCTTTTCTGCGATACTCAAAAAACAAGGAAAAAACATAAACTGGCACTGGGCTCTGGGTTAATAGGTTAGTCCCAAAAATCATATAAAATAGCATATAAATGCATATAAAACATCCTAGATGGATAATATAATAGCATGGAACAATAAAAAATTATAGATACGTTGGAGATGTATCAAGCATCCCCAAGCTTAATTCCTGCTCGTCCTCGAGTAGGTAAATGATAAAAACAGAATTTTTGATGTGGAATGCTACCTAACATAGTTATCAATGTAATTTTCTTTATTGTGGCATGAATGTTTAGATCCGAAAGATTTAAGATAAAAGTTTAATATTGACATAAAATAATAATACTTCAAGCATACAAACAAAGTAATCATGTCTTCTCAAAATAAAATAGCCAAAGAAAGTTCATCCCTACAAAATCATATAGTGTGGCTATGCTCCATCTTTGTCACACAAAATACTCAAATCATGCACAACCCTGGTTTCAGCCAAGCAATTGTTTCATACTTGAGCCTTTTCAAACTTTTTTCAACTTTCACGCAATACATGAGCGTGAGCCATGGACATAGCACTATAGGTGGAATAGAATATGATAATGGGGGTTGTGTGGAGAAGACAAAAAAAGGAGAAAGTCTCACATTGACGCGGCTGATACGTCTCCAACGTATCTATAATTTTTGATTGCTCCATGCTATATTATCTATTGTTTTGGACTATATTGGGCTTTATTTTCCACTTTTATATTACTTTTGGGACTAACCAATTAACCGGAGGCCCAACCCAGAATTGCTGTTTTTTTGCCTATTTCAGTATTTCGAAGAAACGGAATATCAAACGGAGTCCAAACGGAATGAAACCTTTGGGAACGTGATTTTCTCATCAGATAAGATCCAGGAGATTTGGACCCTCGGTCAAGAAAGGAGGGAGGCGGCCACGAGGGTGGAGGGCGCCCCCCTAGGGCGCGCCCGCCTGCCTCATGGGCCCCCCGAAGCTCCACCGACGTACTCCTTCCTCCTATATATACCTACGTACCCCCGACAGATCAGATACAGAGCCAAAACCCTAACTCCAGCGCCGCAACTTTTTGTATCCACGAGATCCCATCTTGGGGCCTGTTCCGGAGCTCAGCCAGAAGGGGAATCCACCATGGAGGGCTTCTACATCATCATCATAGCCTCTCCGATGAAGTGTGAGTAGTTTACCTCAGACCTTCGGGTCCATAGTTAGTAGCTAGATGGCTTCTTCTCTCTTTTTGGATCTCAATACAATGTTCTCCCCCTCTCTCGTGGAGATCTATTCGATGTAATCTTATTTTTGCGGTGTGCTTGTTGAGATCGATGAATTGTGGGTTTATGATCAAGATTATCTATGAGCAATATTTGAATCTTCTCTGTATTCTTTTATGTATGATTGAGTTATCTTTGAAAGTCTCTTCGAATTATCCGTTTGGTTTGGCCAACTAGATTGGTAGTTCTTGCAATGGGAGAAGTTGTTAGCTTTGGGTTCAATCTTGCGGTGTCCTTTCCCGATGTGATGAGGGGCAGCAAGGCACGTATTGTATTGTTGCCATCGAGGATAACAAGATGGGGTATTTATCATATTGCATGAATTTATTCCTCTACATCATGTCATCTTGCTTAAGGCGTTACTTTGTTTTCATTAACTTAATACTCTAGATGCATGCTGGATAGCGGTCGATGAGTGGAGTAATAGTAGTAGATGCAGGCAGGAGTCGGTCTACTTGTCTCGGACGTGATGCCTATATACATGATCATACCTAGATACTCTCATAACTATGCTCAATTTTGTCAATTGCTCAGCAGTAATTCGTTCACCCACCGTGAAATACTTATGCTCTTGAGAGAAGCCACTAGTGAAATCTATGGCCCCCGGGTCTATTCTCATCATATTAATCTTCCTACGCTTTATTATTGCTTTGGTTTTTTACTTTGCCTTTTATTTTACTTTGCATCTTTATACCAAAAAAATACCAAAAATATTATCTATCATCTCTATCAGATCTCACTCTCGTAAGTGACCGTGAAGGGATTGACAACCCCTATTCGCGTTGGTTGTGAGGATTTATTTGTTTTGTGTAGGTACGCGGGACTCGCGCGTGGCCTCCTACTGGATTGATACCTTGGTTCTCAAAAACTGAGGGAAATACTTACGCTACTCTGATGCATCATCCTCTCCTCTTCGGGGAAAACCAACGCAAGCTCAAGACGTAGCAAGAAGGATTTCTGGCGCCGTTGCCGGGGAGTCTATGCAAAAGTCAACATACCAAGTACCCATCACAATCCCTTATCTCTCGCATTACATTATTTGCCATTTGCCTCTTGTTTCCTCTCCCCCACTTCACCCTTGCCGTTTTATTCGCCCTCTCTTTTTCGTTCGCCTTCTTCCCGTATGTATCTTTGTTTGTGTTTCCTTGTGCCTTCTATATGCTTGCATCTTTGCTTGCTAAAAATCTATTGATATGGATCCACTTAAAGTGTTCTACTTGGATCATCTTCGATCCTTATGCGCTCGTGCTGAAACCCCAACTAGCCTAGTTGATGGGAAATCTTTAGATGAGCATGCTCATTTTGTGCGTCATCGTTTGTCTGAAAAAGGGAGACTCTTATGGTATCATATAAATAGTTTGCTATGCTATGCTTGGAATCTCTGTGAAATGTGTGATTTTACTTGTTGCTCTAAGAACCCTAAAAAACACCTTCCCTACCTATGTGAGTTCAATGATAATGAAATCTTATCTTCTTATGCAAAGGGTGTTTATAGTTACTATGATATCGAACAAATTGAAGAATTTGTTGTTTTTAAGGGTGCTCATGAAGTTGCTTCTTTGATTGAAAAGTATGATTTTACTCTCAACAAATCTGAAAATTCCGTCATACTTAAATATTGCAATGAAAACTTGGCTCATAATGTCTATGTCCAAGAATTTATTGAAAGAATGACCATTGCTTTGGGAGGAAATAATGATATGCATGAATCTATAGATAATGATGGTTCCGATGATTTGGTTGAAATATCCCTTGATGAACATGATGCTTGCTATTCTTGTGGCCATGATGCCAATATTAATGAAGATGAATTTGCTATAGTTCCTTATGTTAAACATGAGATCGTTGCTATTGCACCCATACTTGGTAGTTCCTTCGATGAAAAGCATGATTGCAATGATTTTACTATAAATTCTCTTGATGTCAATTATGCTAATAATATGCAAAACCCTAAGCTTGGGGATGCTAGTTTTGCTATGTCTACTACTTGTTGCGATGATCATGATTGGGGTGATTCTTCTTTTGATCTTGAAAATTTATTTAAGCCCCATGATGAATATGAGATTGATAATAGTGTTTGCAATAATATTGAAAGTGGGTTTGGAAGAGTGTCAAATTTAGATCCCACATATTTGGAGAATATTCAATCTTATGAAATTTTTGATAAAAGTGGGTTTGGAGAGGTCACAACTTTAGTTAATGATAATCCCACTTTTTTGGAAGAGTGTCAACTTCGCATGCATGTGGATTATGTTGAGAATCTGTTATTTGATAGCTATATTGTTGAATTTTTTTATGATCCTACATGTAATTATTATGAGAGAGGAAAATAAGGTTATAGAAATTTTCATGTTACTAAATTACCTCTCGTTATGTTGAGATTGCTATTATTCCTTTCCGCTTCCTTGCATATGCTAGTTTTTGCTTGCTACGATAATTTGTTTGCCTATAATATGCCTATGCATAGAAAGTATGTTAGACTTAAATGTGTTTGTCACATGTTTTACGATGCTCTCTTTGTGCCTCAATTCTTGTCTTTCCTGTGAGCATCATTGAAATCTCAATGCCTAGCTAGGGGCGTTAAACGATAGCGCTTGTTGGGAGGCAACCCAATTTTATTTTTAGTTTTTTTTGTTTCTGTTTAGGAATAAATAATCCATCTACCTTCTGTTTATATGTGGTTTTATGTTTTAATTAGTGTTTGTGCCAAGTTAAACCCATAGGATCTTCTTGGATGATAGTTATTTTGATCTTGCTGTAATTTCCAGAAACTTTCGGTTCACGAAAACAATTGTTAAAAATCACCAGAAAGTGATAAAATAGTGATTCCAATTTCTGCTGATCAATAAACAAATTGCCTAGGTCTTCCTATTTTGGATGAATTTTTTGATTTCCAGAAGTTTGCGTTAGTTACAGATTACTACAGACTGTTCTGTTTTTGACAGATTCTGTTTTTCGTGTGTTGTTTGCTTATTTTGATGAATCTATGGCTAGTAAAATAGTTTATAATCCATAGAGAAGTTGGAATACAGTAGGTTTAACACCAAAATAAATAAAGAATGAGTTCATTACAGTACCTTGAAGTGGTCTTTTGTTTTCTTTCGCTAACGGAGCTTACGAGATTTCTGTTGAGTTTTGTGTTGTGAAGTTTTCAAGTTTTGGGTGAAATCTTTTGATGGATTATGGAACAAGGAGCGGCAAGAGCCTAAGCTTGGGGATGCCCATGGCACCCCCAAGATAATCCAAGGACACCAAAAAGTCAAAGCTTGGGGATGCCCCGGAAGGCATCCCCTCTTTCGTCCACTTCCATCGGTAAATTTACTTGGAGCTATATTTTTATTCACCACATGATATGTGTTTTGCTTGGAGCGTCTTGTATTATTTGTCTCTTTGCTTGTTAGTTTACCACAATCATCCTTGCTATACACACCTTTTGAGAGAGCCATAAATGAATTGGAATTTGTTAGAATACTCTATGTGCTTCACTTATATCTTTTGAGCTTTATAGTTTTGCTCTATGTGCTTCACTTATATCTTTTGAGCTTTATAGTTTTGCTGTAGTTCTTCACTTATATCTTTTAGAGCATGGTGGTGGATTTGTTTTAAAGAAACTATTGATCTCTCATGCTTCACTTTGATTATTTTGAGAGTCTTAAATAGCATGGTAATTTGCTTAAATTAATAATATGCTTGGTATTCAAGATTTGTAAGACTTTCTTTTGAGTGTGTTGAATACTAAGAAAAGTTTGATGCTTGATAATTGTTCTGAGATATGAAGGTGGTAATATTAGAGTCATGCTAGTTGAGTAGTTGTGAATTTGATAAATACTTGTGTTAAAGTTTGTGATTCCCGTAGCATGCACGTATGGTGAACCGTTATGTGATGAAGTCGGAGCATGATTTATTTATTGATTGTCTTCCTTATGAGTGGCGGTCGGGGACGAGCGATGGTCTTTTCCTACCAATCTATCCCCCTAGGAGCATGCGCGTAATACTTTGCTTTGATAACTTGTAGATTTTTGCAATAAGTATATGAGTTCTTTATGACTAATGTTGAGTCCATGGATTATACGCATTTTCTCACCCTTCCACCATCGCTAGCCTCTTTAATACCGCGCACTTTTCGCCGGTATCATACACCCACCATAAACCTTCCTCAAAACAGCCACCATACCTACCTATCATGGCATTTCCATAGCCATTCCGAGATATATTGCCATGCAACTTTCCACCGTTCCGTTTATTATGACACACTCCATCATTGTCATATTGCTTAGCATGATCATTTAGTTGACATCGTATATGTGGCAAAGCCACCGTTCATAATTCTTTCATACATGTCACTTATGAATCATTGCATATCCCGGTACACCGCCGGAGGCATTCACATAGAGTCATATTTTGTTCTAAGTATTGAGTTGTAATTGTTGAGTTGTAAGAAAAATAAAAGTGTGATGATCATCATTTTTAGAGCATTGTCCCAAGTGAGGAAAGGATGATGGAGACTATGATTCCCCCATAAGTCGGGATGAGACTCCGGACGAAAAATAAAAAAAAGAAAAAAAGAGGTCATAAAAAAAAGGAAAAGGCCCCCAAAAAAAGAGAGTAAAAGAGAGAAGGGACAATGTTACTATGCTTTTACCACACTTGTGCTTCAAAGTAGCACCATGATATTTATAATAGAGAGTCTCTCTTTTTGTCACTTTCATATACTAGTGGGAATTTTTCATTATAGAACTTGGCTTGTATATTCCAATGATGGGAGGCTTCCTCAAATTGCCCTAGGTCTTCGTGAGCAAGCGAGTTGGATGCACACCCACTTAGTTTCATTTGTTGAGCTTTCATATACTTATAGCTCTAGTGCATCCGTTGCATGGCAATCCCTACTCACTCACATTGATATCTATTGATGGGCATCTCCATAGCCCGTTGATACGTCTAGTTGATGTGAGACTATCTTCCCTCCTTTTGTCTTCTCCACAACCACCATTCTATTCCACATATAATGCTATATCCATGGCTCACGCTCATGTATTGCGTGAAGATTGAAAAAGTTTTGAGAATGTCAAAAGTATGAAACAATTGCTTGGCTTGTCATCGGGGTTGTGCATGATTTAAACATTTTGTGTGGTGAAGATAGAGCATAGCCAGACTATATGATTTTGTAGGGATAACTTTCTTTGGCCATGTTATTTTTAGAAGACATAATTGCTTTGTTAGTATGCTTGAAGTATTATTATTTTTATGTCAATATGAACTTTTGTCTTGAATCTTTCGGATCTGAATATTCCTACCACAATTAAGAAAAATTACATTGAATTTATGCCAAGTAGCACTCCGCATCAAAAATTCTCTTTTTATCATTTACCTACTCGAGGACAAGCAGGAATTAAGCTTGGGGATGCCTTACGTCTCCAACGTATCTATAATTTTTGATTGCTCCATGCTATATTATCTATTGTTTTGGACTATATTGGGCTTTATTTTCCACTTTTATATTACTTTTGGGACTAACCTATTAACGGAGGCCCAGCCTGAATTGCTGTTTTTTTGCCTATTTCAGTATTTCGAAGAAACGGAATATCAAACGGAGTCCAAACGGAATGAAACCTTCGGGAACGTGATTTTCTCATCAGATAAGATCCAGGAGACTTGCACCCTCGGTCAAGAAAGGAGGGAGGCGGCCATGAGAGTGGAGGGCGCGCCCCCCTGCCTCGTGGGCCCCCCGAAGCTCCACCGACGTACTCCTTCCTCCTATATATACCTACGTACCCCCGACAGATCAGATACGGAGCCAAAACCCTAATTCCACCGCCGCAACTTTCTGTATCCACGAGATCCTATCTTGGGGCCTGTTCCGGAGCACTGCCGGAAGGGGAATCCACCACGGAGGGCTTCTACATCATCATCATAGCCTCTCCGATAAAGTGTGAGTAGTTTACCTCAGACCTTCGGGTCCATAGTTAGTAGCTAGATGGCTTCTTCTCTCTTTTTGGATCTCAATACAATGTTCCCCCCTCTCTCGTGGAGATCTATTCGATGTAATCTTGTTTTGCGGTGTGTTTGTTGAGACCAATGAATTGTGGGTTTATGATCAAGATTATCTATGAGCAATATTTGAATATTCTCTGAATTCTTTTATGTATGATTGAGTTATCTTTGCAAGTCTCTTCGAATTATCCGTTTGGTTTGGCCAACTAGATTGGTAGTTCTTGCAATGGGAGAAGTGCTTAGCTTTGGGTTCAATCTTGCGGTGTCCTTTCCCAGTGACAGTAGGGGCAGCAAGACACGTATTGTATTGTTGCCATCGAGGATAACAAGATGGGGTATTTATCATATTGCATGAATTTATTCCTCTACATCATGTCATCTTGCTTAAGGCGTTACTCTGTTTTCATTAACTTAATACTCTAAATGCATGCTGGATAGCGGTCGATGATTGGAGTAATAGTAGTAGATGCAGGCAGGAGTCGGTCTACTTGTCTCGGACGTGATGCCTATATGCATGATCATACCTAGGTACTCTCATAACTATGCTCAATTCTGTCATTTGCTCAACAGTAATTTGTTCACCCACCGTGAAATACTTATGCTCTTGAGAGAAGGCACTAGTGAAATCTATGGCCCCCGGGTCTATTCTCATCATATTAATCTTCCTACGCTTTATTATTGCTTTGCTTTTTTACTTTGCCTTTTATTTTACTTTGCATCTTTATACCAAAAAAATACCAAAAATATTATCTATCATCTCTATCAGATCTCACTCTCGTAAGTGACCGTGAAGGAATTGACAACCCCTATTCGCATTGGTTGCGAGGAGTTATTTGTTTTGTGTAGGTACAAGGGACTCGCGCGTGGCCTCCTACTGGATTGATACCTTGGTTCTCAAAAACTGAGGGAAATACTTACGCTACTCTGCTGCATCATCCTCTCCTCTTTGGGGAAAACCAACGCAAGCTCAAGACGTAGTAGCGCTAATCTACGGACTAGGGAGATGCCCATCAATTGATGCCAATGCAAGGAGTAGGGATTGCCATGCAACGGATGCACTAGAGCTGTAAATGTATGAAAGCTCAACAAAAGAAACTAAGTGGGTGTGCATCCAACTTGCTTGCTCACGAAGACCTAGGGCATTTGAGGAAGCCCATTGTTGGAATATACAAGCCAAGTTCTATAATGAAAAAATCCCACTAGTATATGAAAGTGACAAAATAAGAGACTCTCTATCATAAAGATCATGGTGCTACTTTGAAGCACAAGTGTGGAAAAAGGATAGTAACATTGTCCCTCTTTTTTTTGGCCTTTCCTTTTTATTTGGCCTTTCCTTTTTATTTGGCCTTTCTCTTTTTTTTGGGACAATTCTCTAATAATGATGATAATCACACTTCTATTCATTTACAACTCAATGCTTACAACTCGATACTAGAACAAAATATGACTCTATATGAATGCCTCCGGCGGTGTACCGGGATATGCGATGAATCAAGAGTGACATGTATGAAAAATTATGAAGGGTGGCTTTGCCACAAAAAAATTATGAAGGGTGGCTTTGCCACAAATACGATGTCAACTACATGATCATGCAAGGCAATATGATAATGATGAAGCGTGTCATAATAAATGAAACGGTGGAAAGTTGCATGGCAATATATCTCGGAATGGCTATGGAAATGCCATAATAGGTAGGTATGGTGGCTGTTTTGAGGAAGATATTAGGAGGTTTATGTGTGATAGAGTGTATCATATCACCGGGTTTGGATGCACCGGCGAGGTTTGCACCAACTCTCAAGGTGAGAAAGGGCAATGCACGGTACTGAAGAGGCTAGCAATGATGGAAGGGTGAGAGTGCGTATAATCCATGGACTCAACATTAGTCATAAAGAACTCACATACTTATTGCAAAAATCTACAAGTCATCAAAACCAAGCACTACACGCATGCTCCTAGGGGAAGGGTTGGTAGGAGTTAACCATCGCGTGATCCTGACCTCCACACAAAGGATGACAATCAAAGAAATACCTCATGCTTCAAATTTATCACACAACGGTTACCATACGTGCATGGTACGGGACTTGCAAACTCCAACACAAGTATTTCTCAAATTCACAATTACTCTACTAGCATGACTCTAATATCACCATCTTCATATCTCAAAACAATCATAAAGAATCCAACTTCTCTTAGTATTCAATGCACTTTATATGAAAGTTTTTATTATATCCCTCTTGGATGCCCATCATATTAGGACTAAATTCATAACCAAAGCAAATTACCATGCTGTTCTAAGAGACTCTCAAAATAATATAAGTGAAGCATGAGAGTTCATCTATTTCTTCAAAATAAAACCACCGCCATGCTCTAAAAAGATATAAGTGAAGTGATACCTCTTGAGCTCTGCGTTGGTTTTCCCTTGAAGAGGAAAGGGTGATGCAGTAAAGCAGCGTACGTATTTCCCTCAATTTTTGAGAACCAAGGTATCAATCCAGTAGGAGGCCACGCACGAGTCCCTCGCACCTACACAAACAAACAAGAACCTTGCAACCAACGCGATAAAGGGGTTGTCAATCCCTTCACGGTCACTTACGAGAGTGAGATCTGATAGAGATGATAAGATGATATTTTTGGTATTTTTGTGATAAAGATGCAAAGTAAAATAAAAGGTAATAAAAATAGCAAAGTGGTGGAAGATTAATATGATGGTAAATAGACCAGGGGGCCATAGGTTTCACTAGTGGCTTCTCTCAAGATAGCATGAGTATTTGTGATGGGTAAACAAATTACTGTCGAGCAATTGATAGAATTGAGCATAGTTATGAGAGTATCTATGTATGATCATGTATATAGGCATCACGTCCGAGACAAGTAGACCGACTCCTGCCTGCATCTACTACTATTACTCCACACATCGACCGCTATCCAGCATGCATCTAGAGTATTAAGTTGATGAAGAATAGAGTAACACTTTAAGAAAGATGACATGATGTAGAGGGATAAACTCATGCAATATGATATAAACCCCATCTTTTTATCCTCGATGGCAACAATACAATACATGCCTTGCCGCCCCTACTGTCACTGTGAAAGGACACCACAAGATTGAACCCAAAGCTAAGCACTTCTACCATTGCAAGAAAGATCAATCTAGTAGGCCAAACCAAACTGATAATTCGAAGAGACTTGCAAAGATAACCAATCATACATAAAAGAATTCAGAGGAGATTCAAATATTGTTCATAGATAATCTTGATCATAAACCCACAATTCATCAGATCTTGACAAACACACCGCAAAAGAAGATTACATCGAATAGATCTCCACAAGAGAGGGGGAGAACATTGTATTGAGATCCAAAAAGAGAGAAGAAGCCATCTAGCTAATAACTATGGACCCGAATGTCTGAGGTAAACTACTCACACTTCATCGAAGAGGCCTTGGAGATGATGTAGAGGCCCTCTGTGATCAATGCCCCCTCCGGCGGAGCTCCGGAAAAGGCCCCAAGATGCGATCTCTCGGGTACAGAAAGTTGCGGCGGTGGAAATAGGGTTCTGGCTCCGTATCTGGTAGTTTAGGGGTACGTAGTTATATATAGGAGGAAGAAATACGTCGGTGGAGCAACAAGGGGCCCACGAGGGTCGAGGGCGCGCCCAGAGGGGTAGGCGCGCCCCCCTACCTCGTGCCTTCCTCGTTCATTGCTTTGCATAGACTCCAAGTCCTCTGGATCACGTTCGTTTTGAATCATGATCCCGAAGGTTTCATTCCGTTTGGACTCCGTTTGATATTCTTTTTCTGCGAAACACTGAAACGGAAAAAAAACAACAAATCTGGGCTGGGCCTCCGGTTAATAGGTTAGTCCCAAAAATGATATAAAAGTGTATAATAAAGCCCAATAATGTCCAAAACAGAATATAATATAGCATGGAACAATAAAAAATTGTATATACGTTGGAGACGTATCATGAAGCACTAGAGCAAATGACAAACTACTCCAAAATACATAAGTGAAGATCAATGAGTAGTCGAATAATTATGCAACTATGTGAAGACTCTCTAACATTTAAGAATTTCAGATCTTGGTATTTTATTCAAACATCAAACAAAACAAAACAAAATGACATTTCAAGGATAGCACTCATCATGTGAAGAAGCAAAAACTTAGGTTCAACCGATACTAACCGATAATTGTTGAAGAAGAAAGGTGGGATGCCTACCGGGGCATCCCCAAGCTTAGATGCTTGAGACTTCTTGAAATATTATCTTGGGATGCCTTGGGCATCCCCAAGCTTGAGCTTTTGTGTCTCCTTAATTCCTTTTATATCTCGGTTTCCCTAAATCTCAAATACTTCATCCACACAAAACTCAACAAGAACTCGTGAGATAAGTTAGTATAAACCAATGCAAAAACCTTATCATTCTCTACTGTAGCAAATAACAAAAAATATTATTCAACATTACATACTAAATGACTCTGCATATTTAATACTCCTATCCTCAAATAGAATCATTAAACAAGCAAACGTATGCAAACATAACAGCAATCTGCCAAAACAGTACATTCTGTAAAGAATGCAAGAGTATCAATACTTACCTAACTCCAAACATTATGAAATTCTACCACACTGTAGAAAATTTATCAGAGCTTATTATGCAAAAAGTTTCAACATTTTATCATATTCTGGCTTTTCTAGGGAATTTTTGCAACAGCGATGAACTTTCTGTTTTGAAACAGCAACATGTATACTTGCAATATAAGCATGGTAAAGGCTACCCTTGACATTATTATTGAAAATAGAGATGCAAAACATTATTCTAAATAATAGCAAGTAAATACTAACAAAATAAAATGACGCTCCAAGAAAAACACATATCATGTGGTGAATAAAAATATAGCCCCAAGTAAAGTTACCGATGAACGAAGACGAAAGAGGGGATACCATCCGGGGCATCCCCAAGCTTAGGCTCTTGGTTGTCCTTGAATATTACCTTGGGGTGCCTTCGGCATACCCAAGCGTAGGCTCTTGCCACTCTTTATTCCATAGTCCATCGAATCTTTACCCAAAACTTGAAAACTTCACAACACAAAACTCAACAGAAAATCTTATGAGCTCCGTTAGTATAAGAAAATAAATCACCACCTAGGTACTGTTATGAACTCATTCTAAATTCATATTGGTGTAATATCTACTTTATTCCAACTTCTCTATGGTTCATACCCTCTGATACTACTCATAGATTCATCAAAATAAGCAAACAACACATAGAAAACAGAATCTATCAAAAACAGAACAGTCTTTAGTAATCTGTAACTCTCGACTTATGTAACTCCCAAAATCCTACCAAATTAGGAAAACCTGAGAAATTTGTGTACCAATCCAGATAAAAAAGAATCAGATCAATAGCACGCTTCTGTGAATTATGAAAACTAATTTACTGGGTGCAAAAGTTTTTGATTTTCAGCAGGATCAACACAACTATCACCGTAAGCTATCCTAAAGATCTTACTTGGCACAAACACTAATTAAACAGAAAACCACATCTAACCAGAATCTAGATTAATTATTTATTACTAAACAGGAACAAAAAGTAAGGAACAAAAGTAAAATTGGGTTGCCTCCCAATAAGCCCTATCGTTTAACGCCCCTAGCTAGGCATAATGATTTCAATGATGCTCACACAAAAGATAAGATTTGAAACATAAAGAGAGCATCATGAAGAATATTACTAACACATTTAAGTCTAACCCACTTCCTATGCATAGGGATTTTTTGAGCAAACAACTTATGGGAACAATAATCAACTAGCATAGGAAGGCAAAACAAGCATAACTTCAAGATTTTCAACACATAGAGAGGAAACTTGATATTATTGCAATTCATACAAGCAAATGTTCCTCCTCATAATAAATTTCAGTAGCATCATGAATGAACTAAACAATATAACCATCACATAAAGCATTCTTTTCATGATCTACATGCATATAAATTTTATTACTCTCCACATAAGAAAACTTCTTCTCATGAATAGTAGTGGGAGCAAACTTAACAAAATAATTATCATGTGAAGCATAATCCAATTGAAAATTAAAATCATGATGACAAGTTTCATGGTTATATTTATTCTTTATAGCATACGTGTCATCACAGTAATCATCATAAATAGGAGGCATGCTTTCATCATAATAAATTTGCTCATCAAAACTTGGGGGACTAAACATATCATCTTCATCAAACATAGCATCCCCAAGCTTGTGGCTTTGCATATCATTAGCATCATAGGTATTCAAAGAATTGATACTAACAACATTGCAATCATGCTCATCATTCACATATTTTATGCCAAGCATTCTATGTAATTCTTCTTCTAGTACTTGGGCACAATTTTCCTTCCCATCATTTTCACCGAAGACATTAAAAAGATGAAGCATATGAGGCACCCTTAATTCCATTTTTTTGTAGTTTTCTTTTATAAACCAAACTAGTGATAAAACAAGAAACTAAAAGATTCAATTGCAAGATCTAAAGATATACCTTCAAGCCATCACCTCGCCGGCAACGGCGCCAGAAAAGAGCTTGATGTCTACTATGCAACCTTCTTCTTGTAGATGTTGTTGGGCCTCCAAGTGCAGAGGTTTGTTGGACAGTAGCAAATTTCCCTCAAGTGGATGACCTAAGGTTTATCAACCCGTGGGAGGTGTAGGATGAAGATGGTCTCTCTCAAACAACCCTGCAACCAAATAACAAAGAGTCTCTTGTGTCCCCAACACACCCAATACAATGGTAAATTGTATAGGTGCACTAGTTTGGCGAAGAGATGGTGATACAAGTGCAATATGGATGGTAGATATAGGTTTTTGTAATCTGAAAATATAAAAACAGCAAGGTAACTTATGATAAAAGTGAGTGAAAACGGTATTGCAATGCTAGGAAACAAGGCTCAAGGTTCATACTTTCACTAGTGCAAGTTCTCTCAACAATAGTAACATAATTGGATCATATAACTATCCCTCAACATGCAACAAAGAGTCACTCCAAAGTCACTAATAGCGGAGAACAAACGAAGAGATTATGGTAGGGTACGAAACCACCTCAAAGTTATCCTTTCAGATCGATCTATTCAAGAGTCCGTAGTAAAATAACAGGAAGCTATTCTTTCTGTTCGATCTATCCTAGAATTCGTACTAGAATAACACCTTAAGACACAAATCAACCAAAACCCTAATGTCACCTAGATACTCCAATTTCACCACAAGTATCCATGGGTATGATTATACGATATGCATCACACAATCTCAGATTCATCTATTCAACCAACACAAAGAACTTCAAAGAGTGCCCCAAAGTTTCTACCGGAGACTCAAGACGAAAACGTGTACCAACCCCTATGCATAAGTTCACAAGGTCACTGAACCCGCAAGTTGATCACCAAAACATACATAAAGTAGATCACGTGAATATACCGTTGTCAGCACAGATAAGCACATGCAAGACATACATCAAGTGTTCTCAAATCCTTAAAGACTCAATCCGATAAGATAACTTCAAAGGGAAAACTCAATCCATTACATGAGAGTAGAGGGGGCGAAACATCATAAGATCCAACTATAATAGCAAAGCTCGCGATACATCAAGATCGTGCCGAATCAAGAACACGAGAGAGAGAGAGAGATCAAACACATAGCTACTGGTACATACCCTCAGCCCCGAGGGTGAACTACTCCCTCCTTGTCATGGAGAACGCCGGGATGATGAAGATGGCCACTGGAGAGGGATTCCCCCATCCAGCAGGGTGTCGGAACGGTTCTAGATTGGTTTTCGATGGCTATAAAGGCTTGCGGTGGCGGAACTCCCGATCTAGGTTTTTTCTGGAAGTTTGTGTATATATGAGAGGTATCGGCGTCAGGAATAAGTCAGGGGGGTCTCCATGCTGTCCACGAGGCAGCGGGGCGCGCCCAGGGGGGTGGGTGCGCCCCCCACCCTCATGGGCAGCCCGAGACTCTTCTGGTCCATCTCCGATGCTCCGTGGGCTTCTTCTGGTCCAAAAATAATCTCCGTCAAATTTTAGGTCAATTGGACTCCGTTTGGTTTTCCTTTTCTGCGATAGTCAAAAACAAGGAAACAACAAAAACTGGCACTCGGCTCTGGGTTAATAGGTTAGTCCCAAAAATCATATAAAATAGCATATAAATGCATACAAAACATCCTAGATGGATAATATAATAGCATGGAACAATCAAAAATCATAGATACGTTGGAGACGTATCAAGTGCTGGGCTAGGAGAATCGAAGGCGGGGCCAGGAATCCGGGACGAAGGTGATCAGGGTGGAGGCATGGGGACGTGATAGCGGCATAGGACTGGCCAATGGCCGCCATATG
This sequence comes from Aegilops longissima, assembly GCA_021605205.1. Taxonomy (NCBI): domain Eukaryota; kingdom Viridiplantae; phylum Streptophyta; class Magnoliopsida; order Poales; family Poaceae; genus Aegilops; species Aegilops longissima. The sequence continues at coordinate 807,744,737 of CM038677.1, forward strand.
GCTGCCGATGTTGGAGGGAAAGCTCTGAGCTTTGCAAGTTTTTGGACTGGGGTTTTGTGAATGGATCCCCACGCCGCAAGGATGGAGGCGTCTTTGAAGTGTCTGGGGTATGGGTGCGCGGAGCCAGACAGTGTAGTGAGCGAGCTGCGAGGTGAAAAGGTTGCCTACTTTTTCCTTTGCTATTGGGGAGGATAAAAGCATTGCTAATAGTGGATGGTATATTCTTCTACCACTTTGTATATACCCGGCTTTTACCGTACAACCTTCAAAGTACATTCCTTTATATAACCTCCTCCCAGTCCCACTCTTTCTCTCATCAACACAAGCATCAATCAACATTCAGCTCAGTTCATTCACAACCACAAATATTGTGCTCTACACTCGACTAGTAGCTAGTAATCTCCGGTCATCACCTAGTTCAGAATCAACAGATCAGTCAGCGGTGCTGTCTCCACCAACATAGAGAGAGGGATCACATCGGGAGAGGCAAAACGCCTTGGATGGTGATGAGCGTCGGTGCGGGAGAGGCGCTCAAGGACCAGACCGGCCTCTCCTGATGGAACTACGCGCTTAGGTCCATCCATCGGGTAGCCAAGGCCAGGGCCAACATCCGCGGCAGCGTCTCCCAGGGCGGCAAGCAACTTCCAGTCTCTGTGGCGACGGTGGTGAAGAGGCGGCAAACGGAGAAGGCTGAGGAGGGGTTGAGGACGGTGATGTACCTTAGTTGCTGGGGTCCCAATTAGCAGCTGCAACTTGGTACTTGCTACTAGCTAGGCGTGTCTGTGTTTGCTGCAACAACCATGGCCTACCTGGTTGGCTTCCCGTGGAATCCCCCATTGTAAAAATACCACGATGATGATGATGAAAAATGATGTTACTTGAGCCCATGTCTATTTGCTTATTTATTATCTTGGTGAGGAATATGCATACATGCTCTGATTTGGTGTCTGCTTACAACCCAGAAAGAACTTACAGTGCACTTAACAACAAATCGTAGCAAATTGTAACGGTCAACGGGTTAGGGACCTAGTGGCAGCACACTGAATATGTTTAGATCAATTTTTCAGTGTCCAACCAGATGATTTGGGGTTGGGGATACAGGGACAGCAAGAAGAGGAGAGGAGAGCAGGTGCGCACTATCTCAGTTCTGAATTGGTTTGTTAAAGTGACACACACGATGAATCCTCGTATCTGCACAAATTTTAGAATCAATGTTATATAGGGAAGAAAAGTTTTTGTGGTGTCAAATAAGGAAAGATATTTTAAGACGGTGTTAAATAAGGAATTCTCTCGCTATTATTAGCTCGCCACCCAAATCGGCTGAAGATAGCCCGTGCTACCGTCTCACAACGGTTGCACCCAATAACCAAAGGCTCCCTGAAGTCCGCATGAGTTAGTAAGTGCCACATACGGATCCAAGTTGTAGCTCCGTAGATAACCTGAAAAAAATTGGTGAATTGTGTGCCATTAAAAATCATATCATTTCTAGTGTTCCATGTAGTCCAAAATAATGCACATACTCCTATCTGAATATGTTTAGTTAAGTGTACGTCCACTCCATTAAGCCACGTCCAAATAACGTGTTTATGCTCCTTGGAGGTTGAACGTTAAAGGCTATATGAATTGATCGCCATAATAATTGTGCAAGAGGACATTCGAGAAAGAGGTGTTTAATTGTTTCATTTTGCTCACAAAAACAACACCTAGAGTTACCAACCCAATTTCTTTTTGCCAAGTTATCTTTTGTTAGAATAACCTCTTTATGGACAAACCACATAAATATTTTAATACGAAGCAGAACTTTAATCTTCCAAATATGCAACGACCTCGACAATGGCCCGAATTCAATTAGGTTTGAATACATGGATTTCACTGAGAAGATGCCATCCGTGGTTAACTTCCAGCGAATTGTATCTGCCCGATCAGATAGGTGAACCTCCATCAACCTACGAACCAGGTGCAACCAATCATTCCAACGTTCCCCCACTAGGGATCTCCTAAATTGGATATTAAGAGGTACGAAATTTAATATTGTGGCAACATAATGCTCCTTACGTTGCACAATATTATATAAGGATGGATATTGCAAAGCCAAAGACGTTTCCCCTAGCCATGTATCCTCCCAAAATTGAGTAGTATTACCATTACCAACTAGGAATTTCACTCAGTGGAAGAAAGTTGCTTTCGTCATCATTAATCCCTTCGAGAATGGTGAGTCCATTGGCCTAGCGGTTACTTGGGCCAAAGTCTTAGAATGTAAGTATTTATTCTGCAAGATTTGTATCCATACCATCAGTCTCAGTAGATATTCTGTATAGCCACTTGCTAAGCAGACATCTATTTTTCACCCCTCAATTTTTGATCCCTAACCCGCCCTGGTCTTTTGGTCTGCAAATAATATCCCATCTAGCCAATCTGTACTTCTTCCTGGCTTCATCACTTTGCCAAAAGAATCGGGATCTATAAAAGTCAAGTATTTTCCGTACCCCAACCAATACCTCAAAGAAAGATAGAAGGAACATCGGAAGGCTCGTCAAGACAGAATTTATCAAAACCAACCGACCTCCATATGACATGAGCTTGCCCTTCCAGCAACTCAGTTTCTTTTCAAATCGATCTTCTATATATTTCCATTCCTTGTTCGTTAAACGTCTATGATGAATTGGGATCCCTAGATAACTAAAAGGTAAGGATCCCATTTCACAACTGAACAGATTTCTATAGTCATCTTGTTCCTCTTTGGCTCTCCCAAAATAGAACAATTCGCTTTTATTGAAGTTGATTTTGAGCCCAGACAGTTGCTCAAAAAGACACAATACAAGCTTCATATTCCTAGCTTTTGCAAGATCATGTTCCATGAATATAATAGTGTCATCACCGTATTGTAGGAGGGAGACTCCCCCCTCCCCCTCTACAAGATGTGTGACGAGTCCTCCTACTTGGCCACTCTCTTTGGCCCGGCTAGTTAGTACTGCCAACATATTCGCTACAATGTTAAATAGCACCGGAGACATGAAATCTCCCTGTCGTAACCCCTTACATGTCTGGAAAAAATTTCCTATGTCGTCGTTGACTTTTATTCCGACACTACCTTTCGGTATGAATGTATCCACTTGAGATCTCCAAGTCTCATTACCCCTTCATACGTAAGGCTTGCTGCAAAAAGGGCCATTTGACCTTGTCATATGCTTTTTCAAAATCCACTTTGAAGATAACACCATCTAATTTCTTCATATGGATTTCATGCAGTGTTTCATGTAAGACCACAACCCCTTCAAGGATGTCTCGTCCTTGCATGAAAGCAGTTTGTGTTGGTTGCACAACCGAATGGGCTATCTGTGTCAACCTGTTCGTGCTAACCTTTGTAAAAATCTTACAACATACATTGAGAAGACAGATCGGTCTGATTTCTCAATGCAAATAGCCTCAACCCTCTTTGGCAAAACCGTTATTGTTCCGAAATTGAGGCGAAAGAGATTTAAGTGGCCATCGAACAAATCATGGAACATAGGCATAAGATCTCCCTTTATGATATGCCACCATTTCTGATAAAATTCCGCCGGGAACCCATCCGGCCCAGGGGCTTTATTATACTTCATTTGCATTATTGCATCAAACACCTCTTTCTCAGTGAGTGGAGCAGACAACATCTCATTCTCTTCTAAGTTAAGCTGAGATATGTCCCCGATCGAACTCTCATCTAGAGCTACAAAACTTTCTTCTGGTGCTCCAAAAAGCTGAAGGAAATATGCCCTAGAGGCAATAATAAAGTTGTTATTTTATATTTCCATATTCATGATAAATATCTATTATTCATGCTAAAATTGTATTAACCGGAAACTTGATACATGTGTGAGGACATAGACAAAACAGAGTGTCCCTAGTATGCCTCTAGCTACTAGACTAGGTCGTTAATCAAAGATGGTTAAGTTTCCTGACCATAGACATGTGTTGTCATTTGATGAACGGGATCACATCATTAGTAGAATGATGTGCTGGACAAGACCCATCCGTTAGCTTAGCATAATGATCATTAAGTTTTATACTATTACTTTCTTCATGACTTATACATATTCCTCTGACTATGAGATTATGCAACTCCTGAATACCGGATGAACACCTTGTGTTCTATCAAACGTCACAACGTAACTGGGTGATTATAAAGATGCTCTACAGGTGTCTCCAAAGGTGTTTGTTGGGTTGTCATAGATCGAGATTAGGATTTGTCACTCCGAGTATCGGAGAGGTATCTCTGGGCCCTCTCGGTAATGCACATCACGATAAGCCTTGCAAGCAATGTGACTAATGATTTAGTTACGGGATGATGCATTACGGAACGAGTAAAGAGACTTGCCAGTAACGAGATTGAACTAGGTCTGAGGATACCGACGATCGAATCTCGGGCAAGTAACATATCGATGACAAAGGGAATGATGTATGTTGTCATTACAGTTTGACCGATAAAGATCTTCGTAGAATATGTAGGAACCAATATGAGCATCCAGGTTCCGCTGTTGGTTATTGATTAGAGATGTGTCTCGATCATGTCTACATAGTTCTCGAACCCGTAGGGTCCGTACGCTTAACGTTCGATGACGATTTGTATTATGAGGTATGTGTTTTGGTGACCAAAGTTTGTTAGGAGTCCCGGATGTGATCACGGACATGACGAGGAGTCTCGAAATGGTCGAGAGGTAAATATTGATATATTGGAATGTGGCATTTAGACACCGGAATAGTTCCGGAGTGTGTCGGGTAGATACTGGAGTACTGGAGGGGTTACCGAAACCCCCCGGTGGAAGATATGGGCCATATGGGCCATAAGAGGGAGGCACACCAGCCCACAAGGGGCTGGCATGCCTCCCACAAAGGGTAAACCGAATTGGAGTAGGGGAAGGGGGCGACGCCCCCCTTTCCTTCTCCTTCTCCCTCTCTTTCCCCCCTTCCCTCTTCGGTAAAAGGAAAAAAGTGGGGGCGAATCCTACTAGGTTTTGACTCCTAGTAGGACTCCCCGCCCCCATGGCGCGCCCCTTGTGGCCGGCCTCCTCCCCTCCTCCTTTATATACATGGTCAAGGGGGCACCCCAAAGCACATCAATTGTTTCTTTGCCGTGTGCGGTGCCCCCCTCCACAGTTTACTCCTCCGGTCATATTGTCATAGTGCTTAGGCGAAGCCCAGCACGATCAACTTCACCATCACCGTCACCATGCCGTCGTGCTGCCGGAACTCTTCCCCGACTCTCTGCTGGATCAAGGGTTCGAGGGACGTCATTGAGCTGAACGTGTGCAGAAATCGGAGGTGCCGTACGTTCGGTGCTTGATCGGTTGAAACGATAGGAAGTTCGACTACATCAACCGCGTTAAGCTAACACTTCCACTTTCGGTCTACGAGGGTACGTGGACACACTCTCCCCCTCTCGTTGCTATGCATCTCCTAGATAGATCATGCGTGAGCGTAGGAATTTTTTTAAATTGCATGCTACGTTCCCAACAGTGGAATCATGAGCCAGGTCTATGCGTAGATGATATGCACGAGTAGAACACAAAGGAGTTGTGGGCGGTGATGTTCATACTGCTTACCACCAACGTCTTATTTTGATTCGGCGGTATTGTAAGATGAAGCGGCCCGGACCAACATTACATGATCACGTTCATGAGACTGGTTCCACCGTTACGTGCAACTTGTTTGCATAAAGGTGGCCGGCGGGTGTCTGTCTCTCTTTCTTTAGTTGAATCAATTTGACCGTGGCCGGTCCTTCTTGTTGAAGGTTAAAACAGCAAACTTGATAACAGGGACGGAGCTCCCATATAAGCATTGGGGTCAATTGACCCCAATGAAATTAAGTAATCCTTCGTTAGTCTTTGAGTAGTTTAGTACTAACTACTGTCCATTTAGACAAGATGACCCCATTGTCATAGACATGACCCCATCAAACAATTTTTCTAGCTTCGACCCTGCTTGATAAATTACCGTTGTGGTTTTGTGCCGTAGGTAAGAACGGTTCTTGCTAGAAGCCCGTAGCAGCCACGTAAAACTTGCAACAACAAAGTAGAGGGCGTCTAACTTGTTTTTGCAGGGCATGTCGTGATGTGATATGGTCAAGACGTGATGAGTTATACGTTATTGTATGAGATGATCATGTTTTGTAAAAGTTATCGGCAACTGGCAGGAGCCTTATGGTTGTTGCTTTATTGTATGAGATGCAAACGCCATGTAATTGCTTTACTTTATCACTATGCGTTAGCAATAGTTGTAGAAGCAATAGTTGGCAAGACGACCATGACGCTACGATGGAGATGAAGGTGTCAAGCCAGTGACAATGGAGATCATGACGATGCTTTGGAGATGGAGATCAAAAGCACAAGATGATGATTGCCATATCATGTCACATATTATGATTGCATGTGATGTTTATCCTTTATGCATCTTATTTTGCTTAGAACGGCGGTAGCATTATAAGATGATCCCTTACTAAAATTTCAAGGTATAAGTGTTCTCCCTGAGTATGCACCATGGCGACAGTTCATCGTGCCGAGACACCACGTGATGATCGGGTGTGATAAGCCCTACATTCACATATAACGGGTGCAAGATAGTTTTGCACATGCGGAATACTCGGGTTAAACTTGACGAGCCTAGCATGTATAGACATGGCCTCGAAACACTGGAGACTGAAAGGTCGAACGTGAATCATAGATATGATCAACATAGAGATGTTCACCATTGAAAACTACTCCATCTCACATGATGATCGGACATGGTTTAGTTGATTTCGATCAAGTGATCATTTAGATGACCCGAAGAATGTCTATCTAAGTGGGAGTTCTTTAGTAACATGATTAATTGAACTGAATTTATCATGAACTTAGTCCTGATAGTTTTTGCATATCTATGTTGTAGATCAACCGCCCGTGCTATCATTCCCTTGATTTTTAATGCGTTCCTAGAGAAAGCTAAGTTGAAAGATGATGGTAGCAACTACACAGACTAGGCCCGTAACTTGAGGATTATCCTCATTGCTACACAGAAGAATTATGTCCGTTATGCACCGCTAGGTGACAAGCCCAATCTTGCTAATGTGGACGCTTTGAACGTCTGGCAGACGTGATCTGATGACTACTCTATAGTTCAGTGTGCCATGCTTTACGGCTTAGAATCAGGACTTCAAAGACGTTTTGAACGTCATGGAGCATATGAGATGTTCCAAGAGTTGAAGTTAATATTTCAAGCAAATGCCTGAGTTGAGAGATATGAAGTCTCCAACAAGTTCTATAGCTGTAAGATGGATGAGAATAGTTCTGTCAGTGAACACATACTCAGAATGTCTGGATATCATAATCACTTGACTCAGCTGGGAGTTAATCTTCCAGATGATAGTGTTATTGACAGAGTTCTCCAATCACTGCCACCTAGCTACAAAGGCTTTGTGATGAACTATAATATGCAAGGGATGGAGAAGACAATTCCCAAGCTCTTCGCAATGCTCAAAGCTACGGAGGTAGAAACCAAAAAGGAGCATCAAGTGTTGATGGTTAACAAGACCGCTAGTTTCAAGAAAAAGGGCAAGGGAAAGAAGGGGAACTTCAAAAAGAATGGCAGGCAAGTTGTCACTCCTGGGAAGAAGCCCAAGTCTGGACCCAAGCCTGAAACTGAGTGCTTCTACTACAAAGGGACTGGTCACTGGAAGCGGAACTACCCCAAGTATTTGGCGGATAAGAAGGATGTCAAAGTGAACAAAGGTATATGTGATATACATGTTATTGATGTGTACCTTACTAATGCTCGTAGTAGCGCCTGGGTATTTGATACTGGTTCGGTTGCTCATATTTGTAACTCGAAACAGGGGCTACAGATTAAACAAAGATTGGCTAAGGACGAGGTGACGATGCGCGTGGGAAATGGTTCCAAATTCGATGTGATTGCCGTCGGCACGCTACCTCTACATCTACCTCCAGGATTAGTTGTAGACCTGAATAATTGTTATTTGGTGCCAGCGTTGAGCATGAACATTATATCTGGATCTTGTTTAATGTGAGACGGTTATTCATTTAAATCAGAGAATAATGCTTGTTCTATTTATATGAGTAATATATTTTATGGTCATGCACCCTTAAAGAGTGGTCTATTTTTGCAGAATCTCGATTCTGGTGATACACATATTCATAATATTGATGCCAGAAGATGCAAAGTTGATAATGATAGTGCAACATATTTATGGCACTGCCATTTAGGTCATATTGGTGTAAAGCGCATGAAGTAACTCCATGCAGATGGACTTTTCAAATCACTTGATATGAATCATTTGATACTTGCGAACCATGCCTCATGGGAAAGATGACTAAGACTCCGTTCTCCGGAACAATGGTGAGAGCCACTGACTTATTGGAAATAATACATACCGATGTATGCGGCCCGATGAGGGTTGAGGCTCGCGGCGCGTATCATTATTTTCTGACCTTTACAGATGATTTGAGCAGATATGGGTATATCTACTTAATGAAACACAAGTCTAAAACATTTGAAAAGTTCAAACAATTTCAGAGTGAAGTAGAGAATCATCGTAACAAGAAAATAAAGTTTCTACGGTCTGATCGCGGAGGCGAGTATTTGAGTTACGAGTTTGTCCTTCATTTAAAACAATGTGGAATAGTTTCACAACTCACGCCACCTGGAACACCACAGCAAAATGGTGTGTCCGAACGTCATAACCATACTTTATTAGATATGGTGCGATCCATGATGTCTCTTACCAATTTACCACTACGTTTTGGGGTTATGCTTTAGAGACAGCTGCATTCACTTTAAATAGGGCACCGTCTAAATCCGTTGAGACGACGCCGTATGAACTTTTGTTTGGCAAGAAACCTAAGCTGTCCTTTCTTAAAGTTTGCGGTTGCGATGCTTATGTGAAAAAGCTTCAGCCTGATAAGCTCGAACCCATATCGGAGAAGTGTGTCTTCATAGGATACCCAAAAGAAACTGTTGGGTACACCGTCTATCACAGATCCGAAGGCAAGATCTTTGTTGCCAAGAATGGATCCTTTCTAGAGAAGGAGTTTCTCTCGAAAGAAGTGAGTGGGAGGAAAGTAGAACTTGATGAGGTAATTGTACCTTCTCTCGAATTGGAAAGTAGCTCATCACTGAAAATCGTTCCCGTGATGCCTACACCAACAAGTGAGGATGCTAATGATAATGACCATGAAACTTCAGATCTAGTTACTACTGAACCTCGTAGGTCAACCAGAGCACGTTCCGCACTAGAGTGGTACGGTAATCCTGTTCTGGAAGTCATGTTACTAGACCATGATGAACCTACGAACTATGAGGAAGCGATGATGAGCCCAGATTCCGCAAAATGGCTTGAGGCTATGAAATCTGAGATAGGATCCATGTATGAGAACAAAGTGTGGACTTTGGTGGACTTGCCCGATGATCGGCGAGCCATAGAGAATAAATGGATCTTCAAGAAGAAGACTGACGCTGATGGTAATGTTACTGTCTACAAAGCTCGACTTGTCCCAAAAGGTTTTCGACAAGTTCAAGGAGCTGACTGCGATGAGACTTTCTCACCCATAGCGATGCTTAAGTCTGTCCGAATCATGTTAGCAATTGCCACATTTTATGATTATGAAATCTGACAAATGGATGTTGAAACTGCATTCCTCAATGGATTTCTTAAAGAAGAGTTCTATATGATGCAACCAGAAGGTTTTGTCGATCCTAAAGGTGCTAACTAAGTGTGCAAGCTCCAGCGATCCATCTATGGACTGGTGCAAGCATCTCGGAGTTGGAATATACGCTATGATGAGGTGATCAAAGCATATGGTTTTATACAGACATTCGGACAATCCTGTATTTACAATCAAGTGAGTGGGAGCTCTATAGCATTTCTGATATTATATGTGGATGACATATTATTGGTCAGAAATGATGTAGAATTTCTGGATAGCATAAAAGGATACTTGAAGAAGAATTTTTCAATGAAAGATCTCGGAGAAGCTGCTTATATATTGGGCATCAAGATCTATAGAGATAGATCAAGATGCTTAATTGGACTTTCAAAAAGCACAAAGCTTCATAAAGTTTTGAAGAAGTTCAAAATGGATAAGTCAAAGAAAGGGTTCTTGCCTTTGTTACAAGGTGCGAAGTTGAGTCAGACTCAACGCCTGACCACTGCAGAAGATAGAGAGAAAATGAAGGTCATTCCCTATGCCTCAGGCATAGGTTCTATCATGTATGCAATGTTGTGTACCAGACCTGATGTGTGCATTGCTATAAGTCTAGCAGGGAGGTACCAAAGTAATCCAGGAGTGGATCACTGGACAATGGTCAAGAACATCCTGAAGTACCCGAAAAGGACCAAGGATATGTTTCTCGTTTATGGAGGTGACAAAGAGCTCGTCGTAAAATGTTGTGTTGATGCTAGCTTTGACACTAATTTGGATGACTCTAAGTCACAAACCGGATACGTATTTTCGTTGAATGGTGTAGCTGTCAGTTGGTGCAGTCCCAAGCAGAGCGTCGTGGCGGGATCTACGTGTGAAGCGGAGTACATAGCTGCTTCGGAAGCAGCAAATGAAGGAGTCTGGATGAAGGAGTTCATAACCGATCTAGGTGTAGTACCTAATGCATCGGGTCCAATGAAAATCTTTTGTGACAACACTGGTGCAATTGCCTTGGCGAAGGAATCGAGGTTTCACAAGAGAACCAAACACATCAAGAGACGCTTCAACTCCATCCGCGATCAAGTCAAGGAGGGAGACATAGAGATTTGCAAAATATATACAGATCAAAATGTGGCAGACCCGTTGACTAAGTCTCTTCTACGAGCAAAACATGATCATCACCAAGACTCCATGGGTGTTAGAATCATTACTATGTAATCTAGATTATTGACTCTAGTGCAAGTGGGAGACTGAAGGAAATATGCCCTAGAGGCAATAATAAAGATGTTATTTTATATTTCCTTATTCATGATAAATATCTATTATTCATGCTAGAATTGTATTAACCGGAAACTTGATACATGTGTGAGTACATAGACAAAACAGAGTGTCCCTAGTATGCCTCTACTTGACTAGCTCATTAATCAAAGATGGTTAAGTTTCCTGACCATAAACATGTGTTGTCATTTGATGAATGGGATCACATCATTAGGAGAATGATATGATGGACAAGACCCATCCATTAGCTTAGCATAATGATTGTTAAGTTTTATTGCTATTACTTTCTTCACGACTTATACATAATCCTCTGACTATGAGATTATGCAACTCCAGAATACCGGAGGAAAACCTTGTGTGCTATCAGACGTCACAACGTAACTGGGTGATTATAAAAATGCTCTACATGTGTCTTCGAAGGTGTTTGTGGGTTGGCATAGATCGAGATTAGAATTTCTCACTCCGACTATCGGAGAGGTATCTCTAGGCCCTCTTGGTAATGCACATCACGATAAGCCTTGCAAGCAATGTGACTAATGCGTTAGTTACGGGATGATGCATTACGGAACGAGTAAAGAGACTTGCCGGTAACAAGATTGAACTAGGTATGAGGATACTGACGATTGAATCTCGGGCAAGTAACATACCGATGACAAAGGGAATGACGTATGTTGTCATTACGGTTTGACCGATAAAGATCTTCATAGAATATGCAGGAACTAATATGAGCATCCAGGTTCCACGTATAGTTATTGATCAGAGATGTGTCTCGATCATGTATACATAGTTCTCGAACCCGTAGGGTCCGCACGCTTAACGTTCGATGACTATTTGTATTATGAGTTATGTGTTTTGGTGACCGAAGTTTTCTCAGAGTCCCGGATGAGATCACGGGCATGACGAGGAGTCTCGAAATGGTAGAGAGGTAAAGATTGATATATTGGAAGGTGGCATTCGGACACCGGAATAGTTCCGGAGTGTATCGGGTACATACCGGAGTACCGGAGGGGTTACCGAAACCCCCCGATGGAAGATATGGGCCATATGGGCCATAAGAGGGAGGCACACCAGCCCACAAGGGGCTGGCGCGCCCCCCACAAAGGGGAAACCTAATTGGAGTAGGGGAAGGGGGTGGCGCCCCCTTTCCTTATCCTTCTCCCTCTCTTTCCCCCCTTCCCTCTCCGGTAAAAGGAAAAAAGGGGGGGGGGGGCGAATCCTACTAGGTTTGGAGTCCTAGTAGGACTCCCCCCCATGGCGCATCCCTTGTGGCCGGCCTTCTCCCCTCCTCCTTTATATACGTGGGCAAGGGGGCACCCCAAATCACATCAATTGTTTCTTAGCCGTGTGCGGTGCCCCACTCCACAGTTTACTCCTCCGGTCATATTGTCATAGTGCTTAGACGAAGCCCTGCGCGATCAACTTCACCATCACCGTCACCACGCCGTCGTGCTGACGGAACTCTTCCCCAACACTCTGCTGGATCAAGAATTCGAGGGACGTCATCGAGCTAAACGTGTGCAGAACTCGGAGGTGCTGTACGTTCGGTGCTTGATCGGTTGAATTGAGAGGACGTTTGACTACATCAACCGCGTTAAGCTAACGCTTCCGCTTTTGGTATATGAGGGTACGTGGGCACACTCTCCCCCTCTCGTTGCTATGCATCTCCTAGATAGATCTTGCGTGAGCGTAGGATTTTTTTAAATTGCATGCTATGTTCCCAACAGTGGCATCATGAGCCAGGTCTATGCGTAGATGATATGCACGAGTAGAACAAAAGGAGTTGTGGGCGGTGATGTTCATACTCACTAGTAGAAAATGGAGCTTTATTTCCGGTTCGTAAGGGCCTTTAGTGCCGGTTCTACAACCGGCACTAAAGAGTGGAGACTAAAGGCCCCCCTTTAGTACCGGTTCGGCACGAACCGCCACTAAAGGCCCACCACGTGGCGTGAGCTCGCGCCGTGGTATGGGGGACCTTTAGTACCGGTTGGTGTTTTTAATCTGTTTTTGAAAATTTTGTAAAAAAATGTGATTTTTTTATTTTCAATTTTCAGAATTATTTGATGATTTAGTCTCTAATCACCCCTCTTAACTGATCAAGTGTGGATCACTCATTGCAAATAGTCTAACTTCCCGGTCAGTCACCCATCCTCTCACTACCCCAGCCTGAGCACGCTTAACTTCGGAGTTCTATCCCCCCTACTTTCCAAGTCTGCACTTGTTATTTCCCCGACAAATGTAAGCTGTCAATCCTATTAACCCTCAGGAGTTTAGCTTGAGCATTAGGTCAGACGTTTCACCGTTTGAGTTTGAAACTATTATTCTAAAAAACAGTAATTATTTACTAACACTAATATTTCTTGAATAAGTAGTTTGACCATAGTTTGACAAGATTTGACCAAAATTCAAAAATTTGAAATAATTATTTTGTAACACTAATATTCTTGAATAATTATTTAGTAACACTAATATTTCTTGAATAAGTAGTTTGACCACAGTTTGACCACAATTCAAAAAAACTGAAATTTGAGCATATCTTTTTTTCCTTTTAGAATTTCAGGATTCGGAAAATTTCCAAACAGGCCGTAAGCCATCAAAATCGGATGTGGATTTTCGTGCTGAACATTTCGATATATTATACGTTTTTTCCGATATCGTATGCAAAAGTTATAGCCGTTTTACTTTTTCATAACAATTTTTTGCAAAACATGTTCAAATTTAAGTTTTTTAATTTTCCTAACTATTAGATGTAGTAATATAAATACATCTCGAAGAATTTTATTTTTTGAATTTTTTATCATTTTGTTTTTTTTTCAAAACTGAAATGGCGATACACAGGGGGGGGGGGTAGAGTTTGAAAATTGCCCTATAGTTCCGGTTTGTGTCTCCAACCGAGACTATAGGTCAAATCCCTTTAGTCCCGGTTCGTGGCACGAACCAGTACTAAAGGTTAGCCCTTTAGTACTGGTTTGTGCCACGAACCGGGACTAAAGGGGCTCGTGGGGCCCCGGCCTGACGCCAACCTGCCACCACCCCTTTAGTACCGGTTCGTGGCATGAACCGGTACTAAAGGTTCAACACGAACCGGCATTAATGCATAGCCGTTCGAACCAGGACTAATGGTACCATTAGTACCGGGTGATAACCCACAAGTATAGGGGATCGCAACAGTTTTCGAGGGTAGAGTATTCAACCCAAATTTATTGATTCTACACAAGGGGAGCCAAAGAATATTCTCAAGTATTAGCAATTGAGCTGTCAATTCAACCACACCTGGATAACTTAGTATCTGCATGTAACATCCCAAATTTTCAATTTGGAATGTTATACATTAAGTCATCATGCATATCATATTTTCTTGCATTTTCCAGATCCTAGAAAATTTCACGCAACTCAAGGACCCTCGGAGAGAGTTGGAGATTTCATTATTTTCATATTTGGGTTTACTCAAATTTTGAAAATAGGATCATTTGGATTTATTTAATTATCTTCATATATTTTTCCAATAAAAAAAATAAGAGAGGGAATAATATGACTTTCCCAACATTTAGGAAAAATGAAGATTTAATAAATAAATCAAATTTTGGTTTTCCAAAGTTTATTCGCTTTAGGGAAAAAATGAGTATTTTAAAAATATGCATTTTGGCCTCGGATTAAAGTTCATTTTGTTCGACTCATTTTTAGGAGTCGGGGAAAATTAATTTTATTTAATTTGGAGTTCGTTTGGATCTATTTTAAATTCGTTTCGTTTTGTTTAAAAAAATGCTTCCACTTTGGGCCAAGGCCCACTGCCCAACCCGCCCCCTCACTGGCTTGGCGCGCCGCCCATGCCGAGTCCGAGGAGGACTCCTCCTCCTCCTCCTTGCTTGCCCCCTCCCCAAGCAACACCCCTCCTTTATATACCCCTCACCCCCTCTCCTCCCCAACCCGAGCCGCCGCCTCAACCCGAGCCACCGCCGCCCCAACCCGCAGCCGCCGCCGCCGCCCTTGTGCCTCTGCCGCCCGCCGACCCGTCGCCGACCCCTTGAGCCCGCCGACCCGCCGCCCGCCCACGGAGCCTCGAGCCCTTGGCGACCTCGCGGAGGTAGCCACCGCGCCACACCCCGGTCCGGTTTTGTTTCTAAAACCATTCCGGTTTTTCTTTCGTTGTTCGGTTTTTTTAAGAACCCTAGATTGGTTTATTTTTTTGGTTTTGTTAATTAGTGAACGTTCACCGATCCGTTCGTTTTAACGAACGTGTTCGTCGGTTAGTTTCTGTTAACGAACGTCCGTTCGTTTAAACGTTCGTCGTTTTCTTTTAAATCGGATTTAATCCGTTATTTTTCCGATTCGATTTCCGATCCAATCTTCAAATCAGTTTATTTTCTCGCTCGTTTATCGGAATCAGGTGATTCAAGCGCCTGGAGTTTCGTTTCGAAACCGCCGTTCCGATTAATCCACTTAAACAAAGTTTTGCTACTGTAAAATTTGACCTAGTTTCAAATTGCTAGAACCGAGTCGTTTTCTTTCAACATTCGATCTTTTGTTGCTTTATTTGATTCGATTCTTTTTGCAACCAGGGTTCTTAATTTGAACTTTCTGGTTAGATCTTTTATTCAAGATTTTCCCTGTGCATTAGATGAGTACTTATTGTATGCTTGTTGTTTGTCTGCGTTAGATCACCCGGAGTGCTCCGCTTGTTACTTCGAGTCTCTAGGTTTCGCGGATCGTCAGCAAGGCAAGTAACACTTTGATCATACTTTCTCATACCCAGTTTTTGTGCATTAGATCAATCCTCAAACACTTGTATTGATTAGGATCTAATTAAATTGTGGGATGGGAAGTAGATTGAGGTAGTACCTATTACCTGTTTTACTTATGAAACCTTGGGAGTTACTTCTACGTTTGCTTATTATGCCCTGCTATGCCAGTAGACGTGGATTGGGTGAGTGAATATCCATGACAGATGTGAGATTGTAAATTAATGGTTTATCTAAGGTGGCAACTTAAACACACATCTGGGTGGATTGAGGCACCTGGTTTCTATCAGGACTTGCCTGTATTTCTTCGGACCGCCACCCAGGTTCTAAGGGATCATAAGATTATTCAAACTAGAAACTTCCGTGTGCAGCCACAAGCCAATATGGGCTCTGGCATAGCTGAGTAAGTTGTGCGAACTCTTACGGGTAGGCTAGCTGATGTAGGGGATGTAGGTTGGTACCGTCTACCCATATGTAAGGTGCTAGTGCTTCTGAAAGACTGTGTCTCGGTCATCCTTCTCTCAAACACCATGTAGTGCGAGAACCAAACGGAGGCGATCGAGTCTTGTGGGGAAAAGTGCGCAAACCTCTGCAGAGTGTATAAACTAATCATGATTAGCCGTGTCCCCGGTTATGGACGTTTTGAGTATCTAGTACTTGAATATCATGTGAATCTCAACATGTTACTCTAATTAATGTTATTGGGTTTTAATGAGTACTTTCTTTTAATTGGGATTGAGGATGCTGTCAACCATTCTCAATGTTTAACAACCACCATGATAGTTAAACAAAATTATTCCTTTGAAGTAGGGAAAAATTAGCTTTATGCAAAACTGTAACCGTAGAGCTTTTCCACCAGCCATATATGCATGTAGTATAGGTTTATTGCTTCATTGTTCTCTATGTGTTACATTGCCAGCATATTCCATGTGCTGACCCGTTTTCTGGCTGCAACTTTCATGTTGCAGACTTTTCAGACGACGAGTAAGGTGTTAGGTCGTGGTTCTATACTCAGTGATGTCGATGGAGTTGATGGACTCACTTATCTTCCAAGCCTTCCGCTGTTATCATTATTAGATGGCCTTAAGCCATATTTATTGTAATAAGTCCTCTTTTGGGCAACGATGTAATAAGTGTGTGATTGCTACTCTGTTATAAATCCTTGAAATCTTGTGTGGTGTCAAGCATTCTTGATCCGAGGATGACACCGAGCACGAGACTTGATCCATTCGGGTCGGGTCGCTACAGAGATGGTATCAGAGCACACGCTGACTGTAGGACACGACCACTAAGTTAAAGCCATAGATCACTACTCTCTTCCCATTTTCTAACTCCTCATCTTTTCCACTCTTTTAGGACGAAGGACGCCAAGATCAAGTACGCCCAACCAGATGAAGGCACACCTTTTGGATTTCACTTGAAGGAAGTCACCAAGTACCTGAACATTGGACTACCAAGTTTCACCGGGACTTTCAACGCCACTCTGCCTGAAGAGGAGCGCTGGAAGATTCAAGCTCACGTTCCAGGAAGGACATTCGCCCCAATCACCAAGCCTATAGATAGTGTTTTCAGTGCACCCACCTGGAGTCTGGGAAGGAGCATGGCAGCTCATATCACCATGGGACGCATTGGAGAAGTTTATCAAGAAGACCTCAAAGACACCATCTATCAGATTTGCGGACGCCGAGATGAACAATGGGAGATAGTCAGCACCAAGAAGGATAGATCCATTGCAGCTTTCATCCAGGAGTTAAACCAGCACATTCGACGCCAGGAGAACCAGATGTGCAATGATATGTTAGAGTTGAAGAATGCAAAGGAAGGATCATCGAACTTGAAGAAGAACTAAAGACTACACGTTAAGGACTACATGGACGAGATCGTAGCTCTAGCAAGACACAATAACGATCTCAAGTACGAAATTGAAGAACTCAAGAAGAAGTTGGCGCTCAAGAATGAAGACAAGCACGTCGGTTCAACTACATCATCATCGACGACACCGATTCGGATCCAAGTGAACCCGACTTTGAAGACGAAGCCGGAGCAGACATCATGGAGTCTTCCACCGGTTCAAATTAATAGAAGTCCCCCACATATTAGTAGTATTACCTCCATGTAAACATTATAGTACACACACTTTTGCGATAGCTAGATCGTTGTAAGCCCTTTGTTTGAATTGAATGAAGTGATTTTATGTGCATTTGCTCATGTGCATTTGGGTAGTGTTTCTCCTTAGACCTCATTCTATTCTTAATTACTCGTCTTTTCTAAACCCATCAGATGCCTCCGAGACGCGACCCCGGGTTTGTTTTCCCGCCAGAGATCACCCAGTTGATTCAGCAGCAGAACACTTTGATTCAAACATTGGTGCAGAACCAAGGCAACAACAACAACAACAACCCACCACCACCACCACCTGCGGATCACTTGACTCGTTTCCTTAGACTGAATCCGCCGGTGTATTCCAGTAGCACCGAGCCGATTGTAGCAGATGATTGGCTCCGCAAGATAGGAAGGGAGTTGACCACTGCAGGATGCACAGATGGAGAAAAAGTGAAGTTTGCTGCACACCAGCTTGAAGGACCCGCAGCAGCATGGTGGGAAAATTTTACAGCCACTTACCCTGTAGACACTGTCACATGTCATCAGTTTCAGCAAGCTTTCCGCACTGCCCATGTTTCAGCATGAGCTATGGCCATGAAGAAGCGTGAGTTTCGCAACTTACGCCAAGGAGGAAGGACTGTTGGCCAGTATGTGGATGATTTTAGTAAGTTAGCACGTTATGCCCCAGATGATGTTGCTACAGATGCGGCTAAGCAGGAGAAGTTTCTGGAAGGACTGAATGATGAGTTCAGCATGCAGTTGATGGTAGCAAGTTTCAATAACTACCAGGAGTTGGTAGACCGAGCCCTCATGATTGAAGGAAAGCAGCAGCAAATTGAGAACCACAAGAGGAAGTATGGACAGGAAAAGTATAACTCTGGAGCCCAGCAGAAGCCTCGTTATACCCCTAAACAAGGAATTCAGTTTCAGCATACCCATGGAGGAGGTAATTCGCACAACCATAATGGCACCAAGAATGGGAACGGGAATGGAGGAAGCAATGGACAGAACCGCACCAACCCGTCAACACCATCCAAGGTAGACCTGAGTCACATCACTTGCTTTAAGTGCCGCAAGACTGGACATTATGCAAATGACTGTCCAGAAGGCCAGAATGGAAATGGCAATGGAAGCTCTGGAAAGAAGCCAAACCCTTTCAACAGGGGACAGGTGAACCACATTGATGTGGAGGAGGTTGAAGATCAGCCCGATGCAGTAATCGGTAAGTTTTTGGTTAAGTCATTTACTGCAGTTGTTCTTTTCGATACTGGTGCATCGCATTCATACATATCAAGGGGATTTGTGGATAAGTACAAATTACCGACCCAAGCCCTTAGGTCACCCATGTTAGTAACCTCACCCGGAGCAGAATACATGGCTAGTAAATGGTGTGATCGACTGCCATTGAGAATTGGACACTATGTTTTTCCCTCAGACCTAATAGTCCTGGAATCCCAAGGATTGGATGTGATATTAGGAATGGATTGGTTATCGAAGTATGGAGGGAACATAGATTGAACCACTAAGTCAATTTTGCTCACCACACCAGAAGGAAGAAGGATCAAGTACGTATCACGACACGAGCCGAGGAGAGCGCAAGTAAATTACTTATCAGGAGTTGTGCAGGAAGAAGTACCAGTGGTGAAGGAATTCTCTGATGTATTTCCGGAAGAGTTGCCTGGAATGCCACCGGATAGAGACATTGATTTTTTGATTGAAATTTTGCCAGGAACAGGTCCAGTATCAAAGCGACCATACAGGATGCCCGCACAGGATTTGGCGGAAATCAAGAAGCAGATTAAGGAACTATTGGATAAAGGTTTTATACGCCCAAGTTCTTCACCTTGGGGATCACCCGTACTGTTAGTGGAGAAGAAGGATGGATCGTTAAGGATGGTTGTTGATTATCGTGGATTGAATGAAGTAACAATCAAGAACAAGTACCCAATACCAATGATAAATGATCTGTTTGATCGTTTGCAAGGAGCTAAAGTGTTTTCCAAGATCGACTTACGATCAGGGTACCATCAGTTGAAGATTCGGGAGCAGGACATACCTAAGACAGCGTTTACCACGAGATATGGACTGTATGAGTATACCATTATGTCATTTGGACTAACTAGCGCACCAGTCTATTTCATGAACCTAATGAACAAAGTGTTTATGGAGTTTTTGGATAAGTTCGTCGTGGTATTCATTGATGATATTTTGATTTTCTCGAAGAATGAAGAGGAACATAAGGAACATTTGCGATTGGTTTTGGAGAAACTAAGGGAACACCAGTTATATGCCAAGTTCAGCAAATGTGAGTTTTGGCTAAAGGAAGTTGGATTTCTTGGACATGTTATATCCGGAGAAGGAATAGCAGTTGACCCCACAAAGGTTGAGACCGTAACCAAATGGGAAGCACCAACTACAGTTGGAGAGATTCGGAGTTTCCTTGGACTCGCAGGATACTACCGAAGATTCATTGAGAATTTCTCAAGGATTGCAAAGCCTATGACAGAATTGTTGAAGAAGGATACCAAATTCATATGGACTGAGGACTGCGAGGCAAGTTTTCAGGAGTTGAAGAAAAGATTGGTTACCTCACCAGTGTTAATATTGTCGGATCAGACCAAGGATTATGAGGTGTATTGCGACGCTTCACGTCGAGGACTTGGAGCAGTGCTTATGCAGGAAGGAAGAGTTGTTTCGTATGCTTCACGACAACTTAAGCCTCATGAGTTAAATTATGCCACACATGATTTGGAGTTAGCAGCCGTTGTGCATGCATTGAAGACTTGGAGACATTTTCTCATAGGAAATCATTGTGAAGTGTACACGGATCACAAGAGTTTGAAGTACATCTTCACACAGAAGGAATTAAATCTCAGACAGAGGAGATGGTTAGAGCTTATCAAGGATTATGATATGAGATTGCATTATCACCCCGGAAAGGCTAACGTTGTAGCAGACGCATTGAGCCGTAAGAGCCACGTCAATACCCTAATGATGGGAGGAATACCAAATGAGTTAGCCGAGGACCTTCGAGAGCTATGTTTGGAAATAGTTCCAGAGGCTATGTAGCAGCATTGGAGATTCAGTCTACAGCGATGGACAAAATCGAGAAGCCCAAAAGGAAGATAAGGAAGTTGTCTCTATAAAGGAGAAAATGAACAAAGGAAAAGCTAAAGGATTTCGTGAGGATGAGCACGATACCCTATGGTTTGAGGACCGTGTTTATGTGCCAAATAACCCGGAGATCGGAAGTTGATTTTGCAAGAAGCCCATGATTCACCCTATTCGATTCACCCGGAAATACCAAGATGTATTTGGATTTGAAGAATACTTTCCGTGGACTGGAATGAAGAAGGATATTATGGAATATGTAGCAGTTTGCGATGTATGTCGAGAGTAAAGGCAGAACATCAGAAGCCAGCAGGATTGTTACAACCATTGCCGATACCCGAATGGAAGTGGGATAAACTAGGCATGGATTTCATCACAGGTTTGCCAAAGACTCGTTCAGGATATGACTCGATTTGGGTTATAGTCGACCGCTTGACGAAGGTAGCTCATTTCATTCTAGTCAAGACTACCTATAGCAGTGCTAAGTTGGCAAAGATATACATGACTAGAATTGTGTGTCTACACGGAGTTCCGAGGAGTATCGTATCAGATAGAGGAACCCAATTTACCTCAAAGTTTTGGAACCGGTTGCACGAAACATTGGGAACCAGACTCGAATTCAGATAGCTTTCCACCCACAGACCGATGGATGTGAGAGAGTCAATCAGATTTTGGAGGATATCTTTGAGAGCTTGTGCACTAGATTATGGATCTAGTTGGGATGATAATTTGTCAGATGCAGAATTTTCTTATAACAACAGATTACCAAACCAGCTTGAAGATGGCACCTTCGAGGCTCAGATGGAAGGAGATGCAGGACACCGTTGTCATGGGACAAAACTGGAGATCGTCGCTTGTTTGGACCAGATTTGATTAAGGAGTCTGAGCAGAAGGTTGTTGATTCGAGATAGGCTCAAGGTAGCCCAGTCCGCATGTAAGAGCTATGCGGATTCAAAGCGCAAGGCGATTGAATATGAAGTTGGAGACAGAGTATATCTTAGAGTATCCCCGCTTCGAGGAGTTAAGCGTTTTGGAGTTAAAGGAAAATTAGCACCGCGTTTCGTTGGACCGTATAAGATTTTGCAACGCATGAGAGAAGTTGCTTATAAGCTGGAATTGCCAGAGGGACTGTCAGGAGTTCATGACGTATTCCATGTTTCTCAGCTGAAGAAATGTCATTCAGAGATAGAAGAGTTACCGCTAAGAGATACAGTGCCACTGGAAGCAATTCAGTTAAAGGATGATTTAACATATGAGGAAAAACCAGTCAAGATTCTCGATTATGCCAGCAGAGTTACTCGCAGCAAGGTTATCAAGTTTTGCAAGGTTCAGTGGAGCCACCACACTGAAGATGAAGCCACCTGGGAAAGAGAGGAAGATTTGCTCAAGGACCACGCTCACCTATTTTCTAGCCAACCCGAATCTCGAGGGCGAGATTCATCTTAAGGGGGGTAGGTTTGTAACATCCCAAATTTTCAATTTGGAATGTTATACATTAAGTCATCATGCATATCATATTTTCTTGCATTTTCCAGATCCTAGAAAATTTCACGCAACTCAAGGACCCTCGGAGAGAGTTGGAGATTTCATTATTTTCATATTTGGGTTTACTCAAATTTTGAAAATAGGATCATTTGGATTTATTTAATTATCTTCATATATTTTTCCAATAAAAAAATAAGAGAGGGAATAATATGACTTTCCCAACATTTAGGAAAAATGAAGATTTAATAAATAAATCAAATTTTGGTTTTCCGAAGTTTATTCGCTTTAGGGAAAAAATGAGTATTTTAAAAATATGCATTTTGGCCTCGGATTAAAGTTCATTTTGTTCGACTCATTTTTGGGAGTCGGGGAAAATTAATTTTGTTTAATTTGGAGTTCGTTTGGATCTATTTTAAATTCGTTTCGTTTTGTTTAAAAAAAACATGCCGCGCCCCGCCTGGGCCAAGGGCCCAGCCGGCCCAAGCCGCCGCCCAATGCCCTCTCCCTCACACACACACAGAAGCCCGCCGCCCGCCTTGGCGAGTCCGAGGAGGACTCCTCCTCCTCCTCCTGCTTGCGCCCCCCAAGCAACCCCCTCCTTTATATACCCCTCACCCCCCTCTCCTCCCCAACCCGCCGCCGCCGCCCAACCCGAGCCGCCGCCGCCCCAACCCCAGCTGCCGCCGCCGCCCTTGTGCCGCCGCCCGCCGACCCGTCACCGACCCCACGAGCCCGCCGACCCGCCGCCGCCCGCCGGAGCCTCGAGTTCTTGGCGACCTCGCCGGAGGTAGCCACCGCGCCACACCCCCGTCCGGTTTTGTTTCTAAAACCGTTCCGGTTTTTCTTTCGTTGTTCGGTTTTTTTTAAGAACCCTAGATTGGTTTATTTTTTTCGGTTTTGTTAATTAGTGAACGTTCACCGATCCGTTCGTTTTAACGAACGTGTTCGTCGGTTAGTTTCTGTTAACGAACGTCCGTTCGTTTAACTGTTCGTCGTTTTCATTTAAATCGGATTTAATCCGTCATTTTTCCGATTCGATTTCTGATCCAATCTTCAAATCATTTTATTTTCTCGCTCGTTTATCAGAATCAGGTGATTCAAGCGCCTGGAGTTTCGTTTCGAAACCGCCGTTCCGATTAATCCACTTAAACAAAGTTTTGCTACTGTAAAATTTGACCTAGTTTCAAATTGCTAGAACCGAGTCGTTTTCTTTCAACATTCGATCTTTCGTTGCTTTATTTGATTCGATTCTTTTTGCAACCAGGGTTCTTAAGTTGAACTTTCTGGTTAGATCTTTTATTCGAGATTTTCCTTGTGCGTTAGATGAGTACTTATTGTATGCTTGTTGTTTGTCTGCGTTAGGTCACCCGGAGTGCGCCGCTTGTTACTTCGAGTCTCTAGGTTTCGCGGATCGTCAGCAAGGCAAGTAACACTTTGATCATACTTTCTCATACCCAGTTTTTGTGCATTAGGTCAATCCTCAAACACTTGCATTGATTAGGATCTAATTAAATTGTGGGATGGGAAGTAGATTGAGGTAGTACCTATTACCTGTTTTACTTATGAAACCTTGGGAGTTACTTCTACGTTTGCTTATTATGCCCTGCTATGCCAGTAGACGTGGATTGGGTGAGTGAATATCCATGACAGATGTGAGATTGTAAATTAATGGTTTATCTAAGGTGGCAACTTAAACACACATCTGGGTGGATTGAGGCACCTGGTTTCTATCAGGACTTGCCTGTATTTCTTCGGACCGCCACCGGGCTCTAAGGGATCATAAGATTATTCAAACTAGAAACTTCCGTGTGCAGCCACAAGCCAATATGGGCTCTGGCATAGCTGAGTAAGTTGTGCGAACTCTTACGGGTAGGCTAGCTGATGTAGGGGATGTAGGTTGGTACGGTCTACCCACATGTAAGGTGCTAGTGCTTCTGAAAGACTGTGTGTCGGTCATCCGCCTCTCAAACACCATGTAGTGCGAGAACCAAACGGAGGCGATCGAGTCTTGTGGGGAAAAGTGCGCAAACCTCTGCAGAGTGTATAAACTAATCATGATTAGCCATGTCCCCAGTTATGGACGTTTTGAGTATCTAGTACTTGAATATCATGTGAATCTCAACATGTTACTCTAATTAATGTTATTGGGTTTTAATGAGTACTTTCTTTTAATTGGGATTGAGGATTCTGTCAACCATTCTCAATGTTTAACAACCACCATGATAGTTAAACAAAATTATTCCTTTGAAGTAGGGAAAAATTAGCTTTATGCAAAACTGTAACCGTAGAGCTTTTCCACCAGCCATATATGCATGTAGTATAGGTTTATTGCTTCATTGTTCTCTATGTGTTACATTGCCGGCATATTCCATGTGTTGACCGTTTTCGCTGCAACTTTCATGTTGCAGACTTTTCAGACGACGAGTAAGGTGTTAGGTCGTGGTTCTATACTCAGTGATGCCGATGGAGTTGATGGACTCACTTATCTTCCAAGCCTTCCGCTGTTATCATTATTAGATGGCCTTAAGCCATATTTATTGTAATAAGTCCTCTTTTGGGCAACGATGTAATAAGTGTGTGATTGCTACTCTGTTATAAATCCTTCGAAGTACTGTGTGGTGTCAGCATTACTGATCCAGGGATGACACCTGAGCACAGAGACTTGATCCATTCGGGTCGGGTCGCTACACTGCAAAGTATTTAGTAGCAAAGTAGTATGATAGTAACGGTAACGGTAACAAAACTAATATTTTTGGGTTTTGTAGTGATTGTAACAGTAGCAGCGGTAAAGTAAATAAACCAAAGCTCAATATGTGAAAAGCTCGTAGGCATTGGATCAGTGATGGATAATTATGTCGGGCACGGTTCATCATGCAACAGTTATAACATAGGGTAACACAGAACTAGCTCCAATTCATCAATGTAATGTAGGCATGTATTCCGAATATAGTCATACGTACTTATGGAAAAGAACTTGCATGACATCTTTTGTCCTACCTCCCGTGGCAGTGGGGTCCTACTGGAAACTAAGGGATATTAAGGCCTCCTTTTAATAGAGTACCGGAACAAAGCATTAACACATAGTGAATACAGGAACTCCTCAAACTACGGTCATCACCGAGAGTGGTCCCGATTATTGTCACTTCGGGGTTGCCGGATAATAACACATAGTAGGTGACTATTGACTTGCGAGATAGGATCAAGAACTCACATATATTCACGAAAACATAATAGGTTCAGATCTGAAATCATGGCACTCGGGCCCTAGTACAAGCATAGCAAAGTCTTAGCAACATCAATCTCAGAACATAGTGGATACTAGGGATCAAACCCTAACAAAACTAACTCGATTACATGATAAATCTCATCCAGCTCATCACCGTCCACCAAGCCTACGATGGAATTACTCACGCACGGCGGTGAGCATCATGAAATTGGTGATGGAGGATGGTGGATGATGACGACGGCGACGGATTCCCCTCCCCGGAGCCCTGAACGGACTCCAGATCAGCCCTCCCGAGAGAGATTAGGGCTTGGCGGCGGCTCCGTATCATAAAACGCGATGAATCCTTCTCTCTGATTTTTTTCTCCTCGAGCGTGAATATATAGAGTTGGAGTTGATGTCGGTGGAGCTCCAGGGGGCCCACGAGGCAGGGAGGCGCGCACCAGGGGGGTGGGCACGCCCCCACCCTCATGGACAGGGTGTGGGCCCCCTGGTCTTGATTCTTTCTCCAGTATTTTTTATATTTTCCAAAAATAATATCCGTTGATTTTCAGGTCATTCCGAGAACTTTTGTTTCTGCACATAGATAACACCATGGCAATTCTGCTGAAAACATCGTCAGTTCGGGTTAGTTCCATTCAAATCATGCAAGTTAGAGTCCAAAACAAGGGCAAAAGTGTTTGGAAAAGTAGATACGACAGAGACGTATCAACTCCCCCAAAGCTTAAACCTTTGCCTGTCCTCAAGCAATTCAGTTGATAAACTGAAAGTGATAAAGAAAAACTTTTACAAACTCTGTTTTCTCTTGTTGTTGTAAATATGTAAAGCCAACATTCAAATTTTTAGCAAATATTATGACTAACCATATTCACAATAACACTTAGGTCTCATGTTTACTCATATCAATGACATAATCAACTAGCGATCAATAATAATAAATCTCGGATGACAACACTTTCTCAAAACAATCATGATATGATATAACAAGATGGTATCTCGCTAGCCCTTTCTGAGACCGCAAAACATAAATGCAGAGCACATTTAAAGACCAAGGACTGACTAGACATTGTAATTCATGGTAAAAGAGATCCAGTCATAGTCATACCCAATATAAATTAATAGTAATGGATGCAAATGACAGCAGTGCTCTCTAACTGGTGCTTTTTAATAAGAGGGTGATGACTCAACATAAAAGTAAATAGATAGGACCTTCGCAAAGGGAAGCGGGGATTTGTAGAGGTGCTAGAGCTCGATTTTTGAAACAGAGATAAATAACATTTTGAGCGGCATACTTTCATTGTCAACATAACAACCGAGAGATGGCGACATCTTCCATGCTACACACATTATAGGCGGTTCCCAAATAGAATGGTAAAGTTTATACTCCCCCACCATCAACAAGCATCAATCCATGGCTTGCTCGAAACAACGAGTGCCTCCAACTAGCAACAGCCCTGGGGGAGTTTTGTTTGCAATTATTTCGATTTGATTTGCATAAATCATGTGACTGGGCATCCCGGTGACCATCCATGTTCTCGTGAGTGAGGAGCGGAGTCCACTCCTCTTGAGAATAACCCACCTAGCATGGAAGATATAGATGTTGGGGAACGTAGTAATTTCAAAAAATTTCCTACGCACACGCAAGACCATGGTGATGGCATAGCAACGAGAGGGGAGAGTGTCCGTCCACGTACCCTCGTAGACCGAAAGCGAAGCGTTATAACAACGCGGTTGATGTAGTCATCGTCTTCACGATCCGACCGATCCAAGCACCGAACGACGTCACCTCCGAGTTACGCACACGCTCAGCTCGATGACGATCCCGGACTCGATCCAGCAAAGTGTCGGGATGAGTTCCGTCAAGACGACGGCGTGGTGACGATGATGATGCTCCACCGACGCAGGGCTTCGCCTAAGCTCATGACGATATGACTTCTCCGGCGCAGGCTTCGCCTAAGCTCCATGACGATATGACCGAAGTGGAATATGGTGGAAGGGGCACCGCACACGGCTAAGGAACGATCCGTAGATCAACTTGTGTGTTCTAGGGTGCCCCTGCCCCCGTATATAAAGGATCCAAGGGGAGGGGCGGCCGCCAAGAGGAGGCGCGCCAGGAGTCCTACTCCCTCGGGAGTAGGATTCCTCCAATCCTAGTTGGAATAGGATTCACCGGAGGGGAAGAGAGAGAGGGGCGGCCCACCTTTCCTAGTCCTAGTAGGACTAGGGGAAGGGGAGGCCTTGCCACCTAGGGCTGGCCCTTTCTCCTTTCCACCAAGGCCCACTATGGCCCATATAGTTCCCGGGGTTCGGTAACCTCCGGTACTCCGATAAATTCGATTTCACTCGGAACATTTCCGATGTCCAAATGTAGGCTTCAATATATCAATCTTTATGTCTCGACCATTTCGAGACTCCTCGTCATGTCCGTGATCACATCCGGGACTCGAACTACCTTGGTACATCAATACTTATAAACTCATAATGAACTGTCATCGAAGCGTTAAGCGTGCGGACCCTACGGGTTCGAGAACTATGTAGACATGACCTAGAACCATTCTCGGTCAATAACCAATAGCGGAACCTGGATGCCCATATTGGTTCCTACATATTCTACGAAGATCTTTATCGGTCAAACCGCATAACGATATCGTTGTTCCTTTTGTCATCGGTATGTTACTTACCCGAGATTCGATCGTCGGTATCCAATACCTAGTTCAATCTCGTTACGGTAAGTCTCTTTACTCGTTCCGTAATACATCATCTCACAACTAACTCATTAGTTGCAATGCTTGCAAGGCTTATGTGATGTGTATTACCGAGAAGGCCAGAGATACCTCTCCGACAATCGGAGTGACAAAACCTAATCTCGATTCATGCCAACTCAACATATACTTTTGGAGACACCTGTAGAGTACCTTTATAATCACCCATTTACGTTGTGACGTTTGGTAGCACACAAAGTGTTCCTCCGTAAACGGAGTTGCATAATCTCATAGTTGCAGGAACTTTGTATAAGTCATGAAGAAAGCATAAGCAACATACTAAACGATCAAGTGCTAAGCTAACGAAATGGGTCATGTCAATCACATCATTCTCTTAATGATGTGATCCCATTAATCAAATGACAACACATGTCTATGGTTAGGAAACATAACCATCTTCGATTAATGAGCTAGTCTAGTAGAGGCATACTAGTGACTATCTGTTTGTCTATGTATTCACACATGTATTATGTTTCCGGTTAATACAATTCTAGCATGAATAATAAACATTTATCATGATATAAGGAAATAAATAATAACTTTATTATTGCCTCTAGGGCATATTTCCTTCAGTCTCCCACTTGCACTAGAGTCAATAATCTAGATTACACAAGAATGATTCTAACACCCATGGAGTCTTGGTGCTGATCATGTTTTGCTCGTGGAAGAGGCTTAGTCAACGAGTCGCAACATTCAGATCCGTATGTATTTTGCAAATCTCTATGTCTCCCACTTGGACTTGGTCCCGAATGGAATTGAAGCGTCTCTTGATATGCTTGGTCCTCTTGTGAAATCTGGATTCCTTTGCCAAGGCAATTGCACGAGATTGTCACAGAAGATCTTCATTGGTCCCGATGCACTAGGTATAACACCTAGATCGGAAATGAACTCTTTCATCCAGACTCCTTCATTTGCTGCTTCGAAGCAGCTATGTACTCCGCTTCACATGTAGATCCCGCCACGACGCTTTGTTTAGAACTGCACCAACCGACAGCTCCACCGCTTAATAAAAATACATATCCGGTTTGCGATTTAGAATCGTCGGATCAGTGTCAAAGCTTGCATCGACGTAACCATTTACGACTAGCTCTTTGTCACCTCCATATCGAGAAACATATCCTTAGTCCTTTTCGGTATTTCAGGATGTTCTTGACCGCTGTCCGATGATCCACTCTGGATTACTTTGGTACCTTCCTGCCAAGCTTATAGCTAAGCATACGTCAGTCTGGTACACAGCATTGCATACATGATAGAGCCTATGGCTGAAGCATAGGAACATTTTTCATTTCTCTCTATCTTCTGCTGTGGTCGGGCATTGAGTCGACTCAATCTTACACCTTGTAATACAGGTAAAAACCTTTCTTTGCTGATCCATTTTGAACTTTTTCAAAACTTTATCAAGGTATGTGCTTTGTGAAAGTCCAATTAAGCGCCTTGATCTATCTCTATAGATCTTGATGCCCAATATGTAAGCAGCTTTACCGAGGTCTTTCATTGAAAACTTTTATTCAAGTATCCTTTTATGCTATCCAGAAATTCTATATCATTTCCAATCAACAATATGTCGTCCACATATAATATTAGAAATGCTACTGAGCTCCCACTCACTTTCTTGTAAATACAAGGCTTCTCCAAAAGTCAGATAAAACCATATGCTTTGATCACACTATCAAAGCGTTTATTCCAACTCCGAGAGGCTTGCACTGACCATAAATTGATCGTTGGAGCTTGCACACTTTGTTAGCACCCTTTGGATCAACAAAACCTTCTGGTTGCATCATATACAACTCTTCTTCTAGAAATCCATTCAAGAATGCAGTTTTACATCCATTTGCCAAATTTCATAATCATAAAATGCGGCAATTGCTAACATGATTCGGACAGACTTAAGCATCGCTACGGGTGAGAAAGTCTCATCGTAGTCAACCCCTTGAACTTGTCGAAAACCTTTTGCAACAAGTCGAGCTTTGTAGACAGTTACATTACCATCGGCGCGGTCTTCTTCTTAAAGATCCATTTATTCTCAATAGCTTGCCGATCATCGGGCAAGTCTACCAAAGTCCATACTTTGTTCTCATACATGGATCCCATCTCAGATTTCATGGCTTCAAGCCATTTTGTGGAATCTGGGCTCACCATCGCTTCTTCATAGTTCGTAGGTTCACCATGATCTAGTAGCATGACTTCCGTAATAGGATTACCGTACCACTCAGTGCGGATTTTATTCTGGTTGATCTCTGGTTCGGTGACAACTTGATCTGAAGTATCATGATCATTATCATTATCTTCCTCGCTAACTGGTGTAGGTGTTACGAAACTGATTTCTGTGATGAACTACTTTCCAATAAGGGAGTTGGTACTATTACCTCATCAAGTTCCACTTTCCTCCCACTCACTTCTTTCAAGAGAAACTCCTTCTCTAGAAAGGATCCATTCTTAGCAACGAATGTCTTGCCTTCGGATCTGTGATAGAAGGTATACCCAATTGTCTCCTTTGGGTATCCTATGAAGACACATTTTCCGATTTGGGTTCAAGCTTATCAGGTTGAAGTTTTTCACATAAGCATCGCAACCCCAAACTTTCAAAAGCGACAACTTTGGTTTCTTGCTAAACCATAGTTCATAAGGCGTCGTCTCAACGGATTTTGACGGTGTCCTATTTAACGTGAATGCGGCCGTCTCTAAAGCATAACCCCAAAGCGATAGCGGTAAATCGAAATAGACATCATAGATCGCACCATATCTAGTAAAGTACGATTCGACGTTCGGACACACCATTACGCTGTGGTGTTCCCGGTGGCGTGAGTTGCTAAACTATTCGCATTGCTTCAAATGTAGACCAAACTCGTAACTCAAATATTCTCCTCCACGATCAGATCGTAGAAACTTTATTTTCTTGTTACGATGATTTTCAACTTCACTCTGAAATTCTTTGAACTTTTCAAATGTTTCAGATTTATGCTTCATCAAGTAGATATACCCGTATCTGCTTAAATCATCTGTGAAGGTGAGAAAATAACAATATCCGCCACGAGCTTCAACATTCATCGGACCACATACATCTGTATGTATGATTTCCAATAAGTCTGTTGCTCTCTCCATACAACCGGAGAACGGTGTTTTAGTCATCTTGCCCATAAGGCACGGTTCGCAAGTACCAAGTGATTCATAATCAAGTGATTCCAAAAGTCCATCTGTATGGAGTTGTTTCATGCGTCTTACACCGATATGACCTAAACGGCAGTGCCACAAATAAGTTGCACTATCATTATCAACTCTGCATCTTTTGGCTTCGACATTATGAATATGTGTATCACTACTGTCGAGATTCAACAAGAATAGACCATTCTTCAAGGGTGCATGACCATAAAAGATATTACTCACATAAATAGAACAACCATTATTCTCTGATTTAAATGAATAACCGTCTCGCATCAAACAAGATCCAGATATAATGTTCATGCTCAACGCGGCACCAAATAACAATTATTTAGGTCTAAAACTAATCCCGAAGGTAGATGTAGAGGTAGCGTGCCGATCGCGATCACATTGACTTTGGAACCGCTTTCCCACGCATCATCACCTCGTCCTTTGCGGTGCTCGCCTATTCCGTAGTCCCTGCTTTGAGTTGCAAATATTAGCAATGTAACCAGTATCAAATACCAGTGCTACTACGAGCTCTAGTAAGGTACACATCAATAACATGTATATCACATATACCTTTGTTCACCTTGCCATCCTTCTTATCCGCCAAATACTTGGGGCAGTTCCGCTCAAATGTCCGGTCGCTTGCGGTAAAAACACTCGATTTCAGGCTTAGGTCCAGACTTGGGTTTCTTCTCTTGAGCAGCAACTTTCTTGTTGTTCTTGAAGTTTCCTTCTTCTTCCCTTTGCCCTTTTCTTGAAACTAGTGGTCTTGTTGACCATCAACACTTGATGCTCTTTCTTGATTTCTACCTCCATGCTTTTAGCATGCGAAGAGCTCAGAATTGTCTTAGTCATCCCTTGCATATTATAGTTCATCACGAAGCTCTTGTAGCTTGGTGGCGTGATTGGAGAATTCTGTCAATGACACTATCATCCGAAAGATTAACTCCCAGCTGAATTAAGTGATTATTATACCCGGACATTTTGAGTATGTGCTCACTTGTGTAACTATTCTCCTCCATCTTGCAGCTATAGAACTTATTGGAGACTTCATATCTCTCAATCCGGCATTTTCTTGAAATATTAACTTCAACTCCTGGAACATCTCATATGCTCCATGACGCTCAAAACGTCGTTGAAGACCCGGTTCTAAGCCGTAAAGCATGGCTGCTGAACTATAGAGTAGTCATCAGCTTTGCTCGCCAGACGCTCACAACTTCGGCGTTGCTCTGCAGCAGGCCTGGCACCCAGCGGTGCTTCGGGGCGTAATTCTTCGTGCAGCAATGAGGATAATCCTCGTTACGGACCCAGTCCGTAATTGCTACCATCATCTTTCAACTTTGCTTTCTCAAGGAACGCATTAAAATTCAACGGAACAACAGACGAGCCATCTATCTACAGTAAACATAGACAAGCAAAAATACTATCGGTACTAAGTTCATGATAAATTTAAGTTTAATTAATTATATTAAAACCTCCCACTTAGACAGACATCTCTCTAGTCATCTAAGTGATTACGTGATCCAAATCAACTAAACCATGTCCGATCATCACGTGAGATGGAGTAGTTTCAATGGTGAACATCACTATGTTGATCATATCTACTATATGATTCACGCCGACCTTTCGGTCTCGTGTTCGAGGCCATATCTGCATATGCTAGGCTCGTCAAGTTTAACCTGAGTATTCTGCGTGTGCAAAACTGGCTTGCACCCGTTGTAGATGGACGTAGAACTTATCACACCCGATCATCACGTGGTGTCTGGGTACTACGAACTTTTAGCAACGGTGCATACTCAGGGAGAACACTTCTTGATAATTTTAGTGAGAGATCATCTTATAATGCTACCGTCAATCAAAGCAAGATAAGATGCATAAAGGATAAACATCACATGCAATCAATATAAGTGATAGGATATGGTCATCATCATCTTGTGCTTGTGATCTCCATCTCAAGCACCGCCATGATCACCATCGTCACCGGCGCGACACCTTGATCTCCATCGTAGCATCGTTGTCGTCTCGCCAACTATTGCTTCTACGACTATCGCTACTGCTTAGTGATAAAGTAAAGCAATTACATGGCGTTTGCATTTCATACAATAAAGTGACAACCATATGGCTCCTGCCAGTTGCCGATAACTCGGTTACAAAACATGATCATCTCATACAATAAAATATAGCATCACGTCTTGACCACATCACATCACAACATGCCCTGCAAAAACAAGTTAGACGTCCTCTACTTTGTTGTTGCAAGTTTTACGTGGCTGCTACGGGCTGAGCAAGAACCGTTCTTACCTACGCATCAAAACCACAACGATAGTTTGTCAAGTTGGTGATGTTTTAACCTTCGCAAGGACCGGGCGTAGCCACACTCGGTTCAACTAAAGTGAGAGAGCAGACACCGCCGGTCACCTTTAAGCAACTAGTGCTCGAAGCGGTGAAACCAGTCTCGCGTAAGCGTACGCGTAATGTCGGTCCGGGCCGCTTCATCTCACAATACCGCTGAACCAAAGTATGACATGCTGGTAAGCAGTATGACTTATATCGCCCACAACTCACTTGTGTTCTACTCGTGCATATGACATCAACGCATAAAACCAGGCTCGGATGCCATTGTTGGGGAACGAGTAATTTCAAAAATTTCCACGCACACGCAAGACCATGGTGATGGCATAGCAACGAGAGGGGAGAGTGTCCGCCCACGCACCCTCGTGAGACGAAAGCGGAAGCGTTATAACAACGCGGTTGATGTAGTCGACGCCTTCACGATCCAACCGATCCAAGCACCGAACGACGGCACCTCCGAGTTCTGCACACGCTCAGCTCGATGACGATCCCGGACTCCGATCCAGCAAAGTGTCGGGATGAGTTCGTCAAGACGACGGCGTGGTGACGATGATGATGCTCCACCGACGCAGGGCTTCGCCTAAGCTCATGACGATATGACTTCTCCGCGCAGGGCTTCGCTTAAGCTCATGACGATATGACCGAAGTGGAATATGGTGGAAGGGGCACCGCACACGGCTAAGGAACGATCCGTAGATCAACTTGTGTGTTCTAGGGTGCCCCCTGCCCCGTGATATAAAGGAGCCAAGGGGAGGGGCCAGCCGGCCAGAGGAGGAGGCGCCAGGAGTCCTACTCCTCCGGGAGTAGGATTCCTCCAATCCTAGTTGGAATAGGATTCACGGAGGGGAAAGAGAGAGGGGGGCCCACCTTTCCTAGTCCTAGTAGGACTAGGGAAGGGGAGGCTTGTGCCACCTAGGGCTGGCCCTTTCTCCTTTCCACCAAGGCCCACTATGGCCCATATAGTTCCCGGGGTTCGGTAACCTCCGGTACTCGATAAATTCGATTTCACTCGGAACATTTCCGATGTCCAAATGTAGGCTTCAATATATCAATCATTATGTCTCGACCATTTCGAGACTCCTCGTCATGTCCGTGATCACATCCGGGACTCGAACTACCTTCGTACATCAATACTTATAAACTCATAATGAACTGTCATCGAAACGTTAGCGTGCGGACCCTACGGGTTCGAGAACTATGTAGACATGACCTAGAACCATTCTCGGTCAATAACCAATAGCGGAACCTGGATGCCCATATTGGTTCCTACATATTCTACGAAGATCTTTATCGGTCAAACCGCATAACGATATCGTTGTTCTTTTGTCATCGGTATGTTACTTACCCGAGATTCGATCGTCGGTATCCAATACCTAGTTCAATCTCGTTACCGGTAAGTCTCTTTACTCGTTCCGTAATACATCATCTCACAACCAACTCATTAGTTGCAACGCTTGCAAGGCTTATGTGATGTGTATTACCGAGAAGGCCCAGAGATACCTCTCCGACAATCGGAGTGACAAAACCTAATCTCGATTCATGCCAACTCAACATATACTTTTGGAGACACCTGTAGAGTACCTTTATAATCACCCATTTACATTGTGACGTTTGGTAGCACACAAAGTGTTCCTCCGGTAAACGGGAGTTGCATAATCTCATAGTTGCAGGAACTTTGTATAAGTCATGAAGAAAGCATAAGCAACATACTAAACGATCAAGTGCTAAGCTAACGAAATGGGTCATGTCAATCACATCATTCTCTTAATGATGTGATCTCATTAATCAAATGACAACACATGTCTATGGTTAGGAAACATAACCATCTTCGATTAATGAGCTAGTCTAGTAGAGGCATACTAGTGACTATCTGTTTGTCTATGTATTCACACATGTATTATGTTTCCGGTTAATACAATTCTAGCATGAATAATAAACATTTATCATGATATATGGAAATAAATAATAACTTTATTATTGCCTCTAGGGCATATTTCCTTCAATAGACAGCCCTAGTTGATACATGAGCTATTCGAGCATACAAAACAGAATTTCATTTGAAGGTTTAGAGTTTGGCACATACAAATTTACTTGGAATGGCAGGTAAATACCGCATATAGGAAGGTATGGTGGACTCATATGGAATAACTTTGGGGTTTTATGGATTGGATGCACAAGCAGTATTCCCGCTTAGTACAAGTGAAGCCTAGCAAAAGACTAGGAAGCGACCAACTAGAGAGCGACAACAGTCATGAACATGCATTAAAATTAATAAACATTGAGTGCAAGCATGAGGAGGATATAATCCACCATGAACATAAATATCGTAGAGGCTATGTTGATAATGTTTCAACTACATGTGTGAACATGTGCCAAATCAAGTCACTTAAATCATTCAAAGGAGGATACCACCCTACTATACCACATCACAATCATTTTAATAGCATGTTGGCACGCAAGGTAAACCATTATAAACTCCTAGCTAATTAAGCATGACATAAGCAACTATAATCTCTAATTGTCATTGCAAACATGTTTATTCATAATAGGCTGAATCAGGAACGATGAACTAATCATATTTACAAAAACAAGAGAGGTCGAGTTCATACCAGCTTCTCTCATCTCAATCTGTCCATCATATGTCGTCATTATTGCCTTTCACTCGCATGACCGAACGGTGTGTAAAATGATAATAGTGCACGTGCATTGTTCTAAGCTGGAATTTGCAAGCATTTAGTAAACAGGAGAAGACAAGGAAATATAGGCTCTTGGTTAAATCAACAACAATGCATATAAGAGCCACTTCAACAATTTCATAATAGTCTTCTCCTATCGACCCCCAAAGATAAGAAAAGAAATAAAACTATTTACACGGAAAGCTCCCAACAAGCAAAAGAAGAACGGGAAATATTTTTGGGTTTTCTTTTAATTATTACTACTACAAGCATGAAAAGTAAACTAGCTAAAAGCTATAACTAATTTTTTTGGTTTTTCTTAAGGTTTTTCGAACACACAAGAGAAAAACTAGAAAAGAAAATAAACTAGCATGGATAGTACAATGAAAAAGTATGAGCACCGACAACTAGCATGAGTGCGTGAGCATAAATGCAATGTCGGTGAGAAATACGTACTCCCCCAAGCTTAGGCTTTTGGCGTAAGTTGGTCTATTGCCACGGCTGGCCTGGCGGATATCCGAAGTTGTAACTGGGGTCGTACTGCGATGAACCCTCGGACTGCCACTGGTAATCAGACTGTCGTGGAGGATCAAACTGTGATTCCGGCTCTGGCTCTGTAGCTGATGTAGGGTTCCGGTAGGCATGGATGGCCGCCAACGGAACGAGATACTTGCCTGCAGATATGTCAAACAAGGAAGGAGTAGGCAAAGTAATAATCTCAGGGTGATTTTTATCAAATAACAGTCTGTACTTAAGCGCCTTTTCCCTATTCTTAACAATAAAATCATGCGCTACCATACTCTTATAATCTAGGAAAACAGAAGGCAGCAATTTTTCTTCTTTCTCATAATGCCTAATAGGTATATTATAATATGCAGCGAGGTGTGAGGCGAAGATGCATCCCAAGATGGGGCCCTTAGTACGGTTAAGATTTAACCGCTTTGCAACAATAGCGCCCATACTAAATGAATCATCACGAAACAAGGCATGGAACAGAATAACAATATCAGGGGCACTTAAGTTGCCACAGTTTCCGCGACCAATTAAGCATCTACTAGAAAATAATGCAAAGAAACATAAAAGAGGAAAATATATGCTAGAAATTCTTGTGTCGGAAATTTTCCTAGTTTCTCCTACAGCAATAGTATCAATAAACCCCTCCACATCGTCACGATGTGGTTCCTCTACGCTGCCCGAAAAAGGCAACTTGCAAACCTCAAAAAATTCATGAAGAGTCATCTCCTTATACTCATCATATAAATAAAAACCCACCATAGGTGGTGACCTCCTAGAATGGAAATGAAAATTTTGCGCAAAGATATTGGTGAGTAAGAGATACTGTTCGCGTTGGTCGCTGAGGAAGTCAGTGAGGTCTGCGTTCTCAGCCAACTCATAAAAATCATCATATATCCCGACCGCTCTCAAGAAATCGTCACAAGGCCATTCACACGGCTGGACTTCCACGATGCGAGGGAGATTATATTTGGGCCTCTCTTCTTCTTCACTTTGCTTATCCTTCGAGCTTCGGCTCGAAGAGCCCCTCAAAAATCTCTTCATCATTTTCTAAAAATTTCTGAAATTTTTAGTGACTTCAAATAAAAGTGAACCAAACTCAACAATATTGATAGCAACCACTCCCACAAGCGCCTAGAGACTATATCATGCATTAGAACTACTTGGAACCAATTAAATTTGACATGCAAGCTCAAGAACAAGGTCACCTAAGCAGCAAAAATATGCAATGAATAAAACACTAGAACAAAAACTAATTGGAACATTGGAGGAGTCACATACCAAGGGACAATCCCCCAAAGCAGTTTTGTGAATGGAGCTTTGAGCAAGGGGATCAAAAATCGAAGCAAAATGAGCTAGAACTCGTGCTTGAGCTGGTTGGTGATTTTTTTGGGAGGAAGAAGCAGTGTGTGGTGGCTGGAATAAGTGGAGGGGAGCCACCATGGGCCCACGAGGCAGGGGGGCGCCCCCCAGGGAGGTGGGCGCACCCTGTACCCTCGTGGCCAGGTGCTTGCTCCCCCTGCTGTGTTCATAGTGCCAGATATTCTCAAATATTCTAGAAAAAATCATATTTCATTTTCGGGGCATTTGGACAACTTTTATTTTCGGAGTATTTTTTATTGCACGGATAATTCAGAAAACTGACAGAAAATACTATTTTTGCTTTATTTCATCTAAATAACAGAAAGTAAAAGGAGGGTACAGAAAGTTGTGCTTTCTAACTTCATCCATCTCATGCTCATCAAAAGGAATCCACTAACAAGGTTGATCAGGTCTTGTTAACAAACTCATTCCGAATTGCATGAAACTGGAGAATTTTCGAATAGCACTAGGTTACCTCAACGGGGATATGCACGTCCCCAACAATAAGAATATCATATTTCTTTTTGTCAGTAGGAAGAGGAAATTCAAAACCTCCAATAGTAATAGTTGGATTTTTTTCCAATAGAATTAATACTGTGGACTTGAGGTTATTTCCTCGGAAAGTGTACCGTATGCTCATTACCATTAACATGAAAAGTGACATTTCCTTTGTTGCAATCAATAACAGCCCCTGCAGTATTCAAAAAGGGTCTTACAAGAATAATAGACATACTATCGTCCTCGGGAATATCAAGAATAACAAAGTCCGTTAGAATAGTAATGTTTGCAACCTCAACAGGCACATCCTCACAAATACCGACAGGTATAGCAGTTGATTTATCGTCCATTTGCAAAGATATTTCAGTAGGTGTCAACTTATTCAAATCAAGTCTACGATATAAAGAGAGAGGCATAACACTAACACCGGCTCCAAGATCACATAAAGCAGTTTTAACATAGTTTCTTTTAATGGAGCATGGTATAGTTGGTACTCCTGGATCTCCTAGTTTCTTAGGTATTCCACCTTTAAAAGTATAATTAGCAAGCATGGTGGAAATTTTAGCTTCCGGTATCTTTCTTTTATTTGTAACAATTTCCTTCATGTACTTAGCATAATGATTCATTTTAACCATATCAGTCAAACACATACGCAAAAAGATAGGTCTAATCATTTTAGCAAAGCGCTCAAAATTCTCATCATCCTTTTCCTTGGATGGTTTAGGAGGAAAAGGCATGGGTTTCTGAACCCATGGTTCTCTTTCTTTACCGTGCTTCCTAGCAACAAAGTCTCTCTTATCATAACGTTGATTCTTTGTTTGTGGGTTATCAAGATCAATAGCAGGTTCAATTTCTACATCATTATCATTGCTAGGTTGAGCATCAACATGTACATCATCACTAACGTTATCACTAGGTTCGTGTTCATTACCGGATTGTGTTTCAGCATCAGAAATAGAAATATCATTGGGATTCTCAGGTGTGTCTATAATAGGTTCACTAGAATCATGCAAAGTCCTACCATTTTTCTTTTTCTTCCTCTTAGAAGGACTAGGTGCATCAACATTAGTTCTCTGAGTATCTTGCTCAATTCTCTTAGGGTGACCTTCAGTATACAAAGGTTCCTGAGTCATTTTACCAGTTCTAGTAGCCACTCTAATAGCTAAATCATTATTCTTACTATTTAATTCATTGAGCAAATCATTCTGAGCTTTAAGTACTTGTTCTACTTGAGTGGTAACCATAGAAGCATGTTTACTAATGAGTTTAAGTTCACCTTTGACTTTAGACATATAATCACTCAAGTGTTCAATCATATAAGCATTTCGTTTTAATTCTCTACCAAAGTAAGCATTAAAGTTTTCTTGTTTAACCATAAAATCATCAAACTCATCTAAACATTGGCTAACAAACTTAGTAGGAGGGATTTCAGCTTTATCATATCTATAGAGAGAATTTACCTTTACTACCTGTGTCGGGTTATCAAGACCATGTGTTTCTTCGATAGGTGGTAAATTAAGACCATGTATTTCTTCAACAGGAGGTAAATTCTTAACATCTTTAGCTTTAATACCTTTCTCTTTCATAGATTTCTTTGCCTCTTGCATATCTTCGGGACTGAGAAATAGAACACCCCTTTTCTTCGGAGTTGGCTTAGGAGTTGGCTCAGGAAGTGTCCAATTATTTTCGTTTGTCAACATATTATTCAATAGAATCTCAGCTTGATCAACTGTTCTTCCCCTGAAAACACAACCAACACAACTATCCAGGTGGTCTCTGGAAGCATCGGTTAGCCCATTATAAAATATCAAGTATTTCATTTTTCTTGAGAGGATGATCAGGAAAAGCATTAAGTAATTTTAGAAGCCCCCTCCCCAAGCTTGTGGGAGACTCTCTTCTTCAATTAGCACAAAATTATATATTTCCCTTAAGGCAGCTTGTTTCTTATGAGCAGGGAAATATTTAGCAGAGAAGTAATAAATCATATCATGGGGACTACGCACACAACCAGGATCAAGAGAATTAAACCATGTCTTAGCATCACCCTTTAATGAGAACGGAAACAGCTTAAGGATGTAATAGTAGTGGGTTTTATCATCATTAGTGAATAGGGTGGCTATATCATTTAATTAGTAAGATGTGCCACTACAGTTTCAGATTCATAGCCATAGAAAGTATCAGATTCAACCAAAGTAATTATATCAGGATCGACAGAGAATTCATAATCCTTATCAGTAACAAAGATAGGTGAAGTAGCATAAGCAGGATCATATTTCATTCTAGCATTCAGAGATTTTTAAGATCACTTCTATCATTGCAAGCAAGAAAATCTCTAGCAGTTTCTTCATCCATAACATAACCCTCAGGCACAACAGGCAATTCATATTTAGGGGGAGAATCTTCATCATCACTTTCATCAATATTATCAGTTTCAATAATTTCATTCTCTCTAGCCCTAGCAAGTTGTTCATCAAGAAAGTCACCTAGTGGCACAGTAGTATCAAGCATAGAAGTAGTTTCACCATAAGTATCATGCATAGCAGAAGTGGCATCATCAATAACATGCGACATATCAGAATTAATAGCAGAAGCAGGTTTAGGTGTCGCAAGTTTACTCAAAACAGAAGGTGAATCAAGTGCAGAGCTAGATGGCAGTTCCTTACCTCCCCTCGTAGTTGAGGGATAAATTTTGGTTTTCTCGTCTTTCAAGTTCCTCATAGTGACCAGCAGATATAAATCACAAGTGACTCAAAGAACAGAGCTATGCTCCCCGGCAACGGCGCCAGAAAATAGTCTTGATAACCCACAAGTATAGGGGATCACAACAGTTTTCGAGGGTAGAGTATTCAACCCAAATTTATTGATTCGACACAAGGGGAGCCAAAGAATATTCTCAAGTATTAGCACTTGAGTTATCAATTCAACCACACATGGATAACTTAGTATCTGCAGTAGAGTATTTAGTAGCAAAGTAGTATGATAGTAACGATAACGGTAACAAAAGTAATATTTTTGGGTTTTGTAGTGATTGTAACAGTAGCAGCGGTAAAGTAAATAAGCAAAGATCAATATGTGAAAAGCTCGTAGGCATTGGATCAGTGATGGATAATTATGTCGGATACGGTTCATCATGCAACAATTATAACATAGGGTAACACAGAACTAGCTCCAATTCATCAGTGTAATGTAGGCATGTATTCCGAATATATTCGTACATGCTTATGGAAAAGAACTTGCATGACATCTTTTGTCCTACCCTCCCGTGGCAGCGGGGTCCTATTGGAAACTAAGGGATATTAAGGCCTCCTTTTAATAGAGTACCGGAACAAAGCATTAACACATAGTGAATACATGAACTCCTCAAACTACGGTCATCACCGAGAGTGGTCTCGATTATTGTCACTTCGGGGTTGCCGGATCATAACACATAGTAGGTGACTATTGACTTGCAAGATAGGATCAAGAACTCACATATATTCATGAAAACATAATAGGTTCAGATCTGAAATTATGGCACTCGGGCCCTAGTGACAAGCATTAAGCATAGCAAAGTCATGGCAACATCAATCTCAAAACATAGTGGATACTAGGGATCAAACCCTAACAAAACTAACTCGATTACATGATAAATCTCATCCAACCCATCACCGTCCAGCAAGCCTACGATGGAATTACTCATGCACGGCGGTGAGCATCATGAAATTGGTGATGGAGGATGGTGGATGATGACGACGGCGACGGCTTCCCCTCTCCTGAGCCCCGAACGGACTCCAGATCAGCCCTCCCGAGAGAGATTAGGGCTTGGCGGTGGCTCCGTATCGTACAACGTGATGAATCCTTCTCTCTGATTTTTTTCTCCCCAAACGTGAATATATAGAGTTGGAGTTGAGGTCGATGGAGCTCGAGGGGGCCCACGAGGCAGGGAGGCGCGCCCCAGAGGGGTGGGCGCGCCCCCCACCCTCGTGGACAGGGTGTGGCCCCCCTGGTCTTGATTCTTTCGCCAGTATTTTTTATATTTTCCAAAAATAATCTCCGTTGATTTTCAGGTCATTCCGAGAACTTTTGTTTCTGCACAAAGATAACACCATGGCAATTCTGCTGAAAACAACGTCAATCCAGGTTAGTTCCATTCAAATCATGCAAGTTAGAGTCCAAAACAAGGGCAAAATTGGTTGGAAAAGTAGATACGACGGAGACGTATCACTGGGCCAAAATTGAACCGAGACTAATGTGTCTCAGATT
This sequence comes from Aegilops longissima, assembly GCA_021605205.1. NCBI lineage: Eukaryota > Viridiplantae > Streptophyta > Magnoliopsida > Poales > Poaceae > Aegilops > Aegilops longissima. The sequence goes on from CM038677.1 coordinate 807,787,889, forward strand.
AGTTACTTTTTCTACTAGTGACTGCTTACCTCCAATGTTTATTTTGATTCGGCGATATTGTAAGATGAAGCGGCCGGGACCAACATTACATGACCGCGTTCATGAGACCGGTTCCACCGTTACATGCAACTTGTTTGCATAAAGGTGGCTGGCAGGTGTCTGTCTCTCTTGCTTTAGTTGAATCGAATTTGACTACGGTCGATCTATGTTGAAGGTTAAAACAACAAACTTGATAAATCACCGTTGTGGTTTTGTGCCGTAGGTAAGAACGGTTGTTGCTAGAAGGCCGTAGCAGCCACGTAAAACTTGCAACGACAAAGTAGAGGACGTCTAACTTGTTTTTGCTGGGCATGTTGTGATGTGATATGGTTAAGACGTGATGAGTTATACGTTATTGTATGAGATGATCATGTTTTGTAGAAGTTATCGGCAACTGGTAGGAGCCTTATGGTTGTCGCTTTATGGTATGAGATGCACACGCCATGTAATTGCTTTACTTTATCACTATGCGTTAGCAATAGTTGTAGAAGCAATAGTTCGCGAGACGACCACGACGCTACGATGGAGATCAAGCCGGTGACAATGGAGATCATGACGATGCTTTGGAGATGGAGATGAAAAGCACAAGATGATGATGGCCATATCATGTCACATATTGTGATTGCATGTGATGTTTATCCTTTATGCATCTTAGTTTGCGTAGAACAGCGGTAGCTTTATAAGATAGGGTCTTTTACATCTATGTCCCTAACTCGAACCCACTACTCACATTTACCCATAATTCGAAAGCCTACTAAAAAATCCCCCTCCGCCGTTAGGTACCCTTACAGAAATGCCCTTCTGCGCTGTTACCGTCCAGTCAAAGCCGGTCAAAGGGCTTTGACCGTTCTGAAAAAAATAGCAAAAAATATCTAAAAAATCTGAAATTTTGTGGGATCAAAGATACTCAGGTTCTCAAGATGCGTGCAAATTTTCGTACTGTTTGGACATTCCAGGAGGTCGTGGCAAAGAAAAAACAGTAAATATATATGCGTATGAACAGTAAATTCAAAAAAATTGCAAGAAAATTCAAAAAAATATGAAACTTTCTGGCATCAAAGAGGCTCGGGTCTGCAAGGTGCATGCAAATTTTTGTTGTGTTTGGACACTGTAGGAGCTCGTGGAGAAAAAAACAAAATTTGTCTCGGGAATTTTTTTTTGAAAAAATGACTATTTTGTTTTTTGCTAGAGCTCCTCGCATGTCATTTGATCACAAAAACTTGCAAGAACATTGTCCACCCAAGCCTCTTTGATGCCAAAAAATTTCATATTTTTTTGAATTTTCTTGCTATTTTATTTCAAATTTACTATTCACAAGAGTATAGATTAACTGTTTTTCCTCGCCACGAGCTCCTGGAATGTTCAAATAGCAAGAAAATTTGCATGCACCTTGCACACATGAGTAATTTCGATCTCACTTAAATTTAAGATTTTTTAGATTTTTTGCTATTTTTTATGACGGTCAAAGCTCTTTGACCGGACGGTAACGACGCAGAAGGGCATTTCTGTAAGGGCACCTAATGGCGGAAGGGCATTTTTGAGCAGGCTTTCGAATTAGTGTATATCTGATTAGGTGGTTCGAGTTAGGGACAGAAACGCAAATGGCCCTATAAGATAATCCCTTACTAAAATTTCAAGGTGTAAGTGTTCTCCCTGAGTATGCACCATTGCGACAGTTCATCGTGCCGAGACACCACGTGATGATCGGGTGTGATAAGCTCTATGTTCACATACAACGGGTCAAGACAGTTTTGCACATGCGGAATACTCGGGTTAAACTTGATGAGCCTAGCATTTACAGACATGGCCTAGGAACACTTGAGACCGAAAGGTCGAACATGAATCATATAATAGATATGATCAACATACAGATGTTCACCATTGAAAACTACTCCATATCACGTGATGATCGGACATGGTTTAGTTGATTTGGATCACGTGATCATTTAGATGACTCGAGGGTTGTCTATCTAAGTGGGATTTCTTTAGTAATATGATTAATTAAACTTAATTTATCATGAACTTAGTCCTAATAGTTTTTGCATATCTATGTTGTAGATCAATGGCCCGTGCTACCGTTCCCTTGAATTTTAATGCGTTCCTAGAGAAAGCTAAGTTGAAAGATGATGGTAGCAACTACACGGACTGGGTCTGTAACTTGAGGATTATCCTCATTGCTGCACAGAAGAATTATGTCCTTGATGCACCGCTAGGTAACAAGCCCTCTCTCGCTAATGTGGACGCTTTGAATGTGTGGAAGACGAGGTCTAATGACTATTCTATAATTCAGTGTGACATGCTTTACGGCTTAGAATCGGGACATCAAAGACGTTTTGAACATCATGGAGCATATGAGATGTTCCAAGAGTTGAAGTTAATATTTCAAGCAAATGCCCGAGTTGAGAGATATGAAGTCTCCAACAAGTTCTATAGCTTCAAGATGGAGGAGAATGGTTCTGTCAGTGAACACATACTCAGAATGTCTGGATATTATAATCACTTGACTTAGCTGGGAGTTAATCTTCCAGATGATAGTGTTATTGACAGAGTTCTCCAATCACTGCCACCAAGCTACAAATGCTTCGTGATGAACTACAATATGCAAGGGATGGAGAAGACAATTCCTGAGCTCTTCGCAATGCTCAAAGCTGCGGAGGTAGAAATTAAAAAGGAGCATCAAGTGTTGATGGTTAACAAGACCGCTAGTTTCAATAAAAAGGGCAAGGGAAAGAAGGGGAACTTCAAGAAGAATGGCAAGAAAGTTGCCGCTCCTGGGAAGAAGCCCAAGTCTAGACCCAATCCCGAAACTGATTGCTTCTACTACAAAGGGACTGGTCACTGGAAGCGGAACTGCCCCAAGTATTTAGCGGATAAGAAGGATGGCAAAGTGAACAAATGTATATGTGATATACATGTTATTGATGTGTAACTTACTAATGCTCGTAGTAGCGCCTGGGTATTTGATACAGGTTCGGTTGCTTATATTTGTAACTCGAAACAGGGGCTACGGATTAAACGAAGATTGGCTAAGGACGAGGTGACGATGCGCGTGGAAAATGGTTCCAAAGTCGATGTGATCGCCGTCGGTACGCTACCTCTACATATACCTTCGGGATTAGTTTTAGACCTTAATAATTGTTATTTGGTGCCAGCGTTGAGCATGAACACTATATCTAGATCTTGTTTAATGCGAGACGGTTTTTCATTTAAATTAGAGAATAATGGTTGTTCTATTTATATGAGTAATATCTTTTATGGTCATGCACCCTTAAAGAGTGGTCTATTTTTGTTGAATCTCGATTGTGGTGATACACATATTCATAATATTGATGCCAAAAGATGCAAAGTTGATAATGATAGTGCAACATATTTGTGGCACTGCCGTTTAGGTCGTATTTGTGTAAAACGCATGAAGAAACTCCATGCAGATGGACTTTTGGAATCACTTGATTATGAATCATTTGATACTTGCGAACCATGCCTCATGGGCAAGATGACTAAGACTCCGTTCTCCGGAACAATGGAGCGAGCCACTGAATTATTGGAAATAATACATACCGATGTATGCAGTCCGATGAGGGTTGAGGCTCATGGTGGGTATCGTTATTTTCTGACCTTTACAGATGATTTGAGCAGATATGGGTATATCTACTTAATGAAACACAAGTCTGAAACATTTGAAAAGTTCAAACAATTTCAGAATGAAGTAGAGAATCATCATAACAAGAAAATAAAGTTTCTACGATCTGATCGCAGAGGCGAATATTTGAGTTACGAGTTTGGCCTTCATTTAAAACAATGTGGAACAGTTTCACAACTCATGCCACCAGGAACACGACAACGAAATGCTGTGTCCGAACGTAGTAACCGTACTTTATTATGGTGCGATCTATGACGTCTCTTACCGATTTACCACTATCGTTTTGGGGTTACGCATTAGAGACAGCTGCATTCACTTCAAATAGGGCACCGTCTAAATCCGTTGAGACGACACCATATGAATTGTTGTTTGGCAAGAAACCTAAGCTGCCGTTTCTTAAAGTTTGGGGTTGCGATGCTTATGTGAAAAAGCTTCAGCCTGATAAGCTCGAACCCAAATCGGAGAAGTGCGTCTTCATAGGATACCAAAAGAAACTATTGGGTACACCTTCTATCACAGATCCGAAGGCAAGATCTTTGTTGCTAAGAATGGATCCTTTCTAGGGAAGGAGTTTCACTCGAAAGAAGTGAGTGGGAGGAAAGTAGAACTTGATGAGGTAATTGTACCTTCTCTCGAATTGGAAAGTAGCTCATCATAGAAAATCATTCCCGTGATGCCTACGCCAACAAGTGAGGAAGCTAATGATAATGACCATGAAACTTCAGATCTAGTTACTACTGAACCTCGTAGGTCAACCAGAGCACGTTCCGCACTAGAGTGGTACGGTAATCCTGTTCTGGAAGTCATGTTACTAGACCATGATGAACCTACGAACTATGAGGAAGCGATGATGAGCCCAAATTCCGCAAAATGGCTTGAGGCTATGAAATCTGAGATAGGATCCATGTATGAGAACAAAGTGTGGACTTTGGTGGACTTGCCCGATGATCGGCGAGCCATAGAGAATAAATGGATCTTCAAGAAGAAGACTGACGCTGATGGTAATGTTATTGTCTACAAAGCTTGACTTGTCGCTAAAGATTTTCGACAGGTTCAAGGAGTTGACTACGATGAGACTTTCTCACCCGTAGCAATGCTTAAGTCTGTCAGAATCATGTTAGCAATTCTCGCATTTTATGATTATAAAATCTGGCAAATGGACGTCAAAACTGCATTCCTCAATGGATTTCTTAAAGAAAAGTTGTATATGATGCACCCAGAAGGTTTTGTCGATCCTAAAGGTGCTAACAAAGTGTGCAAGCTCCAGCGATCCATCTATGGACTGGTGCAAGCATCTCGGAGTTGGAATATATGCTATGATGAGGTGATCAAAGCATATGGTTTTATACAGACTTTCAGAGAAGCCTGTATTTACAAGAAAGTGAGTGGGAGCTCTATGGCATTTCTGATATTATATGTGGATGACAAATTATTGATCGGAAATGATGTAGAATTTCTGGATAGCATAAAAGGATACTTGAATAATAATTTTTCAATGAAAAATCTCGGAGAAGCTGCTTATATATTGGGCATCAAGATCTATAGAGATAGATCAAGACGCTTAATTGGACTTTCACAAAGCACATACCTTGATAAAGTTTCGAATAAGTTCAAAATGGATAAGTCAAAGAAAGGGTTCTTGCCTGTGTTACAAGCATGGCCAGCCCTATGTTTCGAAGGGCCCTTGGGCGAACTCTACAAGGTGGGCCCCTAATACTATATGTATATGTTTGTGTTTGCACACTATATATAAACATGTATATGCCTAACTTCATTGGCAAAATATTAAGCTTAAATTTTCAGCCATACATCCTCAGTTTGAAATGTCTAATAATAATTGTTAGGAATGTCATATTATGATAGAAAAACTAAAAAAAGGAAAATGAAATTGCCATGATTACCTCAAATGAGAACCAAATGCTAGTGACTCCTGGCTGGGATTAGTTTCTTGCCCCCCTTCTTCATTGACATCAACATTTCTTGAAGATGAAAAACTTTTCTAAAGAACCCTTTTGTCTTTCAATTAAGAGATTGTTCCTATCTTTTTCTCAGTTTTGCAGCACCCGTCAAATGCTTGGGAGGCAACATTCTAAGACTAATGATCTAAAATTATGAAGAAAAAAAAGTAAATAGAAATAGAAATTTGAGTTCAACACCTTAACAACCCTATACTAAAATTGAGGATTAGATGAATCATGTACATATTTTCGAAAGACTGGGAGGACGATGATAGATGAACTCACGCCGTAGCACCATCGCAGCCTCGCAGACGCCTGGGCAGCAAGAGCAAGGGGAGCCAACGGCAGCACGACGCAAGACGGCGAGAGCAGTCAACAGCCTGCTGCAGCAGCGGCAACCTGCAGGTCCTTGAGCGGCGGCAAGAATAGGGAGCAGCGGTTGAGAGACGAAAAAGATATCGTGATGGGTTTTAACACGATCTCCGTGGAGCGATGAGTACGAGATGCGGCCGTCGTAAGAGAGCAACACTTGATTCTTAAATCTACCAATCAATTGGGCCAGCCCATCACATTGTCCATTCCTTCTTTTTTTCTCTATTTTTCTGGGCTATACACATAGATAGATACCAGATCATGGGCCCCCTGCAGGGCTGGGCCCTAGGCCGCCGCCCCTCTGGCCATACCCCAGGGCTGGCCCTGGTTACAAGGTGTGAAGCTGAGTCAGACTCAATGTCTGACACTGCAGATGATAGAGAGAAAATGAAGGTCATTCCCTACACCTCAGCCATAGGTTCTATCATGTATGCAATGTTGTGTATCAGACCTGATGTGTGCCTTGCTATAAGTCTAGCAGGGAGGTACCAAAGTAATCCTGGAGTTGATCACTGGACATCGGTCAAGAACATCCTGAAGTACCTGAAAAGGACCAAGGATATGTTTCTCGTTTATGGAGGTGACAAAGAGCTCGTCGTAAAAGGTTACGTTGATGCTAGCTTTGACACTGATCCGGAGGACTCTAAGTCACAAACCGGATACGTATTTTCATTAAATGGTGGAGCTGTCAGTTGGTGCAGTTCCAAGCAGAGTGTTGTGGCGTGATCTACGTGTGAAGCGGAGTACATACCTGCTTTGGAAGCAGCAAATGAAGGAGTTCATATCTGATCTAGGTGTAATACCTAATGCACCGGGTCCAGTGAAAATCTTTTGTGACACACTGGTGTAATTTCCTAGGCGAAGGAATCCAGGTTTCACAAGAGAACCAAACACATCAAGAGACGCTTCAACTCCATCTGCGATCAAGTCAAGGAGGGAGACATAGAGATTTGCAAATTACATGCGGATCTGAATGTGGCAGACCCGTTGACTAAGCCTCTTCCACGACCAAAACATGATCATCACCAAGACTCCATGGGTGTTAGAATCATTACTATGTAATCTAGATTATTGACTCTAGTGCAAGTGGGAGACTGAAGGAAATATTCCCTAGAGGCAATAATAAAGTTGTTATTTTATATTTCCTTATTCATGATAAATATCTATTATTCATGCTTCAATTATATTAACCGGAAACTTGATACATGTGTGAGTACATAGACAAAACAGAGTGTCCCTAGTATGCCTCTACTTGACTAGCTCGTTAATCAAAGACGGTTAAGTTTCCTGACCATAGACATGTGTTGTCATTTGATGAACGGGATCACATCATTAGGAGAATGATGTGATGGACAAGACCCATCCATTAGCTTAGCATAATGATCGTTAAGTTTTATTGCTATTGCTTTCTTCATGACTTATACATAATCCTCTGACTATGAGATTATGCAACTCCCGAATACCGGAGGAACACCTTGTGTGCTATCAAACGTCACGACGTAACTGGGTGATTATAAAAATGCGCTATAGGTGTCCTTGAAGGTGTTTGTGGGTTGGCATAGATCGAGATTAGGATTTGTCAGTCCGAGTATTGGAGAGGTATCTCTGGGCCCTCTCAGTAATGCACATCACGATAAGCCTTGCAAGCAATGTGACTAATGAGTTAGTTACGAGATGATGCATTACGGAACGAGTAAAGAGACTTGCCGGTAACGAGATTGAACTAGGTATGAGGATACGGACGATCGAATCTCGGGCAAGTAACATACCACTGACAAAGGGAAGGACTTATGTTGTCATTACGGTTTGACCGATAAAGATCTTCGTAGAATATGCAGGAACCAATATGAGCATCCAGGTTACGCTGTTGGTTATTGATCAGAGTTGTCTCTCGATCATGTCTACATAGTTCTCGAACCCGTATGGTCCACACGCTTAATGTTCGATGACGATTTGTATTATGAGTTATATGTTTTGGTGACCGAAGTTTTTTCGGAGTCCTATATGAGATCACGGACATGACGAGGAGTCTCCAAATGGTCGAGAGGTAAAGATTGATATATTGGAAGGTGGCATTCGGACACCGGAATAGTTCCGGAGTGTATCGGGTAGATACTGGAATACCGGAGGGGTTACCGAAACCCCCCGGTGGAAGATATGGGCCATATGGGCCATACGAGGGAGGCATGCTACGTCTTGAGCTTGTGTTGGTTTTCCCCGAAGAAGAGAGGATGATGCAGCAGAGTAGCGTAAGTATTTCCCTCAGTTTTTGAGAACCAAGGTATCAATCCAGTAGGAGACCACGTGCAAGTCCCTCGTACCTACACAAAGCAAATAGCTCCTCACAACCAACGCGAATAGGGGTTGTCAATCCTTCACGGTCACTTACGAGAGTGAGATCTGATAGAGATGATAAATAATATTTTTGGTATTTTTTGGTATAAAGATGCAAAGTAAAATAAAAAGGCAAAGTAAAAAAGCAAAGCAATAATAAAGCATAGGAAGATTAATATGATGAGAATAGACCCGGGGCCATAGATTTCACTAGTGGCTTCTCTCAAGAGCATAAGTATTTTATGGTGGGTGAACGAATTACTATTGAGAAATTGACAGAATTGAGCATAGTTATGAGAATATCTAGGTATGATCAAGTATATAGGCATCACGTTCGAGACAAGTAGACCGACTCCTGCCTGCATCTACTACTATTACTCCACTCATCGACCGCTATCCAGCATGCATCTAGAGTATTAAGTTAATGAAAACAGAGTAACGCTTTAAGCGAGATGACATGATGTAGAGGAATAAATTCATGCAATATGATAAATACCCCATCTTGTTATCCTCGATGGCAACAATACAATACGTTCCTTGCAACCCTTTACATCCTTTGGGTAAGGACACCGCAAGATTGAACCCAAAGCTAAACACTTCTCCCATTGCAAGAACTACCAATCTAGTTGGCCAAACCAAACGGATAATTCGAAGAGACTTGCAAAGATAACTCAATCATACATAAAAGAATTCAGAAAAGATTCAAATATTGCTCATAGATAATCTTTATCATAAACCGACAATTCATCAGTCTCAACAAACACACCGCAAAAAGAAGATTACATCGAATAGATCTCCACGGGAGAGGGGGAGAACATTGTATAGAGATCCAAAAAGAGAGAAGAAGCCATCTAGCTACTAACTGTGGACCCGAAGGTCTGAGGTAAACTACTCACACTTCATTGGAGAGGCTATGATGATGATGTCGAAGCCCTCCATGGTGGGATCCCCTTCCGGCGAAGCTCCGGAACAGGCCCCAAGATGGGATCTCGTGGATACAGAAAGTTGCGGCGGTGGAATTAGGTTTTTGGCTCCGTATCTGAACTGTTGGGGGTACGTAGTGTTGGGGAACGTAGTAATTTCAAAAAATTTCCTACGATCACGCAAGACCATGGTGATGGCATAGCAACGAGAGGGGAGAGTGTCCGTCCACGTACCCTCGTAGACCGAAAGCGGAAGCGTTATAACAACGCTGTTGATGTAGTCGACGTCTTCACGATCCGACCGATCCAAGCACCGAACGTCGGCACCTCCGAGTTACGCACACGCTCAGCTCGATGGCGATCCCGGACTCGATCCAGCAAAGTGTCGGGATGAGTTCCGTCAAGACGACGGCGTGGTGACGATGTTGATGCTCCACCGACGCAGGGCTTCGCCTAAGCTCCATGACGATATGACTTCTCCGGCGCAGGCTTCGCCTAAGCTCCATGACGATATGACGAAGTGGAATATGGTGGAAGGGGCACCGACACGGCTAAGGAAAGATCCGTAGATCAACTTGTGTATCATGGGTGCCCCTGCCCCAGTATATAAAGGAGAGGTGGCGGCCCAAGGGGAGGCGCGCAAGGAGGAGTCCTACTCCCACCGGAGTAGGACTCCCCTCTCCTAGTTGGATTAGGATTGGAGGAGGGGAAGAGGGAAGGCGCCCCTCTCCTTGTCCTATTCGGACCAGAGGGGAGGGGGCGCAGCCCACCTGGCCGGCCCTTCCTCTTCTCCTTGTGGCCCATGAAGGCCCATATACCCCCGGGGTTCCGTAACCCCGGTGTTCGGTAACATCCTGTTTTCACTCGGAACCCTTCCAAGTCAAACATAGGCTTCCAATATATCAATCTTTATGTCTCGACCATTTGAGACTCCTCGTCATGTCCGTGATCACATCCGGACTCGAACAAACTTCGTGCATCAATACTTATAAACTCATAATGAGCTGTCATCGAAGCGTTAAGCGTGCGGACCCTACGGGTTCGAGAACTATGTAGACATGACCTAGAACCATTCTCGGTCAATAACCAATAGCGGAACCTGGATGCCCATATTGGTTCCTACATATTCTCGAAGATCTTTATCGGTCAAACCGCATAACGACATACGTTGTTCCCTTTGTCATCGGTATGTTACTTACCCGAGATTCGATCGTCGGTATCCAATACCTAGTTCAATCTCGTTACGGTAAGTCTCTTTACTCGTTCCGTAATACATCATCTCACAACTAACTCATTAGTTGTAATGCTTGCAAGGCTTAGGTGATGTGTATTACCGAGAAGGCCTAGAGATACCTCTCCGACGATCGGAGTGACAAAACCTAATCTCAAATCGCCAACCCAACAAGTACCTTTGGAGACACCTGTAGTACTCCTTTATAATCACCCGATTCGTTGTGACGTTTGGTAGTACCAAAGTGTTCCTCCGGTGGCGGAGTTGCATAATCTCATAGTTATAGGAACATGTATGGGTCATGAAGAAAGCATTAACATACTAAGCGATCAAGTGTTAAGCTAACGGAATGGGTGATGTCAATCAGATCATTCAACTAATGATGTGACCTTGTTAATCAAATAACAACTCCTTTGTTCATGGTTAGGAAACATAACCATCTTTGATTAACAAGCTAGTCAAGTAGAGGCATACTAGTGACATACTGTTTGTCTATATATTCACACATGTATTATGTTTCCGGTTAATACAATTCTAGCATGAATAATAAACATTTATCATGATATAAGGAAATAAATAATAACTTTATTATTGCCTCTAGGGCATATTTCCTTGATCTCCCACTTGCACTAGAGTCAATAATCTAGATTACAAAGTAATGATCCTCACACCCATGGAGTCTTGGTGCTGATCATGTTTTGCTCGTGGAAGAGGCTTAGTCAACGGTCTGCAACATTCAGATCCGTATGTATTTTGCAAATCTCTATGTCTCCCACTTGGACTTGGTCCCGAATGGAATTGAAGCGTCTCTTGATGTGCTTGGTCCTCTTGTGAAATCTGGATTCCTTTGCCAAGGCAATTGCACCATATTGTCACAGAAGATCTTCATCGGTCCCGATGCACTAGGTATGACACCTAGATCGGAAATGAACTCTTTCATCCAGACTCCTTCATTTGCTGCTTCGAAGCAGCTCGTACTCCGCTTCACATGTAGATCCCGCCACGACGCTTTGTTTAGAACTGCACCAACCGACAGCTCCACCGTTTAATAAAAACACGTATCCGGTTTGCGATTTAGAATCGTCCGGATCAGTGTCAAAGCTTACATCGGCGTAACCATTTACGACTAGCTCTTTGTCACCTCCATATCGAGAAACATATCCTTAGTCCTTTTCGGTATTTCGGGATGTTCTTGACCGCTGTCGATGATCCACTCTGGATTACTTTGGTACCTTCCTGCCAAGCTTACAGCTAAGCATCGTCAGTCTGGTACACAGCATTGCATACATGATAGAGCCTATGGCTGAAGCATAGGAACATCTTTCATTTCTCTCTATCTTCTGCTGTGGTCGGGCATTGAGTCGACTCAATCTTACACCTTGTAACACAGGTAAAAACCTTTCTTTGCCTGATCCATTTTGAACTTTTCAAAACTTTATCAAGGTATGTGCTTTGTGAAAGTCCAATCAAGCGTCTTGATCTATCTCTATAGATCTTGATGCCCAATATGTAAGCAGCTTCACCGAGGTCTTTCATTGAAAACTTTTATTCAAGTATCCTTTTATGCTATCCAGAAATTCTATATCATTTCCAATCAATAATATGTCGTCCACATATAATATTAGAAATGCTACTGAGCTCCCACTCACTTTCTTGTAAATACAGGCTTCTCCAAAAGTCTGTACAAACCCATATGCTTTGATCACACTATCAAAGCGTTTATTCCAACTCCGAGAGGCTTGCACTGACCATAAATTGATCGCTGGAGCTTGCACACTTTGTTAGCACCTTTTGGATCGACAAAACCTTCTGGTTGCATCATATACAACTCTTCTTCTAGAAATCCATTCAAGAATGCAGTTTTACATCCATTTGCCAAATTTCATAATCATAAAATGCGGCAATTGCTAACATGATTCGGACAGACTTAAGTATCGCTACGGGTGAGAAAGTCTCATCGTAGTCAACCCCTTGAACTTGTCGAAAACCTTTTGCAACAAGTCGAGCTTTGTAGACAGTTACATTACCATCGGCGTCAGTCTTCTTCTTAAAGATCCATTTATTTTCAATGGCTTGCCGATCATCGGCAAGTCAACCAAAGTCCATACTTTGTTCTCATACATGGATCCCATCTCAGATTTCATGGCTTCCAGCCATTTTGCGAATCTGGGCTCACCATCGCTTCTTCATAGTTTGTAGGTTCGCCATGGTCAAGTAACATGACTTCGAATAAGATTACCGTACCACTCTGGTGCGTATTTTACTCTGGTTGACCCACGAGGTTCAGTAGCAACTTGATCTGAAGCTTCATGATCATCATCATTAGTTCCTCACTAATTGGTGTAGTTGTCACAGGAACCATTTCTTGTGATGAACTACTTTCCAATAAGGGAGCAGATCTGATTATCTCATCAAGTTCTACTTTCCTCCCACTCACTTCTTTCGAGAGAAACTCCTTCTCTAGAAAGGACCCGAATTTAGCAACGAAAATCTTGCCTTCAGATCTGTGATAGAAGGTGTACCCAATAGTCTCCTTTGGGTATCCTATGAAGACACATTTTTCCGATTTGGGTTCGAGCTTATCTGGTTGAAGTTTCTTTACATAAGCATCGCAGCCCCAAACTTTAAGAAACGACAACTTTGGTTTCTTGCCAAACCACAGTTCATAAGGTGTCGTCTCAACGGATTTTGACGGTGTCCTATTCAACGTGAATGCGGCCGTCTCTAAAGCATAACCCCAAAAGCGATAGCGGTAAATCGGAAATAGACATCATAGATCGCACCATATCTAGTAAAGTACGACACGACGTTCGGACACACCATTTCTCCGTGGTGTTCGGGTGGCGTGAGTTGCGAAACTATTCCACATTGTTTCAAATGCAAACCAAACTCGTAACTCAAATATTCTCCTCCACGATCAGATCGTAGAAACTTTATTTTCTTGTTACGATGATTTTCCACTTCACTCTGAAATTCTTTGAACTTTTCAAATGTTTCAGATTTGTGTTTCATTAAGTAGATATACCCATATCTGCTCAAATCATCGGTGAAGGTGAGAAAATAACGATACCCTTGGCGTGCCTCAACATTCATTGGACCACAAACATCAGTATGTATGATTTCCAACAAATCAGTTGCTCGCTCCATAGTTCCGGAGACCGGCGTTTTGGTCATCTTGCCCATGAGGCACGGTTCATAAGTACCAAGTGATTCATAATCAAGTGATTCCGAAGCCCATCAAGATGGAGTTTCTTCATGCGTTTTACACCGATATGACCTAAACGGCAAGTGCCACAAATAAGTTGCACTATCATTATCGACTCTGCATCTTTTGGCTTCAACATTATGAATATGTGTATCACTACTGTCGAGATTCAACAAGAATAGACCATTCTTCAAGGGTGCATGACCATAAAAGATATTAGTCATATAAATAGAACAACCATTATTCTCTGATTTAAATGAATAACCGTCTCGCATTAAACAAGATCCAGATATAATGTTCATGCTCAACGCTGGCACCAAATAACAATTATTTAGGTCTAAAACTAATCCGAAGGTAGATGTAGAGGTAGCGTGCCGACCGCGATCACATTGACTTTGGAACCATTTCCCACGCGATCGTCACCTCGTCCTTTGCGGTGCTCGTCTATTCCGTAGTCCCTGCTTTGAGTTGCAAATATTAGCAATGTAACCAGTATCAAATACCCAGTGCTACTACGAGCTCTAGTAAGGTACACATCAATAACATGTATATCACATATACCTTTGTTCACCTTGCCATCCTTTTATCCGCCAAATACTTGGGGCAGTTCCGCTTCGATGTCCAGTCTGCTTGCAGTAAAACACTTAGTTTCAGGCTTAGGTCCAGACTTGGGTTTCTTCTCTTGATCAGCAACTTTCTTGCTGTTCTTTTGAAGTTTCCTTCTTCTTCCCTTTGCCCTTTTCTTGAAACTAGTGGTCTTGTTGACCATCAACACTTGATGCTCTTTCTTGATTTCTACCTCCATGCTTTTAGCATCGCGAAGAGCTCATGAATTGTCTTAGTCATCCCTTGCATATTATAGTTCATCACGAAGCTCTTGTAGCTTGGTGGCGTGATTGGAGAATTCATCAATGACACTATCATCCGGAAGATTAACTCCCAGCTGAATTAAGTGATTGTTATACCCGGACATTTTGAGTATGTGCTCACCGACGAACTATTCTCCTCCATCTTGCAGCTATAGAACTTATTGGAGACTTCATATCTCTCAATCCGGGCATTTGCTTGAAATATTAACTTCAACTCTGGAACATCTCATATGCTCCATGACGTTCAAAACGTCGTTGAAGACCGGTTCTAAGCCGTAAAGCATGGCACACTGAACTATAGAGTAGTCATCAGCTCGCTTTGCGAGACGTTCACAACTTCGCTCAAGCATCTGCAGCAGGCCTGTCACCCAGCGATGCTTCGGGGCGTAATTTTTCGTGCAGCAATGAGGATAATCCTCAAATTCGGACCCAGTCCGTGTAATTGCTACCATCATCTTTCAACTTTGCTTTCTCAAGGAACGCATTAAAATTCAACGGAACAACAGCACGAGCCATCTATCTACAGTAAACATAGACAAGCAAAATACTATCGGTACTAAGTTCATGATAAATTTAAGTTCAATTAATCATATTAATAAACTCCCACTTAGGCAGACATCTCTCTAGTCATCTAAGTGATCACGTGATCCAAGTCAACTAAACCATGTCCGATCATCACGTGAGGCGGAGTAGTTTCAATGGTGAACATTACTATGTTGATCATATCTACTATATGATTCACGTTCGACCTTCGGTCTCCGTGTTCGAGGCCATATCTGTTATATGCTAGGCTCGTCAAGTTTAACCTGAGTATTCGCGTGTGCAACTGTTTTGCACCGTTGTAGATGGACGTAGAACTTATCACACCCGATCATCACGTGGTGTCCGGGTACTACGAACTTTGGCAGCGGTGCATACTCAGGAGAACACTTCTTGATAATTTTAGTGAGAGATCATCTTATAATGCTACCGTCAAACAAAGCAAGATAAGATGCATAAAGGATAAACATCACATGCAATCAATATAAGTGATATGATATGGTCATCATCATCTTGTGCTTGTGATCTCCATCGCCAAGCACCGTCATGATCACCATCGTCACCGGCGCGACACCTTGATCTCCATCGTAGCATCGTTGTCGTCTCGCCAACTATTGCTTCTACGACTATCGCTACTCCTTAGTGATAAAGTAAAGCAATTACATGGCGTTGCATTTCATACAATAAGCGACAACCATATGGCTCCTGCCAGTTGCCGATAACTCTGTTAAAAACATGATCATCTCATACAATAAAGTATAGCATCACGTCTTGACCACATCACATCACATCATGCCCTGCAAAAACAAGTTAGACGTCCTCTACTTTGTTGTTGCAAGTTTTACGTGGCTGCTACGGGCTGAGCAAGAACCGTTCTTACCTACGCATCAAAACCACAACGATACTTCGTCAAATAGACTCCGTTTTAACCTTCTCAAGGACCGGGCGTAGCCACACTCGGTTCAACTAAGTGAGAGAGACAGACACCCGCTGGTCACCTTTAAGCAACGAGTGCTCGGAGCGGTGAAACCAGTCTCGCGTAAGCGTACGCGTAATGTCGGTCCGGGCCGCTTCATCTCACAATACCGCTGAACCAAAGTATGACATGCTGGTAGGTAGTATGACTTGTATCGCCCACAACTCACTTGTGTTCTACTCGTGCATATGACATCAACGCATAAAACCAGGCTCGGATGCCTTTGTTGGGGAGCGTAGTAATTTCAAAAAATTTCCTACGATCACGCAAGACCATGGTGATGGCATAGCAACGAGAGGGGAGAGTGTCCGTCCACGTACCCTCGTAGACCGAAAGCGGAAGCGTTATAACAACGCGGTTGATGTAGTCGTACGTCTTCACGATCCGACCGATCCAAGCACCGAGCGTCGGCACCTCCGAGTTCGCACACGTTCAGCTCGATGGCGATCCCGGACTCGATCCAGCAAAGTGTCGGGATGAGTTCCGTCAAGACGACGGCGTGGTGACGATGTTGATGCTCCACCGACGCAGGGCTTCGCCTAAGCTCCGCGACGATATGACTTCTCCGACGCAGGGCTTCGCCTAAGCTCATGACGATATGACCGAAGTGGAATATGGTGGAAGGGGCACCGCACACGGCTAAGGAAAGATCCGTAGATCAACTTGTGTATCATGGGGTGCCCCTGCCCCATATATAAAGGAGACAAGGGGAGGTGGCGGCCCAAGGGGGGCGCTAAGGAGGAGTCCTACTCCCACCGGAGTAGGACTCCCCCTCTCCTAGTTGGATTAGGATTGGAGGAGGGGAAGAGGAAGGCGCCGCCCCTCTCCTTGTCCTATTCGGACCAGAGGGGGGGGGCGCGCAGCCCACCTGGCCGGCCCTTCCTCTTCTCCTTGTGGCCCATGAAGGCCCATATACCCCCGGGGTTCCGTAACCCCGGTGTTCCGTAACATCCTGTTTTCACTCGGAACCCTTCCAAGTCCAAACATAGGCTTCCAATATATCAATCTTTATGTCTCGACCATTTTGAGACTCCTCGTCATGTCCGTGATCACATCCGGGACTCGAACAAACTTGGTGCATCAATACTTATAAACTCATAATGAACTGTCATCGAAGCGTTAAGCGTGCGGACCCTACGGGTTCGAGAACTATGTAGACATGACCTAGAACCATTCTCGGTCAATAACCAATAGCGGAACCTGGATGCCCATATTGGTTCCTACATATTCTACGAAGATCTTTATCGGTCAAACCGCATAACGACATACGTTGTTCCTTTGTCATCGGTATGTTACTTACCCGAGATTCGATCGTCGGTATCCAATACCTAGTTCAATCTCGTTACCGGTAAGTCTCTTTACTCGTTCCGTAATACATCATCTCACAACTAACTCATTAGTTGTAATGCTTGCAAGGCTTAGGTGATGTGTATTACCGAGAAGGCCTAGAGATACCTCTCCGACGATCGGAGTGACAAAACCTAATCTCGAAATACGCCAACCCAACAAGTACCTTTGGAGACACCTGTAGTACTCCTTTATAATCACCCAGTTATGTTGTGACGTTTGGTAGTACCCAAAGTGTTCCTCCGTAAGCGGAGTTGCATAATCTCATAGTTATAGGAACATGTATGGGTCATGAAGAAAGCATTAACATACTAAACGATCAAGTGTTAAGCTAACGGAATGGGTCATGTCAATCAGATCATTCAACTAATGATGTGACCTTGTTAATCAAATAACAACTCCTTTGTTCATGGTTAGGAAACATAACCATCTTTGATTAACAAGCTAGTCAAGTAGAGGCATACTAGTGACATACTGTTTGTCTATATATTCACACATGTATTATGTTTCCGGTTAATACAATTCTAGCATGAATAATAAACATTTATCATGATATAAGGAAATAAATAATAACTTTATTATTGCCTCTAGGGCATATTTCCTTCACGTAGGTATATATAGGAGCAAGGAGTACGTCGGTGGAGCTTCGAGGGGTCCACAAGGCAGGGGGCGCGCCCTAGGGGGGGGGGGCCTCCACCCTCGTGACCGCCTCGTCGCTTTCTTGATGGAGCGTCCAAGTCTCCTGGGTCTTATCCGATGAGAAAATCACGTTTCCGAATATTTCATTCCATTTGGACTCCGTTTGATATTCCGTTTCTTCAAAACACTGAAATAGGCAAAAAACAGCAATTCTGGGCTGGGCCTCCGGTTAATAGGTTAGTCCCAAAAGTAATATAAAAGTGGAAAATAAAGCCCAATATAGTCCAAAACAATAGATAATATAGCATGGAGCAATCAAAAATTATAGATGCATTGGAGACGGATTAGGCATCCCCAAGCTTAATTCCTGCTCGTCCTCGAGTAGGTAAATGATAAAAAGAGAATTTTTTATGCGGAGTGCTACTTGGCATAATTTGAATGTAACTCTTCTTACTTGTGGTATGAATATTCCGATCCGAAAGATTCAAGACAAAAGTTCATATTGACATAAAAATAATAATACTTCAAGCATACTAACTAAGCAATTATGTCTTCTCAAAATAACATGGCCAAAGAAAGTTCATCCCTACAAAATCATATAGTTTAGTCATGCTCCATTTTCTTCACACAAGAATGATCTCATCATGCACAACCCCGATGACAAGCCAAGCAATTGTTTCATACTCTAGTAATCTCAAACTTATAAACCTTCACGCAATATATGAGCGAGCCATGGACATAGCACTATGGGTGGAATAGAATATAATGATGGGGTTATGTGGAGAAGACAAAAAGGAGAAGGTCTCACATCAACGAGGCTAATCAACGGGCTATGGAGATGCCCATCAATTGATGTTAATGCAAGGAGTAGGGATTGCCATGCAACGGATGCACTAGAGCTATAAATGTATGAAAGCTCAACAAAAGAAACTAAGTGGGTGTGCATCCAACTTGCTTGCTCACGAAGACCTAGGGCATTTGAGGAAGCCCATCGTTGGAATATACAAGCCAAGTTCTATAATGAAAAATTCCCACTAGTATATGAAAGTGACAACATATGAAACTCTCTCTATGAAAAACATGGTGCAACTTTGAAGCACAATATATGAGACTCGCTATATGAAGAACATGGTGCTACTTTGAAGCACAAGTGTGGAAAAAGAGATAGTAACATTGCCCCTTTTTATTTTATTTCTTTTTTTTCCTTTCTTTTTTTTCTTTGGCCTTTCTTTTTTGGGGGGGGGGGGGGGACAATGCTCTGGAAAATGATGATCATCACACTTCTATTTATTTACAACTCAATGATTACAACTCGATACTAGAACAAAGTATGACTCTGTATGAATGCCTCCGGCGGTGTACCGGGATATGCTATGAATCAAGAGTGACATGTATGAAAGAATTATGAACAGTGGCTTTGCCACAAATACTATATCAACTACATGATCATGCTAAGCAATATGACAATGATGAATGTGTCATGAAGAACAGTATGGTGGAAAGTTGCATGGCAATATATCTCGGAATGACTATGGAAATTCCATAATAGGTAGATATGGTGGCTGTTTTGAGGAAGATATAAGGAGGTTTATGTGTGAAAGAGCATATCATATCACGGGGTTTGGATGCACCGGCGAAGTTTGCACCAACTCTCAATGTGAGAAAGGGCAATGCAGTATCAAGAGGCTAGCAATGATGGAAGGGTGAGAGTGCGTATAATCCATGGACTCAACATTAGTCATAAAGAACTCACATACTTATTGCAAAAATCTACAAGCCATCAAAAACCAAAGCACTACGCGCATGCTCCTAGGGGGATAGATTGGTAGGAAAAGACCATCGCTCGTCCCCGACAGCCACTCATAAGGAGGAAAATCAAATAACACCTCATGTTTTAAATTTGTTACATAACGTTTACCATACGTGCATGCTACGGGACTTGCAAACTTCAACACAAGCATTTATCAAATTCACAACTACTCAACTAGCACAACTTTGATATTATCACCTCCATATCTCAAAACAATTATCAAGCATCAAACTTTTCTTAGTATTCAACGCACTCAAAAGAAAGTTTTACAAATCTTGAATACCAAGCATATTATTATTAAGCAAATTGCCATGCTATTTAAGACTCCCAAAATAATATAAGTGAAGCATGAGAGATCAATAGTTTCTTTAAAACAAATCCACCACCGTGCTCTAAAAGATATAAGTGAAGCACATAGAGCAAAACTATAAATCTCAAAAGATATAAGTGAAGCACATAGAGCAAAACTAGCAAGCTCAAAAGATATAAGTGAAGCACATAGAGTATTCTAACAAATTCCAATTCATGTATGGCTCTCTCAAAAGGTGTGTACAAAAAGGATGATTGTGGTAAACTAACAAGCAAAGACGCAAATAATACAAGATGCTCCAAGCAAAACACATATCATGTGGTGAATAAAAATATAGCTTCAAGTAAAGTTACCGATGGAAGTGGACGAAAGAGGGGATGCCTTCCGGGGCATCCCCAAGCTTTGACTTTTTGGTGTCCTTGGATTATCTTGGGGGTGCCATGGGCATCCCCAAGCTTAGGCTCTTGCCACTCCTTGTTCCATAATCCATCAAAAAAATTCACCCAAAACTTGAAAACTTCACAACACAAAACTCAACAGAAATCTCGTGAGCTCTGTTAGCGAAAGAAAACAAAAGATCACTTTACGGTACTGTAATTAACTCATTCTTTATTTATATTGGTGTTAAACCTACTGTATTCCAACTTCTCTATGGATCATAAACTATTTTACTAGCCATAGATTCATCAAAATAAGCAAACAACACACGAAAAACAAAATCTGTCAAAAACAGAACAGTCTGTAGTAATCTGTAACTAACGCAAACTTCTGGAACTCCAAAATTCAGACAAAATAGGACGACCAAGTAATTTTTTTTATTGATCAGCAGCAATTGTAATCACTATTTTATCACATTCTGGTGATTTTAAACAATTATGTTCGTGAACCAAAAGTTTCTGGAAATTACAGCAAGATCAAATAACTATTATCCAAGAAGATCATATAGGTTTAACTTGGCACAGACACTAATTAAAACAAAAAACCACATCTAAACAGAAGGTAGATGGATTATTTATTACTAAGAAGCAAGGAAAAATATTGGGTTGTCTCCCAACAAGCGCTTTTCTTTAAACCCTTTTTAGCTAGGCATTGAGATTCAATGATGCTCACAAGAAAGACAAGAATTGAGGCACAAAGAGAGCATCATATAGCATGTGACAAACACATCTAAGTCTAACATACTTCCTATGCATAGGCATCTTATAGGGAAACAAATTTGCAAGGCAAGCAAAAACTACCATATGCAAGGAAGCGGAAAGAGACAATAGCAATCTCAACATAACGAGAGGTAATTTAGTAGCATGAAAGTTCCTACAACCATATTTTCCTCCCTCATAATAATTAGATGTAGGATCATAGGCAAATTCAACCAAATATCTATCAAAAAGTATATTCTCAACATGATCCACATGCATGCGAAGTTGACACTCTTCCGAAAGAGTGGGATTATCATTAACTAAAGTCATGATCTCTCCAAACCCACTTTTATCAAAAACTTCATAAGATTGAACATTGTCCAAATATGTGGGATCTAAAGTTGACACTCTTCCGAACCCACTTTCAATATTATTGCAAACAATATTATCAATCTCATATTCATCATGGGGCTTAAATAAATTTTCAAGATCATAAGAAGCATCACCCCGATCATGATCATTGCAACAAGTAGTAGACATATCAAAACTAGCATCCCCAAGCTTAGGGTTTTGCATATTATTAGCATAATTTAAATCAATAGAATTCATAATAAAATCATTGCAATAATGCTTTTTAGTCAAATAACTATCGTGAATCACTTCATGAAGCACTTCATCACAATTTTCAGATTTACGGATTTCAGGCAAAACCTTATAAAGATAATCTAGTGCATCCAAATCACTCGGAATTGGTTCATCATAATTGGATCTCTTAAAAAGATTGGAAAGTGGATGAGGATCCATAGATATTAGCTTCTCTGTTTAGGAATAAATACTCAATTATTTCAACCAAACGAGCAAACGAGCCAAGTAAGACATCAAGGCAAACAAAAAGACGAACGGAAAAGAGAGGGCGAATAAAACGGCAAGGGTGAAGTGGGGGAGAGGAAAACGAGAGGCAAATGGCAAATAATATAACGCGACAGATAAGGGATTGTGATGGGTACTTGTTATGTTGACTTTTGCATAGACTCCCCGGCAACGGCGCCAGAAATCCTTCTTGCTACGTCTTGAGCTTGCGTTGGTTTTCTCCGAAGAGGAGAGGATGATGCAGCAGAGTAACGTATGTATTTCCCTCAGTTTTTGAGAACCAAGGTATCAATCCAGTAGGAGACCACGCGCAAGTCCCTCGTACCTACACAAAGCAAATAGCTCCTCGCAACCAACGCGAATAGGGGTTGTCAATCCCTTCACGGTCACTTACGAGAGTGAGATCTGATAGAGATGATAAATAATATTTTTGATATTTTTTGGTATAAAGATGCAAAGTAAAATAAAAAGGCAAAGTAAAAAAGCAAAGCAATAATAAAGCATAGGAAGATTAATATGATGAGAATAGACCCGGGGGCCATAGATTTCACTAGTGGGTTCTCTCAAGAGCATAAGTATTTTACGGTGGGTGAACGAATTACTGTTGAGCAATTGACAAAATTGAGCATAGTTATGAGAATATCTAGGTATGATCATGTATATAGGCATCACGTCCGAGACAAGTAGACCGACTCCTGCCTGCATCTACTACTATTACTCCACTCATCGACCGCTATCCAGCATGCATCTAGAGTATTAAGTTAATGAAAACAGAGTAACGCTTTCAGCAAGATGACATGATGTAGAGGAATAAATTCATGCAATATGATAAATACCCCATCTTGTTATCCTCGATGGCAACAATACAATACATGCCTTGCAACCCTTTCTGTCACGGGTAAGGACATCGCAAGATTGAACCCAAAGCTAAACACTTCTCCCATTGCAAGAACTACCAACATAGTTGGCCAAACCAAACAGATAATTCGAAGAGACTTGCAAAGATAACTCAATCATACATAAAAGAATTCAGAAAAGATTCAAATATTGCTCATAGATAATCTTTATCATAAACCCACAATTCATCGGTCTCAACAAACACACCGCAAAAAGAAGATTACATCGAATAGATCTCCACGAGGGGGAGAACATTGTATAGAGATCCAAAAAGAGAGAAGAAGCCATCTAGCTACTAACTATGGACCCGAAGGTCTGAGGTAAACTACTCACACTTCATCGGAGAGGCTATGATGATGATATAGAAGCCCTCCATGGTGGGATCCCCTTCAGGCGGAGCTCCGGAACAGGGCCCAAGAAGGTATCTCGTGGATACAGAAAGTTGCGACGGTGGAATTAGGTTTTTGTCTCCGTATCTGATCTGTTGGGGGTACGTAGGTATATATAGGAGGAAGGAGTACGTCGATGGAGCTTCGAGGTTCCCATGAGGCAGGGGACGCGCCCTAGGGGGGCGCCCTCCACCCTCGTGACCGCCTCGTGGCTTTCTTGACGGAGGGTCCAAGTCTCCTGGGTCTTATCCGATGAGAAAATCACGTTTCCGAAGATTTCATTCCGTTTGGACTCCGTTTGATATTCCGTTTCTTCAAAACTCTGAAATAGGCAAAAAAACAGCAATTCTGGGCTGGGCCTCCGGTTAATAGGTTAGTCCCAAAAGTAATATAAAAGTGGGAAATAAAGCCCAATATAGTCCAAACAATAGATAATATAGCATGGAGCAATCAAAAATTATAGATACGTTGGAGACGTATCAAGGCACACCAGCCCACAAGGGGCTGGCGCGCCCCCCACAAAGGGGAAGCCGAATTGGAGTAGGGGAAGGAGGCGGCGCCCCCCTTTCCTTCTCCTTCTCCCTCTCTTTCCCCCCTTCCCTCTCCGGTAAAAGGAAAAAAGGGGGGCGAATCCTACTATGTTTGGTTTCCTAGTAGGACTCCCCCCATGGCGCGTCCCTTGTGGTCGGCCTCCTCCATCCTCCTTTATTTACGTGGGCAAGGGGGCAGCCCAAAGCACATCAATTATTTCTTAGCCGTGTGCGGTGCCCCCCTCGATAGTTTACTCCTCCGGTCATATTTGTCGTAGTGCTTAGGGGAAGCCCTGTGTGATCAACTTCACCATCACCGTCACCACGCCGTCGTGCTGCCGGAACTCTTCCCCGACACTCTGCTGGATGAAGAGTTCGAGGGACGTCATCGAGCTGAGCGTGTGCAGAACTCAGAGGTGCCGTACGTTCGGTGCTTGATCGGTTGAATCGAGAGGATGTTTGACTACATCAACCGCGTAAGCTAACGCTTCCGCTTTCGGCCTATGAGGGTACGTGGACACACTCTCCCCCTCTCGTTGCTATGCTTCTCCTAGATAGATCTTGCATGAGCATAGGATTTTTTTTGAATTTGCATGCTACGTTCCCAACAAAAGCTTCTTATGATATTCAGAGATGTACAATTTTAGGTGCTCGTGTCCTACAATTGTACCCTCATCTTGTTCAAGATTTATTATCTTCTTCTTTCTATGTTTCCCATTAGCTATCATATGAAAAAACTGTGCATTATCATCTCCTTGGACGATCTTAGACACCTTTACTCTAAGCGCCCATTTCATTTCCTCCTCTCTCATAAGGGTTTGTAACTTCTTCTCGGCCTCATTCTTAATATCTCGCTCCGACATATTAAGAAGGGTGGATTTTGCTTTCACATCAAGTTTATTAATAATTTGTGTTAGCCTCTCCTTTTCAACTTTGTAAATACCACTTTTGTTTTGGCCCACCCCCTCAAGAATTGGCGCAAATGTGTAATTTTGTTCTGCCATATTTCCACATGAGAAGTCCCACTAGACTCCCTGGCCTATTCTGTGGCAATAAGGTTTAGGAAGCCCTCCCTCTTGAACCATCCTAGTTCGAAAGAAAACGTATTTCTGTTGCCCACATGGGTCGATTCCCCGGAATCAACCAGCAATGGGGCATGGTCAGAAATGGCCCTCTTTAGGGCTCAAACCGTTAGCAGTGGAAATTTCTGTTCCCACTCAACACTAGCAAGGACCCTGTCCAATTTCTCATAGGTAGGGATTGGTAAGGAATTAGTCCTTGTGAATTGTCTACCAGAGAGTTCAATCTCCCTCAAGTCGAGACTCTCAATGATCATACTCAACATGAATGACCACCTTCCATCGAAATTGTTACTATTTTTTCCTCTTGTCTTCTAATGATGTTGAAATCTCCTCCAACCATAATGGGAAGCCTTTCATCCCCACAAACTCTCACTAAATCTGCAAGGAAGTCAAGGCTTAAGTTCTGGCTGGGCCGCACCATATACGGCCACCAAAGCCCACCTGAATCCATCAATTTTCGATCTCACTCGAAATTTGACAGCAAATTCGCCGTGAACCACATTTAGCACTTCTAAAGTTTCGCACTTCACCCAAGTAGGATCCCTCCAGATCGCCCCCTTGGAGGAATACAGTGACAATCAAAATCAACACCTCCCGAAATGGTGTTGAGAAACTGGGGAGTAAAATTATCCCTACCCGTCTCTAATAAAGCCATGAAATCCAATTTTCCCTCTACCGATGTATCACCAAGGAATCTTCTTTTAGCCTTCTTTTTTGCCCATAGGTTGAAGAAAGTACTTTCTGTGGCTCCAGTCGACCTGATGTGCAACCTGAAAGTACTTTATTTGTTGTGTATTCGCTAAACTGACACAGTAGTAATTCAAGTAAACATGATACAACTCCAAATTAGACCACATGTCCACATTAATAAGTAAACGTGCTTCCTGATCACAGCTATCACACATCATCGAGTGAAGCACATCAAAGTTACTCCTTATCTTTCTAGTTCCACTGAAAGACCAACAATTTGGATTTTCCCCTAGCACTACTAGGAAAAACCTTATACACAGAACTTTAGCAGTAGCACGAGTCAGAAAAGCACGCTGGTGTTAAATAGCAGTAGCGCGCCTGTGCAAACCGCGCTGCAAATAAAGTTCTAGCAGTAGCGCGTCTTGTTCTAAACACGTTACTACTAAAATTCCCATGGCTTAGCCGATAGGCTACACATAGTAGTAGCGACCTATATCGAACCGTGCTACCGCTACTTCCTTTGTAGCAGCGCGTTTTAATCTAAACTAGCTGCTGCTAAAGGATATAAAATCAAATGGAAAGCAAATAGAAAGGTAATTGAAAATGAAAGAAATAGAATAAGGTGAAAGAAAAAAAATAAAATGTGAAGAAAACTAAATGAAAAAGGGAAAAAAGAGAAAGGAGTAGCAGTAGCGCGTATCCCAGAACGCGCTGTAGCTAACGTAGCAGTAGCGCGCTTTCTGGAATGCACTACTGCTACTTCTGACTTAACCACGGGGTTCGTCCTTCCTCACGGCCACTTCCCCTAAATCCAACTCTCCACTCTCGCCGCCGTGCCGCCGTCGGCCTCAAGCTCTCCGCACACCCTCTACGCTGCCCCGACCACAGATTTAACGCCGCCCCCGCCCCCGACCTCAACGCCGCCCCCGACCCCGACCTCGACGCCGCCATCCGCTGCGCGCCCGAGCCCCGACCCCGACCTCGACGCCGCCTGCCCCTCCCTCGTCGCAGGCACCCGAGGTGAGCACGCCTGCTCCTCCCTCTCCCCTACCTCTGCCTAAGGTTTCTTTATATTTTAGTTGCATCAAATTAGTTAGGGTTCATGTAAGGGTGGAAACGAATCGGATGCAGATGTGGCACAAATGAGTTAGGGTTCATGTAAGGGTGGAAACGAATCAAATTTCTAAGATGAATCATAAAACGAGTAAAATTTGACGGGCGATTTCACTTTATAGTTGGATAATTGGAATATCCGCTACCACTTTCCACCCCTAGGTTCATCAAATTAGATGGTAATTAGGGTAGTAGTTACTAGGTACTAATTAGTTAGTAAGAACTAGGTACTAATTAGGTACTAATTTATTTTTATTTATAGTAAGTTTATTTTTAGTAAGAACTAGTTGAATTAATAGAACTAGTTAGTAAGAACTTGTTGCTATTTTTTTAACAATATAGGAATTAAATATTTATTTAGCTTAATATGTGATTAGATTTTGATTAGGTTAATTTGGGATTAGGTAGAAGTGGTAGACAGGTATGCTTTTTATCTTGAATAGTATTTACTATTCACTAGGTAGGGCACTATTCACAATAGTGCTCCACTATTGAATACACTATTTGAAATAGTATTCCACTGTTCACAGCAATATTTAATTCAATATGATTACCTTCACGTTCTAACTTGATTATATATTTAATGCAGGATCTATTTAGAGGCTGGCGAGGCCAACAATTCGTCCGACGGTGTGCGCAGAGGTGTAAAATCCTACTCGGTACTCACCATATTTTTCATTATGTTGCATCAGATGTAGCTAGTTACGTTCACTTAGCAGTTTTAATTGCAAATTTATGGGGTAAATTCCTATCGTCTTCCCAGGCAGTTCCACCCGAAGGGAACACTTCTCTACGGCCACAAGGTTCTCATTCAAACGCCGCTCTGGGCTACACAGAGAACTACACACGCAGAGGTTTCTCCTATAGGATCCCTAGCATAAGAACTCGTCCCATAAATTCATAAGTAAAAATACCAAGTGAAACCAAGAAACTACATCATTTCAACAACATAATTTACATATGGCTTTCCTTTCGGGATGCCCGAAGGATTACAGAACTAGGAAATTACCTTCAAACTCTTGGCGAACTAAGCGCCTTCTTGGCTATTCTACTAGTAGTGGTGGTGGCTAGACTATGAAGGAAGTGGTGCTCTGGTGGAGAGTGATGCTCTGAGTGCTTCATGCTCTCCCTTCTCTTGTGTGTTGTCTCTCTTCTTGAGCCCAGCGTCTCCTTTTATAGCCGCGAGGGGTGGCTGCAAGGGAGGCCTTCAGGATCCTTCCTTCACTTATTTTACACACGGTAGTATGCACACGTGTCCTACTAGGGTACACACGTGTCCTTCTAATAATATAGAAAAATGTGAGAGAGTGCCGACAAGCTTCAATCTTCAGGAATATTTGCTTTCTTCACGTGGCACTGTCTCTCGGTGAATAATTGGCTGGCTCTTCTTTTCTTCTTCGCTTGCCAGCGATGCACTTCTTCATGCCTTCAGATAGGTAGCTCTTCCTTAGGAATCCTTGTGTCAGTGTATGCGTACATACATGCCAAGGCTGCTTAAATATTCAACACTGCTTATTCATTTAATTTAAATTTAACTTGTTTAAATATTAGACATTGCTTTTTTTTTTACTTTTTTTTTACAGGGGGGTCCTCCCTGCCCATATAATTGATAATACCTTATCAATATTTAAAGGATCTATTATGGAATTTCTATCAATATTCGGTCGGTATAGGTCCTCCGCTACCGAATAATTGATAGCAATATCAATATATGCAATTTGGGCTTTATTCAGGCCGCTGCCCATGCCCTGCTATGTCCATATGATCCTCATCATTTAACAGATTGAAATCAAATTTTTCATCACATTCTTTCTTTATTTCTTCAAATTTTTCATCCATTTCTTGCCTTAATTCTTTTAATATTTCCTCCTTTAATTCTTTCTTTATTATCTTTGAAAATTCTTCAAACCTTTTATCCATTTCTTGATCCATGTATTCACTGTCCAAAGGGTCAAGCCCCTTTAGAAGGCATTCTTGGTATGTCTTATATTTTGGGGATTCTTCCTTCTTTATATTTTTTGAGCTTGATGCCTCCCCCTTTGTGGGAGTTTGTGAGGCAGGTATGCCTCTTTTCATTTGGATATAGTCTTTAGCCTTTGGGTCAATATAATAATCTGGTCCTAATACCTTTCTTGCCCAAAGTAAGGCCTCATCTATACTGTAATATCTTTTGAATGTTAAATCTCCTCCATTTCATTTTGCATCTAGTTTTTCAATCATAATATTTTCCCATTCCAAATATATGCCAGGTTTATTTCCATCAAATATGAGATATAGAGTTTCTCCTTCTGGTATTTCAATCTTTGCTGGCTTTGGCACATTTTTTTTAATTCATTAAAATATTCAGCCAAACTGTTGAGAATTGATAAAAAATATCCTTGTTCCTCTCTTTTACGAGCATATTTGTACCAAAAGTTATCCAATATGCATCTTTGGGCTTCATCGAGCTTAATATGGGATTTTGGCTTAAAATTGAATGTATTTGGCTGAAACATTTTCAGCCTATTTTCTTCTCCAAAGAAGAGATATTCATCCTTGTTGTCGAATAATCCTTTCTTCATTCCTGCAAATTTGATGCATGAGAAAATATGTCAGGTAAGGTATTATCCTTCCCTTTAATATGCTCAAAAATAACTTTATAACCATTCCCAGCTATGGTGTCTTCAAATAAGACCCATCTTCTGGTTGAGCTTTTCTTACTATTAATTTTATTGTAATATCGGCATATGGCTTCACAATCTGTTCGTACTGTAAATTCTTTAAATCCTAGATATAACCTAAATGCATTTATTGCATTTACCACTGCAAGAATTTCTCTATCAATATTATTTACCGTATTTAATTTGTAACTTCACAAGCATATCTGCATATTTTTTAAATCTGCCTTTGGAGAGTATTTATTGGGCTTTTGTTTTAGTATCGCACCCCATCCTACCTTAGATGCATCTGTCTCAATTATAAAATAATTGTCTTCTAGAGGCAATTCTAGGGTTTTAAATTCTTGACCTTTTCCTTGATGGCCTTTACTAATTTTATATCTTCAGAATTGAAGTATCTTTGACCATTTTTCTTAATTTAGCATATAAAGGTCCTGCTAGCTTTGCTAAGTTATCTATATTGTTTCGCGTAGTTTACAATTCCTAAGAACTGTTGTAAAACCTTTTATCACTCATATTATCAGGAAACTCTAGTATTTTCTTTGCAATATGTTCTTGTAGATATATCTTTCCTTCTCCTATTTCATGACCAAGAAAATTTATTTTCTCTTTGCAAATTTCCATCTTCTTTTTAGATAGTATGAGCCCATTTTGTTCTACCTTTCGAAAGAACACTTCAAGATGGGCTATATGCTCTTTGTATGATTTTGAGAATACTAACAAATCATCTACGTATACTAATATAAATGCTTGATTCTCATTAAATATATTTTGCATCTTTCTTTGAAATAGTGCAGGTGCATTCTTTAGGCCTAATGGCATTACTAGCCATTCATAATGGCCTTGTGGACAAGTAAATGCTGTCCATGGAATAGATTCTTCAGCCATTTTTACTTGCCAAAATCCTGCCTTTAAATCGAATTTGGAGAAATATTTACTTCCTTGTATTCTGTTAATCCATTCCTGCTTATTGGGTATATTGTATGCATCGTCAACTGCATTATCATTAAGCCTTTTAAAGTTAATTACCATTCTAGATTTACCTCTAACTTCTTCAGCATGATTTCTCACTATAAAAGCAGCAGATCGATGAGGGCTTCTGCTTTCTCTTATAGCTTTTAACTTTAATAACTCTTCAATATGCATTTTGAACTCTTCGATATCTTTAGGAGTAGCTTCTATTGGTCCTGACTTAATTATATAATCTGGATTTATGATATTTATTTTGCAAACTATAGAGTTCTTATCCCAATGCTTCATTGGTATTTCTCCAATAATTTGTATGCTTTCTAGTCTTTGCACAATCTTATCTATATCCTTTTTAGATTTTATATCTCTATACCAATTTGGAGAGAATGATTGCAACCCAATGCATTCTGTACATGTATTTTCTATATGATATTCTTCTATGGTCTCACTAAGTTCTTCGTCTTTACAGAATTCAAGGGATCTGGACTTGTGCTATATTCATCATCTAAATTAGATATTTCTACATTTTGCAAGGACTTTTTTGTTTTCGTACTTCAGATATGTATGGAACATTATCTTGATAAGGGATAAATGTTACACCCTCTTCATGTATGATTGTGGTTTGTAAAGATTGTTGTAAAAATCTTAACCCTATTATCATGTCATCATTTATTACTGACAAATCTCTTATTGTAATTTCATCTATTATATATTTTGTGCCATTTATATAAGCTTCAATATTATATGCTAGCTGATTATGGATCTTCTTTATTCTGACATATCGGTAGATACTTCAGCTTTATTATCATCTATAGTTTCAACTATTTCGGGACATCTCATAAAATATTTATCATGGATGATATTCTTAGTGCAACCAGTATCTAATAGTGCCAGTATTTTATATGAAATATTTGGCTTCGAACAATCTTAACTGGGATCCTTATTCCTAACACTTCATTGAATGGTAATCGAACAATATATTTGTTTCCAAAACTAGTAATTGCATCTTTCAATTGTATTAATTTGTCTCCTTTTTATCCCTTACTGTTATCATTTGCTCTTTCATTTCTGTGTTTTTGGAACATTATCATTTTCCTCTTTACTATTTTCTAACTCATCTTTAAGTTTTTCTAGCTCTGCTTCTAGCTTATTTATTCTATTTTCTAAATTTCTAACCCTCTGGATAATATTCGCTCTTCTGGTTCCAATTCTATCTCTTGTCTCCATTTTTGATTATTGGCTTTTAGACATGAGGCACATGCTTGTTTTAAACACAAGCTACAAGTGAACCTATTATCTTGACTTGGGTAATATATACAGAAAGCACATTTTATGTTATAATCACCTTTTCCTCTAAT
Source organism: Aegilops longissima (assembly GCA_021605205.1). Lineage (NCBI taxonomy): Eukaryota > Viridiplantae > Streptophyta > Magnoliopsida > Poales > Poaceae > Aegilops > Aegilops longissima. The sequence continues at coordinate 807,819,773 of CM038677.1, forward strand.
CCAATCATGTTCACAATCTACTTGGTTCATCATTTCAATTTTTAAACCGGCTAAATCATCTATTAGGTCTATTTCATCTTCACTTGATTCATATTCTGGAGCCTCATTTTCTACTTCATCTGTTTCTATAATTGAATAAATTGACTCATCGTCCTTTATTTCATCATCACATACTAATATATTTTCATTAACGCTATCTATAATTAACACTCTCTTGTTCTTCATATTTGCTGGAGTATCTTTTCTGGTCTTTATTAGGGCAAGTTCTACTTAGATGATCTGGTGAGTTACATATGAAACACCTGCATGTTTTATCATAGGTTTTCTTAGGATTGTATCTTCTTACATTTCTTTTATGCAAGAATGGGGCTCTATTGTCTGATCTTCTTAAGAAATATCTTTTCTTTGTTCTAAAATTTCTATTATCTCAACTTTGTGGTTTATAATATTTGTTTTTCCTATGCCTTTCTTCTCCATATGTAAGTGGTATTTGGACTATGTTATTGCAAAATTATAATCTGATTTCTTCATAGATCTTTGGGCTTGAATACTAGTACACACCTTTCTTAATTGTTTGAAAACAAATGTTACAGCTTGAGATATATTTACCACGTTTCCGCCGTTTCCTTTTATATTCTTCAAATATTATTGACCCTAGGGGTCAGGCAACTTATTAAAATATCTTTCTACTACGCCTACATTAAAACCTTGTTTAGCAGTAGTAGCATTATACAAATAATGCTGGGAAAATTCTTTAATACCTTTCCAGCTAGTTAATGTTAATTTTCTATTTCTCTTAACCTTTCATTTTGCAATGAGGTATGACCTAATTCTGGATCTTCTGCTATGATCATATTTGAGATAACATTCTTAAAGTTATTAGGGTTACTTCCTGCCCTTTTAATTCTTCATATTGACTAGGGTATGATTCTACCCATTGTTCCCAAAGAACTTTTACAGATTCTCCTAAAATGTTTCAAGATATGTTAACATATCTTCTACCTTAGTGCCTATGCTATACTAATTTTGTATATATTTTGTACTATTAAACCTTTCCATATGCTAATTATATTCGCCAATCTATTGGATCATGAGCTGCTAGGTTTAATATAGCACCATCATTTTATAATTTTGGAATTGCACTGGTTTTCAAAATCTCTTCTTTTAGTACCCATGTATCTATATTGTCCTGGGATATATGTAGGCTGATAATCATCTTTTATGGAGGCCATTGTCCAGCTGTCCTGGTAGGTCTCTCTCTTTCTCCTTCTCTTTTACAGATGATTCTCCATATCCCTTCTTCTTTTACCACTACTTTCTACTTCCATGGCTTCCATTGCATTGTCTAAATTATGTAGTCCCACATCATCTAGTGAGTTATAGAAATCACTATTTTGTTCGAATCATCATACCTTTCATCTTCTAACCACATTTCTTTTATTAATTCCTCCTCTTCCTCATAACTTTCTAATAATAACTTATTATTGATATCCCATTGCTCTTCTTCACTAACAATTTCTTCTTTTGAATAATATTCTTATCTTTATTATTATTATTATTGATAGAATTTTATTAATAATAGCATTTGCTTTTCTTTCTGCGGATGCTATAATTTTATCTTCCATGCTTGAACTACTAGTGGCAGGCATTTTATGGTTTTTAGTTTCTTTAACCTTGCAATTTCTCTAATGATAAATAATTCTCTTTCTCTAATTTTGGCCAATCCTTTGTCATAGAATGACTATATTCCCATTCAATATGCTTTAGCTTCCTTTCCCAATGAATTATTTCGTCATCTAAATTAGCCTTTTCCATACATTCAGATATACCTTTATTCTTATCATCATTAATTTCTGATTCTGACATAAATGATTCAGAGTCTTCTATTGATGCAGCTTTATAGTCCATAAATCGAATACTGCTACTTCCTTCACAATTTTGATAGCTTATGTAATTTTCAGGTTGCTTTAATTCCTTTTTCTCTATTAGATCTCCTATCTTCCATTCTTCTCCTGCTCTTTCTTCAGAACCAATTTTAAGAGGATTCATAAATTTAATACCTTTTGATTGCATGTTATCAATTACGTCATTCACATTCACTCCATATCTGGAGCTACTTCTATTAGTGAGCCTTCCTATAAATTCTATACTTACTAGCAAATTTGTTCCTTTAAAATCTTCATAACCTTTAGTTTGGAAACCAAAACTCATTTTTTCAATAAATTCTTTTACGGGCATCATTAGGTCTGGAGCTATATAGGTTATAAATCTATTTTCATTCATGTCTCCTTCCAAAAATCCTAATGCTGCTTTGTCTACTGATTCCCATCTTCTATCTAATAAAGTTATCAAAACCTTCGCACCTAATTTCTTCCTTGTCATACCTTTGACTCCTATGATATACATGCCTTGATGAATATATTTGTAACCACAATATTTTAATTCATTTTCAATATTTTTGCTTACAATTCTTAAATCTACTGGATGTGTTAACATGCTTAATTCTACTTCTCTGGATATTCTATATAGACCACTTTTACTTTCAAACATACCCATGTGGTATACTTGCTCTGGCTTTATTTTTCTCAGGGTATCTTTTGATATCTTTCTAGATCTCTTGGTATATCTATAACTTCTTCAATGCTATCAATATCATCAGCTTTGCATGATAATCTATGCTTCATGGCCAGAGGTCTTGAATCTTGCCTTACTAATTGGAGGGTTTTGTCTCTTCTAAGGAAGCCTTTAGATACGTCCATTTTTCTGAATTAATATTTCTAGTAGAGGCAACTATTCCAGATGATGACAACACAATTTCTTTGTTGCTTTGAACACTTTTTAGCTTATCTAATACTTGAATTAATATTTGGATGATTGTGTTATTTTGTCTTATTATTACTTTGGAATCTTCCTTTGGGGAGTCGTGATCGGAGAATCCGACAGGAGGTGACAGTATTTTGCTACTTCGTTTAATGCTTGAGTATATTCAGTCATAAAATTATGAGATAATCAAAGTTTTAACCTCTTGCACCAACTTTTAATTTCAAGTATATCTTGTCTTGTATCAGTCGTGGGAGTGACTCTTTGCCTTTACTTAAGTAACGGCCTATTGACAACACTTCCTCTTTAATATAATCGTTATTCTTGCAAACTGTATTCTGTCTTGCTTTTGCTTCCTCTAGCTTATGTAAAGCTAGATCAATTTTATTATTCAAACCTGAATACTTATCCGCAAGTTTTGGTATTCTTTAAATAAACTTTCAAATTTTTGGTCTAAGTTATCTTGTCTTTTCCCCAAGATATGTAAAAGTTATATATCAAATCGACGACTGTATTTAACTGGCTATGAGATGAATGCCAGATATGCTCTTCAGAAGGATTTACTCTACACCTTATTTAGATTTTCCTTAGTATTTATTACTTTACCTGCGCTAACTTCTAAGTTTAAATATTTTAACCTTTCAATGATTAAACGCTGGACCTGATACCAAGAATATAGGGAATTAAATATTTATTTAGCTTAATATGTGATTAGATTTTGATTAGGTTAATTTGGGATTAGGTAGAAGTGGTAGACAGGTATGCTTTTTATCTTGAATAGTATTTACTATTCACTAGGTAGGGCACTATTCACAATAGTGCTCCACTATTGAATACACTATTTGAAATAGTATTCCACTGTTCACAGCAATATTTAATTCAATATGATTACCTTCACGTTCTAACTTGATTATATATTTAATGCAGGATCTATTTAGAGGCTGGCGAGGCCAACAATTCGTCCGACGGTGTGCGCAGAGGTGTAAAATCCTACTCGGTACTCACCATATTTTTCATTATGTTGCATCAGATGTAGCTAGTTACGTTCACTTAGCAGTTTTAATTGCAAATTTATGGGGTAAATTCCTATCATCTTCCCAGGCAGTTCCACCCGAAGGGAACACTTCTCTACGGCCACAAGGTTCTCATTCAAACGCCGCTCTGGGCTACACAGAGAACTACACACGCAGAGGTTTCTCCTATAGGATCTCTAGCATAAGAACTCGTCCCATAAATTCATAAGTAAAAATACCAAGTGAAACCAAGAAACTACATCATTTCAACAACATAATTTACATATGTCTTTCCCTTTCGGGATGCCCCGAAGGGATTACACACAACTAGGAAATTACCTTCAAACTCTTGGCAAACTAAGCGCCTTCTTGGCTATTCTACTAGTAGTGGTGGTGGCTAGACTATGAAGGAAGTGGTGCTCTGGTGGAGAGTGATGCTCTGAGTGCTTCGTGCTTTCCCTTCTCTTGTGTGTTGTCTCTCTTCTTGAGCCCAGCATCTCCTTTTATAGCCGCGAGGGGTGGCTGCAAGGGAGGCCTTCGGGAGCCTTCCTTCACTTATTTTACACACGGTAGTATGCACACGTGTCCTACTAGGGTACACACGTGTCCTTCTAATAATATAGAAAAATGTGAGAGAGTGCCGACAAGCTTCAATCTTCAGGAATATTTGCTTTCTTCACGTGGCACTGTCTCTCGGTGAATAATTGGCTGGCTCTTCTTTTCTTCTTCGCTTGCCAGCGATGCACTTCTTCATGCCTTCAGATAGGTAGCTCTTCCTTAGGAATCCTTGTGTCAGTGTATGCGTACATACATGCCAAGGCTGCTTAAATATTCAACACTGCTTATTCATTTAATTTAAATTTAACTTGTTTAAATATTAGACATTGCTTTTTTTTTTACTTTTTTTTATAGGGGGGTCCTCCCTGCCCATATAATTGATAATACCTTATCAATATTTAAAGGATCTATTATGGGAATTTCTATCAATTATTCGGGTGCCTATCCCGCATCCTCGTCGTCGAGTCGGCGGAGGACGACACCTGCTTGATCAGATGGGCCATGTCCGGGACTGGGCTCCGCCAGGTGGTACTGGGAGGCGCTACCACTACTGGAATCTGGTACTTTGCCATCTGCCATGGCAGATGGCAAAGGCATGGTCGGCGGATGGCAAAGGCTTTGCCATCTGCCAGCAGATGGCAAACAGTTTGTCTGAAACCCTGCCGGCAAACGCTTCTTTGCCGTCTGCTGGCTGATGGCAAAGAGCATGTGCCTTTGCCATCAGCTGGCAGATGGCAAAGCCTCTTAACGGGGTTAGCCCCGTTAAAGGCTAACGACATACTTTGCCGTCTGCCAGCAGATAGCAAAGGTTGCACGCTTTGCCGCCTGCTAGCAGATGGCAAAGAGCTTTGCCATCTGCAGGCAGATGGCAAAGGGCCCAAATAGGCCAGCCCAAATTTTACATGTAAATGACACGTGGCCTCTTTGCCATCTGCCAGCTAATGGCAAAGTGCCTATATTGCCCCATTTAATTTTGTTTTTTCTTATATCAATTCATTTTCACAGAAAATCAAACACAAATATATTTATATGACCAATATAGCATATTCAACACATATTACCAATAGTCATGAACACATATATATCGAACACATATCCAACACATGTTACCAATAGTAGCAAGTTTCATCCATACATATACATAGTTTCATCAATATTACACAGTTTCATCATAGGTAGCAAGTTTCACAAAGTCAAAACAAAAACTAAAGACAAGCACTCCATCAACCCAAGATTCCGTGATCTGAAGCAAATCTACAAAATGGGAAAGAAGAAAGTTAGAAGAAGAAGACTAGAAGAAGAAGATTATTATGATGCAACTAAAATGTGAAGATTATTATGATGCAACTTATATCTGTAAAATAGGTCATTTTGGAGCTAAGTATGGTTATTATGTCATTTTTTAGCTAACTAAGCATATTAAGTCATTTTGGTGTAAAAAAATGCTAAGTATGTTGCACCAAATTAAAGATCATTTGCAATGTCTCGTTAGCATGAACGCACGGGGAGGTCGTCGAACACCAGACCCTCATAGCGACGAAACAACTGCACTTTTAAATCCTACTAAAAGTAAATACCATATACTTATTTGATCCATAAGGTATGAAATACAATAGGAATACCCGGTTTGTGGTTTTGTGGAAGTAAATTGAAAAACAACATATAGGCATCTTCATATATAATTGAACTTATAACACACATGTATACATGTTGTAATTAGAAGAAGAAAAATACAGTGGTAACTCATCTCAGTTAGTAATTGTAGACCATTTAGTGAAAGAAAGAAAGTTGACCCAAGGGAGTATCGAGACGTAAGATTATATTCAGACTACATTTGCTCTATCTATCTATACCTATACTAATTACAGACTTCCAAAATATTACCATGTTAATCAGTAATTAGGAGCCGTTAATTTGGTGAGACCAAATTATTACGGTTTAGATCAACTCATAGGAAAAAAACTTATGGTTTAGATTGATTCACACGAAAAAAACTCAGTTATCTCTCCCGTGACCCAACTCTCTCAGTCTCTCCAAAATAATAAACTCTCTCAATCTCTCACGTCTCATTTATTTCTCCAGTTAGAAAAAACTGAATTATCTCTCTCATGTGTCCCAAGCGCTCACGTATCTCTATGAAACACTCCGACGTAAAGAAAACTCTTCTTGGAGGCACCAATGAACCATCCATGTCAATATATCTTATGACTCCATAGCCCTATCAATCTGTGCAAGCATATGTCGCTGCTGCTAGCACGAGTTGAGTGTAATTTTCTTGGGATGAACTAGACAATGCCAAGCACATCTGGCTTCCAGAGACGAGGAATATTTAGTCAGCGACTAATCCTGGTACTCATGCCCTCTTGGTAGAAATAATAGAAACAACAATAGTCGACTCAGGTTAGTGCTCAAATTTTCAAAGATTTACAACTGTATCTCCTTAAAGATTTACAATTGTATCTATAATTCTTTATGATCAATTTGGTGATCATTTATTATAGACAAGCAGAGAAGACCTCATGGTTATTTTGGAGTACGCGGTTTATTTAAACAGTCAACGTCTCTCATTACTGATTCTTCAGCTCAATTTGCCACCTTTTCTATGAGATTGATCACGGCAACTATGACGATGGTGACGTACGTGTGCAGTCATTTTCTTTTATGCGGGTTTTAGTTGATCAACCAACTAAGCCGACCGGTTGTAAGCTGTGTACTATACGCCGAGTGTAACACTTGGCGTACAGTTCGCCGAGTTTGAAACAGCTTTTGCCGTGTACGAAACATACACGGCTTACAAAGTTTTTCCTGTAGTGAGATTGTTGTAATGTATATCCATGTAGTTAACTACACGGCTTACGTTGCATGAAGCAAACACAATTTCGATGTGCATGTCACTTATTTTCAAATACTTTACTGAATGCGCCATACTGTAGTTGACTTCTTATATAGGGAAAAGATGTGGAAGATCCTTCACGTGATTCCACTGTATGTTTTAACACTAGGTTGAAGATGTTGGTTTGGCTGCTTCAGCACATGCACTGACAGGCATAAGCATCACGTGTGTAAACTGAAAATTCAGTCTATCCTCATGCTAAATTAGCATAAGCTTCTAACTTATTAGGACAATGATACTATGCTTCAACTCAAAAGGTATACGTATAAAGGGTATTTTAATTTTATTGCACCTTGCTGAAATCGATGTTTTATATACTTCGGTGTCAGGTGGTATCAAGCTTGATAATGAAATCTTGGAAAGTATAAACACCATTCTTGCATGTGTGTGAACTTACATGCAAACTCACCCAAGGTGCCAGGTACAATGATTTTTCACCAACCAGTTCAACGCCGCCTTCTTGACTGTTATTGGGAGTTTGGGACATATTCAGTACTGAAATCTAGATGAGTTCACATCCAGGTTTTTCTTTCAGGTTGCTTTGTATGTGTTGACTTCTACCCAGCTGCTGAGATGAACTTCCATCCAAGACATTTCAACTTTTTATAAAGATGGATCAAATATATTTTCCCAAAAAGGTCTACCATCTGCTGCTATGCATGCATTAGTAGTAGTCGTAATTTAGTTCACCAACTTATAGGATTTGTGAAGCATTCTAACTAATTCACGAGTGCTCAGCCTTGCTCCGTTTCAATTTTCAAATCAAAAGTGTGTTAAATTTCCATTCCAATTAAGAGATATTTGCATGGATATGAATAACCAATTGGTATATGTATGACAAGAGAAAAACAAATCATATTGTTTGATTCATATAGCTGAATTGTTTTGGAGGGAAGTATTCTGGTGACTCTGTAATATGCCTGTGAACATGTTGTTTAGTTATGGATATTTACTCAGATGCGGTAGTACCCTAGGAGATAAAAAAGGGAAGGGATCAGGCCATATGCTGCATTCTTTGATGGATTTGACATTAAGTTAGGCCTATAAAGATGAAGTAATCATTGAACTATCACACATGTTGCAAGGTGCTATATTATCCCAGGGAGTCGGGTACGCAAGCTATAGGCAGAGGACATAGACTCATAATGAAATAATCTTCGTGATAACATTATTTGAGAGAGAGAACAAAGTTTAGTCAACAATAACAGGGCGCAATCATCAAGTGTGCTTATGCACCGCTCTACATGCAGCAATAAAATCTATTGATTATTCAGGTCAATCAATTATTGGTTTGTTACGGAACAATAACAATAGCTGCGAAGGATCCTAATTTGTATGTACCTCTGGATTTCATATACTGTTGTTGACATTGACACTGAACTATGTTCTATGACAGGGTTTTTTATATTCTTTTGCTACATGAGTTGGTATAAATTCTAAATCAGAACAGTCAGAAGTTAGAAGATGGAGGCAATAAGGTTATTTCTTTCGAGCATGGAGTTTTGCACAAAAATTTAAATGCTCCCTCATGTACAGTAAAATCAAAATAAATAGTACTAAAAACAGGAAACTCATAATTATGCACGTCGTGTTCTACTAAACTCCAGAATCTCTCTTATATGAAAAACTATATGAGCAGAAATGGCATGAAACTTATGGATTAATTTTCTTTTTGCATACATGCTGAGCTGGGAGATCATAGGGTATTAAACAGTATAATCCCTCTTATAAGAAAAAATATGAGCTGAAATGTCATGAACCTAATGGATTAATTTTCCTTTTGCATACATGGTGAGCTGAGAAATCATAGGGTCTTATAGGCCATTGATTGTTTGTCTTCAGTCTAACTAGGACACATTTTTGCCATGTTATGGCCACTACTCACCTCGCTAGCTCCTTCAAGGATGTTTTGACTTATACTCCTTTGTTATCTACAAGGGGGAACTAATCGATCAGAGGCCATTCACTTTCCTTTCAATAAATTAAAAGGTGGATCTCACCTTATTTTCAACACATGTCAAAACAGAGAATCTAAAAATAACTTGGTCAACATGAAAAAAAATGAACGAGTGCCTTATTCAGGTTTAACTATACTTTGTTGATATTCAAACTGAACATTGTTGCCATTTACTTACTTCCTAAACCATCTGAATGATTTGTTGTTGTTGTTGTTCCTAAACTATGGCAAGCAGAATTAAATTAGAAAGGTGCAGTCATGAAGACCAAAAAAGTGTACATATGGCATCCCCATTCTCTAATAGTGAAAATAGAACAGACATCCAAAGTAAAAAATCAATTCCTATGTGTTAAGGCTGGAAGAAATATTCTAATATAAGCGATAATTCAGCGATGCAAAACCAATTTAAAATTTCCATTCCTACAAATGTAGATGAAATAATAAAGCTACACATTCAATATGCTATTTTATTTGGATATACTAATGAGAAAATTAGGGAAGTGGGAAACCACTTCAGACCACATTTAATTACAGGTGAGCTTATCAAAAACACTTATGCACTTTACCTTTTCAAAAGAAGGAAACATTTATGCAACTCTTCGATAACTGAATCAACTTTCAGGTGTATATACGCTATAAGAAGAACAAAGTCAGTCGTTCCATTCTTCGCTACATGAGGGAGGATGAAGATGGAGGACTGAAGCAACAAGCTCTAAATTGGAAGATAAAGGTTGACTGGAGATATAATCTGTGTGTTTCTTACCTTGGCATCTTGGTATTAGGTGCGCCCGCTGTCACTTGACGTCTTGACCACCACTGCTACCATCTATCCCAGCTACTGCAGCATGCACTGCCATTTAGAAGAAAAAGACTATTCATGCATAGAAAAATCATTGCTGCAACTTGGAATGGCATGTTCTAGAAGCAATCCTAGATATACAAAGAGAGGCTTAGTCAGAAATTAGTTGGGTGTCACACTACTATCGGGTGTTGCAAACAGATGTCAATGATATGCAAGTTTCTCTTCGTTAAGAGCGGTATCCATTTAGGTGTCCCCTTTGCATCATACTATGGAAATCCAGTTCTGATTCACCATCTACCCAGACTAATGACTACACATATCATTTATAATTAATCTAAAATCATCATGAGAAGACTCTATAGTGGAAATTACTTTGAAGGTTATTATTGTGCAACCCAAAATTTCTACAATGAAATGGGGGAAGCAACTTTTTACTAAAAAATGAGCCTATCTGAACAAATCTGAGCATCACAAAATTACTATAAGCAGATTTACAGCATTATCCACAATCAGATTGTTTGCATATCCTGTCGAAATTTATCCACACACACACACACGTACATTGACACCGCCATGGGAGGGCTCCTTCGCCTAGCGCCGCGTCCTGGCCCGCCTGCGCGTCGGGGAATCGTCGGATCCGCCCGGATCCAGGCGCAACGAGGGTCACCGGAGGAGCAGCGAGGCGAGCTCGGGACGGGCCTCCATGGCGGCCTCCTGGCCTTCTGGCGGCGGGGTACGTCTGCGGGGGAGAGAGATGGGTGAGGGAGTAGGGGAGGAGAGTAGAGAGGGCGGTGGCGCAGGGGCTCACCATAGCTTGGGAGCGTCGCTCGGGCATCAATGGCGTCGGGGCTAGCTCCTCTAAGACATATGGGGTCGCAGCTCCTTGAAGAAGGCGCGTCGGACGGCGGCGAAGATGGGATCCGGTGGGAAATAGACCGGGCTGACGGGGGGGGGCGGGCGGCCTGGATCCGGAGCAGCGACCGACGGGAACCGGCGTGGCCGGCCTTGATCCTTGGTGTGGCGGGCGGCGACCGGCGGGGAGGCGCAACTGGTCGGTCTCCTCCCTTGCGGTGGGGCGGGAATGGACCGGCGGGATGGCCTATCCTCCGGCCATGTAGGGGAAACCGACGGCGGCGGCGACTGGTGAGGGCGGCGGCGGCGACCGGTGAGGGTGGCAGGGAACCCTATCCAGCACGCACGGGAGTGGGCTGAGACTGATTCGGGGTGGCTGGGGTTTTTTTAGGGAGGCTAGGGGTTTTCTTTTCTTTAGTTTTTCACTCTTTGATTTTTTGTAGCAAGGAGAGAGATAGTTCCATCTCTTTGCCATCTGCCAGCAGATGGCAAAGAATCTTTGCCGTCTGCTGGCAGATGGCAAAGAGGTGGGGCTGGTATGCCGTTACACTCTTGACGGCCACAGGATTTGCCAACCTCTTTGCCATCAGCTGGCAGATGGCAAAGATTATTTTCCATCCACTAGCATATGGCAAAGAATTGGCTGATGGCAACCATGTTCTTTTCCGTCTGTCAGTTCTTTGCCATCTATTTTTTATAAGCAGATGGCAAAGACGTTCTTTGCCATCAGCTGGCAGATGGCAAAGAGCTGGCTGATGGCAAATTCCCTGTTTCCAGTAGTGTACCTATCGGGGGGCGCAGGTTGATGAGGAGCCAGCCTGTCGTTGACCCGAACCTTCTTTGGTGGCGGTCGCGTGGGCCAGTGAAGGTCCAGAGGCTCGAGGGCCCCGCGGAGGTGGTGCGTCACTGTGTCAATGAGGAGGACGCGCACCTCCGTCACTACTTGTTTGCGTTGGAGCACAGGTTCTCCAATACTTGGCAGGTTCTCCAGGGATCTCACTGGAGCTATGATCCCGTGATGGTTCCTTCTCTGTGGGTGTCCACCGCCCGCGCCGATACCCGTCGTGTGCTAGGGTTTTAGTTGTATTAGTGATGTTATATGTATGACACTACTATTCGGGATGTATTAGTGATAATATTCAACGATGTACGGACACATGAGATGATTTACTTTTGCTTATTGAATGCATGCTAATTTGAGTCCTATAAGATATTTTGAAATGTATATCTTGTGTTGCTCAAATAGGATATGTGCTTGCCCAAGTGGCCGGTCATGTTTGGTTACACCTCCGAGTGGCCTATGTTTTGCCGGAGTGTTGATTCATTTCCGTTCCGGCAAATTTCAGGCACTCGATATGTCCTATTTTAGCAAAGGTCATGCCAGATTTTTCTGTGAATTTTGGCATGACTTGTGCCAGAATATGTAGGAAATATCGAGCGCCCCGTATTTGTGTGTTGAGTATCCTGGTAGTTGTCTTCGATCGATTTTCAATTAATGTTTTAACTATGAACATAGGAAATGTCTGACGATGAAAAGGATTTCGGTATTTGCAAATACTGCGAAGACGAGCGCGGCCTGTGCGACGGAATCTTCCTAGATGATGATAGGCGCTTCAGCATCAAGCTGGACGAGAACTTCGAAGTGGATACAGTAAGTCACAACGACAAGTCTTTTTCGTAATTAAGCATGACATCTGCTTCATTTGCTTCAACTTATATATTTTTTTACTATTCTACTAGCGTATCCCCTGCCATGCAAGAGTTTTTGTATTGGATAAGATAGGTTTCAGTCATACTATGGAGGTAAAGAAAGTTTACTTGAAGACCGAGCATGGTTATATTTTCCACGCAAAATTATACAATTCAGACGACTACACCTATTTTGGATGCAAAACATGGCGAGCACTATGCAAGACTTGTGCATTTGAGCCTGATATGGTTATCACCTTTGATATTCGTCCGGAAGATGATATTGAAGGTAATACCGATATCTGGGTCGATGTGCAGACGCCTCCAGTTATACCATTATGTAAGTTTCTCAACCATATTTATGTCTTTGATATTGTTTATTTAAAAATAGTTGACAACTAATTTGTATTGTCAGCTTATTTCGGTGCAAGTAAACATGTCCAGCGCTTGGTAGACAGGACCGTATACTGTGTCGGGGCTGAACTCAACTGCGAGGAGCTCAGTCATTATGTTTCATGGCTTGCGGATCTTGATACTGTCAAGACAAATTTTCTTCCTGCATTTAGAAATGTTAGTACTGAAAACGTGCGACCAATAGTGTTCGTAATGAACTACGGTCACATCTATTTAGGAAGGATGGTAAATTTTTTACTATTTATCCTCAGTGCATCTTTTCCATACATTATTTTTGAAGCTAAACTTCATTGCTAAGTATGTTACCATACGATGTTTTTCAACAGGGACTCCCGATGAATGTTGTGCCTTATGGGATTGAGACTAAAGGTACCATGAGTATTATTAGCTTACGGTCAAGATATCCTACCGATTACTTTAGTGCATTCAAGATTAGCGACGGATTCTTAATAGTGCAAGACTGGACCAAATATGTGATGGGGGAGCGCAGAGAAGTACTAAGGGGCAGCAAACAGATGCGCTACCCACGATTAGGAGACAGGTTTATCTGCATGCTCCAACTTGATCAAGGAGGAGAGATATACATGTTTTATCTTATTTTACCTAAGAGAGAGCAGCAGGAGTGATTAGCTAGCTAGAAATGAGTTTGAAGATGATGACGTGCTACACTATTACTATGATGATAAAATAGCTAGTGTTGGTGGTAATGACTATGATGATTATTATTAGCTACTGTTAGTGGTGATTAAATAAATACTGTTGGCGGTAATGACTATGATGATGATTAAATAGCTTGTGCTGGCGGATTAAATAGCTTGTGCTGGAGGCAACATGTGGTGCACATCGAAAGTACTACTAGTCCAAACTAGATCAAGTTTGGATTAGTAGTATACTTTTGACATGCACCACATATTGCCTCCACTTGAATCTAATCCACCTTCATTTGACACACTGTTATGGACATAATGATGTAAATCTCATAACCGGTATTGTACCAATATTTGTACGATGGCGCATAAATACACTAAAAATAAAAAAAAGAATACTAGTAGCGATGGAGAGAAAACATGCTGCCACTAGTTACATTAGCAGTAGCGTGGGAGCGAACAAACGCTGCAGCTATTTGTCCTAGCAGTAGTGCGTGCGGGCACGCGTTACTGCTAAGCAATAGCTGTAGCGCCTTATTAGTAGCGCCCCCCTCCCCCCTCCGAAGGATGGTAAGATTTTTACTATTTATCCTCAGTGCATCTTTTCCATACATTATTTTTGAAGCTAAACTTCATTGCTAAGTATGTTACCATACGATGTTTTTCAACAGGGACTCCCGATGAATGTTGTGCCTTATGGGATTGAGACTAAAGGTACCATGAGTATTATTAGCTTACGGTCAAGATATCCTACCGATTACTTTAGTGCATTCAAGATTAGCGACGGATTCTTAATAGTGCAAGACTGGACCAAATATGTGATGGGGGAGCGCAGAGAAGTACTAAGGGGCAGCAAACAGATGCGCTACCCACGATTAGGAGACAGGTTTATCTGCATGCTCCAACTTGATCAAGGAGGAGAGATATACATGTTTTATCTTATTTTACCTAAGAGAGAGCAGCAGGAGTGATTAGCTAGCTAGAAATGAGTTTGAAGATGATGACGTGCTACACTATTACTATGATGATAAAATAGCTAGTGTTGGTGGTAATGACTATGATGATTATTATTAGCTACTGTTAGTGGTGATTAAATAAATACTGTTGGCGGTAATGACTATGATGATGATTAAATAGCTTGTGCTGGCGGATTAAATAGCTTGTGCTGGAGGCAACATGTGGTGCACATCGAAAGTACTACTAGTCCAAACTAGATCAAGTTTGGATTAGTAGTATACTTTTGACATGCACCACATATTGCCTCCACTTGAATCTAATCCACCTTCATTTGACACACTGTTATGGACATAATGATGTAAATCTCATAACCGTATTGTACCAATATTTGTACGATGGCGCATAAATACACTAAAAATAAAAAAAGAATACTAGTAGCGATGGAGAGAAAACATGCTGCCACTAGTTACATTAGCAGTAGCGTGGGAGCGAACAAACGCTGCAGCTATTTGTCCTAGCAGTAGTGCGTATGGCACGCTGCGTTATTGCTAAGCAATAGCTGTAGCGCCTTATTAGTAGCGCCCCCCCCCCCGCTACTAATGAATACAAAACCAGCGCTACTGCTAGAGTTTTCCCTAGTAGTGTAGAGCCATGAAACCAAAAGAGAAGAAAAATAAATAAAATCAAACATTCGGTTAATAGGTACAATCGGGTGCACAGTAGTTCCTTACAATTAATATGTCGATCGATATATGATAAAAAAATATTACAACTAAGATAAACAAATTGTCCTCCACAAACTTGTACGAAGATATTTGTTAGCAGCGTATGTTATAGAACTCTATAGCAAAATATTCAAATGTAATAAAATAGACACATAAATAAAATTATTTTGTATATGAATGTTCATCTATTTTTTTCTCTTATATGGATGGAATTTAACTTACTTAAATGTCCCAAACATATTTGGAAAAAATAATATAATTTTTACAACAAATAGGAGTTGGTTTGTCATTATAGTAATATTAATGTTTTTTAATAATATTTAACTCTAAGTTACTACTTGGGGTTCATGTTGTTAGGTAAACAATTTTTTTTCTAAATGTTGTACTCTCTCCTATGAAATAAGTGTCTTAAGTAAAACTACGACAATAATTTTGGATCGGAAGGAGTATCAATGTAAAACAAAATTATGGATAGTAAATTTGATATATAATAAATAAAAGTGTTTGCTATAAATAAGTTATAACCATTGGTGGAACCAGATATCGAGGTTTACTGGAGTGACGGGCAACGACATTCCTACATTAGTTTGTTCCCATTGGTCACTATGTACGGGTTGTATGGATCGCTAGCGAAGACCCGAGGCGATTGACTATGCTCAACCCAGTGGTTGATTCTTCCACTGGTGATAATCATATTTCTAAATTGCATGCACAATTAAAATTGATCATTTTAACCAATTGTTTATGCTTTTATGATGTTTTGTGATTTCCCTTTTCCGATGCCTTAGTTATATCATCATTGTTATCTTCAACATTATCTAAAAAGACGTAATATTCCTTCTTTAGTCTTACATCTTCTATTTCATGCAACCTCCCACATCCCTGTAGAGCCACATCGTCTGCCCTTCTTTTGTGTATCTCTGGTTTATTTTTGTGTGACTCCCTTTCCTGGTTCGATAGAAAGCAACCCACACACCATAATCAATCACTGTCAACGCCTCCCACACTCTTCTCACTTTTCCGAACCTAGGGTTCCCAGCCCCCACTACTATAGAACCAAATAACACCGGCAAATCATAACATCATTGATGCGCCAACAGTCTGTCATTGGTTTCGAGTCGGTAATGACTTTATCATCACTAACGATCCTGATGGACAGTTGGTGATGATGACTACCGCTAAATGGTTGGTTGAAAAGCCTAAAAGTTGGGATACACCAGCTGCCAAAAATGAACCGGTGGAAACCTCAGCTTTTAAAGAAGTGTTGGTTGTTTAGAATACCCCTTTGGTTTAGGTTCCGGTTTTTTAGCCAAAAATTGGCATCTCAAACAGAAACTAACCACCAGTTGCCAAAAAGGTACTCGGGAAACCTCATCTTTTAAAGCAGTGTTGGTTTAAAAAACCCTTTGGTTCAGATTCTATTTTCTTTTTGCCAAAAGTTGGCAGCACAACCTGAAACAAACAACAATTGCCAAAAAAGAACTAGGGAAAACCTCATCTTTTAAAGAGTGTTGGTTGTTTACAATACCACTTTGGTTCAAATTCCAACTTTTTTAGCCAAAAGTTGGCAGCTCAAACTGAAACAAACTCAGACATGTGGTCTCACTACTATCACAGGCTTGAGGCGTCCGTCGTCGGGCATGTGCTTTTCTTGGAGTCTACGTCGCCGCAGCTTGTCTGAACGCGGATGCCAGGCATGGAGCAACATGTTGCATGCATATTGTATGCCCCTCAAGTGGGTGAGCCATCACATGACAGACAAATGTTGGAGATAAGCAACGAATCCATTTAGTACTTATAAGCTTTGTTGATGGACAGCCTTCGGTTGCTTTAGTCCAAAATAGACCAGACGAGAAGTACTTTGAATTGGTTGAAAGTATCGACCCGATGCACAAGTATGTTAAAATTTCTTTGTTGTATGTTCGCTAAACTGGCACAATAGTAAGTCAACTAAACATGATACAACTTTAGGTTAGACCACATTAAAAAGCAAACGTGCTTTCTTATCACAGCTATCACAGTGAGGTACATCAAAGTTGCTCCATCCGTTCCATAATATAGAATCGTTTTGCAAGCTAAAACAGTTTGCAAAATGATTTTATATGTGGGACGGAGGGGTACTCTGTATCTTTCTAGTTTCCACTAAAAGACCGGCAATTTGTTTTTTCCCCTAGGTGAAACCAAAAGAGATGAAAAATAAATAAAATCAGTCATTCAAATAATAGGTACAATTTCCCTTCCAATTAAAAAGCTGATCGATATATGATCAAAAAAAATACTTGCAACTAAGATAAACAAATTGTCCTTGACAAATTTGTACTAATACATTTGTTAGACGTTTATATTATAGAACTCTATAGCAAAATATTCAAAGGTAATAAAATAGACGCATAAATAAAATCATTTTGTATATGATTGCTATTTCTGAATTTTTCTCTGATATGGATGGAATTTAACTTACTTAAATGTCCCGAACATATTTGGAAAAAATAAGATAAGTTTTACAACAAAATGGAGTTGGTTTATCCATATAGCATTGTCAATGGTAATGTTTTTTGTGGATAAATGTGAACTATAAGTTAGTAATTGGGATTTATGTTGTTAGTTATAGTAGACACAAATTCTTGTTTTTAAAAATCAATTAAAACAAAATAATGTATAGAAAACTTGATATATAATAGAAAGTAAAAATGTTTGGTATAAATAAGTTATAACCCATTGGTGAAACCAAATCGATTTTTGTCGTGGCGACGCACAACGACATTCCTTGACTAGTTTATTCCCATTGGCCACTATGTACTGGAGGTATAATCACCATCGCAAAACTGAGGCAACCGACCATGCTTACCCAAGAGGTGAATCTGCCGCTAGTGATAATCATATTTCTAAACTGCATGGACAAACTGACCATTCTAATCGGTCCTCTATGCTTTCACCATGTTTTGCGATTTTCGTCTTAATATGTGTTGACCTTAGTTATGTCATCATTGTTATCTTCAACACTATATAGAAAGACGTAATATTCCGTCTCATGTCTTATATCTTCTCTTTCGTCCGACCTCCCACATTTGTGCACCTCCACATCATCTCCCTTTTTTTCCATGTACGCTTTATTTTCCTGTGCCTCCGATTCTTGGTTTGCTATGACGCAACCCACACACAACAATCGATCGCTACCGATGCCTCCCTCGTCCGACCTCGATCATCTAGGGTTTCCAGCCCCCACTACTACATAACTGAATAGCACTGACCAGACAAATAATATCATCACTGATGCGCCAACGACCTGTCAGTAGTTCCTGGATGGTGATGACTTTATCATCACAAACAAGCCCGGTGGCCGGTCAGTGATGATGACTACCAACTGAATGGTTGGTTGAGAGGCCAAAAAGTTGGGGTACACCAACTGCCAAAAATGAACTAGGGGGAAACCACAACTTTGAAAGGAATGTTGATTGTTTAGAATATCCCTCTCGTTCAGATTTTAACTTTTTTAGCCAAAAGTTGGCAGGTCAAGTTAAAACAACCACCAGTTGCCAAAAATGAACTAGGGGAGATCCAGCTTTTAAAGAAAGTGCTCGTTGTTTAGAACACCCCGGCCCATTGGTTCAGATTCTAGCTTTTTTAGCCAAAAGTTGGCGGCTCAAACTAAAATGAACACAAGCTTGTGGTCTCACTATCATAACAAGAGCGTGTGCACTAGTAGAAAAGGGGCCAATGGTCCAGGCTGGTCCAGCCCATTAGTCCCGGTTCAATCCAGAACTGGGACCAATGGCGGCATGGACCCGGTTCGTGAGCCCCGGGGGCCGGCCGGACCACGTGGGCCATTGGTCCCGGTTCGTCTGGACCTATTGGTCCCGGTTGGTGGGACGAACCGGGACCATTGGCCCTCGCTCCTGGCCCACAACCATTGGTCCCGGTTGGTGGCTTGAACAGGGACCAAAGGCTGCCCATTAGTCCCGGTTCATGCCACCAACCGGGACTAAAGGGTTGGTCCTCGTTGAGGCCAGAGTTTAGTCCCACCTCGCCAACCGAAGGGGAATCAAACCGGTTTATAAGCCCCTCCCTCTCTGCCATGTTGAGCTCCTCTCAAAATGAAAATAGATGCCCTTACACAGGGAATTTAACTTAAATTCATACTGAATTTCACTGAAGTTAGTAGAAATTTATTATGAATTTAGGTTGAATTTTCTCTATAAGCGCATCTATGCTCATTTCTGAGTAGTTTTTTATATAGTTTTTTTTCTTTTCTGCTATATTTATTTTTTTCTTTTTATTTCTGAGTTGTAATATGTCATTAAAATAAGCATCTATGCTCATTTTTAGTAAAGTTAATCACAACTATTTTTTCTTCTATTTATTTCTGAATTGTAATAAGTCATTAAAAATAAGCATCTATGCTCATCTTTTAGTAAAGTTAATCACAACTATTTTTCTTCTATTTATTTCGAATTGTAATAAGTCATTAAAATAAGCATCTATGCTCATTTTTAGTAAAGTTAATCACAACTATTTTTCTTCTATTTATTTATGAATAGTTTTTATATAGTTTTTTTCTTTTCTGCTATATATTTTTTTCTTTTTATTTCTGAGTTGTAATAAGTCATTACAAATAAGCATATATGCTCATTTTTAGTAAAGTTAATCACAACTATTTTTCTTCTATTTATTTCTGAGTAGGTTTTATATAGTTTTTTTCTTTTCTGCTATATTTATTTTTTCTATTTATTTCTGTGTGGCAATAAGTCATTAAAAATAAAAAGAGGCTAATGCTAGTTAATTAAGCTTCAAGCCTTTCGAATAATGTAAACTGCACGGCACATAGCTCCGTGCAGTCTACCCTATTCCTCAAGGCTTGAAGTGAACCAACGTGCAGGTGAGCATTGAGCCTCTTCTTCATCGTCTCTGCACTCAGGGCTTATAAACAGCTGCGAGTGCCTCTCGCTTGGCGAGGTGGCACTAAAAAAACAGCTGCATAAAATAAATAAGTAAAGAAAAAAAGTGCCTCCTACTGGGCCCCCACGGCCTGGATATGACTAGAAACCCACCATGGGCCAGGATTCAGGCCCGCAGGTGGCCCAGTAGGACCATCAGGCAAAGCAGTAAGTAAGTAGGCCCGTAAACCTGTAGTGGAGAGGAGCTCGAGAGGGGAGCAACAGTGGGGCTTATAAACCACTGCGCGCCCCTCTCAGCTAGCGAGGTGGGACTAAACTTTCGTGCCGCAGACCGTGCGGCCACGACCATTGGTCGGTTCGTGGCTCCAACCGGGACCAATGCCCATTTTAGTCGGTTGGTGGCACCAACCGGGACCAAAGCACTTCTGCTTCCCGCCCTTTGGGCTGCTGAAAAGAGGCCTTTGGTCCGGTTGGTGCTACCAACCGACTAAAATGCATTAACCCGTTGGAGCCACGAACCGGGACCAAAGACTTTGCTACATAACGAAAATTTCAGAACCGCATCCCCATTTCGATCTCTCCTTCCTCCTCGATCTCCCGACGCCACAGACCGTCGCGCCGACCGCGCCGACGCCGCCGCCGCTTCATCGTCGCTTCGTCCCGTCGCCGCCCGTCTGCGCCGTCGCCGCCGCTTCGTCTGCTCGCCCGCCGCCGCCGCTTCGCCGCGCCGTCGCTGTCCCCTCGACACCCGTCCCGTCGTCGACGTCCCGTCATCGTCGTCTCGCGCCTCCGCCCGCACGTCGCCGCCCAGTCGCCCCGACCCGTCGTCGCCGGCCCCGTGTATTTTCCGTTTTCCGTTTTCTGTTAGATAAATTAGATAGAAAAATTAGATATTAATGTCACATGTTAGATGAATTATCTAGATATTAATTAATGCTAATTAGATGAGTTAGTTTTTATTATAGATGAATTAGATATATTAATGTTAGACAATTAGTAAGTGCTTAGTTAAATTAGTAAGAAAATTAATAAGTGCTTAATTAGTTGAATTAGTAAGTGCTTAGTTGAATTAGTAAGTGCTTAGTTAATAGATATTTTTCTATTAATTTGTTCATAGTATGTTTGGTGATATTTAGATTGTGTTAGTAAGTACTATAATTGAACTAGCTAGTTAGAAAAATATAATTGAACTAGATAGTTGATTTAATTAATAAAACTACTTTATTTAACTATATATAGAAGTAGTTTGTAGTAAGTGCTACTTTATTTATTTATAGTAAGTGCTACTTTATTTATTTATAGTAAGTACTATTTTATTTATTTATAGTAAATGCTTATTATAGTAGTTGAACTACATAGTTGATTTAATTAAAAAAACTACTTCATTTAACTATATATAGAAGTAGTTCCCGCATCGACGTCGGCGATGCCTATCCCGCATCCTCGTCGTCGTCGACTCGGCGGTGGAGGCTTGCTTGATCAGGGCCATGTTCGGGACTGGGCTCCGCCGGGCTGGTATTGGGAGGTGCTACCTTCCGGGGGACGTAGGTTGGTGAGGAGGCAGCCCGTTGTTGACCCGATCCTTGTTTGGTGGCGGTCGCGTGGGCCAGTGATGGTGCTGAGGCTTCCGGACACCGCGGAGGTGGTACGTCACTGTGTCAGCGAGGAGGACGAGCACGTCCGTCGCTACATGGTTGCATTGGAGGGCAGGTTCGACAATACCTGGCAGGTTCTTCAGGGATCTCACTGGAGCTATGATCCTGTGATGGTTCCTTATCTTTGGGTGTCCACCGCCCGCGTCGATAACCATCGGGCGCTACGGTTCTAGTTGTATTAGTGATGCTATATTAGTGATAATATTCGACGATGTACGAACACCAAGAGATGATGTACTTTTGCTTATAATTATTGAATGCATGCTAATTTGAATACTACTTTATTTTATGATTTCGTTTTGCTTATTTTATGATTTGGTTTTGCTTATTGAATGCTCATATTGGATAAGTTCTCCGTCATTTGAATTATGAATATAGGCCGGAAATGTCGTACTCGGACTACGAAAACCGCCCGGGGGAGTGCGACTGGTGCCACGGCGACCGAGGTATCTGCGACAGGTTCATTGAGCTGGACGAAGATCGGCGCTTTAGCATTAAGCTCGACGAGAGCTTCGATGTTCATCTGATGCATAGCACGACAATAGTTTTTTTCGTAATTAATCATGACTTCAACTATTTTAATCATGACAATATTTTTCATCTTTTCCAATTCGACTAGCTTATCCCATGCTTTGCAAGACGCTATGTCTTGGAGAGGATGGGTTTTGAAGACCATGAAAGTTTTGAAACCAAAAAAATTATCCTAAGTACCCATCATGGTGTGGATTTTCAAGTAAAGTTGTACAATGCTCAGAGTGTAACCCATTTTGGTTGCAAAAATTGGGAAGCACTTTGCAAGATGTATGGTCTTGATGAGGGTATGCTTGTCACCATGGATCTTTGTGATCCTACAATCGAGCAAGAGACACCTTCGATTTGGGTCCTTGTGGATACACCTCCAATTCTTCCCCCATGTGAGCTTAACATAGTTATTAAGTAATTTATATTGTTTATTTCAAAATAGTTGGCAGCTTATTTCCATTGACAGCTTATTTTGATTGTTCAAAGAATGTGCGGAAGATGGTAGACAAAACCCACTACACCGATGGCTCCGAATTAACTTATAAGGAGAAAAATCATCTGATCGCATTTTGTACTGATCTTGAGAATTACAATGTCTACAATCGAACTCCTCAACATTATGGTCAATACGTGCCACTAGTGCATGTGTTGAACTACGGTAACTACCATGGAGATACCCTGATAAGATTTTTTACTATTACGACATCCGTGCATCTTTTTGCATACTTCTAAAACTAGTACATCATTGCTAACTACGAAGTTATTACTATGTTTTTCAACAGAGAATCCCAGAGGATTGTGTGCCTCATTTGATGTATGAGAATGGCAGCCTTCATGTTTTGAACATATATCCAGGTCATCCTACGAATCTCAACTGTTCATACCGGATTTCTAAAAGAAGTGGAGACATGACAATCAAAGAATGGAAAAAATGTATGGACAGTCGTAAGGAGCTTCTTGGAAGCAAAAGGAAGCGAAGCGCAAGAATTGGAGACAGGATGATCTCCATTCTTCATAATGGAGAGTCAGGGTCTATAAAGTTTTATGCTATTTTACATTAAGGGTGTTTAATTAGGTCCTACCTGATACTGATGATCATGTGCTAAGAACAATTATGTAGGGTTGGGTTCGATGACTATATGAGGATGATGATCGTATGACTTATTATTAATAACGAGTAGAAGTTGTATGATGATGCATGATTAGTAGGACTTGCTATTATATATGATGATGTATGATGCGAGCATGCATGAGCATGTTATATCAGCGGGTGAAATGAACATAGCAGCAGCGTTGATAAACCAAGGACGAAGATATAAGAGAGGACACTTCTCTCTATTAGCTAGCTAATAACAACCTAAAAATAACCCCAAAACACCTAAAGCAGCCACTTTTTTAAAAAAAACATGGACTTTTGGTCCCGGTTGGTGCCACCAACCGGGACCAAAGGCCCCCCCTGACTGGGCTCGGCGGACCGGCCACGTGGAGGCACATCTGTCCCGGTTCGTGTTTGAACCGGGACTAATGGGTGGAGGTATTTGTAACGACCCATTAGTCCCGGTTCATGAACCGGGACTAAAGGCCCTTACGAACCGGGACTAATAGGTGTTTTTCTACTAGTGGTGGTATTGTGGTAAAACTCTCCAGTTGAGTTTTTTTATTGTCGTGACCCTTGCATAATACCAAAACAGTCCAAATTTAGTATTTGCCACACCGAAAGAGATTTGAACAATGAGGAGGCGACAATTTTGCGTACGTGACAACATAGCTGCCACAAACAATTGACAAAACTCAGAAATAGAGGAAACAAAGAAATAAATAATTCATTTTATGGAAACTCGGTAAAATTCAGTAATATCTCAAGTAAATTTATTATCTTTGAGTATTAAGAAAATAAATAGAAATCCAGGATTTCATTTTGATAAAACTTAAAAAATATCATTTAGAAGGAATCATAAGAAGGAAACAAATAAAAATAACCAAAAACTCCATGATATTCTAGAAAACATTGAAAATATGGGGATATTAAAATGAAAATAGGAGAAAACTGCTACCACTTGATCTCGACCAAACAACTGTGAGGGGGTTCATTGTGACTTGCCTCCCAGGGAATGCCAGCCAGTTAACATAACTGAAACAAAATGCTTCTAATTTTGATCTATCTCTATGTTTTTAATAATTTTTTTTTGCATATTTAAATTCCTTAAATATTTTATAACAGTTTCTCTCTTCATATATTTCCTGACCGATTCAAATTTATTTACTCACCGGGCTGCCAAGGAATTGCCCATGTTTGGATTGAAATCACTTTCAGTGAAGCAACATGCTAACTTGGGACGGTTCTCGTACTACGACTCTGTGTCATATACTTCTTTAAAAGCTGGATCATATACTCCCTCTGTAAACGATCATATACTTCCTCTGTAAACGATCATATACTTCTTTACAAAGAGAGTACTACACATGCTTCGGAGATGGAACGGAAATATTTCACCAGTAAAGAAAAATGTTTTCTAATTTGTTCATGAACTAAAATTCTATTAAATTCTTAATTTCTTTTCACGCTGAGAACAAAACAGGTAGCAGTATGAAGGAGATGATGATCGTTTCTTATTTGAAAATAGAAGTCGTTATATTTTTCATGTGCCTGAGAAACAATGAGAGGGCTATTTGAATTATTGGTGCTAATTCCAGTGCGACTAGTTTCAGTGACCCGAAATTGAAATTCGATTCTGCTTGCTTGATCTTGACACAGATTATCAATACGTCGTTCCGATCTTATCTCTGGCGGCTTGCGCCGATCCCAAACTGTGGCAATGGACAAAACCGCTACTTCTTCCGCCGGGAATAAACAAAACGACATGAGGTGAGTAGCCCACGGCATCGAACGACAGCGAGAGGTGAGCACCCGCCACCCGGTATCCTGGAAAACCAACGCCCGCTGCCGCCTGTTTTCCTCTGGCCCTCCTTTATATAACACCATCGGCTCCCAATCTTCTTCTCATCAACACAAACAAGCATAGTTCAGTTCCTTCACCACCGCAAAATTCACACTCCACTGCTATCAATCTTCAAGCACCACAGAGTTCAGGCAGAGTTCAAGCATCACAGACTTCAAGGCAACGTGGATGGTGGCGATGAGCGTGGGCGCTGCGGAGGCGCTCAAGGACCAGGCCAGCCTCTGCCGCTGGAACTACGCGCTCCGGTCCATCCACCGGACTGCCAAGGCCAGGGCCAACGTCTGGGGCGGCGTCTCGCAGGGCGCAAAGCAGCTTCCGGCCTCCGCAGCGGCGGTGACTGAGAGGCGGCGAGCGGAGAAGGCCGAGGAGGGGCTGAGGACCGTCATGTACCTCAGCTGCTGGGGTGATTTCTCCTAGCTCCAGGCTCCAGCCTCTGTTAGAAACCTCTAGCAACAACTTGGCTGGTTAATTCCCTGCCGATTGTAAATACGTATCACGAAGATGCTGATGATGAAACCTTTCCCCACTTCGAGTTCACATGATCCTGCTTCAGAAAAAGGTTTGAATTGCCTTTCAAACTGATCTGTTTGTTTCAAATTCTTTGGGAAGATTATTGTTTCGAGTTGGGCACAAGCTTTGCCCGTTGCTCTGTTCGATGGGCAGAGCATTGATCCTGGTCCGCATTTTTCCGCCAGCTTGTACAGATGATAACCAAAACCTTTTATTTTTTGCGAATGAGTCTGGTAGGTTCAATATGATAGTACAGTATGTATCTTTCTACTATTCGTGCAGGTGCAACCTCACATGCGTCTTCTTTGTTGTGTTCGTCCATCAGACGTACGCGTGACTGTTACCAATCAAGCACAGAAACGAAGCATGTGGCGGTGAAAGTAGAAACCATGTGTTGCTCCTCTGGTTTCCCTCCTGCCAGCTCTTATACTCGTACGTGGTCTCACTGTCACATGTCCACAACATGAGCCTGAGCCCGGAGGTGGTAAGTTTCTCCAGTTGAGTCGGTGCAGAAACTTAAAATATTTGGCTGCTGCACCGAAAAGGAAAATTCTAAGAAATCTTACGATCTATTCTTCAACTGTAAGGTAGTATAGAGAACGCTAAAAGTAAAATTTACATTCAGATCCATACACCACCTAGCGACGACTACAAACACTGGAGCGAGCGAGCCGAAGGTGCATCGCCGTAATCACCCTTTCCTCGTCAGGGTCGGGCAAACATTATGGTAATAGACAGTCGGAAAGTCGTTGTGCTAAGAGCATCTCCAACAGCCGCGCTTCGTGCCGCGCGCTAAAAACTAGTTTGTCATGGCGCCGTTAAGCAGTTTTTGTGACCGCCAGCTGGCTCCAACAGCCGCACTAAAATGCAGCGCGCGACACTCGCACAAACAACATATACATTTAAAATAGAAGCAAAAATGATCAAACTAACAAAATAAATTAACAATAAATAGTTCAATTCCGTTATTACAACCCAAACAAATAGTTTATTGTTCAGTACAACAAATAGTGCAATAAACACAACAAATAGTTCATGAACAAAGAAATCATGCTCTTTGTCGTCCATGCCATGCTCACCACTCCTTAATGAGATCCTCCTGAAGATCATTGTGCGCTGCGGGACGCCGAATGGCATGATAGGAGGCAACAAAACGGGCCACCCTTTCAGCCCTCCGTCGCACTCGCACGGGATGTCCCAAGAGCTCATACTATGAGTAGTCTAAATCTTGGCCACGCTCATTCTCGATGATCATATTGTGCATGATCACACAAGCGTGCATGATGTACCAAAGCATTTTTTGATCCCAAAATCTAGCCGGTCCTCTCACAATAGCAAATTGGGCTTGCAAAATCCCAAAAGCTCTCTCCACATCTTTTCTAGCCGCCGTCTGAGCATTGTGGAAATCAAGATTTTTCTTACCTTTCGGCTTTTTCAACGGCTTCACGAAGGTTTGCCACTTTGGATAGATGCCATCCGCTAGATAATAGCCATAGTTGTATGTACGGCCATTTGCTACAAACTGCACCGGTGGCAACTCACCATTTGCAATCTTATTCATCAGTGATGACCGGTTGACAACATTGATGTCATTCAAAGATCCAAGCATTCCAAAGAATGCATGCCAAATCCAAGTCTCTTAATCGGCCACCGCTTCAAGGATTATAGTGGAACCCTTTTTTTGGCCGTGGAATTGCCCATGCCATGCCTTTGGACAATTCTTCCAACTCCAATGCATGCAATCTATTGAGCCCAGCATGCCAGGAAAGCCGCGAGCTTTGTTCATCGCCAATAGCCTTGCGGCGTCTTCAGCATCGGAAGATCTCAAATACTCCTCGCCAAACACTTGCACAATTCCGACTGCGAAGTGCTTGACACACATGATGGCTTGGCTCTCACCCATATCCAAGTGATCATCAACTAGATCAGCCGGGATACCGTATGCCAACATACGCAAAGCGGCTGTCACCTTCTGAAAGGTGCTATGCTCGAGCTCTCCGTCGGCATTCCTCCTTTGATGAAAAAAGCGGTCATGGCTCGCTAGTTTCTCTGCAATGCGCCTGAACAACTCGGTGTTCATCCTAAACCGGCGACGACAATACGACTCGGGGTATGTGGGATTCTCCGCAAAATAATGCCTGGTGAATCTGTTGTGGGCATCGATCCTATCCCTCCAAATTTTCTGCCGACCCATAACCGAACCACCGTGCTTCGGTTTTTTATTGATGTGCATAGCTAGGATTATTGCAAGATCCTCCTCCTCTTCGATATCAAATTCTTCTTCGGAAGAATCATACGACGAACTCATCTACAATGTTCAATACTATGCTATAAAAACTACAATCAACATGCACCAAATTCATGAAGTTTGAGCAATACATACCTTGTAGGCGTTTTGTCGAACACCTTGCGGGCGCTGAACGGTAGCAAGCGCTCAGGCGTTGCTCGTCGGAGGACGGCCGCGCGCGAGGGGCGGCGGGACTAGAGGGGGGCGGAGAAGCCACCGCGGCGCGGGGATAGGCCGGGGAAGAGGCGGAACGGTCGCCGGGTGGCGCGGGCGGCGGCGGCGTGGCTGGATGGGGGTGGGAGTTGCGAGCGAGCGCGCGAGAGTCCAGCGCGCGGGAGCGGGCGCAGCAAATAAGTGGCGCGCGATTGAGTTTCGGCCTGCACGCTGAACTACATATGCCGTGCGCGCTGTTTTTGCGCGCCCGCTGGAGCAACTATACCGGTTGCGTGCGCGCTAAAACGAGCAATTTTGCGGCGCGGCGCTAGTTTGGTGCGGCTATTGGAGATGCTCTAAGGCCCCATAGGACTAGTGCACTAGACCCGTCGATGAAGAGAAATGTAGATCGAAAGGATCCAACCTGCAGTACACAGACGTAGACGAACAAAGATCGGATCCAGACGGATCCATCGAAGACAAACGCCGACCGGATCCTACGAGATCCACCAGAAACACACATCCACACGTCCTTCGACAATGCTTGAAGCATCAATGGGAAGGGGGCTAGGCGGGGAGAACCTTATTCCATCAACAAGAAGCCGCCGCCTCCTCATCTTCTTGAGCATGGCACAAACCCTATCAAAACTCTGAAAATCACGTAAAAACGGAGCCCCCCCGTCCGCAAGGGACGGTATCCACCGCACCTCCATGGTCCAAGGACTATAGGAGACGAGGCGGACCGGCGGCGGCGCTAGCGAGAGGCAGGGAAACCCTAGATGGGAGTTTGCACGAGAGCAGAGTGAAGAAAAAAAAGTTGTACAGCTTTACATGTCACCAGTGGTTATACTCTCTCCGTCCCAAAATATAAGAATGTATTTTACACTATGCTAATGTCAAAAACGTTCTTATATTTTGGGACAGAGGGAGTACCATTTATTAATTTGCACGGGCATATATTATGTCTTTTTGTATATTGTAATAAATATGTATTTTGCTCCATCAATTGTCAAAGTATAGAACTACAATGTGGGAAATTTCTGGTCTCCCAAGTGTCAAACGTCTAGATTTGCATCTTGACATATTTATAGTTGTCTTGCCATCAAGTTGACGCGATGATTTTGAATATACCGAATTCATATTATTCCTTAGGGGGGAAAATGATTCCGCAACTATTGTCAAATCTTAAACATCAAAAAATTCTTTGTCAATCAATCAAGTATAAAAAACATGTAGATTTGGTATTTTGCCCCATTGAAAGTGGTTTTGCATACATGGCAGCATAATCACCACAACGCTTTTTTTACAAAGCATGGGAAAGATGAGAAAATAGAACAATAAAAATTCCAGACATTTGCTGAACAATATATGTTTATTTCAGGAATTTGTTTGACTATGCAAAAGAAAAACTTGGAAATGAAGAGATACAGAAAAATTGGTCAAAATGAACGAATTTGTGAACAACCTTTTATATTTGAAAATGTATTAAAACTAAGAGAATTTCAAATTTGAAGAATTAAATTGAGGAAATTAAATGTTTTGAATTTTATCAGATTACATTTTTTGAGACAATTTTATCAGATTACATGGTTACTGAATATTTAGTATAATTATCCAATTTTAAAATTCATGAAATCTTGCCTGTTTTTTTGTTTTTCCTAAAATGTATTTTCATTTACCCATTTTATTCATGTTCTTTTCGCATTTCATTTGCACACTTAGTTACAACATGTGCAAAACCACCTCTATGGTACAAAACTGCTTTCTGTGAAGCACTAATTTCGACAATTCTGATGTTTTAGCTAGAACTGTCTAACAATAGTTCTACGGTATTTCGTGGATGCTATTTCTAGTCTAGACAACTAATGTTAGTACACGCAAGTCGCAATAGAATTTGATTCTGCTTGCTGGATGTTGCCACACATTTTATCTATCAGTCATTGATCTTATCTCTGTCGGCTTGTTCCAATCCCAGACTGTACCAATGGCCAAAACCGCCACTTCCACGGCGAATAAACAAAACTACACAGCAGCGATAGTTGCGGCGTGAAGAAGCAGAGTAGCAGCAGAGTGATGACTCCGGAAGCACCCGGTTTGGTGGAAAAACCAACGTCCGCGACCACTGTTTTGCCCCGGACCTCCTGTATATAGCCTCATCCCAGCCCCGCTCTCCATCTCATCAACACAAGCATCAATCAGCCTTTATCTCAGTTCATTCACAACCAGAAATTCCGCACTCTACACTCGACAACGAGCTACTCTACCTCTCTTCACCCATCACCTACTTCAGAGTTTCAGATCATGGCGGTTGCGGCTAAGGTGTCTTGGATGGTGGCGATGAGCGTCGGCGCCGTGGAGGCGCTCAAGGACCAGGCCGGGCTCTGCCGCTGGAACTACGCTCTCAAATCCATCCATCGAGCTGCCAAGGCCAAGGCCAATGCCCGCGGCGGTGTCTCCCAGAGCACGAAGCACCTTCCGGCTTCTGCGGTAGCCGTGGCGGAGAGGCTACCAGTGCAGAAGGCTGAGGAGGGGCTGAGGACGGTCATGTATCTCAGTTGTTGGGGGCCAAATTAGGTGCACTGGTAGCTTGGGTCTAGGGGTACTTGTGTTCGTTGCATCAAGAGTTAGGTAGGCATGTCCTGAGACTAGGCTGGTTGTCCCCTCATCCCTTGTAAATATACCACCATGATGATGATGATGATGAAAATTTCGCCTATGAGTTTACATCACCGTCCTTGTTAATGTGCTTCTTTGAGAGGAAGAAAGTTCAGACTTGTTCGGGGGAGACTCAGCATAGCGAGCTGAGAGGCATACAGAAAACAGAGCCGGTTCAGCTGCTTGTATATTAGTACAACCCAACCCTGCACAAACCAACAAAGGATAGAACAGATCTCAGTGATACACCCAGCTGCCCTCCAAGATCTCCATCCTCTCTGATCAATTCGAACACCTCCAGGTCGCTGCAATAGTGGCTATTAGAGATTATGGTGTCGCGTTCTTTCCAACAAATTCTTCTCTCATTGTTTTGGTGGGGAATAAGAATAACATGTAATATATGCTTTGCGTTGGTTGCAAGTACTTTTCTGTTGCGCGAGTCAACCATGCTTACAGCAAGTGGAGGGTTCAAGGGATAGGGTCATAGGGATGGCACTGAGGCCAGTCGCCACTAAGGCAGAGTCGTTCATTCGCTAAAAATGTGTCTTTTTATTAGAACGAGCGCAATAACATAGTGAAGCTGGAGGAGTTGGGCGCCGTTGAAATGCAGAATCCATGTTCGGCTCACTGTCCAGCATCGGATCTGGACCTCCGATCGGCGAGCGCGACATGGTCTACAAGATCACCCCTCTGCCAGTTTCACATGCCTGCAAGAGGAGGACAATGCGGAACACATACACTTACAATGCTCATACGCTAGACAGGTGTGGCACAAATGCATCGTCGGACTAAACTTGGAGGTGACTCACCCGCTTGGACAGGATAGCCTGTTGGACTGGTGGCTACAAGCTAGAAGAAACTTCACGTGGGCTGAAAGAAGATTCGACACGTTCGTAATCGCGGTGACTTGGTCCCTATGAAAACAGAGAAACGCGAGAGTGTTCAATCGGATTAATCAACAAAAAAACGTGGATGAGCTACACAACCACATCATGAACGAGATCAAAGACTGGAAGGAGGCCGGATTAGGTGTAGGAGGGTTAGACCGATTTGTAAGAGAGTAGGCTTTGGATTAGGTGTGGGTGTAGGTGTCTTGGTTCACTTGTGTTGATGTTCGCATCACTCACAAGTTCTTGTAATTATAACTTCTACCTTCTATAAAAATATGATATGCCATTGGTGTACTCTCGAAAAAAAAAGCACATCCCAACCCGTTTCCAGTTTCTATTGAATGACCATCTAATTTGATTTTGGCCTAGCTCCATGGAAGCAAAAGAAGAAAAATAATTGAGTTTTTTTTTGGAAAAAAATCGAGTTTCTAGAGAGAAGTACTTACGAGTACACAGTCCCTCTCAAGAAATTAAGCAGATAGATGATATCATAATGATTACTATTCCCATAAACAATTGTGCTCCACAAATCTCTACTGAGATACTCATTATCTCACACCGTCCCAAAATAAATGTCGCAACTTTGTAGTATTAAATTTAATACAAAGTTGAGACACTTATTTTAAGCCGCGGGGAGTATTTCCTAAGCACGTATATTAGAGTACTCTTATCAAGATATTTGAAGATACCACTAAACCAAACACATATCATAACTATGCATCTAAGTGGCACACAAATTAATCTATACTAGATTATGCCCCCTGCGTTGTTGCGGGATATTAGAAGAATTTCAGATAATTTTTTTTGATTCATATATGGGCTCGACGTAAATGAAAAAGATATATCTAGCATAAAGTAAAATCTTGTTTGCTTTAGTGCAATATCATAAAAAGAATCAATGAATTCTAATAGGCCATTCAGTCATGAGCCCGCCGCAACGTGAAATGAAATAATGTAAATTTCATAAAGAAGGTTCATGATGAATTGTTGTAGAGGGCAGAGAAACCACAGGGCATCACATTGAAATGTACAATGCAAGATTCCATTATCATACTTAGAAAATTTGCAAGTAAAAAAAATCCGACATGTACCTTATTCAATTTTGTTAAGGTGCAACAAAGGGAATGGAAGCCAAACTTAATAGAATTTAATTATAGTGTTTCAACCAATAATAAACACCTTCAAAATATGCAAAGAAGATCCCCTTTTGGAGCTATACAAGCACTAGAGGAGAACCATAGCATTCAGAACCTAAAAATTACTTCTCAAATGTGCTAACATAAAAGACAGATGAATAAGGACCATATCAATAAACAAAACATGAGATTAACACTCTACGAACTATAGCAAAATCTGAAGGATAATGACAAATCATACCTGAGCACCCCCTCCAAACATCTATGTTTTCAAGTGTAATGAACAATACCATGTATTTTCCAGAGGATAATATAATCTAGTTACAACTGGGGTACCATTTCTATCAAGATGGATATTATAATATAACTAGTTCAGCCTGCACGGTACATATGCGCCCACCATACTAAGTTAAACTATGCATAACTTACCCAATTGATCACTAAATACGAACAGTCATATTCCAAAGGAGGATACAAAAAACAACAATCTTTAGAGCAGTGCACAACCTGGCTAAATGAGAAATAAACATAAAATAAATGATGTAAAACAGAGGCGGCATAACTTTATGTAGTTTCTGTATTATACAATTAGTTTAAGATCTGAAAGAAAGAGAAGTTGTTACCTCAACTGAAAACAAAAGAGAATAAATAGACATGGAAAAGCGTACAGGTACATGTAGCGAAGGGAAAGATTGATTGTTTTCAGGAAAATGCAATGGTTGGCAATCCACGAAGTACTCAATTAATCACATGTGCAACTACATACCCAATTTTTGCAAAACAAAATCGACAAAATGATACAGGAAGATGTATTACGCATAGGATAATTTTTTATGAGAGAGATTAACATATAAAATGAATAATGCTCCCTTTTCTAGTGTTTTGTACTACTCAACCTTAACATTGTCTAACAAAGTGCCTATATAGTCAATCTAGCTAATAATGTGATGATGCATTAAGCTAGGAAAATGGGTAACACATGTGTGTCACTCATAATATGGACATTATTAGCTAGATTCCTACGCACACGCAAGATCAAGGTGATGCATAGCAACGAGAGGGGAGAGTGTGTCCACGTACCCTCGTAGACCGAAAGCGGAAGCGTTAGCACAACGCGGTTTAGCTCGATGACGTTCCCCGAAACTACGGCTCCTCCGAGTTCTTGCACACGTTCAGCTCGATGACGTTCCTCGGACTCCGATCCAGCAGAGTGTCGGAGACGAGTTCCGTCAGCACGTCGGCGTGGTGACGATCTTGATGTTCTACCGTCGCAGGGCTTCGCCTAAGCACCGCTACAATATTATCGAGGAGAACTATGGTGGAGGGGGGCACCGCACACGGCTAAGAGATCAAGAGATCAATTGTTGTGTCTATGGGGTGCCCCCCTCCTCCGTATATAAAGGAGTGGAGGAGGGGGCCGGCCAAGGGGGGGTGGAGCGCCCTAGGGGGAGTCCAACTCCCACCGGAGTAGGACTCCCCTTTTCCTATTAGGAGTAGGAGAGGAAGGATGAGGAAGGAAAAGGGGGGGCTCCCAATTCGGATTGGGCTTGGGGGGGGGGGTACCCCTCCTTGCTCCTTTCCCATCCTTTCCACTAAGGCCCAATAAGGCCCATATACCTCCGGGGATTCGATAACCTCCGGAGCTCAGATTGTCCCAATCTCACCCGGAACCTTTCCGGTGTCCAAATATAGTCGTCCAATATATCGATTTTTATGTCTTGACCATTTCGAGACTCCTCGTCAAGTCTGTGATCACATCCAGGGCTCCGAACAACCCTCAGGAAATCAAAACTTATAAACACATAATAAAATTGTCAACGAAACCTTAAGCGTGCAGACCCTACGGGTTCGAGAACTATGTAGACATGACCGAGACACATTTCCGGTCAATAACCAATAGCGGAACCTGGATGCTCATATTGGCTCCTACATATTCTACGAAGATCTTTATCGGTCAAACCGCATAACAACATACGTTGTTCCCTTTGTCATCGGTATGTTACTTGCCCGAGATTCGATCATCGGTATTCAATACCTAGTTCAATCTCGTTACCGGCAAGTCTCTTTACTTGTTACGTAATGCATCATCCCGTAACTAACTCATTAGCTACATTGCTTGCAAGGCTTATAGTGATGTGCATTACCGAGAGGGCCCAGAGATACCTCTCCGACAATCGGAGTGACAAATCCTAATCTCGAAATATGTCGACTCAACAAGTATCTTCGGAGACACCTGTAGAGCACCTTTATAATCACCCAGTTACGTTGTGACGTTTGGTAGCACACAAAGTGTTCCTCCGGTAAGCGGGAGTTACATAATCTCATAGTCATAGGAACATGTATAAGTCATGAAGAAAGCAATAGCAACATACTAAACGATCAAGTACTAAGATAACGGAATGGGTCAAGTCAATCTCATCATTCTCCTAATGATGTGATCCCTTTAATCAAATGACAACTCATGTCTATGGTTAGGAAACTTAACAATCTTTGATTTACGAGCTAGTCAAGTAGAGGCATACTAGTGACACTATGTTTTGTCTATGTATTCACACATGTATATGTTTCCGGGTAATACAATTCTAGCATGAATAATAAACATTTATCATGATATGAGGAAATAAATAATAACTTTATTATTGCCTCTAGGGCATATTTCCTTCAGTCTCCCACTTGCACTAGAGTCAATAATCTAGATTACATAGTAATGATTCTAACACCCATCGAGCCTTGGTGTCGATCACGTTTTGCTCGTGGAAGAGGCTTACTCAATGGGTCTGCAACATTCAGATCCGTATGTATCTTGCAAATCTCTATGTCTCCCACCTGGACTTGGTCCCGGATGGAATTGAAGCGTCTCTTGATGTGCTTGGTTCTCTTGTGAAATCTGGATTCCTTTGCTAAGGCAATTGCACCAGTATTGTCACAAAAGATTTTCATTGGACCCGATGCACTAGGTACGACACCTAGATCGGATATGAACTCCTTCATCCAGACTCCTTCATTTGCTGCTTCTGAAGCAGCTATGTACTCCGCTTCACATGTAGATCCCGCTACGACGCTTTGTTTAGAACTGCACCAACTGACAGCTCCACCCTTTAATAAAAACACGTACCTGGTTTGCGATTTAGAATCGTCTGGATCAGTGTCAAAGCTTGCATCGATGTAACCATTTACGACTAGCTCTTTGTCACCTCCATAAACGAGAAACATATCCTTAGTCCTTTTCAGGTATTTCAGGATGTTCTTGACTGCTGTTCAGTGATCCACTCCTGGATTACTTTGGTACCTCCCTGCTAAACTAATGGCAAGGCACACACCAGGTCTGGTACACAGCATTGCATACATGATAGAGCCTATGGCTGAAGCATAGGGAACTTCTTTCATTTTATCTCTATCTTCTGCAGTGGTTGGGCATTGAGTCTGACTCAATTTCACACCTTGTATTACAGGCAAGAACCCTTTCTTTGCTTGATCCATTTTGAACTTATTCAAAATTTTATCAAGCTATGTGCTCTGTGAAAGTCCAATTAAACGTCTTGATCTATCTCTATAGATCTTGATGCCTAATATGTAGGCAGCTTCACCGAGGCCTTTCATTGAAAAACTTTTATTCAAGTATCCTTTTATGCTATCCAGAAATTCTATAACATTTCCAATCAATAATATGTCGTCCACATATAATATTAGAAATGCTACAGAGCTACCACTCACTTTCTTGTAAATACAGGCTTCCCCAAAAGTCTGTATAAAACCATATGCTTTGATCACACTATCAAAGCGTTTATTCCAACTCCGAGAGGCTTGCACCAGTCCATAAATGGATCGCTGGAGCTTGCACACTTTGTTAGCTCCCTTAGGATCGACAAAACCTTCCGGTTGCATCATACAAAACTCTTCTTCCAGAAATCCATTCAGGAATGCAGTTTTGACATCCATCTGCCATATTTCATAATCATAAAATGCGGCAATCGCTAACATGATTCGGACAGACTTAAGCATCGCTACGGGTGAGAAGGTCTCATCATAGTCAACCCCTTGAACTTGTCGAAAACCTTTTGCAACAAGTCGAGCTTTGTAGACAGTAACATTACCGTTAGCGTCAGTCTTCTTCTTGAAGATCCATTTATTCTCTATTGCTTGCCGATCATCGGGCAAGTCAACCAAAGTCCACACTTTGTTCTCATACATGGATCCCATCTCAGATTTCATGGCTTCAAGCCATTTTGCAGAATCTGGGCTCACCATCGCTTCTTCATAGTTCGTAGGTTCATCATGATCTAGTAGCATGACTTCCAGAACAGGATTACCGTACCACTCTAGTGCGGATCTTACTCTGGTTGATCTACGAGGTTCAGTAACAACTTGATCTGAAGTTCCATGATCATCATCATTAACTTCCTCACTATTTGGTGTAGGTGTCACAGAAACCGGTTTCTGTGATGAACTACTTTCCAATAAGGGAGCCGGTACAGTTACCTCATCAAGTTCTACTTTCCTCCCACTCACTTCTTTCGAGAGAAACTCCTTCTCTAGAAAGGATCCATTCTTAGCAACGAATGTCTTGCCTTCGGATCTATGATAGAAGGTGTACCCAACAGTCTTTTTTGGGTATCCTATGAAGACACATTTCTCCGATTTGGGTTCGAGCTTATCAGGTTGAAGCTTTTTCACATAAGCATCGCAGCCCCAAACTTTCAGAAACGACAACTTCAGTTTCTTGCCAAACCACAGTTCATAAGGCGTCGTCTCAACGGATTTCGATGGTGCCCTATTTAACGTGAATGCGGCCGTCTCTAAAGCATAACCCCAAAACAATAGCGGTAAATCAGTAAGAGACATCATAGATCGCACCATATCTAGTAAAGTACGATTACGACATTCGGACATACCATTATGCTGTGGTGTTCCGGGTGGCGTGAGTTACGAAACTATTCCGCATTGTTTCAAATGTAGACCAAACTCGCAACTCAAATATTCTCCTCCACGATAAG
Organism: Aegilops longissima; assembly: GCA_021605205.1. Lineage (NCBI taxonomy): Eukaryota > Viridiplantae > Streptophyta > Magnoliopsida > Poales > Poaceae > Aegilops > Aegilops longissima. The sequence goes on from CM038677.1 coordinate 807,857,757, forward strand.
ATTGTAGAAACTTTATTTTCTTGTTACGATGATTTTTAACTTCACTCTGAAATTCTTTGAACTTTTCAAATGTTTCAAACTTATGCTTCATTAAGTAGATATACCCATATCTGCTTAAATCATCCGTGAAAGTGAGAAAATAACGATATCCGCCACGAGCCTCAACATTCATCGGACCACATACATCTGTATGTATGATTTCCAACAAATCTGTTGCTCTCTCCATAGTAACGGAGAACGGCGTTTTAGTCATCTTGCCCATGAGGCACGGTTCGCAAGTACCAAGTGATTCATAATCAAGTGGTTCCAAAAGTCCATCAGTATGGAGTTTCTTCATGCGTTTTACACCGATATGACCTAAACGGCAGTGCCACAACTAAGTTGCACTATCATTATCAACTCTGCATCTTTTGGCTTCAACATTATGAATATGTGTATCACTACAATCGAGATTCATCAAAAATAGACCACTCTTCAAGGGTGCATGACCATAAAAGATATTACTCATATAAATAGAACAACCATTATTCTCTGATTTAAATGAATAACCGTCTCGCATCAAACAAGATCCAAATATAATGTTCATTCTCAACGCTGGCACCAAATAACAATTATTCAGGTCTAAAACTAATCCCGAAGGTAGATGTAGAGGTAGCGTGCCGACCGCGATCACATTGACTTTGGAACCATTTCCCACGCGCATCGTCACCTCGTCCTTGGCCAGTGTTCGCTTAATCCGTAGTCCCTGTTTCGAGTTGCAAATATTAGCAACAGAACTAGTATCAAATACCTAGGTGTTACTGCGAGCTCTAGTAAGGTACACATCAATAACATGTATATCACATATACCTTTGTTCACCTTGCCATCCTTCTTATCCGCCAAATACTTGGGGCAGTTCCGCTTCCAGTGACCAGTCTGCTTGCAGTAGAAGCACTCAGTTTCAGGCTGAGGTCCAGACTTGGGTTTCTTCTCCTGAGCAACAACTTGCTTGCTGTTCTTCTTGAATTTCCCCTTCTTCCCTTTGCCCTTTTTCTTGAAACTAGTGGTGTTGTTGACCATCAACACTTGATGCTCCTTCGTGATTTCTACCTCCGCAGCCTATAGCATTGCGAAGAGCTCGAGAATTGTCTTTTCCATCCCTTGCATATTATAGTTCATCACGAAGCTCTTGTAGCTTGGCGGCAGTGATTGGAGAATTCTGTCAATGACGCTATCATCCGGAAGATTAACTACCAGTTGAATCAAGTGATTATTATACCCAGACATTTTGAGTATATGCTCACTGACAGAACTATTCTCCTCCATCTTGAAGCTATAGAACTTATTGGAGACTTCATATCTCTCAATCCAGGCATTTGCTTGAAATATTAACTTCAACTCCTGGAACATCTCATATGCTCCATGACGTTGAAAACGTCGTTGAAGACCGGTTCTAAGCCGTAAAGCATGGCACACTGAACTATTGAGTAGTCATTAGCTTTGCTCGCCAGACGTTCATAACATCCGGTGTTGCTCCTACAAGAGGCTGGCACCCAGCGGTGCTTCGGGGACGTAATTCTTACATGCAGCAATGAGGATAATCCTCGAGTTACGGACCCAGTCCGTGTAATTGCTACCATCATCTTTCAACTTTGCTTTCTCAAGGAACGCATTAAAATTCAACGGAACAACAGCACGAGCCATCTATCTACAACAAACATAGACAATCAAAATACTATCAGGTACTAAGTTCATGATAAATTTAAGTTCAATTAATCATATTACTTAAGAATTCCCACTTAGACAGACATCCCTCTAATCATCTAAGTGATCACGTGATCCAAATCAACTAAACCATAACCGATCATCACGTGAAATGGAGTAGCTTTCAATGGTGAACATCACTATGTTGATCATATCTACTATATGATTCACGCTCGACCACTCGGTCTCAGTGTTCCGAGGCCATATCTGCATATGCTAGGCTTGTCAAGTTTAACCTGAGTATTCTGCGTGTGCAAAACTGGCTTGCACCCGTTGTAGATGGACGTAGAGCTTATCACACCCGATCATCACGTGGTGTCTGGGAACGACGAACTTTGGCAACAGTGCATACTCAGGAAGAACACTTTTATCTTGAAATTTAGTGAGAGATCATCTTAGAATGCTACCGTCAATCAAAGCAAGATAAGATGCATAAAAGATAAACATCACATGCAATCAATATAAGTGATATGATATGGTCATCATCATCTTGTGCTTGTGATCTCCATCACCGAAGCACCGTCATGATCACCACCATCACCAGCGCGACACCTTGATCTCCATCGTAGCATCGTTGTCGTCTCGCCAATCTTATGCTTCCATGACTATCGCTACCGCTTAGTGATAAAGTAAAGCATTACAGGGCGATTGCATTGCATACAATAAAGCGACAACCATATGGCTCCTGCCAGTTGCCGGTAACTCGGTTACAAAACATGATCATCTCATACAATAAAATATAGCATCACGTCTTGACCAGATCACATCACAACATGCCCTGCAAAAACAAGTTAGACATCCTCTACTTTGTTGTTGCAAGTTTTACGTGGCTGCTACGGGCTTAGCAAGAACCGTTCTTACCTACGCATCAAAACCACAACGGTAGTTTGTCAAGTTAGTGTTGTTTTAACCTTCGCAAGGACCGGGCATAGCCACACTCAGTTCAACTAAAGTTGGAGAAACTGACACCCGGCAGCTGTCGTGGTTCTAAGTCTGACAGTAATGTAGGGGGGTAGGAATGGAGAGGCAAGATCCTAGCTATGAAGTAGTTGTATACACACGAGTTTTACGAGTTCAGGCCCTTCTCAGAGGAAGTAATAGCCCTACGTCTCGGAGCCCGGAGGCGGTCGACTGGATTAGTGTATGAATTACAGGGGTGCGAACCCTTGACACTGAGGAGGGGGTGGCTTATATAGAGTTTGCCATACCCCTCCCGCCCTCAGTTATGCAGGGTTTAAGGTACATTAAGGTCGGGCGTTACTGGTAACGCCTCAAATAAAGTGCTATGATGACCATAAAGGCTACTTAATGGCCGACCGTTAGCATGCGGAGTGACTTTAGATCTCCTGGCTGTCGAGTGGTTGGCTTCATGGTCGAGTGTCTTCGAGTCTGTCGAGTGGAATACTTCTGAGTCGATTGAAAGGTGGTTTCCTCTAGAGATGTCCTTAGGGAGGGTATCTAGGACAGGTCCATGACCCTACCCTAGGTACATAGCTTCATCATTAGCCCCCGAATGGATCGAGGTTTGAGTGGGGAAGGAGTTGAAAACACTTCTGACCCATTTTCGTGCTACGAGTATATCTTGCTCTGGATCAATGAACTTAGGTGACGGCACCAACTTATTTTTCAGTCGCCTTGATCCATTCTTTGTATCCGTCGAGTGAGTTTCTTTACTTGGAGAGTTCCGAGTGACAGAGCGGAGGAGATCTTCCGTCTGGTGAGTTGTTCTGCAGCTCACGGATTTCGCGGGATTCGAATTTCGGGAAGCGCGCGGGGCGGAGGAGGCCGCAGTAATCGGATGGGATAAGGCAGGGACGCCTCAATCTCCATGCCACCTTTTTCTCCACGTATCACGCGCGCGACTGTTGCGGGATTTGATAGGATCGCCCGGGCCTACAAGTCAGTCACTCGGAAGCAACCTCATATAAGACGTCGGACGGGGGTTTTTGAACAGTGCGTTCTCATTTCCTCCTCTCTTCCTCAGACTTATCCGCCGCGCTCGCTTCCGTCCCAGTGCCACTGCCCTGTGCGTGTCTCGCCGACAACGATGGTGAAAGAGAAGACGTCGGCCCTGGAGCGGGCGAAGAAAGCGACGACGAAGGCGAAGGGAAAGGCGACCACAGTCGGGGTGGATCCTCGTCGAGGGCCGGCCTGCCGCAGGGCGACTGGATCCGCTCGACGATTCGTCAAGAAGACCTCGACGACCTGGCCGCTGGAGGACTGATCCCCCAAGGATCAGCGCGGCTTCCGGGGAAGGAGTTTGAGCTGCAGCCTCGGGAGGGTGAGTGCGTTCTCTTGGCCACCCATGTCGACCGTGGATTTTCTTTGCCTCCTCACCCTTTCTTTCTGGGATTTCAGAACTTCTTTGGGGCGCAACTCCACCACTTCACACCCAACACAATTGTGTACCTCACCGCTTTCGTGTCTTTGTGCGAGAATTTCTTGGGTTGCCGGCCTTATTGGGGCCTTTTCAAGCACATTTTCACCTGTCGCTCCCAGACAGTGAAGAAGGCCAATCCGAGTGACGAGAGAACACAAGTGATGCAGATGTGTGGGGGTCTTGGGGTTCAGATGAGGGGGAAAAGTTCTTTTCCAGCCATGATCCTTCCCGACTCAGTTCGTGGATGGCAGTCGACCTGGTTTTACTGCAAAGACCAGCCGACGCCAGGGCAGTCGACCGGACTCCCTCCTTTCCCATGGACCGAGTGAGGAAGCCCGCCTCTTTGAAGGTGATCCCAGAAGAGAAAGCGCAGGTTAAGATACTGGTCGATCGTGTTGTCCAGCTTATCCGTGACGGGGTAACTGGTATGGATCTTTTGGAAGTCTTCCTTTAGCGATGCATCCAGCCACTTCAAGCTCGAGACCATCCGATGTGGATCTATTCGGGCTCTGATGACACCACTCGGATCCACTCGGAGGAGGTCGAGGATGCCACACTGGAGGGGTGGCGGACGAGCATCACTGGGAACAGGGACAACCCTAGGGGAACCAGGAGAATTCTTCCACTCGACCAATCCCACGTACCGGACAAGGTTCAATTCTGAATTTCCGACTGTAATTTTAACCATGCAGCTATTGATGCTCCCTTGATTGACTTTTGTTCTGCTTGTTTTTCTGCCAGGCTCTTATCGAAATGTACTCAATGCCTAACGGGGAGCAAGAGAAAGACCCGGAAGGGGAGGCGAGCGGCGGCGACAGTGGTGAATGGCATTCTGACGGAGAGGAGACCGAGGAAAGTGACGACTCAAGCGACGAAGAAGAAGCCGAGTCACCTCCTCGCAGGCAGAGGCGATCCAAGCTCTACCAAGACCGGCCGATCACTCATGAAAAAGCGACTGCTCAGACTGGCCAGTCTTCAAAGCGCCCTCGGACGTCCTCACCGGCTCCGACTGAAAAAGCGTCAAAGCATCCCAAAGTTGTAGTGCCAAGGCCTCGGAAGGCGTTGCCGAAGATTAAGATTGACATCCCCGTCGCTTCTGCGTGAGTGTCTCCCTTTGTATTCACGTGACGCTCTGTGCTGTTTATTTTTCCCTTGATTTGACCAGAGAAACTTTGGAACTGGCAGCGCTGCTACTTCCGGGACTTCAGCTTACAGGGATGAGGATGAGGCAATGGAGGATGCTGTCACCTCCAATCTGGGTACGATTTCTGTCGTTTTGTCTTTATTTGGTCGACTCGACTGTAATATATACCATTCGGTGATGCAATTTTGGTGACCGATCTTTGAACAGCTCCCAACATTATTGACCTCCCCGACGATGACGATGACAAGCCCGAGAGGCCTTTGACGAGGAAAAATAGGAAAACTCCTGCAGACAAGGTGGCACAATCGACGCCGATAGCTGAGCCAGTCGTTCAGGACGCTGGTGATGCCAATCGGGCTTCTGTTACCTTCGTCGTACCACTGTCGAGTGCTCTGCCTTCTTCATCGACTGCTCAAGCTCCTGCCGATCCACCTTCAGTTTTTGTTACCCATCACGTCCCAGAGGACGAAGTGAATGCTGCCAAGGAAGCCATACGCCAAGCAGGTATTATGATGGAGAAGATGAAGATGGTGCGGGATGTCAGTCAAGCCGCCTATGACGCCAGCTCGGCTCTCCAGAGCAATGTTCAGGTTAGCAGCACGTCGACTGGTTTTCTTGGCTTGCTCTGTTAGGATATGCTACCTGAAATCTCTCTTTCCAAGGATCTTTGCATCTGCACACCCACTGGGTGTTTCGACTTGTCACTGAGTCAATCCATACTTTGAGCTGAATTTTTGTTATTTGAAGTTTTGGAATAGTGGGGGCACGCTGAGTGCACCCACTGGGTGTAGTCCCCGAGACTATGGTGGACTGCGGGTAGTCGACTATAGTCTTCACATTTATTCCCTTCACTCGGTCTGGTCTGGCCATGCCGAGTGTAAGCTGAATCAGTGGGGGCACGCTAAGTGCACCCACTGGGTGTAGTCCTCGAGACCGTGGTCGACTGCTGGCAGTCAACTATGGTCTGAAGAACTCGTCTGTTGTTGTCTTTCTTCTTTTTTTTAGATATACACTCGCGCCGAACAGGTCTCGTCGAGTGTTCACTGGATCAGTGGGGGCACGCTAAGTGCACCCACTGGTTGTAGTCCCCGAGACTATGGTGGACTGCGGGCAGTCGACCGTAGTCTTAGTATTTATTGTCTCTGTAAAATAATCCATCCTCTCTAATTGCAGAAATCTTGTGATCTTGGGGCTCGCTTTGCCGACTTAGAGAAGCAACAGATTCAACTTAACCTTGACCTGGAGTTGGCCAAATCGGACCTGCAGAAGGCCAAAGATGACGCCAATGGTAAGGAAGCTTCGTCGACTGTTTTGTCTTAGACCCGGATTTCACTCTGCTCTTCCTGAACTGAGCATTATTTCTTTTCTGAAAAACTGAACCAGGCTCTGTTAAAGAAGGATCACGATCTGGCTGCTGCACAAAAGAAGGCCGACGACCAAACTGCTCTGGCTGAACAGAAGCTGGCTTCAGTCGGCAAACTGGAGGAGGAGAACGCGAAGATGAAATCTGCTCTGGATGGAGCCAACAGGGAGGTCACCCGCTTGAAGAAGGACAAGGTTAGCTTGAACGAGAAGATGGAAGGCATTGCTCGCAGGAGGGATGATCTGGAAAGCTATCTGAGGAGCCTCGCCAAGAAGTTGTTCATCAAGCTTGAAGGTACATACCCCGTTCCGACTGCTTCATCTTTGTTGACTCGACATACGAATATCGACTTGTCTTTGGACTGCGCATGCAGAGCTTTGTCGAGACTTCGAGGAGGAGACTGGGCGAATCGAACCAAATTTGGACCCTATCAATTCTCCCGTGAAGGACGAATCTGCTATGAACTTGCTTCGACTGGAATCTCGCATCGACGGCGTTGTTGACTACTTGGCTCGACTGAAAGTCGCCACGTCGCGGATCGACACAGCACTTTGGCCAGGGGCGACACTCCAGAATGACCATGAGTCCCTGATGACTCGACTTAACGAGATCCCTGGTCGAGTGCAGGAGTGGACGAAGTCTTCTGCTCGGTGCGGTGCTGATGTGGCTCTGTCTTTGGTTCGTGTCCACTGTAAAGAGGCACGGGAAGATAAGCTGGCGGCAATCAAGGTCGCTAACACCAAGAAGCACGATTTCCGATCCTTTATGGAGACTTGCATTGCTGCTGCCACTCGGATCACCGATGGTGTCGACCTGGTCGAGTTCGTCGATCCTGCCAGTCCGCCTCCCGCAGAGTAAACAAACTTTTATGTCTCACCTTAAATTTGCCTCGGAATGCCGAGTGGATTTTGTAACCGCTAAACTCCTTCAGGCTGAGAGCCCGAGTACTTTGATCTTCGGTTTGGACCCTTTAGGATTTATCTAAACTGGTTTTACTTCTGAATATGCTTGCATTTGCCTTCGAGTGGACTGTGCTTCACTCGGAATAATCTTTGTTGTTTGAGATGCAGCTCTGAGGTGGAAGATTTGGTCGTCCTGCGCCCCATTATCCTTGCAGGAAGGGATGGAGTACGTATGTTGTATCTGTAGCCCCGAAGGAGAAGGTAGCAGTCGACCTGCACCTCGCCGTCCTTGCGGATCAGGATGGAGCGCACATTGTACTTGTGGCGCGGCTCCGAAGGAGAAGGTAGCAGTCGACCTGCACCTCGTCGTCCTTGCGGATCGGGATGGAGCACACGTTGTACTTGTGGCGCAGCTCCGAAGGAGGAGGTAGCAGTCGACCTGCACCTCGTCATCCTTGTGGATCGGGATGGATTGCACGTTGTACTTGTGGCGCAGCTCCGAAGGAGGAGGTAGCAGTCGACCTGCACCTCTTCGTCCTTGCGGATCAGAATGGAGCGCACGTTGTACTTGTGGCGCAGCTCTGAAGGGGAAGGTAGCAGTCAACCTGCACCTCGTCGTCCTTGCGGATCGGGATGTTTTCGAACTTAGGCGAGTACTTGGACTGCAGCTAAGCCCCCGAGTGAGAGGATTGCTCTTCACTCGATAGGATTTCTCAAACTTAGGCGAGTACTTGGACTGCAGCTAAGCCCCCGAGTGAGAGGATTGCTCTTCACTCGGTAGGATTTCTCAAACTTAGGCGAGTACTTGGACTGCAGCTAAGCCCCCGAGTGAGAGGATTGCTCTTCACTCGGTAGGATTCTCAAACTTAGGCGTAGTACTTGGACTGCAGCTAAGCCTCCAGTGAGAGGGTTGCTCTTCATTCGGTAGGATTTTTCAAACTTAGTAGTCTTGGACTGCATCTAAGCCCCCGAGTGAGAGGATTGCTCCTCACTCGGTAGGATTTCTCAAACTTAGGCGAGTACTTGGACTGCAGCTAAGCCTCCGAGTGAGAGGCTGGCTCACCACTCGGTAGGATTTTTCAAACTTAGGCGAGTACTGGACTGCAGCTAAGCCCCCGAGTGAGAGGATTGCTCTTCACTCGGTAGGATTTCTCAAACTTAGGCGAGTACTGGACTGCAGCTAAGCCCCCGAGTGAGAGGATTGCTCTTCACTCGGTAGGATTTCTCAAACATAGGCGAGTACTTGGACTGCAGCTAAGCCTCCGAGTGGGAGGATTTTTCTTAAACTTAGGCGAGTACTTGGACTGCAGCTAAGCCTCCGAGTGAGAGGCTGGCTCACCACTCGGTAGGATTTTTCAAACTTAGGTGAGTACTGGACTGCAGCTAAGCCCCCGAGTGAGAGGATTGCTCTTCACTCGGTAGGATTTCTCAAACTTAGGCGAGTACTTGGACTGCAGCTAAGCCTCCGAGTGGGAGGCTGGCTCACCACTCGATAGGATTTTTTCAAACTTAGGCGAGTACTTGGACTGCAGCTAAGCCCCCGAGTGGGAGGCTGGCTCACCACTCGGTAGGATTTTCAAGTACTTAGGTGAAATGGATTCGCAGCTAAGCCTCCGAGTGGGAGGCTTGCTCGTCACTCGGTAGGATTTTTCTTTTTCACAAACTTAGGCGAAACGGATTCACAGTTAAGCTACCCACTGGGGGGTTTCTTACAAAAACAAAAGCAACAACAATCACTGGGAAAATTATAACACCCTTGTCTTTGATAAATAAACTACAGAGGTATTTCTTATTACATCTCATCTGAGTGAGTACTTAAGTATAAAAGGGGAGGTGCAGCTCCGCATTCCAAGCTCGAGGTTCATCAATCTGGCGACCGACATTGTAAAGATGGTACGCTCCATTGTGGAGAACTCTGATGACGATGAAGGGGCCTTCCCAAGTGGGAGCGAGCTTGTGTGGTTTCTGTTGATCTACTCGGAGGACCAAGTCTCCTTCTTGGAAGGCTCGACTCTTCACATTTCTGGCATGGAATCGACGCAAGTCTTGCTGATAGATAGTCGAGCAGATCAGGGCCATCTCTCTTTCCTCTTCTAGGAGGTCGACTGCATCCTGCCGAGCTTGTTCTGCTTCATCTTCAGAGTAGAGCTCGACTCGGGGTGCATTGTGAAGCAAGTCACTTGGCATAACTGCTTCAGCTCCATAGACCAGAAAGAATGGAGTACGTCCAGTTGACCGATTAGGGGTAGTCCTCAATCCCCAAAGAACTGATGGAAGTTCGTCGACCCATGCGTCTGCTGCGTGCTTGAGATTGCGCATCAGTCGGGGTTTCAGTCCTTTGAGAATTAGACCGTTTGCTCTTTCCGCTTGTCCACTCGACTGGGGGTGAGCGACTGAAGCGTAGTCGACTCGTGTGCCTTGAGAGGCGCAAAAGGCTTTGAACTTGTCGGAATCGTAGTTTGACCCATTATCAGTGATGATGCTATGTGGAACTCCATATCTGAATATCAACTCTCTAACGAAACTGATAGCAGTGCAAGCATCGAGATTCTTGATAGGCTTAGCTTCAATCCATTTAGTAAACTTGCCGACTGCCACCAGCACGCGAGTGAAGACGCTCCTGCCAGTTCTCAGTGGTCCAACCATATCCAATTCCCAAACAGCGAAGGGCCAGACGAGTGGAATGGTCTTCAAGGCTGAGGCGGGTTTGTGTGACATATTGGAATAGAACTGACATCCTTCACACTTGTCGACTATCTCTTTCGCCCTTTCATTTGCTCTTGGCCAGTAAAATCCCGCTCGGTATGCTTTAGCCACAATGGTCCGAGAGGACGCATGGTGACCACAGGTCCCCGAGTGGATATCGTCAAGAATTATCTGACCTTCTTCTGGTGTTATACATTTCTGACTGACTCCAGTCGCGCTTTCCCTGAACAATTGTCCCTTTATCACAGTAAAGGCCTTGGATCGACGGACGATCTGTCGAGCCTCTTCTTCATTCTCTGGGAGCTCCTTTCTTAGGATATACGCGATGTACGGCACTGTCCAGTCGGGAGTGATGACCAAAACTTCCATGATTAGGTCGACCACCGCTGGAACCTCAACCTCAGTCGGATCTGTGGCACTTTTTGGTTGCGGGGCTTCTTCGGTGAAAGGATCCTCTTGAACTGATGGTGCGTGGATGTGTTCCAAAAACACATTGCTGGGAATGGCTTCTCTCTTGGAACCTATTTTTGCCAAATCATCAGCTGCTTGATTTTTCAGTCGGGGTATATGATGAAGCTCTAACCCCTCGAATTTCTTCTCTAGCTTTCTCACTGCATTGCAGTAACCAGTCATGGCCGGACTTCTGACGTCTCACTCCTTCATCACTTGATTAACCACCAAATCTGAGTCGCCATAGACCATGAGGCGATGGACGCCGAGTGAAATGGCCATACGCAACCCATACAAAAGTGCTTCATATTCTGCTTCGTTGTTGGAGGAATCAAAGTGAATTTGAAGGACATATCTGAGCTTATCTCCTCGGGGGGAAACTAACACTACCCCAGCACCGGAACCATTCAGCATCTTGGAACCATCAAAGAACATGGTCCAGTGCTCCGAGTGAACTTGAGTCGGCAGTTGTTGTTCAATCCACTCGGCGACGAAATCTGCTATTGCTTGGGACTTGATGGCTTTCTTTGCCTCAAACTTGATATCTAAGGAAGGAGCTCAATCGCCCATTTAGCCACTCGACCAGTTGCATCTCTGTTGTGCAGAATCTCTGACAATGGAGTGTCGCTGATGACTGTAATGGAATCGTCAGAGAAGTAATGAGCAACCTTCTTCGTGGTCATATAAATCCCATATACAAGCTTCTGATAATGACGATATCTTTGCTTTGACGGGGTTAAAACTTCAGAAACATAATATACTGGGCGTTGAACTTTAAAGGCTTTTCCTTCTTCTTCCCGCTCGACCGTAAGTACTGTACTGACAACTTGTCCCGTGGCTGCAATGTAAAGCAGCAAAGGCTCTTTGCTGATTTGGGCAGCAAGCACCGGCTGGGTGGAGAGCAGGGCTTTTAGCTCTGCTAACGCTGCATCAGCTTCAGGAGTCCACTCGAACTTGTATGACTTCTTCATCAGTCAGTAAAGAGGCAATGCCTTTTCACCGAGTCGAGAGATGAATTGACTTAAAGCGGCCAAGCAACCAGTAAGCTTCTGGACATCGTGCACACGCACATGACGTTTCATCCGGAATATAGTACCAACTTTTTCTGGATTGGCGTCGATTCCTTGTTCGAAAACAAGAAAACCGAGTAACTTTCCGCCAGGAACTCCGAATGTGCACTTTGATGGATTAAGCTTGATATCATACCTCCTGAGGTTAGCAAATGTCTCAGCAAGGTCAGTCAGTAGGTCGGAACCCTTCCTTGACTTGACCACAATATCATCCATGTATGCTTCCACATTCCGACTTATTTAAGTGAGCTAACACTTCTGAATCATCCTCATGAACGTGGCTCCGGCATTCTTGAGGCCGAATGGCATCGTGACATAACAGAAGCACCCGAATGGAGTGATGAAAGTTGTTTTGATCTCGTCGGGTCCATACAGACGGATCTGATGGTAACCGGAATAGGCTGTTGGAAATATGCCCTAGAGGCAATAATAAATTAGTTATTATTATATTTCCTTGTTCATGATAATCGTTTATTACCCATGCTATAATTGTATTGATAGGAAACTCAGATACATGTGTGGGTACATAAACAACACCATGTCCCTAGTAAGCCTCTAGTTGACTAGCTCGTTGATCAACAGATGGTTACGGTTTTCGACCATGGACATTGGATGTCGTTGATAACGGATCACATCATTTGGAGAATGATGTGATGGACAAGACCCAATCCTAAGCCTAGCACAAAGATCGTAGTTCAGTATGCTAAAGCTTTTCTAATGTCAAGTATCATTTCCTTAGACCATGAGATTGTGCAACTCCCGGATGCCGTAGGAATGCTTTGGGTGTACCAAACGTCACAACGAATCGGGTGGCTATAAAGGTGCACTACAGGTATCTTGAAAGTGTCATTGGGTTGGCACGAATCGAGGCTGGATTTGTCACTCCGTAACGGAGAGGTATCTCTGGGCCCACTCGGTAGGACATCATCATAATGTGCACAATGTGACCAAGGGGTTGATCATGGGATGATGTGTTACGGAACGAGTAAAGAGACTTGCCGGTAACGAGATTGAACAAGGTATCGGCATACCGACGATCGAATCTCGGGCAAGTACAATACCGCTAGACAAAGGGAATTGTATACCGGATTGATTGAGTCCTTGACATCGTGGTTCATCCGATGAGATCATCGTGGAACATGTGGGAGCCGACATGGGTATCCAGATCCCGCTGTTGGTTATTGACCGGAGAACGTCTCGGTCATGTCTGCATGGTTCCCGAACCCGTAGGGTCTACACACTTAAGGTTCGATGACGCTAGGGTTATAGGGAGTAGATATACGTGGTTACCGAATGTTGTTCGGAGTCCCGGATGAGATCCCGGACGTCACGAGGAGTTCCGGAATGGTCCGGAGGTAAAGATTTATATATGGGAAGTCCTATTTTGGCCACCGGAAAATGTTCGGTATTTTTCGGTATTGTACCGAAAAGGTTCTAGAAGGTTCCGGAGTGGGGCCCACCTGCATGGGGGACCCACATGAACATGGGTAGTGGGGGAAAGGCCCCACACCCCTGGTCAAGGCGCACCAACATCCCCCCTTAGAAGGAATAAGATCATATCCCGAAGGGATAAGATCAAGATCCCTAAAGGGGGATAACAATCGATGGGGAAAGGAAAGGATGGGATTTCTTTCCTCCCACCTTTGCCAACGCCCCAATGGACTTGGAGGGAAATAAATAATCCCCCTCCACCCCTATATATAGTGGGGAGGCGCATGGGAGCTGCACCCTTGCCCCTGGCGCAACCCTCCCCCTCTCCCAAGTCCTCCTCCTCTCCCGCGGTGCTTGGCGAAGCCCTGCAAGATTGCCACGCTCCTCCATCACCACCACACCGTCGTGCTGCTGCTGTATGGAGTCTTCCCCAACCTCTCCCTCTCTCCTTGCTGGATCAAGGCATGGGAGACGTCACCGGGCTGTACGTGTGTTGAACGCGGAGGTGCCGTCCGTTCGGCACTAGGATCTCCGGTGATTTGGATCACGACAATCGACTCCTTCAACCCCGTTCTCTTGAACGCTTCCGCTTAGCGATCTACAAGGGTATGTACATGCACTCTCCTTCCCCTCGTTGCTAGTTTCTCCATAGATAGATCTTGGTGACACGTAGGAAAATTTTGAATTTCTGCTACCTTCCCCAACAGTGGCATCATGAGCTAGGTCTATTGCGTAGATTCTTTGCATGAGTAGAACACAAAGTAGTTGTGGGCGTTGATTTTGTTCAATATGCTTACCGTTACAAGTCCAATCTTGTTTCGACGGTATTGTGGGATGAAGCGGCCCGGACCGACCTTACACGTACACTTACGTGAGACAGGTTCCACCGACTGACATGCACTTGGTGCTTAAGGTGGCTAGCGGGTGCCAGTCTCTCCCACTTTAGTCGGATCAGATTCGATGAAAAGGGTCCTTATGAAGGGTAAATAGCAATTGACATATCACGTTGTGGCTTTTGCGTAGGTAAGAAACGTTCTTGCTAGAAACCCATAGCAGCCACGTAAAACATGCAAACAACAATTAGAGGACATCTAACTTGTTTTTGCAGGGTATGCTATGTGATGTGATATGGCCAAAAAGGAATGTGATGAATGATATGTGATGTATGAGATTGATCATGTTCTTGTAATAGGAATCACGACTTGCATGTCGATGAGTATGACAACCAGCAGGAGCCATAGGAGTTGTCTTTATTTATTGTATGACCTGCGTGTCATTGAACAACGCCATGTAATTACTTTACTTTATTGCTAACCGTTAGCCATAGTAGTAGAAGTAATAGTTGGCGAGACAACTTCATGAAGACACGATGATGGAGATCATGGTGTCATGCCGGTGACGATGATGATCATGGAGCCCCGAAGATGGAGATCAAAAGGAGCAAAATGATATTGGCCATATCATGTCACTATTTGATTGCATGTGATGTTTATCATGTTTATGCATCTTATTTGCTTAGAACGACGGTAATAAATAAGATGATCCTCATTAAAATTTCAAGAAAGTGTTCCCCTAACGTGCACCGTTGCGAAAGTTAAATGCGTTTCAAGCACCACGTGATGATCGGGTGTGATAGATTCTTACGTTCACGTACAATGGGTGTAAGCCAGATTTACACACGCGAAACACTTAGGTTGACTTGACGAGCCTAGCTTGTACAGACATGGCCTCGAAACACAAGAGACCGAAAGGTCGAGCATGAGTCGTATGGTAGATACGATCAACATGAAGATGTTCACCGATGATGACTAGTCCGTCTCACGTGATGATCGGACACGGCCTAGTTGACTCGGATCATGTAATCACTTAGATGACTATAGGGATGTCTATCTGAGTGGGAGTTCATAAGATGTACTTAATTATCCTAAACATAGTCAAAAACCCTTTGCAAATTATGTCATAGCTCGCGATTTAGTTCTACTATTCTAGATATGTTCCTAGAGAAAATATAGTTGAAAGTTGACAGTAGCAATTATGCGGACAGTAGAAGGCTTATGTCCTTAATGCACCGCTCGGTGTGCTGAACCTCGAACGTCGTCTGTGGATGTTGCGAACATCTGACATACACGTCTTGATAACTACGTGATAGTTCAGTTAAACGGTTTAGAGTTGAGGCACCAAAGATGATTTCGAAACGTCGCGGAACATATGAGATGTTTCGAGGGCTGAAATTGGGATTTCAAGCTCGTGCCCACGTCAAGAGGTATAAGTCCTCCGACGATTTTCTTAGCCTGCAAAGTAAGGGAGAAAAGCTCAATCGTTGAGCTTGTGCTCAGATTGTTTGAGTGCAACAATCACTTGAATCGAGTGGGAGTTGATCTTCCTGATGAGATAGTGATGTTTCTCCAAAGTCATTGCCACCAAGCTGCTAGAAGCTTCGTGATGAACTATAAGATATCAGGGATAGATATGATAATCCTTGAGCTATTCGTAATGTTCGACACCGCGAATGTAGAAATCAAGAAGGAGCATCAATTGTTGATGGTTAGTGAAACCACTAGTTTCAAGAAGGGCAAGGGCAAGAAGGGGTACTTCATGAAACGACAAATCAGTTGCTGCTCCAGTGAAGAAACCCAGGGTTGAACCCAAACCCGAGACTAAGTGCTTATGTAATGAGAGGAACGGACACTGAAGCAGGATTACCCTAGATACTTGGTAGATGAGAAGGCTGGCAAGGTCGATAGAAGTATATTGGATATACATTATGTTAATGTGTACTTTACTAGTACTCCTAGAAGCACCAGGGTATTAGATACCGGTTCGGTTGCTAAGTGTTAGTAACTCGAAATAAAAGCTACGGAATAAACGGAGACTAGCTAAAGGTGAGCTGACGATATTTGTTGGAAGTGTTTCCAAAGGTTGATGTGATCAAGCATCGCCTGCTCCCTCTACCATCGAGATTTGTGTTAAACCTAAATAATTGTTATTTGGTGTTTGCGTTGAGCATAGACATGATTGGATTATGTCTATCACGATACGGTTATTCATTTAAGGAGAATAATGGTTACTCCATTTATTTGAATAAAACCTTCAATGGTCTTGCACCTAAAAGAATGGTTTATTGAATCTCGATCGTAGTGATACACATTTTCATGCCAAAAGATATAAGATAGTAATGATAGTACCACTTACTTGTGGCACTGCCATGTAAGTCATATTGGTGTAAAACGCGTGAAGAAGCTCCATGTTGATGGATCTTTGGACTCACTCATTTTTGAAAAGTTTGAGACATGCGAACCATTTCTATTGGTGTATACGCATGAAGAAACTCCATGCAGATGGATCGTTTGGACTCACTTGATTTTGAATCACTTGAGATATGCAAATCATACCACATGGGCAAGATGACTGAAAAGCCTCGTTTTCAGTAAGATGGAACAAGATAACAACTTGTTGGAAGTAACAAATTTTGATGTGTGCAGTCCAATGAGTGTTGAGGCATGCAGTGAATATCGTTATGTTCTTACTTCACAAATGATTCGAGTAGATGTTGAGTATATTTACTTGATGAAACACAAATCTGAATTATTGAATGGTTCAAGTAACTTCAGAGTGAAGTTAAAGATCATCGTGACAAGAGGATAAAATGTCTATGATATGATCATAGAGATGAGTATCTGAGTTACGAGCTTTGCACATAATTAAGACATTGTGGAAATTGTTTCACAATAAATACCGCCTAGAACACCATAGTGTGATGGTGTGTCCGAACATCATAGTTGCACCCTATTGAATATGGTGCGTACCATGATGTCTGTTATCGAATTACCACTATCGTTCATGGGTTAGGCATTAGAGACAACCGCACTCACTTTAATAGGGCACCACGTAATTCCGTTGAGACGACACCGTTTGAACTATGGTTTGGAGAAACCTAAGTTGTCGTTTCTTAAAAGTTTGGGGCTGCGATGCTTATGTGAAAAAGTTTCAGGTTGATGAGCTCGAACCCAAAGCGGATAAAAATGCATCTTCATAGGACACCCAAAACAGTTGGGTACACCTCCTATCTCAGATCCGGAAGCAAAAGTAATTGTTTCTAGAAACGGATCCTTTCTTGAGGAAAAGTTTCTCTCGAAAGAATTGAGTGGGAGGATGGTGGAGACTTAATGAGGTTATTAAACCATCACTTCAACCAGTGTGTAGCAGGGCACAGGAAGTTGTTCATGTGGCACCTACACCAATTGAAGTGGAAGCTGATGATAGTGATCATGATGCTTCGGATCAAGTCACTACCGGACCTCATAGGTCGACAAGTATGCGTACTACTTCAGAGTGGTACGCAATCCTGTCTTAGAGGTCATGTTGCTAGACAACAATGAACCTACGAGCTATGGAGAAGCGATGGTGGGCCCGGATTCCGACGAATGGCTTGAGGCCATAACATCCGAGAGAGGATCCATGACTTTGGAAGAAATACTTGATGGTCGTGGGGCGTTGGGTAAAGATGGATTTTAAAAGGAAGGCGGACAATGATGGTAGGTATCACCATTAAGAAAGCTCGACTTGTCGTTAAAGATATTTTTCGACAAGTTCAAGGAGTTGACTACGGTGAGGCTTTCTCACCGTAGAGATGCTAAGAGTCTGTTGGAATTGGATTAGCGATTCTTGCATTATTTATGAAATCTTCCATATAGGATGTCAAAACATTGTTTCCTTGACAGTTTTCTTGAGGAAAGGTTGTATGTGATACAACCGAAGGTTTTGACAATCACGAAGACGCTAACAAGTATGCAAAGCTCCAGCTATCCTTCTAAGGACTGGAGTAAGCATCTCGGAGTTGGAATGTATGCTTTGATGAGATGATCAAAGATTTTGGGTCTATACAAAGTTTATGAGAAACTTGTATTTCCAAAGTAGTGAGTGGGAGCACTATAGAATTTTTGATGAGTATATGTTGTAGACATATTGTTGATCAGAAATGATGTAGAATTTCTAGAAAGCATATAGGGTTGTTTGAAAAGTGTTTTTCAATGGAAAACCTGGATTAAGCTACTAGAACATTGAGCATCATGATCTATGAGGATAGATCAAAAAACCCTAAATGGTACTTTCAAATGAGCACACACCTTGACATAATCTTGAAGGTGTTCAAGATGGATCAGTCAAAGAAGGAATTCTTGCCTGAGTTGTAAGGTATGAAGTTAAGAGTTAAAGCTCGACCACGGCAGAAGAGAGAGAAAGGACGAAGGTCGTCCCCTATGCTTCAGACGTAGGCTCTATAGTATGCCATGCTGTGTACCGCACTGGAAGTGTGCCTGCCATGAGTCAGTTAAGGGGTACAAGAATGATCCAGGAATGGATCATTGGACAGCGGTCAAAATTGTCCTTGGAGTAAATAAGGACATGTTTCTCGATTATGGAGGTGATAAAGAGTTCGGCGTAAAGGGTTATGTCGATGCAAGCTTTAACACCTGTCCGAATGACTCTGAGTAGCAAAACGGATACATATAGTGGAGCAACCATTTGGAATAGTTCCAAGTGGAGCGTGGAAGCAGCATTTACAATATGACCTAGAGATTTGCGAAGTACATACGGATCTGAATGTTGCAGACCCGTTGACTAAAACCTCTCTCACAAGCAAAACATGATCAAACCCCAGAACTCATTGAGTCTTAATCACATGATGATGTGAACTAGTTTAGTGACACTAGTAAACTCTTTGGATGTTAGTCACATGGCGATGTGACCTGTGAGTGTTAATCACATGGCGATGTGAACTAGATTATTGACTCTAGTGCAAGTGGGAGACTGTTGGAAATATGCCCTAGAGGCAATAATAAATTAGTTATTATTACATTTCCTTGTTCATGATAATCGTTTATTACCCATGCTATAATTGTATTGATAGGAAACTCAGATACATGTGTGGGTACATAAACACCACCATGTCCCTAGTAAGCCTCTAGTTGACTAGCTCGTTGATCAACAGATGGTTACGGTTTCCTGACCATGGACATTGGATGTCGTTGATAACGGGATCACATCATTTGGAGAATGATGTGATGGACAAGACCCAATCCTAAGCCTAGCACAAAGATCATAGTTCGTATGCTAAAGCTTTTCTAATGTCAAGTATCATTTCCTTAGACCATGAGATTGTGCAACTCCCGGATGCCGTAGGAATGCTTTGGGTGTACCAAACGTCACAACGAATCGGGTGGCTATAAAGGTGCACTACAGGTATCTCCGAAAGTGTCATTGGGTTGGTACGAATCGAGGCTAGGATTTGTCACTCCGTGTAACGGAGAGGTATCTCTGGGCCCACTCGGTAGGACATCATCATAATGTGTACAATGTGACCAAGGGGTTGATCATGGGATGATGTGTTACGGAACGAGTAAAGAGACTTGCCGGTAATGAGATTGAACAAGGTATCGGCATACCAACGATCGAATCTCGGGCAAGTACAATACCGCTAGACAAAGGGAATTGTATACGGGATTGATTGAGTCCTTGACATCGTGGTTCATCCGATGAGATCATCGTGGAACATGTGGGAGCCAACATGGGTATCCAGATCCCGCTGTTGGTTATTGACCGGAGAACGTCTCGGTCATGTCTGCATGGTTCCCGAACCCGTGGGGTCTACACACTTAAGGTTCGATGACGCTAGGGTTATAGGGAATAGATATACATGGTTACCAAATGTTGTTCGGAGTCCCGGATGAGATCCCAGACGTCACGAGGAGTTCCGGAATGGTCCGGAGGTAAAGATTTATATATGGGAAGTCCTATTTTGGCCACCGGAAAATGTTCGGTATTTTTCGGTATTGTACCGAAAAGGTTCTAGAAGGTTCGGAGTGGGGCCCACCTGCATGGGGACCCACATGAACGTGGGTAGTGGGGGCAAGGCCCACACCCCTTGTCAAGGTGCACCAAGATCCCCCTTAGAAGGAATAAGATCATATCCGAAGGATAAGATCAAGATCCCTAAAAGGGGGATAACAATCGGTGGGGAAAGGAAAGGATGGGATTTCTTTCCTCCCACCTTGCCAACGCCCCAATGGACTTGGAGGGCAAGAAATAATCCCCTCCACCCCTGTATATAGTGGGGGCGCATGGGAGCTGCACCTTGCCCTGGCGCAGCCCTCCCCTCTCCCAAGTCCTCCTCCTCTCCGCGGTGCTTGGCGAAGCCTGCAAGATTGCCACGCTCCTCCATCACCACCACACCGTCGTGCTGCTGCTGGATGGAGTCTTCCCCAACCTCTCCTCTCTCCTTGCTGGATCAAGGCATGGGAGGCGTCACGGGTTGTACGTGTGTTGAACGCGGAGGTGCCGTCCGTTCGGCACTAGGATCTCCGGTGATTTGGATCACGACGAGTACGACTCCTTCAACCCCTTTCTCTTGAATGCTTCCGCTTAGCGATCTACAAGGGTATGTAGATGCACTTTCCTTCCCCTCGTTGCTAGTTTCTCCATAGGTAGATCTTGGTGACACGTAGGAAAATTTTGAATTTCTGCTACGTTCCCCAACATAGGCGTCTAAAAAAGACAGGCGCTCACATCCCGCGGTCGAGTCGACTATTTGGTCGATGCGGGAGAGAGGAAAATGATCTTTCGGGCAGGCCCGATTGATATGTTTGAAGTCAATGCACATGCGAAGTGACTTGTCCTTTTTGCGGACCATGACGACATTGGCGAGCCACTCGGAGTGGTAAATATCTCGGATAAACTCCACTGCAATGAGTTGAGCCACTTCCTCGCCAATGGCCTTTCTCTTCTGGACGGAAGACCGTCGAAGATGTTCTTTGACAGGTTTCACTTTTGGGTCGAATCGTAGACGGTGCTCAGCCAGCCCCCTGGGAACACCCGGCATGTCAGCAGGCTTCCATGCGAAGATGTCCCAATTCTCACGGAGGAACTGGATGAGCGCTTCTTCCTATTTGGAGTCGAGTGTTGTAGAGATATGAGTCGGAGCAGCATTGGGGTCGGTCGGGTGAATATGAATCGGCTTTGTCTCACCAGACGACTGAAACGTTGATTCCGTAGCGGGCTTCTTGGCTCGCAACAAATCACTCTGGTCTGTAGTTTTCTGGTATTCCTGCAGCTCTACCACTGCCATCTGAGCATCGGCGATCTTTGAGCCTTTCTGGAAACACTCTTCCGCTTTCTTCCGATTGCCGGTGACAGTGATCACACCTTTGGGGCCTGGCATCTTCAGCTTAAGGTATACATAACATGGTTGAGCCATGAAACGTGCATACGCTGGCCTTCCTAGAATAGCGTGATAAGCACTCTAGAAAACCACGACTTTAAACGTCAACTTTTCTTTAGGAAAATTCTTGGAATCACCAAACCACATCAAGAGCAATTTGGCCGAGTGACTCAGCCTTCTTTCCAGGAATGACTCCATGGAAATTCATGTTGCTGGTACTAAGTCTGGACATCGGAATGCCCATCCCTTTCAACGTCTCTGCATATAGTATATTCAGGCCACTGCCACCATCCGTCAAAACTTTAGTCGATCGAGTGCCTTCGACGATCGGGTCGACCACCAAAGCTTGCCTCCTGGGGTGGCTATGTGCGTCGGGTGGTCGGGGCTGGTCGAATGTGATGGCGATCCGAGACCATTTCAAATGGCGGGTGTCGCCGGAGCGACCATATTCAACTCTCGGTTGATAACTTTCAATCGACTTTTGCTTTCAACGTCAGCAAAAATCATCAGGGTGGAATTGACCTGGGGGCATCCATAATCACTATCTTCCTTGCCCTCAACTTCGTCCGACTCCTTTTCCTTATCTTTGGGCTGTTTTCCCTGGAATTGCTGGATCAAGAGCCGACACTGTCGAGTGGTATGTTTCGGGTAAATGAGTTTACCCTCTTCATCTTTCTTCGTGTAAATGTGGCATGGCTAATCCAACACATCATTTCCGTCTTGGTCTTTCACCTTCTTAGGGTTCCAAGGTCCTTTGGGCTTCCCTTTAAACTTTCCTGGGGTCACGGCCAAGGCCTCTCCAGGAGCAGCTGGCTCGGCTTTCGCTTCGCTTCGATTGGAGTTCCTCCTCCGGTTTAGTGGGCGTGACTTGTGCTTGCCACTCGGAGCCGATCCTCTTCTTCACCATTGGCATACTTGGTGGCACTTTCCATCATTCGACTCAGAGACATGTCTCCGGTTCGACCGAATTTCAGGTTTAGTTCTCTGTACTTAACACCTTCCTTGAAAGCACAGACTGCCTGATGATCAGATACATTCTCTACCGTGTGATGCAACGTGATCCATCTCTGAATGTAATCCCTCAAAGTTTCATTTGTCTTCTGCACACAAGACTGCAATTCTGTCAACCCTGCTGGTCTCTTCCAGGTCCCTTCAAATGTTCTGACAAACACTCGGGAAAGATCTTCCCAAGTGTAATGCTACTGGGTGCTAACTGGTTCAGCCATGCTCTGGCCGAGCCCTCCAACATAAGAGGTAGGTGTTTCATGGCCACTTCGCCATTGCCGCCGCCAATCTGAACAGCCACTTGGTAGTCCTCAAGCCAAGTATCAGGTTTGGACTCACCAGTAAACTTACTGACTCCAGTCGCCAACCTGAAGTTGGGAGGAATCACTGCGGCCCTGATAGCCCTGCTGAAGCACTCTGGTCCTGAGACATGCACTCTGCTGCTGGTGGGTACATCCCTGTCATCACCTCCTCGGTGAGCTCTGTTTCTGTCGACCAAACCCTGAACGAGAATGGATCTCGCATCAAAGCCTGGTTCTCTGGGGTCGACTGGAATCCTTCGCCCAACACTGTGAGGGCGTCTGTCATCCTTCTGTCGAGGCACGTGTGACCCGCTCCTTTGGGGAGGGGTGGGCACTCGACGTCGGTCATCGTGATCGAATCGGTGATCATATTGCTCACGGTTCCTATACTGATCTCGCCGGTCTTCACGCCTCGGGGGCGATCTTGGGCTGTGAGCCGACTGAACTGTATCTGCAACAACGGATTTGCTCTGAATCCTGTTCCGCGACTGTGATACAGCTGAATTCTGGTTTCCTGCTGCCCGGAGTAATGATCTGATCTGAAACAAGCCTCTGCCAACCTCGGACTGGGAAGGCTGAATCGACTCTGCAATGCGGGCCGCAACCGCTAAATTTTGAATCGGAGTTCGATATACCTGAGTCGATGGTGGAAAGAGTTGACGTCGACTGGATTCTGGAACCCGTTGTCGCGCACGCTCGTCGAGTACTCACTGGAGGTTCTCCAGCCGAGTGCGCTCAGCCAAGTTGGCCAAGCGCGCGTCCTCCAAAGCACGGGCCTCGGGTGTTTCTCCAACGATAGGAGTGTGCAGCGCATCCACGTTCCGGCGGCGTAGTTCTTCCCTCTGCAGCGAGGTGAGGGGCTCAGGGAGATACTCTTCATGGGCATGCGACGGATCGCCTCTGCCGTCGCCTCCGTCGGTGCGGGGGAAGCCGGGAGGACTGCATGGTCCATCGACCATTAGAACCTCCGCCGTTGGATCACTGTTGTCGCACTCGGATGCAGTCTCCGAGGAGCCAGTCGACAGGTCGAACAGGCCGTAGAGAGATTCATCGGGCTCGATCGCCGCGACTTGGGGGGTGGAAGATTGGTGAGCCACCGCGTGCCTCACCCACCGCTGATGTCTCGACTAACCGAAGCGCTTGCGTCGGCAGGGAATAGGGAGGGAGTACGACACAGGGGAGGATGACACAGGGGTCGACCGATACTGGGTCGATGATTGCCGCAGGAGAACACCACGGACGACGACGCGCAAAAAGTCGCCGCTGAACAGGAGGGGCGCGACGCCGTCAGTGGAGTCTCCTGAAGCCAAGCGGAGTCGTCGGCGATGAACGTGAGCGCGCCGAGACGGATCTCGCGGCCCTCAACCAAAACTCCGCCTGAAACCATGATGAAGGAGATCGGAAAAATCGCAACTTCTCCAATAAGTCGCTAAGACACCTGCCCCACGGTGGGCGCCAACTTTCGTGGTTCTAAGTCTGACAGTAATGTAGGGGGTAGGAATGGAGAGGCAAGATCCTAGCTATGAAGTAGTTGTATACACACGAGTTTTACGAGTTCAGGCCCTTGTCGGAGGAAGTAATATCCCTACGTCTCGGAGCCCGGAGGCGGTCGACTGGATTATGTGTGTATGAATTACAGGGGTGTGAACCCTTGACACTGAGGAGGGAGTGGCTTATATAGAGTTCGCCAGACCCCTCCCGCCCTTAATTATGCAGGGTTTAAGGTACATTAAGGTCGGGCGTTACTGGTAACGCCTCAAATAAAGTGCTATGATGACCATAAAGGCTACTTAATGACTGACCGTTAGCGTGCGGAGTGACTTTAGATCTCCTGGCTGTCGAGTGTTTGGCTTCATGGTCGAGTGGTTGGCTTCATGGTCGAGTGTCCTCGAGTCTGTCGAGTGGAATACTTCTGAGTCGATTGAAAGGTGGTTTCCTCTAGAGATGTCCTTGGGGAGGGTATCTAGGACAGGTCCATGACCCTACCCTAGGTACATAGCTTCATCTGCAGCCACCTGTGTGCAAAGCACGTCAGTAGAACCAGTCTCCCGTAAGCGCACGCGTAATGTCGGTCCGGGCCGCTTCATCAAACAATACCGCCGAACCAAAGTATGACATGCTGGTAAGCAGTATGACTTGTATCGCCCACAACTCACTTGTGTTCAACTCGTGCATATAACATCAACGCATAAAACCTAGGCTCGGATGCCACTGTTGGGGAACGTAGTAATTTCAAAAAAATTCCTACGCACACGCAAGATCAAGGTGATGCATAGCAAGGAGAGGGGAGAGTGTGTCCACGTACTCTCATAGACCGAAAGCGGAAGTGTTAGCACAACGCGGTTGATGTAGTCGTACGTCTTCATGAAAGTGCAACTATCCCTAGGAGGTTTTGGTAATTCATAACAACATATAGCTCATTGAGCTAATGCTATTCCAAGACTATTATTTCAGGAAAGCTCAATGAATGGCATGGCGTGGATGATGAAAGTGGATCCCTCAAATTACTAAGGACAAAGGATTGGCTCAAGCTCAAAAGCTCAAGACTCTTCATTTTACATTTTAGTGATCCAAGATCACATTGAGTCTATAGGAAAAGCCAATACTATCAAGAAAGGATGAGGTGTTGCTTAATGAGCCTTTTGCTTCATGTGCTTAGTGATATGCTCCAAAGCCCTCAATACTTTCCCACATCCACAAATGACCTAAACTTAAAGCCAAAATCGGTCACACCGATTCTTTCTATCCGGCACCACCGATTCCAAAAGTCATAGCCACTGCCACAAACCCTAAGAAAATCGGTCTTATCGATAGGGATCTCGGTCTCACCGAGATGGGGTTGCAATCTCTCTATTTCTCTTCGTAACGTTTCGGTCTAACCGAAGTGAGCGATCGGTCCCACCAAGATTGCAATGTAAACTCTCTGTTTCCTTTTTGTAACATTTCGGTCTCACCGAAAAGAGCAAATCGGTCCCACCGAGTTTACCTAACCAACTCTCTGGTTTGCTAATTACCAAAATCGGTCCCACCGAGTTTGTGTAATCGGTCTCACCGAGTTTACGTTATGCCCTAACCCTAACCATATCGGTCTCACTGAGATGCATGTTAGTCCCACCGAAAATCACCAACGGTCACTAGGTTTACTAAATCGGTCCGACCGAGTTTAACTATTCGGTCCCACCGAGTTTGGTAATTGTGTGTAACGGTTGGATTTTGTGTGGAGGCTATATATACCCCTCCACCTCATCTTCATTCGTGGAGAGAGCCATCATACTGAACCTACACTTCCAACTTACCATTTCTGAGAGAGAACCACCTACTCATGTGTTGAGGCCAAGATATTCCATTCCTACCATATGAATCTTGATCTCTAACCTTCCCCAAGTTGCTTTCCACTCAAACCTTCTTTCCACCAGATCCAAATCCTATGAGAGAGAGTTGAGTGTTGGGGAGACTATCATTTGAAGCACAAGAGCAAGGAGTTCATCATCAACACACCAATTGTTACTTCTTGGAGAGTGGTGTCTCCTAGATTGGCTAGGTGTCACTTGGGAGCCTCCGACAAGATTGTGGAGTTGAACCAAGGAGTTTGTAAGGGCAAGGAGATCGCCTACTTCGTGAAGATCTACCGCTAGTGAGGCAAGTCATTCGTGGGCGAAGGCCATGGTGGGATAGACAAGGTTGCTACTTCATGGACCCTTCGTGGGTGGAGCCCTCCGTGGACTCGCGCAACCGTTACCCTTCGTGGGTTGAAGTCTCCACCAACGTGGAAGTACAATAGCACCACCTATCGGATCCATGAGAAAAACATCTGTGTCTCCAATTTCGTTTGAATCCTCTAAACCCTTCCCCTTACATTCTTGCAAGTTGCATGATTTAATTTCCGCTGCCAATATACTCTTTGCATGCTTGCTTAATTGTGTGATGATTGCTTGACTTGTCCTAAAATAGCTAAAATCTGCCAAACTATAAAATTGGGAGAAGGTTAAGTTTTTAATTGGTCAACTAGTCTAATCACCCCCCGTCTAGACATACTTCAAGGTCCTACAAGTGGTATCAGAGCTTTGGTCTCCATTTGCTTTGATTTCCATAGCTTTTGGTGGTCATAGCCTTTGTTTCACAACCTAGGAGAGTATGGCGTATAGCGAGGGAAATTATCACCGTAGATGTCCTTACTTTGATGGTACTAATTTTGCTAGTTGGAAGCATAAGATGAAAATGCATATTCTTGGACATAACCCCGCCGTTTGGGCAATTATTTGTATTGGCTTGCAAGGTGAATTCTTTGATGGGAGAGACCGAACCGTGAAGCTAATGCGGAAAAATTGAAGATGTTGCAATACAACGCTCAAGCATGTGACATCATCTTCAACGGATTGTGCCCCGAAGAATTCAAAAAAATCAGCCGTCTTGAGAATGCAAAGGAAATTTGGGATACTTTGATTGATATGCACGAAGGTACCGAGTCCGTCAAGGAATCCAAGTTGGATATGCTCCAAAGTCAGCTTGACAAGTTCAAAATGAAGGATGGTGAAGATGTCGCTGAAATGTACTCTAGGCTTGCTCTTATCACAAATGAGATTACCGGCTTAGGGAGTGAAGAGATGACCGACAAATTCATCATCAAGAAGATCCTAAGAGCATTGGATGGAAAGTATGATACCGTGTGCACATTGATCCAAATGATGCCAAACTACAAAGATCTCAAGCCAACGGAAGTCATTGGAAGGATTGTTGCTCATGAGATGTCACTCAAGGACAAGGAGGAACTTCACAACAAGTCAAGTGGTGCTTACAAAGCCTCAAGTGAAGCCCCCACATCATCAAGTGAGAAACCAACCTTCAATGAAGAATTGAGCTTAATGGTGAAGAACTTCAACAAATTCTACAAGAGTAGAAGCAAAGAAAGAAGCTCCAAGTCAAGGTCTTACAATGACAAAAGATCTTCTAGTCGAGAGCGCAATTGCTACAATTGTGGGAGACCCGGACACTACTCCAATGAGTGTACGGCACCCTACAAAAGAAGAGAGGATTCTCCAAAAAGAAGAAGCAAAAGAGAAGAATCACCACCGAGAGAGAGGAGGAGTAGAGATGATCGTTATGAACGAAGACCCTCACGGAGAAGCAAGGATTCGGAAAGGAAGGACAAGTCATCAAGGAGCTACACAAAACGAAGACATCAAGCTCATGTTGGTGAATGGGAATCCGGCTCCGACTCCGACCATCCCTCCGAGAGAAGCTATCACTCCGACTCCGAATATACTCAAGATGAAGGTGTTGCCGGTCTAGCACTTGTGTCAACCAACTCCTACGACATATTTGATTCACCAAATGAAGGAATTGGAAGATGCTTCATGGCCAAAGGTCCTAAGGTAACACATCCCGAGTATGTTGATTTTAATAGTGATGAAGATGACTTGCTAGGTGATGATGATTTACTTGTTGACAACTCTAGTGATGAATACTATGATGAAACGTCAATTAATCATGCTAGTCAAACGAATGACAATGATAGGGAGAAAATTGAGCTTCTAACTAAAGAACTAAACACTCTTAAGTTGGCTCATGAAACTATCTTCGAAGATCATCGAGAACTTTTAAGGGCTCATGAGAAGTTACGCTTTGAAAAACTCAATGTTGAGCAAGAGCATGAGTTCTTAAAGGCAATCAATGATGATCTCCGCAAGAGAAGTTCTTCTTGCATTGCCAAGCGTTTGCTCTTATCTACTTACATGCCTCGAGTCAAGTCTAGTAACAAGTACAAGAAAGATACTTCCTCTAGTAGTAACAATAATAATGTCAAATCCAATGTTGTTGCTTCTAGTAGTTCTCTTGATTCCACTAATGATTCTCTTAGCCAAGTTACACTTGAGCAAGAAAATAGTTTATTGAAGGTAATTATAGAGAAATGTGTTTACAAGATCCTTGCCGGGAGTAAGCAATTCGAGGAAATTGTACGCAAGCAAGGAAGGCACCAGAAGAATCAAGGTGTTGGTTTTGAACGAAAGTTCAACGCCAATGGAGTTGAGTGGGAAGAAGATCAATACCCCAAGACAAAGTTTGTTCCACAACAAGAGAAGTATGATCCTACTTCCTTCAAGGGGACACAAGCTCAAGATGATCTTCCACCACAAGACCACAAGAACAAAGGCAAGGACAAGCTTCAAGAAGAGATTGATGCATTTGAAGAAGCACCTAAAGCCTCGTTCGAGTGGGTCCCCAAGACTACATCAAGTTCTACTTCATCAAGTACAACTACAACTCCAAGGATTCCCATCAAGATGATGTGGATCCCAAAGAAGAAGAACTAGAGAGTTCTTGAGGGTGACTCCGCCAACATTCTTCACTCATATCATTTTGGCAAGAACAAGTGCAATCAACTTTCACATCTTGCACTAGTTCAAGGAGTCACATACCCTCATGTTGGTAAGGCAAGGGACAAGGTAACCTAATGTTTTCATGGACATCATCTTGTGTGTGCATCACTCTATGTCTATGGATATTCTTGTTTGTTCCTTGTGGGACTAACCCATGTAGGCAAGTTGAAAGTGCAACTCACTCCAAAGTATTGCTCCAAATGATCTACATCAACATTGAGCATCTACATCTTCAACACCTACATGAAGTCATCATCGACAAAACCCAAGGTTAGTTCATCCCTCTAAGGGGGGATCTCACATCTAGGGGGAGCTTAACTCTAAGAATTGAGTCAAAGCAACTCTAATGATGTGAACACATTAATGCATTATGTAAAAGTGGTAACCCCACTTGAGCTTAAATGATGAGTATGACCTATGATCAAATGTTCTCATTTGAATCCTAAGTCAATATACTCATATATAGATGATCTAGGCATCGCCAATTGTTTGATAGATGCTAGAATTGGTTGTGCATGCTTTGCCACATATTTCTATTGCCATCTTATTGTGTGAGCATGTTGGTGCATATTTTACTCATTCAAGGACATCCACTTGTTGTTTTGTTTGTTTGGATTTTCTTCTTTTGGCCAAGTGGATGGACAAGAATGCCTAAGAACCTTCTTTAGCTATCTATGCTTTTCTCGTCTCAAACTCTATTCATGCTACATCACAAAATTTGATCAAGTCAGATTCGAACCACTCTGTGTGAGGAGCACTCGGAGTCCCCGATTCGTCATAGACTTAAACTTCCAAAACCTCTTAATGATTCTCGTTCTGACCGATCCTTCCATTTCGGTCCTACCGAGATCATCAAGTTGATCTGAGTTTTCAATCTCGGTGCAACCGATTTGAACGTTTCGGTCACACCGAGTTGCTGTAACTGCTTGCAGTTATGCATCTCGGTGCCACCGAGTTGTTCCACTCGGTCACACCGATAGGGTCGGGCTATATATAGTCATGGGCAAATTTTTGAAAATTTCTCCGAAACCCTTCGCCCGCACATCAGCTCGCTCTGCCATCGTGGTCTCCGGATCGTCTCCTCGCTGCCAGCAGCCTCCTGTCGCTGGTCTTCGCCGCCGTCAACGGATTTCGTCCCCGCCGTTGCCGCCGTAGCAAGTCCACCGCCAAGTTAGGGTATGGACTTGATCTTTGTGCTATCCATGTCTGATTCCTGGCACATTGTTTTCATATTGAATCTTGCCACGATTGCAACTCATCTATCCAGCCAAAGTAGTTCATAGATTAGTTATGATTCGAATTTTTAGGTCTAGGGTTCCGCTGAAACCATCTCGGACCCACCGAGTTGAAAAACTCGGTCTCACCGATTTGGCTTATGCCATTGCACTAGTGACTCTCGGTCTGACCGAGAATTACTAATCGATGCAACCGATTTGAGGATTCTGTGAAACCCTAGCAGTCTCGGTGCCACCGAACTGAAACTCGGTCCAACCGAGATCATCAATATAGGTTCCAAAACTGCTTCGTTATCACCGAGTTTGAAAATCGGTGGATCCGAAATGCTTTCTGTGGAAAACTAAAACTGAACTTTTGAGTCATTCTTTTGCAAAGACCTCTGCATTTTGTGATGCTCATCTTTTCTATCTCATCTATAAACTCTTCACAGGGTCGGCAGTCAGCTTTTGCAGCATGTCTGATCAAAGTGATAGCCAAAACAGGTCAGAAGAGCAGATAAACTTGAGTGAGGGCACTAGTCCCTCGACTTCAGATGAAGGGAGCAGAAGTACTCCTAGCAACTTGCCTAAGGCTGCTACTAGGCAAAGGAGGAAAAGAACTTCAGATTCAGAGGATGAAGATTACAGGGCTGAGGAAGATGAGGCAACTTCCAAGAAAGAAGTGCTCAAAAAGGAAAGGGTCATGAAGACCAAAAGGACTGCAGGAAGACAACCAATGTCTAAGGCCAGAACATCAACTCAACTACCAGAAAATCCTGATCCCAAAGAGCCAGTTGCTGAAAGCAAGAAGAGGAAGGAAAGGGTCAAGATGACCATGGCCAAAGTTATTGGGAAGCCTTCCATGATGGAAGAGGAAGAGCCTGCTGCACCAGCACCTAAGCACCAAAGCTTATGGGTGATGCTATTAGATCAGGGGCTGCCACATCTAAGCCCAAGGAAGCACCCAAAGCTGCCCCCAAGGCCAAGTCTGCACCAAAGAGGAATACTAGGAGTATTACAGCTACTGAGAAGAACAAGGCCCCAGTGCCTGAGGTTGATGAAGAAGATGAAGAAGGACAGGTTCTGAGGAAGCTTAAGCCAAAGATACCAGACCACAACGATGCCCATCCTGTGGCTAAGAACATGAGAGTCAGGAAAGACTCAGGGCTGAGAAAATGGAGAATGGAAGATCCATATGCTTCAAGGAGAAGAACTGCTGTTGATTACAGGTTCCACACAAAGGAACAGCAGGACTTTTATGAGACCATTCTATTGGACAAGAAGCCCATTGTCTGTGACATGAGATGGGTCGACTAGACCTACATAAAGGAAAATGAAGAGCACTATCCTGGAGTGCAAGACAGCTTTGTGAGTTGTGGAGTAGCAGATTTTGTTGGGCAAAAGCTCACAAATTGGAATGATGAGCTAATCATGCAGTTTTACTCCATAGCACATTTTTACCCAGATGGGAGAATTGTTTGGATGTCTGAAGGTACAAGGTACCAGTCAACTGTTGAGGAGTGGGCAAGTCTGAAAAATGCCCCAGAGGAGAATGAGGATGACCTAGACATCTATGCAAAGAAGAAAAAGGATCACAATTCAATGGCTCACATGTGCAAGGAAATTCCAAACAAGGCATTAGCAACTCACAAGTTTGGATCAGTTCACTATCTGCTGTCAGGGTTGCCAACCATAAATTGGATTCTGAGGCACACCTTGTTGCCCAAGTCAGGTGACCATTACATGATCAGAGGGCATGCCATCAACATGTTGCATGTGTTTCATGTGCCACAAAAGTTTAAAGTCATGAGCCTGATCATTGAAACTATCAAGAGGACTGCAGCAGATCGAGAAGAGGAGCTGTGGATATGCACCTCGATTCAAGAACCTGATAAACTCAAAGATGGGCACAGGAAAATATCAGTTGGATAAGGAACACTTTCCACTTTATCCAGACTTTGAGGACAATGAAGTTATCATGAATGAAGATGATCCACAATTAGTTCAAGCTCAGGAGAAGAAGCAGAAGGCAAAGAGGGAGAAGGCTGCCAAGATGCCAACTCAAGAGGAGGCATCTGAGTATTTCTTGAAGAACAAGCAGGAGCAGCTTGGTTACTTAATAGCATCAACCTTGAGGATTGAGAAGGGATTGGCCACCCTAACTCAAAATCAGGAGATCTTGGAGAGAATCATATAACAAAAGTTCTATAACTTAGATGTGAAAGTAACTGAGATTCAGACTGCAGTGGAGGAGCTACAAGAGGACATGCAGGAGAGGAAGGGCAAGACAACAACAAATGTGTTTGCCAGAGTGCCTAGAGCCCAGAGGTCATCAGCTATGCCAGTTCCTGACACAAGAGCAACTTCGTCTGCACCAGCTACAGCCTCAGTTCCACCAGCTCCAGCTCCATCTACATCAACTGAAGTCTTCGTCCAAGGAGCCATCTCTACACCACCACCTGAAGATCAAGCCTGAGAGTCGATCTAGCACTATGCATTTTCTATGAACTTTTTGGTAACTTGTTGCCAAAGGGGGAGAAAAATGTATAGATCATAGGCTTCGAGAGAGAGAGTGTGTGTTGCTTTTGTTCTCTCTTGCTTTATTTGGTGGTTTTTCAAAACTTTGATTGCTTTTGGTTGAGATACTATGTTTGTGAGACATTGATGATCATGTGTTTGATCATAAGCTACACTTATGCATGCTTGGTGATGAGTGCATGTATTCATTGTTTATTATTTTGAGCGCTCCACCAAGATGTATGTGACATGGAAGTGTAACCCATGAGCCTAATTCATTGTGCATTTGCAGTCCAAAGCAAATCTAAATCTATGCACAAATTTAGGGGGAGCTCTTGCTTATCACATACTTCTCAAAGCGACAATGTCATTTAAATCTTATTATAATTTGTCGAAGCTTTGATCTATATGTTGTCATCAATTACCAAAAAGGGGGAGTTTGAAAGTGCAACTATCCCTAGGTGGTTTTGGTAATTCATAACAACATATAGCTCATTGAGCTAATGCTATTCCAAGACTATTATTTCAGGAAAGCTCAATGAATAGCATGGCATGGATGATGAAAGTGGATCCCTCAAAATACTAAGGACAAAGGATTGGCTCAAGCTCAAAAGCTCAAGACTCTTCATTTTACATTTTAGTGATCCAAGATCACATTGAGTCTATAGGAAAAGCCAATACTATCAAGAATGGATGAGGTGTTGCTTAATGAGCCTTTTGCTTCATGTGCTTAGTGATATGCTTCAAAACTTAAAGCCAAAATCGGTCACACCGATTCTTTCTATCCGGCGCCACCGATTCCAAAAGTCATAGCCACTGCCACAAACCCTAAGCAAATCGGTCTTACCGATAGGGATCTCGGTCTCACCAAGATGGGGTTGCAATCTCTCTGTTTCCCTTCGTAACGTTTCGGTCTAACCGAAGTGAGCGATCGGTCCCACCGAGATTGCAATGTAAGCTCTGTGTTTCCTTTTTGTAACATTTCGGTCTCACCGAAAAGAGCAAATCGGTCCCACCGAGTTTACCTGACCAACTCTCTTGTTTGCTAATTACCAAAATCGGTCCCACCAAGTTTGTGTAATCGGTCTCACCGAGATTACGTTATGCCCTAACCCTAACCATATCGGTCTCACCGAGATGCATGTCAGTCCCACCGAAAATCACTAACGGTCACTAGGTTTACTAAATCGGTCTGACCGAGTTTAACTATTCGGTCCCACCGAGTTTGGTAAATTGTGTGTAACGGTTGAATTTTGTGTGGAGGCTATATATACCCCTCCACCTCCTCTTCATTCGTGGAGAAAGCCATCAGACTGAACCTACACTTCCAACTTACCATTTCTGAGAGAGAACCGCCTACTCATGTGTTGAGGCCAAGATATTCCATTCCTACCATATGAATCTCGATCTATAGCCTTCCCCAAGTTGCTTTCCACTCAAACCTTCTTTCCACCAGATCCAAATCCTATGAGAGAGAGTTGAGTGTTGGGGAGACTATCATTTGAAGCACAAGAGCAAGGAGTTCATCATCAACACACCATTTGTTACTTCTTGGAGAGTGGTGTCTCCTAGATTGGCTAGGTGTCACTTGGGAGCCTCCGACAAGATTGTGGAGTTGAACCAAGGAGTTTGTAAGGGCAAGGAGATCGCCTACTTCGTGAAGATCTACCGCTAGTGAGGCAAGTCCTTCGTGGGCGGCGGCCATGGTGGGATAGACAAGGTTGCTACTTGTGGACCCTTCGTGGGTGGAGCCCTCCGTGGACTCGCAACTGCTACCCTTCGTGGGTTGAAGTCTCCACCAACGTGGAAGTATGATAGCACCACCTATCGGAACCACGAGAAAAACATCCGTGTCTCCAATTGCGTTTGAATCCTCTAAACCCTTCCCCTTACATTCTTGCAAGTTGCATGCTTTAATTTCCGCTGGCAATATACTCTTTGCATGCTTGCTTGAATTGTGTGATGATTGCTTGACTTGTCCTAAAATAGCTAAAATCTGCCAAACTATAAAATTGGGAAAAGGTTAAGTTTTTAATTGGTCAACTAGTCTAATCACCCCCCCCCCTCTAGACATACTTCAAGGTCTTACACTTCACGGCCCGACCGATCAAGCACCGAAACTACCGCACCTCCGAGTTCTTGCACACGTTCAGCTCGATGACGTTCCCCGGACTCCGATCCAGCAGAGTGTCGGAGAAGAGTTCTGTCAGCACGATGGTGTGGTGACGATCTTGATGTTCTACCGTCGCAGGGCTTCGCCTAAGCACCGCTACAATATTATCGAGGAGAACTATGGTGGAGGGGGGCACCGCACACGGCTAAGAGATCAAGAGATCAATTGTTGTGTCTATGGGGTGCCCCTTCTCCGTATATAAAGGAGTGGAGGAGGGGGCCGGCCAAGGGGGGTGGCGCGCCCTAGGGGGGGAGTCCAACTCCCATCGGGAGTAGGACTCCCCCTTTTCCTATTAGGAGTAGGAGAGGGAAGGAAGAGGAAGGAGGGAGGAAGGAAAGGGGGATCGGCCCCCCTCCCAATTCGGATTGGGCTTGGGGGGGGGGGGCTCCCCCTCCCTTGCTCCTTTCCCCTCCTTTCCACTAAGGCCCAATAAGGCCCATATACCTCCCGGGGGGTTCCGATAACCTCCCGGAGCTCCGGTATTGTCCCAATCTCACCCGGAACCTTTCCGGTGTCCAAATATACTCGTCCAATATATCGATTTTTATGTCTCGACCATTTCGAGACTCCTCGTCAAGTCCGTGATCACATACGGGACTCCGAACAACCTTCGGTGCATCAAAACTTATAAACTCATAATAAAACTGTCAACGAAACCTTAAGCATGCGGACCCTACGGGTTTGAGAACTATGTAGACATGACCGAGACACATTTCCGGTCAATAACCAATAGCGGAACCTGGATGCTCATATTGGCTCCTACATATTCTACGAAGATCTTTATCGGTCAAACCGCATAACAACATATGTTGTTCCCTTTGTCATCGGTATGTTACTTGCCCGAGATTCGATCGTCGGTATTCAATACCTAATTCAATCTCGTTACCGGCAAGTCTCTTTACTCGTTACGTAATGCATCATCTCGTAACTAACTCATTAGCTACATTGCTTGCAAGGCTTATAGTGATGTGCATTACCGAGAGGGCCCAGAGATACCTCTCCGACAATCGGAGTGACAAATCCTAATCTCGAAATATGTCGAATCAGCAAGTACCTTCGGAGACACCTGTAGAGCACCTTTATAATCACCCAGTTACGTTTTGACGTTTGGTAGCACACAAAGTGTTCCTCCGATAAGCGGGAGTTACATAATCTCATAGTCATAGGAACATGTATAAGTCATGAAGAAAGCAATAGCAACATACTAAACAATCAAGTGCTAAGCTAACGGAATGGGTCAAGTCAATCACATCATTCTCCTAATGATGTGATCCCGTTAATCAAATGACAACTCATGTCTATGGTTAGGAAACTTAACCATCTTTGATTTACGAGCTAGTCAAGTAGAGGCATACTAGTGACATATGTTTTGTCTTATTCACACATGTATTATGTTTCCGGGTAATACAATTCTAGCATGAATAATAAACATTTATCATGATATGAGGAAATAAATAATAACTTTATTATTGCCTCTAGGGCATATTTCCTTCACGACTTTGAACATACTCAAGGAAGGCAGAGCATAAATAATCAACATGCTAAGTGACAGTAGAGTAGCGAAGTGGAGGAAAACTTGGAACAGAGGAATTAATTAAGAAGAACCTAGTACAGATGAGGGGTTGAAACGGTTGCGGGTGACAACGGCGTAGCAGATGTATCCCAGCCATTATGCACAGCACAAGCAGTCAATGGGTTTTGACAACGACATTGAATTCATCCCATCATGCTTGCTGACTTTCCGAGGACGAAACATGACCCTTTTTTGTCGTGAGCGCTAGAGGGAGTTGCGGAGTTGATGGAATAGAGTAGCACCAGCAATTAAAAAGGAGATCAAGTGCATTGGTTTCTCCTGTTGTCCTGCATGAGGAAGGGCGGAAATCAATCAGCTCTACTGGAAAACAATGGGAATGGGAATTGATTGACAAGGTGAAGAGTGATAGGAGAATAAATATGCATGAGAGCAAATGAGAACACTACCTTGGTAGTCTGTGGGATAGGAGGCACTGTTGGGAGGGAGGACACCTTCGTGGGATGTAGTTTTTAGAAGAAAAAAAAGTAAAACAAAAGGATGATGTAAGCAGATGACATGGCTTCACTGTACGGTAGGAAAATTCACTAGTGGGAGGTAGCTATTTGGTAATAGCGGGTATGAATGTTATTTTTCATTTCCTCAGATCCTGATGAAATTTAAATTACCGAAATGTCCTGACAGAATTCTAAGAATAACATAAGGTTTACAACAAAATGAATCTAGTTTACACTTTTAGTAATTTTAGTGGTAATATAGTTAAATGTAAATAGTTAATTTTAAGTTAGTAGTTTATGTTGCTAGGTATAGTTAAAAAATAGTAGAAATCATGCGGTAAAGGTTGTATTAATAAACCACTATTTTATTTATAGTGAATATTATATGAAAAGAAATAAAAATATTTACTACAAATAAATGACAACAATAGTTGCAAATTACATGACTATCTAAAAATGGCAACCCTAAGCCTATCATCTATGTTTTCATTGAGTTTTGTTTTTTTATTGTTTGTGAGCTCTAGTTATGGCATCGATGTTGTTTTCCCACAAAACAATAAGTGCCCCTGCAAAATTAAGGGCCTAGTCAAAATCAAATGCCCAAATCGAAATTTGAAAGCCTAGATTTAATGTAGGGCCTTAAAAATTAGGAGCATAGTGATATAGAAGATATGTATAGTATCACTATCACCACAAGAGCGTGTGGTATTGTCGTTATACTCATTTAGGCCACCGTGTTAGAAAAGTGAGTATTTCATTCCAAATCTATACTATAATTATTTTACATTTCTTGTCTTTTATATGTCAAAAATGATTGCCATTTCTATAAAACTTTGTAGGTTCAGACATTTATGCTCTTTCTAGTTAAAAAGACCAATTTGGTCCATCGACTCTTGCCAAAGTAAAAACTCTAATGATATATTTGGGATGGTCTCCAAATGCGTAAAAAGTATATATTAATTACTATTTTTCACACTTATAGATACATCAACAATGAGTGGCGTGCATTTTGTGCACATGACGGCCCGTAACACACAATTGTCAAAATTCAGAAAATGGGGGAGCTGAAAAGATAACATTTAATTTTCTAGAAACTCAATTAATTTAAATAGGAACTCCAATAAATTATATTATTTTGGAGTATTAAACTCTAATAACAATTTTTAAGGACTCTAAGATTGTATTGAGATAATTCTTTCTTAAAATGAAGATTTACAATGTGATCATAAAAATGGAAAGGAAAATAAGAGAAATATTAGAAAAAAATATAAAAGTGCCGAACATTCTACAAATCAACAAAAATATGGGAATTTTGAACTAAAAATTGGAAAACTGGAAAGACAAATTTGACCGAATTATATGCTTTTCATAATCTTTTAAGTGTTATCCTTCTTTAAATTTATATAATATCTTGTAATGGTATTCGAATGTTTATGTTCTCTCCAAAAAAAATATATTTCTCCATATTTTCTGTACTGGTTTAATTTTTTTTCCAATTGGACTGCCAAGAGCTGGAAACCACTACCACATCAATATAAAATCACTTTTAGTGAAGCAAAATGCTAAATTCGAATGGTTCTTGTATTGATAAAAAATGAACTTAGCTTTTGACAATACACATCAGACCCAAAAAAGTCAATGTTCTCTAGAAACCTTTTGGTGCTCAAAATAATAAAGGTGTGTATTTTTTTGTAGGTAATTAGAAAGCATACTTCGTGTCATGTAGATGTTTAGAATTCTGCAAAAGCTTTCCCAGGGTCAACTGTCACCAAAAGTTCTATGAAATTAGTGTAGTAAAGTGATTTTTGAAAAAAAAGTCTTAGCCCTTTGATCTGAAGCAACTCTATAGATGATTCATATGAAGAAAGCTCTAAAAAAATTCTAATTTATTCTGGCACTAAGAACAAAAGAATCAATACTATGAAGGAAATCAATGTTAATGATTGTTTTTCATTTGAATTTCTTTTAGTTTCTCGGACATCTAAGAAAGATTAAGATGGACATCAATGCTATTTCTAAGACGGCTAGTTTCTTTCACAAGTAGTAAAAACCCGATTACACTTTGTAGATCTTGACACAGTTATCCACCCACTGTTCTGATCTTATCAAGCTAGATAGTGGTTGTTTTCATGTTGTAAATATTGATGAGGGCGAGAATAAACTATATGTTGACACCTCTCACCCTATTGCTTATAACTAAGTTACACAATTTTTCTATACATATCTCTAATAGATATTTGTTAGACTAAAAAGCCTTGTCTCAAGACATTTAAAGATAATAAATTAGACATAAACACATTATAGTATACCCATATGGACCATGTTATTCCATAGATGAATGTGAATTCCATTAGCTAGCTTGGTTCTAGCTAGATTTTACGTCGCTGAAATGTCCCAAAATAATATTAAAAATAACATAAATTTAATGACCAAATGGAGTTATCTTACCATGGTTTTATTTTTAATGATAAACAATAAAGATTATCACAATGATTTTTACGTTATTACATGGGTTGGTAAAAAATAATTAAGAGTGTATGTTAAAGTTTTATAAAGAAAAAATATTATGAGAAAATTATCTATGAAAATTAAAATGTTTTAGTATAAGTAAATGAGAGCAATTAGTAATCTCATGATCACACTGAACAACGTAGCCAACCCTATCTGATTGTGTATGCAATTGTAAACTCAAATGATATGTCGAGCCTCAAATGTGATAACACTTAACCCCTGCATCGACAAGTTTTAACCCCCTATTGTAGTTACTTATACCAGATTTGGATTAAGTCAACTAAGACATGCAGAGTCTATGTGGCCACTTTGAGGAACTAGTGGCAGGGGCACGCCTCCTCTGTGTTACTGTGTGCACTAATCTTGCCAGTGTATTTGTTAACATGTAATGAGCAGCAGTTGTTGAAAATAAAATATAGTAAGTTAGAAGTGCAGCAACATGGTATTCATTCATAATGCACATCCAGATAATAGATAAAATTCGGATGCACGGTAGTTCCTTCCAATTAATAAGCTGGTCGATAATAGATAAAAAAACTTGCAACTAAGATAAACAAAATCTTCATCTCCCGTGGATAAATAATTATCTCCTACGCTTTTCCTCAACCTCGAAAGATGAAGCAATCAAGAGCAGAGTTACTGAATCCTCGTCGATTCATCCCCAACCGAGGCGCCCCACTGCTCTCCAAAATGCATCTTCAAATCAATTCTTCATCTCCCCTAGTTCTACTTAAACTCCCAATCCTTTCCCACTTTCCCAGTCCCTTAGTGCTGAGTGCTCTCTACTCTGGTCGTCTCCGTCCAGTTTTGCCGTCGCCTAGGGGCAGCTCGTTGGCGGCCCTTCCTTGCTGCCGGCTAGGGCTGCTGCCTGGCCGCCCTTCCTTCCGCCGGCTAGGGCCTATGCCTGGCCGCCCTTCCTTGTTGTTGGCTAGGTCAGCTTACTAGCCATCCATCCTTATCGCCGGCCGCGACTCTTTGCTGCTCCTCTAGAGATCTCTCCTCCTCTAGCGATCATGGCTGGCAGAGGTCAAAGACAACGAAGATCACTTCGAATGGAGAAGCAGAGCAACGTTAGTTCGAGGGAAGAGGTGAGTATTTTTCTAGTCCTGAACATATGTACGCATAAATTTGCAGTTTCAGTTCTCTGAATTTGTCTTTCAGTAAGTTTCAGTTCTTTGCATATATGTCTTTTAGTATCATATGGCATACAGTAAGCACAAACTGTCCTCAATTTTTTTTGCCTAATTTTTAAGGTTGCTGGAATGGTGTCTACTAACACCGGCTCATCACCATCACCGGCAGGAGAGAGGTCAGCTGCAAATATGTCAGCAATACAAGAAGGTAATGGTACTGAAAGCGAGGTGGTGACTAGTGGTAGACAATCTGGTTCTAAGAGAAAACGTAGATCTGTGGTTTGGAATGATTTTTAGGAAGTAATTGCTAATGGGAAATTGAAAGCTGAATGTGTGTTCTGTCACAATAAACTTAGTGGGGAACAATCTTATGGGACACCACATTTAAGGTCTCATTTGGAAATGTATGATGCTAAGAAATCCGTAGATTCAAAACAACAAAAATTGAGGTTGACAAAAGGTGATGTTGTTTAAGTCAATTTAGAGAACTATGTGTTGGACCAAAATGTTGCTAGGAAAGAACTTGCTATTATGATATGTGTGCATGAGTATCCTTTGTCCATGGTTGACCATGCTAGTTTCAGATCTTTTTGTCCATCCTTACAACCTATGTTCAAGATGGTCAGTAGAAACACAATCAAGAATGATATAATTGGTCTCCATCAAACACAAAAGAACACTATGAACCAGTATTTCGCAAAATTCAATCATCGAGTGGCTGTGACTAGTGACTTGTGGACTGCTGGACATCAAAGAAAGGCTATATGGTTGTTACTGCACATTTCATTGATGAAGACTGGGAATTAAAGAGTTTTCTCTTAAGGTAAAAACTATTTTATCTACTTGTAAATCTGAAACTTTTTTATCTACTCCCTGTTTGAAACTGATTTATGTATATGTTCTAGGTTCAGGTATGTGCCATGTCCTCATAACTCTGAAGTTATATGC
The DNA here is from genome assembly GCA_021605205.1 of Aegilops longissima. NCBI lineage: Eukaryota > Viridiplantae > Streptophyta > Magnoliopsida > Poales > Poaceae > Aegilops > Aegilops longissima. The sequence continues at coordinate 807,899,370 of CM038677.1, forward strand.
GAAGCACTACATCAAGTCCTTGTCGAGTGGCATCTTGAGAGGTAGATATCTACAATGACTCTTGACAATTGTGCAGAAAATGATAAAGCTATTTGGAATATGGAAGATAAGTTGGATTCTAGCTCTCTTATGTTGCAAGGCAAGCTGGTCCATATGCGTTGTTATGCACATATATTAAATTTGATTGTTCAAGATGGAATGAGTGTCTTGAAAGAAGGTATAGAGTGAGTCCGTGATAGTGTTGCTTATTGGTCTGCCACACCAGAGGCATGAAAGGTTTGAAAAGATGGCACACACTCTGAATATTCCATCCACTAAAAAGATCGGACTCGATTGTAAAACACGATGGAACTCAACTTATGTCATGCTTAGCACTGCATTGCCATATCAAGAGATTTTCTATCGTCTAAGTCGACAAGTCAAACAGTTTGATTGTTGTCCAACAATAGAAGATTGGAATTTTGCGAAGGAGGTTTGTGATAAGCTAAAGATCTTTTATGATATCACAGGGTTATTGTCGGGCACTAAATATCTGACAGCTCATTTTTTTTCCAAAGATATGTTGTATTCGTTTGGCAATAAGGAAATGGTCAGATAGTAATAATGAATTGATGCAAAAGATGTCCGCGGAAAGGAAGGAAAAGTTTGGTAAGTATTGGCTTGATGTGCATGGTCTTATGGCCATGGCAACTATTCTTGATCCTAGGTATAAAACTCACATGTTGAAGGCTTTATTTGGATCTCTTTATGGATATGAACATGCAGCCAATAAAGTTGATGAAATAAAAAAAACTTCTGGTTGAATTGTTGCTAGAATACAAAGAATACGACGAGCCCTCTGCTTCTATCCAAGTTGTTGTCGAAGTTGACAAAGATCAGGAGGATGAAGTAGCCAAATTATTTGATCAATATATGATGCATCAACCCGTTGTTTCTTCTCAGCTGCGCATAGAACTGGACTTGTACTTAGAGGAGCCTACTCTCCCTAGAACACAAGAGGTTGACATCATTACTTGGTGGAAGGTTAGAGGTATGGAGTATCCCACCTTGCAAAGGATTGCTCATGATATATTACCGATTCCAGTTACAACCGTGGCATCCGAATCTGCATTTAGTACGAGTGGCAGAATACTTAGTTCGCATCGAAGTCGCCTTGCACCCAAAACTGCTGAAGCTCTTATGTGCATGCAAGCATGGAGTCGTGCTGATATATTTGGTGATAACCCGTCTATTTCAGTCGTGAATAATTATGAATTATACTTCGTTTTATTTGGCTATCTTCTTACTAAATGTAGGATAACTTTGCTTTAGATAATGTCACTTCCGACCACTTTGCGATTCAATCTGTTCTTGAATATGAACAAGAAGCTATGGTAACAATATGTCGCCTTCATTTACAACTTATCATGTACATACATGTGATGTTACTGTATACATCCTTATGCTTGGTATTTTTTTGTAGGAGGAATGTGAATCTGAAATCACCATTGAAGACTAAAATGAGCAAGTGGCTCTGGGGACGTGCTGTTAGCATTGAAGCATGGGTGTGCATTGCAGTTATTCATGCCATGTTGTTTGGCTGATTGTTCTTAGCATTGCAAGTTTGCAAATTATTATTTTTCTCAATGTTAGTTTGTAATGGAGATTAAGACCTTTAATTGTGTGTCAATTGTCATTGTGAACTTTTGATGTGAGTGCAAACCTGATTGTGATGGATGGATACCTCAATTTAGACCCTTTTCTCATCTTACTTTTGTCATGTCAATGCTATATATTGTACCCACCGGATACCCATTGGGTATAGGATACCCGATGGGTATGGGCATGGGTAACAATTTGTGCCCATGGATAGTGAAGTGGGTGGGTATAGAAAAAAGATTAGGGTATGGGTTTGGGTAGAAAAGGGTCGTACCCGCCCATACCCTACCCATTGCCATCCCTAGATGTATGAAACACCATCGAGACCGGAGTTGACTTACCATGCTTACCCAAGTGGTGAATCTGCCACTAGTAATAATCACATTTCTAAACTACATGGATAATTAAAATTGACCATTCTAATCCATCGTGTATGTTTCACTATGTTTTACAATTTTTCTCTTAATATGTGTTGAACTTAGTTATGTCATCATTGTTATCTTCCACACTACAAATAAGACGTAATATTCCGTCTCACGTCTTACATCTTCTCTTTCGTCCGACCTCCCACATCCCTGCACCCCCACATCGTCTTCCTTTTCTTTTCATGTCCGCTTTATTTTCATGTGCCTCACATTCTTGGTTTGCTAGGACGCAACCCACACACCATAATCGATTGCTACCGATGGCTCCCTAACCCTTCTTACTTCCTCCCAACCTAGGGTTCCCATCCCCCACTACTACAGAACTGAATAGCACTGACCGGCCAAATCATATTATCACTGATGCGCCAACCACCCGTCAATAGTTCCTAGCTGGTGATGACTTTATCATCACTAACAAGGCCGGTGAACGGGGTAATGATGACTACCAGCTGAATGGTTGGTTGAGAAGCCAAAAGGTTGGGGTATACCAGCTGCCAAAAATGAACCAGGGGGGAACCTCGGCTTTTAAAGAAATGTTGGTTGTTTAGAATACCCTTTGGTTCTGATTCCAACTTTTTAGCCAAAAGTTAGCAGCTCAAAATGAAACAAACACCCCTTGGCAAAAATGAACTAGCGGAAATCACTTGCTTGCGTGCGGCCATGGACCATGTGGGGCCCTACAGTCAGCCTCTCCACTTACATCCCTCTTCCGATACTTTCTAATACTTTACAACCCATTTGCTAATTCTTAAGGATTTTTTTAGCCCATATTCTTTTTTTAGCATTACAACCAACTTTTAAAGAAGTGTTGGTTGTTTAGAACACCCCGACTCTTTAGTTTAGATTCTAGCTTTTTTAGCCAAAAGTTGGGAGCTCAAACTGAAATGAACACAAGCTTGTGATCTCACTATCATCACAAGAGCGTGTGGTATTGTTGTAGCACTCTCCATTTGAATTTGTGATTGTTGTGACCCTTGCGAAATGTCAAAACAGTCTAGATTTAGTATTTGCCACAATGAAAGAGATTTGAACAATGAGGAAACGACAGTTTTGCGTACGTGACAACATAACTGCCATAAACAATTGACAAAACTCAGAAATAGAGGAAATAAAGAAAATATATATTTCATTTTATTGGAACTCGGCAAATTTCAATAATACTCTAGTAAATTTATTATCTTTGAGCATTAAGAAAACAAATAGAAATCCAGGATTTCATTTAGATAAAACTTAAAAAAGAATATTCGGAAGGAATCACAAGAAGGAAATAAAGATAATAAAAAACTCCATGATATTCTAGAAAACATTAAGAATATGGGGATATTAAAATGAAAATAGGAGAAAACTGCCACCGCTTGATCTCGACCAAACGGCTGTGAGGGTGTTCATTGTGACCTGCCTCCCAGGAAATGCCAGCTAGTTAACATAACTGGAACAAAAAGCTTCTATTTTTTATCTATCTATATGTTTTTCATAACATTTTTTATTTTTTGCATATTTAAATTCCTTAAATATTTTATAATGGTTTTTCTCTTCATATATTTCTTGACTGATTCAAATTTATTTTCTCACCGTGCTGCCAAGGAATTGCCCATGTTAGCGTTAAAATCACTTTCAGTGAAGCAACATGCTAAATTGGGACGGTTCTCGTATACGGTTCTCATATTATGACTATGTCAATAGATGTTCAGTGCCCCTTGTATAAACGATTGTATATTTCTTTATAGAGGGAGTATTACATGCTTGGGAGATGGAACGAAAATATTTCAGCAGGGCTATCCTGGTGCCAAAATTTATAAGTAGCTATTGTAGTAAAGAAATTTGTTTTCTAATTTATGCATGATTTAAAGTTTCATTAATTCTTAATTTCTTTTCATGCCGAGAACAAAATAGGTAGCAGTATGAAGGAGTCAAAACTAGATGATGATCGTTTCTTATTGAGAAAAATAGGTTGTTCTATTGTTCAAATATCTGAGGAACAATGAGAGGGCCGCTGAATTATTGGTGCTAATTCCAGTGCGACTAGTTTCACTGACCCGAAATTGAAATTCGATTCTGCTCGTCGGATCTTGACACAGGTTATTATAATTGCGTCGTTCCGATCTTATCTCTGTCGGCTTGCGCCGATCCCAAACTGTCGCAATGGACAAAACGCTACTTCTTCTGCCGGGAATAAACAAAACGGCACGAGGTGAGCAGCCCACTGCATCGGACGACAGCGAGAGGTGAGCAAACTGACCATGAATTCTGAAAGCACCCGGTATCCTGGAAAACCAACGTCCGCTGCCGCCTGTTTTCCTCTGGCCCTCCCGTATATATAACACCATCGGCTCCCACTCTTGTTCTCATCAAAACAAACAAGCATCGATCAGCTTGCAGCTCAGTTCCTTCACCACCACAAAATCCACACTCCACTGCTGTCAATCTCCAAGCATCACAGAGTTCAGGCAGGCCATTCAGCGGCATCGTCTCCTCCAACGCGGCGAGAAGAACAGAGTTGCAGAGAGATCATGGCGGGTGCGGCGCAGGCGTCGTGGATGGTGGCGATGAGCGTGGGCGCCGTGGAGGCGCTCAAGGACCAGGCCGGCCTCTGCCGCTGGAACTACACGCTTAGGTCCATCCACCGGGCTGCCAAGGCCAAGGCCAACGTCCGTGGCGGCGTATCGCAGGGCGCAAAGCAGCTTTCGGCTTCCCCAGTGGTTGCGGAGAAGCGAGGAGCGGAGAAGGCCAAGGAGGGGCTGAGGACCGTCATGTACCTCAGTTGCTGGGGTCCGAACTAGTACCAGCTACCAGGAGGTGTCTTCTCCTAGCTCCAGCCTCTGTTGGAAACCTCTAGCATGCAGCAACCACGCTGTGTGACTTGGCTGGTTAATTCCCTCCCGACTGTAAATATGTGTCACCATGACGATGATGATGATGAAACCTTTCCTCATTTCGAATTCACATTATCCTGCTTTAGAAAAAAGTTTGAATTGCCTTTCCAACTAAGCTGTTTGTTTCGAATTTCTCGGGGAGATTATTGTTTCGAGTTGGGCACAAGCTTTGCCTGTTGCTCTGTGGGCAGAGCAAGATCAGGACCCAAAAATTGATCCTCGTCCACATTTTTCCGCCAGCTTCCACAGATGATAATCAAAACCTTCTCTTTTTTTTTTTTGCGAATTTGTCTCGTAGGTTCAGTTTTGTAAACATATGAATATGATAGTACAGTATGCATCTTTCCAGTATTCGTGCAACCTCACATGCGTCTTTTTCCTTGTTGTGTTCGTCCATCAGACGTACGCGTGACTGTTACTACCAAACAAGCGCAGAAACGACGCATCTGGCGCTGAAACTGGAAACCATGTGTTGCTCCTCTGGTTTCCCCCCTGCCGGTTCTCATACTCGTACGTGGTACTCCTCACGGTCACATGTCCACAACATGAGCCTGAGCCCTGAGGTGATAAGTTTCTCCAGTTAAGTCTGGTGCAGAAATTTAAAATATTTTGCCACTGCACTGAAAACGTGATTGCTTGCTTAAAAACAGTTGTATAATTTTTTTCGAGAAAATTTTCGATCTATTCATGAACTGTCAAGGTAGTACAGAGAACAGTAGAAGTAAAATTTATATCCAGGTCTATAGATCACCTAGGCACAGGCGTGCTGTAGTGGTCGCCCCTTCCTTGTCGGGAGCCGGGTAATCGTTGTTATAGTAGACAGTTGAGAAATCGTCGTGTTAAGACCCCATAGAACCAGCGTACCAGATCAGCAATCACCGTCGATGAAGAGAAGTGTAGATTGGAAGGTTCCAACCTATAGACACACAGACGTAGACGAACGAAGACCGGATCCAAGCGGATCCACCGAAGACAAACACTGACCGGATCCTACGAGATCCGCCGGAACACACCTCCACACGCCCTCTGACGACGCTTGAAGCATCACCAGGATGGGGGCCAGGCGGGAGAACCTTATTCCATCTACAAGAAGCCGCCGCCGCCTCGTCTTTTTAAGCATGGCACAAACCATAAAAAAACTCTGAAAAGCACCTAAAAACAGAACCCCCGCCAATAAGGGCCGATATCCACAGCGCATCCATGGCCCAAGGACCATAGGAGACCGGCGGCGGCGCCAGTCAGAGGTAGAGAAACCTTAGATGGGAGTTCTCACGAGAGCAAGAGCGAAAAAAAAGTTGTAACAGTTAAAATTTATTGGCTTTAGAACATCTTCAATAGAAGATGTATATGCAAACATAACTAACTTTGACATCACGAATGCTCAAAAACGCTACTCCAACCGATAATATAAAATACAACACTTGGGAGATGCAAATTTACATCTCCCACCTCCTAGGTGATGTAAAACTCGAGTCACGCGCCAACCGCCGAGCGCCGCTTCATTTCAGTTCCTCCGTCCGCCTTCGCCGCAAGCGATTTCTGATCGGAAACATTGCCGCCGCCATCCCCGCTGCCCGTCGCGCCGCGTCGCTACCGAGCACCGCTGCTTTGAGTATGTCTTGTCGTATATACGCCACGCCCGCCGCCCATCGCACCACGCCCGCCACCGCTGCTAGATCCGACCGTTCCACCGCCCCGCCTCTAGATCGATTGCTGCTTCGCCGTCGCCCGCCACCAAATTGGCTGAATTGGCCGCTTCTCCGCCGTCGAATCACTGCTGTGCGGCCACATGATTGAAGCCCCCCTTCCCCCGCCGCTAGTTCCGACCGTTCCATCGCCCCGCCTCTAGATCCATTGCTGCTTCGCCGCCGCCTACCACCAAATTGGTTGAATTGGCTGCTTCTCCGCCGCCGAATCACTGTCGTGCAGCCACATGATTGAAGCCCCCCTCCCGCTCCCCCCTCCCCCCGCCAGATTCAAGCCGCACACCCGCCGCCAGACTCGACCTTCTCGCGTTGCACGGCTGTCGCCCCGCTACCCCGTCGGGACCAATCCGCCGCTCGATTCATAGTCGCGCCGCCGACCATTCGAGCTCCCGCCGCGCACATTCGACCTCTCGGCTCTTGTCGCTCGGCCGCCGACACACCTATTGCCGCCGCTCCTTCCGGCTCTCGGCACTCATGCCGACTATATTTACATCTTCAAATACATCATCTATTGGAGTTGGACTTTTACATCACAAATATACATCATCTGTTGGAGTTGCCTCTTTTTTGGAGATGTAAAATGCACTTTTTTGTGATGTAAATTATACAACACCTATTTTACATTCCCAAATTTGCATCATCTATTGAAGATGCTCTTACATGTCACAAGTGGTTATACCTTTTTATCAATTTACAGGGCCATGTATTATATACCTTTTCTTTGTATATTTTAAGAAATATATATTTTCCTCCATCAGTTGTCAAAGTATAAAAATACAATATGGGAAATTTCTGGTCTCCCAAGTGTCAAACGTCTACATTTGCATCTTGACACATTTATAGTTGTCTTACCATCAAGTTGACACGATGATTTTGAATACACCGAATTCATATTGTTCCTTAGGAGGGGAGGGTGGAATGATTCTCCAACTATTGTCAAATCTTAAATTTGGCTCCGAACGCAAAATATTCTTTGTCAATCAAGTATAAGAAACATCTAAATTCGGTATTTTGCCCCATTGACGTGGTTTTGCATAAATGGTAGCATAATAACTAAGATACTTTTTTTTTGACAAATCATGAGAAAGATGAGAAACTAGAACAATAAAAGTTTCAGACATTCTCTGAACTATATATACTTATTTTAGGAATTTCTTTGTCTATACAAAAAACTTTGGTAATGAAGAGCTACATAAAAAAATTGGTCATAAGGAAGAAATTTGTGAACAATTTTTATATTTCAAAATGTTTTACAACTCAGATAATTTGAAATTTGAAAAATTAAAATTGAGGAAATTAAATCTTTTGAATTTATCAGATTACATGGTTCCTGAATATTTCTGATAATTTTCCAATTTTAAAATTCATGAAATCCTACGTGATTTTTTTGTTTTTCCTAAAATGTATTTTTATTTGCCCATTTTATTCATGTTCTCTTCCAATTTTGTTTGCACACTTAGTTACGACATGTGCAAATCCACCTCTATGGCAACTATAAAACTGCTCTCTGTGAAGCAGTAATTTCGAGAATTCTGACGTTTTAGCCGTCTAGATAATTAATGTTAGTACTCGCAAGTCGCAATAGAATTTGATTCTGCTTGCTGGATGTTGGCACACTTTATCTATCAGTCATTGATCTTATCTCTGTCGGCTTGTTCCATCAATTGTCAAAGTATAAAACCACAATGTGGGAAATTTCTGGTCTCTCAAGTGTCAAACGTCTAGATTTGCATCGTGGTACATTAATAGTTGTCTTACCATCAAGTTGACGTGATGATTTTGAATACACCAAATTCATATTATTCCTTAGGGGTAATCTTATATTTGCCTCCGAATGCAAAAAATTATTTGTCCATCAAGTGTCAAAATCATCTAGATTTGGTATTTTGCCCCATTAAAAGTGGTTTTGCATAGTACATGGCAGCATAATCACCACAATGCTTTTTTTAAAAAGCATGGAGTTTGCTGAACAATATATGTTTATTATAGGAATTTTTTGTCTATACAAAAAAACTTGGAAATTAAGAGCTACAGAAAAAAAAATTGGTCAAAATGGTCGAATTTGCGAACAACCTTTTATATTTCAAAGTGTATTAAAACTAAGAGAATTATAACTGTGAAGATTTAAAATTGAGGAAATTAAATCTTTTGAATTTTATAATTACATGGCTCCTGAATATTTATGATAATTATCAAATCTTAAAATTCATGAAATCTTACCTGATTTTTTTGTTTTTCCTAAAAATTATTTTCATTTACCCATTTTATTCATGTTCTCTTCTAGTTTTATATGCACGCTTAGTTAAGACAGGTGCAAAACCACCCCTATGGCAACTAAAAAAATTGCTTTCTATGAAGCAGTAATTTCGACAATTCTGACATTTTTTAGCGTGCGGACAATAGTTCTACAGTATTTTCATGGATGCTATTTCTAAGACAACTAATGTTTGTACTCACCCGAAAAAAAAACAATAATGTTAGTACTCGCAAGTCGCAATAAATTTTGATTCTGCTTACTGAACATTGACACATTATCTATCCGTCATCCGATCTTATCTCTGTCAGCTTGTGCCAATTCCAGACTCTCTCGCAATGGCCAAAACTACCACTTCCACGGGGAATAAATAAACAAAATGACACGGCAGCGATATTTGCGGCGTCAAGAAGCAGAGTAGCAGCAGAGTGATGACTCCGAAAGCACCTGGTTTCGTGGAAAAACCAACGTCCGCGACCACTGTTTTGCGCCGGACCTCCCAGCCCTCCCTCTCCCTCTCATCAACACAAGTATCAATCAGCCTTCATCTCAGTTCATTCACAACCACAAAGTCCGCACTCTACACTCGACAATTACTCTTCAATCATGTACCTCAGCTGTTGGGGGCCAAATTAGTAGCTTCGATTACTAGATAGGCCAACGTGTTCGTGTTCCCTATCTAATCAGACTAGTTAGGCCAACGTGTTTCAGGCCAAATTAGCAGCTGCAACTTGGTAGTACTCCATGTCTTCTAGCATGTGCGTCACCCCTATCTAATCTTATCTCTCTGCCTTGTCTGCTCCTAACGGACAAAAGCATGGCCCATTGTGCCGGAACGAGAGCGAGAGCTGCGGCGCAAGTAAGCAAAAGTGAGCTCTCCGGAAAGCTGAAAGCAGCCGGTATCCTGGAAAACCAGCGCCCGCAGCCGTCTGTTTTGCTCCGGCTCTCCGGTATATAACCGCGTCTCACTCCCACTCTTCTTCCCATCAACACAAACAAGCATCAATCCAGTGCGACAGTTCAAGAAAATAAGCTCTGTTCTTTCAGTACCACAACTTCCCAAGTCCACTACTGTACACAAGGATCACAAGTCAGTGTCCACTTTCCAGCAGCACAGCAAGAACAAGGAGGAGGAGGAGAGATGGCTGCTCCAGCGAAGGCGTCATGGATGGTGGCGATGAGCGTCGGCGCCGTGGAGGCCCTCAAGGACCAAGCCGGTCTCTGCCGCTGGAACTATGCGCTCAGCTCCATCCACCGGGCAGCCAAGGCCAGGGCCAACGTCCGCGGCGGCGTCTTGCAGTGCCCCAAGCAGCTTGCGGCCTCTGCTGCGGCGGTGGCCGAGAGGCGGCGAGCGGAGAAGGCCGAGGAGGGGCTGAGGACCGTCATGTACCTCAGCTGCTGGGGCCCAAATTAGGAGTACTAGTAGCTTAGGGGTGCTGTGTTCGTTGCAGCTTGTGCTTATGCGACAACCCCATGATTGATGTAAATACAACACGATGATGATGAAAATTTCGGCTATGATGATGTTGAAAATTTCGGCTATGAGTTTATATAACCCTCCTTGTCCAGGTGCTTCCACGGCTATTTCTTGAAGGCCAAAGGTTGATGTTTGTCAAGAGAGGAAGAATGTTCAGAGTTACACGGGGAGAGCAACTCAGCAAAACGAGGCATACAGAAAACAGAGGAACTTCAGCTGCATGTACCGAAGCGATACACCTGGCTGCCCTCCAAGATTTCACATCTTCTTTGATCGAATTCGAACACCTCCAGGTTGCTGCAACCGGTGGCTGTTAGAGATTACAGATTTGTCTACTTTGACGGAGTCGACCTGCTGGATGTGCTTCCTGTGGCTCGAGTCAACCGGCTGTGCATGCGACGAGATCGTGGCGAACATATTCTGAATTTCTTTGCTCCGCAGCCTGCTCAAGGGACATGAGATCTAATTAAAGTGAGCCTGATCAGAGTGATGACGTTAATAAGACAGTATTAATAAGTTAGCTAAACGTGTTTCTTTTCTCTGATCAGAGTGGGACACACACGGTCCTCTTTCCAGTTGCAGGCAAGCCGTGTAGAATATGCGTACGATGCTCATATTCAGAATTTGAAACTTTTTTTTGAAACGAAGACGCTAGAAGCGTCCGGCTTTAAATTAATAAAGCCCACAGGCACCAGGTTCAACAAGTTACAACTTAGATAAATGAAAAAAGTTCATATAACCCCCACAACTATCAATTTTGGGCCACATTACCCCCCCTCCCCACGTCTAAAACCGGGATCTTAATCCCCTGAACTTTCACAAACAAATCAAAACACCCCCTTCGGCCCATTTTAGTGGTTTCAGAGGGCGGTTTTGCCAACATGGCGCCTGACGCGCGGTACAGTTTGGTAATGACAAAACTATGCAACAAAGATGCATTGCACATGAACATAAATAGTACTTCTCACTATATAGTCTGACATAACAGCAGTTCACAAAATAGCTTAGCTCTGAAGTCTTAAACATCCAGACATGATTTTCTTCTGATGCTTTACATCAACAAAAGCACATACTTAATAGCTGATGTTACACATCAATGCCAATCATTTGTTTCACTTTCTAACAGTTCCAATTATAAGCCAATAGAGCCTGTCATTCTGTGGCACTTGAGAAGATGCTCCTGGCTGAGAAGATGTTCTTGGTTGACAAGATGTTCTTGGCTGGAAAGATGTTGCTGGATGTGAAGATGCTCCTGGCTGAGATGTTGTTGGATGTGAAGATGCTCTTGGCTGAGATGTTCTTGGCTGAGAAGATGCTCTTGGCTGAGAAGATGTTCCTGGTGTTGTTTTCTTTGTACTCTTCTTTCCTTCGCGAACTTGTCTCTGCTGTGCTGGAGCATGTGATGTTTGAGTTGTAGGAGCTGGCTGAGAAGATGTTGCTCCTGGAGGTGGTGCTGCTGGACACTGTTGCTTCTTCTTCCTTGATGATTGTTCCTGTGCCATCTAAGAAATGAAAAAGAAAAGTAAATTAGTAAATATTGTGAAGAAAAGAAAAAGAAACATGACAAAGAGAAGATACCACCTCAGTGCTTTCCTTTTGCTGCCTTTTCCTTATTCTTTTTGCTGCTCTGGTGTAGCTCCCATTGGCTTTCTTTCCAGCTTCTGGATTCTGAAGACATTTCCTTTTGTTATGATCAAAATTTCCACATAAAGAGCATGTTATTCTACAGCCCTTCTTTGTCAGCTTTCCATTTTTAATTTCTTCACCCTCCTCTTTTCTTCTTTTTGTCTTCTTTCTTCCTGGCATTACCCTCTGAGGAGGTGGATGTGGCTTTGGATTTTCTGATACTGGCCAATTCTCTTTCCCCTCAACTGGTTGCAAAACATGATCATATATCTTGTTGTACTCACTGATAAGATCGCATGGTGCAATGAAATCATCTATCTTTTTGCCAAAAGTGTAGATTGCACTTATGGCATGGCTGCAAGGCAAACCTGAAGTTCCCAGTATCTGCAAGAGCACTGCCACTTTTCCAAGTTGACTGTGTACCTCCTATGTTCTCCTTCTTGTACTTCAAAACCTTCTTTTCCATTCCAAAGCACCTGGCAATTAGCTGACCTCTTGATGTTCAACTTCAACTTCTTGAAAATGTTTGGGCAAATGGTTCCACTCCATGTTGCTGATTTGCCCCTGTTTTCTTGTATCCTTGCCATCACCTTCTTTCTAATGATCTCATGTGATGTGATGACAGGGTAAAACCTTGACCTCATGATTGCATTGTTGAATGATTCACACATATTATTCTCAACTGAATCACACCATGAGCCTAGTTTGAAGTATGCTCTACTCCAGTGTTCTGGTGCAGTGTTCATAATATCTCTAGCTCCTTCTGGACTTTTCTGTGCTAATTTGGCTTTGTTGTAGTTGAACTGACTCCTATCAGAGGACTTGGCACATGCCCAAAACATTTTCTGCAATTTCTTCTCCCTATGTTGCTTCCTCCAATTTGCATATATATGTCTGGCACACATTCTGTCCTCTGCTTCAGGAATAATTTCATTAACAGACTTGATAAGACCCTGCAGTTTAATAGCAATGAGAAGACGAACAATGACAAATAATAGGTGGCCCACCTAACGTGCACATGTTAGGTGGGCTCTTTATGGTCGACTCGTCGGCCTCGACTGTACAGGCATGTTAGGTAGAATCATATTAGAATCATAAAGAGGCCGATGAGTCGACCATAATCGACCATAAAGAGCCCACCTAACATGACTCTACCTAACATGCATGTACAGTCGAGGCCGATGAGTCGACCATAAAGAGCCCACCTAACATGACTCTACCTACCATGAACATATGAAAACATTCAGCACATACCTTCTGTTGATCAGATAAGAAAACCCATCCATCACCATGATTGCTTATCTGCAGGTCCTTTTGGAGAAGTGAGAGAAACCAATACCATGACTCATAGCTTTCAACCTCAACTGTGGCCCAAGCAAGTGGGTACATCTGATTATTAGCATCTCTGCCAATAGCAGACAAAATTTGCCCTGTTACTGCCCCTTTCAGAAAGCGGCGATCTAATCCCACCACTCTTCTGCATCCAGCTAGAAACCCTTTTTTGCAACCCTCAAGGCACACATACATTCTCTGAAAGACTGGCTTGTCATGAATGTTTGGATCTAAACAAACAGCTACAATGCTCCCTGGATTGCTTCTAACTAATTCTAGGTGGTAGTCAAACACTCTAGAGTACTCACCATTGGTCATATCAGTGAGCTTTGCCATGACAAGCTTTTTAGCCCTTTTGCACTTTGAGAGATTCACATCAGCTAGCAAATCCTCAAGTACTGCCTCTTGCATTTTCTCCACCCTCCAAGTAGGATTGTCCCTAATCTGCCTGAAATATTTTTTTGCAATAACTGTGTTGGTAACCAGCTTGTCGTCCCTCCTAGGAATGTATGTGTGCTCATTGTTGTACCTCACAACTTGCAGCCAATCAGACATGCTGCTAATTGAGCCATAGATGCTCCAAGGACATCCAGGCCAAGAGCACTGTGCACTGACCCTCTTCTTCTCATCTTTAGGGAATCTTAGGTGGTGGAAATTAACTAGCCCATATTTAACCAAAGCCTACTTGAATTACCTGTTGTCAGTGAATGCCATTCAAACAGCAAATTCAGGTTTCTCACTAGTGCCATCAAACACTCTGTGTGTTGTCTTCCTCCTCACTTTAGCGACCTCTCCATCACTGCCCTCATCATATGACAGATCATCATCACTATCAAAATGGGGTGTGCCTTCTCCATCTGAATCATCTAGCTTACCTGTTTCAGGCACAACAAAATCATTAGGCACTTTGCAAGATTTCCCCTCATCTTGTCTCAGCATCTTCTTTCTCACTTTCTGCTTCAACTCTTTTGCATATTTTCTCAACTCCAACACTTCATCATCAGATGTTGAACTATTACTCTCTGCTGGAGGGACAACATAGTCACTATCAGATGTTGAACTATCAATACCACTATCCTCATTTTGAACTGATTTTCCTCTGTCATGATTTTGTATGGGACCTCTGTTAACTGGTAACTTACGATTACTGGCTGACTGGTAGAAATTGTTTGACCACTGCCAATCTGGTTGGTGTTCTTGCCGCTGCTCCTGTTCTGGCACTTAGTGCATCTCCTCCTCCTCTAAGTTATATACCATTTGATGCATCTCCTGTCTTTCCTGTTGTCTATTATCCTCTGAAACTTGCTGCTACTCCTGTTCTGGCACTTGGTGCATCTCCTCCTCCTCTGAATCAACATCACAATTACCTTCCCCTATATCTGATGCATATTCTTCCTCCCATTCACTAGCTTCTTGTGCTACAAAATCATCAGGAATGTTAGCATAAATGTCCATGACCCCTGCATCAGTGACATGTTTGGCCATCTCCAGGACAGATTTTTTGTCATGCAACATCACCAGCGCACTATTCATTTGGCCATCTCTAATCATCCCAGGGAACTTCCAATGTAAATTTGTTTCCTGCAGTTGCTTATCTGAACAAGGCACATGCTCTGCAAGTTTTTTCTTCAGTTCTTCAAGGCTAATTTTGTGGTGCTGGACTGTTTAAAGGCCTTGACTTCCATTCACATACTGCCACTCTGTTCCATCATGTTCAAACTGTCCTCTGAAATGAAACCTGATCCAGAGATAGTCCAGCGGATCCATAGCTCAAACCTATGAAAAAAAAATAACTCTGAATCAAAATCCCCCCTTTCAGTTCAGTTCAAACCGAATCATCCATAAATCAACGAACCCTAAACCATGGCTATCCAGCACGACCGCACTAACCACATGGACCGCTGAATGCATGAAAACAACAAGAAGACGACCATCTGGGTTGATTTTGAAATCCCCCCAAAACCCCCAAAACCCTAACTAGACGAGAGAAATCGAGCACATGGTGGTTCACTTCTCAGACAAAATCAGATGCGTACAAACCTGCACGTGCCACCGGCTCGGGACGCTCAGTTCATGTCGCCGATCGCCGTCCCTCCTGCCGCCGTCGTTGTCGGGGAGAGAGAACTGAGGGGGCGGCGAAGACGGAGAGGCTGGGGGTCGAAGCAGAGGAACTAGCTGGCTGGGTCGAACCGGTTCGAGGCGCAGGGGGGATTTACACCGCACCCAACCCTCCCAGATCCTACCTGGCATGCCGGTCCCGCGCGTCAGGCGCCACGTTGGTAAAAACGCCCTCTGAAACCACAAAAATGGGCCGCAGGGGGTGTTTTGACTTGTTTGTGAAAGTTCAGGGGATTAAGATCCCGGTTTTAGACGTGGGGGGTAATGTGGCCCAAAATTGATAGTTGTGGGGGTTATATGAACTTTTTTCTAGATAAATTAAAAGGAAATGTTCGGTCCACGACCGCCATCCAAACGCTGCTGAAGGTTCAACGCGAAGGCAATATTACAACCAAGCATAACATCCAACGCTGAAGTCCTAGCTAACAGAATCTCCACGAAACCTCCAAAAGCTTCAACGACTCGGCGGAGCTTGTCTTGCCAACACCTGGATAGTCTTGATGTGCGTCATGGCCTCCGACATACGCTCAGCATCGCGCTCCTTCCCCAGCGGAGTCCACGTCTGTAAAAAAGGTGACATTTGAAGATCACATCCGCGGGATGGTTAGGGAATTTTTTCTCAATCGTTATTTTATTGCACGTCGTCCAAATAGCCCAAAGCAGTGCCCATACGCAACGCCAAGCGATTCTACTACTAGTCCCTTTCGTAGATCTGAGGATGGAAATCAAATCATTCCCCGAGGCTGGGTTCCAGTTCGTGTGGAAAGCTTCCCTAACTGCACTTCACGCGAACCTGGCCAGGTGACATTTAAAAAAGACGTGGTTTGCATCTTCACCTAGGCCGCACATAGTGCAAGTACCATCAGCCGGACCGTTACGCTTGGCCACGTTATCCGAAGTGGGCAGCCTGTTCCTGAACATTTGCCACATGAAGATTTTAATCTTCAAGGGCAGGCCTGCCTTCCACAGTCCCCTAGCTATATCAAGCGTTGTCCCTTCAGTTAGCTTGTTGTAGAGGGACTTAACCGAGAATTTCCTGGAAGCTGTCAAGCTCCACTCTACCGAATCAGCGCCCGTCCCTAATCGATTGGCACCTATTAGCTGTACTAGACCGTCCCATGACTCACGTTCGGCGTTGGTAAGGGCCTGCATGAAGTGGATCGCAGGGGGTTCAGCACGGAGTGCATCCCCCACTGAGATGTTGATGTTCCTAGCGATCTGGTATAGGTTGGGGTGGCTTTGCCGAAGGGGGGAGGCGCCCAGCCAATGATCAAGCCAGAACCGAGTGGATTGGCCATTGTTGATCTGAAATTTGGCCCCGGTAACAAAAGCGGGACGGACCGCTTGGATCCCTTTCCAAAACACGGAGCCGTTGGCCGAGGCCGTGAAGAGAATTTGAAACCTTGAGGGTACCCTGCTAGCTGCAACGGTGACTATTAGAGATTATGGCGTCGTGTTCCTGTCCAACTAGGCATGCAAAATTTGAAACCTTGAGGGTACCCTCCGACCCTCTTTAGTTCAACTAAATGAACTAAATTTTCAGAATTCACTTCATTTTTGAAACTTTAGTTCATTTTGTTGAACTAAGTAGGGTCGGAGGGGACTGCAACAAATTCTTCTCTGATTATTTTAATGGGGAACAACATGTATATGTTTTTCATTAGTTGCAAGTACTTTGCGCGAATCGACCTGGCTCACAACAAGTGGAGGGTTCAAGGGATATGGATGACACTGAGGCTAGTCACCACTAAGGCAGAGTCATTCTTTCTCTAAGAATGTGATTTTTTATTGGAGCGAGCGTGATGACATAGTGAAGGACATCGCAACCCATTTTCAGTTTCTATACTGAATGACCGTCTATTTCCATAGAAGCAAAAAATAATTTAACTTACGAGCACACACAAAAGTTCCTTTCAAGCCATTAAGCAGATCGATGATATCATAATTATTATTGTTCACATAAACAATTGTGCTTCAGAAATCTACTGAGATATTTGCTAGGCATCTATATTATAAAAATCTTATCAAGATGTTTGAAGATACTACTAAACCAAACACATAACACAAATATGCAACTAAGTAGCACACAAATTAATCTATATATGGATGTTATTTTTTTGTTTTCTCGCATCCAGATGGGAATTTAAATCACTGAAATGTCCTGAACAACTTTTAAAAATAACATAAAGTTTGCAACAAAATTGATTTAGGTACAATTATAGTAACTTTACTGGAAATATTGAGATATAAAATAGTTAGTTTTTAAGTTACTAGTTGTGGTTTATGTTATTAGGTATAATAGAAAAATAATTAAAATTGTGGGTTAAGGTTGTATCAATAAAAAATATTATGTATAGTGAATATTATATGTAGATGAGTAAAACAAATTAGTATAAATTGATAACAACCATAGTTATAAATTGCATGACTAGCTAAAAAATGAAACTTTAAGACTAGCATCTATGTGTTTTAATGTGTTCTTATATTTTTTCTGATGAGCTACAGTTATGAAACAGATGTTACTTACCCATATATAGAGTGTATATATAGGGTCACGCTATTCGTCACTCTGGGTGAGGAATTCTTATTCCTCACCACGCTCCAATTCCACGACCATAACTTGAAAACGTAAGAAAAAATAGCCTTCGGGTAATATTAC
Organism: Aegilops longissima; assembly: GCA_021605205.1. Lineage (NCBI taxonomy): Eukaryota > Viridiplantae > Streptophyta > Magnoliopsida > Poales > Poaceae > Aegilops > Aegilops longissima. The sequence continues at coordinate 807,917,478 of CM038677.1, forward strand.
ACTCGGAGTTTTTCTTTCACCTTAAAAAAAGCAAGGTAATTTTACAGCATGCATCATATAAAGTTACGCTCTCCATGTGAGAAAAAAATGTGGTATGACAATATGACACTAAAAGATGTTGCCGTAATTTTATAACCAAAAGTGGGTAATTTTACAAAAAGAAGTGAGATAATTTACAACATGCATGCTCGAAAGTTACGTTTTGCATGTAAGAAAAAATGTGGCTCGGTGAAATGGCTAGGGTGAAGAATGAGTTATTCTTCACTTTGGATGCCTAATAGACCGTGTGCCAAAGGGTCACCAATTCGACTTGCCACAGTTAGCAGGTTCCTAATACCAAAAAAATAAAGTCCCATGTGTGCATGAGAAAAATATTTGCAAAATGTAATATTAATTATCAAATTTTGGTAAAAAAGGAATTTGTTTTCTTGTTTTGCGTTTTTCCATGGACCGCAAATTATGTCCTAATTTTTCACATCACACCCAAATAAACCATTTGAGTGATTTTGACATGAGAATCATCACCTTGAACCCCACCTATAACATTGCCACACAAGTAAACTGACATACCATGTTGTTTTAACTCATTCCATCGTCTTCTCCTCATACCAGGTTGAGTTGTATGTTGCGAAAACTCGATAATGGAAATGGGTTGGGGATGTTGATACGAACCTGTCGTATCTATAATTTTTTATTATTTCATGCCAATATTCTACAACTTTCATATACTTTTGACAACTTTGTATTATATTTTTGGGACTAACATATTGATCCAGTGCCCAGTGCTAGCTCCTGTTTGTTGCATGTTTTTTGTTTCACATAAAATCCATATCAAACAAAGTCCAAACGCGATAAAAACTTACGGAGATTTTTTTGGAATATATGTGATTTTTAGGAAAAGTAATAAACGCGAGACGATGCCCGAGGGGCCCACAAGGGTGGGGGCGCGCCCTGGACCCTTATGGCCACCCCGTAAGGCGGTTGATGCCCTTCTTTCGCCGCAAGAAAGCTAATATCCAGATAAAATGATATCAAAATTTCAGCCCAATTGAAGTTACGGATCTCCGGGAATTTAAAAAATGATGAAAGGCCAGAATCTGGGAGCGCGGAAACAAAAGTACACACACACACACACACACACACACAGAGAGAGAGAGAGAGAGAGAGAGATCCAATCTCGGAGGGGCTCCCGCCCCTCCGCCGCCATGGAGGCCAAGGACCAGAGGGGAAGCCCTTCTCCCATCTAGGGGGAAGGTCATGGAAGAAAAATAAGGAGGGGGCTCTCTCCCCCTCTCCCCCGGTGGCGCCAGAACGCCGCCGAGGCAATCATCGTGTGACGGTGATCTACTCCAACAACACCGTCATCTTCACCAACACCTCCATCACATTCCCCCATCTATCTACAGCGGTCCACTCTTCCGCAACCCGACGTACCCTCTACTTGAACATGGTGCTTTATGCTTCATATTATTATCCAATGATGTGTTGCCATCCTATGATGTCTGAGTAGGTTTTTGTTGTCCTATCGGTGATTGGTGAATTGCTATGATTGGTTTAATTTTCTTGTGATTATGTTGCTGTCCTTTGGTGCCCATCATATGAGCGCGTGTGTGAATCACACCATAAAGTTAGTTGTATGTTGATAGGACTATGTATTGGAGGGCAAGGGTGATAGCAGCTTCAGCCTAGCATAGAAATCAATGCATACGAGATTGAAGGGGGGCCAACATATCTTAATGCTATGGTTGGTTTTTACCTTAATGAACATTAGTAGTTGTAGATGCTTGCTAATAGTTCCAATCATAAGTGCATAGAATTCCAAGTACGGGATGACATGTTAGCAGTGGCCTCTCCCACATAAACTTGATATCGGTCTAGTAACATAGTCAATTGCTTAGGGACAATTCCACAACTCCTACCACCACTTTTCCACACTCGTTAAACTAACGTAATTGTTTCTTTATCTAAACAGCCTCTAGTTTTTATTTACGTGCTCTTTATTATCTTGCAAAACTATCCTACAACACCTACAAAGTACTTCTAGTTACATACTTGTTCTAGGGAAAGCGAACGTTAAGCGTGCGTAGAGTTGAATCGGTGATCAATAGAACTTGAGGGAATATTTGTTCTACCTTTAGCTCCTCGTTGGATTCGACACTCTTACTTATCGAAAGAGGCTACAACTGATCCCCTATACTTGTGGGTTATCTGATGTCAAGGAGGTTCTTCCCTAAGGTAGGTTGCATCCGCTTGTCCGCTGGTGGTCACCAATTTGGGATGGAGCTGAACCATGGAGTCACCATGCTAAAGCCAACCATCTTTCCCTGCTCCATGGATCTTCTCTTCGTAAAGACGTTGTTCTCTCTCCAATTTATCTTGTATTCGTTTTGTTCGTCATTTTGTATCCTCTAATTTGCTCATCTGGTCTTAAGGTCGTGATTGTAAGACTATAATACTCTGTTAACATTGGTCTATGTTGGGCGCTCCTTATGCCTGTTTTCTAAAACTGCTTCATGGAGAACATGATTGATGGATGTAGCCCATAATTACTATACCATCGGAACCAGGGCAAGCCCCACCATAATTCATAGGTATACAAGTTAATATCCATTAGTTGGGTCAAAACTAATTTGTATTGCTTGTTTTTATTTAATTCTTCGCTCTTTTTCTTATATATAATGTAACGAACGCATCAAATAGTAAATATGATGCAAGAGTAGCCTAAATGGTTATTGCACATTTTGGAGTGTATTTTTGTTCCATTCATATTGTTTCTCAAGGTTGATACTTTTTAATAAAGTGTGCACGAGCGCAATGCTCATCCAACTGAGAAACGAGTATATATTTAGAAAATTTCAAAAAATAATTATACATGTATTATGTATATCTTAGTGTGTTGTGAAAAAGATTAATAACAAGCGAGAAATATGCCTCGTCTAGTACTAAAAAAATGTAGATGTACATTTTTGTGCTGTAATTTATGGAGTATTTGCTGGTCTCATTTTGGGCTATTCTGATGCCACCATTCTTTGTTGATTGTTGCCATTTTATATATCGCATGCCCCTCTTTTTTCAATAGTCGTCTTTTAAAATTATACAACCACAACTATTGGAACCCATCTACTCTTTGAAGAAAGTGAGCTCGTCGGGTGGGGATAAACACCAGTATGAATCAACAAAACCAATATCTAACACATAACTCTTTGCCACCAAAGGGATCAATGTCCATGCTAGTGGCTAGTTGCCACCACGGGGAGGAGGCAGCGAAGGAGAGAGCCACAATGAGGAGTTGATGGCCAAGAGATCCATAGAGTGCTAGGAGAAACGGGGTCTTGGGAAATGGAGGTATCAGTGCATGTGCATCCTTGCCATGTCGCATGGTATATCGCCTACACATATAATCATTGATTTTCCATTTTTTTTGTTTTTTCTATTATTTTTCATTCTTATTTTATTTTACTTTCCCTGATTTTATCACTTCTTTTTAGCTAATCTTTGTTTTTCCTTTCCTATATATTTTCCCTATTTTTTTACCTTACTTACGAAAAGAGGGCATGACTTTTTTCTCTATGTGCCATGAGTTTATTCTCTACAACAAAACAACTCTTCAGTAATAAGACCATTGTTTTTTTTCTCTTGAAAGATATCCCAATAAATTGTCATTATTTATTAAACTAGATGAAACCCCGCACGTTGCTGCGCGATGTTTAGTTAATATTTTTTATAGAGTCCATCAAATTTGAATGAGATCATTTTGAAAATGTTGATTAGTTTGTTATCTTGTGCACTCAAAACTAAAGTATAGCCGCTGAATGATTAACAAATTCAGTTGTTTATGTAGTCTGAATAATATTTGAGTCTATAATGATCAAATAGGAGTTTCTTCCTACCCAATTTTGGCCCTAAATCATGTATTGCCTATATGGGTTTGGCTCAATGGTACAACATATTAATAGATAACGAACTTGGCAATCAGCTTGTTTCTGTTGGACTCAAATAAGCCGAAAAAATGATAACATGAGTACCAGAAGAGAAAGTACAACTCTTTTGTGGAATTAGCATGGAAACATGACTTGAGACGGACAAACATAATATGCAAGTTGTAAAATAAATACAACATGAAGCGATAAATTATGTGCACTTTCAGGTTACTACATGAAGTAACAATGTAGAAGAACGCAGTGACACTCAACACCAACTACCTAAAATCTTTGCATGTGGTGACTTAGACACCATCAGCGTAAAAGCAATATCATCTTAGTATATCAATGATACCCATTTTCAATCCTACTATCTTCACTGCAGATTGCGAATAATTTGCAAGGATCATTGTCAGAAGACATTGAACTGAGTTACAATACTCTATGGCCGCGCAGGTACAACTAACATTCTCAAGACATAAGATCAAAACCTCCCCTCCTGAAGGAACATATATATCAAGTCAAATTAATAAGTATTTTACGAAATGCAAGAGAAAAGGAAACCTGCTTAACAAAAGTGTATAGTTTAATTGCTCTAACAGGAATAATCCAGTAATAGGGATTCCAAGTTTAGAATAGCATACCTATCTCGGAGCTAATTAATCAGGCTTAGAATTTCATGGACAGAGAATCCTTACATTATTATCTCACAATATTAACTTCTCAATGTTTAACCATCTACAGTGGAAAACTGGGAGGGGAATATAGATGCATCTTCAGGATATACATGATAAGCAGATCTTTGAAGTACATGGATGTTCATATGTGCCATGAATCGCCCATGATGGATTTCTACAAAAACAATCTGCAAAAAAGGCTAATTTCGCCTAATGAGAAGAAGAAAAACACAACTAAAAACTAATATGAAATATTCTATTGAAATGTAGAATGCCAACTGTCCTGACTCGATTTATAGACGAATACACTGTGATATGTGAACACTGCATAATCCGATAAAAACAGGAGTAAAAATTAATGGCTACGCACAACATTGATCCTTGTTGATCAAAATCTTCGTTAAAATCGTTGTATGCCTTCATGAAATTAAATAAGTTTATTGAACTGTAAGCGTGCACATCATACTGAACAAAACTATAACGGCTTGATGTGTAGATGAATTAATCAATCCTGGTGGTTTTGCCATAACAGTCGTCAGGTTTGGTTGCTCGAGGCGAGGTATGCTCCTGAGGCTGATGGATGGATGGATGTGTGCACGCATGTATGTATGTACGTATGGATATCAGGGTGCTTTCCTACTTATGTGATGTTTCTTGGGTTCATGCAGCTTGCCGTTTTGTTGAGATTTGTTAGTTCAGCAAGCAAACTTCATTTTGGCTCTGCACCACGATTTCTAAAAGGTAAGGAAATCACTTGCTTGACTGGTTCAGTACAGCTTGCTACTTTTTTTAGATTTGTTAGTTTAGTTAGTAAACTTCAGTTTGGGTTTGCACCACAACTTCTAATTTCAATGAAGGTTTGAGTTTGTTTTATCCATTTATGCTGCCTCATCTACAGTGAGTTTCAAGATATATTTGATGTGGAATGCTTCATAGCATCATTGAGAGGAGAATTGAATGCGGAAAGAGTTGACTCCATTCTGCCCGTCGGTTGATATTATAATCAGCTTTGCTTGCATCTCTGAATTATACGCACAGCCAGATAAGGATTGTCAGTGTTTATTTTCGAGAAGATGGATTCAAAAGATACCAATCAGATAATGATTTATCTTTCCATGTACATATTGTTGTATGGGATTCTTTCTACGCATAATATATACTGCTTTTGGGTTTCTTACTCAGTATCTATAAACCACTCGGAATTATAGGAGTACCTCTGAGTGAACAAATGATCATTTTAAATGTTAAACTGCTGCATACTCTGATGTCAAGATCTTACTTGTCGTTCATGCACTGAATTTAGAAACTGGAAAGTCAAAAAATGGAAACTAATGCTATTGACCTCAGTTAGACCATTTTGCTGAAGATTCGAAGAATCTAAACTAGCTGTCACGGATGGAAGCTCTTCCTCTTTGGTGGTGGACAGGAGGAGCACGGGTGCCCGGGACGACATCAACGGCGAGCCAAAGGAGACACCGTGGATTCATTGCCCGCTTCTGCTGCTGCTCGTGCGGACTCTGCACCATCACGGCCTCGAACTACCCAATCTTATATACACAACATACAGGTACAACCTCCTTTTCGTTAAAAAATGAGGGGCGATGATGATGACTCTGGCGGAAATAAGCATGTCTTGAGCAATCAAGACTGTCATGGCCTCTGGGTACTAAATTAGAGCTCACCCTTACCTCTCTTGCAGTCTGTTCAATTCATCGGTAATGTTGGAGGTTCTGCGCCTCGGATGGTCATTTTGGCGAGTGATAACCAGGGCATTTGTTTACATTGCGATGGGTATGTTACGCAGCAAGAGATGTGAGTGTTGGGCTTGAAGATCAAAGACAAAACTGAGCCCTCTTTTGCTATGCTATAGATACACAAATTTTCCTTATCTATTAATAATAGACAAATTTGCCTTATCTATTATACAGATACATTGTATAATAGACTATTATACAATGTTCTTCTTTCTTCTGTATTCCTCTATTGTGTTGATGTGAGTGAAGATCCTTCTGGACTTATGATTTATGTCTTTTTTTGGTGATGAACACAACCATCCATAGCTTACTTGAATTGATTCATGGTCGCGCTGGACATTCCCCATGACGCTGCCAGCGCTGATGCCACGTCTTTCGCTTCTCACCCAGCCAAGTTGAGCTGGTACGGGCTACTGCTAGCGGCAGTACCATATCTTAGCATCAAGTAATGGCATCAGTGCGTTTCTTTTTTGTTCTAGGAGCGGTTGGATCTGTACATTTTACTGGCTTAGGTAGGTGCACGTGCCTTAGCAAGATTCTGCTCGTGCGTTGCGAGTTGAGCGGTTGGACTGATTTCCTTGATGGACTTGCGATCAAATCTGAAAGTGGCGCTTGAGTTGTGATTTGTGTAGCACATATGTTACTCAGTAGTACTTTCAGTTGTGAAAGTTATTTGCGGTATCATATGAGAGGTCGGCTTTGCTTGGTCCCGGTTGGTCATGTATAACTGCAGGGCTAAGAAAAATAGAATTGTTATGTATAGATACAAAAGAAGAAGAAGAAAAAAATAGGTGCTTAGAACTGGCAGGTACAGATAGAAATAAACAATTTAGCACAACAACGACAAGGTTTCAACATAATACTAATTTGTCTAATAGAACAAACAGCAGAATTAAACCGAATACTAAACTATCTTTGGTTCACAATGTATATGATCTTGTTTAAAATCTTGAGTTTAAAAGGGAGCAGAGATTGTCAACACATGTGGATTAGGTGCTCGTGCCGCTTGATACTTCCTCTTAAAGATTCCCATCCCGCCTAAAATGCAAAGACACATGGGGAATTACAGTTAGCAGTGTTTTACTACAATTTTTTCTATAATTTTCTCCTTAAAAACGAAATGACATATTTTTCGTGAAGAATGAAAGATCAATTATTTATTCTTTTGGTGCCTGTGAGGAAAGTGGAAGGATTCACACTCGCCATACTCATGGAACCTGTAGCAAGATAGTAGTATTTATTAACCTGATAACATCATAGTTTTAGCTAGGTCCTGACATTCAAATTCCTAGTTGGACACTATCACAGACCACGGGGTGATGCAAGACAGAAAATATATGTGAGCATTCTCAAATCATGCCATCGGAGCTCCACCTCCCTCGAGCCTTTCGATCTGCATCTCAGGACTCAGGAGCACACGGGGGAGAGGCGCCGTGCTTGTTACCGGACCAAGATCGGCACGTCCATGTCCTCTCCATCCACGACCATCAGGAGGAGGTGGAGCAGAGCATGGAGTCTCCAGCAGGAGAGGCGCTGATTCTGCCGGGTCGGCCGGCCGCGCGGTGTGAGTATGGGGAAGATGGAGAGACGGCGGGTGGAGGAGTGGCTGCCGGAGAAGGTGAGAAGAAGGAGAAGCGGCGCGAGGCCTCTCGGCCCGCGCACCGGGGGGTCAACAGGGTCGTCTTCGAGCGCTTCACGGAGCGGGCAGTCAAGACGGTGGTGCTGTCGCAGAAAGAGGACAGGGGCTCGAGGAGGGCGACGTGGCGCCGCGCCACCTGCTGCTCGGCCTTGTCGCCGAGGACCGCTCCACGGGGGGTTCCTCTCCTCCAGGATCACCGTCGAGCCCGAGCGCGAGGAGTGCCGCAGCTGCCCAGAAGGCATCCAGGCTCGACACCGACATGCCCTTCGACAGGAGCTGCAGGCGCGTCTTTGAGGTGGCCGTCGAACTGTCCAGGAACATGGGCTGCAGCTTCATCTCCCCCGAGCACCTCACCATCACGCTCTTCACTCTCGGCCATCCCACCACCAACAATCTGGTCAGAAGGTACGCTTAGTAATCATGTCCAGAAATTCCTTTTGATATTTCTTTATCTATGTTTCACGCCTAATTATTCATTCATGGCATCCATTGTGTTGCCATCTACCAGTATTTATCAAATAATCATGTTTATAGCCAATCAATTTATCATATACTGAGTTCATCTTCCCTTGTGAGCACAAGATATTACTTCAAATTATGACCCATAATTTAATTGTACAAATAGTAATACTAGGCACATAATTAACATAAAACTAAAACAAGCTCTCCGGGAAGTAACTCATTTGCAAGATCATGTTGGGATTTTCTTTTCACCATTTTCGCCATGATCAATCAGACTTGCAGAAAAAAATAACAACTTATTTGTTGTAGCTTGGGAGCGGATCCGAGTCAGCTAGCATCTGTTGCGGTCATCCGACTCCATGAGGAGCTTGCAAAGATGGCAGAGATCCTGCAGGAGCATCTTCTCTCAAAGTGCCCGAGAAAGCAGCCGCTGGAGCTGGAACATCTGCCTTCAGCAAATCCTTGAGTAAAAAGAAAGGTCAGGGGTCACCTATTCAAGTGTCAATAAAAAAACAAGTCACCTATTTGAATGTGTTGAAGCCTATGGTTATTGTTTTTCTAATACAAGCCATGGGATCTGTTTCAGATAAAGGTGCACTAGATCAGTTGTGTCTAGATTTGACCACACAAGCCAGTGGAGGGTCTAGGTAGCAGTGGCGGAGCTTGAGCCAAAATCATGGGGGGGCATGGGCTGAGGGGGAGCAAACATAACTATTTTTAGCTTATTTGTGGTAGAAAATAGGCCTAATACAAAGAAATATATGCATGGTTTCTTGTGAGCTGGGGGGGCCATAGCCCAGGTCGGCCCCATGAAACTCCGCCACTGCTAGGTAGCGAAGAGTTGAAGCCATCCGCAGATTCGAGATATAGAAAGAGAGAGTTGCGGAGGTGTCGTCGCTGGAGCCATGAGCCGCCGCTGCCATTGGCAGCCATGCCGCGGGATGTGCCACGTCTGACGCAATGAAAGGCCGGGGGCAGCCAGGCCATGCGCCGCGCGCCGTGTACGGCCGTGGACGTTTTGCCGTCGGAGCCGTGAGCCGCCGCTGCCATTGGAAGCCATGCTGTAGGATGTGCCACGTTTGACGCAGTGAAAGGCCGAGGGCAGCCAGGCCATGCGCCGTGCACCGTGTACGGCCGTGGACGTTTGCCGTCGGAGCCGCTGAACGGAGGCGCAGGGGGCGATTTGCCGGAGACCCGGTCAACGTCGCCTCCACGTCAAGATCTTGATATTCACCGCCGCTGCCATGGAAAGATGTTTGACGGCTGGATATGGCAGAGGGCGATGCGTCAACGCACGCCTAGGAGCGCCGCGGTATTGCTCTCGGGCGCTCTTGTGGAGATTGGCATCAGCGACACTTGGATGGCCAATATGGGAGGGGTGGTGGGGAGTGGAGGATAAGACCATGCGTCTCTCCTCTTAATTCTCCCATCGGTTACAGAATAGAAAGAGGAACAGAAATCGCACTATTTATTAGCTGAAACAAAAGTAAAAGAATATGGTAAAAAAAGTAAAAGAATCGGTAGAGCAGTCCAGGAGAGACGCTGGTCAGGGTAGTTTTGAACTTGTGATTGGTTGATATCTGATGACATGGCATTGCTGAGTTGGACTATTTGCATGTTAAGAAAATACCTTATAATGGGGAGCAACTTCTTAAGAAAGGTAGAGAGATTGGCATCGGCGACACTTGGATGGCCAATATTGGAGGGGTGGTGGGGAGTGGAGAATAAGACCTTGCGTCTCTCCTCTTAATTCTCTCATCGGTTACAGAATAGGAAGAGGAACAGAAATCGCACTATTTATTAGCTGAAACAAAAGTAAAAGAATATGGTAAAAAAAGTAAAAGAATCGGTAGAGCAGTCCGGGAGAGACGCTGGTCAGGGTAGTTTTGAACTTGTGATTGGTTGATATCTGATGACATGGCATGCTGAGTTGGACTATTTGCATGTTAAGAAAATACCTTATAATGGGGAGCAACTTCTTAAGAAAGGTAGATGTGTAGCATAAAAACTGTTCATTGTGTTATTTGCTTTATGAGATATAAAAGGAATTTATTTGTGAACTTCAAAACAATTTTCTAAGATCCATGAACATATTTTGGATCAACCAAAACAAATATTCCCTAAGATAAATTAACATGGTAACAAGCCTTGTGAGCAACATTGGTATGTTTTTTGAACTGTCAGAAAATTTTGGTGAAATACATGAACAAATAATATGAGTGTTCTATGTGAACAATTTTGATAATCATTGGAATTTTTCTGAGACACACAAACATATATATTATAATTGGAAAAAGTTCTGATATACTATGTGTTCTCAATTTTTATAAAAGTATTATTTTGTTTTGAAAATTCAGTTATAGTGTTTGCTATGGCTATGTACAATTTTTAACCGCAATTTACATAATATTATTTTATTTCTTATATTTATATGTGAACAATAGTTAACTTTTTCTTGTAATACAAATGTTGTGCGAGCTCACCTTGAGTAACATACACCACACTCAACTCATTTTTCATGGGAACTATCATTTCTAAGTCGCTCCAGAAACAATTATTACTAATCCAACCAAACTATATGCAATTTATGAGACATACAACTACTTGCTTTACATAGAACAAAAATTGCTGGCATTTTTTCTAAATGAAAAATTACTAGCACTTATAAATAAGATTTTCTAAGTCGGCTTTGAAACGGACACTCACAATTTTTGTAGTTTCTAAGAGCTTCAGGATGCCTCGAACCTGATATGAGAGCAAGGTACAGATTTACCCATGCACATAATGCACCCCAAAAAAAAATCAAACAACCGACCACTTTTTGAAAAACCAACAAAATTTGCGCATAGTAAAAGAATCAAAAATATTACAAAAGTTGTTGATCTTATTTCCTTGATCTAAGGAAATTTTATATAGAGAACATATGGACTTGCACGCTGAGAAAAAAACTATATATAGAAGGAAAATGAAGTTGTTTTTTTAAGGCAATATTGAACCGGACCCGGATGAGTTTGATATGGTGTTTGAGAGTAGTCCTAGCTATACTGAGGTCTTGGAACAAGAGAGGAAAGATTTGAATTGGATGGACCCAAGTGATATTGTTGAGTTGGAGGAAAGGCATAATGTGGGGTTTGGAATGCACATCCGCTGGAATACAATGCGTGTGAACACCAAACGACGTTGGGTTGCATACAAGGAGAAGGTGGCTGAATCTCTAGACAAGGCTCTTGAGTTATTTGCTACCAAGAAGGTTGATGCTAGTTTGCACTTGGACTTGAACCGGCATGCCTCCCCATTGGTTTCTAGGAGTCCTCCACCTATGAACCAAGATGAAATGAGTGAACCTCTTGACCGAACAAGTGAGGCCAACGTTGAGCCCGATTTCAAATTACCAAAATAAAGCTTTGTAAGAGGAGAATGATGAGTATGATGATGATGAGAATGAAGTTGATCTCCATGACAACAATGTTGGTGATTTGGACACATATTATGTGCAAGAGACCATGGACCCTGTTGGGGATCGTAGCAGAAATTTAAAATTTTCTACGCATCACCAAGATCTATCTATGGAGTCATCTAGCAACGAGAGAGAGAGAGAGAGAGGAGTGCATCTACATACCCTTGTAGATCGTGAGCGGAAGCGTTCAAGAGAATGAGGTTGATGGAGTCGTACTCGTCGTGATCCAAATCACCGCTGATCCTAGCACCGAACGGATGGCACCTCCGCGTTCAACACACGCACGGAGTGGAGACGGCTCCTCCTTCTTGATCCAGCAAGGCGGAGGAGAAGTTGACGGAGATCCAGCAGCACGACGGCGTGGTGGTGGAAGCAGCGGGATTCCAGCAAGGCTTCGCCAAGCGCTACTGGAGGAGGAAGAGGTGTCACGGGAGAGGGAGGAAGGCGCCAGAGCTTAGGGTGCGGCTGCCCTCCCTCCCCTCCACTATATATAGGGGCTAGGGGGCGCATGCCCCTTTGGAGATCCCATCTAGAGGGAGGGGGGCGGCCCCTCGGGGGCAACGGCCCCTTAGGGTTTTCAACCAGGGGGCGCATGCCCCGTTGGGGGGCAACGGCCCCCTAGAGTTTCCAACCCTAGGCGCCTTGGGCCCTTGGGTGGGGCACACCAGCCCACCAGGGGCTGGTTCCCACGCAACTTCAGCCCATGGGGCCCTCCGGGATAGGTGGACCCCCGGGACCCTTCTGCTGGTCCCGGTACAATACCGGTGACCCCCGAAACTCTCCCGGTGGTCGAAGCTGGACTTCCTATATATAAATCTTTACCTCCGGACCATTCCAGAATTCCCCGTGACGTCCGGGATCTAATCCGGGACTCCAAACAACTTTCGGTTAACCGCATACTATTATCTCTACAACTCTAGCGTCACCGAACCTTAAGTGTGTAGACCCTATGAGTTCGGGAGACACGTAGACATGACCGAGACAACTCTCCGGTCAATAACCAACAGCGGGATCTGGATACCCATGTTGGCTCCCACATGCTCCACGATAATCTCATCGGATGAACCACGATGTCGAGGATTCAATCAATCCCGTATACAATTCCCTTTGTCTATCGGTACGATACTTGCCCGAGATTTGATCGTCGGTATACCGATAACTTGTTCAATCTCGTTACGGCAAGTCTCTTTACTCGTTCCCGTAACACATCATCCCGTGAACAACTCCTTGATCACATTGAGCTCATTATGATGATGTCCTACCGAGTGGGCCCAGAGATACCTCTCCTTCATACGGAGTGACAAATCCCAGTCTCGATTCGTGCCAACCCAACAGATACTTTCGGGGATACCCGTAGTGTACCTTTATAGCCACCCAGTTACGTTGTGACGTTTGGCACACCCAAAGTACCCTTACGGTATCCGGGAGTTGCACAATCTCATGGTCTAAGGAAAGGATACTTGACATTAGAAAAGCTTTAGCAGACGAACTACACGATCTTGTGCTATGCTTAGGATTGGCTCTTGTCCATCACATCATTATCCTAATGATGTGATCCCGTTATCAATGACATCCTATGTCCATGGTTAGGAAACCATAACCATCTATTGATCAACGAGCTAGTCAACTAGAGGCTCACTAGGGACATGTTGTGGTCTATGTATTCACACATGTATTATGATTTCCGGATAACACAATTATAGCATGAACAATAGACAATTATCATGAACAAGGAAATATAATAATAACCTTTTTTTATTATTGCCTCTAGGGCATATTTCCAACAGTCTCCCACTTGCACTAGAGTCAATAACCTAGTTACATTGTGATGAATCGAACACCCATAGAGTTCTGGTGTTGATCATGATTTTCACGTGGAAGAGGTTTAGTCAACGGATCTGCGACATTCAGGTCCGTATGCACTTTACAAATCTCTATGTCTCCATCTTGAACATTTTCACGAATGGAGTTGAAGCGACGCTTGATATGCTTGGTCTTCTTGTGAAACCTGGGCTCCTTGGTAAGGGCAATAGCTCCAGCGTTGTCACAGAAGAGAGTCATCGGGCCCGACGCATTGGGAATAACTCCTAGGTCGGTAATGAACTCCTTCATCCAGATTGCTTCATGTGCTACTCCGAGGCTGCCATGTACTCCGCTTCACATGTAGATCCCGCCACGACGCTTTGCTTGCAATTGCACCATCTGACTGCCCCACCATTCAAAATATACACGTATCCGGTTTGTGACTTGGAGTCATCCAGATCTGTGTTGAAGCTAGCATCAACGTAACCCTATACGACGAGCTCTTCGTCACCTCCATAAACGAGAAACATATCCTTAGTCCTTTTCAGGTACTTCAGGATATTCTTGACCGCTGTCCAGTGTTCCATGCAGGGATTACTTTGGTACCTTCCCACCAAACTTACGGCAAGGTTTACATCAGGTCTGGTACACAGCATCGCATACATAATAGAACCTATGGCCGAGGAATAGGGGATGACACTCATCTTTTCCCTATCTTCTGCCGTGGTCGGGCATTGAGCCGTGCTCAATCTCACACCTTGCAATACAGGCAAGAACCCCTTCTTGGACTGATCCATATTGAACTTCTTCAATATCTTGACAAGGTACGTGCTTTGTGAAAGACCAATGAGGCGTCTCGATCTATCTCTATAGATCTTGATGCCTAATAGGTAAGCAGCTTCTCCAAGGTCCTTCATTGAAAAACACTTATTCAAGTAGGCCTTTATGCTTTCCAAGAGTTCTATATCATTTCCCATTAATAGTATGTCATCCACATATAATATGAGAAATGCTACAGAGCTCCCACTCACTTTCTTGTAAACACAGGCTTCTCCATAAATCTGCGTAAACCCAAACGCTTTGATCATCTCATCAAAAGGAATGTTCCAACTCCGAGATGCCTGCACCAGCCCATAGATCGAGCGTTGGAGCTTGCATACCTTGTCAGCATTCTTAGGATCGGCAAAACCTTCCGGCTGCATCATATACAATTCTTCCTTAAGGAAACCATTAAGGAATGCCGTTTTGACGTCCATTTGCCATATCTCATAATCATAGAATGCGGCAATTGCTAACATGATTCGGACATACTTCATTTTCGCTACGGGTGAGAAGGTCTCATCGTAGTCAACCCCTTGAACTTGTCGATAACCCTTAGCGACAAGCCGAGCCTTATAGATGGTTACATTACCATCCGCGTCTGTCTTCTTCTTAAAGATCCATTTATTTTCTATGGCTCGCCGATCATCGGGCAAGTCTGTCAAAGTCGATACTTCGTTTTCATACATGGATCCTATCTCGGATTTCAAGTCTTCAAGCCATTTGTCGGAATCCGGGCCCGCCATCGCTTCTTCATAGTTCGAAGGTTCACCATTGTCTAACAACATGATTTCCAGGACAGGGTTGCCGTACCACTCTGGTGCGGAACGTGTCCTTGTGGACCTACGAAGTTCAGTAGCAACTTGATCTGAAGTTTCATGATCATCATCATTAACTTCCTCTCTAGTCGGTGCAGGCACCACAGAAACATTTTCTTGAGCTGCGCTACTGTTCGGTTCAAGAGGCAATACTTCATCAAGTTCTACTTTCCTCCCACTTACTTCTTTCGAGAGAAACTCTTTCTCTAGAAAGGATCCATTCTTGGCAACAAAGATCTTGCCTTCGGATATGAGGTAGAAGGTATACCCAATAGTTTCCTTAGGGTATCCTATGAAGACGCATTTTTCCGATTTGGGTTCGAGCTTTTCAGGTTGAAGTTTCTTGACATAAGCATCGCATCCCCAAACTTTCAGAAACGACAACTTAGGTTTCTTCCTAAACCAGAATTCATACGATGTCGTCTCAACGGATTTCGATGGAGCCCTATTTAAAGTGAATGCGGCAGTCTCTATAGCATAACCCCATAATGGTAGCGGTAGATCGGTAAGAGACATCATAGATCTCACCATATCCAATAGAGTGCGATTACGATGTTCGGACACACCATTACGCTGAGGTGTTCCAGGCGGCGTGAGTTGTGAAACAATTCCACATTTCCTTAAGTGTGTGCCAAATTCGTGACTCAAATATTCTCCCCCATGATCTGATCGTAAGAACTTGATTTTCCTGTCACGTTGATTCTCAACCTCACTCGGAAATTCCTTGAAATTTTCAAAGGTCTCAGACTTGTGTTTCATTAAGTACACATACCCATATCTACTTAAGTCATCAGTGAGGGTGAGAACATAACGATAACCACCGCGAGCCTCAACGCTCATTGGACCGCACACATCAGTATGTATGATTTCCAATAAGTTGGTTGCTCGCTCCATTGTTCCGGAGAACGGAGTCTTGGTCATTTTGCCCATGAGGCATGGTTCGCACGTGTCAACTGATTCATAATCAAGAGACTCCAAAAGTCCATCTGCATGGAGTTTCTTCATGCGTTTGACACCAATGTGACCAAGGCGGCAGTGCCACAAGTATGTGGGACTATCATTATCAACCTTACATCTTTTGGCATTCACACTATGAATATGTGTAACATCACGTTCGAGATTCAATAAGAATAAACCATTGAACAGCGGGGCATGACCATAAAACATGTCTCTCATATAAATAGAACAACCATTATTCTCAGATTTAAATGAGTAGCCATCTCGCATTAAACGAGATCCAGATACAATGTTCATGCTCAAAGCTGGTACTAAATAACAATTATTGAGGTTTAAAACTAATCCCGTGGGTAAATGTAGAGGTAGCGTGCCGACGGTGATCACATCGACCTTGGAACCATTCCCGACGCGCATCGTCACCTCGTCCTTCGCCAGTTCTCCGCTTATTCCGCAGCTCCTGTTTTGAGTTACAAATATGAGCAACCGCACCGTATCAAATACCCAGGAGCTACTACGAGCGCTGGTTAGGTACACATCAATAACATGTATATCACATATACCTTTGGTATTGCCGGCCTTCTTATCCGCTAAGTACTTGGGGCAGTTCCGCTTCCAGTGACTGTTTCCCTTGCAATAAAAGCACTCAGTCTCAGGCTTGGGTCCATGCTTTGGCTTCTTCCCGGCAACTGGCTTACCGGGCGCGGCAACTCCCTTGCCGTCCTTCTTGAAGTTCTTCTTACCCTTGCCTTTCTTGAACTTAGTGGTTTTATTCACCATCAACACTTGATGTTCCTTTTTGATCTCCACCTCCGCTGATTTCAGCATTGAATATACCTCAGGAATGGTCTTTTCCATCCCATGCATATTGAAGTTCATCACAAAGCTCTTGTAGCTAGGTGGGAGCGACTGAAGGATTCTGTCAATGACCGCATCATCCGGGATATTAACTCCCAGCTGAGGTAAGCGGTTGTGCAATCCAGACATTTTGAGTATGTGCTCGCTGACAGAACTATTCTCCTCCATCTTACAACTGTAGAACTTGTCGGAGACTTCATATCTCTCGACCCGGGCATGAGCTTGGAAAACCATTTTCAGCTCTTGGAACATCTCATATGCTCCGTGCTACTCAAAACGCTTTTGGAGCCCCGGTTCTAAGATGTAAAGCATGTCGCACTGAACCAGGGAGTAATCATCACTACGCGACTGCCAGGCGTTCATAACGTCTTGAGTTGCTGGGAAAACAGGTGCTTCACCTAGCGGTGCATCAAGGACATATGCTTTCTTGGCAGCTATGAGGATAATCCTCAGGTTACGGACCCAGTCTGTGTAGTTGCTGCCATCGTCTTTCAGCTTGGTTTTCTCTAGGAACGCGTTGAAGTTGAGGGCAACATTAGCGTGGGCCATTTGATCTACAAGACATATTGCAAAGTTTTAGACTATGTTCATGATAATTAAGTTCATCTAATAAAATTATTTAATGAACTCCCACTCAGATAGACATCCCTCTAGTCATCTAAGTGATACATGAGCCGAGTCAACTAGGCCGTGTCCGATCATCACGTCAGACGGACTAGTCATCATCGGTGAACATCTTCATGTTGATTGTATCTTCTATACGACTCATGTTCGACCTTTCGGTCTTCCGTGTTCCAAGGCCATGTCTGTACATGCTAGGCTCGTCAAGTCAACCTAAGTGTATTGCATGTGTAAATCTGGCTTACACCCGTTGTATGCGAATGTTAGAACCTATCACACCTGATCATCACGTGGTGCTTTGGAACAACGAACCTTAGCGACGGTGTACAGTTAGGGGGAACACAATTTTTGATATTTTAATGAGGGATCATCTTATTTATGCTACCATCGTTTTAAGCAAATAAGATGTAAAAACATGATAAACATCACATGCAATCAAATAGTGACATGATATGGCCAATATCTTTTTTCTCCTTTTGATCTCCATCTTCGGGGCGCCATGATCATCATCGTCACCGGCTTGACACCATGATCTCCATCATCATGATCCTTGTCATCGTGTCTTCATGAAGTTGTCTCGTCAACTATTACTTCTACTACTATGGCTAATGGTTTAGCAATAAATTAAAGTAATTACATGACGTTTATGTTGACACGCAGGTCATAAATAAATTAAGACAACTCCTATGGCTCCTGACGGTTGTCATACTCATCGACATGCAAGTCGTGATTCCTATTACAAGAACATGATCAATCTCATACATCACATATATCATTCATCACATCCTTTTGGCCATATCACATCACACGGCATATGCTGCAAAAACAAGTTAGACGTCCTCTAATTGTTGTTGCAAATTTTTACGTGGCCGCTATAGGTTTCTTAGCAAGAATGTTTCTTACCTACGCCAAAACCACAGCGTGATATGCCGATTTCTATTTACCCTTCATAAGGACCCTTTTCATCGAATCCGATCCGACTAAAGTAGGAGAGACAGACACCCGCTAGCCACCTTATGCAACTAGTGCATGTCTGTCGGTGGAACCTGTCTCACGTAAGTGTACGTGTAAGGTCGGTCCGGGCCGCTTCATCCCACGATGCCGTCGGATCAAGATAAGACTAGTAACGGCAAGTAAATTGACAAAATCGACGCCCACAACAACTTGTGTTCTACTCGTGCATAGAAACTACGCATAAACCTGGCTCTAATACCACTGTTGGGGATCGTAGCAGAAATTTAAAATTTACTACGCATCACCAAGATCAATCTATGGAGTCATCTAGCAACGAGAGAGAGAGAGGAGTGCATCTACATACCCTTGTAGATCGCGAGCGGAAGCGTTCAAGAGAACGGGGTTGATGGAGTCGTACTCGTCGTGATCCAAATCACCGATGATCCTAGCGCCGAACGGACGGCACCTCCGCGTCCAACACACGTACGGAGCGGAGACGTCTGCTCCTTCTTGATCCAGCAAGGGGGAGGAGAACTTGATGGAGATCCGGCAGCATGACGGCGTGGTGGTGGAAGCAGCGGGATTCCAGCAGGGCTTCGCCAAGCGCTACTAGAGGAGGAAGAGGTGTCACGGGAGGGAGAGGGAGGCGCCGGGGCTTAGGGTGCGGCTGCCCTCCCTCCCCTCCACTATATATAGGGGCTAGGGGGGCACATGCCCCCTTGGAGATCCCATCTAGAGGGGGGGCGGCCCCTCGGGGGCAATTGCCCAGTTAGGGTTTCCAACCAGGGGGCGCATGCCCCCTCGGGGGGGCAACAGCCCCATAGGGTTTCCAACCCTAGGCGCCTTTGACCCTTCTGGTGGTCCCGGTACAATACCGGTGACCCCCGAAACTCTCCCGGTGGCCGAAACTGGACTGCCTATATATAAATCTTTACCTCCGGACCATTCCGGAACTCCTCGTGACGTCCGGATCTTATCCGGGACTCCGAACAACTTTCGGTTAACCGCATACTAATATCTCTACAACTCTAGCGTAACCGAACCTTAAGTGTGTAGACCCTACGGGTTCGGAGACACGAGACATGACCGAGACAACTCTTCGGTCAATAACCAACAGCGGGATCTGGATACCCATGTTGGCTCCCACATGCTCCACGATAATCTCATCGGATGAACCACAATGTCGAGGATTCAATCAATCCCGTATACAATTCCCCTTTGTCTATCGGTACGATACTTGCCCGAGATTCGATCGTCGGTATACCGATACCTTGTTCAATCTCGTTACGGCAAGTCTCTTTACTCGTTCCCGTAACACATCATCCCGTGAACAACTCCTTGATCACATTGAGCTCATTATGATGATGTCCTACCGAGTGGGCCCAGAGATACCTCTCCATCATACGGAGTGACAAATCGCAGTCTCGATTCGTGCCAACCCAACAGACACTTTCGAGGATACCCGTAGTGTACCTTTATAGCCACCCAGTTACGTTGTGACGTTTGGCACACCCAAAGTACCCTTACGGTATCCGGGAGTTGCACAATCTCATGGTCTAAGGAAAGGATACTTGACATTAGAAAAGCTTTAGCAAACGAACTACACGATCTTGTGCTATGCTTAGGATTGGGTCTTGTCCATCACATCATTATCCTAATGATGTGATCCCGTTATCAATGACATCCTATGTCCATGGTTAGGAAACCGTAACCATCTATTGATCAACGAGCTAGTCAACTAGAGGCTCACTAGGGACATGTTGTGGTCTATGTATTCACACATGTATTACGATTTCCGGATAACACAATTATAGCATGAACAATAGACAATTATCATGAACAAGGAAATATAACAATAACCTTTTTATTATTGCCTCTAGGGCATATTTCCAACAGACCCTTCCATTCCCTATTCCCGTGGCTATGCATCAGAGCCGGGCGATGATGGTCCCGATCAAGAAGTTGATGAGGAGGTGTTCACAGCGAAGGAGCCCCAAGCTTTCAAGAAGGTACTACGGCGGGGTCATCACACACACCCTTGTTTAAGGATGTTAGTCTCGCGGATGAAGCCGTGGTTGACGGTGGCAAGGGTATATTTATTGGAGTTAGGCCAACTTCTAACCGGGATTTGGAACACGGGAAGAACGGTATTTCTCCTGGGTCGAAGTTCGGAACCTTGTTGGAATTGAAGATGTGGCTCGACGACTACTCGGTTACACATTATCGTCCGCACAAGGTGGTTCACTCGGACGTGAAGGTGTGTTACACGGTTGCATGTGAGGAGGACCGATGTCCATGGATTATGCGTGCAAGGCCATGGAAAGGAGGGCCCGGTTGGTATAGTGAGTTGTGTATCAAGTCACATGTGCCGAGGAAAGAATGTTGATGGCAAGATTGTGTCACAAGAGCAAAGAGAACTCACCTCCGAGTTCATTTCTTACAAGTTTGCCGACTCCATTTCCTCGCTATCAACAATGAGCATTCAGAGCGTCATGGACCTTGTGAAAGATGGGTAACCATGCCATAAGGAAAAGAAAAGAAGGTGTTTTATCACCTTCATATGTAAGCATCTCGACAATCTCAACCCTCAACAAATATTCTATAAGCAATCACCTAATATAATTTCATATGTGAATATTAATTCATATGTACATATAGATTCCTATGTATGCCAATTACAATACAAATCAACAACAATAATGTTCCCCAATGATTGCAACTAGTCTATATAGACTAAATCAACACACATTCATTCTATTTCCCATAGAAATTTCAAATTAATCAAAAACTAGGGTTTCACTACAAACATGAACAATGGGGAAGGTTTTCGGGACAGAAAGAAGGGGATCAGAGGAGATTACCTTCTAGGAGGGATTGGGGAACAAATCCACAGACAAAATCTTCAAACCGGAAGGATTTTGGAGAGGGGGTTAAGAGGGGGAGAGGAGAGAGCCGCCGCCGCTCTCTAAACCACTGGAACGAATGAGTGGGGATGGGGGAGGGATGGTCCGCCGCGGTTACAAAGTCGAAGTGTAGCGCCTTTGCATTAGAGCATCTACAGCCGCGCCCCCAACAGGCCTCCCAGGCGACTTTTTCGGCGCCGGTGCCGAAAAAACGCCCTAGTCGCGCCACCAGGATGCCGAAATCCGCCGGTTCGGCCCGTTTTTGGGCCCGGCGATCGCAGGCCGAACCCGGCACACTGGGGGCACTCGGGGGCTCCGGCACAAGGGAAAAGCACGGCTGGCCCACACAGTCAGGCGAAAAGTCAAGTTTTTCTTCCCCGACTCGCCTCCCACCCCCCGCGCGCTCGGCCACCAACAGTTGTATCCCGACACCGCCCGCCGCCTGCCACCGCTAGATAGCGCATCCCCGCCGAGAAAAGAGCGGAGGTCTCGCTGAGGTAGCCTCTCCGCCACCGGCTGGGCGATTCCCCCGGCGTTTCCAGCCGCGGAGGGCGGTGTAGCGGCGGGTGCGCGCCCACCGCACCCGCAAGGTGTTTGGTGATTTGCCTGCCTCGGCAATGGACTCAGACGACGAGGAAGCGTTTGCCGCGCTGTTGGAGGAGGAAGCTGAGGCCGACGTCCAGGAATAGGAACATCTCATGGTCCTCGCCGGCCTCAGAAGCAACGAGAAGCAGCGGCGAAGTGGCTCGGCGTCGGGACGGATGAAAGCAAAGAACCGGCATCGTCTCGAAGGCTACTGCATGCTCTACTCCGACTACTTCGCCGACGCTCTACTGCATGGTGACAAAACATTTCGGCGCCGTTATCGGATGAGTCGAAAGCTCTTCCTCAGGATTGTCAATTCCATCCGGGAGTTCGACAGCTACTTCAAGTGCAAGATGGATTGCACCGGCAAACTTGGATTCACCTCGATCCTGAAGTGCACGACAGCGATGAGGATGCTTGCATACGGAGATCCCAGTGATTCACTCGACGACTATGGGCGCATGGCTGAGTCCACCACCATTGAGTGTTTCTACATGTTCTATCAGGCAGTGGTGGCAGTGTTTGGACCGCAATACTTGTGAACACCCAATGCGGAAGACACTGCTCGGATCCTAGCACAGAATGCAGCAAGAGAATTTCCTGGGATGCTTGGAAGCATGGACTGCATGAATTGAAATGGAAGAACTGCCCATTTGCTTGGCGGGGATGTACAAAGGCGCCAAAGGCGGTTGCAGTGTGGTACTTGAGGCGGTGGCCACACAGGACCTCTGGATTTGGCACTCTTTCTTTGGTATGCCAGGAACTCACAATGACATCAACGTGCTGCAGTGCTCCCCTGTCTTTGCCAAGCTTGTTGAAGGTCATTCTCCTCCGGTGAACTTCGAGGTCAACGGGCGGCACTACAACAAGGGGTACTACCTAGCTGATGGCATCTATCCGAGATGGTCTACATTTGTGAAGACTATCTCAAACGCTGTGGCAGGAGGCAAGAAGTCCCACTTTGCCAAGGTGCAGGAGGCTTGCAGGAAGGATGTCGAGCGTGCATTTGGTGTGCTCCAATCTCGATTTGCTGTTGTCCGGTACCCTGCTCAGACCTGGTCGAAAGATCAAATGTGGGATATCATGACTTGTTGTGTCATCTTGCATAACATGATCATCGAGAGCGAGTAGGAAGAGCCCGTGTTTGACACGGAACCATACTACAGGCAGGGTCCTCTAGCCGAAGTTGATCACCGACTACCAAAGAACTCGGATCGCCTACCTCAAGATCGTCAGATATCCGAGACCCACAGGTGCATCATCAACTGCAGCAGGATCTGGTGGAGCACCTATGGAGGCTCAAGGGCGACGCCGGGCGTGACGCGTGTTTTTTTATTGAACTATATAATTTATATTGAACTATTTGTTGTTGCACTATTTTGTTGAATTATTTAATTTTCTGTGATGATCTATGTGATAAAAAATATTTATGTTAAGAATTCAACGCCGAACCACGACGAACCACGTCGAATATAGGCCAATTTCGCCCATATGAGGCCTTTATTCGCCGAAAGTGGGCCGAAAACTAGGCCAATATCGGCGCCTGGGGGTGACGGCTGAATGCCCAACCGCCCCAGCGCCGATTATATCGCCAGCTCGCCCCTAGATGGCGATTTTTATGCCTCCTGGAAGAGCCAACGGCTGGAGATGCCCTTAGGCGCTACACTTTATAGCATAGCGCCTATTGGCTAGGCGCCGCACGGCTAGGGCCTAGGGGTAAGGCCGGGCCTGGCCCCGGGTGCCATGTTGGACAAGTGTGCAGCGTTCGTCTGTAAGGCGTTACTCAATGTAGTGCACCACCGTGCTGTCTGGCGCTGCATAAAGGGTCAGCTGGATGAAAAAATTTCAACCACGAATCACTTTGTGAAATACTTTCTCGCTGAGGTCAATTTTGCCTCTCATATCTCCCGGATTGGTCCGGTCCCATCCCAGTGGACAAAACCAGCCGCTCTGCCGCAGAAAAAACAAGACGGGGCGAGGTGGGCAGCCACAGCACCGGCCGGGCGTCGACACCGAAAGGTGCGGCGCAAGCAAACGAGCAAAGGTGGGTCCAAAAGCACCCGGTTTCGTGAAAAAGCAGCGCCGGCAGCCGATTGTTTTTCTCCGGCTCTCCCCCATAATAACCCCGTCCCACTCCCACCCTTCCTACCTACCATGAACACAAACGAGCGTCACTGAGACAGTTCAAGAAAATCAAACTAGCTCTGTTGAACTTCGCAAGTCCACTAGTAGTACTACACACAAGGATCACAAGTCAGACTCCACTCTCCAGCGGCGTAGCAAGAACAAGAAGTACAGGAGAAGCAATGGCTGGGCCGGTGAAGGCGTCGTGGATGGTGGCGATGAGCGTAGGCGCTGTGGAGGCGCTCAAGGACCAGGCCGGGCTATGCCGCTGGAACTATGCCCTCAGGTCCATCCACCGGGCAGCCAAGACCAACGTCCGCGGCGGCGTCTCACAAGGCACCAAGCAGCTTCCGGCCTCCGCGGCGGCTATGGCGGGGAGGCAGCGAGCGGAGAAGGCCGAGGACGGGCTGAGGACCGTGATGTACCTCAGCTGCTGGGGCCCAAATTAGGAGTAGTAGCTTCGATGTGTTGTGTTCGTTGCAGCTTGTGCTTATGCGACAACCCTATGATCGATTGTAAATACAGCAAGATGATGATGATGAAAATTTCGGCTATGAGTTTATATCACCCTCCTAGTCCATGTGCTTCGATGACTATTTTCTGAAAGGCCAAAGGTTGGTTTTTGTCGAGAGAGGAACAATGTTCAGAGCTACATGAGGAGAGAGCAACTCAGCAAAACGAGGCATACAGAAAACAGAGGAACTTCAGCTGCCTGTACCGAACAGCCAAACTCTGAAGAAAGGATAGAACGGGGGGAGTTGGATCTCAGCGATACAACCGGGGCCACGGTAGAGAAGCCGCAAGCTGGGAAGGCCGAGGAGAGGCTGAGGAACGTCCTAAAGTAGCGACCTAAACGGTCTTATATTAGTTTACAGAGAAAGTACTAGTTAGCAAGAGGTGTTTTTTCAGTTCTGCTGGCTCCAACCTCCAGCAACAACCATGCCGTTTGACTGTTTAATTCCCTCCCGATTGTAAATATGTCTCACCATGATGATGATGATGATGATGATGAAATCTTACCCCACTTTGAGTTCACATTACCTGATTCAAAAAAATAAGGTATGCATTGCCCTTCAAGCAGCTCTGTTTGCTTAGTATTCCATTGGAAGATTATTGCTTGGAGTTGGTCACAAGCTTTGCCTGTTGCTCTGTTCTGTTCGCTGCTTCGACAGGCAGAGCAAAAGCAGAGACCCGAAAAATTGATCCTGATCCATAAGTTTCCTGCCGGCCTACAGATGATAATCAAAACTGTAAATCATAGGAGGTAAACTAAAATAAAATAAAACTAAACATAAATGAATCATGGTAGGCAAGAAAAATGAGCAAAATCGATGCCCCGTTGTTGGCCCTGTCGAGATATACGGAAAAAGTTATGCCGATGGAGAAGAAGACGAACGCGCCTTAGCAAAACAAACGCTGATATATAAGAAGAAAAACACTCAGTAAGTTACACCAATACAGAAGAAGATTTTCCATCAGACGCTGTCTTTGGTTTGTTCGTCCATCATATCAAACAAACGCTCAAACGAAGCATGTGGCGCTGAAAGTGGAAACTATGTCCCGCTCCTCTGTTTTTTTCCCCCGCCAGCTCTCGCACTCGTGGTCGTCCACAACATGGGGAGAATATCCAGTTATACCACACCCTAAATACTCCCATGATACCGTTAAAAAAAAAATCAATTTTCAGTGTTTCAAAAAATTCTGAAAAAAATCATCAATGTTCACAAGGAATGTGTCTACATCCCCAAAAAAATTCAGCTTGAAATTCGAAATGTACATTGAGAAACAGAAAAGACAAATTCAGATGTGAATAGTGTCAATTTTTCTGTTGTCCTTTTGTGATACTATTAATGCAAGATTTGTCATTTTTGTTTCTCAATGTGTATTTCGAATTTGGATCCAGTTTATTTAGGGGTCGTTGTCACATACGTTGTGAAAAACATCTAAAATTGATTTTTTTTAAGTTAGTATCATGGGAGCATTTTAGGTGTGTATACTCTCCCCGCAACATGAGCGTGAGGTGATAAGATTCTCCAGTTAAGTTGGTGCATAAACTTAAAATATTTGGGTACTGCACAGACAAGGTGATTGCTTGCTTAAAAAAACATTTCTCCTCTTTACATGTCACATGTGGTTAGTACACTTTTTAAATTGGCAATGCCATGTATTTTTTTTTTGCATATTTTAAGAACTATATATTTCGCTACATCAATTGTCAAAGTATAAAACTACAATGTTGGAAATTTCTGGTCTCCAAGTGTCAAAATATCTATTTGTATCTTGACACATTTATAGTTGTCTTACCATCACGTTGACCCGATGATTTTGTATACACAAAATTCATATTATTCCTTAGGGGGAAATATGGCTCTTCAACCTTTGTCAACCCTTAAATTTGGCTCCGCATCTCCAACAAAAAATTATTTGTCCATAAAGTGTCGAAACCGTCTAGATTTTGTATTAGGCCCCCATTGAAAATGATTTTGCATACATCATAGCATACTCACCACAATGTTTTTTTTTTTCACAAAGCATGTGAAAGATGGGAAAATAGAACACTAAAAATTTCAGACATTTGCTGAACAATGTATGTTTATTTAGGAATTTTTTGTCTATAAAAGTACTTGGAAATGAAGAGCTGCGGAAAGAAATGGTCAAAAGGAATAAATTTGCGGTCAATCTTTTATATTTTAAAATGTATTAAAACTAAGAAAAAATTAAATTTGAAGAACCAAAATTTTAGCAAAATCTTTTGAATTTTATCAGATTACATGATTTCCTGAATATTTATGATATTTGTCCAATTTTGAACTTCCGAAATTTTACCTGATTTTTTTACTTTTTTCTAAAATTTATTTTTCATTTCCAAATTGTTTTCATGTTCTGCCAATTTTATTTGCACATTTAGTTACAACATGTGCAAAACCACCTCTATGGCAACTAAAAAATATCTTTCTGTCAAACAGTAACTTTGACAATTCTAACATTTTTTAGGCTACGAACAATAGTTCTA
Source organism: Aegilops longissima (assembly GCA_021605205.1). NCBI lineage: Eukaryota > Viridiplantae > Streptophyta > Magnoliopsida > Poales > Poaceae > Aegilops > Aegilops longissima. The sequence continues at coordinate 807,944,839 of CM038677.1, forward strand.
CAGTATTTCTAAGACAACTAATATTAGTACTCGCAGGTCGCAATAAAATTTGATTCTGTTTACTGAATATTTACACACATCACCTATCCGTCATTCATATGTCATCTCTGTCGGTCCGCTTGTGCCAATCCAAAACTCTCGCAATGGCCAAAACCACCACTTCCACGGCGAATAAATAAAACGACGTGACGACTACTGGTGCGGCGTGAACAAGCAGAGTAGCAGCAGAGTGACCCCTCCGAAAGCACCCTGTATCCCAGGAAAACCAACGTCCGCGACCACTGTTTTGCTCCAGACCTCCCGGCCCCCCTCCCGTATATAACCTCGACCCAGCCCCGCTCTCCCTCTCATCAACACAAGCATCAATCAGCCTTCATCTCAGTTCTTTCACAACCACAAAGTCCGCACTCTACACTCTACACTCGACAACTAGCTACTCTACTACTCTTCAGTCATCACCTGCTTCAGAGATTCAGACCACCAACACAGAGAGAGATCATGGCGGGTGCGGCGAAGGCGTCTTGGATGGTGGCGATGAGCGTCGGCGCAGTGGAGGCGCTCAAGGACCAGGCTGGGCTCTGCCGATGGAACTACGCCCTCAGGTCCATCCACCGGGCCGCCAAGGGCAGGGCCAACGTCCGCGGCGGCGTCTCCCAGGGAGCCAAGCAGCTTCCGGCCTCTGCGGCGGCGGTGGCGGAGAAGCGGCAAGCGGAGAAGGCCGAGGAAGGGCTGAGGACCGTGATGTACCTCAGCTGCTGGGGTCCCAATTAGGAGCTGCAGCTTGGTAGTGGTACTAGCTAGGCGTGTGTGTGTTTGCTGCAACAACCATGGCCTACCTGGTTGTGGCTTCCTGTGGAATCCCCAATTGTAAAAACCACGAAGATGATGATGACAAATTTCTGCTACTTCAGTTCATATTGCTCCCCTTGTCTGTTTTTTTTAAGTAGTTCTCTCGATGACGAATAGACATTGTTACTTTAATTTGGTTTCAGCTTACAGCTATTCCGTTATATCTGAACCGGCCTTTTGGTCATATGTCATTACAACTTACCAGTACTTCATGTTTGTCGCTCTGCTGAGCGACGAGTTCCTACTTCCTAGCGAACATGCTGAATTTCAATGGTCTGCGGCACACATGAAGGTGTCATCTGCAGGTGTTGAAGTGACAAACATGGTAAATTCCCATATCTGTAATGAAGGTGTCATCAAGCAATCCATTTAGTTTTAGTTTTGCTCGTTGACCTGCCTCCAGTTGCTTGGTTCGTCCACATTAAATAGTTAATTGATCCTTACCATCGGGAAGTTTTCTGGTCAGAGCTATAGGAAGAGCCAAAAAGGCAGGTCAAACGTTTTTCTTTCTAAGTTTCCTAGGGTCATCAGGTCATCCAAGCAAATGAATTGGCTTTTCAATAAGAGGAATCCCTCTCTATTAATAGCATGACGATAATACAACAGTGTCAGTGTTAGAATAAATCCGAGGCATACCGTTGATCATCCGAAGACCAAGCAATCAACCGAGCACGACACCGAGATTTGTTAACGAGGTTCACCGATATGGCTACATCTCCGGGGCTTGACTATGGGCGCTCCTCCCCATGACACCGCTATAATCTGCACCCGGTCGCCTACGGACACGGCACATACCGGCTTCCCTGCGTTCGGTGCTATTATGTTGGCATGGGTTACATCGTGTCTACCTCGCTATATAAGAGAGGCCTAGGATACAAGTGTCCTATTAGGACACGACTCCATATCCTATGTAAACACAATACAACTACAAGTCCAATCAGAACCTACCTTGTACACAATATTCGACACAACTCCAACAAACTCCACCTTGGCGAATATTCTCCACCACCTTGAATTAAATCAATCGTCAAACTTCCATGTACATTGGACTTGAGTTTATCTCATGAGCACCGCTGCTACTCCAAAGACTCCTGTGACTCCACTTGCAACTTGTAGTCCCTTCTTTTCTTGACCAGAGCCAACATTCGAGCAAAATAAAGTTCTTTGTTACTCTAGTTTGTGTTCCCAACTTCCGAGTATCCGTCCAACGCAATCACACACCGATCACTGACCTGCGTGAAAAATGAACAACTCACATATTGGGTGTCACACATAAGAGTTACTGAACTCAACATCACCGCTCCTTTCTTGACCGTCATTCAAACTTGAAGGAATTTCACCATTGCTTGTAGTCATCCCGAGTCAAATTCGCAGTTGTCTCACCACATGTATGACCACCAGAGCCCTGGCCCGTCTCCATGTCCCGTGCATACCGCACACCTCGCCGCTATTAACGCGTCGAGTCTCCGCTGTCTCGGTCGAGTTTCCAGGGTCACGAACCCACGCCACTCAACCCCCACTACAGAGTACCACCGATCATCACCGACCGATGACGAGTTTCACGCTTCCATCAGACCACTGGGCTCCAGTCCGAACTACGTGTCCCTCGCTTTTTACGCTTCTTGAATAGGCTTCGACCCCGTCGACTTGCGTCGTAGCCCTCAATCCAGCTCCACCTTCAACATGACTCCATGGTAGATGATCAGTCCACCCTGCGCCTCATCGACTTCAAGCTCCGTGTATACACCACCTTGAATCAATCCGCGCCATAGTCTTGTCGAAGCCACAAGCCCTCGGGGCCTGCGACACGTGTTTCCACGCCCGAAGTCGGTCACCATCGGCATCACGCTCCTATGTCGTCGTCGCCGATCCCACCACCGCCTTTCGTACTCAACCGACTCACGTCGATCCGTCAGACTGTCTAGTCCGACCCAGCCGAACTTATCCAGCTGCATGGCACGCTCCAGACTCCTCAAGCCTTCACCCAACGCCATCCATACACAAAAGTGTACCAACAAAAGAAAACCAAAGCAAAATCTCTCACAGCCTTCCCGTGTGAACACCACACGTATATAGCTTATGGACTTATCTTCTTTCTTTCTTCTTGATAGCGTCCCGGTCTTGACTAGTCTTTGTGTCAATTTTTTTCCCAAACAAATCCTGAGTCTGCTTTTCCATCAGCTCTGCACGCTACGGCACCATGCAATCTCACACCACAGTCCACGTCATATGCCCAACGTGACGTCCATCACGCGCCGAAGCCGACCCAACCGTGCCCTCGAATCGCATCGCTCCATGGGCCTTAGCCTCAGCCAGCCTAGGTCGCCTTGGGCGTCCCCTTTCGACCGTGTCGCTGCTGCCGAACTTCGCGTCGCGCTACCGACGACGCCCGATCGATCGCAGATCCGATCGCCGTCGTCGCCTGCGCGTGCCGCCACCGTGACGTCGCCGCTTGACTCTGATGCTGCCGATTGCTATTCTTTCTCGGTCCCATCCACCGCAAACCGACAACTTCCGAGAAAACCTCAAACCGATCCGCGTAAGCTTCGATAATGAATTCTCACCGCCGTCTTTGCACATCGAATCGACACGATCCATCCTCTAGATCAACAATCCGCAGCCTCCTCGTAACCTTGCTCGATACCACTTGTTAGAATAAATCCGGCATACCGTTGATCATCCGGGACCAAGCAATCAACCGAAAGACGACACCGAGATTTGTTAACGAGGTTCACCGATATGGCTACATCTCGGGGCTTGACTATGGGCGCCTCCCCATGACACCGCCATAATATCGCACCGGTCGCTTCGGACACGGCACATACCGCCGGCTTCCCTGCGTTCGGTGCTATTATGTTGGCGTGGGTTACATCGCAATGTCTACCGCTATATAAAGAGGCGCAGGATCTGAAGTGTCTATTAGCCACGACTCCATATCCTATGTAAACACAATACAACTACAAGTCCAACTGTAACCTACCTTGTACACAATATTCGACACAACTCCAACAGTCAGTATCAGCATAGTATCACCAGTGTCAGTATCTTGGAAATAATCAAGACGTATTTATATTATTAATAATCAAGATATATTTGCCTGAGGCGCACACATGAATGACTCCGGTGTCACCCCTATCTGACGTTGAGACGAAGCTCACACGGCCCCTGGTATGCTGGAAACCATGTCCTCCATCTTATCTTATTTTTCTGCCTTGTCTGGTCGTAAGGGACAAAACCATGACCCACTGTGCGGTAACGAGAGCGAGAGATGCGGCGCAAGCAAGCAAAAGTGAGCTCTCCTGGGAGCACCCGGTTTCCTGGAAACCAGCGCCCGCGGCCGCCTGTTTTGCTCCGGCTCTTCCGTGTATATAACCCCGGTCCCCTCCCACTCTTGCTCCCATCAACACAAACCAGCGTCAATTCAGCGAGATAGTTCAAGAGGATCAGCTCTCTTCTTTCAGTACCGCAACTTCGCAAGTCCACTACTAATCTACTAGTATACCACAAGAATCACAAGTCAATATCCTCTCCAGCAGCTTAGCAATAACAAGGAGGAGGAGGAGAGATGGCTGCTCCAGCGAAGGCGTCGTGGATGGTGGCAATGAGCGTGGGCGCTGTGGAGGCCCTCAAGGACCAGGCTGGGCTCTGCCGCTGGAACTACGCACTCAGGTCCATCCACCGAGCTGCCAAGGCCAAGGCCACCGTCCGCGGTGGCGTCTCGCAGGGCACCAAGCAGCTTCCGGCCTCCGCGGCGGCCGCAGTGGAGAGGCGGCGAGCAGAGAAGGCCGAGGAGGGGCTGAGGACGGTCATGTACCTCAGTTGCTGGGGCCCAAATTAAGAGTACCAGTAGCTCATGGGCGTTGTGTTCGTTGCAGCTTGTGCTTATGTGACAACCCCATGATCGATTGTAAATACAGCACGACGATGATGATGATGAAAATTTCGGCTATGCGTTTATATCTCACCCTCCCTGTCCATGCGCTTCTGTAACTATTTTTTGAAAGGCTTAATGTTGATCTGTTCAGAGTTACATGGGGAGAGCAACTCAGCAAAACGAAGCATAGAGACAACAGAGGAACTTCAGCACCGAACAGGCAAACTCTGAAGAAAGGATAGAACAGGGGAGTTGGATCTCAGCGATAGATCAAATTCGAACACCTCCAGGCCGCTGCAGGCGGTGGCTGTCAGAGACTATTGCTTCGTGTACTTTGATGGAGTCGACCGGCTGTGCATGCGACGAGATCGTGGCGAACATGTTCTGAATTTCTTCTGCGCTCTGTTGAACTGATCAGAGCGATGACGTTAATAAGACGTGTTTTGTTGAGTTGCTCTCCCCATGTCTCACTCTTTCCAGTTGCAGGCGCGCCGTGTAGAATATGCGCACGATGCTTTTGCATGAGCAGACGGTCATGGTGTCAGGATCGGTCACAAAAAACCGACTCAGACTAGCCCTTCAAACCAGTCTTAAAAGCCCGGGATGACCAGCATCCCTTATGTCTAGCTCAAATCGTAGGGTGGATATAGAGGCGTCCGTCACATCAGACCTGACACCCTAGCCCACTACAAATTACACCAAATACACCCCCTCGGCCTACTTGGTCCAGCTGCCCTCTCCTCTCTTCTTCCTCCTCGTGACGGACGTCCGACGCCATCCTTGCTCCGCAGCCGTTTCGAGCCTCTGCGCCGCAAGCACCGGCACAACAGTCCCTTGTCTCGTCCTCGTCACCGGCGCCACCGCAGTATGTCTGGCCACTCTCGGAATGCCCCTTGTGCTCTATGTGTTCGATACATTGTCCGACCCGGGTTTTAATGATTTATTTGTAGGAAAAACGATGAATTCTGATGTTTCTGCAGACAAGGAGTATGGACCGACGGAGCTTGATCAAATTCCGATGAATTCCGATGAATTCTGATGTTTCTTCAAGATGAGTTCTTCGATTCACTAGATTCAGACAAAGAAGTGAACATGATCACGCTCATAAGCATGCAAGAGAAAATGGACCGTCAGTGAAGCACATTCTCAACTACAAGGGCTCAATCAAAGGGAGAAGAGTGATCAGTCGGGATAGAGTCTCCTGAGCACAGCTAATGCAGAAGAACTGCTTTGCTCCAAATTCAACTTTCCCACAATAGAAGTTCGCTGCAATGGAGGCCCTTAGAGATTCTCTAAAATGACACCGAGGTCAGTCTCCACCAAGGCAAAGTCGTTTTTTCTCTAAAATGTGTCTTTTTTTATCAGAGTGAGCGCGATGACATATATAGTGAAGGACATCGCAACCCAAACTGGACAACCATCTATTTTGATTTTGGCCTGGGTCCATGGAATCAAAAGGAAAATTGATTTTCTGATGAGAACATTAGTAGAAAACAGGGCTTACGTTTGGGCTAGATAAGCCCATTAGTCCCTGTTCAGTCATAAATCGGGAACCATGGGCCCATTGGTTAGGTTAAGTGAAGCCAGATGGGCCGCTTGCCTCATGGGAGCATTGGTCCCGATTAGTGGGACGAACCGGGACCAATGGGCCTCGCTCCTGGCCCACCACCGTTGGTCCCGGTTTATTCCACGAATCGGGACCAATGAGATGCCTAAATAAGTAGGAACAAAATAAAATAAATAAGTAGAAACAAAATAAACTTTAATAAATAAATAGAAACAAAATAAAGTAAAATAAAGTAAAATAAATAAACTTTCATAAAATAAATAAAAATAGCAACAGTAAGAAGAAACAAAATAAAGCAAAAAATAATTTTCATAAAATAAATAAAAAAGCAAAAAGAAAAGAAAATAAATAAGTAGAAACAAAATAAACTTTAATAAATAAGTAGAAACAAAATAAACTTTAATAAAGTAAAATAAATAAACATTAATAAAATAAATAAAAATAGCAACAGTAAGTAGAAACAAAATAAAATAAATAAAGCGAAAAAAAGAATTTTCATAAAATAAATAAAAAAGCAATAAAGAAAGGAAATAAATAAGTAGAAACAAAATAAACTTTAATAAATAAGTAGAAACAAAATAAACTTTAATAAAGTAAAATAAATAAACTTTAATAAAATAAATAAAAATAGCAACAGTAAGTAGAAACAAAATAAAATAAATAAAGCAAAAAAAAGTGCCATCTACTAGGCCACCACACCCTGAATACGACTAGAAGCCCAATTATGGGCCAGGATCCAGGCCCGCAGCAGGCCCAGTAGGCCCATAGGCACACACTAACAGGTTAGGCCCGAAAGCCTGCAGTTGAGAGGAGCTTGAGAGGGTGGGTGCAGCAGCGCTTATAAACCACTCTCAAGCTCTCTCAAATAGCGAGGTGGGACTAAACTTTGGCCATGACAGCAGGCAAAGACAGAGTCTTTGGTCCCGGTTGGTGGCACCAAGCTGGGACTAAAAGTGCATGAGTGCGGTTCGTGGCACCAGCGGGACCAATGCCCCCTAGTCGGTTGGTGTTACCAACCGACCAAACCTCGCCTCCGCCCTTTGGGCTGCCGAAAAAGAGCCCTTTGGTCCTTGTTGGTGGCACCAACGGGACTAAAGTGGGGACATTGATCCCGGTTGGTTCCTGAACCGGGACCAATGCTCTGGTATATAAGCAAGACTTGTCAAAATTTCAGTTTTCATCGCATCCCTCCCGACGGCCCCGACCTCCACGACGCCGCCAGCTGCCACGACGCCGTCGCCGCGCCGCCATTGCCGTCGTCTGCTCCGCCCGTCGTTGCTGTTGCCACAGATCCGCCCGACGCCGCCACCCGTCTCGCTTCGCCGTCGCCGCCCGCCTCCGCGACCTCGCCATCGTCCAACGCCTCCCGACCTCGCCGTCGCCTCCGCCTCCCGACCTCGCCATCGCCTCCTCGCGTCGGCCCCTGCCACGCCTGCGCCGCCTGCCTTAGGCCAGCCCGGCCTCGCCGTCGCCGACGCCGCCACAATGAGCCCCCGCGCACTTGCCCTGCCCCCCTGCCGCTGCCGCCGCCGTCGTATGATGTTTTTTTTTCATAGATGTGATGCTTTTTTTTCATATATGTTCATGTATATATGTTGATGTATGGATATATGTATAATGTTTTTTTGCATATATGTTGATGTAATGTTTTTTTCTGCATATATATATGATGTTTTTTTGGTTCATAGATGATCATATGAATTTTTTTTGTTCATAGATGATCATATATATGATGTATGCATGGACGTGGATGGAATATGTTGTTTTTTGTTTATAGAATATGATGTTTTTTAATTCATAGATTTTTTTGTTCATGAGACAGGCGCGGACGTCGAGGAAGTTGTACTATTTAGGGTTAGGGTCGTCCAGGAAGAAGGAAAATAAGGAAAAAGAATAAAAGAGGAAGAAGGAAGAAGGAGAAGAATAGGAGAAAAAGATAAGAAGAGGAACTAGAAGAAAAAAAGGAGAAGAACAAGGAATAGAGGAGAAGAAGAATTTTCTTCTTCTCCTTTTTTCTTCTTCTTTCTTCTTCTTCTCTTTTTTTTCTTCTTCTCCTCTTTTTTTTCTTCTTCGTCCTCTTTTTTATCGGGAATGAGGGTGTCGAGGATCGCCGAGGGGTCGAGGGTCGGGAACTAGGCTAGAGGGTCGCAAGGGTCACAGAGGGGTCGAGGGGCGTCGAGGCCGGTCGAGGGTCAAGGGTCAAGGGTTTGAGGTTCGAGGGTTCTAGGGTTCTAGGGTCGAGGGTTTGAGGGTCGAGGGTTCGACGGTCGTCGAGGGGCCGAGGGTTCGAGCGTCGAGGGTCGTCGAGGGGTCGAGGGTCGAGGGTTTGAGGGTTCGAGGGTCAAGGGTTCGAGGGTTCTAGGGTTCAAGGGTCGAGGGTCCTCGAGGGGCCAAGGGTTCAAGGGTCGAGGGTCGTCGAGGGTTCGAGGGTTCGAGGGTCGAGGGTTCGAGGGTTCTAGGGTTGAGGGTCGAGGGTTCGAGGGTTCTAGGGTCGATGGTTCGAGGGTTCGAGGGTCGTCGAGGGGCCGAGGGTTCGAGGGTCAAGGGTCATCAAGGGGTCGAGGATCGCCGAAGGGTCGAGAGGTTGCCTAGTGTCAGAGTATTAAAAAAAACCATGGCTTCATCATTAGTCGGAAGTAACCGGGCATGATGGTACGAAGTTCTCCAAAGTTATTCTGGAACGGAGTCCTGGAGAGGATAATCCGCCTTTTGGTACAAATTTCAGCAAAGGCCTTCCAAATAGCGATATTCGGAAGGCTCTTGTTGTACTTTGTACCCAAAAGCGAATTATCCTATCTGGGATTCCGTTCCAGAATAACTTTGAAGAGCTTCGTACCATCATGCGCCTGTTACTTTCGCCTAATGATGAAGACATGGTTTTGTTTAATCCTTTGACACTAGACCCTAGAAGCGCTGCCGAGGCCACCCAAATTTACCAAGTTAAAAGAGCGTTGTCGTCGAGGCCACCCCGAACCCTTGAAGCGTTGTCGAGGCCAGCCCAAACCCTAGAGAAGCGTCGAGGCCACTAATTAATATAATTCCTTGTTGTGATTAGCTATAGCTAGATCTACGTTTGCCACTAATATATCCATCTGTCATGTTTGTATAATAATTGCCATGTTGTAATATTTGCAGAAACTATGGAGCACGGCCGAGACGAGGAAGCAGAACAGGTGTTGGGGGACATAATTGTAGCCGGAGGTGATGTCATGTCGTATGTCAACGAAACCGATGGTCTGGAAGGAGAGGGTGAAGCAGGCTACGGTTATCGAACAATGGAGGAGGAAGGGCATGATTATGATGGCTCCGGTGACCGATTGCCAGTGCAAGAAGTAGACTGTGATGACGGCTCCGGTGACCGAACAGAGTCCAACCAGGTATATATATAATTAAGCATGTGCTGACTAGCTAATTGATGCATTCATTGTTTTGGTATCTACACATATTAACTCTCGTCTTTCTTCTTTTTTCTAGCCCTCCGTATCGAGCAAAACTTCGGTAAAGAGACGAGGCCCGAAGAAAAAGTTGCGCTCGGATGAAAGGTTCACGACCACAGCAACCGCGCGCGATGGCCAACCGATTGAAACCCTCCGGACCAAGGACACATTTACTGCTCAGTGCGGGGTTCTTGTTAGGGACACGATCCCGATCAACATCGAGCTATGGAATCAGCCTAAGAAGGAAGAGCTTCAAGTTTCTTTTGTCGAAGATAGACAGAAAGAGGATCTTTGGAAAGCGCTGAAGGTAAATTTCACCCTACCGGAAGAGGAGGATCCGGAGAATCCAGTTATAGAGCCATTTATCAAGTCCTTTGCTCTCAAGAAGATGGCATATCTATTCAGCAGGTGGAAGAATGATCTGGAAGCAAAGTTTGTCGACAAAGAAAATACACCAGATTCATCGGCCGGTATGAGAAGCTCAGAGATCAATGGGACGCATTTGTGGCCAACAAGACATCGGAGAGGAGTAAGCAGATGTCAGCGACAAACAAGATAAATGCTGCGAAGAAGGAGCATCACCATCGCACGGGGTCAGGTGGCCACCTCAAAGCCCGGCCGTTGTGGGCCAAGGCTGAGAACGACCTGCTTGATAAAGGGGTCGAACCAGAGACATCGAACTGGCCAGACCGTTGCTGGACTTGGTTCTTCGGGGTTGGCGAAACCTTGGATCCTGTAACAGGGAAGTGCGTTTGGACGAGCGAGCAACTGCGAATACCCGTCACGAAGCTTCAGGACTATCGCCGCAGCGCGGGAAGGGACGTTCGTTCCAAACAGAGAGAAGGACGAGCTCACAATGGCCCTCGGGAATCCTGAGCACCCTGGACGGACATGAGGAACGCCAGGCTCCGTTTCATGGAAGGTTGGGTTTCCGGACGCATGCGGTTACAAATGCCAAGAGAGGAGGAGGAAAGTGGAGCAGAGCAAACTGCAGGAGCTGCATGCAAGGGTACGGAAGCTAGATGAACGAGAAGCAGTTCGAAGCAAGCGATCTGCTGAAGCTACCCCGCCATCTCAGCGGAGAAGCAGCGTCGATTCCACCGAGCTACTTCATCTGGAGCCTGTCTTCATGGCTCCTGCTAGCTACCCCGTGGATGCTATCACGGAGTCTTAACATTGCCATCTTATGACGCAATGGCAGAACTACAAAGTCAAGGCGGCTGTCGGCTCTGTTCGACCTCCTGAACCCGGTGCAACTTTTCACTGACGTCCAATTCCAGAAGGATATGCTAGGGTGATGGTGGACGAAATAATGGAGGGATTTGACGAGCTCGTGCTTGACCACCCTACTGGTGAAGGGGAGACTCGGCTGGGTTCTGCTCTGAAGACTCCATGCCTATGGCGGAAGGAACTCATCAACCTTCTGAACTAGACGCCTCCGCCTCCTCCTCCTCCTCCGGCGAGTCAGGGCACTCCGCCTCCTCCTCCGCCTGCTCCTCCGGTGAGTGATCAGGGCACTCCGCTTCCTTCTCTGGCGCGTGGCGGCACTCCACCTCCTTCTCCGCCTGCGCCGGCGCACCCGACCAGCCAGCCTCCTCCTTCTCCGCCTCGTCAACAAGGGCGGAAGAGACCCGCCGCCGCTCCGGCTGCTTCGGCGCATCGTAGTACTTCTCCTACGCCTCGTAAGCAACGAAAGAAGACAACCTTAGCCGCTCAGCCTGCTCCGGCGTCTAGCAGTATAGCCAGAGGCGAGAGGCGATACAGGTTCGGTCCATCTCTCAAGACTCCAGAGAAGTTACCATACGAGATGACCGAACAGGAAAACGCGAAGGTCTGTCAAGCCCAAGTGAAGGACTACTTCAAAACGCAAAGAGCTAAGAGACATCCACCTCCGGAGGAGAAGATAGATCCGGTGAAAGCGAAGCGCACTTTGGATGCCCTGCAGCGACCACCACCATCTCCGCCGCAAACCAACTATGAGCGCATTACTGAAAAGACATATAAGGAAGCGAAGCGGTCGGGAAGTACTTGCAGTGACAAAAGGTTACAAGAACGAAGAAGTGGGAAAAAATTCCCCAGATCGGCGAACAAGCGAACCAATCGTGCCTCCCGCTCAAGGTGTGTCTAGTGATATCGTCGCTAATCATCCAGGGATCTTGCCCGGTACCAATCCTGCAGATTACATGCACGCCGACGATACACATTTTGATATAATGGAGGTGGACGAATTCAAATACGAGTACGGGAATCCTCTCGTCAAAGAAGGAACTACTCTAACAACGATGATGCGAAGATTTCATGATTGGTACATGGAAACCTGCAAAAAGTCTGGGAAGAAAATCGATACTTTGACGCTGAAAGTTAAAGAGGATCAACACGACCTCGTTGGAATTGAGGAGTTGTCTGTTCCATTTGAGGAGTTCTTCCAGTTTTTCAATCTAAAGGCCCTCAATAAGTTAACGGTCACTTGCTACTGTCAGTAAGTACTACTTCTATCATTAAGTCTCAGCTCTTTCATTGCATGTATATATAATTATCCTCACTATATTATGCAGATTGAAGATTGTCGAATGCAGAAAAGCTGAATTGTATGATATTGGGTTCATTAACACAAATCTTATAGATGAATATACGGTTACATTTCATGCCAAAGAAACCGAGGACAACTTGCTACGATCGTTGGTAATAAATCAAAACAAAGATACAATACTCTTTCCTTATAACTTCCAGTGAGTGTTACTATCTTGTGCATATTCGGTTTCCCTTAATTATTACTCGAGGTTATAGTAATTAATGTAATTGATGAGTTATGCATGCGTGCGCAGGTTCCACTATATTCTCCTAGAGATTAAGCTTGAGCAGGGACTGGTAAACGTCTTAGACTCGAGACGAAAAGATACCGAGGACTATGCGGACATGTCTAAAATGCTCGACAAGTAAGTTGAATCGATCATTATCGCACCATATCGGCAACTTTGTTCATTTCATGATATCAAGTAATTGTTTTCTTTGTCTCGCTGGGTTTGGAAAGTATTCACCGCACATGTTCCGGTACTGCCGCGGGATCTATGATGGAAATACCCGAAAGTAAGTACTACTAGCTAGCTAGTTCCGGCATCTCTCGTTGATTCCAGCTACTTTTATCAATGCCATTTATAATGCTTCATTATCAGTTTGATTGACCTCTATTTCTCGTAAAGTGCTTGTGGCAGGAAGCCGGGAATAATTACTGTGGATACTACGTCTGCGAGTTTATCTACAACGCGATGACCAATAATAGGCAGGGCTAATCTAAAAGACAATATGAAGTGCGTAAGCAAAAATATTCACAAGTTTATTTTATTAACATCATTTCTATTGACTTTCATTCATATATATATATATATATATATATATATATATATATATATATATATATATATATATATATATATATATATATATATATATATATATATATATATATATATATATATATATATATGTATGTATGTATATTGACCCCTTATTCAAATCAGATGTGGGAGATGCGGAATGAACTCCTACCACAAGATCGCATGCGAGCAATTCAAGAGGAATTGACTGGATTCTTTCTTGACAACGTCATCAATAAAGCCAGAGAATACCATGCATGTGGAAGTTGAGTTCATATGTTAGGGTATTGTAAGAGATCTTACACATTGTATATAATATGTAGCCAGTACCGTCGGTAAGATATACGAAAACTTGTTGTTCGACCAATCTCTCGGAGAAGGAGAGGTCGATCACTTCTCTATGTATATGTTCATGACGATCTTCTGTATTTAATAGTTTCCTTCATATGCTTACTAGCTAACTAGCGTGTCGAGTCCTCTCTATACGTATAGTACGTAGCATCGACCAAGCACGGAGATAAGACAGGACACTTCTCTCTATTAGCTAGCTAACACAATATATGAAACCCCTAAATTAACTCTACAAACCCCCAAAAAAACCCAACCCCCCCCCCCCCCCCTTCAGAAAAAAAACAAAAAACCCAGCCCCTGAACTGCTGATGCGTGGAAGCCTTTTGGTCCCGGTTGGTGGCACCAACCGGGACAAAAGGCCCCCCTGCTTGGGCAAGCGGCAGCGGCCACGTGGAGTCCCATCTGTCCCGGTTCCTGTGCGAACTGGGACTAAAGGTATAGGGCTTTAGTAACGACCTTTTAGTCCCAGTTCGGGAACCGGGACAAATGGCCCTCACGAACGGGGACAAATGGCCCTTTTTCTACTAATGGAAGTAATTCCGAGAACACACGAGTTCCTTTCAAGCCATTAAGCAGATCAATGGTATCATAATGATTAATGCTCCCATAAACAATTGTGTTGCACAAATATACTGAGATATTTGATAGGCACGTATATTATAAAGATCTTATCAGGATACTTGAAGATACTACTAAATCCTACACATAACACGACTACACATTTAAGTGGCACACAAATTAATCTGTAATTGAAATGTTATTTTCATTTTGTCGAATCTAGATGGAATTGAAATCACCGAAATGTCCTGAGGAAAATTTTAAAATAACATAAGGTTTGCAGCAAAATGGATTTAGTTTACAACTATAGTAATTCTAGTGGAAATATTGAAATGTAAAATAGTTAATTTTAAGTTAATATATGTGGTTTATGTTGTTATGTATAGTAGAAAATATCATTGATATTGTGTGGTAAAGACTATATCAATCAAAAAAAATTATGCATAGTGAATATTATATGTAAAGAACTAAAAATATTTAGTATAAATAGATGACAACCATAATTGTAATAATAGAAAATAATAACTCTAAACCTATTATATTTTTCATGATTTTGTTGGAATAGTAGAAAATTCAACATATATAGCATATCAAAATTGTTTTGAATAATAAAGTATATGTTTATGTATTTCACAAAAAGAATTAAATGATTATTATAATTGTTCACAAAGAACATTTATGCTATCTTTTATATTTCACCCGAATTCTTATGATAGTCACAAAAGATGTCAATGTTGCTCACAAGGCTTGTGATGTTTATTTTAAAAAATACTTGTGTTGATTGATTTAAAATATGTTCATGAATCTTAAAAAATTGTTTGGTAGTTCACTAACAAATTTCTTTTGTCTCATAAATCTAATAACGTACTGAACAATTTTTATGCTACATCCATTAAACAAATCATGAACAGTTATAGGAATATATTTAAAGAGAAAAAAAAAGAAAGGTTGTTTGTACTGAGCAATTGCTCTGTTCAAGAGAAGAAAAAACAAATCATGAACTCGTTTCATGTTTTCCTAAGTAAGGTGAAAAATATGAAAAATATATAGGAAAAAAATAAGACTATATAAAAAGAAGTGATAAAATCATGGAAGAATTTAAATAGTAAGAATGGCAAAGAATAGAAAAAACCAATCAAAAGGAAAATCAATGAGTAGATTTATAGACGATACACCACAAAACACGGTGAGGATGCTGTTGGAAATATGCCCTAGAGGCAATAATAAAAGGATTATTATTGTATTTCCTTGTTCATGATAATTTTCTTTTATTCATGCTATAATTGTGTTATCCGGAAATCGTAATACATGTGTGAATACTTAGACCACAATATGTCCCTAGTGAGCCTCTAGTTGACTAGCCCGTTGATCAACAGATAGTCATGGTTTCCTGACTATGGACATTGGATGTCATTGATAACGAGATCACATCATTAGGAGAATGATGTGATGGACAAGACCCAATCCTAAGCATAGCACAACATCGTGTAGTTCGTTTTGCTAGAGCTTTTCCAATGTCAAGTATCTTTTCCTTAGACCATGAGATCGTGTAACTCCGGATACCGTAGGAGTGCTTTGGGTGTACCAAGCGTCATAGCGTAATGGGTGACTATAAAGGTATACTACGGGTATCTCGAAAGTGTCATTGGGTTGACACGGATTGAGACTGGGATTTGTCACTCCGTATGACGGAGAGGTATCTCTGGGCCCACTCGGTAATGCATCATCATAATGAGCTCAAAGTGACCAAGTGTTTGGTCACGGGATCATGCATTGCGGTACGAGTAAAGTGACTTGCCGGTAATGAGATTGAACGAGGTATTGGGATACCGACGATCGAATCTCGCGCAAGTAACGTACCGATTGACAAAGGGAATTGTATACGGGGTTGCTTGAATCCTCGACATCGTGGTTCATCCGATGAGATCATCGTGGAACATGTGGGAGCCAACATGGGTATCCAGATCCCGCTGTTGGTTATTGGCGGAGAGCTGTCTCGGTCATGTCGCATGATTCCCGAACCCGTAGGGTCTTCACATAAGGTTCGGTGGCGCTAGGGTTATTAGGAAGACATGTATGTGATTACCGAATGTTGTTCGAGTCCGGATAAGATCCGGATGTCACGAGGAGTTCGGAATGGTCCAGAGGTGAAGATTTATATATGGGAAGTTGTCATACGGTCACCGGAAAGGTTCGGGGCATATCGGTATTGTCTGGGGCCACCGAGGGGTTCCGGGGTCCACCGAGAGGGCCACCTCTCGGAGGGCCTCATGGGCCGTAGTGGGCATGGAACCAGTCCTGGAGGGCTGGGCGCATCCCCTTGGGCCCATGCGCCTAGGGTTGGGGGAAATCCCAGTGGGCGCCCCTTGCTTGGGGGCAAGCCCCTCCTCGGCCGCCGCCCCTCTAGATCTCATCTAGAGGGGCCGCCCTTCCCCTTCCCTATAAATAGAGGGGCGAGGGAGGGCTGCACACAACATCCAAGGCGCAGCCCTCCCTCCCAACACCTCTCCTCCTCCGTTAAGAGCTTGGCAAAGCCTGCCGAATCTCGCCTCTCCACCACCACCACGCCGTCGTGCTGCTGCTGGAGCTCTCTTCCTCAACCTCTCCTTCCCCCTTGCTGGATCAAGAAGGAGGAGACGTCACGCTGACCGTACGTGTGTTGAATGCGGAGGTGCCGTCCGTTCGGCGCTAGGATCTCCGGTGATTTGGATCACGACGAGTACGACTCCCTCAACCCCGTTCCCTTGAACGCTTCCGCTCGATCTACAAGGGTATGTAGATGCACTCCTCTCTCTCATTGCTAGATGAACTCATAGATTGATCTTGGTGAAACCGTAGGTAATTTTTTATTTTCTGCAACGTTCTCCAATAGTGGCATCATGAGCTAGGTCTATGCGTAGTTCTCTTTGCACGAGTAGAACATAGATCTGTTGTGGGCGTAGATGTTGTCAACTTTCTTGCCACTACTAGTATTATTTTGATTCAGCGGTATTGTGGGATGAAGCGTCCCAGACCGACCTTACACGTACACTTACGTGAGACAGGTTCCACCGACTGACATGCACTAGTTGCATAAGGTGGCTAGCGGGTGTCTGTCTCTCCCACTTTAGTTGGAGCGGATTCGATGAAAAAGGTCCTTATGAAGGGTAAATAGAAGTTGACAAATCACGTTGTGGCTTTTTCGTAGGTAAGAAAACGTTCTTGCTAGAACCCTATTGCAGCCACGTAAAAGATGCAACAACAATTAGAGGACGTCTAACTTGTTTTTGCAGCAATTGCTTTGTGATGTGATATGGCCAAAAGTTGTGATGAATGATGAATGATATATTGTGATGTATGAGATCATGTTCTTGTAATAGGAATCACGACTTGCATGTCGATGAGTATGACAACGGCAGGAGCCATAGGAGTTGTCTTAATTATTGTATGACCTGCGTGTCATTGATTCAACGCCATGTAATTACTTTACTTTATTGCTAAACCGTTAGCCATAGTAGTACAAGTAATAGTTGGCGAAACAACCCCATGGAGACACGATGATGGAGATCATGGTGTCATGCGGTGACAAGATGATCATGGAGCCCCAAGATGGAGATCAAAGGAGCTATATGATATTGGCCATATCATGTCACTATTATTTGATTGCATGTGATGTTTATCATGTTTTGCATCTTGTTTACTTAGAACGACGGTAGTAAATAAGATGATCCCTCATAATAATTTCAAGAAAGTGTTCCCCTAAGCGTGCGCCATTGCGACAGTTCGTTGTTCAAGCACCATGTGATGATCGGGTGTGATAGATTCTAACGTTCACATACAACGGGTGTAAGACAGATTTACACATGCAAAACACTTAAGTTAACTTGACGAGCCTAGCATGTACAGACATGGCCTCGGAACACAAGAGACCGAAAGGTCGAACATGAGTCGTATGAAAGATACGATCAACATTGAGATGTTCACCGATGATGACTAGTCTGTCTCACGTGATGATCGGACACGGCCTAGTCGACTCGGATCATGTAACACTTAGATGACTAGAGGGATGTCTAATCTGAGTGAGAGTTCATTATATAATTTGATTAGATGAACTTAATTATCATGAACTTAGTCTAAAACTTTGCATAAATGTCTTGTAGATCAAATGGCCAACGCTCATGTCAACATGAACTTCAACGCGTTCCTAGAGAAAACCAAGCTGAAAGATGATGGCAGCAACTATACGGACTGGGTCCGGAACCTGAGGATCATCCTCATAGCTGCCAAGAAAGCATATGTCCTAGAAGGACCGCTAGGTGAAGCACCCATCCCAGAGAACCAAGACGTTATGAATGCTTGGCAGTCACGTGCTGATGATTACTCCCTCGTTCAATGCGGCATGCTTTACAGCTTAGAACCGGGGCTCCAAAAGCGTATTGAGCAACACGGAGCATATGAAATGTTCGAGGAGCTGAAAATGGTTTTCCAAGCTCATGCCCGGGTCGAGAGATATGAAGTCTCCGACAAGTTCTATAGTTGTAAGATGGAGGAAAACAGTTCATCGGTGAGCACATACTCAAAATGTGGGTTGCACAACCGCTTTGTCCCACTGGACATTAACCTCCGGACGAGGCGGTCATTGACAGAATCCTTGATCGCTCCCACTGAGCTACAAGAGCTTTGTGATGAACTACAATATGCGGGGATGGTGAAAACTATTCCTGAAGTATTTTCAATGCTGAAGTCAGCAGAGGTAGAAATCAAGAAGGAACATCAAGTGTTGATGGTCAATAAAACCACTAAGTTCAAGAAGGGAAAGGGTAAGAAGAACTTCAAGAAGGACGGCAAGGATGTTGCCGCGCCCGGTAAGCCAGTTGCCGGGAAGAAGTCAAAGAATGGACCCAAGCCTGAGACTGAGTGCTTTTATTGCAAAGGGAAGGGTCACTGGAAGCGGAACTGCCCCAAATACTTAGCGGACAAGAAGGCCGACAACACTAAAGGTATATGTGATATACATGTAATTGATGTGTACCTTACCAGTGCTCGTAGTAGCTCCTGGGTATTTGATACCAGTGTCGTTGCTCATATTTGTAACTCAAAGCAGGAGCTGCGGATTAAGCGGAGACTAGCGAAGGAAGAGGTGACGATGCGCGTCGGGAATGGTTCCAAGGTCGATGTGATCGCCGTCAGCACGCTACCTCTACATTTACCTACGGGATTAGTTTTAAACCTCAATAATTGTTATTTAGTGCCAAGTTTGAGCATGAACATTGTATCAGGATCTCATTTAATACGAGATGGCTACTCATTTAAATCCGAGAATAACGGTTGTTCTATTTATATGAGAGATATGTCTTATGGTCATGCTCCGATGGTCAATGGTTTATTCTTAATGAATCTCGAACATGATGTTACACATATTCATAGTGTGAATACCAAAAGATGTAAAGTTGATAACGATAGTCCCACATACTTGTGGAACTGCCGCCTTGGTCACATTGGTGTCAAGCGCATGAAGAAGCTCCATGCTGATGGACTTTTAGAGTCTCTCGATTATGAATCATTTGACACATGCGAACCATGCCTTATGGGCAAAATGACCAAGACTCCATTCTCCGGAACAATGGAGCGAGCAACCAACTTATTGGAAATCATACATACCGATGTCTGCGGTCCAATGAGCGTTGAGGCTCGCGGAGGATATCGTTATGTTCTCACTCTCACTGATGACTTGAGTAGATATGGGTATGTCTACTTGATGAAACACAAGTCTGAGACCTTTGAAAAGTTCAAGGAATTTCAGAATGAGGTAGAGAATCAACGTGACCGAAAAATAAAGTTCTTACGATCAGATCGTGGAGGAGAATATTTAAGTCACGAATTTGGTACACACTTAAGGAAATGTGGAATCGTTTCACAACTCACGCCGCCTGGAACACCTTAGCGTAACGGTGTGTCCGAACGTCGTAATCGCACTCTATTGGATATGGTGCGATCTATGATGTCTCTTACTGATTTACCGCTATCATTTTGGGGATACGCTCTAGAGACAGCTACATTCACTTTAAATAGGGCACCGTCTAAATCCGTTGAGACGACACCGTATGAATTATGGTTTGGGAAGAAACCTAAGCTGTCGTTTCTAAAAGTTTGGGGATGCGATGCTTATGTCAAGAAACTTCAACCTGAAAAGCTCGAACCCAAGTCGGAAAAATGCGTCTTCATAGGATACCCTAAAGAAACCATTGGGTATACCTTCTGTTGGGGAACGTAGTAGAAATTCAAAATTTTCCTACGTGTCACCAAGATCTATCTATGGAGAAACTAGCAACGAGGGAAGGAGAGTGCATCTACATACACTTGTAGATCGCTAAGCGGAAGCATTCATGAGAACGGGGTTGAAGGAGTCGTACTCGTCGTGATCCAAATCACCGGAGATCCTAGTGCCGAACGGACGGCACCTCCGCGTTCAACACACGTACAGCCCGGTGACGTCTCCCACGCCTTGATCCAGCAAGGAGAGAGGAGAGGTTGAGGAAGACTCCATCCAGCAGCAACATAACGGCATGGTGGTGATGGAGGAGCGTGGCAATCCCAGAGGCTTCGCCAAGCACCAAGGGAGAGGAGGAGGAGGAGGCGGGGCTGCACCAAGAGGAGAGAACTCATGTGTGTTGGGCAGCCCAAACCCTCAAGTATATATAGGGGAAAGAGGGCTGCGCCCCTTTAGGGTTTCCCACCCCAAGGGGTGCGGCCAGCCCTAGATGGGACTTGGGGGCGGCCAAGGGGAGGAGTGCCTCCCAAGTCAGTGGAGGCCCTCCCTTTAGGGTTCCCCCTTCCCATGCGCATGGGCCTTGGGGGCTGGTGCCCTTGGCCCATTATGGCTAGGGCGCCCCCTACAGCCCATGCTACTGTATTGGACGTGGTGGAACAATTTCTGGACCTCCGGACCCCTCCGAATCCTCCGAACCTTCAGAAGCTTCCGGTACAATACTGAAAAACCCGAACTTTTCCGGAACCCGAACAACAACTTTCCATATATAAATCTTTACCTCCGGACCATTCCGAACTCCTCGTGACGTCCGGGATCTCATCCGGACTCGAACAACATTCGGTAACCACATACAAACTTCCTTCATAACCCTAGCGTCATCGAACCTTAAGTGTGTAGACCCTACGGGTTCGGAGACATGTAGACATGACCGAGGCGTTCTCGGTCAATAACCAACAGCGGGATCTGGATACCCATGTTGGCTCCACATGTTCCACGATGATCTCATCGGATGAACCACGATGTCAAGGACACAATCGATCCGTATACAATTCCCTTTGTCTAGCGGTATTGTACTTGCCCGAGATTCGATCGTCGGTATCCCGATACCTTGTTCAATCTCGTTACCGGCGAGTCTCTTTACTCGTTCCGTAACACATCATCCGTGATCAACCCCTTGGTCACATTGTGCACATTATGATGATGTCCTACCGAGTGGGCCCAGAGATACCTCTCCATCACACGGAGTGACAAATCCAGTCTCGATTCGTGCCAACCCATGCAGACACTTTCGGAGATACCTGTAGTGCACCTTTATAGTCACCCGATTACGTTGTGACGTTTGGTACACCCAAAGCATTCCTACGGTATCCGGGAGTTACACAATCTCATGGTCTAAGGAAATGATACTTGACATTAGAAAAGCTTTAGCATACGAACTACGATCTTTATGCTAGGCTTAGTATTGGGTCTTGTCCATCACATCATTCTACTAATGATGTGATCCCGTTATCAATGACATCCAATGTCCATGGTTAGGAAACCGTAACCATCTATTGATCAACGAGCTAGCCAATAGAGGCTTGCTAGGGACATGGTGTTGTCTATGTATCCACACATGTATTTGAGTTTCCTATCAATACAATTATAGCATGGATAATAAACGATTATCATGAACAAGGAAATATAATAATAACTAATTTATTATTGCCTCTAGGGCATATTTCCAACAGTCTCCCACTTGCACTAGAGTCAATAATCTAGTTCACATCGTCATGTGATTAACACTGATAGGTCACATCGCCATGTGACCAACACCCAAAGAGTTTACTAGTGTCTGTAAACTAGTTCACATCATCATGTGATTTAGACTCAATGAGTTCGAGGTTTGATCATGTTTTGCTTGTGAGAGAGGTTTTAGTCAACGGGTTTTAGTCAACGGGTCCGAACCTTTCAGATCCGTGTGTGCTTTGCAACTTTCTAGGTCATATTTGAAGCGTTGCTTCCACGCTCCACTTGGAGCTATTCCAAATGGTTGTCCCACTATCGTATCATGTTTGCTACTTAGAGTCATTCGGATAGGTGTTAAAACTTGCATCGACGTAACCCTTTACGCCGAACTCTTTATCACCTCCATAATCGAGAAACATGTCCTTATTTACTCCAAGGACAATTTTGATCATTGTCCAATGATCCATTCTGGATCATTCTTGTACCCCTTGATGAATCATGGCAAGGCACACTTCCGGTGCGGTACACAGCATAGCATACTATAGAGCCTATGTCTGAAGCATAGGGGACGACCTTCGTCCTTTCTCTCTTTTCTGCCGTGGTCGAGCTTTTAACTCTTAACTCCATACCTTACAACTCAGGCAAGAACTCCTTCTTTGACTGATTCATCTTGAATACTTTCAAGATTATGTCAAGGTATGTGCTCATTTGAAAGTATTATTAAACATTTTGATCTATCTTATAGATCTTGATGCTTATTGTTCAAGTAGCCTAATCCAGGTTTTCTATTGAAAATCATCTTTCAAATAACCCTATATGCTTTCCAGAAATTCTACATCATTTCTGATCATCAATATGTCAACAACATATACTCATCAGAAATTCTATAGTGCTCCCACTCACTTCTTTGGAAATACAAGTTTCTCATAAACTTTGTATAAACCCAAAATCTTTGATCATCTCATCAAAGCGCACATTCCAACTCCGAGATGCTTACTCCAGTCCTTAGAAAGGATCGCTGGAGCCAGCATACCTTTTAGCATCCTTAGGATCGACAAAACTTTCGATTGTATCACATACAACCTTTCCTTACTAAAACTGGTAAGGAAACTCATTTTGACATCCATCGCCAGATTTCATAAATGCAGCTTATGCTAACATGATTCCGACGGACTTAAGCATCGCTACGGATGAGAAAAACTCATCGTAGTCAACTCCTTGAACTTGTGAAAAACTCTTCGCCACAAGTCGAGCTTCATAGAAGGTGACATTACCGTCCACGTCCGTCTTCTTCTTAAAGATCCATTTATTTCAATGGCTTGCCGATCATCGGTCAAGTCCACCAAAGTCCATGCTTTGTTATGATACATGGATCCTATCTCGGATTTCATGGCTTCTAACCATTTGTCGGAATTTGGGCCCACCATTGCTTCTCCATAGCTCGTAGGTTCATTGTTGTCTAGCAACATGATCTTCAAGACAGGATCACCGTACCACTCGGAAGCAGTACGCGTCCTTGTCGTCCTACGAGGTTCGGTAGTGACTTGATCCGAAGTTTCATGATCACTATCATAAGCTTCTACTTCAATTGGTGTAGGTGCCACAGGAACAACTTCATGTGCCCTGCTACACACTTGTTGAAGTGACGGTTCAATAACCTCATCAAGTCTCCACCATCCTCCCACTCAACATTCCGAGACAAACTTTTCCTCGAGAAAGGACCCGATTCAAGAAACAATCCCTATTGCTTTCGGATCTGAATTAGGAGGTATACCCAACCGTTTTTGGGTGTCCTATGAAGATGCATTTTATCCGCTTTGGGTTCGAGCTTATCAACCTGAAACTTTTTCACATAAGCGTCGCAGCCCCAAACTTTTAAGAAACGACAACTTAGGTTTCTCCAAACCATAGTTCAAACAGGGTCGTCTCAACGGAATTACGTGGTGCCCTATTAAAGTGAGTGCGGTTGTCTCTAATGCCTAACCCATGAACGATAGTGGAAATTCGATAAGAGACATCATGGTACGCACCATATCCAATAAGGTGCAAATATGATGTTCGGACACACCATCACATTATGGTGTTCCAGGCGGTATTAATTGTGAAACAATTTGCACAATGTCTTAATTGTGTGCCAAAACTCGTAACTCAGATATTCATCTCTATGATCATATCATAGACATTCTATCCTCTTGTCACGAAGATCTTAAACTTCACTCTGAAATTACTTGAACCATTCAATAATCCAGACTTGTGTTTCATCAAGTAGATATACTCAACATCTACTCGAATCATCTGTGAAGTAAGAACATAACGATATTTACTGCATGCCTCAGCACTTATTGGACTGCACACATCAAAATGTGTTACTTCCAACAAGTTGCTATCTAGTTCCATCTTCTTTGAAACCGAGGCTTTTGGTCATCTTGTCCATGTGGTATGATTTGCATATCTCAAGTGATTCAAAATCAAGTGAGTCTAAACGATCCATCTGCATGGAGTTTCTTCATGCGTATGCACCAATAGACATGGTTAGCATGTCTCAAACTTTTCAAAACGAGTGAGTCCAAAGATCCATCAACATGGAGCTTCTTCATGCTTTTACACCAATATGACTTACATGGCGTGCCACAAGTAAGTGGTACTATCATTACTATCTTATACTTTTGGCATGAAAATGTGTATCACTACGATCGAGATTCAATAAACCATTCTTTTAGGTGCAAGACCATTGAAGGTATTATTCAAATAAATAGAGTAACCATTATTCTCCTTAAATGAATAACAGTATTGCGATAGACATAATCCAATCATGTCTATGCTCAGCATAAACACCAAATAACAATTATTTAGGTTTAACACCTAATCTCGATGGTAGAGGGAGCGTGCGATGCTTGATCACATCAACCTTGGAAACACTTCCAACATATATCGTCACTCACCTTTAGCTAGTCTCCACTTATTCCGTAGCTTTTATTTCGAGTTACTAACACTTAGCAACCGAACGGTATCTAATACCCTGGTGCTACTTGGAGTACTAGTAAAGTACACATTAACATAATGTATATCAATATACTTCTATCGACCTTGCCAGCCTTCTCATCTACCAAGTATCTAGGGTAATGCTGCTCGGTGGCAGTTCCCTTATTCGAAGCACTTAGTCTCGGGTTTGGGTTCAACCTTGGGTTTCTTCACTAGAGCAGCAACTGTTTTGCCGTTTCATGAAGTATCCCTTGTTGCCCTTGCCCTTCTTGAAACTAGTGGTTTTACCAACCATCAACAATTGGTGCTCCTACTTGACTTCTACTTTCGCGGTGTCAAACATCGCGAACACTTCAGGATCATCATATCTATCCACGATATGTTATAGTTCATCACGAAGCTCTAGCAGCTTGGTGGCAATGACTTTGGAGAAACATCACTATCTCATCAGGAAGATTAACTCCCATCGATTCAAGTGATCATTGCACTCAGACAATCTGAGCACAAACTCAACGATTGAGCTTTTCTCTCTTAGTTTGCAGGCTTAGAAAATCGTCGGAGGTCTTATACCTCTTGACGTGGGCACGAGCCTGAAGTCCAAATTTCAGCCCTCGAAACATCTCATATGTTCATGACGTTTCAAAACGTCTTTGGTGCCTCAACTCTAAACCGTTTAACTGAACTATCACGTAGTTATCAAAACGTGTATGTCCGATGTTCGCAACATCCACAAACGACGTTTGGGGTTCAGACCTCGAGCGGTGCATTAAGGACATAAGCTTTCTCTTGTCCGCATAATCGCTACTTTCAACTATATTTTCTCTAGGAACATATCTAAACAGTGGACTAAAGCGCGAGCTTCGACATAATTTGCAAAAGGTCTTTTGACTATGTTCAAGATAATTAAGTTCATCTTATGAACTCCCACTCGATAGACATCCCTCCGGTCATCTAAGTGATTACATGATCCGAGTCAACTAGGCCGTGTCCGATCATCACGTGAGACGGACTAGTCATCATCGGTGAACATCTTCATGTTGATCGTATCTACTATCGACTCATGCTCGACCTTTCGGTCTCCGTGTTCGAGGCCATGTCCGCACATGCTAGGCTCGTCAAGTTAACCCCAAGTGTTTTTGCTGTGTAAATCTGTCTTACACCCGTTGTATGTGAACGTAAGAATCCATCACACCCGATCATCACGTGGTGCTTAGAAGTGACGAACTGTAGCAACGGTGCACAGTCAGAGGAGAACACTTCTTGAAATTTGTGTAAGGGATCATCTTATTTACTACCGTCGTTTCTAAGTAAACAAGATGCATAAACATAATACACATCACATGCAATTATATAGTAGTGACATGATATGGCCAATATCATATAGCTCCATTGATCTCCATCTTGGGGCTCCATGATCATCATCGTCACCGGCATGACACCATGATCTCCATCATCATGATCTCCATCATCGTGTCTTCATGAAGTTGTCTCGCCAACTATTACTTCTACTACTATGGCTACGGTTAGCAATAAAGTAAAGTAATTACATGGCGTTGTTTAATGACACGCAGGTCATACAATAAATAAAGACAACTCCTATGGCTCCTGCCGGTTGTCATACTCATCGACATGCAAGTCGTGAATCCTATTACAAGAACATGATCAATCTCATACATCACATATCATTCATCACATTCTTCTTGGCCATATCACATCACATAGCATACCCTGCAAAAACAAGTTAGGCGTCCTCTAATTGTTGTTTGCATGTTTTACGTGGCTGCTATGGGTTTCTAGCAAAACGTTTCTTACCTCATAAAACCACAGCGTGATATGCCAATTGCTATTTACCCTTCATAAGGACCCTTTTCATCGAATCCGTTCCGACTAAAGTGGGAGGCGGCACCGCTAGCCACCTTATGCACCAAGTGCATGTCGGTCGGTGGAACTGTCTCACGTGAAATGCGTGTAAGGTCGGTCCGGCCGCTTCATCCCACAATACCGTCGAAACAAGATTGGACTAGTAACGGTAAGCATATTGAACAAAATCAACGCCCACAACTACTTTGTGTTCTACTCGTGCAAAGAATCTACATAATAGACCTAGCTCATGATGCCCTTTGTTGGGGAACATAGCAGAAATTCAAAATTTTCTCACGTGTCACCAAGATCTATCTATGGAGAAACTAGCAACGAGGGAAGGAGAGTGCATCTACATACCCTTGTAGATCGCTAAGCGGAAGCATTCATGAGAACAGGGTTGAAGGAGTCGACTCGTCGTGATCCAAATCACCGGAGATCCTAGTGCGAGCAGACGGCACCTCCGCGTTCAACACACGTACAGCCGGTGGCGTCTCACGCCTTGATCCAGCAAGGAGAGAGGAGAGGTTGAGAAGACTCCATCCAGCAGCAACATAACGGCATGGTGGTGATGGAGGGCGTGGCAATCCCGTGAGGGCCGCCAAGCACCAAGGGAGAGGAGGAGGAGGAGGCGGGGCTGCACCAAGAGGAGAGAACTCATGTGTGTTGGGCAGCCCAAAACCTCAAGTATATATAGGGAAAGAGGGCTGCGCCCCTTTAGGGTTTCCACCCCAAGGGTGCGGCCAGCCCTAGATGGGACTTGGGGCGGCCAGAGGGGAGGAGTGCCTCCCAAGTCAACTGGAGGCCCTCCCTTTAGGGTTCCCCCTTCCCATGCGCATGGGCCTTGGGGGCTGGTGCCCTTGGCCCATTATGGCTAGGGCGCCCCCCACAGCCCATGCTACTGTATTGGACGTGGTGGAACAATTTCCGGACCTCCGGACCCTCCGAATCCTCCGGAACCTTCCGAAGCTTCCCGGTACAATACCGAAAAAACCTGAACTTTTTCCGGAACCCGAACAACAACTTTCCATATATAAATCTTTACCTCCGGACCATTCCGGAACTCCTCGTGATGTCCGAGATCTCATCCGGGACTCCGAACAACATTCAGTAACCACATACAAACTTCCTTCATAACCCTAGCGTCATCGAACCTTAAGTGTGTAGACCCTACGGGTTCGGGAGACATGTAGACATGACCGAGACATTCTCCGGTCAATAACCAACAGCGGGATCTGGATACCCATGTTGGCTCCCACATGTTCCACGATGATCTCATCGGATGAACCACGATGTCAAGGACTCAATCGATCCCGTATACAATTCCCTTTGTCTAGCGGTATTGTACTTGCCCGAGATTCGATCGTCGGTATCCCGATACCTTGTTCAATCTCGTTACGGCGAGTCTCTTTACTCGTTCCGTAACACATCATCCGTGATCAACCCCTTGGTCACATTGTGCACATTATGATGATGTCCTACCGAGTGGGCCAGAGATACCTCTCCGTCACACGGAGTGACAAATCCAGTCTCGATTCGTGCCAACCCAATGACACTTTCGGAGATACCTGTAGTGCACCTTTATAGTCACCCGATTCACGTTGTGACGTTTGGTACACCAAAGCATTCCTACGGTATCCGGAGTTACACAATCTCATGGTCTAAGGAAATGATACTTGACATTAGAAAAGCTTTAGCATCTGAACTACGATCTTTGTGCTAGGCTTAGTATTGGGTCTTGTCCATCACATCATTCTACTAATGATGTGATCCCGTTATCAATGACATCCAATGTCCATGGTTAGGAAACCGTAACCATCTATTGATCAACGAGCTAGCCAATAGAGGCTTGCTAGGGACATGGTGTTGTCTATGTATCCACACATGTATTTGAGTTTCCTATCAATACAATTATAGCATGGATAATAAACGATTATCATGAACAAGGAAATATAATAATAACTAATTTATTATTGCCTCTAGGGCATATTTCCAACACCTTCTACCTTAGATCCGAAGGCAAGATCTTTGTTGCCAAGAACGGATCCTTTCTGGAAAAAGAGTTTCTCTCGAAAGGAGTAAGTGGGAGGAAAGTAGAACTCGATGAAGTACTACCTCTTGAACCGGAAAGTAGTGCAGCTCAGGAAAATGTTCATGTGGTGCCTACACCGACTGGAGAGGAAATTAATGATGATGATCAAGGTACTTCGGATCAAGTTGCTACTGAACTTCGTAGGTCCACAAGGACACGTTCCACACCAGAGTGGTATGGCAACCCTGTCCTGGAAATCATGTTGTTAGACAACGGTGAACCTTCGAACTATGAAGAAGCGATGGCGGGCCTAGATTCCAACAAATGGCTTGAATCCATGTAATCCGAGAAAGGATCCATGTATGAAAACAAAGTATGGAATTTGACAGACTTGCCCGATGATCGGCGGGCGATAGAAAACAAATGGATCTTTAAGAAGAAGACGGACGCGGATGGTAATGTTACCATCTATAAAGCTCGACTTGTCACTAAGGGTTATCGGCAAGTTCAAGGGGTTGACTACGATGAGACTTTCTCTCCCGTAGCAAAGCTGAAGTCCGTCCGAATCATGTTAGCAATTACCGCATACTATGATTATGAGATATGGAAAATGGACGTCAAAACGGCATTCCTTAACGGCTACCTTAAGGAAGAACTGTATTTGATGCAGCCGGAAGGTTTTGTCGACCCTAAGAATGCTAACATGGTATGCAAGCTCCAGCGATTCATTTATGGGCTGGTGCAAGCATCTCGGAGTTGGAACATTCGCTTTGATGAGATGATCAAAGCGTTTGGGTTTATGCAGACTTATGGAGAAGCCTGCGTTTACAAGAAAGTGAGTGGGAGCTCTGTAGCATTTCTCATATTATATGTGGATGACATACTTTTGATGGGAAATGATATAGAACTTTTGGACAGCATTAAGGCCTACTTGAATAAGAGTTTTTCAATGAAGGACCTTGGAGAAGCTGCTTATATATTAGGCATCAAGATCTATAGAGATAGATCGAGACGCCTCATAGGTCTTTCACAAAGCACATACCTTGATAAGATATTGAAGAAGTTCAATATGGATCAGTCTAAGAAGGGTTCTTGCTGTGTTGCAAGGTGTGAAATTGAGCTCAGCTCAATGTCCGACCACGGCAGAAGATATAGAAGAGATGAGGTCATCCCCTATGCCTCGGCCATAGGGTCTATTATGTATGCCATGCTGTGTACCAGACCTGATGTAAACCTTGCCGTAAGTTCGGTAGGAAGGTACCAAAGTAATCCCGGCAAGGAACACTGGACAGCGGTCAAGAATATCCTGAAGTACCTGAAAAGGACTAAGGACATGTTTCTCGTTTATGGAGGTGACGAAGAGCTCGTCGTAAAGGGTTACGTCGATGCTAGCTTCGACACAGATCTGAATGACTCTAAGTCACAACCCAGATACGTGTATATGTTGAATGGTGGAGCAGTAAGCTGGTGCAGTTGCAAGCAAACACTACAAGAAATATGCTATCTTGTGACCTCCACTATTGGTCACTGAAAGGTCATAGTTTTTCATTTGCGACCTTTATGTGACCAAAAATAGAAGGTCAAAAGCTGAGGGTCGTTAACTGACTATAGCGACCTTCTGTGTGATATGTAAAAGGTCGTTGGTTCTTTGACCAAATTTTGGTCTGACAACCTCCCGAGCCACGTAGGTATCCAGCGTGGCAAGCTGACGTGGATAGGAATCAGCCCAGTCCATTTCGGTGCTTTAGTTGGGCCGAGCCCATTAATTCAGCCCATTTGTTGTTGTTTTTTTCTTTCAATTTGAGTAAGCTACACGGGCCAGGCCCTATAATTCAGCCTTTTTATTTTTGGGTTGTGGCCCTTTTTTCTTTTTTCAAATGGGTCCCAATTGTCAGGTTCTGATAGGTGGGTCCCAAATGTCTGATTCTGGTTTGTGGGTCCTTGTTGTCATGGTCATGTTCCTCATATTTCAATATGCCAATAATTAAACAGCGAATATTTAAATCAAAATAGACAGAAAACAAGTGTAATACTTCAAATAACAAGAAGCAACAATCTGTTATATCAACACACATACAAATGTGATCAAAGTATAACAAGCTCTACAGGTGTACAATATGTCACATGAGCCAAGTTTGTGCTTCAATTTGTTCCAATACGATCAGCACCAAGGGCTTCATTACTCCTTGAACTAGCATCAAGGGCTTCCGACTTCTTCGTCTTGATGCTCGCGATGAAACAAGAAACGCCAACATCTGCACGTTATAGAACAAAATGGTTAGGTACAAAATAAAAGCAAATCTAATAGCATATATCTAACAGCATATACAAAATAATGAAGGCCAATCCGTGTGCATATATACTAGCGTGCATATATACTAGCAGAGCACATAAACCCATCCATCAAAATCTTGTTTCTGAACATTGGCATCAAATCAACACAACACTGAATTAACATGCACAAAAGGAAAGAGCTAATACAGGGCAGGTATATTGGTATCAAAACAAACAAGAAAGAAACTAAAATCTATTCTAAGTACTTCAGGTTTGAGCCATTTTCGATACTACAATAAATACATAACAGCCAACATTTCTATCAAGGCCAACAAGGTACTAAGGTACTTGCTACTTAAAACCACAGCAAGGTACAGAGCACATGCAGGCCAACAACAAATCAAGGAACCCAGAACAAGACACTTGGATCAAGCAACTGATGTAGTAACAAGCTTTGATGGTGCTAAATGCAACAGGTTTGCATAACCTGATTCACAAGGCTAGGAACAGAAGGGGGGAGTTGGTCGTATCTCACAACAAGGTTGGAATGTTGTCCTTTAAGAGGTGAACGGTGGCGAGCTCATCGACCTACAGCTTTTGTGGCATGGCGACGACATAGACGTGCCACCGTGGGTTGGTGCCCATGAGGAAGCCCACGATGAACGCCACAACGAGGGATCCACCGACGGACGCCATAGGCCACAGTGTGGACTGTGGAGAGAGGGTCTAGGGCGGCTGCTGGTCTGCACGCAACTGCGAGGAGGAGCATAATCAATAAGAAACATGGCAAAATTGATGAAGAATAGAAAGCTTCAGGCTAAAGACAACATTTACAAAGGCACTGAATATGAAATCTTCTTCAATAGGACATAGCACAGATAGCTTAGTGTACGAGGATATAAAAAAATAGACTGATATATTTTAGGACAAACAAGCACAACCTGAAATAAGCCTACAAAAGATAGCACGTACACTTGGATTTACGTGTACACATGTATGTACAAATGCAGAACCAGTTAAAACAGTGTACAAGAGTTGATGATCCTAAGATCCTACCTACCCAGCACTAAAATGCAAATAAAAATTAACTGAAATAAACAATAGCACCATGAAAGAAGTTGCAGTTGCACATTAGAGGAAAGCCTGGGCACTGAAGGTATTTTGAAGAAAAAAATTAACACAGTACAAGATTTCTATAAGCATCTCCTTGGACAAATTACAAAAGGCAGAAAAATTTACAAAAGGCATCATATCTTCTGGGCTGGCTAATTATAAGCTAGGACAGAGGAGAGGCTTCCATATTAACACCATAAGATCATTCATTCATTCTGCCATGGAAGTCGAAAAATTCAGGTAGGTAACACAAATAAACATATGCAGAAGGCGCTATAACTGCTGGGTTGGATTAGCTATGAGCCGAGAGAGGCCTGTAGATCAAGACCAGTCACCAGAGAATCCATCCATCCACACTATATCAACTGCATAAGAAACTTCGCGGAGCACATGGCATTCTAGATCGGAGAAATAGAAGGGGGGTTGCTTACAGCGTCCCCTCGCCGCCTCCGGCCGCGTGGGAGTGAGATCCGTCCATGGATTCGGGAGGGGCGCATTTGATCTGGGTTGGCTTCGCTCGCCTTGTCGGAGGAAGGCGCGGGCTCGGTCTGGCGGTCTGGCTTTGGGGTCCATCTCTTCCGTGTTGCCAATACAAGCATAACATCGCGGAGCTCCATGTGCCATGTGCATGGCGATGGATGAAGGGAGGTGTTGTCCATGGCGTCGCCCTGTTGCTGGTCCTGGTCCTGGTCATGGAGAAGAGGAAGACGGGGGTGGGTCAGAGAGGGAGGGACGGGTTCTTTTCAGAGAGAGAAGAAAGAAGAAGAGGGAAGGCTGCGCGCACCTGCGGGTCCTGATGACAAGGACGGCGTCGTGGATCTGGCCGGCGAGGAACCCGCAGCCCAACCCTAGCCACAGACGGACGGGGGTTGGGAGCGCGCGAATCTGGCCGCGGAGGGGCAAGGCGGTGCGGGCAGCGGTCGTCGAGCGCGACCCACTCGCCGGAGTTGGGGTCGTTCCAGATGACGAGGTCGCGGTTGAGGAGCTAGAATGGGGTGGGCACGCGCGGGTCCAGGTCCTCCACGAGCGAGACCGGGTACCATCGTCCTGCTCTGCGCCTTGGTGTGAGGCGTCTGCCCCTCCGCTGCCGGCGCCGGGGCTCTGAGGCGCTCCGTCTCCATGTTGTACCGCAACACCGCGAAGCACTCGAGCCGCTCCTCGAGGAAGAGCGCGTAAGTGTGCACCCACGCGAAGCAGTCCCAGGCGGAGGCGGGCGAGGAGGTGGACGACGACGGATCGAGATCTGAGGGAGGGAGAGCGTGGCAGTGGAGAGGAGATGGGGGAGGAGGAGTGCGATGTGGGTAGGTGGCTGCGGGTGGGGTTTGGGGGTTTGGGAAAGAAAGGAAGCGGGGGGGGGGGGGGTGGATGAAAAATCACCAGCTAGGGTTTGGGGTTGGTGTGGGAGGGTTGAGGAGAGCCGTTGGATCCACGAGCATCCGACGGCGTATGATGCATGATCCGCGTGAAACGTCTCCGGACCAATCATAATGTAGTATGATGCTATGACCATCTAAATTGGTCATAGTTGCCTAAAAACAATGTGTTAAAACCATGTCAGCTATTTTATGACCTGAGAAATTCAAAAGAAAATAAAAACCTTCTCATTGTGTCACCAAAATGTGAGCGAGTTTTCAGAAAAATAACAAACATGAAAAAGATAAATATCTTCAAAAGGAGTAGTGAGAAATGAGTTTTTGGCAAAAAAACATTTTCATTTTCGAGGGCCCAACATAAGTTTTTTTGTGAAGGACCTCCCAAATAATTGTTGCAAAATTGGACCAAATCATTTTTCTAAAATATTAGGCCATATTTAATGCACAATTGACTGGTGAAAAAGACAAATGGATTTTGGTGTGTAGCTAAAGCTCTTTATTTTTCCAAAATCATTTCTATCCATTTCCTAGAAACACCAAAAAATTCCAAGATTCAACCACTAGTGAAAAAGACAAATTCAAAAATTAGAAAACCTTCGATGTCATTATATGTGACCAAGTTTCCAGGAAAAATAATAAACTTGAATACGGCAATTATTTTAAAAAGGTCAAATTTGAATCAATTGCTTTCAAGCTATGGCCACATTCATCATAGTTTGCTCTATTATTTTTCCTAAAATCATTTCTAGGTCACATAAGTATCTATTTGGACCAAATCAATTTTATAAAATATAGGCAATATAAACACAATTGACAAAATGGTTGGGTGAAAAAAATTGGTGAAAAGACAAGATTCAACCACTAGCTAGGTAAATAAGTATCTATTTAATCATGGAAACACCAAAAAAATTCCAAGATTCAACCACTAGCTAGGAACGGTCAAGCACGCCGTTATGACCGCATTTTGAAACGGGCATAAAAAATTCAAAAAAATAAAAAAAATTAGAAAACCTTCGCATTGTGTCATTATATGTGACCAAGTTTCTAGGAAAAATAATAAACTTGTAATACGGTAATTATTTTAAAAAAGTGTTCTTAGAAACGAGCTATCATTTGTGAAGATTCATGGCTTTCAAGCCAAATGATCAATCTTATGGTCACATTCATGGCATAGTTTGTTTAAATGATCTCATATCATGCACAAGGGTGCATATTGTAATTCCAAACAATGTTGCCTAAGGAAGTTTTCATTTTCTTTGCACGGAAAATTCATTTTTCATTTTCCGAGTGCCCAAAAGGAGGTTTTTTTGTGAAGGAACTACCAAATAATTGTTGCAAAAATGGACCAAATCAATTTTATAAAATACTAGGCAATATATAACGCACAATTGACAAAATGGTTGGGTGAAAAAAGTTATGATCCACCTCTCGTGAAAAAGACAAATTGCCGTCGATTCAGCTGGAAACCGGTCAAATTTGAACTGCAGCTGCCTCATAGTTTGCTCTTTATTTTTTCCAAAAATCATTTATAGGTAAATAAGTATCTACTTAATCATAGAAACACCAAAAAATTCCAAGATTCAACCACTAGCTAGGAACGGTCAAGCCCGCCGTTTTGACCGCATTTTGAAACGGGCATAAAAAATTCAAAAAAAATAAAAAAATTAGAAAACCTTCGCATTGTGTCATTATATGTGGCCAAGTTTTCAGGAAAAATAATAAACTTGTAATACGGTAATTATTTTAAAAAAGTGTTCTCAGAAATGAGCTATCATTTGTGAAGATTCATGGCTTTCGAGCCAAATGATCAATCTTATGGTCACATTCATGGCATAGTTTGTTCAAATGATCTCATATCATGCACAAGGGTGCATATTGGAATTCCAAACAATGTTTCCTAAGGAAGTTTTCATTTTCTTTGCACGGAAAATTCATTTTTCATTTTTCGAGTGCCCAAAAGGAGGTTTTTTTTGTGAAGGAACTACCAAATAATTGTCGCAAAAATGGACCAAATCAATTTTATAAAATACTAGGCCATATATAATGCACAATTGACA
Organism: Aegilops longissima; assembly: GCA_021605205.1. Lineage (NCBI taxonomy): Eukaryota > Viridiplantae > Streptophyta > Magnoliopsida > Poales > Poaceae > Aegilops > Aegilops longissima. The sequence goes on from CM038677.1 coordinate 807,980,518, forward strand.
AAATGGTTGGGTGAAATTTTTTTTGATCCACCTCTGGTGAAAAAGACAAATTGTCGTCGATTCAGTTGGAAACCGGTCAAATTTGAACTGCAGCTGCCTCATAGTTTGCTCTTTATTTTTTCCAGAAATCATTTCTAAGTAAATAAGTATCAATTTAATCATAGAAACACCAAAAAAATTCCAATATTCAACCACTAGATAGGAATGGTCAAGCCCGCCGTTTTGACCGCATTTTGAAACGGGCATAAAAAATTCAAAAAAAATCAAAAAATTGGAAAACCTTCGCATTGTGTCATTGTATGTGACCAAGTTTCCAGGAAAAATAATAAACTTGTAATACGGTAATTATTTTTAAAAAGTGTTCTCAGAAATGAGTTATCATGCGTGAAGATTCGTGGCTTTCAATCCAACTGATCAATCTTATGGCCACATTCATGGCATAGTTTGTTCAAATGATCTCATATTGTTCACAAGGGTGCATATTGGAATTCCAAACAATGTTGCCTAAGGAAGTTTTCATTTTCTTTACACGTAAAATTCATTTTTCATTTTCCGAGTGCCCAAAAGGAGGTTTTTTTGTGAAGGAACTACCAAATAATTGTTGCAAAAATGGACCAAATCAATTTTATAAAATACTAGGCTATATATAATGCACAATTGACAAAATGGTTGGGTGAAAAAAGTTTTGATCCACCTCTGGTGAAAAAGACAAATTGTCGTCAATTCAGCTGGAAACCGGTCAAATTTGAACTGCAGCTGCCTCATAGTTTGCTCTTTATTTTTTCCAAAAATCATTTCTAGGTACATAAGTATCTATTTAATCATAGAAACACGAAAAAAATTTCCAAGATTCAACCACTAGCTAGGAACGGTCAAGCCCGTCGTTTTGACCGCATTTTGAAACGGGCATAAAAAATTCAAAAAAATCAAAAAATTCGAAAACCTTCGCATTGTGTCATTATATGTGACCAAGTTTCCAGGAAATATAATAAACTTGTAATACGGTAATTATTTTAAAAAAGTGTTCTCAGAAATGAGCTATCATGCGTGAAGATTCATGGCTTTCAAGCCAAATGATCAATCTTATGGCCACATTCATGGCATAGTTTGTTCAAATGATCTCATATTGTGCACGAGGGTGCATCTTGGAATTCCAAACAATGTTGCCTAAGGAAGTTTTCATTTTCTTTGCACGGAAAATTCATTTTTCATTTTCCGAATGCCCAAAAGGAGGTTTTTTATGAAGGAACTACCAAATAATTGTTGCAAAATTGGACCTAATCAAATTTATAAAATACTTGGCCATATATAATGCACAATTGACAAAATGGTTGGGTGTCAAAAGTTTTGATCCACCTCTGGTGAAAAAGACAAATTCCCGCTGATTCAGTTGGAAGCGGGTCAAATTTGAACTGCAGGTGCCTCATAGTTTGCTATTTATTTTTTCCAAAAATCATTTCTAGGTGAATAAGTATCTATTTAATCAGAAATACATGGTTTGATGGCGAGACATCGAGGTTTGGAGGTGGCTGAGGGCCCCAACTCTAGAGCGCATAAGCTCGCATGCCCGCCGCGTGGTCACCGCATGACCGTGGTGTTGCCATGTGTTCTGGGAGGCCTAGGCATGTCTAGTGGGTTGTTCACTCCCCAGGTAGATGCTAGGAAGAAAATTATAACATAAGATTCTCACGAGGAGACCGATTGATGCTCAAACATGAATAAGCAGCCAAGTGTTTGATTTGCGGTACGGGAAATGCACATGGCTAATGGGCATGAATTTTGGCTGAGGATGATCAGTTACTAAGAAGACCGTCTTCGCAAATTTTTAGGGAAATCAAGAATATATAAATAACACTTCCTTCACAAAGTGCTGCTCTGAACAGAATAGGAAAATGAATATTTTTTAATTATTTTTGAACTAGGCAAGGAAGATTTTTACATATTTGACGAAGATATGACCCAAATAATTTATGAGATTTTTTTGGGAATTTTGGGAATGACAGAAATATAGGTTGCTTCACAACCTAGGGCAAAAAGTGCCACATGGACATGACACATAGGAAAAACTGATGAGGTGGCGCCTAGTCATAGCAATAAGTACTAATGCATCCACGTTCACAGCCTCATGACCATTTGTATTGGTCGTAATCAGGTAGAAATAAGGTCGTCACTAGTTGACATATTTCTTGTAGTGAAAGCGTCGTGGCGGGATCTACATGTGAAGCGGAATACATGGCAGCCTCGGAGGCAGTGCATGAAGCAATTTGGGTGAAGGAGTTCATCACCGACCTAGGAGTCATACCCAATGTGTCGGGGCCGATCAAACTCTTCTGTGAAAACACTGGAGCTATTGCACTTGCCAAGGAGCCCAGGTTTCACAAGAAGACCAGGCACATCAAGCGTCGCTTCAACTCCATCCGTTAAAATGTTCAAGATGGAGACATAGAAATTTGCAAAGTACATACGGATCTGAATGTCGCAGATCCGTTGACTAAACCACTTACGCGAGCAAAACATGATCAACACCAGAACTCTATGGGTGTTCGATTCATCACAATGTAACTAGATTATTGACTCTAGTGCAAGTGGGAGACTGTTGGAAATATGCCCTAGAGGCAATAATAAAAGGATTATTATTATATTTCCTTGTTCATGATAATTTTCTTTTATTCATGCTATAATTGTGTTATCCGGAAATCGTAATACATGTGTGAATACTTAGACCACAATATGTCCCTAGTGAGCCTCTAGTTGACTAGCCCGTTGATCAACAGATAGTCATGGTTTCGACTATGGACATTGGATGTCATTGATAACGAGATCACATCATTAGGAGAATGATGTGATGGACAAGACCCAATCCTAAGCATAGCACAAGATCGTGTAGTTCGTTTGCTAGAGCTTTTCCAATGTCAAGTATCTTTTCCTTAGACCATGAGATCGTGTAACTCCGGATACCGTAGGAGTGCTTTGGGTGTACCAAACGTCATAGCGTAATCGGGTGACTATAAAGGTATACTACGGGTATCTCCGAAAGTGTCATTGGGTTGACACGGATCGAGACTGGGATTTGTCACTCAAGTATGACGGAGAGGTATCTCTGGGCCCACTCGGTAATGCATCATCATAATGAGCTCAAAGTGACCAAGTGTTTGGTCACGGATCATCATTGATGCTGAGTAAAGTGACTTGCGGTAACGAGATTGAGCGAGGTATTGGGATACCGACGATCGAATCTCGGGCAAGTAACGTACCGATTGACAAAGGGAATTGTATACAGGGCTGCTTGAATCCTCGACATCGTGGTTCATCCGATGAGATCATCGTGGAACATGTGGGAGCCAACATGGGTATCCAGATCCCGCTGTTGGTTATTGGCCGGAGAGCTGTCTCGGTCATGTCTGCATGATTCCCGAACCCGTAGGGTCTACACACTGAAGGTTCGGTGACGCTAGGGTTATTAGGAAGACATGTATGTGATTACCGAATGTTGTTCGTTTTGGGTAACGTAGTAATTTCAAAAAAATTCTACGCACACGCAAGATCATGGTGATGCATAGCAACGAGAGGGGAGAGTGTTGTCTACGTACCCTCGTAGACCGACAGCGGAAGCGTTATGACAACGCGGTTGATGTAGTCGTACGTCTTCACAGCCCGACCGATCAAGCACCGAAACTACGGCACCTCCGAGTTCTAGCACACGTTCAGCTCGATGACGATCCCCGGACTCCGATCCAGCAAAGTGTCGGGCATGAGTTCCGTCAGCACGACGGCGTGGTGACGATCTTGATGTTCTACCGTCGCAGGGCTTCGCCTAAGCACCGCTACAATATTATCGAGGATTATGGTGGAGGGGGGCACCGCACACGGCTAAGAGAACGATCACGAAGATCAACTTGTGTGTCTAGAGGTGCTCCCGTGCCCCGTATATAAAGAAGCAAGGGGAGGCCGGCCGCCCTTGTGGGCGCGCCAAGGAGGAGGGGAAAGGAAGGGGAGAGGGAGAAGGAAGGGCGTCGCCCCCTCTCCTAGTCCACCGGACCAAAGGGGCGCGCCCACCCCGGCGCCCCTCTCTCTCCACTAAGGCCCATAAGGCCCATTACTTCTCTGGGGTTCGGTAACCTCCAAGCACTCGTTTTCTCCTAAATCACCCGGAACACTTCTGGTGTCCGAATATAGCCGTCCAATATATCGATCTTTATGTCTCGACCATTTCGAGACTCCTCGTCATGTCCGTGATCACATACGGGACTCCGAACAACCTTCGGTACATCAAAATATATAAACTCATAATGAAACTGTCATCGTAACGTTAAGCGTGCGGACCCTATGGGTTCGAGAACAATGTAGACATGACCGAGACATGTCTCCGGTCAATAACCAATAGCGGAACCTGGATGCTCATATTGGCTCCTACATATTCTACGAAGATCTTTATCGGTCAGACCGCATAACAACATACGTTGTTCCCTTTTGTCATCGGTATGTTACTTGCCCGAGATTCGATCGTCGGTTTCTCAATACCTAGTTCAATCTCGTTACCGTCAAGTCTCTTTACTCGTTCCGTAATACATCGTCTCGCAACTAACTCATTAGTTGTATTGCTTGCAAGGCTTAAGTGATGTGCATTACCGAGAGGGCCCAGAGATACCTCTCCGACAATCGGAGTGACAAATCCTAATCTCGAAATATGCCAACCCAACATGTACCTTTGGAGACACCTGTAGACCACCTTTATAATCACCCAGTTACGTTGTGACGTTTGGTAGCACACAAAGTGTTCCTCCGGCAAACGGGAGTTGCATAATCTCATAGTCACAGGAACATGTATAAGTTATGAAGAAAGGAATAGCAACATACTAAACGATCGGGTGCTAAGCTAATGGAATGGGTCATGTCAATCACATCATTTTCCAAATGATGTGATCTCGTTAATCAAATGACAACACATGTCTATGGTTAGGAAACATAACCATCTTCGATTAACGAGCTAGTCAAGTAGAGGCATACTAGTGACGTTTAGTTTGTTTATGTATTCACACAAGTATTATGTTTCCGGTTAATACAATTCTAGCATGAATAATAAACATTTATCATGATATAAGGAAATAAATAATAACTTTATTATTGCCTCTAGGGCATATTTCCTTCAGTTCGGAGTCCCGGATAAGATCCCAGACGTCACGAGGAGTTCCAGAATGGTCCGGAGGTGAATATTTATATATGGGAAGTTGTCATACGGTCACCGGAAAGGTTCGGGGGCATATCGGTATTGTACCGGGGCCACCGGAGGGGTTCCGGGGGGTACATCGAGAGGGGCCACCTCTCTCGGAGGGCCTCATGGGCCGTGGTGGGCAGGAACCAGCCTGGAGGGCTGGGCGATCCCCCTTGGGCCCATGCGCCTAGGGTTGGGGGACCCTAGTGGGGGCGCGCCCCTTGCTTGGGGGGCAAGCCCTCCCTTGGCCGCCGCCCCCCTCTAGATCTCATCTAGAGGGGGCCGGCCCCCTTCCCCTTCGCCTATAAATAGAGGGGCGAAGGAAGGGCTGCACACAACATCCAAGGCGCAGCCCCTCCCCTCCCCAACACCTCTCCTCCTTCGTTAAGAGCTTGGCGAAGCCCTGCCAGAGTACTGCCTCTCCACCACCACCACGCCGTCGTGCTGCTGCGGGAGCTCTCTTCCTCAACCTCTCCTTCCCCCTTGCTGGATCAAGAAGGAGGAGACGTCACGCTGACCGTACGTGTGGTGAACACGGAGGTGCCGTCCTTACGGCGCTAGGATCTTCGGTGATTTGGATCACGACGAGTACGACTCCCTCAACCACGTTCCCTTGAACGCTTCCGCTCGATCTACAAGGGTATGTAGATGCACTCCTCTCTCTCGTTGCTAGATGAACTCATAGATTGATCTTGGTGAAACCGTAGGAAATTTTTTATTTTCTGCAACGTTCTCCAACAGATGCACCAACACCTCCATTTACAAGACCTCTTTCCCCCATCGCTCCATGGATCTCTTGGCCATCAACTCCTCATCGCATCTCTCTCTTATGCCGCCTCCCAATGGACATCGATCCCTTCGGTGGCGAAGAGCTATGTGTTAGATCTTGCTTTTGTCGATTCAGACTAGTCCATCTTTATCCTTCCTCAGCTACATGACGAGCTCACTTTCTTCGAAGAGTAGATGGGTTCCAACAGTTGCGGCTATGAATTTCAAAGACGAGTATTGAAAAAAGAGGGGCATGCGATATTTCAAATAACAACAATCAACAATCAACAATCAACATAGCATTAAATTTTGCCTTAAATGAGCGCAACAAATACTCCATAACTTAGAACACAAAAGTGTAAGTCTACATATTTGACTACTACCTATGTACCAAAATGTAAGACGTTTTTTGGTTTTGCATAGGGCATAAAGAACGTCTTACATTTTGTAACAGAGGGAGTACTAGATGGACCAAGCATATTTCTTGTGTGTTATGTCAATGCAACACACTAAGATATACATAATACATGTATAATTATTTTTTGAAATTTTCTAAGTATAGTCATGTTTCTCAGTTGGGTGAGCCTTGCACTCTACCGCACTCCAGTTAAAAATTATTAACCTTATGAAACAATGTGAATGTAACAAAATACACTACAAGTAACCATGTGCAATAACCAATTAAGCTATTCTTGCATCATATTTAATGTTGATGCATTAGTTACACTACATATAAGAGAAAGAGCAAGAATATAAAGAAGAACGGACGATAGAAATTAATATTCACATAGTTACTGGATAATAACTTGAATACCCATGAATTACGGCGGGCCTTCCTTGGTTACGGCTGTTATTTGGGCTACATATATCGATTGAGTTCTTATGTAGAGATGGTTGGCTTTAGCATATGGTTACTCTACGATGCAGCTCCATCCCAAATTTGGTAAACGCCAGTGCATAAGCGGATGCAACGTACCTCACAGAAGAACCTCCTTGACATCTTCAACTTATTTTATTGATCTACTTTTCTCAACATACCACTCGACCTTGGGAAACTCCATCTTGGGAGAGAGAGGGGGAGACGAGAAGATGATGGTACGAGTTAAAACAGCATGCTGTCAGCGTGCTTTGTGTGCCAAGTGAATGGTGTGGCAATGCTGTGGATGGGTTGGAGGTTCCAGTTCTCATGTCAAAACCACTCAAATGTTTGATTTGGGTGTGGAGTGAATAATTAGGGCATAACTTGTGGTTTGTTAAAAAAAGGACATAACTTGTGGTTCCTGGAAGAAAAACATGTGGGCCATGGCTATGTATGATTTTAGCCTCAATTAAATTAATTTTTTTGCTTATTTTTATATGTGAAATATAGTTACCTTTCTCTTATAATACTAGTGTTTTGCAAGCACCTTGAGGAGAACATACACCACACTCAACTAACTATCATGGAAACTGCCATTTCTATGGCACCCGAGAAACAATTGTTACTAATTTAACCAAATTATATGCAACTTATGAGACATACAACTACATGCTTCGCATGGAATAAAAATAATAATTGGCACTTATAACAAAGATTTTCTAAGTCGGCTTTGGCAATCACAGTTCCATAGTTTGTAAACAACATCATGCTGCCTCGAAAATGACATGACCAAGGCCGAGGTTTAGGCATGCACATAATGCACCAACAAAAAAGTCAAGCAACCGACCACTTTTTAAAAAATCAACGAAATTTGCACGTGCTAAAAGAATTAAAATTATTAGAAAATTTGTTGATCTTATTTCCTTGAACCCAAGAAATTATATAGGAAGAACATATCGACTTTTTTTTGCGAGAATAACTTCTGATCTATTCATCAACTGTCAAGGTAATACAAAGAACACAAGATGTAATATATATCCAGGTCCGTAGACCACCTAGCGACGACTACTAGCACTGGAGCGAGTCGAAGGCGCGCCGCCGTCTTCGCCCCTCCCTCATCGGAGCCGGGCAAACCTTGTTGTAGTAGAAGTCGTGAAGTCGTCGCGCTAAGGCCCAAAAGGACCAACGCACCAGAACAACAATCATCGCCGACGAAGAGAAGCATAGAGTAAAAGGATCAAATCTAAAGACACAAGAACACATACTAAGAAGGCCAGATCCATGTTTTTCTTTCTAAGTTTCCTAGGGTCATGCCAGTAAATGAATTGGCTTTTCAACAAGAGGAATCCCCGTACGTTTTGAGTACCACAAATTTTTCTTTTGAACCAGGCTACCCCCTTCCATTAATAGCATGACGATGATACAATAGTGTCAGTATCAGTACCACGAGTTTCTTGAAAATAATCAAGATGTATTTGTATCACCAATAATCAAGATGTTTTGCCTGAGGCGCACACATGGATGACTCCCGTGTCTTCTCCATCAGATGTTGACACGAAGTTCACACGGCCCCTGGTATGGTGGAAACCATGTCCTCCATCTTATCTTACTTTTCTGCCTTGTCTGGTCGTAACGGACAAAACCATGACCCACTGTACGGGAGCAAGAGCGAGAGCTGCGACGCAAGCAACCAAAAGCAAAAGTGAGCTCTCCTGGGAGCACCCAGTATCCTGGAAAACCAGCGCCCGCAGCCGCCTGTTTTGTTTTGCACCGGCTATCAGCGTATATAACCCCGTCTCACTCCCACTCTTCTTCCCATCAACACAAACCAGCATCAATTCAGTGAGACCATTCAAGAGAATCAGCTCTGTTCTTTCAGTACTGCTACTTCGCAAGTCCACTACTAGTATACCACAAGGATCACTAGTCAATACCCTCTCCAGCAGCTTAGCAAGAACAAGGAGGAGGAGGAGAGATGGCTGCTCCGGCGAAGGCATCGTGGATGGTGGCGATGAGCGTAGGCGCGGTGGAGGCCCTCAAGGACCAGGCGGGGCTTTGCCGCTGGAATTACGCGCTCAGGTCCATCCACCGAGCTGCCAAGGTCAACGTCCGCGGCGGCACCTCGCAGGGCACCAAGCAGCTTCCGGCCTCTGCTGCTGCGGTGGCCGAGAAGCGGCGAGCAGAGAAGGCCGAGGAGGGGCTGAGGACGGTCATGTACCTCAGCTGCTGGGGGTATTAGTAGCTTAGGGGTGTTGTGTTCGTTGCAGCTTGTGCTTATGCGACAGCCCCATGATCGTTTGTAAATACAGCACGATGATGATGATGAAAATCTCAGCTATGATGATGTTGAAAATTTCGGCTATGAGTTTATATCACCCTCCTTGTCCATGTGCTTCTATGACCGTTTTTTGAAAGGCCAAAGGTTGATGTTTGTCAAGAGAGGAACAATGTTATATGGGGAGAGCAACTCAGCAAAACAAGGCACACATAAAACAGAGGAACTTCAACTGCATGTACCGAACAACCAAACTCTGAAGAAAGGGTAGAACAGGGGAGTGGGATCTCAGCGATACACCCGGCTGCCCTTCAAGATTTCACACCTTCCATGATCAAATTCGAATACCTCCAGGCCGCTGCAAGCTGTGGCCGTCAGAGATTATTGCTTTGTGTGCTTTGATGGAGTCGACCTGCTGGATGTGCTTCTTGTGGCTCGAGTAGACCGGCTGTGTATGCGACGAGATCGTGGCGAACATGTTCTGAATTTCTTTGCTCTGCAAGTTTGCTCAAGGGACACGAGATCTAATTAAAGTGAGCCTGATCAGAGTGATGACGTTGATAACACAGTATTAATAAGTTAACTAAACGTGTTCCTCTTTCCATTTGCAGGCAAGCCGTGTAGAGTATGCTCACGATGCTCATATTCAAAATTAGAATCCTAGAGGGTACCCTGTTCGCTGCAACGTTGACTCTTGCTCCCTCCGCTCCCAAATATAAGTCTTTCTAGAGATTTCAACAAGTGACTACATACAGTGCAAAATGACTGAATCTACATTCTAAAATATGTCTACATACATTCGTATGTTGTTGTCCATTTAAAATGTCTAAAAAGACTTATATTTAGGAACGGAGGGAGTAGAGATTATGGCGTCATGTTCCTGTCCAACTAGGCATGCAAACTTGATACCTTGATGGTACCCTCCGACCCTCTTTAGTTCAACTAAATGAACAAAATTTTCAGAATTCACTTCATTTTTGAAACTTTAGTTCATTTGGTTGAACTAAGTAGGGTCGGAGCAGACCTGCAACAAATTCTTCTCTGATTGTTTTAATGGGGAACAACATGTATATACTTTCCAATAGTTGCAAGTACTTTGGGCGAATCCACCTGACTCACAAGTCACAACAAGTGGAGGGCTCAAGGGATATGGATGACACTGAGGCTAGTCGCCACTAAAGCAGAGTCATTCGTTCTCTAAGAATGTGCTTTTTGATCGGAGCGAGCATGATAACATAGTGAAGGACATACATCACAACCCCTTTTCAGTTTGTATACTGAATGACCATCTATTTCCATGGAAGCAAAAGAAAAATTAACTTTCTAACGAGGAGTACTTACGAGCACACACACACAAGTTCCTTTCAAGCCATTAAGCAGACCGATGATATCATAATTATTACTGTTCACATAAACAATTGTGTTGCAGAAATCTACGTAGATATTTGCTAGGCATCTATATTATAAAATTCTTATCAAGATATTTGAAGATACTACTAAACCAAACACATAACACAAATATGCATCTAAGTAGCACAGAAATTAATCTATGTAAAAATAAGACACGGGATCTGTAGCCAGTACTAGGCCCAATTTATCTCACTCGATCACTCTGAACAATAGGAACCAGATTAATAATTTTGTATTCGCAACCACACCCAAAAAGAAAGAAAAGCTTCAATTCGTATCTGCTTTCCTTTTCTCTCTTGTAGTGGCGGAGGTAGACAAAAACCATTGGGGGTGTAAATGACAAAGATCTCGGGGAGCAAAACACTATTTTTCCTCTCATCCAAGCCCGTCAAACAAAATTCCTTAGACTTTTCTCCAAAGCGGGGAGGGGGGGGCGGCCTCAACATAGCTCCGCCACTGCTCTTTTGTATACTTTTTTGCATGCATTATGGCGAGGGGTATCGATATCGTCCCCGGTCCCTCTTCCCAGCCGGCGGGAGGAGCGATCGAGCACCCACTGCCGACGTAGGGTGCGGATGCAGAGAGGATCGCATCGCTGAAGACCATGAATTACACAACACTGAACCTGGAGCAGGGGTAGCCTGACAGGCGTGATTGTGAGATCTGCTTGGAGGACTTCGTCGAGGGCGAGACCCTGACGCTCCTCGACTGTGAGCACTACTACCACCCTCATTGTGTTCAGAAGTGGCTGCAATTGAAGAACGCATGCCCAATTTGCAGAGGCGAGGAGGTACGTAGATTATATATGCTAGCAAAAATTCTACTATTAATTGATTATCATTTTTTTAATCATCAAATCTATCCTCTTCCTACCAGCCTAATTACAGCAAAACATGTCACATTTTAGGGCGCTAATTTGAAACTTGTGACGCGTGAATCCTAGTGAACTAATCACGTGAACAACCTTACCTTTAGATTACCATACTAATAATAAAAATATCATACAAAATATCATACACGCAATGCTTATTTTGAGTTACCGACTTCAGACAATAAAAAATGTGGTATACTTCGTTCGACATCCAGGCATGCATGCTTCCGTGTATGCCTTTATCATGTGTGCTAACCATGAAGTCCTTGTTGTATAGATATTCTAACTTCGTGTTCTGTTGCGATATATGCAGGATTCTTCGTCACAATTGAGTTAAACTAAAGACTCTATTGCCATGACACGTAAATGTCTATGTTTCTAAATGTCGATGGTTTGTCATGCACTCGTATAAACCAGAATCAACAACGCCCGGAGACAATTTATTTTGTATTACTTTATTAAACGTGCAAGCATATATATTTTCGCCGGGTGTGCCCTAACCTGTGTATAAATGTTAGTCAACAATTGCCTAATCCTTATCCATTTATGTGTGCATTTATGTATGATGTTTGTTTTCTTCTGAGTTTTTGCGTCCTAGAAGCCAGTTAGTATGAGTTCGCGAGTGACAAGCATTAAGCATAACAAAGTCATAGCAGCATCAATCTCAGAACATAATGGATACTAGGAATCAAGCCCTAACAAATCGACTCCATTACATGATCAATCCCATCCATCTCCATCTACCTTCAGTATGCCTACGATGAAATTACTCACTCCCGATGGTGAGCATCATGAGGTTGTTGATGTCGATGGCGAGGAATTGCCCCCTCCAGAGCCCCGAACGAACTCCAATTCAGGCATCTCGATGAAGAATAGGAGGTGGTAGCGGCTCTGTATCATAAAACACGATGAAACTTTCTCTTTGATTTTTTTTTGTCGGAGAGACGGTACTTATGGTCCTGGAGGTAGGGGAAACAGAGACAAAGGTGCCCCACAAGGCAGCTCGTGGCTCCGTGGTGCCTCCCCCACCAGTTGGTCTTTTTGCCAATAATTCTTACATATTCCAGAAAAATTCTCCGTAAAATTTCAGCCCAATCCAAGAACTTTTATTTCTGCACAAAAAACAACACCATGATAGTTCTGTTGAAAACAGTGTCAGCCCGGTTTAGTTTCATTCAAATCACACAAATTAGAGTCCAAAACAAGAGCAAAAGTGTTTGGAAAAATAGATACGTTTTACACGTATCAATGACATCATCTTCTCTTCGTGTGAAGGTTCTGAGGAGCTAGGTGTCGCAATGCGGCAATGCGGTTGTGCTCGAAGGCCTCCCTTTGGGGTATTGGCATCAGTTTCCATTTGTGCTTTAGTGTGATGAGCATTCCATCGTCCAACGTTCAACACCCTTCGAGCCGGGCCAAGGAGCCGGGGGCTCATTTCGACGGTGGAGCTAGATGGCGCTGTTGTGCTAGAAGGCCAACTAATTAATGGGGGTGGGACGACTTCTTATTGAGTATATTGTGTACGTGTATATGTGTGTGTAGGGCCCACCTTTTATTTTCTTATATAATTGAGGTTGTGGCCCACCTTTGTACTTATATATACGTGTCTGGTGCACCGATCAATATATCGAGATTGCACAGCCCATAACTTGTCCTTCTACATGGTATCTATCGCAGCACGATCCTAACCCTAGTCGCCGACGCCGCCGGCTCCAGCGCCGCCGCCGCCGCCGCCTCTTCACGCCGCCGTCACCAGCCGCCGCCGCCGCCGCTGGTCACCGCCGACCGCCCTCCCGCCGATCGCCGCCGCCGCCGCCTCCTCCCGAGGCCGCCGCCGCCGCCCCACTGCTTCCGCCTCCTCCACCGCGCGCGCCCTACCCCCTCCCTCCCTTAACCCGCGCCGCACCCTACCACCCGAGCCGAACCATCATGAGTTCCTCCTCCTCCTCCACCGTCTCCAACCCGTTCGCCGGTCCCGACGTCACCCTCGTCCGCGACCTCAACATCCATGAGCGCGTCCCGGTCAAGCTCGATCACACCACCGCCTCCTGCTCCGCTTGGAAGCGGTATTTTTCGCTTGTGTTCCGTGAGTACCTCCTACACGGCCACGTGGACGGCACCGTGGACTCGGCGCTCATGATCAACGAAGAGGAGTGGATGATCCTCGACGCCACCATCATTCGTTGGTTCTACCTCACCATCTCCAGCGACATCTTCCACACCATGGTGAACGACGAGGGCGACGCCTATGCGGTCTGGACCAAGCTCAACGGCCTCTTCACGGACAATCGGCTGCAGCGCAAGGTCCTCCTCTATGGTGAGTTTTACAGGTGCCAGCAACTTGACTCGTCCATCGATGATTTTTGCATGCGCCTCAAGAAGCTCGCCGACGAGCTCCGTGATCTAGGGAAAAGATCGCGACGAGCTCCTCATCGCACCCTCTCGGCGGCCTCAACGAGGACTTGGAACGCCGCCTCAACCTCACCTCATCCCGGAGCCCACCTTCGCCAAGGTGGTCGCGTACCTCAAGCTAGAGGAGCCCGGATGCGGGTGGCGGACGCTGCGACCCACACCGCCCTTGTTGCGGCACCTGGGGCTCGGCCCGCCACCGCCCGCCCGACGCCGCCCGGCCCGGCGGCGCCAGCCTTCCGCCCGGCTTCCGCCCGCCCAGCCGCCCCTTCCGCCGCCCCAGCCGGGCGGCCAATGGGGGGTCGTCATGGCGGCAGCGGGTGGCCGCAGCAGGAGGCGGCGGCGGTGCTCAGGGAGGAGCACCTCGCCAGCAGCAGCCGGCCCCTCAGCCGGTGGCTCCGTGGTACGCCGGCCAGAACCCATGGACCGGCGTTGTCCACGCCTACTCCATGCCGGTTCCTCGGGCTCCTACTCCGGGCCTCCTCGGCTCTCGGCCTCCGTCACACCAGGCGTACTACGCCGCGCCGCAGCCCTATGCAGCGCCCTACGGGCAGCAGCCGCCGCCCGAGCGGGGCGCTACTGCCCCTCCCGCCGGCACCGTGGGACCCGCCCTTCGGCGCGCTCACACCGCCCTTCTCCGTCCAGCTACACGGCGGTGGCGGTTGGTACATGGACGGTGGCGCCACCGCTCATATGGCGGCGTACCCCAGTAACCTTCACTCTGCCCATCCTGTCCACACCTCCAACCGCATTACCGTCGGTGACGGTTCTTCTCTTCCCATCACTCATATTGGACATACATATTTTCCGTCTAACTCCACTCCTATATCCATGTCTAATATCCTTGTTTCTCCTGACCTTATTAAAAATCTTGTTTCGTTCGTTCTCTTACGTGAAAATCCGGTCCTTGTTGAATTTGACGAATGTGGTTTTTCTCATTAGGGCGCTCGACGCGGATGGTGCTCCACCGATGTGACAGCCCGACGAGCTCTACCGGTTCACTCCGCCACCTCCACCACTTCCGCCGCCCTGTCGCTCTCGCCACGGAGTGGATCTTCGCACGCTTCGCTTGGGTCATCCCAATCCTGCCACCCTTCGCCACATACTTCGGAGTTTTTCTTTCACGTGTAATAAGAACGAGGATCACTCGTGTCATGCATGTCGCCTCGGCAAACATGCTCGTCTTCCGTTTAGGCCTTCTTCCTTTGTTGCATCGTACCCGTTTGAATTAATTCATAGTGATGTTTGGACATCTCCGGTTGCCAGTAATACGGGCTTTCTCTATTATCTTGTCATACTTGATGATTTTTCGCATTATGTGTGGACCTTCCTGTTGCGCCGCAAGTCGGATGTTATATCCACCCTTGCCGCTTTCTACTACGTTCTCACGCAGTTTGGTCGACCCATTCTCGCGTTGCAGACAGACAACGGGAAGGAGTTTGACAACACCACTGTTCGTAATCTTCTCACCACACATGGCACGATTTTTCGTCTCACTTGCCCGTATACCTCGCAGCGTAGCGGTCGTGTTGAGCGCATCCTTCAGACTCTTAATGACTGCGTTAGGACTCTTCTCTTTCATGCCAATGTGCCTCGCGCTTTTGGCCGACGCTCTAGCCACCGCTACTCTCCTCATCAACATCCGTCCATGCCGTACTCGCGGGAACTTTACACCTCACCACCTTCTCTTCGGTGCACCTCCCTCTTATGAAGGGCTTCGCATCTTCGGCTGCCTGTGCTACCCTAGCATCGCCGCCACTGCGCCTCATAAGCTTGCACCTCGCTCCGTCGCCTGCATCTTTCTCGGCTACCCACCTACCACTAAGGGCTACCGCTGCTACGATCCCGTCTTCCACCGTGTTTTCACCTCCCGACACGTTTACTTTGATGAGATGGTCTTCCCGTTTCAGCAGCAGGTACCCCTTGTCGCCTCATCGCCGCCGGCCACCGACGGCCCATCGACGACCTCGTCAGGTGGACGATCGCGTCTGGCTCGTGGACCGCCTCCGGGCTTTGGCGGTCCCCGTGCCCTCCTGCCGGCGCCCACCCACATGGCCTCCTCGGCCGGCTCCGACAGCGCCGCCGGCGCCCGCCTTCACCCGCCGCCCCGACTTCGGGCGCCCTGGGTCGGCGCTGGCGGCTCGGCCGCTTCCTCTGCCGCCTCGGCGGCCTCCTCGCGGTCCAGACGCTGCCGCCGGCTCCGTGCTGCCGCTGTGACGCTGCCGCGACGCCCGCCGCCCGCTGCCCCGACGCCGGCCGCCTCGCCGGTGGCTCCGGTGGCTCCGTCCGGCCCCGTCACCCGCGCTCGCGCCGGCATTCATTGTCCGAGTCTCCGGTACTCGCGTGATGAGTACGTCCTCGCCGCCTCCGCCGTGGAGCCGTCGCCCATTCCTGCGTCCGCTCGCGCCGCCCTCCGTGATCCTCACTGGCTTGCGGCGATGCAGGAAGAGTTCGACGCTCTTCAACGGAACCGCACCTGGACCCTGGTTCCCCGGCCTCCTCGCGCCAACGTCATCACCGGCAAGTGGGTCTTTCGCCATAAGACTCGCTCAGACGGTACACTTGAGCGCTACAAGGCTCGCTGGGTGGTCCGAGGTTTCCGCCAGCGTGCTGGAGTTGACTTCACAGAGACGTTTGCCCCGGTTGTCAAACCGGGCACGATCCGCACCGTCCTCCAGCTCGCCGTCTCCCGCGGCTGGCCTGTTCACCAGATGGATGTCTCCAACGCCTTTCTCCACGGCCATCTTGAGGAGCAGGTGTTTTGTGAGCAACCCACTGGCTTCGTCGACGCTTCACTTCCCGGCCATGTGTGCCTGCTGTCTCGCTCTCTTTACGGGCTAAAGCAGGCACCCCGAGCCTGGTACCAGCGGATCGCCGGGTTTCTTCAGACACTGGGATTCAGCGTCACTCGCTCGGACGCCTCACTGTTTGTATATCGCCACGGCTACACGACTGCATATTTGCTGCTTTACGTCGACGACATCATCCTGACAGCCTCCTCCGCAGCCATTCTTCAGCAGATTACTCTCCGGCTGCGTGACGAGTTTGCTATCAAGGACCTGGGTGCTTTACATTATTTCCTTGGCATTGAGGTCGTTCGGCGTCCGGACGGTTTCTTTCTTCATCAGCAGAAGTATGCACATGAGCTTCTTGAGCGTGCTGGCATGCTCAACTGCCATCCTGTTGCTACTCCTGTCGACACGAAGGCCAAGGTCTCTGCTCTTGAGGGCTCGCCTGCGTCAGATGCTCCTTTCTACCGGTCTATTGTCGGCGCCCTACAGTACTTGACTCTCACCAGACCGGATCTTCAGTATGTTGTACAGCAGGTGTGTCTCCACATGCACGCCCCTCGTGACTCTCATTGGACTCTCGTGAAGCGGATCCTTCGCTACATCCGCGGCACGATGTCCCTCGGGTTGACACTTACGGCGTCCACTTCTCTGGAGATGGTGGCTTACTCCGATGCCGACTGGGCCGGCTGCCCCGATACTCGTCGGTCCACCTCTGGCTACTGCGTCTACCTCGGTCCTTCCCTCGTCTCGTGGTCGTCCAAGCGACAACCCACGGTTTCGCGCTCTAGCGCGGAGGCTGAGTACCGAGCTGTGGCCAACGCTGTCGCCGAGTGCACCTGGCTTCGACAGTTACTTCAGGAGCTACATCACGATGTCTCCCAGGCTACGGTTGTCTACTGTGACAACGTCTCTGCGGTGTACCTCTCCGCCAACCCCGTTCATCATCGCCGGACTAAACACATCGAGCTGGACATTCACTTTGTGCGCGAGCAGGTGGCTCTTGGACGCATGCGGGTTCTCCATGTGCCGACCGCTCAGCAGTTCGCCGATGTGATGACGAAGGGACTGCCAACTTCTACCTTTGAGGAGTTCCGTTCCAGTCTCTGCGTCATTGGCGCCGCTTCGACTGCGGGGGGGTGTTGAGTATATTGTGTACGTGTATATGTGTGTGTAGGGCCCACCTCCTATTTCCTTGTATAGTTGAGGTTGTGGCCCACCTCTGTACTTATATATAACTTGTCCTTCTACACTTCTGTTGACATCTTATCTCCTTCTCGAGTTGGCCTCTTCACAACGTCGGTTCTCGGTGCATGTTTCAGGTCTCCAGTGTCTCGATGCCAATGTGTTTTGGGCTTTGTTGCTGCTCCTGGGCACCCTTGTATCATGCCAAAGTTTTGCATTTCTTTACGGTATTGTTTCATTAATATAATCTCTTGCGTCACCCTTTTGTCTAGAAAGTTCTCCATGAAGCAGACAAGGAGAGAGGGTTGACTTTAGCATGGTGATTCCATGGCAAATCTCCATCCCAAATTTGGTGATTAACAGCACACAAGCGGATGCAACGTACCTCACGGAAGAACCTCCTTGACATCTCCAACCCGTTTCCATAATCTACTTCTCCTAACATACAACTCGACCTTGGGAAACTCCATAGGAGGCCATGTTCGTCTGCTTGTGTGGCAAGTGAACGATGTGGCAATGTTGTTGGCTGGTTGGAGGTGTCGATTCTCATGTCAAAACTACTCCAATGATTGATTTGGGTGTTGTGTGAAAAATTAGGACATAACTTGCAGTTCGTCGAAAAACTTCAAAACATGTGTGCTATGGGTGTATATGATTTTTAAACACAATTAACTTAATATTATTTATTTCTTCTATTTATATGTGAATAACGGTTAACTTTTTCTTATAATTCTAATGTTTTGCGAAGTCATCTTGAGTAGAACATACCCGCCAAAAAAAGAGAGTAGAACATACACCACACTCAACTCATTTTCATGGGAATTGTCATTTCTAAGTCACTCGAGAAACAATTATTACTAATTCGACCAAATTATATGCAACTTATGAGAGATACAACTACCTGTTTTACATAGAATAAAAATTACTGGCACTTATAAATAAGATTTTCTAAGTCGACTTTGAAAAAGACACGCACAGTTCTTGCAGTTTCTAAAAACTTTAGGATGCCTTGAAACTAAGATGAGAGCAAGGCACAGACTTAGCCATACACATAATGCACCAAAAAAGAAAAATCGAACAACCGTCCTCTTTTTGAAAAGCCAACAAAATATTTGTAGTAAAAAAAGAAAAGTATTACAAAAATTGTTGATCTTACTTCCTTATTCTAACGAAATTTTATAGAGAGAACATATGGACTTGCTCGCTGAGAAAAAAAGAACTATGTATAGAAGGAAATTGAAGTACTCTCATATCTGCCGGATTGGTCTGGTCCCATCCCAGTGGACAAAAACCAACCTCATGATCGATTGTAAATACAGCACGACGATGATGATGATGAATATATATCACCCTCCTTGTCCATGTGCTTCTATGACTATTTTTTGAAAGGCCAAAGGTACATGTCACAAGTGGTTATACCTTTTTATTAATTTGCAGGGCCATGTGTTATATATGTTTTTGTATATTTTAAGAAATATATATTTTGTTCTATCAGTTGTCAATGTATAAAACTACAATGTGGGAAATTTCGGGTCTCCCAAGTGTCAAACGTCTATATTTGCATCTTGACACATTTATAGTTGTCTTACCATCAAGTTGACACGATGATTTTGAATGTACCAAATTCATATTATTCCTTAGGAGAAGAGGGGGGGCGAGTGATTCTCCAACTATTGTCAAATCTTAAATTTGGCTCCGTACACAAAAAATTCTTTGTCAATCAAGTATCAAAAACATCTAGATTTGGTGTTTTGCCCCCATTGAAAGTGGTTTTGCATACATGGTAGCATAATCACCATGATTTTTTTTTTCACAAAGCAAGGGAAAGATGAGAAAATAGAACAATAAAAGTTTCAGACATTTGCTGAACTATATATATTTATTTTAGGAATATGTTTGTCTATACAAAAAATTGGTAATGAAGAGCTACAAAAAATTGGTCAAAAGGAACAAATTTGTGAATAATCTTTGATATTTCAAAATGTATTAAAACTAATAGAATTTTAAATTTGAAGAATTAAATTGAGGAATTAAATCTTTTGAATTTTATTAGATTACATGGTTCCTGACTGTTTAAGATAATTATCCAATTTTAAAATTCATGAAATCTTACCTGATTTTTATTGTTTTTCCTAGAAAGTTTTTTCATTTACCCATTTTATTCATGTTTTCTTCCAATTTTAAGCAACCATGTTAGTACTCACCCGCAAAAAAAACACTAATGTTAGTACTCGCAAGTCGCAATAACATTTTAATCTGCTTACGGAATATTTACACACATCACCTATTCGTCATTCATATCTTATCTCTGTAGGCTTGTGCCAATCCCAGGCTCACTCGCAATGGCCGAAACCACCACTTCCACAGAGAATAAACGAAACAACACGACAGCGATAATTGCGGCGTGAAGAAGCAGAGTAGCAGCAGAGTGATGACTCCGGAAGCACCCGGTTTCGTGGAAAAACCAACGTCCACGACCGCTGTTTTGCTCCGGACCTCCCAGCCCTTCTCCCGTATATAACCTCGTCCCAGCCCCGATCTCCCTCTCATCAACACAAGCATCAATCAGCTTTCATCGCAGTTCATTCACAACCAGAAATTCCGCATTCTACACTCTACGCTCGACAACTAGCTACTCTATTACTCTTCAGTCATCACCTGCTTCGGAGTTTCAGACCACCAACACACAGAAAGAGCATGGCGGGTGCTGCTAAGCTGTCTTGGATGGTGGCGATGAGCGTCGGCGCTGTTGGAAACGAGAGTTTTGGCAATGCTTCATGATGTATTGATCGGTGCATAGCACATGTATATATGGAGTACAAGGTGGGCCACAACCTCAACTATAAAAAGACTAGGAGGTGGGCCAGGCTATACAATATACATGCACAAACCATATATTCAACAACCCCCGCAGTCGAAGCATCGCTGGAGACGCAAAGACTGGACCTGAACTCCTCGAAGACAGAAGTAGGTAGTCCTTTCGTCATGATGTCGGCGAACTGCTGCGCCGTCAGGACGTGGAGGACCCGGATGCGCCCAAGAGCCACCTGCTCACGAACAAAGTGTATATCGAAGTCAGTATGCTTCGTTCGACGATGATGGACCGGGTTGGCAGAGAGGTAGACGGCGGAGACGTTGTCGCAGTAGACGAGCGTGGCCTTATGAACGTCACAAAGCAACTCCTGAAGCAGCTGACGGAGCCAAGAGCATTCAGCAACGGCGTTAGCCACTGCTCGATACTCAGCCTCGGCACTCGAGCAAAACATGGTGGGCTGTCGCTTGGAGGACCAAGAGATCAGGGACGACCCAAGGTAAACACGATACCCCGAGGTGGAGCGCCGTGTGTCCGGGCAGTCAGCCCAGTCCGCATCAGAGTAGGCGACGAGGTCGGTGGAGGCGGAGGCCGTCAGCGTATGTCCCAAGGACTGGGTGCTGCGTATGTATCGGAGGATACGCTTCACCAGAGTCCAGTGAGAGTCGCGTGGAGCATGCATGTGAAGACAGACCTGCTGAACAGCATACTGCAAGTCGGGGGGCGTCAGGGTTAGGTACTGCAAGGCACCCACAATGGAGCGGGAGAAGGCCGCATTAGATGCAGGCGAACCCTCCAAAGCGGAAACCTTGGCCTTGGTGTCGACGGGCGTAGAAGCGGGCTTGCAGTTAAGCATGCCAGCTCGATCGAGAAGCTCATGGGCGTAGCGCTGCTGGTGCAAGAAGAACCCATCTGGCCGTCGAACCACCTCAATGCCAAGGAAGTAATGCAGGGGACCCAAGTCCTTCAGGGCAAACTCATCGAAAAGACGAGCAGTGAGCCGCTGGAGGAGCGCGACAGTGGATGCCGCCAGAATGATGTCATCGACGTATAGCAGCAAGTAGGCCATGTCAACTCCGTGATGATACACGAAGAGGGACGCATCGGAGCGAGTCGATGTAAATCCGAGCGTCTGCGGGAAGGTGGCGATGCGCTGGTACCAGGCCCGAGGTGCCTGCTTCAACCCGTAAAGAGAACGGGAGAGCAAGCACACATGATCTGGATACGTGGCGTCGACGAAGCCGGTGGGCTGCTCACAAAACACCTGCTCAGCTAGGTGACCGTGCAAGAAGGCGTTGGACACGTCCAACTAATGCACGGGCCAAGCTCGGGACACGGCTAGCTGGAGCACGGTGCGGATCGTGCCTGGTTAACAACCGGGGCAAATGTGTCGGTGAAGTCCATGCCCACGCGTTAGCGAAAGCCCCGAACCACCCAGCGAGCTTTATAGCGCTCAAGAGTGCCATCCGGACGAGTCTTGTGCCAAAAGACCCACTTGCCCGTGATGATGTTAGCACGGGGCGGCCGAGGGACGAGTTGCCAGGTACGGTTCCGCTGGAGCGCGTCGAACTCTTCCTGCATCGCGGCGAGCCAATGAGGATCCCGAAGGGCGGCTCGAGCTGACGATGGGAGAGGGGACGACTCAGAGACGGAAGCAACGAGAAGGTACTCATCGCTGGGGTACCGTGTGCTCGGGCGGAGGTGCCAGCCTGAGAGCGAATCATCAGGCGGGGCAGCGGGTCCGGAGCGGAGGCGGGCGACGACGAGGAAGTGCCCACCTCCTCCGAGGCCGCGGACGAGGCTGCCGGGGAGGCCGACGGCGTGGTCAGGGCCGGGGACGTCAAGGGCGTCGCGGGCGCCGAGGGAGGTGCAGCCCCCAGGGCAGCCAACCGGGGAGAAACTCGACCCGTGGCGCGGGGGGCACCCTCAAAGCCGGGGGGCGGCCCAAGAGAAGCATGTGAGCGGCCGTCACCGGGAGCAGAAAAAGCCGCAACATCCGAAGGTACCTGCTGAAACGGAAAAACCATCTCATCAAAGTAAACGTGTCGTGAGGTGATCACCCGATGTGAGATAGGATCATAGCAGCGGTAGCCTTTGGTGTTGGGGGATTACCGAGAAAGATGCAGGCCACAGACTGAGGTGCGAGCTTGTGAGGAGTAGTGGAAGCGATGCTGGGGTAGCACAGGCAATCGAAAATGCGGAGCTCAGCATAGGAATGTGGTGTGTGATGTCTACTACACAACCTTCTTCTTGTAGACGTTGTTGGGCCTGCAAGTGCACAGGTTTGTAGGACAGTAGGAAATTTCCCTCAAGTGGATGACCTAAGGTTTATCAATCCGTGGGAGGCGTAGGATGAAGATGGTCTCTCTCAAACAACCCTGCAACCAAATAACAAAGAGTCTCTTGTGTCCTCAACACACCCAATACAATGGTAAATTGTATAGATGCACTATTTCGGCGAAGAGATGGTGATACAAGTGCAATATGGATAGTAGATATAGGTTTTTGTAATCTGAAAATATAAAAACAGCAATGTAACTAATGATAAAAGTGAGCGTAAACAGTATTGCAATGGTAGGAAACAAGGCATAGGGTTCATACTTTTACTAGTGCAAGTTCTCTCAACAATATTAACATAGATAGATCATATAACAATCCCTCAACATGCAACAAAGAGTCACTCCAAAGCCACTAATAGCGGAGAACAAACGTAGAGATTATGGTATGGTACGAAACCACCTCAAAGTTATTCTTTCGGATCAATCTATAAAAGAGTTCGTACTAGAATAACACCTTAAGACACAAATCAACCAAAACCCTAATGCTACCTAGATACTCCATTGTCACCTCAAGCATCCATGGGCATGATTATACGATATGCATCACACAATCTCAAATTCATCCAACCAACACAAAGTACTTCAAAGAGTGCCCCAAAGTTTCTACCGGAGAGTCAAGAAAACATGTGCCCAGAGAGAACACGAGAGAGAGAGAGAGAGAGAGAGAGAGAGAGAGAGAGAGAGAGAGATCAAATACATAGCTACTCGTACATACCCTCAGCCCCGAGGGTGAACTACTCCCTCCTTGTCATGGATAGCGACGGGATGATGAAGATGGCCACCGGTGATCGGTTCCTCCTCCGGCAGGGTGCCGGAACGGGCTCCCGAGAGGTTTTTGGTGGCTACAGAGGCTTGCGGCGGCGGAACTCCCGATCTATCTTCTTTGCGGATGTTTTTAGTGTACGTGGGACTATATAGGCGAAAGAAGTCGGTCGGGCGGTGCTCGAGGGGCCCACGAGACAGGGGGGCGCGCCCAGTAGGGGGGGGCGCCCCTATCTCCTGGCCTCCTCGAGGATCTTCTGACGTGAACTCCAAGTCTCCAGGATCATATTCTTCCCAAAAACCACGCTGCCGAAGGTTTCATTCCGTTTGGACTCCGTTTGATATTCCTTTTCTTCGAAATACTGAAACAAACAATAAAACAACAATATGGGATGGGCCTCCGGTTAATAGGTTAGTCCCAAAAGTAATATAAAAGTGTATAATAAAGCCCATAATCATTCAGAAAAGATAATAAAATAGCATGAATGCTTCATAAATTATAGATACGTTGGAGACGTATCAGCATCCCCAAGCTTAATTCCTACTCGTCCTCGAGTAGGTAAATGATAAAGAATGAATTTATGAAGTGTGAATGCTAGAAGGTGCACAAGTTTGATCAATGATAATTTCAATCACCTATTCTAGCATGATAATATGTCATAACAGTAGTTCATCTCATAAAACTTCTCACGATAAAGTAACAAGCAATTCACATGTCAAAGCATAGACCATAAACTTTCTTGAAAACTAGCAAACTTCATTCTCAGTCATCAAACAATTGCAATTCATCTTATTTTCAGGAATAGCAAACTCCACATACTCAACTATCATATAGTCTTCTACAATTGCTAAGACTCACGCAATACTAATGGTTATGGAGTTTCAGTCGGACACTGAGAAAGATAGGGGCTTATAGTGTTGCCTCCCAACGTATTCACCTTTGGGTGATGTCAACAATAATAGTTCATGCTAACTTACATCCAATTGGATATATATATCAGGATCACCCCAACACAAAGTGCTTGCCAAAGGATAAAATGAAAAAGGGAAAGGTGAAGATCACCTTGACTCTTGCGTAAAGTAAAAGACATAAAGTAAAAGATAGGCCCTTCGCAGAGGGAAGCAGAGGTTGTCATGCGCTTTTAGGGTTGGATGCACAAAATCTTAATGCGAATGAACGTCACTTTATATTGCCACTTGTATATGGACCTTTATTATGCAGTCCGTCGCTTTTATTGCTTCCATAACAAGATGGTATAAAGCTATTTTCTTCACACCAAAAGATCATACATATTTAGAGAGCAATTTTTATTGCTTGCGCCGATGACAACTTACTTGAAGGATCTTACTCAATCCATAGGTAGGTATAGTGGACTCTCATGGCAAAAACTGGGTTTAAGGATATTTGGAAGCACAAATAGTATCGCTACTTGGTGCAAGGAATTTTGGCTAGCAAGAGGGGGAAAGGCAAGCTCAACATGTTTGAATGATCCATGACAATATATTTTAACTGAGATGCGCGAAAACATAACCCATTACGTTGTCTTCCTTGTACAACATCAACTCTTTAGCATGTCATACTTAATGAGTGCTCCCAATTATAAAAGATGTCTAGGATAGTGTATTTATATGTGAAATCTCTCTTCCTTCAATATTCTTTCATGAATTGTTCAAATGACCAATACAATGCTTGCTAACCTTCAATAAATTTACAACCGCTACTTCTAGATGTGAAGTCATTACTCCCTATGGGATAAGAAAATGAGACATATATAATTTCAGATTTATGACAATCAACTCATTCAACAATTTACTCATAGGATATAAGTGAAGCACACGAGTAAATGACAAACTACTCCAAAAAGATATAAGTGAAGAACAATGAGTAGCTAAATAATTATGTAACTATGTGAAGACTCTCTCTCATTTAAGAATTTCAGATCTTGGTATTGTATTCAAACAGCAAGCAAAACAAAATAAAATGACATTGCAAGGATAGCACAACTCATGTGAAGAAGCAAAACCTTAGGCTCAACCGATACTAACCGATAGTTGTTGAAGAAGAAAGGTGGGATGCCTACCGGGGCATCCCCAAGCTTAGATGCTTGAGACTTCTTGAAATATTATCTTGGGGTGCCTTGGGCTGTTAGGGAACGTAGTAATTTCAAAAAATTTCCTACGAACACGCAAGACCATGGTGATGGCATAGCAACGAGAGGGGAGAGTGTCCGTCCACGTACCCTCGTAGACCGAAAGCGGAAGCGTTATAACAACGCGGTTGATGTAGTCGTACGTCTTCACGATCCGACCGATCCAAGCACCAAGCGTCACGGCACCTCCGAGTTCTGCACACGTTCAGCTCGATGGCGATCCCGGACTCGATCCAGCAAAGTGTCGGGATGAGTTCCGTCAACCGACGGCGTGGTGGCGATGTTGATGCTCCACCGGCGAGGGCTTCGCCTAAGCCCGTGACGATATGACTTCTCCGGCGCAGGCTTCGCCTAAGCTCCGCGATGATATGACCGAAGTGGAATATGGTGGAGGGGGGCACCGCACACGGCTAAGGAACGATCCGTAGATCAACTTTTGTGTCATGGGGTGCCCCCCTGCCCCCGTATATAAAGGAGCAAGGAGGAGGTGGCCGGCCAAAGGGAGGAGGCGCACCAAGGGGGGAGTCCTACTCCCACCGGGAGTAGGACTCCTCCTTTCCTAGTAGGAGTAGGAGAAAAGGAAGGGGAAGAGAAGAAGGGGTGCGGCCCCCTCCCCTAGTCCAATTTGGACTAGGCCTTGGGGGGCGCGCGGCCTGCCCTAGGCAGCCCTCTCTCTTTCCCGCAGGGCCCAATAAGGCCCAATACTTCTCCCGGCGAATTCCGTAACTCTCCGGTACTCGAAAAATACCGAATCATTGGAACCTTTCCGAACTCGAATATAGTCGTCCAATATATCGATCTTTACGTCTCGACCATTTCGAGACTCCTCGTCATGTCCCCGATCTCATCCGGGACTCCGAACTCCTTCGGTACATCAAAACTCATAAACTCATAATATAAGCATCGCATCGAAACCTTTAGCGTGCGGACCCTACGGGTTCGAGAACTATGTAGACATGACCTAGAACTATTCTTGGTCAATAACCAATAGCGGAACCTGGATGCCCATATTGGCTCCTACATATTCTCGAAGATCTTTATCGGTCAAACCGCATAACAACATACTTTGTTCCCTTTGTCATCGGTATGTTACTTGCCCGAGATTCGATCGTCGGTATCAATACCTAGTTCAATCTCGTTACGGCAAGTCTCTTTACTCGTTCCGTAATACATCATCTCATAACTAACTCATTAGTTACAATGCTTGCAAGGCTTAGGTGATGAGTATTACCGAGAAGGCCAGAGATACCTCTCCGACAATCGGAGTGACAAAACCTAATCTCAAATCGCCAACCCAACATGTACCTTTGGAGACACCTGTAGTACTCCTTTATAATCACCCGATTACGTTGTGACGTTTGGTAGCACCAAAGTGTTCCTCCGATGGCGGAGTTGCATAATCTCATAGTTACAGGAACATGTATAAGTCATGAAGAAAGCAATAGCAACATACTAAGCGATCATGTGCTAGGCTAACGGAATGGGTCATGTCAATCACATCATTCTCCTAATGATGTGATCCCGTTAATCAAATGACAACTCATGTCTATGGCTAGGAAACTTAACCATCTTTGATTCAACGAGCTAGTCAAGTAGAGGCATACTAGTGACACTATGTTTGTCTTATGTATTCACACATGTATTATGTTTCCGGTTAATACAATTCTAGCATGAATAATAAACATTTATCATGAAATAAGGAAATAAATAATAACTTTATTATTGCCTCTAGGGCATATTTCCTTCAGTCTCCCACTTGCACTAGAGTCAATAATCTAGTTCACATCGCCATGTGATTTAACATCAATAGTTCACATCTATATGTGGTTAACACCCATAGTTCACATCGACATGTGACCAACACCCAAAGGGTTTACTAGAGTCAGTAATCTAGTTCACATCGCTATGTGATTAACACCCAAAGAGTACTAAGGTGTGATCATGTTTTGCTTGTGAGATAATTTTAGTCAGCGGTCTGTCACATTCGAGCCGTAAGTATTTTGCAAATTTCTATGTCTACAATGCTCTTGCGGAGCTACTCTAGCTAATTGCTCCCACTTTCAATATGTATCCAGATTGAGACTCAGAGTCATCTAGATAGTGTTAAAACTTGCATCGACGTAACCTTTTACGACGAACCTTTTTTTTAACTTCCATAATCGAGAAACATATCCTTATTCTACTAAGGATAATTTTGACCGCTGTCCATTGATCTACTCCTAGATCTCTACTGCACTCCCTTGCCAATCTTAGTGGTAGGGTATGCAATAGATCTGGTACACAGCATGACATACTTTATAGAACCTATGGCTGATGCATAGGGAATGACTTTCATTCTCTTTCTATCTTCTGCCGTGGTTGGGTTTTGAGTCTTACTCAATCTCACACCTTGTAACACAGGCAAGAACTCTTTCTTTGACTGTTCCAATTTTGAACTACTTCAAAATCTTGTCAAGGTATGTATTCATTGAAAAACTTATCAAGCGTCTTGATCTATCTCTATAGATCTTGATGCTCAATATGTAAGCAGCTTCACCGAGGTCCTTCTTTGAAAAACTCCTTTCAAATGCTCCTTTATGCTCTGCAGAATAATTCTACATCATTTCCGATCAACAATATGTCATTCACATATACTTATCAGAAATGTTGTCGTGCTCCCACTCACTTTCTTGTAAATACAGGCTTCACCGCAAGTCTGTATAAAACTATACGCTTTGATCAACTTATCAAAGTGTGTATTCCAACTCGAGATGCTTGCACCAGTCCATAGATGGATCATTGGAGCTTACACATTTTGTTAGCACCTTTAGGATTGACAAAACCTTCTGGTTGCATCATATACAACTCTTCTTTAAGAAAACCATTAAGGAATGCAGTTTTGACATTCATTTGCCAGATTTCATAAAATGTGGCAATTGCTAACATGATTCGGACAGACATAAGCATCGCTACAGTTGAGTAAATCTCATTGTAGTCAACACCTTGAACTTGTCGAAAACCTTTTTGCGACAAGTCGAGCTTTGTAGATAGTAACACTACTATCAACATCTGTCTTCCTCTTGAAAATCCATTTATCTACATGGCTTGCTAATCATCGAGCAAGTTAATCAAAGTCCATACTTTGTTCTCATACATGGATCCTATCTCAGATTTTATGGCCTCAAGCCATTTCGCGGAATCTGGGCTCATCATCGCTTCCTCATAGTTCGTAGGTTCATCATGGTCTAGTAACATGACTTCCAGAACATGATTACCGTACCACTACAGTGCGGATCTTACTCTGGAATACCTACGAGGTTTGGTAGCAACTTGATCTGAAGTTTCATGATCATCATCATTAACTTCCTTACTAATTGGTGTAGGAATCACGGAACTGATTTCGTGATGAACTACTTTCCAATAAGGGAGAAGGTACAATTACCTCATCAAGTTCTACTTTCCTCCCACTCACTTCTTTCGAGAGAAACTTCTTCTCTAGAAAGGATCCATCTTAACAACGAATAACTTGCCTTCGGATCTGTGATAGAAGGTGTACCCAATAGTTACCTTTGGGTATTCTATGAAGACGCACTTCTCGATTTGGGTTCGAGCTTATCAGTTGAAAACTTTTTCACATAAGCATCACAACTCCAAACTTTTAAGAAACGACAGCTTAGGTTTCTTGTTAAACCATAGTTCATACGGTGTCATCTCAGCGGTTTAGATGGTGCCCTATTAAGCGTGAATGCAGCTGTCTCTAATGCATAACCCCAAAAGCGATATTGGTAAATCGGTAAGAGACATCATTGATCGCACCATATCAAAATAAAAGTACAGTTATGACGTTCGGACACACCATTACGTTATGGTGTTCCATGTGGCGTGAGCTGTGAAACTATTCCACATTGTTTTATATGAAGGCCAAACTCGTAACTCAAATATTCTCCTCCACGATCAGATCGTAGAAACTTTATTTTCTTATTACGATGATTCTCCACTTCACTCTGAAATTATTTGAACTTTTCAAATGTTTCATACTTGTGCTTCATTAAGTAGATATACTCATATCTGCTCAAATCATCTTGTGAAGGTCAGAAAATAACGATACTTGCCGTGAGCTTTAACACTCATCGGACCGCATACATCAGTATGTATTATTTCCAATAAGTCATTTGCTCGCTCCATTGTTCGGAGAACGAGTCTTTAGTCATCTTGCCCATAAGGCATGGTTCATAAGCATCAATGATTCATAATCAAGTGATTCCAAAAGTCCATCGGCATGGAGTTTTCTTCATCGCTTTACACCAATATGACCTAAACGGCGATTGCCACAAATAAGTTGCACTATCATTATTAACTTTGCATCTTTTGGTTTCAATATTATGAATATGTGTATCACTATGATCGAGATCAATGAACCATTTTCATTGGGTGTGTAACCATGTAAGGTTTTATTCATGTAAGCAGAACAACAATTTATTCTCTTACTTAAATGAATAACCGTATTGCAATAAACATGATCAAATCATATTTATGCTCAACACCAAATAACACTTATTTAGGTTCCACACTAAACCCGAAAGTATAGGGAGTGTGCGATGATGATCATATCAATCTTGGAACTACTTCCAACACTCATCGTCACTTCCCTTCAACTAGTCTCTGTTTATTCGTAACTCCTGTTTGAGTTACTAATCTAAGCAACCAAGCAGTATCAAATACTCGGGGCTACTATAAACACTAGTAAGGCACACATCAATAACCTGTATATCAAATATAACCTTGTTCACTTTGCCATCCTTCTTATCCACCAAATATTCAGGGGTAGTTCGCTTCCGGTGACCAGTTCCATTGCAGCAAAAGTACTCGGTCTCGGGCTTAGGTCTAAATTTGGGCTTCTTCACTCGAGCAGCAACTTGCTTGCCGTTCCTTTTGAAGTTCCCTTCTTCCCTTTGCCATTTTCCTTGAGACTAGTGGTCTTGTCAACCATCAACACTTGATGTTTTCTTGATTTCTACCTTCGCCGATTTTAGCATCGCGAAGAGCTCGAGAATCTTTTTCGTCATCCCTTGCATACTATAGTTCATCACGAAGTTCTACTAACTTAGTGATGGTGACTAGAGAATTCTGTCAATCACTATCTTATCTGGAAGATTAACTCCCACTTGATTCAAGCGATTGAAGTACTCAGACAATCTGAGCACATGCTCACTAGTTGAGCGATTCTCCCCCATCTTTTAGCTATAGAACTTTGTTGGAGACTTCATATCTCTCAACTCGGGTATTTGCTTGAAATATTAACTTCAATTCCTGGAACATCTCATATGGTCCATGATGTTCAAAACGTCTTTGAAGTCCCGATTCTAAGCCGTTTAAGCATGGTGCACTAAACTATCAAGTAGTCATCATATTGAGCTAGCCAAA
Organism: Aegilops longissima; assembly: GCA_021605205.1. Lineage (NCBI taxonomy): Eukaryota > Viridiplantae > Streptophyta > Magnoliopsida > Poales > Poaceae > Aegilops > Aegilops longissima. The sequence continues at coordinate 808,011,762 of CM038677.1, forward strand.
CGTTCATAACGTCTGTATCTGCTCATGCAATAGGTCTGTCACCTAGCGGTGCATTAAGGACATAATTCTTCTGCGCAGCAATGAGGATAAACCTCAGATCACGGATCCAATCCGCATCATTGCTACTAACATTTTTCAATACAATTTTCTCTAGGAACACATATGAAAACATAGGGAAGCAACAACGCGAGCTATTGATCTACAACATAATCTGCAAAATACTACCAGGACTAAGTTCATGATAAATTAAAGTTCAATTTAATCATATTAAAAAACTCCCACTTAGACAGATATCTCTCTAGTCATCTAAGTGATTACGTGATCCAAATCAACTAAACCATGTCCGATCATCACGTGAGATGGAGTAGTTTCAATGGTGAACATCACTATGTTGATCATATCTACTATATGATTCACGCTCGACCTTTCGGTCTCCGTGTTCCGAGGCCATATCTGTTATATGCTAGGCTCGTCAAGTTTAACCTGAGTATTCCGCGTGCGCAACTGTTTTGCACCCGTTGTAGATGGACGTAGAACTTATCACACCCGATCATCACGTGGTGTCTGGGTACTACGAACTTTGGCAATGGTGCATACTCAGGGAGAACACGTCTTGATAATTTTTAGTGAGAGATCATCTTATAATGCTACCGTCAATCTAAGCAAGATAAGATGCATAAAGGATAAACATCACATGCAATCAATATAAGTGATATGATATGGCCATCATCATCTTGTGCTTGTGATCTCCATCTCCGAAGCACCGTCGTGATCACCATCGTCACCGGCGCGACACCTTGATCTCCATCGTAGCATCGTTGTCATCTCGCCAACTATTGCTACTACGACTATCGCTACTCCTTAGTGATAAAGTAAAGCAATTACATGGCGTTTGCATTTCATACAATAAAGCGACAACCATATGGCTCCTGCCATTGCCGATAACTTCGGTTACAAAACATGATCATCTCATACAATAAAATATAGCATCACGTCTTGACCATATCACATCACAACATGCCCTGCAAAAACAAGTTAGGCGTCCTCTACTTTGTTGTTGCAAGTTTTACGTGGCTGCTATGGGCTGAGCAAGAACCGTTCTTACCTCGCATCAAAACCACAGCGATAGTTTGTCAAGTTGGTGCTGTTTTAACCTTCGCAAGGACCGGGCGTAGCCACACTCGGTTCAACTAAAGTGAGAGAGACCGACACCGCCGGTCACCTTTAAGCAACTAGTGCTCAAGCGGTGAAACCAGTCTCGCGTAAGCGTCTGGCGTAATGTCGGTCCGGGCCGCTTCATCTCACAATACCGCTGAACCAAAGTATGACATGCTGGTAAGCAGTATGACTTATATCGCCCACAACTCACTTGTGTTCTACTCGTGCATATGACATCAACGCATAAAACCAGGCTCGATACCACTATTAGGGAGCGTAGTAATTTCAAAAATTTCCTACGAACACGCAAGACCATGGTGATGGCATAGCGAGAGGGGAGAGTGTCCGCCCACGTACCCTCGTGAGACCGAAAGCGAAGCGTTATAACAACGCTGTTGATGTAGTCGTGCGTCTTCACGATCCGACCGATCCAAGCACCGAGCGTCACGGCACCTCCGAGTTCTCGCACACGTTCAGCTCGATGGCGATCCCGGACTCCGATCCAGCAAAGTGTCGGGATGAGTTCCGTCAAGACGACGGCGTGGTGACGATGTTGATGCTCCACCGGCGAGGGCTTCGCCTAAGCCCGTGACGATATGACTTCTCCGGCGCGAGGCTTCGCCTAAGCTCATGACGATATGACCAAGTGGAATATGGTGGAGGGGGCACCGCACGGCTAAGGGCGATCCGTAGATCAACTTTTGTGTCATGGGGTGCCCCTGCCCCGTATATAAAGGAGCAAGGAGGAGGTGGCGGCCAAAGGAGGAGGCGCACCAGGGGGAGTCCTACTCCCACCGGGAGTAGGACTCCTCCTTTCCTAGTAGGAGTAGGAGAGAAGGAAGGGGAAGAGAAGAAGGTGCGGCCCCTCCCTAGTCCAATTCGGACTAGGCCTTGGGGCGCGGCCTGCCCTAGGCAGCCCCTCTCTTTCCCACAGGGCCCAATAAGGCCCAATACTTCTCCCGGCAAATTCCCGTAACTCTCCGGTACTCGAAAAATACCGAATCATTCGAACCTTTCCGAACTCGAATATAGTCGTCCAATATATCGATCTTTACGTCTCGACCATTTCGAGACTCCTCGTCATGTCCCGATCTCATCCGGGACTCCGAACTCCTTCGGTACATCAAAACTCATAAACTCATAATATAAGCATCGCATCGAAACCTTAAGCGTGCGGACCCTACGGGTTCGAGAACTATGTAGACATGACCTAGAACTATTCTTGGTCAATAACCAATAGCGGAACCTGGATGCCCATATTGGCTCCTACATATTCTCTGAAGATCTTTATCGGTCAAACCGCATAACAACATACTTTGTTCCCTTTGTCATCGGTATGTTACTTGCCCGAGATTCGATCGTCGGTATCCAATACCTAGTTCAATCTCGTTACGCAAGTCTCTTTACTCGTTCCGTAATACATCATCTCATAACTAACTCATTAGTTACAATGCTTGCAAGGCTTAGGTGATGAGTATTACCGAGAAGGCCCAGAGATACCTCTCCGACAATCGGAGTGACAAAACCTAATCTCAAATCGCCAACCCAACATGTACCTTTGGAGACACCTGTAGTACTCCTTTATAATCACCCATTACGTTGTGACGTTTGGTAGCACCAAAGTGTTCCTCCGTAAGCAGGAGTTGCATAATCTCATAGTTACAGGAACATGTATAAGTCATGAAGAAAGCAATAGCAACATACTAAGCGATCATGTGCTAGGCTAACGGAATGGGTCATGTCAATCACATCATTCTCCTAATGATGTGATCCCGTTAATCAAATGACAACTCATGTCTATGGCTAGGAAACTTAACCATCTTTGATTCAACGAGCTAGTCAAGTAGAGGCATACTAGTGACACTATGTTTGTCTTATGTATTCACACATGTATTATGTTTCCGGTTAATACAATTCTAGCATGAATAATAAACATTTATCATGAAATAAGGAAATAAATAATAACTTTATTATTGCCTCTAGGGCATATTTCCTTCATGGGCATCCCCAAGCTTGAACTTTTGTGTCTCCTTAATTCCTCTCATATCATGGTTTCTCTTTTTATCAAAAGCTTCATCCACAACAAACTCAACAAGAACTCGTGAAATAGGTTAGTATAAACCAATGCAAAACCTTATCATTTTCTACCTTAACAAATCACTAAAATTATTATTCAACATTGCATACTAAATACCTCTGCATATTTAATACTCCTATCCTCAAATAGAACCATTAAACAAGCAAACATATGCAAACAATGCAACCATAACAGCAATCTGTCCAAACAGTATAGTCTGTAAAGAATGCAAGATTCATCATACTTCCCTAACTCCAAAAATTATGAAATAAAATTCCCACTGTAGTAAATTTATCAGAGCTCATTATGCAAAAATTTTCCACATTATATCATTCTCTTAATTTTCTAGGGAATTTTTGCAACAGCGGTAAAATTTCTGTTTTCAAACAGCAACATGTATACTAGCAAAATAAGCATGGTAAAGGCTATCCTTGACATTTTTATTGAAACTAAAGATGCAAAACATTATTATAAATAACAGCAAACAAATACTAACAAAATAAAATGATGCTCCAAGCAAAACACATATCATGTGGCGAATAAAAATATAGGTCCAAGTAAATTTACCGATGAATGAAGACGAAAGAGGGGATGCCTTCCGGGGCATCCCCAAGCTTAGGCTCTTGGTTGTCCTTGAATATTACCTTGGGGTACCTTGGTAATCCCCAAGATTAGGCTCTTGCCACTTCTTATTCCATAGTCCATCAAATCTTTACCCAAAACTTGAAAACTTCACAACACAAAACTCAACAGAAAACTTGTAGGCTCCGTTAGTATAAGAAAATAAAACCACCACTTAGGTACTGTAGTGAACTCATTCTAAATTCATATTGGTGTAATATCTACTGTATTCCAACTTATCTATGGTTCATACCCTCGGATACTACTCATAAATTCATCAAAATAAGCAAACAACACATAGAAAACAGAATCTGTCAAAAACAGAACAGTCTGTAGTAATCTATATCAAACGTATACTTATGGAACTAAAAAAATCCGACCACATTAGGAAGTCCTAAGAAATTGGTGTACCAATCCAGATAAAAACGAATCAGATCAAAATCACGTTTCTGTGAATTAACAAAACTAATTTACTGGGTGCAAAAGTTTCTGATTTTCAGCTTGATTAACACAACTATCACCGTAAGCTATCCTAAAGGTCTTACTTGGCACTTTATTGAAACAAAAGCTATAAAACATGATTACTAAATTAGCATAATCATGTGGACACACAAAAACAGTAAGGGTAAATATTGGGTTGTCTCCCAACAAGCGCTTTTCTTTAATGCCTTTCTAGCTAGGCATGATGATGACAATGATGCTCTCATAAAAGACAAGAATTGAAACATAACGGGAGCATCATGAAGCATATGACTAGCACATTTAAGCCTAACCCACTTCCTATGCATAGGGATTTTGTGAGCAAACAACTTATGGGAACAATAATCAACTAGCATAGGAAGGCAAAGCAAGCATAGCTTCAAGATTTTCAACACATAGAGAGGAAACTTGACATTATTGCAATTCCTACAAGCATATGTTCCTCCATCATAACAATGTTCAGCAGCATCATGAATGAATTCAACAATATAACCAGCACCTAAAGCATCCTTTTCATGATCTACAAGCATAGAAAATCTACTACTCTCCACATAAGCAAATTTCTTCTCATGAATAGTAGTGGGAGCAAACTCAACAAAATAATTATCATGTGAGGCATAATCCAATTGAAAACTAAAATCATGATGACAAGATTCATGGTTATCATTATTCTTAATAGCATACAAGTCGTCACAATAATCATCATAGATAGCAACTTTGTTCTCATAATCAATTGGAACCTCTTCCGAAATAGTGGAATCACTAAATAAAGTTGACACTCTTCCAAATCCACTTTCATCACAATAAAATTCAACATCATCCAAAATAGTGGGATCACTACTTCCTAAAGTTGACATTCTTCCAAACCCACTTTCATCAATATAATCATCATAGGTAAGAGGCATGCTATCATCAAAATAAATTTGCTCATCAAAACTTGGGGGAACAAAAATATCATATTCATCAAACATAGCTTCCCCAAGCTTGTGGCTTTGCATATCATTAGCATCATGGATATTCAAGGAATTCATACTAACAACATTGCAATCATGCTCATCATACATAGATTTAGTATCAAACATTTTATAGACTTCTTTTTCTAGCACTTGAGCACAATTTTCCTTTCCATCATTCTCACAAAAGATATTAAAAAGACGAAGCGTATGAGACAAACTCAATTCCATTTTTTGGTAGTTTTCTTTTATAAACTAAACTAGTGATAAAACAAGAAACAAAAAGATTCGATTGCAAGATCTAAAGTTATACCTTCAAGCACTCACCTCCCCGGCAACGGCGCCAGAAAAGAGCTTGATGTCTACTACACAACCTTTTTCTTGTAGACGTTGTTGGGCCTGCAAGTGCACAGGTTTGTAGGACAGTAGCAAATTTCCCTCAAGTGGATGACCTAAGGTTTATCAATCCGTGGGAGGCATAGGATGAAGATGGTCTCTCTCAAACAACCCTGAAAAAAAATAACAAAGAGTCTCTTGTGTCCCCAACACGACCAATACAATGATAAATTGTATAGGTGCACTAGTTCGGCGAAGAGATGGTGATACAAGTGCAATATGGATAGTAGATATAGGTTCTTGTAATCTGAAAATATAAAAACAGTAAGGTAACTAATGATAAAAGTGAGCGTAAACAGTATTGCAATGGTAGGAAACAAGGCATAGGGTTCATACTTTCACTAGTGCAAGTTCTCTCAACAATAATAACATAGACAGATCATATAACAATCCCTCAACATGCAACAAAGAGTCACTCCAAAGCCACTAATAGCGGAGAACAAACGTAGATATTATGGTAGGGTACGAAACCACCCCAAAGTTATTCTTTCGGATCAATCTATAAAAGAGTTCGTACTAGAACAACACCTTAAGACACAAATCAACCAAAACCCTAATGTCACCTAGATACTCCATTGTCACCTCAAGCATCCATGCGCATGATTATATGATATGCATCACACAATCTCAAATTCATCCAACCAACACAAAGTACTTCAAAGAGTGCCCCAAAGTTTCTACCGGAGAGTCAAGAAAACGTGTGCCAACCCCTATGCATAGGTTCATGGGCGGAACCCGCAAGTTGGTCACCAAAACATACATCAAGTGGCAAGATATCTCATTGTCACCGCAGATAAACACGACGTGACATACATCAAGTGTTCTCAAATAAAGACTCAATCCGATAAGATAACTTCAAGAGGGAAACTCAATTCATCACAAGAGAGTAGAGGGGAAGAAACATCATAAGATCCAACTATAATAACAAAGCTTGCGATACATCAAGATCGTGCCATAGAGAGAACACGAGAGAGAGATCAAACACATAGCTACTGGTACATACCCTCAGCCCCGAGAGTGAACTACTCCCTCCTCGTCATGGATAGCGCCGGGATGATGAAGATGGCCACCGGTGATGGGTTCCCCCTCCGGCAGGGTGCCGGAACGGGTTCCCGAGAGGTTTTTGGTGGCTATAGAGGCTTGCGGCGGCGGAACTCCCGATCTATCTTCTCCATGGATGTTTTTAGGGTACGTGGGACTATATAGGCGAAAGAAGTCGGTCAGGAGGTGCTCGAGGGGCCCACGAGACAGGGGGGCGCCCCCTATCTCCTGGCCTCCTCGAGGATCTTCTGATGTGAACTCCAAGTCTCCCAGGATCATATTCTTCCCAAAAATCACGCTCCGAAGGTTTCATTCCATTTGGACTCCGTTTGATATTCCTTTTCTTCGAAATACTGAAACAGGCAATAAAACAACAATATGGGTTGGGCCTCCGGTTAATAGGTTAGTCCCAAAAGTAATATAAAAGTGTATAATAAAGCCCATAATCATTCAAAACAAATAATAAAATAGCATGAATGCTTCATAAATTATAGATACGTTGGAGACGTATCAGCATGCCAAACAAGAGGTGATGAGGTGCAAAATTCCCGCGAGTGCGACAAGGAAGAATGTTGATGAGTAGTGATGCGGTGGTGAGCGCGTCGGGCCAAAAACATGGTGGCACGTTGGCGTGAAAGAGGAGGGTGCGAACGCAGTCGTTAAGAGTGCGAAGCACACGCTTAGCGCGGCCGTTTTGTTGCGAAGTGTACGGGCAAGTGAGATGAAAGATCGTGCCGTGTGTGGCGAGAAGGTTGCGGATCGCAAGGTTGTCAAACTCCTTCCCGTTGTCTATTTGCAACGCATGAATGGGATGTCCAAACTTCGTGGAGACATAGGAGTAGAAAGCGGTGAGAGTGGCAACAGAGTCCGACTTTCCCCGCAACGGGAAGGTCCACACATAGTGCGAAAAATCATCAAGTATGACAAGATAATAAAGGTAGCCCGTGTTACTTGCAATAGGAGAGGTCCAAACATCACTATGAATTAACTCAAACGGGTATGATGCGACATGCGAGGAATTGCTAAATGGAAGACGAACATGTTTGCCGAGACGACAAGCATGACAAGTGTGATCGTCGATCTTATTACACGTGAATGAAAAACTCCGAAAAATATGACGAAGGGTGGCGGTGTTGGGATGACCGAGATGGGCGTGCCAAAGGTCCACTCCGGCGGAAAGCGCCATGGGTGCAGCGACAGAGGAGGTGGATGAGTGGACCGGGTAGAGCTCGTCGGGGCTGTCACATCGGTGGAGCACCGTCCGGGTACGGGCATCCTTAACAGAAAAGCCAAACATGTCAAATTCAATGGTAATAGGATTTTCACGTGTAAGAGACCGAACGGAAACAAGATTTTTAATGATGTCAGAAGAGACAAGTACGTTAGAAAGATATAACGGCATGGAGTTAGAAGGAAAAGCAGCATGGCCGACATGAGTAATAGGCATGGAAGAACCGTCACCCACGGTAATGCGAGCAGCGGTGTGAACGGGGTGAGCAGCAAGAGGGTTACCGGGGTTGGCGGCCATGTGAGCCATGGCTCCGGTGTCCATATACCAGTCGCCACCGCCAGTGTACTGCTGCGGCATGGGGGCGGTGTGGAGGGCCGCTAGGAGCGCGGGGTCCCAAAGCGCCGACGGAAGAGCCGGGGCGGACGGCGCCGGCTGAGGCGGTGGTGCCACGATCCCACCGGCCGAAGTCAGCCCATAGGCCGCGGAGGGGCCGTAGAGCGGCACGGGCGGGTACGACTGAGGGGCCGCATGAAGCGCCTGATGAGCGGCCGGGCGGGCGCCGAAGAGGACCGGAACGTGGGCACGCGGTACAGGCATGGAGTACGCGTGCACAACCCCGGTCCAGGGGTTCTGGCCGGCCTGCCAAGGCGCCGATGGGAGCTGCTGCTGCTGGTGGCGCGGCGCCCCGTCGGGCGCAGCCGGCTACTGCTGCTGCTGCTTGCGGCCGCCTCGTTACGCGGCCCCAGCGGCGCTGCTGCTGCTGCTGCTTGGCGGGGACTGCGGGGCGGCGGTTCTGCGGTCTGAGAACCAGGCGGCGGCGCTGGAAGGGCTCGGCGGGCCTCGGCGGGGTGGTGGGCGGCGCACCGCTGCGGCTACCGGCAGTGAGGGCGGTGTGGGTGGCCCGGGTGCGTGACATCCGCATCCTTCGCTCCTCCAACTTCAGGTACGCAACGATCTTTGGGAACGTCGGGGTGGTGATGAGGGGGATGTTGGAGGCGGCGTTCCCGAAATCGTCGTTCAGGCCGGCGATGAGGGTGCTGAGGAGGAGTTCGTCGGAGACCGTCTCACCAAGGTCATGGAGCTCGTCAACAAGCTTCTTGAGGCGCATGCAGTAATCGTCAACAGACGTGTCGAGCTGCTGGCACCCAAAAAACTCGCCGTGCAAGAAAACCTTGCGTTGGAGCGCGTTGTCGGTGAAGAGGCCGTTGAGCTAGGTCCAAACAGCATGAGCATCATCGTCGGCGGAGACCACCGTGTGGAAGAGGTCCTTCGAGATGGTGGTGTAGAACCAACGGATGAGAGTGGCGTCGATGGACATCCACTCCTCATCGTCCTCCATGAAGCGGGAGTCCATGGAGCCATCGATGTGATCCCGGATGTTGTACTCCCGGAACACAAGGGAGAAGTACGTCTTCCATGCATAGTACATGGAGGTGAGGTGGTCGAGGACGACGGGAACCCGGGCAAGGATGTTGAGGTCGCGGATGACGACGGGATCGGGACCTTCGAACGGGTTGGTGCGGTGGCTGCGGGTGGTGCCGGAGGAGCCGGGGGAGGCCATGAGGGGGTGGGTGTGGCGGCGTCTCGCGGGGGAGCGGTGCGGCCGAGGGGTGGAGGCGCGGCCTGGAGGGCGCTGGGGCAGGGTGGAGCGGAAGCGGGGGCGGCAACGAACATGGGGGCGGCGGTCGCGGTGGCGTGAGATCGCGGCGGCGGCGGCGGCAGTGGCACACGGGTTAGCGTTAGGATCTTAGGTATGATGCCATGTTGGAAATGAGAGTTTTGGCAATGCTTCACAATGTATTGATCGATGCATAGCGCACGTATATATGAAGTATAAGGTGGGCCACAACCTCAACTATACAAAGACTAGGAGGTGGGTCAGGCTGTACAATATACATGGACAAACTATATATTCAACAGGCGCCGTGAAGGCGCTCAAGGACCAAGCCGGACTCTGCCGGTGGAACTACGCCCTCAGATCCATCCACCGGGCCGCCAAGGGCAGGGCCAACGTCCGCGGCGGTGTCTCGCAGGGCGCCAAGCAGCTTCCTGCCTCTGCTGCGGCGGTGGCTGAGAAGCGGCGAGCCCAGAAGGCCGAGGAGGGGCTGAGGACGGTGATGTACCTCAGCTGTTGGGGACCAAATTAGCAGCTGCAAATTAGTGCTTGCTAGGCGTGTGTGTGTTTGCTGTAACAAACCATGGCCTGAGACCACGATGTAAAAGCTTGATACTAGCAGGCTTCCCGTGGAATTCCTCATTGTAAAAACCATGATGATGATGATGAAAATTTTCTGTTATCTCAATTCATATTATTCCCCTTGTTTGTGTTATCTCGACAAGGAATATGCATTGATGCTTTAATTTGGTTTCAGCTTACGGCTATTCTGTTATATCTGAACCCGGCCTTTTGGTCGTGTGGAATTACAACTTACAAGTACTTCATGTTTGTCGCTCTGCTGAGCGACAAGTTCCTTTTTCCTAGCAAACATGCTGAATTTCAACGGTCTGCAGTACAGATGAAGGAGTCATCTGCAGGTGTTGAAGTGACACACATGGTAAATACCCATATCTGTACTGAAGGTCTCATCAAGCAATCCATTTAGTTTCAGTTTTGCTCGTTGACCTGCCTGCAGTTGCTTGGTTCGTGCACATTAAATAGTTAACTAATCCTTACAATCTGGAGGTTTTCTGATCAGAGCTATAGGAAGAGCCAAAAAGGCAATCTGGAGGTTTTCTGATCAGAGCTATAGGAAGAGCCAAAAAGGCATGTCACACGTGTTTCTTTCTAAGTTTCCTAGGGTCATGCAAGCAAATGAATTGGCTTTTCAACAAGAGGAATCGCCATACGTTTCGAGTACCACAAGCTTTTCAACAAGAGGAACCCCCTTCCATTAATAGCATGACCATAATACAACAGTGTCAGTATCAGCATAGTATCAACAGTGTCTTCTCCATGTGACGCTTACATGAAGCTCACACGGCCCCTAGTATGGTGGAAACCATGTCCTTCAGCATGTGCGTCACCCCTATCTTATCTTATCTCTCTGCCTTGTCTGGTCGTAACGGACAAAACCATGGCCCACTGTGCGGGAACGAGAGCGAGACCTGCGGTGCAAGCAAGCAAAAGTGAGCTCTCCTGGAAGCACCCGGTTTCCTGGAAAACCAGCGCCCGCAACTGTCTGTTTTGCTCTGGCTCTCCGGTATATAACCGCGTCTCACTCCCACTCTTCTTCCCATCAACCCAAACCAGCATCAGTTCAGCGAGACAGTTCGAGAAAATCAGCTCTGTTCTTTCAGTACTGCTACTTCGCAAGTCCACTACTACTATACCACAACGATCACAATTCGGTATCCTCAAGAGCAGAGCAGCAAGAACAAGGAGGAGGAGAAGAGATGGCTGCTCCGGCGAAGGCATCGTGGATGGTGGGGATGAGCGTAGGCGCCGTGGAGGCGCTCAAGGACCAGGCCGGACTCTGCCGTTGGAACTACGCTCTCAGGTCCATCCATCGAGCTGCCAAGGCTAGGGCCAACGTCCGTGGCGGCGTCTCGCATGGCAAGAAGCAGCTTCCGGCCTCCGCGTCGGCGGTGGCGGAGACGCGGCGAGCGGAGAAGACCGAGGAGGGGCTGAGGACGGTCATGTACCTCAGCTGCTGGGGCCCAAATTAGGAGTACCAGTAGCTTAGGTGTATTATTGAGTTCGTTGCAGCTTGTGCTTATGCTTATGCGACAACCCATGATCGATTGTGAATACAACACGATGATGATGATGAAAATTCCGGCTATGAGTTTATATCACCCTCCTTGTCCATGTGCTTCTGTAACTATTTTTTGAAAGGCCTAATGTTGATGTTTGTCAAGAGAGGAACAATGTTCAGAGTTGCATGGGGAGAGCAACTCAGCAAAACGAAGCATACAGAAAACAGAGGAACTTCAGCTGCATGCACCGAACAGCCAAACTCAAACTCTGAAGAAAGGATAGAACAGGGGAGTTGGATCTCAGCGATACACCCGGCTGCCCTCCAAGATTTCACATCTTCTTTGATCAAACTCGAACAACTCCTGGCCGCTGCAAGCGGCGGCCGTTAGAGATTATAGCTTTGTGTACTTTGATGGAGTTGACCTGTTGGATGTGCTTTTGATAATTATTAGTAAACATTGACAAAAGTTTCGATTGCCTGCAAAATTTCATCATGGCATAAGTTTCGATTGCCAACGCGTCGATCCAAACCGAAAATGCGTCCGCTTCGCGTCCGTGCCGACGCATTTGCGGCTCAAATTTGCGCCCCAAATGCGTCGGCGTGGATGCGGAACGGACGCCACGCGCGCCTTCTCGACGTCCGCCGCGGCCCCACCTGGCGGTCGCCCAACTACCCGCCCCCTCGCCGGTCAGCTTAATTTATGACCCCGGGCCCACGCGTCAGCGACGGCGGTTGTCCTTTTTTAAGCCGACCGTGTGGCGGGGCCGTCCTCATCCACTTCCCGTCCCCATCTAGGCCACACTCGCTCCCCCGTCGCCGGTAAGCAAACCCTAGCCACCCCAGCCACCCAGCCGCCCAAATGGAGCTCTTCTCTGGCAGCAGCAGCAAGTCAAAGGGCAAGGCCCCCGTCTCCCCTTCCCCGCAGAGTTCACCCTGCCTCCGCCTGCGCCGGTTCGCCGGCAGAGGCAGCGGGTGAATGTGCCCGTGCACCAGGCGGAGTGGCACTAGCGCCACTGCGTGCCGCTGCCGTACCCCGACGTGACGCTGCCGCATGACAGGCATCTGGATCCGGAAAGGATCCCAGTGCCGGCGGCGCCGCGGTCGGCTAGGGCGCATGCTGAGGAGGTGCGTCGCCGGCGGGCACTCCTTGTTGGGGAACGTAGTAATTTCAAAAAAATTCCTACGCACAAGCAAGATCATGCATGGTGATGCATAGCAACGAGAGGGGAGAGTGTTGTCCACGTACCCTCGTAGACCGAAAGCAGAAGCGTTAGCACAACGCGGTTGATGTAGTCGTATGTCTTCACGATCCGACCGATCAAGCACCGAACGCACGTCACCTCCGAGTTTAGCACACGTTCAGCTCGATGACGTCCCTCGAACTCCGATCCAGCCGAGCTTTGAGGGAGAGTTCCATCAGCATGACGGCGTGGTGACGATGATGATGTTCTACCGACGAAGGGCTTCGCCTAAGCACCGCTACGATATTATCGAGGTGGATAATGGTGGAGGGGGGCACCGCACACGGCTAAGAGATCTCAAGGATCAATTGTTGTGTCTTAAGGGGGTGCCTCCCTCCCCGTATATAAAGGAGTGGAGGAGGGGGAGGGGGGCGACCACCCTTGGCGCGCCCCATGAGGAGTCCTACTCCCACCGGGAGTAGGACTTCCCCCCTTCCTTGTTGGAGTAGGAGAGGAGAGGGAAGGAGAGAGAGGGGGAAAGGAAAGGGAGGGCCCTTCCCCCTTCCTTGTTGGAGTAGGAGAGGAGAGGGAAGGAGAGAGAGGGGGAAAGGAAAGGGGAGGGGGCACCGCCCCCCTTCCTTGTCCAATTCGGACTTGGGGGGGGGCGGCTGCCCCTTGGCCGCCTCTCCTCTTCCACCACTTGGGCCCATGAGGCCCATTAACCTCCGGGAGGGGGTTCAGTAACCCCGGTACTCAGTATATATCCGATAACCCCCGGAACCATTCCGGTGTCCGAATATATTCGTCCAATATATCAATCTTCATGTCTCGACCATTTCGAGACTCCTCGTCATGTCCGTGATCACATCCGGGACTCCGAACTACCTTCGGTACATCAAAATATATAAACTCATAATATAACCGTCGTCTAACTTTAAGCGTGCGGACCCTACGGGTTCGAGAACTATGTAGACATGACCGAGACACGTCTCCGGTCAATAACCAATAGCGGTACCTGGATGCTCATATTGGCTCCTACATATTCTACGAAGATCTTTATCAGTCAAACCGCATAACAACATACGTTGTTCCCTTTGTCATCGGTATGTTACTTGCCCGAGATTTGATCGTCGGTATCTCAATACCTAGTTCAATCTCGTTACCGGCAAGTCTCTTTACTCGTTACGTAATGCATCATCCCGTAACTAACTCATTAGCTACATTGCTTGCAAGGCTTATAGTGATGTGCATTACCGAGAGGTCCCAGAGATACCTCTCCGACAATCGGAGTGACAAATCCAAATCTCGAAATACGTCAACTCAACAAGTACCTTCGTGGACACCTGTAGAGCACCTTTATTATCACCCAGTTACGTTGTGACGTTTGGTAGCACACAAAGTGTTCCTCCGGTAAATGGGAGTTACATAATTTCATAGTCATAGGAACATGTATAAGTCATGAAGAAAGCAATAGCAACATACTAAACGATCAAGTGCGAAGCTAACGGAACGGGTCAAGTCAATCACATCATTCTCCTAATGATGTGATCCCGTTAATCAAATGACAACTCATGTCTATGGTTAGGAAACTTAACCATCTTTGATTTACGAGCTAGTCAAGTAGAGGCATACTAGTGACACTCTGTTTGTCTATGTATTCACACACGTATTATGTTTCCGGGTAATACAATTCTAGCATGAATAATAGACATTTATCATGATATGAGGAAATAAACAATAACTTTATAATTGCCTCTAGGGCATATTTACTTCACTCCTGACACTGGAGCAGCGCCGCGACGAGGCGTACGCCTTCGACTCGCCCAACTGGGCGCGCTGGTTCGCCTTCGAGCACGAGGAGGCGATGCGGCGCGGCGTGCGGGTGGTCGACCGCAGCGTGCCGCTGCCGCTCATTGTCAGGGAGGAAGACCGGGCGTCAGAGGACGCCTACCAGGCGGCCCTTGCGGCCGTCTACCGGGAGAGCAAGGAGGACGAGCGGCGCGGGACGGAGGCGGCAGAACAAGAAGAAGCTCGGTACGAGGCGGCCATAGCGCAGGCCATGGCCCTCTCCGCGGTTGGCGACTGCGTGGTGCCGTCGGTGGCCCCGCCGTCCCCTCCCCGACGCCTCGTCAAGGCCGACCCAGAGCCTCAGCCGGAGCCGGAGTCGGGCTCCGTCGCGAGCTTCTCCTGGACGGGAGTGGTGCGCGAGTGGGTGTCCGCGCCACCGGTTTGGATGGGGGCGACCCTGGCGCAGGAGGCGGCGTACCTCGAGCACTGGCGCCAGCGATGGCTGGCCGAGGAGCGGCTTCAAGGCGAGTATGAGGAGATGCTCGAGCGCGACCTCGAGGAGGAGGCGCGCGAGGCTGAGGAGGAGGTGTGCCAGGCCGCAGCTGCATAGGCGGCGGCACAGCCTCCCGCGCCGGCACTGCCCCTGCCGGAACAGCTGCCCCTGGACTACATCGCCGCCGCTTGGGCCACGCCGTTCCCCTGGGCCGGCCCTTGATGTCTACTACGCAACCTTCTCCTTGTAGACGTTGTTGGGCCTGCAAGTGCACAGGTTTGTAGGACAGCAGCAAATTTCCCTCAAGTGGATGACCTAAGGATTATCAATCCGTGGGAGGCGTAGGATGAAGATGGTCTCTCTAAAACAGCCCTGCAACCAAATAACAAAGAGTCTCTTGTGTCCCCAACACACCCAATACAATGGTAAATTGTATAGGTGCACTAGTTCGGCGAAGAGATGGTGATACAAGTGCAATATGGATGGTAGATATAGGTTTTTATAATCTGAAATAATAAAAACAGCAAGATAACTAATGATAAAAGTGAGCGTAAACGTTATTGCAATGATAGTAAACAAGGCCTAGGGTTCATACTTTCGCTAGTGCAAGTTCTCTCAACAATAAAAACATTGATAGATCATATAACAAGCCCTCAACATGCAACAAAGAGTCACTCCAAAGCCACTAATAGCGGAGAACGAACGTAGAGATTATGGTAGGGTACAAAACCATCTCAAAATTATTCTTTCGGATCAATCTATAAAAGAGTTCGTACTAGAATAACACCTTAAGACACAAATCAACCAAAACCCTAATGTCACCTAGATACTCCATTGTCACCTCAAGTATCCGTGGGCATGATTATACGATATGCATCACACAATCTCAAATTCATCCAACCAACACAAAGTACTTCAAAGAGTGCCCCAAAGCTACTACCGGAGAGTCAAGAACGTGTGCCAACCCCTATGCATAGGTTCATGGGTGGAACCCGAAAGTTGGTCACCAAAACATACATCAAGTGGCACATGATATCCCATTGTCACCACAGATAAGCACGGCAAGACATACATCAAGTGTTCTCATAAAAGACTCAATCCGATAAGATAACTTCAAAAGGGGAAACGCAATTCATCTCAAGAGAGTAGAGGGGGAGAAACATCATAAGATCCAACTATAATAGCAAAGCTCGGGATACATCAAGATCGTGCCATAGAGGATACACGCGAGAGAACACGAGAGAGAGAGAGAGAGAGAGAGAGAGAGAGAGAGAGAGAGAGAGAGAGAGAGAGAGAGAGAGATCAAACACATAGCTACTGGTACATACCCTCAGCCTCGAGGGTGAACTACTCCCTCCTCGTCATGGATGCCGGGATGATGAAGATGGCCACCGGTGATGGGTTCCCCCTTCGGCAGGGTGCCGGAACGGGCTCCCGAGAGGTTTTTGGTGGCTACAGAGGCTTGCGGCGGCGGAACTCCCGATCTATCTTCCGTTCTGGAAATTTTACGATACGTAGGTATATATGGGTGCAAGGGGTACGTCGGTGGAGCTTCGGGGGCCCCACGAGGCAGGGGGCGCGCCCCCCACCCTCGTGGCCAGCTCCCGTATCTTCTGACGTAGAGTCCAAGTCTATCCGGTGGCTTTCCTTCCAAAAATAACTTCTCTAGTTGATTTCGTTCCGTTTCGACTCCGTCTGGTATTCCTTTTCCTCGAAACACTGAAATAGGCATAAAATAGCAAATCTGGGCTGGGCCTCCGGTTAATAGGTTAGTCCCAAAAGTAATATAAAAGTGAATAATAAAGCCCAATATTACCCAAAACAGTAGATAATATAGCATGGAGCAATCAAAAATTATAGATACGTTGGAGCGTATCAGGCATCTAAGCTTAATTCCTGCTCGTCCTCGAGTAGGTAAATGATAAAAAGATAATTTTTGATGTGGAATGCTAGTTGGCATAATTTCATTGTAATTTTTCTTAATTGTGATATGAATATTCAGATCGGAAAGATTCAAGACAAAAGTTTAATATTGACATAAAAATAATAATACCTCAAGCATACTAACAAAGCAATCATGTCTTCTCAAAATAACATGGCCAAAGAAAGTTATCCCTACAAAATCATATAGTCTGGCTATGCTCTATCTTCACCGCACAAAGTATTTATATCATGCACAACCCCGATGACAAGCCAAGCAATTGTTTCATACTTTTGACATTCTCAAAACTTTTTCAATCTTCACGCAATACATGAGCGTGAGCCATGGACATAGCACTTTAGGTGGAATAGAATGGTGGTTGTGGACAAGACAAAAAAGGAGAAGATAGTTTCACATCAACTAGGCGTATCAACAGGCTATGGAGATATGCCCATCAATAGAAATCAATGTGAGTGAGTAGGGATTGCCATGCAACGGATGCACTAGAGCTATAAGTATATGAAAGCTCAACAAAGAAACTAAGTGGGTGTGCATCCAACTCGCTTGCTCACGAAGACCTAGGGCATTTTGAGGAAGCCCATCATTGGAATATACAAGCCAAGTTCTATAATGTAAAATTCCCACTAGTATATGAAAGTGACAACATAGGAGACTCTCTATCATGAAGATCACGGTGCTACTTTGAAGCACAAGTGTGGTAAAAGGATAGTAGCATTGTCCCTTCTCTCTTTTTCTCTCATTTTTCTATTTTTCTTTATTTTTTTGTTTGGGCCTTTTCTCTTTTTTATGGCCTCTTTTTTCTTTTATTTTTCGTCCGGAGTCTCATCCCGACTTGTGGGGGAATCATGGTCTCCATCATCCTTTCCTCACTGGGACAATGCTCTAATAATGATGATCATCACACTTTTATTTTTCTTACAACTCAACAATTACAACTCGATACTTAGAACAAAATATGACTCTATATGAATGCCTCCGGCGGTGTACCGGGATATGCAATGATTCATAAGTGACATGTATGAAAGAATTATGATTGGTGGCTTTGCCACAAATACGATGTCAACTAAATGATCATGCTAAGCAATATGGCAATGATGGAGCGTGTCATAATAAACGGAACGGTGGAAAGTTGCATGGCAATATATCTCGGAATGGCTATGTAAATGCCATGATAGGTAAGTATGGTGGCTGTTCTGAGGAAGGTATATGGTGGGTGTATGATACCGGCGAAAAGTGCGCGGTATTAGAAAGGCTAGCAATGGTGGAAGGGTGAGAAAAATGCGTATAATCCATGGACTCAACATTAGTCATAAAGAACTCATATACTTATTGCAAAAATCTACAAGTTATCAAAGAAAAGTATTACGCGCATGCTCCTAGGGGGATAGATTGGTAGGACAAGACCATCGCTCGTCCCCGACCGCCACTCATAAGGAAGACAATCAATAAATAAATCATGCTCCGACTTCATCACATAACGGTTCACCATACGTGCATGCTACGGGAATCACAAACTTTTAACATATTTCTCAAATTCACAACTACTCAACTAGCATGACTCTAATATCACCATCTTCATATCTCAAAACAATTATCAAGCATCAAACTTTTCTTAGTATTCAACACACTCATAAGAATTCTTACAAATCTTGTATGCTTAGCATATTAGGATTATTTAAGAAAATTACCATGATATTTAAGACTCTCAAAATAATATAAGTGAAGCATCAGAGTTCATCTATTTCTTCAAAATAAAACCACCACCGTGCTCTAAAAGATATAAGTGAAGCACTAGAGCAAACGACAAACTACTCCAACAAGATATAAGTGAAGATCAATGAGTAGTCGAATAATTATGTAACTATGTGAAGACTCTCCCATTTAATAATTTCAGACTTGGTATTGTATTCAAAAAGCAAGCAAAGCTAAATAAAACTACATTGCAAGGATAGCACAACTCATGTGAACAAGCAAAAACTTAGGTTCAACCGATACTAACCGATAATTGTTGGAGAAAGGTGGGATGCCTACCGGGGCATCCCCAAGCTTAGATGCTTGAGACTTATTGAAATATTATCTTGGGGTGCCTTGGGCATCCCCAAGCTTGAACTTTTGTGTCTCCTTAATTCCTCTCATATCATGGTTTCTCTTTTTATCAAAAGCTTCATTCACAACAAACTCAACAAGAACTCGTGAGATAGGTTAGTATAAACCAATGCAAAACCTTATCATTTTCTACTGTAACAAATCACAAAAATTATTATTCAACATTTCATTCTAAATGCCTCTTCATATTTAATACTCCTATCCTTAAATAGAATCATTAAGCAAGCAAACATATGCAAACAATGCAAACATAACAGCAATCTGCCAAAACAGTACAGTCTGTAAAGAATGCAAGAGTATCAATACTTCCCTGACCCCAAAAATTATGAACTAAAATTCCCAATGTAACAAATTTATCATAGCTCAATATGAAAAACGATTCAACATTATACCACTCTCTGACTTTTCTAGGGAATTTTTGCAACAGCGGTAAACTTTCTGTTTTCAAACAACAACATGTATAGTAGCAAAATAAGCATGGCAAAGGCTATCCTTGACCTTTTTTTATTGAAACTAAAGATGCAAAATATTATTCTAAATAACATCAAGCAAATACTAACAAGATAAAATGACGCTCCAAGCAAAACACATATCATGTGGTGAATAAAAATATAGCTCCAAGTAAAGTTACCGATGAACGAAGACAAAAGAGGGGATGCCTTCCGGGGCATCCCCAAGCTTGGGCTTTTGGCTACTCTTGAATATTACCTTGGGGTGCCTCGGGAATCTCCAAGCTTAGGCTATTGCCACTTCTTATTCCATAGTCCATCGAATCTTTACCCAAAACTTGAAAACTTCACAACACAAAACTCAACAGAAAACTCGTAAGCTCCGTTAGCGAAAGAAAACAAAGCACCACTTCAAGGTACTGTAATGAACTCATTCTTTATTTATATTGGTGTTAAACCTACTGTATTCCAACTTCTCTATGGTTTATAAACTATTTTACTAGCCATAGAGTCATCAAAATAAGCAAACAACACACGGAAAACAGAATCTGTCAAAAACAGAACAGTCTGTAGTAATCTGTAACTAACGCAAACTTCTGGAACTCCACAAATTCTAAAATAAATTGGTGGAACTGAGGAATTTGTCTAGTAATCGTCTGCGAAAAGAATAAACTAAATATAATTCTCCAGTAAACAGCATGATCATAAAGACTTCACCCAAGTCTTCCCAAAGGTTCTACTTGGCACAAACACTAATTAAAACATAAAACCACATCTAAACAGAATATAGATGGATTATTTATTACTAAACAGAACCAAAAAGCAAGAAACAAAAATAAAATTGGGTTGCCTCCCAACAAGCGCTATCGTTTAACACCCCTAGCTAGGCATGATGATTTCAATGATGCTCACATAAAAGATAAGAATTGAAACATAAAGAGAGCATCATGAAGAATATGTCCAGCACATTTAAGCCTAATCCACTTCCTATGCATAGGTATTTTGTGAGCAAACAACTTATGGGAACAATAATCAACTAGCATAGGAAGGTAAAACAAGCATAGCTTCAAAATTTTCAACACATAGAGAGGAAACTTGACATTATTGCAATTCCTACAAGCATATATTCCTCCCTCATAATAATTTTCAGTAGCATCATGGATAAATTCAACAATATAACCAGCACCTAAAGCATTCTTTTCATGATCTACTGTAAGTGCATCTAGTGCCCCTTAGTGATTTTGGTGTAATGAGGACTTATAGGTTAAGGGACTAACGTGTTTATGAGTGTAAACATGTCTATAAGTATATGAGGAGTTTGATATTTACAGAGAAAGTCGACCCCTAAAAATGAAGTTCTTCGACTGAAGACTTTGATATTCTGAAGACATTCTGAAGACTTTGAAAGTGAAGAAATTGGTGTGACCTTGAAGACTTGATATTCATTTGAGGAACATGAAGCGTGAAGACTTTTGTTTTCGTAATTTCGTTTTTCTCTTTCTTGAATCATAGGAAACACCGTACTGTTAAAGGGGGTCGAGGAAATACTAAGGAAAAATTTCCATGTGATGCTCAACTCAAAATCCTACACATACCAATCCCTTCGAGTGAAGCCTTTGGAAATCTCATACAGTTCAGTCAATTTCTTGATGTGAGAGCGAAGTTCTTACAGTTCTTGAGAATTTGTTCTGACCGAGGAGTTAGGAATTCGCCAGTCTTGGATTGCCTACGAGTGAGAACATGATATACGAGGAATTTGAGAGTCAAATTTCCGATCGTTGTTGTGCGCGCTTGCCACTGTCCCAAAATATCTTATCCACCTAACGGTCATATCATTGAAGGGCATTTATGTCTTATCATGTCGGGCTGCTCCTAGGCTATAAATAGCCGCCCCTACAACCACTAGCTGGTTGGCTGCTCATGAGAACTTGACACTTGTCATTTGAGAGCAACCCATCCTCTGAGGACTTTGAGCGAAAATCATCGAGTGAGGAAAACCCAAAACCAAACCCCTACAAACCCAAAGTGATTGAGCATCACTGAAGAAATTGATCCTGCGTGGATCCGACGCTTGTTACCTTTGAAGACTGTGCTTCTTCCAGACGGTTAGGCGTCATGGTCTAGAGCATCCAAGAGGAATTGTGGATCGCCGAGTGACCAAGTCTGTGAAGGTTTGGAAGTCGCCTGAAGACTTACCACGAGTGATTGGACGAGGTCTGTGTGACCTTAGTTCAAGGAGAATACGGTGAGGACTTGGTGTCCTGAGCTGCGTGCTCAGTGACTGGGTGTCCGGGACTGTGTGTCCTCGAGTTTAAATACTCAGCCGCTCAACCAGGCATTATAACCGAGACAGCAGTTGGAATTGGTCTACCAAATCATTGTCTTCACCAACCTAAATGGTTCTATTTCCTCAACCCATTCATTTCCTCATTCTTGTGTTGAGTGTTTGTTCATATCTGTGTTTGAAGACTTTGGTGAAGACTTTCTCAATTTCCTCAGTTCAATTTCTTCAGTCTGTTTGTCTTCATCTTGTGTTATGCTGTGTTTACGCTGTATGTACTCTGTGTTTGTCTTCATTTCATCATGATGACCATGCATGTATTCTGCTATGCTTACTTGAGTACTTATTCGCTGCAAGTAGTTCTTCGCTAAGGAATTTCCTCACCGCAAATTCCTCGGGGAAGAATTCATAAAATCGCCTATTCACCCCCCTCTAGTCGATATAACGCACTTTCAATTGGTATCAGAGCAAGGTACTCCCTTGTTCTGTGTGATTTTGGTTTAACCACCTCGAGTTTTAGTTATGTCGACCGCAGGTATGATCAAGGTCTCGGCTGGGTGTCCTACCTTCGATGGAACGGACTACCCCTACTGGAAGAACAAGATGCGAATGCATCTTGAGGCAATTGACAACGATCTTTGGTATGTTGTGGAAAATGGTGTTCCCACTGTCACACCCTCACTGAACGCTACCGATGTGAAGAGATTCAAGCAACTTGATTCTCAAGCGAAGAATATCATATGTGGCCATCTGAGTAAAGGACAGTATGGAAGGGTGAGTGCTTTGGAAACTGCTAAGCTTATCTGGGATAGGCTGTCCAAAGTAAATGAAGGTGTCTCAACTCAGCGTGACTCTCGAGTTGATGTTCTTCGGAATCTCTTCAACCGCTTCAAAAGACTCGACAACGAAAATGTTTAACAAACCTTCGATCGCCTCACTGACATCTCCAATGAGCTTCAAGCGCTTGGTGCCACTGACATCACCGACCATGATGTGGTGAAGAAATTGTTGAGATCGCTTGATTCCTCATTTGATACTTTGGCACTGATGATACAAGAACGTGCTGACTACAAGGCTCTTGATCCCGCCGATATCCTCGAAAGGCTAAATACTCATGAGTTCCAGCTTGCTGAAAAGAGAGATCTCTATGGTTCGAGCTATGGCAAACCACGTGCTCTGAAGGCCAAGGCTGTGTCTGAATCTGAGTGTGAAGACTCTGGTAGTAGCCTTGGAGATCCTGAAGAATTAAGCCAGGAGCTAGCACTGCTCATGAAGAAATTCCAGAAGTTCTCAAGACGTGGTCGCTTTGGAAAATCCTCAAGAAGCAGTGATTCCTCATCCAGTGACTATAAGAGAAGACTTTGCCACAAATGCAAGAAACCTGGTCACTACATTCAAGATTGTCCTCAGTGGGAAAAGGAATTGAAGAAGAAGAAATACAAGGATTACAGTTCTGATGATGCCAAGAAGAAGAAGAAATCGTCAAAATTTTCATCATCAAAATCCTCGAAGTCTTCATCTCACAAGAAGAGCAGCTCCAAGAAGGCTCGGGCATTCATTGGCAAGGAAATGGACACTGAAGCTGAATCTGAGGAACATGAGGAAGAGGAGGCATCAGAAGAATCTGAGTCTGGTGTGGCGAGTTTAGCTCTACATCGCTTCGTCGACAAGTCCATCTTCAACTCTGAAGAAAATGACCTCACCAACAAAGCTGATGAAGATAGTGATGACTACTCTCCCACCTATTGCTTCATGGCAAAGGGTGCCAAGGTACTCAAATATACCTCCTCTGAATCTAGTGAAGATGAATCTGATGAGGATCTCAAGCCCAGCTACTCTAAACTTGCTAAGATTGCTGTAAAACAACAAAGGGCATTTGAAAAGGTTCAAAACATGCTAGACAAAAGTGACGATATGTTGGGTGAAGAAATGGATCGCACTAAAGCCCTGACTGAAAATCTTCAGAGACTTCAGTCTAGGTTTGATAACCTTCAAGGTCATCATAACACTCTCTTGTCTGATCATGAGAAACTTTCTTATGAATTTCTTCAAAGAAAGCAAGATCTTGAGAAGCTAAGAGTGAGTTATGAAGATCTTCAGAAGGAGCGTGATTCATTACTTGCTCAACAAATCAGCGCTTCTCAGGAAGAATTTGTTCCTCCATGCTTAAAGTGCATTGAACGTGAATCTGCTAATTCTTCACCTGAATGTTCAAATGCTTCAACTGTTACAAATTCTTCACCTGCCTCTGCTATCACTAATTCCTCATCTGAGGATATTGCTAGTATCACTGACAATGCAGGGCTGAAGGAATTGTACATGACAGGCATGTACAAAAGCCTCAAAGGGCATCAGACTCTTTGTGATGTGCTTAAAAAGCAGATCCTCAACAGAAACCCTAGAAAAGAGGGTATTGCCTTTGAGAGGAAACTCAATGCTGATGGAACATATTGGAAGCCTGAGCAGTATCCCAAAACCTCATGGGTTTCTGCAAAGGGACCTCCAGTTGATCCATCTAACTTATCTGGCTTTACATGTGAATCTCCTCATTCTTCAGATGAGTCATTTGACTCCAACTATAAACTGTTCAAAAATCAGAATGGTGAAGTATTTGCTAGATATGTTGGCACTAACTGCAGGAACGGTTCTCCTATGAAGAAAATCTGGGTTCCTAAGAAATGCCTTGAAAGTCTTCAGGTGAATGTCCTCATGACACCATCTGTGAAGAAAAGGAACCCCAGATCAAACTCTTCATATGGACCAAATTCTTCATATGGATCCAAGTCCTCATACGGACCAAATTCCTCACGTGGATCAAATTCCTCAAAAGGATTAAAGTCCTCATATGATTATCATCGTGCTAACAACTCTGTTTCGCAGGGTAGAGCTAAGGGCTATGAATATGTGCATTATTCTTCAAATCATTATGTTCATAAGTCCTCGAAGAATTTCTCTTCTTATTCATATGCTTACCCTAACCCCTCTTATGTGAAACGAAATGGTTTGGCCTCTATGCCACCATTCTCTTATGGTGCTCGCAGAGTGATGAACTCTTTGCCACCCCTTCAGATGTGGGTGGTGAAGAAAAAGAACTAACCTCTTCTGCAGGGTCAGGTCTCCAGACGTGCTTTAACGTCTGAAGAATTTGCTGGGGACCTGACAAACTTGCCTGAAAGGACGCAGGCTAATCATGATGAAATGAACTTTCATTTCACATGTCCTCATACTGCTATATTTGTTTCACTGCTTGATGAAATTCATCTGATGATCCTGATATCATATTCTTCACTGATGAAGTATATGAGATCGTAAGTTGCACTAATTCATCTGCAGGATGATCAACCCAAAGCCACTGAGTGGGTCCTCGATAGTGGATGTACAAATCACATGACTGGTGACAAGAATATATTGATGG
Organism: Aegilops longissima; assembly: GCA_021605205.1. NCBI lineage: Eukaryota > Viridiplantae > Streptophyta > Magnoliopsida > Poales > Poaceae > Aegilops > Aegilops longissima. The sequence continues at coordinate 808,037,072 of CM038677.1, forward strand.
ATGCTCCCTTATCACCGTCACATCTGAAGCATATCATCTTTGCTGACAAAGGCAAAAGTCAGGTATTGGGTCTTGGTAAGGTTGCCATCTCTAAGGACATACACATGGACAAAGTCATGCTTGTTGAGTCCTTAGGATACAACCTCATGTCAGTCTCAATGCTTTGTGATCTTGATATGGTTGTTGTCTTTGGCAAGTATCGTTGTGTTGTGGTTATGGAAGCTGACCATTCCAAAGTCTTCGAAGGCTTTAGGAGAAGAGACTTGTATATTGTTGATGATTACTCTCGTTACACATGGGTACACATTGTTACTTACAAACATGAAGTGCAGGAAGTCTTCAAAGGATTTTCCTCGAGGGCTTCAACCAACTTTGGTGTGAAGATCAAGCACATCAGGAGTGACAATGGAACTGAGTTCAAGAATTCCGGTCTTGATGACTATCTTGATGAACTTGGTATTACTCATGAGTTATCTGCTCCTTATACCCCTTAGCAGAATGGCGTCGTGGAGCGCAAGAACAGAACTCTTGTTGAGATGGCTCGCACTATGCTTGATGAATACAAAACGCCTTATCGTTTCTGGATTGATGCAATTGATACTGCGTGCCACATCATCAACAGAGTATATCTTCACAAATTCTTCAAGAAGACTGCCTATGAACTCCTCACCAACAAGAAACCCAATGTGAGTTATTTCAAAGTCTTGATTGCTAAATGTTGGATTAGAAATCCTCATCACAATGCTAAATTTGCACCGAAAGCACATGAAGGTTTTATGCTTGGTTACGGAAAGGACTCAAGACACCTACTGTGGTCTTCAACATCGCCCTTCACAAGGTTGTTGAAACTGTAGATGTGCGGTTCGATGAAACTAATGGCTCACAAAGAGAGCACCTACCTTCTGTCATAGATGAACCAGCACCTGAGGAGTCTATCAAGTTCAAGGCAACCGAGGATGTCATTCCCTCTTGAAGAATCTCTTGAAGAATTCATTCCGACGTGAAGAACGTCGAGCTGATGCACCTGAAGATAATGCTGAAGACATTGGTGCTGAGGAAAATGATCAAATACCTCGACGACAACCAGCTCATCCTCGCATTGCAAAAGAAGTACAAGTTGACAAGATCATCGATGACATTGAAGCGCCAGGTCCTCTCACACGCTCAAAAGCTTCACATTTATCTAACTTTTGTGGGCACTATGCTTTTGTCTCTATCACAGAGCCCACTAAGGTAGATGAAGCATTTCGAGCCTGAGTGGATTCAGGCCATGCAAGAAGAATTACATCATTCGAGCTCAACAATGTCGGGAACTGGTCAAACGTCCAGATCCTCACAAGCATAATATCATTGGCACAAAGTGGATCTACCGCAACAAGCAAGATGAAAATGGCCTTGTGGTGAGGAATAAAGCACGACTTGTAGCTCAAGGCTACACACAGGTTGAAGGAATTGATTTGATGAAACTTTTGCACTGTTGCTAGACTTGAGGCTATTCGTGATATTACTTGCTTATGCTAACCATCATGATATCATCTTATATCAAATGGATGTGAAAAGTGCATTCCTCAATGGTAAGCTTGAGGAAGAACTATATGTTGCTCAACCCCCAGGTTTTGAAGATCCAAAGAATCCTGACAAAGTATTCAGACTCAACAAGGATCTATATGGCCTTAAGCAAGCCCCTCGGGCGTGGTATGATACATTGAAGGAATTCTTCGTGAAGAATGGCTTCACACCCGGTTCACTCGACCCTACTCTTTTTACTAAATCTTATGATGGTGAACTGTTTGTGTGCCAAATATACGTTGATGATATTATCTTTGGCTGTACTGACCAACGTTATAGTGATGAATTTGCCTATATGATGAGTGAAGAATATCAAATGTCTATGATGGGAGAATTGAAATTCTTCTTAGGTCTTCAAATTTGTCAACAGCGCAATGGCATATTCATATCTCGGAGAAATACCTCAAAGATGTCTTGAGGAAATTCGCATGCAAGATTGCAAAGGCGTCAAAATTCCTATGCCCACAAATGGCCATCTATGCAATCGATGAAAATGGTATTGACTTGATCACAAGGTATACCGCTCCATGATTGGTTCTTTATTGTACTTATGTGCATCTAGGCTAGATATAATGCTTAGTGTTTGCATGTGTGCCCGATTTCAAGCTGCACCGAAGGAATCACACCATATGGCTGTGAAACATATTCTTCGATATCTAGCTCACACACCAACACTAGGATTATGGTATCCCAAGGGCTCTGCTTTTGATCTCATTGGATATTCTGACTCTGACTATGCTGGTGATCGTGTGGACCGCAAGTCAACATCTTGCACTTGTCATTTCCTCGGACGATCTTTGGTCTGTTGGTCCTCGAAGAAACAGAACTGCGTATCACTGTCTACTGCGGAAGCTGAATACATTGCTGCTGGCTCTTGCTGTGCTCAACTACTATGGATGAAGCAAACTCTCAAGGACTACAGTGTCAACGTGAAGAATGTGCCTCTCTACTGTGACAATGAGAGTGCCATCAAGATTGCTCACAATCCAGTTCAGCACTCGAAGACAAAGCACATTCAGATTCGTCATCATTTTCTTCGTGATCATGTGTTGAAGGGCGACATCTCCATCGAGCACGTGAAGACTGAAGAACAGCTAGCTGATATCTTCACTAAGCCCTTGGATGAGAAGAGTTTTAGCAAGTTGCGGTGTGCGCTAAATATCTTAGAATCCTCGAATGTTCTCTGAAAAGGACACACATCCTGACACTTATGCAAAATAGATGACTTAGATGTGCAACACATGAAGAAACGTTTTTCTTCAATCAATGAAGAATAACACTCTAAGTGTGAAGAAATTAATGAAGAATTTGATTCTCAGAACCCTACGACAATTGTACGCGGTGTCTGAAATCATCATTCTTATACGGTGGTCACGCCACCACCAAAGTTGAAAATCTTCGAATTTGAGTTTTTCCTCAGTTTTGAAATTCTTCAGTTTTCAAATTCTTCAACTTTGCAAAATCTTCACTGTTTCCGTCGTTTTCTTCATTGGCTATATATATATATATATATATATATATATATATATATATATATATATATATATATATATATATATATATATATATATATATATATATATATATATATATATATATATATATATATATATATATATATGAGTTTATGTCCTCTACAGCATTCACTTATGGCTATTTCTTCATGTTGCGTTTTCTGCTAAGTGAATGTGATCGGACCCTTCCCCCTCTATGCTATACTCAACCCAATCTATTCACAAATTCTTCATGTGCGTTCTATTTGAAACTCGTTCAAAATCTTCACTGTGTCCTTGTCAGCTGAAGAAATTGCGAACGGAACTTTAAAACTGATCTTATCCAAACTTTCGGTTTTGCCGCTCAAACTATTCCGCATCCAACAATGCATTACTCTATTCACCCACGATCGTACACGATCTCAACTACACAGTACGTGGGTGACACATGTCATGAGAAGGAGTAAGGGCAGGGGCACGTTCGTCCCAAATCTTCGGGCGAACAGTTTTTCACCGTGTCTATAAATACCCCTCTTCCCTTCATCACTTCTTTTACTCCTCTCGACCGTTCTCTCTCCCACTCGAGCTCCTCAAAACCTAGCGCCGCCGCTACTCCATCGTTGCCGGTGAGGAAGAGCTTCACTGCCTCGACCTCGTCGCCGTCGTACTCGTGCCGGTTGCGGAAATCCTCACTCCGCCGCCGCCGTAGCTGTCTTCCTCCGCCAAGTTAGGGCAAGGAAGATCTAACCTGACGAACTTCCCATCTGTTCTTCTCAGTTCATCGTGTTCTTCACTTCGGGTAATTAAAAGTTACTTTTATTACTCGCTTTGATTCTCAAGCTTTCCTGAAAATCTTCAAAGGTGTTTATTCTTCAAATCTTCACACCTATGAACACCTCACACGTCATATGCTCTTGATTCGTTTCTCTAAGCAATGATTTTTCTTCAAGATTCCTCAATTGTGTGGATCCTCAATCTATACAACTCTGGAACCTAAGACAAAGAACGCTTAGTGAAATTCTTCAAGGCACATCTGGTCAAATTCCTCAAAACTTGTTTTCTTTTTGAAAAACCTTCTGAGAACGCATATGACCTCTCCAAATTCCTCGCAACTATACTCTGTTCATAGGTACAAATGTCCGCTGCTGAATCACTAGGTCCTCATCAACTTAACCCATTTGCAGCGTTCCTCGAAGAAAAGTTGCACACTTCTTCAGAGAATTCGATTGTTCAAATTCATCATCTGAAGACTATGGCTGACGGTAAGAAGCCCCAGAAAGGTGGAAAGAAGCCTGAGGTTATGACTGCGTTTGAAATCCCTGAGGAAATATATGATGATTATTGCACACCTGATGAAGCCAAATTTGGCAAAGAAAACAAAAATCAGCGCAAGGTGCGCATTCAGAGGATTGAACGGAGATGGGCAAGGGAATGGAGGGAATACAGATATGTTACTACAAAGTACATGAAGAAATTCGCCCTCAATCCTCCATGCCCAAGAGCTCCATTGGCACCTGGCCAAGTAGCTGACCCCACCAGCATCAAGCGTGGTGAGGACTTTCCTGAAGAATGGGCCAAGCGCCAAGCTAAATTGGCAAGACAAGCCAAGGAAGGAGTGAAGAAATTCAATGAGGATTTTGCCACTTCTACTGCTACTGAGGCCTCTGTCAAAACGAGGAAATCGATGCCAAAGAAGCCTGCTCGTAAGCCAAGTGCTTCACCAACAGCGCCCTCACGGCCAAGTTCCTCAGCAATGCCCTCACGGCAAATTCCTCATGCTGCTCCTGCTCCTTCAAAGTCCTCAGCTCATGTGCATCTGGCTACATGTCAAAGGAATGCTGGTTTCTCGATTGCCTCTGGTGTCTCAGCAAGTTCCTCAGCTGCACCAATTTCCTCATCTGGTCCCACACTGTTGAAGACCAAAGCTACTGCTGGACGCGGTCCTCGGCCAAGTCCGAAGAAGAAACAGGTCGCATTCCATGTGCCATCTGATGATGAAGCTTCTGATGATGAACTTGCGGAAATCATCAGAGACCGACAAGCAAAGGCCGCTAGAGCCAAAGGCACATCTGTGCCACTGCTTTTGGATCCGAAGAAGATCCTCGACTACATTGACCTCTGGCACAAGGACCCTAACACCCCTATGCCTGATTTTCATCTGACTCCTGGTCAAAGTCACATGCTGACCCATTTCATCGCTGAAGAGAAATGGAAATTTGAGAAGGCCAAACAATCAAGAAAGCTCAATACAGGAAGGAGAAGCTCCTGAAGAAAAACGTTGTCAGAATGACACCTGAGGAAACTTCTCAAGGCTCAAAATGAAATCCAAACTCTCAGCAAAGACTTTGATGCTTATTATGCTGATTGGCAGGGAGCCAAGGTTAGATTCGTCAACCTGACGAAGAATTTCACAAATGTTGCAACCCCAACGCAACAAGAAATTCCTCAGGCTACAGCCTCTGCTCAGCCTGCTGAAGAACATGCCAGCACGGCTGATGATTTTCAGCCTGCTAATGACAATGCTAGTTCCAGGGCCGATGACTCAATTCCAGCCGCTGAAGAAATTGCCAGGGCATCCACTAGTGGTGCGCCCGAAGAAACTGAAGAGATCAGGGCAAGCTGCGTCGATTACTTTGAGAAATTCATCCTGATTCCTCAGCTCCTCCTGCGCCAACACCAACTCCAATTCTTCCATCTGCCTCTGATGTGAAGAAGACCAAGGCTGCAGAGCGAACTGCTGTGAAGAAACGGAAAGCATCAGCTGCGTCAAATTCTTTAGCTGCGAAGAAAATGAAGCCAATGACCAGCTCCTTTGAAAATCCAATTGATGCTGTTCCAATTTCCTCAATTCCATCAAAGGACCTTGTTCCTTTTGGTGAAGACTATGTGATCCCAAGTGGATCTAATGAAGAAAATCATTTTGCTGCTTCGTCAGAGCAGATTGATGAAGAAATTGAGGTGGATGCTATCCCCTCAACGCCAATCATTTCCTCACCTATGCCTCAGTTCACAGCTGAAGAGGCTGGTGTTGAGGAAATTGAAGATGAAGATGTGGATATTGGAAGCACAACGCCCGTGATGGATGATGACTTCTGGGATAGTCAGCATCCAAATTCACCACTCTTCACCCCAATCCAACAAATTCCTCAGTCCCCTGCACCAACAGTTCAACTGGGCTCTGAAGAAATTCATCCCACTCGCTCTGTGCATGAAGAAATTCCAGCTGCTAGTGCTGAAGAACCTGCTGCTGCTACTGATCCTCAGACTGCACATGAATAGGAACCAGAAATTCCTCAGCCTGAAGAACCTGAGCTCGTGATTCCTGAGGTGGTGATGCAACTCACTGACACCCCTCTGCCAAAGCCGAAGAATCCGTTCTCAAGTAAACAGAAGTTCAAGGCTGAAGACTTCTATGGCGAGCATGTTTTCTTCACTGATTACAATCCTTATGACTCTGCTCGCATAAGGAAGAGGCGTTTCTGGACTGCCAGCCAAGCAAATTTCTATTCCTCTGTGCTATTCAACAAGGACAAAATCTTCGATCATGCACATATTCCTCATGTGGACATGGAATCTCTGCCGTGCTTCGAGCCAGTCCTCAGTGTTCTTCACGATGCAGGACTACTGAATTTCTGCACTGACATCTGTGATTGGAATGAAGAACTCATTCTTCAGTTCTATGCAACACTTGCACATCACAGCAACTCGAAGATGTGAACTCATGGGTGTTGGACTGGATGCCTGAAAACACTCACTACAAGGCACCAGCAACTGAATTGCTTCGTGTCCTTCCTCTCAGTCCTCCCCTTGACAGTGCACGTTGCATATACAATGACCCTGAACTGACAAATCACTATATGCAAGTGCTAATGAAGCCATTGTAGCCAAGTCAGGCCCCACGAACCAAATTCCTCGTCAAGGAATTACTATATGTGCCTCGGACTGTCTATCGGATTCTGACGAAGACAATGAGTCCTATCAAAGGCCACGACTCAAATGATGAAGAAGTCATTGGCATCATGAAGAATATGCTTTTCAACATTATTCATGGCGTTCCCATTAACTTCTATGATTTCTTCATGAGGACTCTGGCGAACATTGCTATGTCACCATTTGAGCTGAAGCCTTATGCGCCTTGGATTATGAGATTCATCAGGGCAAGGTCTTCACTAAATTACAAAGCTGATACTCTGAACCACTGCAGCTACTTGCCCCCAATTGAAGTCCTCAAACGGACAGTTTCCTCAGCTGATGACAAAGGCAAGGCCGGTGCTGTGATAGAGGAAGGCATTCGTCCATTGGATGGTCAATTCCGTAAAGCAGCATCTTACTCCACCAATGATGACTCTGCCACACATGACTCTGCCGCAAATACCTCAGCCAAGCAAAATCCTCAAGCTACAGCACCCAGGGTGGTGACTGATCGTGAGTTACTCCTCAGTCTTCATCAGAAGGTTGATCGCAATCATAAATGGGTCAAGCGTCAGCTTGGTGCAATTCTTCACAACATGACCTCAACACACAATGCAGTGAAGAAAAACCAATAATACCTTCATGAAACATTCAACCGCTTTGGGCTGTCCTCACTCATGTCTATATTTGAAGAAGCTGGAGACGATGGGTCTCAAGGAAGAATTTGACTGGTCTGCACCTCCGCCGAAGAAATTCAAGAGGGTCAAGGTTCCTCCAGTGGTGGCCAGCTCTTATTCTTCATCGCGCGACACTGATGAAAATGAAGATTTGGACGACACTGCGGCAGGCCCTACTACAACAGCCAACCCCGACAACGCTGGCGCTCCTCCATCAACTTGATATTCTTCAGGGGCGTTAGTCCTCAGTTTCGATCCTTTTGGTCATTTGATGACAAAGGGGGAGAAATTTGAGTTAGTCTTCAAGCGGGTCTATTATATGGGCATATAACGTTTTTTTTGCTAAGTTACAACTCTCGTACTTCTGAAACTTTATTGGATCGAGTTGTAATCTTAAACCCGATGGTGCGCTGATACTTTTGTTGCACTAGCTCTGATACTTTGGATGCATTTTTCCGCATGCTTATTCCTCATCAATATTATTGCACGCATGCTGAATTTCATCAGGCACCACATTTCATCATGCATTTCAAATTCTTCATATTATATATCAAATGCGTGTATGAATTACAAGATATAGGGGGAGATCTCCATGATTCAACTCTTCAAGTGTGCATTGCCTCAAAAGCAAATTCCTCACAATGCACATCTTCAGGGGCAGCTCTTCTATATCTTGCAATCAAATTCCTCAAAATCAGTATTTACACTTCATATGTTTATCCCCGTTGAAAACTTAACCTATATTGTCATCAATCACCAAAAAGGGGGAGATTGTAAGTGCATCTAGTGCCCCTTAGTGATTTTGGTGTATTGAAGACTTATAGGTTAAGGGACTAATGTGTTTATGAGTGTACACAGGTCTATAAGTCTATGAGGAGTTTGATATTTCTGAGAGAAAGTCGACCCTAAAAATGAAGTTCTTGATGAAGACTTTGATATTTTGAAGACTTTCTGAAGACTTTGAAAGTGAAGAAATTGGTGTGACCTTGAAGACTTGATATTCATTTGAGGAACATGAAGCGTGAAGACTTTTGTTTTCGTAATTTCGTTTTTCTCTTTCTTGAATCATAGGAAACACCGTCTTGTTAAAGGGGTCGAGGAAATACTAAGGAAAAATTTCCATGTGATGCTCAACTCAAAATCCTACACATACCAATCCCTTCGAGTGAAGCCTTTGGAAATCTCATACAGTTCAGTCAATTTCTTGATGTGATGAGACGAAGTTCTTCAGTTCTTTGAGAATTTATTCGACCGAGGAGTTAGGAATTCGCCAGTCTTGGATTGCCTACGATGAGGAACATGATAATACGAGGAATTTGAGAGTCAAATTTCCGACCGTTCTTTGTCTTGCGCATGGCTGTCCCAAAATATCTTATCCACCTAACGGTCATATCATTGAAGGGCATTTATGTCTTATCATGTCGGGCTGCTCCCTAGGCTATAAATAGCCGCCCCCTACAACAACTAGCTGGTTGGCTGCTCTGCGAGAACTTGACACTTGTCATTTGAGAGCAACCCATCCTCTGAGGACTTTGAGCGAAAATCATCGAGTGAGGAAAAACCCAAAAACCAAACACCTACAAACCCAAAGTGATTGAGCATCACTGAAGAAATTGATCCTGCGTGGATCCGACGCTTGTTACCTTTGAAGACTGTGCTTCTTCCAGACGGTTAGGCGTCATGGTCTAGAGCATCCAAGAGGAATTGTGGATCGCCGAGTGACCAAGTCTGTGAAGGTTTGGAAGTCGCCTGAAGACTTACCACGAGTGATTGGATGAGGTCTGTGTGACCTTAGTTCAAGGAAAATACGGTGAGGACTTGGTGTCCTGAGCTGCATGCTCAGAGACTGGGTGTCCGGGACTGTGTGTCCTCGAGTTTAAATACTCAGCCGCTCCAACCAGACGTACAACTGAGACAGTAGTTGGAAATGGTCTACCAAATCATTGTCTTCACCAAACCAACTGGTTCTATTTCCTCAACCCATTCATTTCCTCATTACTGTGTTGAGTGTTTGTTCATATCTGTGTTTGAAGACTTTGACTGAAGACTTTCTCAATTTCCTCAGTTCAATTTCTTCAGTCTGTTTGTCTTCATCTTGTGTTATCTTGTGTTTACGCTCTCTGTACTCTGTGTTTGTCTTCATTTCATCATGATGACCATGCATGTATTCTGCTATGCTTACTTCTGAGTACTTATTCCGCTGCAAGTAGTTCTTCGCTAAGGAATTTCCTCACCGGCAAATTCCTCGGTGAAGAATTCATAAAAATCGCCTATTCACCCCCCCCCTCTAGTCGATATAACGCACTTTCATCTACTTGCACAGAAATTTTATTACTCTCCACATAAGCAAAATTCTTCTCATGAACAATAGTGGGAGCAAACTCAACAAAATAACTATCATGTGATTAAGATCAAGATGACAAATTTCATGGTTATCATTATTCTTTAAAGCATACGTGTCATCACAATAATCATCATAGATAGGAGGCATGCTTTCATCATAATAATTTTGCTCATCAAAGCTTGGGGGACAAAAAAATATCATCTTCATCAAACATAGCTTCCCCGAGCTTGTGGCTTTGCATATCATTAGCATCATGGATATTCAAGGAATTCATACTAACAACATTGCAATCATGCTCATCATTCAAAGATTTAGTGCCAAACATTTTAATGCATTCTTCTTCTAACACTTTGGCACAATTTTCCTTTCCATCATACTCACGAAAGATATTAAAAAGATGAAGCGTATGAGACAAACTCAATTCCATTTTTTTTGTAATTTTCTTTTATAACGTAAACTAGTGCTAAAACAAGAAACAAAAAGATTCGATTGCAAGATCTATAGATATACCTTCAAGCACTCACCTCCCCGGCAACAGCGCCAGAAAAGAGCTTGATGTCTACTGCGCAACCTTCTAATTGTAGACGTTGTTGGGCCTACAAGTGCACAGGTTTGTAGGACAGTAGCAAATTTCCCTCAAGTGGATGACCTAAGGTTTATCAATCCGTGGGAGGCGTAGGATGAAGATGGTCTCTCTCAAACAACCCTGCAACCAAATAACAAAGAGTCTCTTGTGTCCCCAACACACCCAATACAATGGTAAATTGTATAGGTGCACTAGTTCGGCGAAGAGATGGTGATACAAGTGCAATATCGATGGTAGATATAGGTTTTTGTAATCTGAAATAATAAAAACAGCAAGGTAACTAATGATAAAAGTGAGCGTAAACGGTATTGCAATGATAGGAAACAAGGCCTAGGGTTCATACTTTCACTAGTGCAAGTTCTCTCAATAATAATAACATAGATAGATTATATAACAAGCCCTCAACATGCAACAAAGAGTCACTCCAAAGCCACTAATAGCGGAGAACGAGCGTAGAGACTATGGTAGGGTACGAAACCACCTCTAAGTTATTCTTTCGGATCAATCTATAAAAGAGTACTAGAATAACACCTTAAGACACAAATCGACCAAAAACCTAATGTCACCTAGATACTCCATTGTCACCTCAAGTATCCGTGGGCATGATTATACGATATGCATCACACAATCTCAGATTCATCCAACCAACTCAAAGTACTTCAAAGAGTGCCCCAAAGCTACTACCGGAGAGTCAAGAACGTGTGCCAACCCCTATGCATAGGTTCATGGGTGGAACCCGCAAGTTGGTCACCAAAACATACATCAAGTGGCACATGATATCCCATTGTCACCACAGATAAGCACGACAAGACATACATCAAGTGTTCTCATAAAAGACTCAATCCGATAAGATAACTTCAAAAGGGGAAACTCAATTCATCACAAGAGAGTAGAGGGGGAGAAACATCATAAGATCCAACTATAATAGCAAAGCTCGGGATACATCAAGATCGTGCCATAGAGGATATACGAGAGAGAACACGAGAGAGAGAGATCAAACACATAGATACTGGTACATACCCTCAGCCCCGAGGGTGAACTACTCCCTTCTCGTCATGGATAGCGCCGGGATGATGAAGATGGCCACCGGCGATGGGTTCCCCCTCTGGCAGGGTGCTGGAACGGGCTCCCGAGAGGTTTTTGGTGGCTACAGAGGCTTGCAGCGGTGGAACTCCCGATCTATCTTCCGTTTTGGAAGTTTTACGATACTTAGGTATATATGGGTGCAAGGGGTACGTCGGTGGAGCTTCGGGGGCCCCATGAGGCAGAAGCGCGCCCTAGGGGGTGGCGCCCCCCCCCTCGTGGCCAGCTCCCGTATCTTCTGACGTAGATTCCAAGTCTATCCGGTGGCTTTCCTTCCAAAAATAACTTCTCCAGTTGATTTCATTCCGTTTCTAGTCCGTCTGGTATTCCTTTTCCTCGAAACACTAAAATAGGCATAAAACAACAAATCTGGGTTGGGCCTCCGGTTAATAGGTTAGTCCCAAAAGTAATATAAAAGTGAATAATAAAGCCCAATATTACCCAAAACAGTAGATAATTTAGCATGGAGCAATCAAAATTTATAAATACGTTGGAGATGTATCAGCCCTCCGCCGACGCTCATCGACCTCACCGACCCCGGGGACGACGACGCCGACGACGCCTAGGGTGCGCTGGGCAGCGCACCGCCTCATAGTTAGGTTGTTTTTAATTTGTTTTTAATGCTAATGTGGACACGTGGACTCTCGCCAGCCTTCCTGGCCGGCTTTAATGGTTAATTAAGTTATTTTCAGTTGAAATATGCATGCACAGTTTTTTTTTGCCGGCGCCGTCAAGATGGGTCGGGCGTGCGTTGGGCGCATACACCGACCCAAACGCGAAAGCGGACATCTGTGTCCGCCTGGCCGACTTAAACGGACAAAAACCGAATGAAATCGCCGTCCGTTTGGGTCGGCCCGTTGGAGTTGCTCTGACATTGTTAGAAGACGTAAAAAAATGCTCGAAAACATTTTTGAAGCATTAATTTTATTTGTCAAAACTGCACTACTGGGAGCAGTCCCACTACACCCGGACGATAATGAGAGGTGTGGCATACATCAATGTCGAAAAGACCCCGAAAGCGTGGGCGGTCCTGGAAAAGGAAAACTAAGAGCATCTCCAACAGGCGCGCTAAACAAGCGCAATTTGTCTCCAGCAGGAGCGCAATAACCGCGCGCACGGCATATAGAGTTGGGCGCGCGGTCCGAATCGGTATCGCACGGGGCACACACGAGCGCTCGCGCCGCACTCTCTCCCCCCGCCACCTTCGCATCGCGTGCGCCGGTGCGGGCGAGCTGACCCGTTGGACCCACGCGCCGGCACTCCCCTCACCCCATCCTACAGCCGCGAGCCCTCCAGTGCCGCCGCCGCCGCTGCAAAACCTAGCGGTGGGAGCGTTGGCCACGCCTACGCTAGAGCTCCTCCGAGCATCGCCGTCGCGCGCGGCCTCTTCATACCGCCGCGGATCACCTCGGCGGCTGGTGGCGTCGCGCCGGCGCCCGACTCGACGGCTTCGGCACCTTGAAGCTCCCAAATACGCCGCGGCCGAAGAAGGGCAAGACATCCGCGAAGAAGAAGAAGGTGGCGGACGGCTCCAGCACCTCGAAGGCGCCGAGGAAGAAGCTCGCAGGGCGTGTGACGAGCGCGGCGGCTACCGAAGCGCGGCGGCATGGGTGGTGGTGGCCTTGGCGGTGTTGGGGAACGTAGTAATTTCAAAAAAAAAATCCTACGCACACACAAGATCATGGTGATGCATAGCAACGAGAGGGGAGAGTGTTGTCTACGTACCCTCGTAGACAGAAAGCGGAAGCGTTAGCACAACGCGGTTGATGTAGTCATACGTCTTCACGATCCGACCGATCAAGTACCGAACGTATGACACCTCCGAGTTCAGCACACGTTCAGCCCGATGGCGTCCCTCGAACTCCGATCCAGCCGAGTGTTGAGGGGAGTTTAAATCGAGACGACGGCGTGGTGATGATGTTGATGTTCTACTCGACGCAGGGCTTCGCCTAAGCACTGCTACCGACATCGAGGTGGACTATGGTGGAGGGGACACGCACACGGTTGGGAGAGATCAACTGATCAACTTGTGTGTCTAGAGGTGCCCCCTGCCCCGTATATAAAGGAGCAAGGGGTGCGGCCGCCAAGGGAGGGCGCCAGAGGAGTCCTACTCCTACCGGGAGTAGGACTCCCCCTTCCATGTTGGACTAGGAGAGAGGGGAAGAGATGGAGGGAGGAAGGAAGGGGCGCGCCTCTCTCTCCTGTTCTATTCAGTCTTGGGGGGAGAAGTGCAGCGGCCCTGCCTGGCCTCCTCTCCTCTCTTCCACAAAGGCCCACTAAGGCCCATTAAGTTCCCGGGGGGTTCCGGTAACCTCTGAAAGTGCGTTATATCGACTAGAGGGGGGGTGAATAGGCGATTTTTATGAATTCTTCACTGAGGAATTAGCCGGTGAGGAAATTCCTTAGCGAAGAACTACTTGCAGCGGAATAAGTACTTAGAAGTAAGCATAACAGAATACACGCATAGTCATCATGATGAAATGAAGACAATCACAGTCTGAAAGCGTAATCACAGGATAACACAAGATGAAGACAAAGCGGTGAAGAAATTGAGCGAGGAAATTGTGAAAGTCTTGATCAAAGTCTTCAAACACAGATATGAACAAACACTCAACACAAGAATGAGGAAATGAAAGGGTTGAGGAAATAGAACCAGTTAGGTTGGTGAAGACAATGATTTGGTAGACCAGTTCCAACTATTGTCTCGGTTATGCGTCTGGTTGGAGCGGTGAGTATTTAAACTCGAGGACACACAGTCCGGACACCCGATCACCGAGCACGCAGCTCGGGACACCAAGTCCTCACCGGATTCTCCTTAAACTAAGGTCACAGACCTCGTCCAATCACTCGTGGTAAGTCTTGAGCGACTTCCAAACCTTCACAGACTTGGTCACTCGGCGATCCACAATTCCTCTTGGATGCTCTAGACCATGGCGCCTAACCGTCTGGAAGAAGCACAGTCTTCAAAGGTAACAAGCGTCGGATCCACGCAGGATCAATTTCTTGATGATGCTCAATCACTTTGGGTTTATAGGGGTTTGGTTTTTGTTTTGGGTTTTCCTCACTTGATGATTTTCGCTCAAAGTCCTCGGAGGATGGGTTGCTCTCAAATGACAAGTGTCAAGTTCTCTCGAGCAGCCAACCAGCTAGTGGTTGTGAGGGCGGCTATTTATAGCCTAGGGAACAGCCCGACATGATAAGACATAAATGCCCTTCAATGATATGACCGTTAGGTGGATAAGATATTTTGGGACAGGTGGCGCGCAAGACAAAGAACGGTCGGAAATTTGAATATCAAATTCCTCGGGGCTATCATGTTCCTCATGTGTAGGTAATCCCGACTTTGGCGAATTCCTAACTCCTCGGTCGAGCAAATTCCTCGGTGACGGAAGAACTTCGTCTCATCCTTTGAAGAAATTGGTGAACTGTATGAGATTTCAAAGGCTTCACTCGAGGGGATTGGTAGGTGTAGGATTTTGAGTTGAGCATCACATGGAAATTTTTCCTTAGTATTTCCTCGACCCCCTTTAACGAAGACGGTGTTTCCTATGACTCAAGAAAGAGAAAATGAAACTACGAAAACAAAAGTCTTCACGCTTCATGTTCCTCAAATGAATACCAAGTCTTCAAGGTCACACCAACTTCTTCACTTTCAAAGTCTTCGTAAAGTCTTCGAATATCAAAGTCTTGATTGAAGAACTTCATTTTTAAATTCGACTTTCTCTGTAAATATCAAACTCCTCATAGACTTATAGACCTGTGTACACTCACAAACACATTAGTTTCTTAACCTATAAGTCTTCAATACACCAAAATCACTAAGGGGCACTAGATGCACTTACAATCTCCCCCTTTTTGGTGATTGATGACAATATAGGTTAAGTTTTCAACGGGGATAAACATATGAATTGTAAATACTGATAATGAGGAATTTGATTGCAAGATATAGAAGAACTCCCCCTGAAGAGGTGCATAGTGAGGAATTTGTGTTTGAGGCAATGCACATTTGAAGAATTGAATCATGGAGATCTCCCCCTATATCTTGTAATTCATACACGCATTTGACATATAATATGAAGAATTTGAAATGCACGATGAAATATGGTGCTTGATGTTATTCAGAGTATGCAAAATAACGCATCAAGAGTATCAGAGCCCAAATAGATTTGCTATGAAGATTTTCAAGGAGCTCATGAGAATCAGAGCATAGTGCAAGAGCATAATGCATCAAAAGTATCAAAGCACCATCGGGTTTAAGATTACAACTCGATCCAATAAAAGTTTCAGAAGAACGAGAGTTGTAACTTAACAAGAATAAATTATTGTATATAGTCAATAAACTAGACCCGCTTGAAGACTAACTCAAATTTCTCCCCCTTTGTCATCAAATGACCAAAAGGATCGAAACTGAGGACTAACGCTCCTGAAGAATTTCAAGTTGAAGATGGAGCGCCAACATTGTTGGGGTTGTTTGTTGAAGTAGGACCAGCCGCGGTGTCTTCCAAGTCTTCACTTTCATCAGTGTCGCGAGATGAAGAATAGGAGCTGGCCACCAAGGAAGGAACTTTGACCTTCTTGAATTTCTTCGGAGGAGGTGCAGACCAGTCAAATTCTTCCTTGAGTCCCATGGACGTCAGTTCTTCTTCACTGTAGACATGTGAAAGAATAGCCCAAGTGCGTTTGAAGGTTTCATGGAGGTAGTAGTGGTTTTCTTCTTTGCATTGTGTGTTGAGGTCATGTTGTGAAGAAAAGTACCAAACCGACGTTTGACCCATTTATGATTACGATCAACCTTCCGATGAAGGCGAGGAGTAACTCACGATCATCATCACCACAGGTGCGAGAGCTTGAGGACTTTGCTTGGTGAGGTATTTGCGGCTGAGTCATGTGTGGCGAGTCATCATTGGTGGAGTAGGATGCTGCTTTATAAACTGTCCATCAATGGGCGAATACCTTCATCGATCACAGCAGTAGCCTTGCCCTTGTCATCATCTAAGGTAAATGTCCATTTGAGGACTTCAATCGGAGGCAAGTAGCTGCAGTGGTTCAAAGTATCAGCCTTGTAATTGAGTGAATACCTTGTCTGATGAGTCTCATAATCCAAAGGCGCATAAGGCTTCAGCTCAAATGGTGACATAGCTATGTTTGCGAGTCCTCATGAAGAAATCATGGAAGTTGGACGGAACGCCATGGATGATGTTGAAAAGCATATTCTTCATGATGCCAATGACTTCTTCATCGTTCGAAGTCGTGGCCTTTGATAGGACTCATTGTCTTCGCGAGAATCCGATAGACAGTCCGAGGCACATATAGTAATTCCTTGACGAGGAATTTGGTTCTTGGGGCCTGCCTTGGTTTCAAAGGCTTCATCAAGCACTTGCATATAGTGATTTGAAAGTTACGGTTCGTCGTGAATCGACGTGCACCATCAAGTGGAGGACTGAGTGGTAGGGCATGAAGCAATTCAGTTGCTGGTGCCTTGTAGTGAGTATTTTCAGTCATCCAATCTAAGACCCATGAGTTCACGTCTTCAGCGTCTTCGGTGATGTGCAGCGTTGCATAAAACTGAAGAATTAGTTCTCCATTCCAGTCACAGATATCAGTGCAGAAATTTAGAAGTCCTGCGTCGTGAAGAACACTTAGGACTGGCTCAAAGCCTGGCAGCGATTCCATGTCCACATGAGGAATATGAGCATGATCGAAGATTTTATCCTTGTTGAAGAGTACTGAGGAATAGAAGTTGGCTTGGCTGGTAGTCCAGAAACGCCTCTTCCTAATGCGAGCAGAATCATATGGATTATAGTCGGTGAAGAACACGTGCTCGGCAAAGAAATCTTCAGCCTTGAACTTTTGCTTGCTTGAGCGGATTCTTTTGCTTGGGCAGAGGGTGTCGATGAGTTGCATCACCACCTCGGGAATCGCAAGTTCAGGTTCTTGGTGAGGAATTTCTTGTTCCTCAACAGATGCGATCGAGGATCAGTGACAGCAGTTTCATCAGCACTAGTGGCTGGAATTTCTTCATGCCAGAACCAGTGGGTTGAGTTTCTTGAGTCCACTTGGACTGTTTGTGTAGGGGCGAGGAATCTGTTGGAGCGGGGTGAAGAGAGGAGTATTGGGATGCAGACTTTCCCAAAAGTCATCATTTATCACCGGTGTGGTGCATCCAATATCCACATCTTCATCTTCAATTTCCTCAACACCAGCCTCTTGGTGTGAACCGAGGCATAGGTGAGAAATGGATGGGGTTGAAGGATTGCATCCACTTCAATTTCTTCATCGATCTGCTCGACGAAGCAGCAGAATGATGTTCTTCATCGATCCGATTGGGATCTCATAGTCTTCTCAAAAGGAACAACGTCCTTTGATGGTATGGAGGAAATTGGAACAGCATCAATTGGATTTTCGTATGAGCTGGTCATAGGCCTCATTTTCTTCGCAGTCAAGAAGAATCGGCGCAGTGATGCTTTCCTTTTCTTCACAGCAGCTCGTTCTGCAGCCTTGGTTTTCTTCACATTAGAGGCAGATGGAAGAATGGGAGTTGGAGTTGGCGCGGGAGGAGCTGAGGAATGTGGTTCAGTTTCTTGAGTGCAAGCGATGCGGTTGCCTGTCTTGAGCGATTTCTTCAGCGCACCACTAGTGGGTGCCACGGCAATTCTTCGGTGGCTGGAATGGGATCATCAGCCCTGGAACTAGCATTTTCATCAGCCTGAGGAATTTCATGTTGCACTGGGGCTGCAACATTTGTGAATTTCTTCGTCAGGTTCACAAATCTGACCTTGGCTCCTTGCCAATCAGCATAATATGAATCGAAGTTTTTGCTGAGGTCTTGAATTTCAGTCTGGACCTTGAGAAGCTCCTCAGGTGTCATCTTGACAACGTTTTTCTTCAGGTATTTCTCCTTCCTGTATTGAGCCTTTTTGATTTCCCTTGCCTTCTCAAACTTCCATTTTTCTTCAGCTATGAAGTGAGTCAACATATGACTTTGTCCAGGTGTCAGATGAAGGTCAGGCATAGGGGTATTGGGATCCTTGTGCGAGGGATCAATATAGTCGAGGATTTTCTTGGATCAACAGCGAGGGCACAAATGTGCCTTTGGCTCTAGCGGCCTTTTCTTGACGGTCTCTGATGATTTCCGCAAGTTCATCATCAGATGCCTCATCATCAGAAGGCACATGGAATGCAACCTGTTTCTTCCTTGGGCTAGGCCGAGGACCTCGTCCAGCTGTTGCTTTGGTCTTCAGCTGAGTCGGGCCAGATGATGAAATGGGAGCTGCTGAGGAACTTGCTGAAACGCCTGAGGCAATTGAGAAGCCAGCAGTCCTTTGACATGTAGCTAGGTGCACAGGAACTGAAGACTTTGACGGAGCTGTTGAGGACTTTGGTGGAGTAGCAGCAGAGTGAGGAATTTGCTTGGTAGGTGCTGTTGAGGAACTTGGCCGTGAGGGCGCAGATGATGAAGCACTTGACTTATGAGCAGGCTTCTTTTGCATGGATTTCCTCGGTTTGACCGAGACCTCGTGGCGAGAGCAATGGCAGAATCCTCATTGAATTTCTTCACTGCCTCCTTTGCTTGCTTTGCCAATTTTGCTTGGCGTTTAGCCCATTCATCAGGAAAGTCCTCACCTTGTTTGATGCTTGTGGGATCAACTACTTGGCCAGGTGCCAAAGGAGCTCTTGGGCATGGAGGATTAAGAGCGAATTTCTTCATGTACTTAGGAGTTACATATCTGTATTCCCTCCATTCCGTGCCCATCTCCGTTCAATCTTACGAATCGCACCTTGCATTGATTTTGTTTTCTTCATCCGGTGTGCAGTAGTCAGCATAGATTTCCTCAGGGATTTCAAACGCAGTCATAACCTCGGGTTTCTTTCCTCCTTTCTGTGGCTTCTTACCATCTGCCATGTTCTTCAGTTGAGAATTTTAACAATTGAGTTTTCTGAAGAAGTATGCAGTTTTTCTTCGAGGAACGCTGCAAATGAGTTAAGTTGATGAGAACCTAGGGATTCAGCAGCGGACATGTGTACCTGTGAACAGAGTATAGTTGCGAGGAATTTGGAGAGGTCATATGTGTTCTCAGAAGGTTTTTCAAAAAGAACAGGTTTTGAGGATTTTGACCAGATGAGCCTTGAGGAATTTCATTAAGCGTTCTTTGTCTTAGGTTCCAGAGTTGTATAGATCGAGGATCCACACAATTGAGGAATCTTGAAGAAAATCATTGCTTAGAGAAACGAATCAAGAGATTAGAGGTGTTCATATGTGTGAAGATTTGAAGAATAAACACTTTTGAAGATTTTCAAGAAGGTTTGAGAATCAAAGCGAGTAATAAAAGTAACTTTTAATTACCAAGTGAAGAACACGATTTAACCGAGAAGAACAGTTGGGAAGTTCGTCTGTTCAGATCTTCACGCCCTAACTTGGCAGAGGAAGACAGCTACGGCGGCGGCGAGTGAGGATTTCAGCGGTCGGCGAGATCGTCGGGCGACGAGGTCGAGGCAAGTGAAGCTTTTCCTCACCGGCTGACGATGGAGTAGCGGCGGCGCTAGGGTTTGAGGAGCTCGGCGGGAGAGAGGTCGAGCAGAGTAAAAGAAGTGAGGAAGGGAGAGGGTATTTATAGACACGGTGAAAAGCGGATCGCCCGAAGATTTAGGACGAACATGCCTGACCATTTCCTTCTCACGACATGTGTCACCCACGTCTTGTGTAGTGGAGATCATGTACGATCGTGGGTGAATAGAATAATGCATCGTGGGATGCGAAAGCGGTTTAATGGCAAAATGAAAGTTTGGATAAGACCAGTTTTAAAGTTCCGTTGCAATTTCTTCAGCTGTCAAGGACACAGTGAAGATTTTGAACGAGTTTCAAACTAGAACGCACATGAAGAATTTGTGAATGGATTGGGTTGAGTATAGCATAGAGGGGGAAGGGTCCGATCACATTCACTTAGCAGAAAAAGCGACTTGAAGAAATAGCCATAAGTGAAAGCTGTAGAGGACATAAACCCATATATATATATTTATAGCCAATGAAGAAAGACGACGGAAACAGTGAAGATTTTGCAAAGTTGAAGAATTTGAAAAACTGAAGAATTTCAAAACTGAGGGAAAACTCAAATTGAAGATTTTCAACTTTGGTGGTGGCGTGACCCACCGTATAAGAAAGATGATTTCAGACACCGCGTACAATTGTCGTAGGGTTCTGAGAATCAAATTCTTCATTAATTTCTTCACACTAAGAGTGTTATTCTTCATTGATTGAAGAAAAACGTTCTTCATGTGTTGCGCATCTAAGTCATCAATTTTGCAAAAGTGTTAGGATGTGTGTCTTTTTCAAAGAACGTTCGAAGATTCTAAGATATTTAGCTCACACCGCAACTTGCTAAATATCTTCTCATCCAAGGGCTTAGTGAAGATATCAGCTAGCTGTTCTTGAGTCTTCACGTGCTTTCGATGGAGATGTCGCCCTTCAACACATGATCACGAAGAAAATGATGGCGAATTTGAATGTGCTTTGTCTTGAGTGCTGAACTGGGTTGTGAGCAATCTTGATGGCACTCTAATTGTCACAATAGAGAGGCACATTCTTCACGTTGATGCCGTAGTCCTTGAGAGTTTGCTTTATCCATAGCAATTGAGCACAACACAAGCCAGCAGGAATGTATTCAGCTTCCGATGAGACGGTGATCGCAGTTCTGTTTCTTCGAGGACCAACGGACCAAAGATCGTCAGGAAATGACAAGTACCAGATGTTGACTTGCGGTCCACACGATCACCAGCATAGTCAGAGTCAGAATATCCAATGAGATCAAAAGTAGAGCCCTTGGGATACCATAATCCTAGTGTTGGTGTGTGAGCTAGATATCGAAGAATATGCTTCACAGCCTTATGGTGTGATTCCTTCGGTGTAGCTTGAAATCGGGCACACATGCAAACACTAAGCATTATATCTGGCCTAGATGCACATAAGTACAATAAAGAACCAATCATGGAGCGGTATACCTTGTGATCAAGTCAATACCATTTTCATCGATTGCATAGATGGCCATTTGTGGGCATAGGAATTTTGACACCTTTGCAATCTTGCATGCGAATTTCTTGAGGACATCTTTGAGGTATTTCTCCTGAGATATGAATATGCCATTGTGTTGTTGACGAATTTGAAGACCTAAGAATAATTTCAACTCTCCCATCATAGACATTTGATATTCTTCACTCATCATGTAGGCAAATTCATCACTATAACGTTGGTCAGTACAGCCGAAGATAATATCATCAACATATATTTGGCACACAAAAAGTTCACCATCATAAGATTTAGTAAAGAGAGTAGGATCGAGTGAACTGGGTGTGAAGCCATTCTTCACAAAGAATTCCTTCAATGTATCGTACCACGCTCGAGGGGCTTGCTTGAGGCCATAGAGGGCCTTATTGAGTCTGAAGACTTTGTCAGGATTCTTTGGATCCTCAAAACCTGGGGGTTGAGCAACATATACTTCTTCCTCAAGCTTACCATTGAGGAATGCACTTTTCACATCCATTTGATATAGAGTGATATTGTGATGGTTAGCATAGGCGAGTAATATGCGAATAGACTCAAGTCTAGCAACGGGTGCAAAAGTTTCATCGAAATCAATTCCTTCAACCTGCGTGTAGCCTTGAGCTACTAGTCGTGCTTTATTCCTCACCACAAGACCATTTTCATCTTGCTTGTCGCGATAGATCCACTTTGTGCCAATGATATTATGCTTGCGAGGATCTGGACGTTTGACCAGTTCCCAGACATTGTTGAGCTCGAACTGATGAAATTCTTCTTGCATGGCCTGAATCCACTCCGGCTCCAGAAATGCTTCGTCTACCTTAGTGGGCTCTGTGATAGAGATAAAAGCATAGTGCTCACAAAAGTTAGATAAATGTGAAGCTTTTGAGCGTGTGAGAGGACCTGGCGCTTTAATGTCATCGATGATCTTCTCCACTTGCACTTCTTTTGCAACGCGAGGATGAGCTGGTTGTCGTCGAGGAATTTGATCATTTTCCTCAGCACCATTTTCTTGACATTATCTTCAGTGCATCACTCGGCGTTCTTGGCGTCTGAGAATGAATTCTTCAGCAGTTTCTTGAGAGGAATGACATCCTCGGTTGCTTTGAACCTGATAGAATTCTCGGTGCTGGTTAATCTAACACAGAAGGTAGGTGCTCTCTTTGCGAGCCATTAGTTTCATCGAACCGCACATCTACAGTGTCAACAATCTTGTGTAGAGTGATGTTGAAGACTCTGTAGGTGTGCGAGTCCTTTCCGTAACCAAGCATAAAACCTTCATGTGCTTTCGGTGCAAATTTAGAGTTGTGATGAGGATCTCTAATCCAGCATTTAGCACCGAAGACTTTGAAATAACTTACATTAGGTTTCTTGTCAGTGAGGAGTTCATAGGCAGTCTTCTTGAAGAATTTGTGAAGATATACTATGTTGATGACGTGGCACGCAGTGTCAATTGCTTCAATCCATAAATGACTAGGCGTTTTGTATTCATCAAGCATAGTGCGAGCCATCTCGACCAGAGTTCTGTTCTTGCGCTCCACGACGCCATTTTGTTGAGGAGTGTAAGGAGCAGATAACTCATGAGTAATACCAAGTTCATCAAGATAGTCATCAAGACCGGAATTCTTAAACTCAGTTCCATTGTCACTCCTGATGTGCTTGATCTTCACACCAAAGTTAGTTGAATCCCTCGAGGAAAATCGTTTGAAGACTTCCTGCACTTGATTTTTGTAAGTAACAATGTGTACCCATGTGTAACGAGAGTAATCATCAACAATAACAGAGACATATAGAGATGCATCATTAACGACAGCTGAATAATGATTGGGACCAAAGAGGTCCATGTGAAGCAATTCGAAGGACGAGTAGTGGTCATGATAGTCTTTCTTTGGATGCTTGGCCTTGGTCATTTTCCAGCTTCACAGCTCGCATAAGTGATCCTTGAGGAATTTGACATTCTCAATGCCAATGACATGCTTCTTCTTTGCAAGCGTGTGCAAATTCCTCATGCCTGCGTGACCAAGTCGTCGATGCCATAGCCAGCCTACGAAGCTTTTGCAAGTAGACACACGGCTGGTTGTGGTCCTGTGGAAAAGTCAACAATGTACAAGTCTCCTCTCCTAAAGCCTTGAAGACTTTGGAATTGTCGACTTCCATAATCACAACACAACGATACTTGCCAAAGATAACAACCATATCAAGATCACAAAGCATTGAGATCGACATGAGGTTGTATCCTAAGGACTCAACAAGCATGACTTTGTCCATGTGCATGTCCTTAGAGATAGCAACCTTACCAAGACCCAATACGACTTTTGCCTTTGTCGGCCAAAGATGATATGCTTCAGATGTGACGGTGATAAGGGAGCATCCATCAATAGATTCTTATCACCAGTCATGTGATTTGTACATCCACTATCGAGAACCCACTCAGTGGCTTTGGGTTGATTATCCTGCAGATGAATTAGTACAACTTACGATCTCATATACTTCATCGCTGAAGAATATGATATCAATTTCATCGATTTAATTTCATCGATCAAGATAACAGATAAGCAGTATGAGGACGTGTGAAATGAAGGTTCATTTCATCATGATTAGCCTGCGTCCTTTCAGGCATTTTTGTCAGGCCCCCAGCAAATTCTTCAGACGTTAAGGCACGTCTGGAGACCTGACCCTGCAGAAGAGATTAGTTCTTTTTCTTCACCACCCACATCTGAAGGGGTGGCAAAGAGTTCATCACTCTGTGAGCACCATACGAGAATGGTGGCATGGAAGTCAAACCATTTCGTTTCACATAAGAGGGGTTAGGGTAAGCATATGAATAAGCAGAGAAATTCTTCGAGGACATAATATTGGTTTGAAGAATAATGCACATATTCATAGCCCTTAGCTCTACCTGCAAACAGAGTTGTTAAGACGATGATAATCATATGAGGACTTTGATCCTTTTGAGGAATTTGATCCACGTGAGGAATTTGGTCCGTATGAGGACTTGGATCCATATGAAGAATTTGGTCCATATGAAGAATTTGATCTGGGGTTCCTATTCTTCTTGGTGGTGTCATGAGGACATTCACTGAAGACTTTCAAGGCACTTCTTGGGAACCCAGATTTTCTTCATAGGGGAACCGTTCCTGCAGATTAGTGCCAATATATCTAGCAAATACTTCACCATTCTGATTTTTGAACAGTTTATAGTTTGAGTCAAATGACTCATCGCAGAATGAGGAAATTCGCATGTAAAGCCAGATAAGGTAGATGGATCAGCTGGAGGTCCCTTTGCAGCAACCCATGAGGTTTTGGGATCTGCTCGGGCTTCAAAGATGTTCCATCAGCATTTAGTTTCCTCTCAAAGGCGATACCCTCTTTCCTAGGGTTCTGTTGAGGATCTGCTTTTAAGCACATCACAAAGAGTCTGATGCCCTTTGAGGCTTTTGTACATGCCTGTCATGTACAATTCCTTCAGCCCTGCAACGTCAGTGATACTAGCAGTGTCCTCAGATGAGGAATTAGTGATAGCAGAGGCAGGTGGAGAATTTGTAACAGTTGAAGCATTTGAACATTCAGGTGAAGAATTAGCAGATTCACGTTCAATGCACTTTAAGCATGGAGGAACAAATTCTTCTTGAGAAGCGCCGATTTGTTGAGCAAGTAATGAATCGCGCTCCTTCTGAAGATCTTCATAACTCACTCTTAGCTTCTCAAGATCTTGCTTTCTTTGAAGAAATTCATAAGAAAGTTTCTCATGATCAGATAGGAGAGTGTTATGATGACCTTGAAGGCTGTCAAGCCTAGATCAAGTCTCTGAAGATTTTCGATCGAGGGCTTTAGTGCGATCCATTTCTTCACCCAACATATCATCACTTTTGTCTAGCATGTTTTGAACCTTTTCAAAAGCCCTTTGTTGTTTTATAGCAATCTTAGCAAGTTTAGAGTAGCTGGGCTTGAGATCCTCATCGATTCATTTTCACTAGATTCAGAGGAGGTGAAATTCAAGTACCTTGGCACCTTTTGCCATGAAGCAATAGGTGGGGCGTAGTCATCATTATCTTCATCGGGCTTGTCGGTGAGTCAGTTTCTTGATGTTGAAGATGGACTTGCTAACAAAAGCAGAGCAAGAGCTAGACTAGCCACACCAGATTCGGATTCTTGAGACTCCTCCTCTTCCTCATGTTCCTCAGATTCAGCTTCAGAGTCCATTTCCTTGCCAATGAATGCCCGAGCCTTTTTGGAGCTGCTCTTCTTGTGAGAAGAAGGCTTTTAGGATTTTGATGATGAAGATTTCGATGATTTCTTTTTCTTCTTCGCGTCATCAGAACTGTAATCCTTGTGTTTTTTCTTCTTTAATTCCTTTTCCCACTGAGGACAATCTTGGATATAGTGACCAGGTTTCTTGCATTTGTGACAAAGTCTTCTCTTATAGTCACTAGATGAGGAATCACTTCTTCTTGAGGATTTTCCAAAGCGACCACGTCTTGAGAATTTCTGGAATTTCTTCACGAGTAGTGCTAGCTCCTGGCCTAATTCTTCAGGATCTCCAAGGCTACTACCAGAGTCTTCAC
Source organism: Aegilops longissima (assembly GCA_021605205.1). Lineage (NCBI taxonomy): Eukaryota > Viridiplantae > Streptophyta > Magnoliopsida > Poales > Poaceae > Aegilops > Aegilops longissima. The sequence continues at coordinate 808,063,334 of CM038677.1, forward strand.
ACTCAGATTCGGACACAGCCTTGGCCTTGAGGCACGTGTTTTCCATAGCCGAACCATAGAGATCTCTTTTTCAGCAAAGTGGAACTCGTGAGTATTTAGCCTTTCGAGGATATCGGCGGGATCAAGAGACTTGTAGTCAGCTCGTTCTTGTATCATCGGTGCGGAGTATCAAATGAGGAATCAAGCGATCTTAATAATTTCTTCACCACCTCATGGTCGGTGATGTCAGTGGCACCAAGTGCTTGAAGCTCATTTGAGATGTCAGTGAGGCGATCGAAGGTTTGTTGCACATTTTCGTTGTCGAGTCTTTTGAAGCGGTTGAAGAGATTCCGAAGAACATCAACTCGAGAGTCACGCTGAGTTGAGACACCTTCATTTACTTTGGACAACCTGTCCCAGATGAGCTTGGCAGATTCCAAAGCACTCACTCTTCCATATTGACCTTTGCTCAGATGGCCACATATGATATTCTTCGCTTGAGAATCGAGTTGCTTGAATCTCTTCACATCAGCAGCATTCAGAGAAGGTGTGGTGAGGAACACCATTTTCCACAACATACCGTAGATCATTGTCAATTGCTTCAAGATGCATTCGCATCTTGTTCTTCGATAGGGGTAGTCCGTCCCATCGAAGGTAGGACACCTGCTGAGACCTTGATCATACTGCGGTCGACATAACTAAAACTCCGGTGGTTAAACCAAAATCACACGTAACAAGGAGTACCTTGCTCGATACCAATTGAAAGTGCGTTATATCGACTAGAGGGGGTGAATAGGCCATTTTATGAATTCTTCATCGAGGAATTTGCGGTGAGGAAATTCCTTAGCGAAGAACTACTTGCTGCGGAATAAGTACTCGAAGTAAGCATAATAGAATACACGCATAGTCATCATGATGAAATGAAGACAATCACAGAGTACTGAAAGCGTAATCACAGGATAACACAAGATGAAGACAAACAGGTGAAGAAATTGAAGCGAGGAAATTGTGAAAGTCTTGATCAAAGTCTTCAAACACAGATATGAACAAACACTCAACACAAGAATGAGGAAATGAAAGGGTTGAGGAAATAGAACCAGTTAGGTTGGTGAAGACAATGATTTGGTAGACCAGTTCCAACTGCTGTCTCGGTTATGCGTCTGGTTGGAGCGGCTGAGTATTTAAACTCGAGGACACACAGTCCGGACACCTAGTCACTTGAGCACGCAGCTCGGGACACCAAGTCCTCACCGTATTCTCCTTCAACTAAGGTCACACAGACCTCGTCCAATCACTCGTGGTAAGTCTTGAGCGACTTCCAAACCTTCACAGACTTGGTCACTCGGCGATCCACAATTCCTCTTGGATGCTCTAGACCATGACGCCTAACCGTCTGGAAGAAGCACAGTCTTCAAAGGTAACAAGCGTCGGATCCATGCAGGATCAATTTCTTGATGATGCTCAATCACTTTGGGTTTGTAGGGTTTGGTTTTGTTTTGGGTTTTCCTCACTTGATGATTTTCGCTCAAAGTCCTCGGAGGATGGGTTGCTCTCAAATGACAAGTGTCAAGTTCTCTCGAGCAGCCAACCGGCTAGTGGTTGTAGAGGCGGCTATTTATAGCCTAGGAGCAGCCCGACATGATAAGACATAAATGCCCTTCAATGATATGACCGTTAGGTGGATAAGATATTTTGGGACAGGTGGCCAAGAAGATAAAGAACGGTCGGAAATTTGAATATCAAATTCCTCGGGGCTATCATGTTCCTCACTGTGTAGGTAATCCGCCTTTGGCGAATTCCTAACTCCTCGGTCGAACAAATTCCTCGTGATCGGAAGAACTTCGTCTCATCATCAAGAAATTGACTGAACTGTATGAGATTTCAAAGGCTTCACTCGAGGGGATTGGTAGGTGTAGGATTTTGAGTTGAGCATCACATGGAAATTTTTCCTTAGTATTTCCTCGACCCCTTTAACGAAGACAGTGTTTCCAATGACTCAAGAAAGAGAAAATGAAACTACGAAAACAAAAGTCTTCACGCTTCATGTTCCTCAAATGAATACCAAGTCTTCAAGGTCACACCAATTTCTTCACTTTCAAAGTCTTGAGAAAATCTTGAATATCAAAGTCTTGATTGAAGAACTTCATTTTAGGGTCGACTTTCTCTGTAAATATCAAACTCCTCATAGACTTATAGACCTGTGTACACTCACAAACACATTAGTTTCTTAACCTATAAGTCTTCAATACACCAAAATCACTAAGGGGCACTAGATGCACTTACAACCTCCCGGCGTAAAATCCCGATTTCACCCGGAACACTTCCTGTATCCAAACATAGGCTTCCAATATATCAATCTCCATGTCTCGACCATTTCGAGACTCCTCGTCATGTCTGTGATCACATTCCGGACTCCAAACAACCTTTGGTACATCAAAACATATAAACTCATAATATAACTGTCATCGTAACGTTAAGCGTGCGGACCCTATGGGTTCGAGAACTATGTAGACATGACCGAGACACGTCTCCGGTCAATAACCAATAGCGGAACCTGGATGCTCATATTGGCTCCCACATATTCTACGAAGATCTTTATCGGTCAGACCGCATAACAACTTACGTTGTTCCCTTTGTCATAGGTATGTTACTTTCCCGAGATTCGATCGTCGGTATCTCAATACCTAGTTCAATCTCGTTACCGGAAAGTCTCTTTACTCGTACTGTAATACATCATCCCACAACTAACTCATTAGTTGCAATGCTTGCAAGGCTTAAGTGATGTGCATTACCGAGAGGGCCGGAGATACCTCTCCGACAATCGAAGTGACAAATCCTAATCTCGAAATCGCCAACCCAACAAGTACCTTTGGAGACACTGTAGAGCTCCTTTATAATCACCCGATTCGTTGTGACGTTTGGTAGCACACAAAGTGTTCTTCCGTAAACGGAGTTGCATAATCTCATAGTCATAGGAACATGTATAAGTCATGAAGAAAGCAATAGCAACATACTAAACGATCGAGTGCTAAGCTAACGGAATGGGTAATGTCAATCACATAATTCTCCTAATGATGTGATCCCGTTAATCAAAGGACAACTCATGTCTATGGCTAGGCAACATAACCATCTTTGATCAACGAGCTAGTCAAGTAGAGGCATACTAGTGACAATCTGTTTGTCTATGTATTCACAGATGTATTATGTTTCCGGTTAATACAATTCTAGCATGAATAATAAACATTTGTCATGAAATAAGGAAATAATAACTTTATTATTGCCTCTAGGGCATATTTCCTTCAGTCACCCACTTGAACTAGAGTCAATAATCTAGATTACACAGTAATGATTCTAACACCCATGGAGCCTTGGTGCTGATCATGATTTTCTCGTGGAAGAGGCTTAGTCAACGGGTCTGCAACATTCAGATCCGTATGTATCTTGCAAATTTCTATGTCTCCCACCTGGACTAGATCCCGGATGGAATTCAAGCGTCTCTTGATGTGCTTAGTTCTCTTGTGAAATCTGGATTCCTTCGCCAAGGCAATTGCACCAGTATTGTCACAAAAGATTTTCATTGGACCCGATGCACTAGGTATGACACCTAGATATATGAACTCCTTCATCCAGACTCCTTCATTGGCTGCTTCCGAAGCACCTATGCACACGTAGATCCCGCCACGACGCTTTGTTTAGAACTGCACCAACTGACAGCTGCACCGTTCAATGTAAACACGTATCCGGTTTGCGATTTAGAATCGTCCGGATCAGTGTCAAAGCTTGCATCAACATAACCATTTACGATGAGCTCTTTGTCACCTCCATAAACGAGAAACATATCCTTAGTCCTTTTCAGGTATTTCAGGATGTTCTTGACCGCTGTCCAGTGATCCACTCCTAGATTACTTTGGTACCTCCCTGCTAGACTTATAGCAAGGCACTCATCAGTCGGTACATGATTGCATACATGATAGAGCCTATGGCTGAAGCATAGGAACATCTTTCATCTTCTCTCTATCTTCTGCGGTGGTCGGGCATTGAGTCTTACTCAACTTCACACCTTGTAACACGTGCAAGAACCCTTTCTTCGCTTGATCCATTTTGAACTTCTTCAAAACTTTGTCAAGGTATGTGCTTTGTGAAAGTCCAATTAAGAGTCTTGATCTATCTCTATAGATCTTAATGCCCAATATGTAAGCAGCTTCACCGAGGTCTTTCATTGAAAAACTCTTATTCAAGTATCCCTTTATGCTATCCAGAAATTCTATATCATTTCCAATCAGTAATATGTCATCCACATATAATATCGAAATGCTACTGAGCTCCCACTCACTTTCTTGTAAATCTGAGCTTCTCCAAAAGTCTGTACAAAACCAAATGCTTTGATCACACTATCAAAGCGTTTGTTCCAACTCCGAGAGGCTTGCACCAGTCCATAAATGTATCGCTAGAGCTTGCACACTTTGTTAGCTCCCTTTGGATCGATAAAACCTTCCGGTTGCATCATATACAACTCTTCTTCTAGAAATCCATTCAGGAATGCAGTTTTGACATCCATTTGCCAAATTTCATAATCATAAAATGCGGCAATTGCTAACATGATTCGGACAGACTTAAGCATCGCTACGGGTGAGAAGGTCTCATCGTAGTCAATCCCTTGAACTTGTCGAAAACCTTTCGCAACAAGTCGAGCTTTGTAGACAGTAACATTACCGTTAGCGTCATTCTTTTTCTTGAAGATCCATTTATTCTCAATTCCTTGTCGATCATCGGGCAAGTCAACCAAAGTCCACACTTTGTTCTCATACATGGATCCCATCTCAATTTCATGGCCTCAAGCCATTTTGCGCAATCTGGGCTCACCATCGCTTCTTCATAGTTCGTAGGTTCGTCATGGTCTAGTAACATAACTTCCAGAACAGGATTACCGTACCACTCTGGTGCGGATCTTACTCTGGTTGACCTATGAGGTTCAGTAACAACTTGATCTGAAGTTTCATGATCATCATCATTAACTTCCTCACTAATTGGTGTAGGTGTCGCAGAAACTGGTTTCTGCGATGAACTACTTTCCAATAAGGGAGTAGGTATAGTTACCTCATCAAGTTCTACTTTCCTCCCACTCACTTCTTTCGAGAGAAACTCCTTCTCTAGAAAAACTCCGAATTTAGCAACAAAAGTCTTGCCTTCGGATTTGTGATAGAAGGTGTACCCAACAGTCTCCTTTGGGTATCCTATGAAGACACATTTCTCCGATTTGGGTTCCAGCTTATCAGGTTGAAGCTTTTTCACATAAGCATCGCAGCCCCAAACTTTAAGAAACGACAACTTTGGTTTCTTGCTAAACCATAGTTCATAAGGCGTCGTATCAACGGATTTTGATGGTGTCCTATTTAACGTGGATCCAGCGGTCTCTAAAGCATAACCCCAAAACGATAGCGGTAAATCAGTAAGAGACATCATAGATCGCACCATATCAAGTAAAGTACGATTACGATGTTTGGACACACCATTATGCTGTGGTGTTCCGGGTGGCGTGAGTTGCGAAACTATTCCGCATTGTTTCAAATGTAGACCAAACTCATAACTCAAATATTCTCCTCCACGATCAGACCGTAGAAACTTTATTTTCTTGTTACGATGATTTTCAACTTCACTCTGAAATTCTTTGAACTTTTCAAAAGTTTCAGACTTATCTTTCATTAAGTAGATATACCCATATCTGCTTAAATCATCTGTGAAGGTGAGAAAATAACGATATCCGCCACGAGCCTCAACATTCATTGGACCACATACATCTGTATGTATGATTTCCAACAAATCTGTTGCTCTCTCCATAGTACCGGAGAACGGCGTTTTAGTCATCTTGCCCATGAGGCACGGTTCGCAAGTACCAAGTGATTCATAATCAAGTGGTTCCAAAAGTCCATCAGTATGGAGTTTCTTCATGCGCTTTACACCGATATGACCTAAACGGTAGTGCCACAAATTAGTTGCACTATCATTATCAACTCTGCATCTTTTCGCTTCAACATTATGAATATGTGTATCACTACTATCAAGATTCAATAAAAATAGACCACTCTTCAAGGGTGCATGACCATAAAAGATATTACTCATATAAATAGAACAACCATTATTCTCTGATTTAAAGGAATAACCATCACGCATCAAACAAGATACAGATATAATGTTCATGCTCAACGCTGGCACCAAATAACAATTATTTAGGTCTAATACTAATCCTGAAGGTAGATGTAGAGGTAGCGTGCCGACCGCGATCACATCGACTTTGGAACCATTTCCCACGCGCATCGTCACCTCGTACTTAGCCAATCTCCGCTTAATCCGTAGCCCCTGTTTCGAGTTGCAAATATTAGCAACAGAACCAGTATCAAATACCCAGGTGCTACTGCGAGCATTAGTAAGGTACACATCAATAACATGTATATCACAAATACCTTTGTTCACCTTGCCATCCTTCTTATCCGCCAAATACTTGGGGCAGTTCCGCTTCCAGTGACCAGTTTGCTAGCAGTAGAAGCACTCAGTTTCAGGCTTAGGTCCAGACTTGGGTTTCTTCTCCTGAGCAGCAACTTGCTTGCTGTTCTTCTTGAATTTCCCCTTCTTCTTCCCTTTGCCCTTTTTCTTGGAACTAGTGGTCTTGTTGACCATCAACACTTGATGCTCCTTCTTGATTTCTACCTCCGCAGCATTTAGCATTGCGAAGAGCTCGGGAATTGTCTTTTCCATCCCTTGCATGTTATAGTTCATCACGAAGCTTTTGTAGCTTGGTGGCAGTGATTGGAGAATTCTGTCAATGACGCTATCATCCGGAAGATTAACTCCCAGTTGAATCAAGTGATTATTATACCCAGACATCTTGAGTATATGCTCACTTGTGAACTATTCTCCTCCATCTTGCAGCTATAGAACTTATTGGAGACTTCATATCTCTCAATCCGGGCATTTGCTTGAAATATTAACTTCAACTCCTGGAACATCTCATATGATCCATGACGTTCAAAACGTCGTTGACGTCCGGTTCTAAGCCGTAAAGCATGGCACACTGAACTATCGAGTAGTCATCACTTTGCTCGCGGACATTCATAACATCCGGTGTTGCTCCTGCGAGAGGCACGGCACCCAACGGTGCTTCGGGACGTAATTCTTTCATGCAGCAATGAGGATAATCCTCAAGTTACAGACCCAGTCCGTTAATTGCTACCATCATCTTTCAACTTTGCTTTCTCAAGGAACGCATTAAAATTCAACGGAACAACAACACGGGCCATCTATCTACAATCAACATAGACAAGCAAGATACTATCAGGTACTAAGTTCATGATAAATTTAATTTCAATTAATCATATTACTTAAGAACTCCCACTTAGGTAGACATCCCTCTAATCCTCTAAGTGATCACGTGATCCAAATCAACTAAACCATGTGCGATCATCACGTGAGATGGAGTAGTTTCAATGGTGAACATCACTATGCTGATAATATCTACTATATGATTCATGCTCGACCTTTCGGTCTCCGTGTTCCGAGGCCATATCTGTTATATGCTAGGCTCGTCAAGTTTAACTTGAGTATTCCGCGTGTGCAACTGTTTTGCACCCGTTGTATTTGAACGTAGAGCCTATCAGACCCGATCATCACGTGGTGTCTCAGCACGAAGAACTTTCGCAACGGTGCATACTCAGGGAGAACACTTATACTTTGATAATTTAGTGAGGGATCATCTTATAATGCTACCGTCAATCAAAGCAAGATAAGATGCATAAAAGATAAACATCACATGCAATCAATATAAGTGATATGATATGGCCATCATCATCTTGTGCTTGTGATCTCCATCTCCGAAGCACCTCCATGATCACCATCGTCACCGGCGCGACACCTTGATCTCCATCGTAGCATCGTTGTCATCTCGCCAATCTGATGCTTCTACTACTATCGCTACCCCTTAGTGATAAAGTAAAGCATTACAGGGCGATTGCATTGCATACAATAAAGCGACAACCATATGGCTCCTACCAGTTGCCGATAACTCGGTTACAAAACATGATCGTCTCATACAATAAAATATAGCATCACGTCTTGACCATATCACATCACAACATGCCCTGCAAAAACAAGTTAGACGTCCTCTACTTTGTTGTTGCAAATTTTACGTGGCTGGCTACGGGCTTAGCAAGAACCGTTCTTACCTACGCATCAAAACCACAACGATAGTTTGTCAAGTTGGTGCTATTTTAACCTTCGCAAGGACCGGGCGTAGCCACACTCGGTTCAACTAAAGTTGGAGAAACTGACACCCGCTAGACACCTTTGTGCAAAGCACGTCGGAGAACGGTCTCGCGTGAAGCGTCTGGCGTAATGTCGGTCCGGGCCGCTTCGTCCAACAATACTGCCGAACCAAAGTATGACATGATGGTAAGCAGTATGACTTATATCGCCCACAACTCACTTGTGTTCTACTCGTGCATATGACATCTACGCATAAAACCAGGCACGGATGCCACTGTTGGGGAACATAGTAATTTCAAAAAAAATTCCTACACACACGCAAGATCATGGTGATGCATAGCAACGAGAGGGGAGAGTGTTGTCTATGTACCCTCGTAGACCGAAAGCGGAAGCGTTAGCACAACGCGGTTGATGTAGTCGTACGTCTTCACGATCCGACCGATCAAGTACCGAACGTACGACACCTCCGAGTTCAACACACGTTCAGCCCGATGACGTCCCTCGAACTCTGATACAGCCGAGTGTTGAGGGGGAGTTTTGTCAGCACGACGGCGTGGTGACGATGTTGATGTTCTACCGACGCAGGGCTTTGCCTAAGCACCGCTACAATATTATCGAGGTGGACTATGGTGGAGGGGGCACCGCACACGGTTGGGAGAGATCAACTGATCAACTTGTCTGTCTAGAGGTGCCCCCCTTCCCCCGTATATAAAGGAGAAAGGGGGGGTGCGGCCGGCCAAGGGGTGGGCGCGCCAGGAGGAATCCTACTCCTACCGGGAGTAGAACTCCCCCCTTTTCCATGTTGGACTAGGAGAGAGGGGGAAGAGGTGGAGGGGAGGAAGGAAAGGGGGGGGGGTGCCGCCCCCCTCTCCTTGTCCTATTCGGACTGGGAGGGGGCTGCCCTAGCCTCCTCTCCTCTCTTCCACCAAGGCCCACTAAGGCCCATTAAGTTCCCGGGGGGTTCCGGTAACCTCCCGGTACTCCGGTAAAATCCCAATTTCACCCGGAACACTTCCTATATCCAAACATAGGCTTCCAATATATTAATCTTCATGTCTCGACCATTTCGAGACTCCTCGTCATGTCCGTGATCACATCCGGGACTCCGAACAACCTTCGGTACATCAAAACATATAAACTCATAATATAACTATCATCGTAACGTTAAGCGTGCGGATGATACGTCTCCAACGTATCAATAATTTTTGATTGCTCCATGCTATATTATTATTGTTTTGGACTATATTGGGCTTTATTTTCCACTTTTATATTACTTTCGGGAATAACCTATTAACCGGAGGCCCAGCCCAAAATTGCTGTTTTTTGCCTATTTCAGTGTTTCGAAGAAACGGAATATCAAACGTAGTCCAAATGGAATGAAATCTTCGGGAACGTGATTTTCTCATCGGATAAGACCCAGGAGACTTGGACCCTCCGTCAAGAAATCTATGAGGCGGCCACGAGGGTGGAGGGCGCCCTCCCCCTAGGGCGCGCCCCCCTGCCTCGTGGGCCCCCCGAAGCTCCACCGACGTACTTCTTCCTCCTATATAAACCTATGTACCCCCGACAGATCAGATACGGAGCCAAAAACCTAATTCCACCGCCGCAACTTTCTGTATCCATGAGATCCCATCTTAGGGCTTGTTCCGGAGCTCCGCCGGAAGGGGATTCCACCACGGAGGGCTTCTAAATCATCACCATAGCCTCTCCGATGAAATGTGAGTAGTTTACCTCAGACCTTCGGGTCCATAGTTAGTAGCTAGATGGCTTATTCTCTCTTTTTGGATCTCAATACAATGTTCTCCCCCTCTCTCGTGGAGATCTATTCGATGTAATGTTCTTTTTGCGGTGTGTTTGTTGAGACCGATTAATTGTGGGTTTATGATCAAGATTATCTATGAGCAATATTTGAATCTTCTCTGAATTATTTTATGTATGATTGAGTTATCTTTGCAAGTCTCTTCGAATTAACCGTTTGGTTTGGCCAACTAGATTGGTAATTCTTGCAATGGGAGAAGTGTTTAGCTTTGGGTTCAATCTTGCGGTGTCCTTACCCAGTGATAGAAAGGGTTGCAAGGCACATATTGTATTGTTGCCATCGAGGATAACAAGATGGGGTATTTATCATATTGCTTGAATTTATTCCTCTACATCATGTCATCTTGCTTAAGGCGTTACTCTGTTTTCATTAACTTAATACTCTAGATGCATGCTGGATAGCGGTCGATGAGTGGAGTAATAGTAGTAGATGCAGGCAGGAGTCGGTCTACTTGTCTCGGACGTGATGCCTATATACATGAACATACCTAGATACTCTCATAACTATGCTCTATTCTGTCAATTGCTCAACAGTAACTCGTTCACCCACCGTAAAATACCTATGCTCTTGAGAGAAGCCACTAGTGAAATCTATGGCCCCCGGGTCTATTTTCATCATATTAATCTTCCTACGCTTTATTATTGCTTTGCTTTTTTACTTTGCCTTTTTATTTTACTTTGCATCTTTATACCAAAAATACCAAAAATATTATCTATCATCTCTATCAGATCTCACTCTCGTAAGTGACCGTGAAGGGATTGACAACCCCTATTCGCATTGGTTGCGAGGAGTTATTTGCTTTGTGTAGGTACGAGGGACTTGCGCGTGGCCTCCTACTGGATTGATACCTTGGTTCTCAAAAACTAAGGGAAATACTTACGCTACTCTGCTGCATCATCCTCTCCTCTTCGGGGAAAACCAACGCAAGCTCAAGACGTAGCAAGAAGTATTTTTGGCGCCGTTGCCGGGGAGTCTACGCAAAAGTCAACATACCAAGTACCCATCACAATCCCTTATCTCTCGCATTACATTATTTGCCATTTGCCTCTCATTTTCCTCTCCCCCACTTCACCCTTGCCGTTTTATTCGCCCTCTCATTTGCCTTTTTCTCGCTCGCTTGCTTGTCGTTATGGCTAGTCCCTTATCCACTCCGTTGTCCCCTGAGTTTGAAGTCTTTCACTTCAAACACAGACAAGGAGAAAACTTAAAAGATGTCTGGTTGAGAATAATGGAGTCTTACCGTAATTGTACCTTTGAAGTAAATCTGAGAATTTTGCTTCGCAATTTTTATGTTGGATTAAATATGTCTCATAGACAACTTTTGGATTGCGTTGCCATGGGCAACTTTATTGAAATTGATCCCCATATTGCGCTTGAAATTATAGAAGGTATAGTGGGAACACTACCTCAACAAAAGGGGGCTCATACTACCCAGGAAGAGACACAAATCCTTGAAATTTTTTGTGAAGTTACTAAGCATTTACAAAAGTCTCTTGAACCTCTTAAGAACGTTAGTGGAAATATTCACCGCATGAATATGTTGATTACTCTTTGCAATAAGCGGTTGGATTCTTTAGATCTAAAAATTTCGGAATATGAAGGGAAACGTAAAGAACCGCCTGGATTCGAGCTTGATTCCGCTAAAAAGTTGAAAACCAAAGATGGCAATACCTAGATCTATTCTCGCTTTTATGTCTAGCTAGGGGCGTTAAACGATAGCGCTTGTTGGGAGGCTACCCAATTTTATTTTTAGTTTTTTGTTTTTGTTTCTATTTAGGAATAAATAGTCCATCTACCTTCTGTTTAGATGTGTTTTTATGTTTTAATTAGTGTTTGTGCCAAGTTAAACCTATAGGATCTTCTTGGATAATAGTTATTTGATCTTGCTGTAATTTCCAGAAACTTTCAGTTCACAAAAACAATTGTTAAAAATCACCAGAATGTGATAAAATAGTGATTCCAATTTCTGCTGGTCAATAAACAAATTTCCTAGGTCGTCCAATTTTTGCTGAATTTTTAGAGTTCCAGAAGTTTGCGTTAGTTACAGATTACTACAGACTGTTCTGTTTTTGACAGATTCTGTTTTTCGTGTGTTGTTTGCTTATTTTGATGAATCTATGGCTAGTAAAATAGTTTATAATCCATAGAGAAGTTGGAATACAGTAGGTTTAACACCAATATAAATAAAGAATGAGTTCATTACAGTACCTTGAAGTGGTCTTTTGTTTTCTTTCGCTAACGGAGCTCACGAGATTTCTGTTGAGTTTTGTGCTGTGAAGTTTTCAAGTTTTTGGTGAATTTTTTTTTGATGGATTATGGAACAAGGAGTGGCAAGAGCCTAAGCTTGGGGATGCCCATGGCACCTCCAAGATAATCGAAGGACACCAAAAAGTCAAAGCTTGGGGATGCCCCGGAAGGCATCCCCTCTTTCGTCCACTTCCATCGGTAACTTTACTTGGAGCTATATTTTTATTCACCACATGATATGTGTTTTGCTTGGAGCATCTTGTATTATTTGCGTCTTTGCTTGTTAGTTTACCACAATCATCCTTGCTGTACACACCTTTTGAGAGAGCCATACGTGAATTGGAATTTGTTAGAATACTCTATGTGCTTCACTTATATCTTTTGAGCCTTATTGTTTTGCTCTATGTGCTTCACTTATATCTTTTGAGCCTTATAGTTTTGCTCTATCTGCTTCACTTATATATTTTTAGCCTTATAGTTTTTGATCTATGTGCTTCACTTATATCTTTTGAGCTTTGTAGTTTTATCTAGTACTTCACTTATATCTTTTAGAGCACGGTGGTGGATTTGTTTTATAGAAACTATTGATCTGTCATGCTTCACTTAGATTATTTTGAGAGTCTTAAATAGCATGGTAATTTTCTTAAAATAATAATATGCTTGGTATTCAAGATTTGTAAAACTTTCTTTTGAGTGCGTTGAATACTAAGAAAAGTTTGATGCTTGATAATTGTTTTGAGATATGGAGGTGATAATATCAAAGTCGTGCTAGTTGAGTAATTGTGAATTTGAGAAATGCTTGTGTTGAAGTTTGCAAGTCCCGTAGCATGCACGTATGGTAAACGTTATGTAACAAATTTGAAACATGAGGTGTTATTTGATTGTCCTCCTTATGAGTGGCGGTCGGGGACGAGCGATGGTTTTTTCCTACCAATCTATCCCCCTAGGAGCATGCGCGTAGTGCTTTGGTTTTTGATGGCTTGTAGATTTTTGCAATAAGTATGTGAGTTCTTTATGACTAATGTTGAGTCCATGGATTATACGCACTCTCACCTTCCATCATTGCTAGCCTCTTCGGTACCGTGCATTGCCCTTTCTCACATTGAGAGTTGGTCCAAACTTCGCGGGTGCATCCAAACCCCGTGACATGATACGCTCTTTCACACATAAACCTCCTTATATCTTCCTCAAAACAGCCACCATACCTACCTATTATGGCATTTCCATAGCCATTCCGAGATATATTGCCATGCAACTTTCCACCATACCGTTCTTCATGACACATTCATTATTGTCATATTGCTTAGCATGATCATGTAGTTGGCATAGTATTTGTGGCAAAGCCACCGTTCATAATTCTTTCATACTTGTCACTCTTGATTCATTGCATATCCCGGTACATCGCCGGAGGCATTCATTTAGAGTCATACTTTGTTCTAGTATCGAGTTGTAATCATTGAATTGTAAATAAATAGAAGTGTGATGAGCATCATTATTAGAACATTGTCCCATGTGAGGTCAAATAAAAAAAGGAGGCCAAAGAGCCCACCAAAAAAAAGAGGCCAAAGAGCCCACCAATAAAAAAATGAGAGAAAAAGAGAGAAGGGACAATGTTACTATCCTTTTACCACACTTGTGCTTCAAAGTAGCACCATGTTCTTTATATAGCGAGTCTCATATATTGTGCTTCAAAGTAGCACTATGTTCTTCATATAGAGAGTTTCATATGTTGTCACTTTCATATACTAGTGGGAATTTTTCATTATAGAACTTGGCTTGTATATTCCAACGATGGGCTTCCTCAAATGCCCTAGGTCTTCGTGAGAAAGCAAGTTGGATGCACACCCACTTAGTTTCTTTTGTAGAGCTTTCATACATTTATAGCTCTAGTGCATCTGTTGCATGGCAATCCCTACTCCTTGCATTAACATCAATTGATGGGCATCTCCATAGCACGTTGATTAGCCTCGTTGATGTGAGACCTTCTCCTTTTTTTGTCTTCTCCACATAACCCCCATCATTATATTCTATTCCACCCATAGTGCTATGTCCATGGCTCGCGCTCATATATTGCATGAAAGCTTATAGGTTTGAGATTACTAAAGTATGAAACAATTGCTTGGCTTGTCATCGGGTTTGTGCATGATGAGAGCATTCTTGTGTGAGGAAAATGGAGCATGACCAAACTATATGATTTTGTAGGGATGAACTTTCTTTGGCCATGTTATTTTGAGAAAACATAATTGCTTAGTTAGTATGCTTGAAGTATTATTATTTTTATGTCAATATGAACTTTTGTCTTAAATCTTTCGGATCTGAATATTCATACCACAATTAAGAAGAGTTACATTGAAATTATGCCAAGTAGCACTCCGCATCAAAAATTCTCTTTTTATCATTTACCTACTCGAGGACGAGCAGGAATTAAGCTTGGGGATGCCTGATACGTCTCCAACGTATCTATAATTTTTGATTGCTACATGCTATATTATCTATTGTTTTGGACTATATTGGGCTTTATTTTCCACTTTTATATTACTTTTGGGACTAACCTATTAACCGGAGGCCCAGCCCAGAATTGCTGCTTTTTGCCTATTTCAGTGTTTCGAAGAAACGGAATATCAAACGGAGTCCAAACGGAATGAAATCTTCGGGAACGTGATTTTCTCATCGGATAAGACCCGGGAGACTTGGACCCTCCGTCAAGAAAGCTCCAAGGCGGCCACGAGGGTGGAGGGCGCCCCCCCTAGGGCGCGCCCCCCTGCCTCGTGGGCCCCCCGGAGCTCCACCGACGTACTTCTTCCTCCTATATATACCTACGTACCCCCGACAGATCAGATAAGGAGCCAAAAACCTAATTCCACAGCCGCAACTTTCTGTATCCACGAGATCCCTTCTTGGGGCCTGTTCCGGAGCTCCGCCGGAAGGGGATTCCACCACGGAGGGCTTCTACATCATCACCATAGCCTCTCCAATGAAGTGTGAGTAGTTTACCTCAGACCTTCGGGTCCATAGTTAGTAGCTAGATGGCTTCTTCTCTCTTTTTGGATCTCAATACAATGTTCACCCCCTCTCTCGTGGAGATCTATTCGATGTAATGTTCTTTTTGCGGTGTGTTTGTTGAGGCCGATGAATTGTGGGTTTATGATCAAGATTATCTATGAGCAATATTTGAATCTTCTCTGAATTATTTTATGTATGATTGAATTATCTTTGCAAGTCTCTTCGAATTATCCGTTTGGTTTGGCCAACTAGATTGGTAGTTCTTGCAATGGGAGAAGTGTTTAGCTTTGGGTTCAATCTTGCGGTGTTCTTACCCAGTGACAGAAAGGGTTGCAAGGCATGTATTGTATTGTTGCCATCGAGGATAACAAAATGGGGTATTTATCATATTGCATGAATTTATTCCTCTACATCATGTCATCTTGCTTAAGGCGTTACTCTGTTTTCATTAACTTAATACTCTAGATGCATCTTTGGATAGCGGTCGATGAGTGGAGTAATAGTAGTAGATGCAGTAAGTCGTTCTACTTGTCTCGGACGTGATGCCTATATACATGATCATACCTAGATACTCTCATAACTATGCTCAATTCATCAATTGCTCAACAGAAATTGTTCACCCACCGTAAAATACCTATGCTCTTTAGAGAAGCCACTAGTGAAATCTATGGCCCCGGTCTATTTTCATCATATTAATCTTCCCACGCTTTATTATTGCTTTGCTTTTTACTTTGCCTTTTATTTTACTTTGCATCATTATACCAAAAATACCAAAAATATTATCGATCATCTCTATCAGATCTCACTCTCGTAAGTGACCGTGAAGGGATTGACAACCCCTATTCGCGTTGGTTGCGAGGAGTTATTTGCTTTGTGTAGGTACGAGGGACTTGCGCTTGGCCTCCTACTGGATTGATACCTTGGTTCTCAAAAACTGAGGGAAATACTTACGCTACTCTACTGCATCATCCTCTCCTCTTCGGGGAAAACCAACGCAAGCTCAAGACATAGCAGCGGACCCTACGGGTTCGAGAACTATGTAGACATGACCGAGATACGTCTCCGGTCAATAACCAATAGCGGAACCTGGATGCTCATATTGGCTCCCACATATTCTACGAAGATCTTTATCGGTCAGACCGCATAACAACATACGTTGTTCCCTTTGTCATCGGTATGTTACTTGCCCGAGATTCGATCGTCAGTATCTCAATACCTAGTTCAATCTCGTTACCGGCAAGTCTCTTTACTCGTACTGTAATACATCATCCCACAACTAACTCATTAGTTGCAATCACTAGTAGAAAACAGGGCTTTGGTCACAGGGCAGTATTCACATTAGTCCCGGTTCAGTCACGAACCGGGACTAATGTGAACGATAAATCGGTTCGTGGGGCTAAGGCATTAGTCCCATTCACTGGGCCCTTTAGTCCCGGTTGGTGACACGAACCGGGACTAAAGGGTGCGATGCCCATTAGTCCCGGTTGGTGGCACCAACCGGGACTAAATGTTAGACCTTTAGTCCTTGTTGGTGCCACCAACCGGGACTAATAGGCTTTGAGGCATTAGTACCGGTTCATGGCACGAACCAGTACTAAAGGTCCCATTTTCAAACTCTACACCCCCCGCCGTGGACCGCCTTTTCAGTTTTAGAAAAAACAAAAGAAAATGATGGAAATGTCAAAAAAATAAAATAAAATAAGTTTCCCATGTGATATGTGGTCTAGTTGTTGGGAAAATTAACAAATATGAATTTCGACTTTATTTGCAAAATCTCTCTGGAATTTGTAAAATGAACATAACTTTTGCATACGAACTCGGATGAAAAAGTTTTTTATATGAAAAATCATCTACTCGAAAAGTTACATCCGAATTAAACATTTTCAAAATCCTCAAAAACCTAACAGAAAAAAAGTTATGGGGCTTTTAAGATCTAGAGTGGAAAAAATCGAAAAAATTTCAAACTGTGGTTAAACAATGGTCAAACTAATTATTCTAGAATATTAGTGTTACTAAATAATTATTTCAGTTATTTCAAATTTTGGTCAAATCTGGTCAAACTGTGGTCAAACAATGGTCAAACTAATTATTCTAGAATATTAGTGTTACTAAATAATTATTCAGTTATTTTGAATTTTGGTCAAATCTGGTCAAACAGTGGTCAAACAATGGTCAAACTAATTATTCAAGAAATATTAGTGTTACTAAATAATTATTGTTTTGTAAAACAATAGTTTCAAACTCAAACAGTGAAATGTGTCACTTCATGCTCAAGCAAAATTCCTGTGGGTTAATAGGATTGACATCTTACTATTGTCAGGAAAACAACAAGTGCAGACTTGGAAACGAGGGAGAATAGAACCCGGAAGTTAAGCGTGCTCAGGCTGGGGGAGTGGGACGATGAGTGACCATTCGGGAAGTTAGATGATTTGGAATGGTGAGGGGTGATTAGAGATCAGAGGATAAATTGAGCAGTGATGAGGGGTGGTGATTAGAGATTAGAGGTTAAAATAATTCAGAAATTTGAAAATAAAAAAAATTCAAAAAAAATTCAAAAAAAAATTCAAAAAAAAGAATCATAAAATTTCCTTTAGTCCCGGTTGGTGTAAGAACCGGAACTAAAGGGGAGAGGCATTAGTAACGACCCTTTAGTCCCAGTTTGAAAACCGGGACTAAAGGGCCTTACCAACCGGGACAAAAGCCCCTTTTTCTACTAGTGAATGCTTGCAAGGCTTAAGTGATGTGCATTACCGAGAGGGCCCAGAGATACCTCTCCGTCAATCGGAGTGACAAATCCTAATCTCAAATACGCCAACCCAACAAGTACCTTTGGAGACACCTGTAGAGCTCCTTTATAATCACCCAGTTACGTTGTGACGTTTGGTATCACACAAAGTGTTCTTCCGGTAAACGGGAGTTGCATAATCTCATAGTCATAGGAACATGTAGAAGTCATGAAGAAAGCAATAGCAACATACTAAACGATCGTGTGCTAAGCTAACGGAATGGGTCATGTCAATCACACCATTCTCCTAATGATGTGATCCCATTAATTAAATGACAACTCATGTCTATGGCTAGGAAACATAACCATCTTTGATCAACGAGCTAGTCAAGTAGAGGCATACTAATGACAATCTGTTTGTCTATGTATTCACACATGTATTATGTTTCCGGTTAATTCAATTCTAGCATGAATAATAAACATTTATCATGATATAAGGAAATAAATAATAACTTTATTATTGCCTCTAGGGCATATTTCCTTCAGGTGGCATGGGTGGCAGTGGCGGCATGGGTGCCGGTGGCCTTGGCGGCATGGGTTCCATGAGTGGCTTTGGAGCTACCGTGGGCGGCATGGGTTTCATGGGTGGCTTTGGAGCAACCATGGAGACCATGAGAGGCATGGGTGGATTTTGAGCACCTCCGGGCGGCTTGGACGGCATGGGTGGCATGAGTTTTGCGTCTCTCATTGGGGGCATGGGTGCACCTCTGGGCGCCGGTGTGCCACCTTTGCATGAAGACGCCGTTCAAGATCTTGGCAATACCATCCGAGCTCCACGCGATGATGATACAGCGCGCAACAATGAAGAGGAGGAGGAAGAATCGTCTTCGGAGGAGGAAGAATCGTCTTCGGAGGAAGAGGATGAAGACGAAGACGAGGACGAGGCTTGATTCTTGTGTCTTTCGTTTGTGTCATAAACTTGGTTTGCATGTTGAACTTGGTTTAATTATGTTGTGGGCATGAATTTGAACTTGTGGGCATGAACTTTTAGGCATGAACTTGGTTGGAATGATGTTTGATTCAATATAAGCCATGTGTTTTGTGTTGAAGTGTGAAATTTGTGCCCTAAATGTGTGCGCCGGCTGCTCGCGCGCTGCATTTTAGCGCTTCTGTTGGAGCAAGCGCTGCGCGGCACGCCAAACATGACGTTACGCGTGCCGCAAACCAGATTTTAGCGTGCCGCGCGTTGGGCGTCTGTTGGAGATGCTCTAACGTCCCAGCCACCTGTTTTCCTCCTGCCCTTACGTATAAAACACCATCCGTCTCCCACTCTTCCTTCCATCAGCACAACTAGTCAATTCTTCACTTACCTGACAGATTTTCTGTTTGAGGGACACTTACTTAACAGTTTCTACCCTCCACTACCGCCTAATCTCAAGGCATCACTGAGTTCAGACTTGAGACGGTCTCTCCACCAACGCGGCAAGAGGAAGAGAGAGATCATGGCCGGAGTAGCGAAGGCGTCTTGGATGGTGGGGATGAGAGTGGGCGCAATGGGGTCCCCAAGGACCATGCCGGGCTCTGCCGCTGGA
Source organism: Aegilops longissima (assembly GCA_021605205.1). Taxonomy (NCBI): domain Eukaryota; kingdom Viridiplantae; phylum Streptophyta; class Magnoliopsida; order Poales; family Poaceae; genus Aegilops; species Aegilops longissima. The sequence goes on from CM038677.1 coordinate 808,082,955, forward strand.
ACCAGTGAGACTGCTCCCAGTAGGTGTCATCAAGCAATCCATGCGATCAGGTCCATCCACAGGGCTGCGAAGGCGAACGTCCATGGCGGTGTCTCGCAGGGCATGAAGTAGCTTCCGGCGGCCGCCGCCACAGTAGAGAAGCGGGGAGCGGAGAAGGCCGAGGAGGGGCTGAGGGCTGTCCTAAAGTAGTGACCTAAATGGTCTTATATTAGTTTACAAAGAAAGTACTACTCCCTCCGTTCCTAAATAATTGTCTTTCTAAAGATTTCAATAAGTGAATCTACACTCTAAAACATATTTACATACATCCGTATGTTGTAGTCCATTTGAGATGGCTAAAAAGACAATTATTTAGGAACGGAGGGAGTAGTTAGCAAGACGTGGTTTTTTTTTAAGTTCTGCTAGCTCCAGCTTCCAGCAACAACCATGCCGTGTGACTGTTGAATTTCCTCCCGATTGTAAATATGCCTCACCATGGTGATGATGATGAAATCTTACGCCACTTTGAGTTCAGATTACCCTGATTCAAGAAAATAAGGTTTGCATTGCCCTTCAAACAGCTCTGTTTGCTTAGTATTATTTTGGAAGATTATTGCTTGGAGTCGGTCACAAGCTTTCAGCTTTGCGTGTTGCTCTGTTCTCTTCGACAGGCAGAGCAAAAGCAGAGACCCGGAAAATTGATCCTGATCCATAAGTTTCGTGCCAGGCAGGCTCTGCAGCTGGAACTATGCGACCAGGTTCATCCACAGGGCAGCGAAGGCCAACGTCCATACCGATTCAAAAAAAAAAATTCAATTTTCAATGTTTCAAAAAATTCTGAAAAATCATCAATGTTCACAAGGAATGTGTCTACATCCCCCAAAAAAATGAGCTTGAAATTCGAAATGTACATTGAGAAACCGAAAAGACAAATTCAGACGTGAATAGTGTCCATTTTTCTGTTGTCCTTTTGTGATACTATTAATCCAAGAATTGTCATTTTTGTTTCTCAATGTGTATTTCGAATTTGGATCCAGTTTATTTAGGGGTCGTTGTCACATACGTTGTGAAAAACATCTAAAATTGATTTTTTTGAAGTTGGTATCATGGGAGCATTTTAGGTGTGGTATCACCTGATACTCTCCCCACAACATGAGCGTGAGGTGATAAGATTCTCCAGTTAAGTTGGTGCATAAACTTAAAATATTTGGGTACTGCACAGACAAGGTGATTGCTTGCTTAAAAAATCATTTCTCCTCTTTACATGTCACATGTGGTTAGTACACTTTTTAAATTGGCAAGGCCATGTTTTTTTTTATAATTTTAAGAACTATATATTTCGCTACATCAATTGTCAAAGTATAAAACTACAATGTTGGAAATTTCTGGTCTCCAAGTGTCAAAATGTCTATTTGTATCTTGACACATTTATAGTTGTCTTACCATCACGTTGACCCGATGATTTTGCATACACAAAACTCATATTATTCCTTAGGGGGAAATATGGCTCTTCAACCTTTGTCAACCCTTAAATTTGGCTCCGCATCTCCAACAAAAAAATTATTTGTCCATAAAGTGTCGAAACCGTCTAGATTTTGTATTAGGCCCCCATTGAAAATGATTTTGCATACATCATAGCATACTCACCACAATGTTTTTTTTTTGACAAAGCATGTGAAAGATGGGAAAATAGAACACTAAAAATTTCAGACATTTGCTGAACAATGTATGTTTATTTTGGAATTTTTTTGTCTATAGAAATACTTGGAAATGAAGAGCTGCGGAAAGAAATGATCGAAAGGAATAAATTTGCGGTCAATCTTTTATATTTTAAAATGTATTAAACTAAGAAAAATTAAATTCAAAGAACCAAAATTTTAGCAAATTAAATCTTTTTATTTTTATCAGATTACATGGTTTCCTGAATATTTATGATAACTATCCAATTTTGAACTTCCGAAATTTTACCTGATTTTTTTATGTTTTTATAAAATGTATTTTTCATTTCCAAATTGTTTTCATGTTCTGCCAATTTTATTTGCACAAGTTACGACATGTGCAAAACCACCTCTATGGCAACTAAAAAATTGCTTTCTGTCAAACAGTAACTTCGACAATTCTAACATTTTTAGGCTACGAACAATTTTTCTACAGTATTTCTAAGACAACTAATGTTAGTACTCGCAGGTCGCAATAACGTTTGAATCTGCTTACTGAATATTTACACACATTACCTATCCTTCATTCATATTTTATCTCTGTCGGCTTGTGGCAATCCGAAACTCTCGCAATGGCCAAAACCATCACTTCCACGGCGAATAAACAAAACGACGTGACGATGACAGGTGCGGCGTGAACAAGCAGAGTAGCAGCAGAGTGACCCCTCCGAAAGCACCCGTATCCTGGAAAACCAACGTCCGCGAGACCACTGTTTTGCTCCCGATCTCCCAGCCTCCCTCCTCTATTTATGCTGCTCCCGGTTCCACTCTTCCTCTCATCAAACAAGCATCAATCCGCCTTCAGCTCAGTTCATTCAAAACCACAAAGTCCGCACCCTACACTCGACAACGAGCCACTCTACTACTCTTCAGTCATCACCTGCTTCAGAATTTCAGACCACCAACAGAGAGAGAGAGAGAGCACGGCGGGTGCGGCTAAGGCGTCTTGGATGGTGGCGATGAGCGTCGGGGCCGTGGAGGCGCTCAAGGACCAGGCCGGACTCTGCCGGTGGAACTACGCCCTCAGATCCATCCACCGGGCAGCCAAAGCCAGGGCCAACATCCGCGGCGGAGTATCGCAGGGCGCCAAGCAGCTTCCAGCCTCTGCTGCGGCGGTGGCGGAGAGGCGGCGAGGGGAGAAGGCCGAGGAGGGGCTGAGGACGGTGATGTACCTCAGCTGTTGGGGACCAAATTAGCAGCTGCAACTTAGTGCTAGCTAGGTGTGTGTGTGTGTTTGCTGCAACAACCATGGCCTGAAACCACGGTGTAAAAGCTTGGTACTAGCTGGCTTCCCGTGGAATCCCTCATTGTAGAAACCACTATGATGATGATGACGACAACAAATTTCTGTTACTTCAGTTCATATTGCTCCCCTTGTCTATTTGTATTTTAGTTCTCTTGATGAGGAATATGCATTGTTGCTTTAATTTAGTTTCAGCTTACAGCTATTCCGTTATATTTGAACCCAGCCTTTTGGTCGTATGGCATTACAATCAAGATGCTTTGCCAGAGGCGCAATATGAACTGAAGTACCAGTACCAGTACCAGTACCATGAGTTTCTTGGAAACAATCAAGATGTATTTATATAATAATCAACATGCACACAAGGATGGCTCCGGTGTCTCCTTCATCTGACGCTTACACGAAGCTCACACGACCCTTGGTATGGTGGAAACCATGTCTTCCAGCATGTGCGGCACCCCTATCTAATCTTATCACGCCGCCTTGTCTGGTCGTAACGGACAAAACCATGGCCCACTGTGCGGGAGCGAGAGCGAGAGCTGTGGCGCAAGCAAGCAGAAACGAGCTCTGCTGAAAGCAGAAGCGAGAGCTGTGACATATGATGTGAAATACCAAGAGTTTGGAAGAAGAAGTTGAGTTTCTCGTATTCCCCTCCCCAATCAGATTGGACAGCAATGATTTTGCTATCAAACTTGCGTTCGACAAGAGCTTGAAAGTTTTGGAACACTTGAAAAACATCGTATTGTTTCTTGAGAAGATAGATCCAACAGAACCTACTGTACTCATCAATAAAGCTAATATAGTATGTGTGTCTACCAACATAACTGGGGGCGGAACCCCAAACATCGGAAAAAAGTAATTGCAATGGTTTTGTGGAGACACTAGTAGATACTATAGGATAAGGTAACTGATGACTCTTAGCTTTTTGACAGGAACCACAAATTGTTTCAATATGACGCTCACCAACAAACGAAAGCTTATTTTTCCTAAGCAATCTCTCAACTAAAGAAAAAGAAGCATGTCCTAATCGATTGTGCCACCGTGTTGACGAAACTTTGACAACGCCATAGACTTGCTTATTGAACCTTCTATGCTGCGGAATCAACGGGTAAAGCCCTCGAACACATCTATGCTGCGGAATCAACGGGTAAAGCCCTCGAACACATCTATCTCGATAGAGGATTTTCTTCGTTGCCTGATCCTTGATAAAAAAGAAGTAGGGATGAAATTCGAGAAAGACATGATTATCAATGACAATTCTATGAACGGAAAGGGGATTTTTATTGGCACTAGGGACATGCAAAATTCTCTTAAGATGAATTTTACGTTTTGGGGTACTAAATATTGAATGACCAATGTGACGTATTTCCATACCTTCTCCACTGGCAGTGTGGATCTGATCTTTTCCACGGTATTTTTCTTTCATTGTGACTTTCTCAAGTTCACTTGTGATGTGGTTTGTGGCGTCGTTGTCGACATACCAATTGGTGTCAACCCCGTAGGAGCCGTCTGCAGCTGCGGCGATCTTGTCTCATATTGGGAGTCATCTTCATCTTCCTCGTAGCGGTACCGGCAGTCTTTGGCTGTGTGGCCTGGCTTGCCACAGATCTGATAGCGCGGAGTGTCCGGTCGAGACCTGCCAGATCCACCACCGCGGCGCCCGCTGTTGCCAGATCGCCTGCCGCCGCCGCTGTGTCCACCGCCACCTGACCTCCCCCTGCCACGAGAGGGGCCACGCAAGTGAGAGCAGCCATCATGACCACGAGATGCAACATTGGAAGAGGACTTGAAGCCGCTGCCGCCGGAGCCGTGGAATTGCGCCATGCGTTGATCGAAGTTGCTGAGCACGGAGAAGAGTTCGTCGAGGGAGGCGGGTGTGACGCGGGCGTCTAGGGCCGAGACCAGGGGCTGATAGTCCTGATCGAGGCCATAGAGGATGTAGGAGATGAGTTCATCGTCTTGAATTGGCTTGCCGGCCACCGCTAGTTCATCAGCCAGTCGGCGCATGAAGGTGAAGTAGGATGTGACGGATTGGTTGCCGTTCTGCGTGTTGATGAGGGAGGTGCGGATGTTGTTGACGCGGCTTAGTGACTGGGACGAGTACATGCTCGCAAGCGTTGTCCAGAGCGCCTGCGCCGGTGGTGACCGTGGTCACCGTGATGAGCACCTCTTTGGAGAGGTTGGCCAACAGGTAGCCGAGCACCTGCTGATCCTCCCTGACACGGATAGGGTGGAGAGGGTTGGGCGCGAAGGTCTCCTTGTCGTCCTTGTCCTTGGTGGAGAGGAGCTTGGCTGGTTCCGGCGAGGTGCCGTCGACATAGCCGAAGACACTGGCGCCACGCAGTTGCGGCGTGATCTGCGTGCGCCACAACACGTAGTTCGTGCGGGACAGCTTCTCGGTGACCTGGCCATTGAGGCTAGGTTGGAAGGCGCCGGAGGAGGAAGACATGGCTAGGCACAATTGGAATCCTGGAGGGTTTTAGATCGGAAGAGAGAGGGCTCTGATTACCATGTGCGATAGGCAAAAACGTCTTCCCTCGTATGAGGGGACGTGTTGCATGTTATATAGCAGGGGCGCAATAACCCTGATAGCGCATACATTCAGTTGGAGAGAATCCAAGATACATTTTGAGGAGAAAGCTAAGAAGGAGATAGACCTAGCTAGTTACAACAAATAAGAAGATACGACCTAACTACCTCCTGAGAGAACTACCACGCTCAAGATCTCTGCTGTCACGTTACAATGTATATGCGCATGTATGTTTATCATGCTTGACATGTTGATCAACCTGTCTTCGGTTGCTTTGTTAGTCCAAAACGAGACCAAACGAGAAGTGCTTTGAATTGGTTGAAAGTACTTTCTTTCCTCTTCTTTTTTGCGCATAGGTTGAAATTACTTTCTGTGGCTCCAGGCTCCAGTCGACCTGATGTGCGACGAGGTCATGGCGAATATATTTTGAATTTCTTTGTTGTGTATTCGCTAAACTGACACAGTAGTAATTCAAGTAAACATGACACGGCTCCAGATTAGACCCCATGTCCACATTAATAAGTAAACGTGCTTTCTGATCATAGCTACCACGGAGGGGAAAATATCATATGGAAACCAACATTCGGTGGAAACTAATGAAAACCATATGAAAATAATGTCTTGAAGTATCATGAAAATCTTAAAAAATTACGGGATGTTAAGAGAGTGATGTTCTATTGCCTTGCAAAATTTCAAGTTTAAACACATTACGAGATATGAGCTCTGAAAAAAATCAGCATTGAATAGTACCGAACAATGCCATTACTATTCATTGCTGAATTTATCTTTTTCATAGCTCGCATCCTGTAATGTGTTTTAACTTGAAATTTCACATGACAATAGAACGTTATCTTCTTAGCATATCACACTTTTTTCAGAATTTTTTGAAACCTTCAAACATGGTTTCCACAAAGTTTTGTTTGAATGTTGGTTTTCGTATGATATTCTCCCATCACTGAGTGAGGCACATCAAAGTTACTCCGTATCTTTCTAGATTCCGCTGAAAGACCAACAAATTTTACTTTGCCCAAGGGCCATGAAACCAAAAGAGAAGAAAAACAAATAAAATCAGGCAGTCAGTTAATAGGTACAATCGGGTGCACAGTAGTTCCTTCCAATTAATAACTTGATCGATATAAGATAAAAAAGTACTTACAAGTAAGATAAACAAATTATCCTCCACAAACTTGTACCAAGATATTTGTTAGCCCCCTATATTATCAAACTCTATAGCAAAATATTCAAAGGTAATAAAATAGACGCATAAATAAAACTATTTTTTATTTGAATGCTCATCTAATTTTTCTCTTATATGAATGGAATTTAACTTACTTAAATGTCCCAAACATATTTGGAAAACATAATATAGATTTTACAACAAATTGGAGTTGGTTTTTATTATAGTAAAATCAATGGTTTTATTTAACTCTAAGTTAGTACCTGGGGTTAATGTTGTTATGTATAGTAAACAAAAACTTTTTTTGTAAATGTTGTAATCTCTCCTACAAAAATAAGCGTCTTAGAGTAAAAAGTACGATACTTATTTTGGATCGGAAGGAGTACCAATTAAAAAAATTATGTATAGTAAATTTAATATATATAATTAATAAAAGTGTTTGGTATAAATAAGTTATAACCATTTGCGGAACTAGAGATCGAGGTTTATCGGAGTGATGGGTGACATCATTAATAGATTATTTTGTTCCCATTAGTCAGTATGTATGGATGTTATTAATCTTCAACGGAGACTCAGGGTGGTCGACTATGCTCAACCTAGTGGTTGATTCTGCCACTAGTGATAACAGATTTCTAGACTACATGCAAAATTCAAATTAAATCATTATAATCAACCGTTGATGATGTTATCATGTTTTGTGATTTCCTGACTCAGAAAAAGTTTGCATTCCCCTCCAAACAGATATGTTTGCTACAAATACAGTTCGATCACAAGCTTTGCCTGTTGCTCTTATCTGTTTGCTGCTTCAACAGGCAGAGCAAGAGTAGAGACCCAAAAAAATTGATCCTGGTCCCAAAGTTTCCTGTCAGCTTGCACAGATAATAATGAAACTGTAAATCCCTAGAGGGAAACTAAAATAAAATAAAGTTGAACATGAATAAATCATAGTAGGCAAGAGAAATAAGCAAAATCCCATGTTGAGATAATACACAAGAAGTTACGCCGGTAGAGACGAAGAAGAACATGCACCTGCTAGCTTAGCAAAGATTTCTCATCATATGTCGTCTTTGTTGTGTTCGTCCATCATATGCGTGACTGTTACAATATAAGCACTGAAGTGTGAGGTCATAATAACTGTAAATCGCCAGAGGGAAACTGAAGCGTGATGTGATAAGCTTGGTCATGTTCATCTGGTTTCCCCCTATTGCCGTTCTCACCGTCACCTATCCTCAACATGAGCATGAGGTGATAAGCTTGTTCATGCTCTTTGGTTTCCCTCGTTGCCGTTCTCATTGTCACCTATCCCCAACATGAGCGTGATACTCATGTTAACTTGGTGCAGGAACTTAAACTATTTTGTTACTGCACTGAAAAGGTGATTGCTTGCTTAAAAAAATTGTTGTACAATAAACATTTCTTGCCTTTACATGTCAGGCGAGTGGTTACCTTTCTCAAATTTGCAAGACCTTGTATTATATTTTTTATAATATCTTTTATGAAATATATATTTTGCTCCATCAATTGTCAAAGTATAAAACAAAAAAAATTGGAAATTTCTTCTCCCTCAAGTGTCAAATTATAAGAGTTGCATTTTTCCTATTTGTTGTTTTACCATAATGTTGAAGCGATAACTTTGCATACACAAAATTAAATTCATATTATTCCTTAGGGAAAAATATGATTCTTCAATTGTTGTCAAAGCTTAAATTTGGCTTCACATCTTCAACGCGAAAAAATATTTGTCTATCAAGTGTTAAAACCATCTATGTTTTGTATTTTTTTTTCATTGTAAGGGGTTTTGACAATGTTGTGGCAATGGTTTTCCATTCATGGTAGCATAATCACCATAGTTCTTGTTATAGAGTTTGGGGAAGATGTGATAAGTGAATAGTAGTATAACATTAGAAAAAAAATCCAATCAACTAGAAAGTAAAACTAGGAAAAACAAGTCAAAATGTCAGACATTTGAGAAGCAATATATCTCTTGTAGGAATTTCCAAGTCTATTTGAAATAACTTTGGAAATGAAGAGCTACATGAAAAGTGGGTAAAACTGAAAGAACCTGCGAACAATCTGGAATATATCAAAATTTATTAAACCTAAAAGAAATTTAAAATGTGAGGAAATATTTTTTTGGGAAAAAATAAATATTTTGAATTTTATCAGATCCCATCGTTCTTAGAATATTTGTGATAATTACGCAGTTTCAAAATTCCTAAAATATTACTTGGATTTTTGTGTTTTCCTAAAAGTATTCTAATTTCCCCACTTTATTCTTGTTGTTTTCCAAGTGTTTGAGGTGATGTTTTCCAAGTTTATTTTGCACACTTAGCTAAACCATGTGCAAAAATCAGGAACGATGAGAAAATAGAAAGTTAACATTAAAAAATCACACGCAACTAGAAAGTAAAACTAGGGGAAAACAAGTCAAAATTCCAGACATTTGGCGAGCAATATATTTATGTTTGGAATTTGTAGGCCTATAAAAATATGACTTTGGAATTGAAGAGTAACACGGAAATTCAGTAAAAAATTAAAGGAATTTAGACACTTAGCTACGACATATGCAAAACCACCTCCATGGCAACATCAAAACTGCTCCTTTGAAACAGTGAAACTAATTTCAACGATCTTGACATTTGATGGACAAAAAGGAATTTGAATTGCTTTCTATGACAGGTGCGACGTGAACAAGCACGATAGCAGCAGAGCAGAGTGACCCCTCCACAAGCTCAAGCACCCCGTATCCTGGAAAACCAATGTCCGCGACCATTGTTTTGCTCCCGATCTCCCAGCCTCCCTCCTCTATTTAAGCTCCTCCCGGTTCCACTCTTCCTCTCATCAACACAAGCATCAATCAGCCTTCAGTTCAGTTCATTCACATTTCACAACCACAAAGTCTGCGCTCTACACTCGACTACTAGTAGCTACTAATCTTCAGTCATCACCTAGTGCAGAATCAACAGATTAGTCAGCGGTGCTGCCTGCACCAACACAGAAAGGGGTCATGGCGGGTGCGGCGAAGGCGTCTGGGATGGTGGCGATGAGTGTCGGCGCGGTGGAGGCCCTCAAGGATCAGGCTGGACTCTGCCGCTGGAACTACGCCCTCAGATTCATCCACCGGGCAGCCAAGGCCCAGACCAACATCCGCGGCGGCGTCTCGCATGGCGCGAAGCAGCTTCCGGCCTCTGCGGCGGCGGTGGCCGAGAAGCAGCGAGCGGAGAAGGCCGAGGAGGGGCTGAGGACGGTGATGTACCTCGGCTGCTGGGGTCCAAATTAGGAGCTGCAACTTGGTACTAGCTAGGCGTGTTTGTGTTTGCTGCAACAACCATGGCCTACCTGGTTGGCTTCCTGTGGAATCCCCCAATGTAAAAACCACGACGATGATGATGAAAAATGATGTTACTTGAGCCATGTCTATTTGCTTATTTATTATCTTGGTGAGGAATATGCATACCTGCTCTGATTTGGTTTCTGCTTACAACCCAGCAAATTGTGACGGTCAACGGGTCAAGGACCTAGTGGCAGGACACTGAGTAGGGTCAGATCAAATTTTCAGTGTCCAACAAGAGGATTTGGGGATACAGGGACAGCAAGAAGAGGAGAGCATGTGAGTTCTATCTCAGTTCTGAATACCAATCTTCAGTTACATACAGTTTTTTTAGGGGTTTCAGTTACATACAGTAGGCATCAGCCTCCAACCTGGACGCGGCCACCTCACGCACACGCAACATAATGCTTTGCTAAGCAGGCTGGGTTGTCTCCGTTTCCCTTCGATATTAGTTAATACAGTGGCCCGGCCCACGGGCGCGACACAAACATGCTTCGGTCTGCGGTACTTTGTTAAAGTGACACACGCGATGAATCCTCGTATCTGTACTCAAGGTGTCATCAAGCAACCAATCTATTTACAGTACTTGTCAATTTTGTTGGTGGACCTGTGTTCGGTTGCTTTGTTTGTCCAAAACAAGACTAAACGAGAAGTACTTTGAATTAGGTCATGGCAAATATGTTTTGAATTTCTTCGTTTTATATTCGCTAAACTGACACAGTAGAGAGTCAACTAAACATGGTACATCTCCAGGTTAGACCACATTAATAAGTATCACAGAGTGAGGCACATCAAAGTTACTCCGTATCTTTCTACCAGCAAATTTGGATTTTGCCCTAGGGCCATGAAACCAAAAGAGAAGAAAGATAAATAAATTCAGACTTCCAGATAATAGTTACAATCGGGTGCACAGTAGTTCCTTCCAATTAATTAAGCTCATCGATAAGATAAAAAATACTTACAACTAATAACTAATATAAACAATTGTCCTCCACGAAGCTTTACTAAGATATTTGTTAGCCGCTTATATTATACAACTCTATAGCAAGATATTCAAAGGTAATAAACTAGACGCATAACTAAAATAATGTTGTATAGAATGTCCATCTAATTTTCCTCTTATATGGATGGACTTAACTTACTTAAAAGTCCCAAACATATTTGGAAAAAAATAATATAAGTTATACAACAAATTGGACTTGGTTTGTCATTATAGTAAACTCAATAATTTTTTTAATAATATTTAACTCTAAGTTACTAGTTGGGGTTCATGTTGTTAGGTATAGTAGACAAAAAATGTTTTTTTGTAAAAGTTGTACTCTCTTCGATGAAAAATAAGTGTCTTAAAGTAAAACTATGACACTCAGGAGTATCAATTTGAAACAAAATTATGTATAGTAAATTTGATATATAAAATAAATAAAAAAGTTTGGTATAAATGCATCCGGTGAACGACGAGATTTGTGCCGCCCATGGCGGCAGATCGAGCGGAAGTTGAGGCTGACTGGACGAAGTGGTGGCGGTGTCACGCCGTTCACCTGCATTGGGTGATCGAAAAGACCCGAAGACGAAGACGGTGGCTCCGGCCCGTGCGAAATCAGAGGCATCGAGCGCATGTTTGCGCTGCATGATGGTGGCGATGGCATGCTGTAGGGATGGTCATCCGGCGCTGGGGTCGTCTGGCCGTGGTGGTGAACCTGCGGTGGTAAGCCCGTCTTGCCTTGGTGGTGCTATGGTGGTCAGCCCGTCTGGCTGTGGTAATAGGGTGCTTTGAGTTGGGGGTAAACGACTGACCATGATGGTGGAGGAGGTCATGGTCCTGACCGTACTGAAAGCGCAAAGCATGTTGAATCTATGGTGGGGAAAGAGAAGGTGGCGACAGAAGGATTTGGTCCTAAAAGTGTTGGGCCGGGAGAATCGACGGCGGGGACGGGAAGCCGGGACGAAGCTGATCAGGGTGGAGGCGTGGGGGACACGGCAGCGGGTAAAAGCATTGCTAATAGTGGATGGTATCTTCTCCTACCACTATGTTTGTACTCGGTTTTTACCATACAGCTTTCAAAGTACATCCCTGTATATAACCACCTTCCAGTCCCACTCTTCCTCTCATCAACGCAAGCATCAATCAGTCTTCAGCTCAGTTCATTCACAACCACAAAGCATGCGCTCTACACTCGACTAGTAGCTACTAATCTTCATTCATCACCTAGTTCAGAATCGACATATCAGACAGCAACGCTGTCTCCACCAACACAGAGAGGGGTCATGGCGGGTACGGCGAAGGCGTCTTGGATGGTGGAGATGAGCGTCGACGCAGTGGAGGCGCTCAAGGACCAAGCTGGCCGGCCTCTGCTGATGGAACTACGCGCTCAAGTACATCCACCGGGCAGCCAAGGCTAGGGCCAACATCCGCGGCGGCATCTCCTAGGGCGGCAAGCAGCTTTCAGCCTCTGTGGTGGCTGCGGCGGAGAGGAGGCGAGCGGAGAAGGCCAAGGAGGGGCTAAGGACGGTGATGTACCTCAGCTGCCGGGGTCCCAATTAGCAGCTGCAACTTGGTAGTTGCTACTAGCTAGGCGTGTGTGTGTTTGCTGCAACAACCATGACCTGAAACCTGTCTGGCTTCCCGTGGAATCCCCCATTGTAAAATACCACCATAATGATGATGATGATGATGAATGATGTTACTTGAGCCCCTTGTCTATTTATTACTCCCTCCGTCCTAAAATGTAAGATGTTTTTTGACACTAGTGTAGTGTCAAAAAACGTCTTACATTTTGGGACGGAGGGAGTAGTTATTATCTTGGTGAGGAAGATGCATACATGCTCTGATTTGGTTTCTGCTTACAACCCAAAAAGAACTTAAAACTACACTTAACAAATCGTAGCAAATTGTAATGGTCAACAGGACCTAGTGGCAGCACACTGAATAGGTTCGGATCAATTTTTCAGTGTCCAACAAGAGGTTTTGGGTCTACAAGGACAGCAAGAAGAGGAGAGGAGAGCAGGTGAGTTCTATCTCAGTTAATAAATGCACTCCCGGATCCAGACCAATCTTCAGTTACATACCATGAGCCTCCAACCTGGACACAACCCGCTCACGCACGCACAACACCACACTTTGCTCCCGGTTTCCCTTTGATCTTTAGTTAATGCAGTGGGCTGGCCCACGGGCTCGACACAAACATGCTGAATTTCTTCAGTCTGCGGCACTTTGTTAAAGTGACATACGCGATGAATCCTCGTATCTGTACTCAAGGTGTCATCAAGCAACCAATCCATTTACAGTACTTATTAGTTTTGTTGGTGGACTTGTCTTCGGTTGCTATGTTAGTCCAAAACGAGACCAAACCAGAAGTACTTCAAATTGGTTGAAAGTTCTTTCTTTCTTATTTTTCGCGCATAGGTTGAAGAAAGTACTTTTGGTGGCTCCAGTCAACCTGATGTGCGACGAGGTCGAACGAATATATTTTGAATTTCTTTGTTGTATATTCTCTAGACTGACACAGTAGTAATTCAACTAAACATGATACAGCTCCAGATTAGGCCACATGTCCACATTAATAAGTAAACATGCTTTCTAATCACAGCTATCACAGAGTGAGGCACATCAAAGTTACTCTGTATCTTTCTAGGTTCCACTGAAAGACCAACAATTTGGATTTTGCCCTAGGGCCATGAAACCAAAAGAGAAGAAAAACAAATAAAATCAGTCATTCAGTTAATAGGTACAATCTGGTGCACAGTAGTTCCTTCCAATTAATAAGTTGATCGATATAAGATAAAAAATTACTTACAACTAAAATAAACAAATTGTACTCCACAAACTATTTTTGCGGGTGATTGTCCTCCACAAACTTGTACTAAGATATTTGTTAGCCGCTTGTATTATAGAACTCTATAACAAAATATTCAAAGGTAATAAAATAGACGCATAAGTAATATTATTGTGTACTCCATCTGTTCCATAATGTAGTACATATAGATTTTTTTTCAAAAGTCAAAGTTTGACCGTATTTATAAAGAAAAATAGGTACATATAGAATATCAAATACATATAGTTCGATAAGTAATGAGTTATATTTTCATAGTGTACATGTTTGGTATTAGGTAGTTTTCTCTATAAACTTGATCAAAATTTGCTAAGTTTGACTTTTGAGAAGATCTATATGCGCTACATTGTGGAACGGAGGGAGCATATGAATGCTCATCTAATTTTTCTCTAATATGGATGGAATTTAACTTATTTAAATGTCCCAAACATATTTGAAAAAAATAATGTAAGTTTCACAACAAATTGGAGTTGGTTTGTCATTATAGTAATCTCAATGGTTTTTTAACAATATTTAACTCTAAGTTACTACTTGGGGTTCATGTTGTTAGGTATAGTGGACAAAGATTGTTATTTTTTTGTTAATGTTGTACTCTCTTCGATAAAAAATAAGTGTCTTAAGTAAAACTACGACACTTATTTTGGATCGGAGGGAGTATCAATTTAAAATAAAATTATGTATATTAAATTTGATATATCTTTACCTAATAATATTAAAAGACGGATTGTTTCTCCACGTTTTTTCATCAATTAGTAGTTTTTCGTACGTCATCAACCGTTTTTATGTTTTTAACATCGGGCGTCGCCGCACAGGAACGCCCAAATGGGCCGGCCCAATAGCAGCAAGCACGAGTGGGCTAATAAATCAAAAAAATAAACGCACCAACATGGGGTCGAACCGTTTTTATGTTTTTAACATCGGGCGTCGCCGCACAGGAACGCCCAAATGGGCCGGCCCAATAGCAGCAAGCACGAGTGGGCTAATAAATCAAAAAAATAAACGCACCAACATGGGGTCGAACCGTTTTTATGTTTTTAACATCGGGCGTCGCCGCACAGGAACGCCCAAATGGGCCGGCCCAATAGCAGCAAGCACGAGTGAGCTAATAAATCAAAAAAATAAACGCACCAACATGGGGTCGAACTAACGACCAATGGTTCCACAATGGCTGATGACTGCCAACTGACCTGGTGAACGTTTGAGTCACATGTGCATCACGAAAGCAAATTAAACAAGGTACATTTTCGTGCATTGGAAAAAAAATGGCTTGCCTAGGCCGCAACGCTTTCTCTGGCCCAACAAAGTCCTCGCTGCTGCATCCAGTACAGCTCGACCTACGCCCACAGCTTCCTTATTCTCAAAAAAAAATAAAAAAAATTAACAGCTTGCTTCACGTTTTAATAAGTTTTGCACTGTAAAATATAAAAGAGATAAGACCTGGGTACGAAGAAACATGAATGCGCCCATGTAGAATTTTTAGCATTAAGATCCCGGCTCCTGTAATGTATTGCTTTCGAGACATAGTCTCTATCTAATAATAAATAACATACCGCTTCTATTTGTCCGCCGTGCCTTTTTGCAAAATAAAAAACCTTAGTTTGTTAAAAACAACTCACAGTCCATCTTTAAGTAGGAATGAATCATTTTTTTCATTTTACATAAAACACCCTGACTTTTATACTAATCAAACTCCAGTCCAACTTTTAGTCAAAGCGCATCATTTTCTGAATTTTTTCATAAAACCCCTTAATATTTGTGTTAATCAACCAGCAGTATATCTGGAATAATTATTTTTCAAAATAATCATAACTTTTAAACCTTAACTTTAATTTCAGCATTATATATATGAAATTTGATTAGAAAAATGTGTAGAATCTGAATTTTATATATGATGTTATTTTTATGATTTTACCTATTAACTATTTAAAAATGCTATTTAGGGTGCAACCTAAATCAATGTCACATGATCCGTCATTCTAGCTCGGATAAAAAATATTTACTCTTCCATTGCAACGCACGGGCATGTTTGCTTGTAAAATAAATAAAAGTGTTTGATATATATAAGTTATAACCATTGGCGGACCCAGAGATCGTGGTTTATTGGAGTTACGGGCAACGACATTGCTAGATTAGTTTGTTCTCATTGGTCATTATGTACGGGTGCTATGAATCGCTACACTATTAGGAAAACGCTTATAGATAGAAGTTTACCAGTAGCGTTTGTTTGTAACCCAACGCTACTAGTAATTAGTAGTAGCGCTGGCCAGAAAGAGCGCTGCTGGTATATTTTAGCAGCAACGCTTGTTACCGAAACCCACGCTACTACTAAGTGTAACACACCACAATATCTGATCAGAAAATATTAGCAACGCTTGTCGCCCAACCAGCGCTACTGTTAGTTTTTGATCTATAGCGCTCGTTGATATAAACACGCTACTGCTATTTTTTCTATCTATAAAATTTTACCAGTAGCGTGTTATTTTGGACCGCGCTATAGGTAGTGCACCACCAGCCGTAGATATTTTGCAAGCTGCCATAGCAGTAGCGTGCATAGTAGACCCACACTACTGCTATGCCCGCTAGCCACCTACCACCTTTCCCCTCCTTCCTCCCCTTTCTTCTTCCTCCCCCTTCCCTTTCTTCCCCTTTCCTTTCACCTTGCTTGTTCCAATGCTCCCCTCCACCACCCCTCCATTAGAGCTCTCCCTTCCCCTCTTCTTTGCCTTTCCATCACCCCCCTCTTCTTTGCCCCTCCACCACACCCCTCTTCTTTGCCCTCCACCACCCCCTCCATTAATGCTCTCCTTCCCCTCTTCTTTGCCGTCCACCACCCCTTCCATTAATGCCTTCCTCTTGTCCTCTCCTCTCCTCCCACTCTCCCTCTCCTCCTCTCCCTCCATTAATGCCCTCCCTCCCCCTCTTCTTTGCCCTCCACCACCCCCTTCCATTAATGCCTTCCCTCTTCTCCTCTCCCTCTCCTCTCCTCTTCTCTTCTCCTCTCCCTCTCCTCCCACTCTCTCCCTAGCTAGCTAGCTAGTTAGAGCTATATATCTATAGAGCTACTAGGTAATTAAGAAGAAAGGTGCTCGATATCCCTCTCGACAAATAGGTGAGCAAAAAAAGGTGTTTGTGTGGATAGGACCGAAACTATATATATATATGGGCGATATGAGAATATATATACCGAATTGTGTGTGGCATAATTTGAGTTGCCTACATTGTGTATTTGATGAAATAATGTGGGTGACATTAGTTGCCTATGTTTTGCCAAAATGTCGATTCAATTCCGTTTCGGCGAATTTCGGGCATGCAAACACAATATGTCCTATGTTTAGGGAAGGTCATGCCGAATTTTTGTATAAATTTGATCCATGCATGCATATATACGTGGTTATAATATTTGCTCCACCCGCAGGTGATCATGAAGGTCAATAGAAGGATGGTGGAAAGATACTGGCAATCCGCTGTGGATGACATGTATGAAAAAAGACTGAGGGATGTTTTATGTCCGTGTCGAAAATGCAAAGGAATAGTCAGGCTCGACCCCTTTGAGGGTGGTAAATTCAAGGCGCACCTGCTCATGCATGGTTTCATGCATGGCCATACTCGGTGGATAAGTGAAGAAGAATAAGAAGATGATGATGACGATGAGGACGTCGACGGGGCAGGAAATAACGACATGGGGCCACCAGACGAAGAGATGACCGATTATGTGCCCGAAGAGGAAGACGGCCTCGGAAATGTCGATGGCGAAGAGGTAGTTCAAGGCGGAGAAGACGCGGAAACGCCACCGTATTCGTCGCTACTAAGTTCAGCCATGCGGGACCCGCATGTTCGAGACCTGCTTCACAAGAAGACGACTAGCGACAGAGCTGCTTCTAGAGAGGAGGCCAAACTGGCGCAATTGGAGGTAGACTCAATGACTCCTTTGTATGATGGTTGCAATAATCCCGAGGTGACCCGCTTGAGTTTCACACTAGAACTTCTAAAGATGAAGGCAAAAAACAAATGGACAGATACAAGCCTGGATGAGCTTCTGAAGTACCTAAAGAAGGTTCTTCCCACGGAAAGCCTGTGTCCTACTAGTGTCGAAGAGGCAAAGAAAATCGTGTGCCCTCTTGATCTGCCACACATTAGATATCACGCATGCATCAATGATTGCATCATATATCGGAACGAGCACGCGAAAAAAACCATCTGTCCAAAGTGCAATGCTTCACGATATAAAAAGTCCGGAAAGAAAGCTCCACAGAAAGTTGTATGGTACTTTCCGATCACTCCGCGTCTACAGCGATATTTCGTAGATCCTAAGGAATCAAAGCTTATGCGCTGGCACGCAGAGAGGGTGAAGCCAGATGACGGAGATGAACCGAAGCTGAGACACCTCGCAAATGCTAGCCAGTGGAGAGCATTAAATGCTGAATTTGAATTTTTCGCAAATGATCCAAGGAACATTGTGCTTGGCGCTAGTAGTGATGGCATGAATCCATTTGGCAACTAGAACACCAATCATAGCACATGGCCCGTGTTTGTATGGATGTACAACCTCCCCCCTTTGTGCATGAAGGAAAAATACATACACATGGCTGTGCTTATTCAAGGGCCGAGACAACCGGGAAATGATATAAATGTGTATCTTGGGTTACTGAAAGAGGAGTTATAGACCTTATGGAAAACGCCAGCCAAGACATGGGATGCAAGCAAAGGAGAGTATTTCTACATGAGAGCCGCGCTGATCACGACGGTGCAGGACTATCTCGGTTATGGCTATCTCTCCGGCCAGGTGTGCCACGGATATTGCGGATGCACGAGGTGCATGGATGATACAACTTCTCTGCAGCTATCGAAAGATGGCGGGTCTTCGAAAATCGTGTACATGGGGTATCGAAGGTGGCTCGAGAAGGATGACCCATGGAGAAAGCGTGGAGATCTATTCAATGGTAAGGCTGAGCATCGAGGTCCTCCACGTAAGCGTAGCGGTGCAGAAATATATGAGTTATTGAAGAACTGGAAGAGTGCCCTCGCCGGAAAGACGAAGAAAAGGCGCGGAGCCCTATTTGAAGATATGGAAGGCGAGATCTGTTTTCGGGACTTGGAATATGGCCCATACTCGACACGCCTCATAGCCTTGATCGAATGCATATCACAAAAAATATCCTTGAGAGTTTGCTTGGAACATTGATGAACATGCCGGAGAGGACCAAGGATGGGCCGAAGGCAAGAAAAGACTTGGAATTTTTGAAAATCAGGAAAGATCTTCAAATGCCCGGTAAAAGGTCGTCAGAGGAGACTGAGACGGAGACGGAAGATAGGGGCAAAAAAGTAAACAAGAAGGAAGAACAATATTGCCCCCCCCCCCTCTTGCTTCACCTTAGATCTGAAGGAGGTCGATCAATTGTTCAAGTGCCTTGCCGGAATCAAAGTTAGTTCCGGATACTGTGGGAAGATAAGCAGATATCTGGACACTAAGAAAAGAAGGTTCAGTGGGATGAAGTCTCACGACTGTCATGTGATGATGACACAGTTACTCCCGGTTGCACTTAGAGGGATTATGGACACACATGTGCGTGAGACGCTTAGTGACCTATGCCACTTTTTTGATGCTATCTCTCGAAATTCGATCAGTGTGAAGCAACTCCATAGGCTACTGAGAAGAGATCGTTGTCATCTTGAATGAGCTAGAGATGTACTTCCGCCGTGTTCTTTGATGTCATGGTGCATCTATGTGTCCACATCGTGGGCGACATCATCGACCTAGGGCCGACATTCCTGCATAGCATGATGGCGTTCGAGAGGATGAATGGGGTAATCAAAGGATTCGTTAGTAACATGTCCCGTCCCAGATGGAAGCATAGCCGTGGATATCGACCAAAGAGTGCATCTCTTTCGTGAGAGTTATCGACCAAAGACCCTGTTGTTGGTTTGCCCGTCAACAAGCACTGTGGAAGGCTCGAAGGCGAAGGTCACATCAACGGTCATAGGGATGTGAATGTGTTACGCTCGGGCCGACAAAACGACCTTGACAGGGCAAACTTAGTAGTGCTACAACACCTAGATGTGCTAGAAGATTTCGTGACACTGCACAAATGTTGGGGAACGTTGCAGAAAATAAAAATTTTCCTACGGTTTCACCAAGATCTATCTATGAGTTCATCTATCAACGAGTGATAGGAGTGCATCTACATACCTTTGTAGATCGCGAGCGGAAGCGTTCAAGAGAACGGGGTTGAGGGAGTCGTACTCGTCGTGATCCAAATCACCGATGACCGAGTGCCGAACGGACGGCACCTCCGCGTTCAACACATGTACCGTTGGGGAAGACGTCTCCTCCTTCTTGATCCAGCAAGGGGGAAGGAGAGGTTGATGGAGATCCAGCAGCACGACGGCGTGGTGGTGGATGCAGCAGGAATCTCAGCAGGGCTTCGTCGAGCTCTACGGAGGAGGAGAGGTGTAGCAAGGGGGAAGGGAGGGGCCAAGTGCAAGGGTGCGGCTGCCCTCCCTCCCCTCCTCTATATATAGGGTCCCCAGGGGGGCGCCGGCCCTAGGAGATGGGATCTCCTGGGGGGGGGGGGTGGCGGCCAAGGGGGGTGCCTTGCCCCCCAAGGCAAGTGGAGGCGCCCCCTCCCCTAGGGTTCCCAACCCTAGGCAGGGGGCCCAAGGGGCGCACCAGCCCACCAGGCTGGTTCCCTCCCACTTCAGCCCATGGGCCCTCCGGGATAGGTGGCCCCACCGGTGGACACCGGGACCTTTCCGTGGTCCAGTACAATACCGTGACCCCGAAACTTTCCCGATGGCCGAAACTCGACTTCCCATATATAATTCTTTACCTCCGGACCATTTCGGAACTCCTCGTGACGTCCGGGATCTCATCCGGGACTCTGAACAACTTTCGGTTTGCTGCATACTAATATCTCTACAACCCTAGCGTCACCGAACCTTAAGTGTGTAGATCCTACGGGTTCGGGAGACACGTAGACATGACCGAGACGAATCTCCGGTCAATAACCAACAGCGGGATCTGGATACCCATGTTGGCTCCCACATGCTCCTCAATGATCTCATCGGATGAACCACGATGTCGAGATTCAAGCAACCCGTATACAATTCCTTTGTCAATCGGTGCGTTACTTGCCCGAGATTCGATCGTCGGTATCCCAATACCTCGTTCAATCTCGTTACCGGCAAGTCACTTTACTGCATCAGTAATGCATGATCCGTGACCAAACACTTGGTCACTTTGAGCTCATTATGATGATGCATTACCGAGTGGGCCCAGATATACCTCTCCGTCATACGGAGTGACAAATCGATCTCGATCCGTGTCAACCCAAGACACTTTCGGAGATACCCGTAGTGTACCTTTATAGTCACCCAGTTACGTTGCGACGTTTGGTACACCCAAAGAACTCCTACAGTGTCCGGGAGTTACACGATCTCATGGTCTAAGGAAAAGATACTTGACATTGGAAAAGCTCTAGCAAACGAACTACACGATCTTGTGCTATGCTTAGGATTGGGTCTTGTCCATCACATCATTCTCCTAATGATGTGATCCCGTTATCAATGACATCCAATGTCCATAGTCAGGTAACCATGACTATCTGTTGATCAACGAGCTAGTCAACTAGAGGCTTACTAGGGACATGTTGTGGTCTATGTATTCACACGTGTATTACAATTTCCGGATAATACATTTATAGCATGAATAAAAGACAATTATCATGAACAAGGAAATATAATAATAATCCTTTTTATTATTGCCTCTAGGGCATATTTCCAACAGTCTCCCACTTGCACTAGAGTCAATAATCTAGTTACATTGTGATGAATCGAACACCAATAGAGTTTTGGTGTTGATCATGTTTTGCTCGCGGAAGAGGTTTAGTCAATGGATCTGCGACATTCAGATCCGTATGCACTTTGCAAATTTCTATGTCTCCATCTTGAACATTTTCATGAATGGAGTTGAGCGGCAACTTGATGTGCTGGTCTTCTTGTGAAACCTGGGCTCCTTGGCAAGTGCAATAGCTCCAGTGTTGTCACAAAAGAGTTTGATTGGCCCTGATGCATTGGGTATGACTCCTAGGTCGGTGATGAACTCCTTCACCCAAATTGCTTCATGTGCTGCCTGCGAGGCTGCCATGTATTCCACTTCACATGTAGATCCCGCCACGACGCTTTGCTTGCTACTGCACCAGCTTACTGCTCCACCATTCAACATATACACGTATCCGGTTTGTGACTTAGAGTCATCCAGATCTGTGTCGATGCTAGCGTCGACGTAACCCTTTACGACGAGCTCTTTGTCACCTCCATAAATGAGAAACATGTCCTTAGTCCTTTTCAGGTACTTCAGGATATTCTTGACCGCTGTCCAGTGTTCCTTGCCGGGATTACTTTGGTACCTTCCTACCAAACTTACGGCAAGGTTTACATCAGGTCTGGTACACAGCATGGCATACATAATAGACCCTATGGCTGAGGCATAGGGATGACACTCATCTCTTCTATATCTTCTCGCCGTGGTGGGACATTGAGCTGAGCTCAATTTCACACCTTGCAACACAGGCAAGAACCCCTTCTTAGACTAATCCATATTGAACTTCTACAATATCTTATCAAGGTATGTGCTTTGTGAAAGACCTATGAGGCGTCTCGATCTATCTCTATAGATCTTGATGCCTAATATATAAGCAGCATCTCCAAGGTCCTTCATTGAAAAACAATTATTCAAGTAGGCCTTAATGCTGTCCAAAAGTTCTATATCATTTCCCATCAAAAGTATGTCATCTACATATAATAGGAGAAATGCTCTGAGCTCCCACTCACTTTCTTGTAAACGCAGGCTTCTCCATAAGTCTCGCATAAACCAAACGCTTTGATCATCTCATCAAAGCGAATGTTCCAACTCGAGATGCTTGCACCAGCCCATAAATAGATCGCTGGAGCTTGCATACCTTGTTAGCATTCTTAGGGTCGACAAAACCTTCCGGCTGCATCATATACAGTTCTTCCTTAAGGTAGCCGTTAAGGAATGCCGTTTTGGCGTCCATTTGCCATATCTCATAATCATAGTATGCGGCAATTGCTAACATGATTGGACGGACTTCACCGCCACGGAGAGAAAGTCTCATCGTAGTCAACCCCTTGAACTTGCCGATAACCCTTAGCGACAAGTCGAGCTTTATAGATGGTAACATTACCATCGCGTCCGTCTTCTTCTTAAAGATCCATTTGTTTTCTATCGCTCGCCGATCACCGGGCAAGTCTGTCAAAGTCCATACTTTGTTTTCATACATGGATCCTATCTCGGATTGCATGGCTTCAAGCCATTTGTTGGAATTTGGGCCCGCCATTGCTTCTTCATAGTTCGAAGGTTCACCGTTGTCTAACAACATGATTTCCAGGACAGGGTTGCCATACCACTCTGGTGTGGAACGTGTCCTTGTGGACCTACGAAGTTCAGTAGCAACTTGATCCGAAGTACCTTGATCATCATCATTAATTTCCTCTCCTGTCGGTGTAGGCACCACAAGAACATTTTCCTGAGCTGCACTACTTTCCGGTTCAAGAGGTAGTACTTCATCGAGTTCTACTTTCCTCCCACTTACTCCTTTCGAGAGAAACTCCTTTTCGAAAGGATCCGTTCTTGGCAACAAAGATCTTGCCTTCGGATCTAAGGTAGAAGGTATACCCAATGGTTTCCTTAGGGTATCCTATGAAGACACATTTTCCGACTTGGGTTCGAGCTTTTCAGGTTGAAGTTTCTTGACATAAGCATCACATCCCCAAACTTTTAGAAACGACAGCTTAGGTTTCTTCCCAAACCATAATTCATACGGTGTCGTCTCAACGGATTTAGACGGTGCCCTATTTAAAGTGAATGTAGCTGTCTCTAGAGCGTATCCCCAAAATGATAGCGGTAAATCAGTAAGAGACATCATAGATCGCACCATATCCAATAGAGTGCGATTACGACGTTCGGACACACCGCGGTGGTGTTCCAGGCGGCGTGAGTTGTGAAACGATTCCACATTTCCTTAAGTGTGTGCCAAATTCGTGACTTAAATATTCTCCTCCATGATCTAATCGTAAGAACTTTATTTTTCGGTCATGTTGATTCTCTACCTCATTCTGAAATTCGTTGAACTTTTCAAAGGTCTCAGACTTGTGTTCCATCAAGTAGACATACCCATATCTACTCAAGTCATCAGTGAGAGTGAGAACATAACGATATCCTCCGCGAGCCTCAACGCTCATTGGACCGCACACATCAGTATGTATGATTTCCAATAAGTTGGTTGCTCGCTCCATTGTTCCGGAGAATAGAGTCTTGGTCATTTTGCCCATAAGGCATGGTTAGCATGTGTCAAATGATTCATAATCGAGAGACTCTAAAAGTCCATCAGCATGGAGCTTCTTCATGCGCTTGACACCAATGTGACCAAGGCGGCAGTGCCACAAGTATGTGGGACTATCGTTATCAACTTTATATCTTTTGGTATTCACACTATGAATATGTGTAACATCACGTTCGAGATTCATTAAGAATAAACCATTGACCATCGGAGCATGACCATAAAACATATCTCTCATATAAATAGAACAACCATTATTATCGGTTTAAATGAGTAGCCATCTCGTATTAAGCGAGATCCACGATACAATGTTCATGCTCAAACTTGGCACTAAATAACAATTATTGAGGTTTAAAACTAATCCCGTAGGTAAATGTAGAGGTAGCGTGCGACGGCGATCACATCGACCTTGGAACCATTCCCGGCGCGCATCGTCACCTCGTCCTTCGCCAGATCTCCGCTTATTCCGCAGCTCACGCTTTGAGTTACAAATATGAGCAACGGCACGGTATCAAATACCCTGGAGCTACTACGAGCATTGGTAAGGTACACATCAATTACATGTATATCACATATACCTTTAGTGTTGCCGGCCTTCTTGTCCGCTAAGTATTTGCGGCAGTTCCGCTTCCAGTGGCCCTTCCCTTTGCAATAAAAGCACTCAGTCTCAGGCTTGGGTCCATTCTTTGACTTCTTCCCGGCAACTGGCTTACCGGGCACTGATGAAGTCATGTACCTAGGGTAGGGTCATGGACCTGTCCAAGATACCCTCCCCAAGGACATCCTTAGAATAAACTGCCTTCTAGTCGACCTGGTAGGATTCCACTCGACGGACTCAAAGACACTCGACCATGAAGACCCACTCAAGCACCAGGAGTTCAAGAACCACCCGGTGTCCAAACGGTCTGTAATTAAGTAGTCTTTATGGTCATGATGACACTTTATGTAAGGCGTTACCAGTAACGCCTGGCCTTAATGTACCTTTAACCCTTCACTACGTGGGCTGGCTGGGGTCCTGGCGCACTCTATATAAGCCACCCCCTCCACAGGTAGAAGGGTTCGCACCCCTGTAATTGATATGGATATAATCCAGTCGACCGCCTCCGGGCTCCGAGACGTAGGGCTGTTACTTCCTCCGAGAAGGGCCTGAACTCATAAAACTTGTGCGTATACAACTACTCCATAGCTAGGATCTTGCCTCTCCATACCTACCCCCCATTCTACTGTCAGGCTTAGAACCACGACAGTTGGCGCCCACCGTGGGGCAGGTGTTCTAGCGATTTGTTGGAGAAGTTGGGATTCTTTCGATCTCCTACATCATGGTTTCAGGTGGAGTTTTGGTCGAGGGCCGCGAGATCCGTCTCGGTGCGCTCACGTTCGTCGCCGACGACTCCGCTTGGCTTCAGGAGGCTCCTCTCGACGTCGACGCGCTCCCCCGTCTGCTGGGCAACGACAGCGGCGCGTCCGGCGTCCTCCTGCGGCAACCGTCGACTCAGTATGGGTCGGTTCCTGTGCCGTCCTCACTCCCAGTCTCCCGCCGGCGCAAGCGCTCCGGTCGGTCAAGGCTTCAGCGGTGGGTAAGGCATGCGGTGGCTCGCCAGTCGGTCATTTCCCAAGTTGCGGCAATCGAGCCCGATGAATCTCTCTACGGCCTGTTCGATCTGTCGACTGGCTCCGCAGAGACTGCATCCGAGTGCGATAGCAGCGATCCGGCAGCAGAGGTTCTGATGGTCGATGGACCACGCAACCCTCCTGGATTCCCCCGCACCGACGGAGGCAACGGTGGAGGCGATCCGGCGCAAGCTCACGAAGAGTACCAACCCGAGCCCCTCACTTCGCTGCAGAGGGAGGAACTTCGCCGCCAAAACATGGATGCGCTTCACACTCCTATCATTGGAGAAACCCCCGAGGCTCGTGCCTTGGAGGATGCGCGCTTGGCTAACCTGGCCGAGCGCACTCGACTGGAGAACCTCCAGTGAGTTCTTGACGAGCGCACGCGATCACGGGTTCCAGAATCTAGTCGACGTCAACTCTTTCCACAACCAACTCAGGTATATCGAACTCCGATTCAGAATTTAGCAGCTGCAGCCTGTATAGCAGAATCGATTCAGCCTTCCCAGTCGAAGGCGGGTAGAGGTTTGCAACAGATCAGATATTTACTCCGGGCAGCAGGAGATCAAAATTCAGTCGTGTCACAGTCACAGAACAGGATTCACAGCATATCCGTCGCTGCGAATTCAGTCCAGTCGGCCCATAGTCCAAGATCGCCCCCGAGGCGTGAGGAACGTGGAGGCCGGCGCGATGATCAGTACAAGAACTGCGAGCCGTATGAGCACCGATTCAATCGCAATGATCGACGTCGAGTGCCCACCCCTCCCCCAAGGGGTGGATCATACGCTCCTCGGGAACAAGATGATGACGCCTTGACAAAGTCTTTGGCGAAGGTTTCGATCGACCCAGAGAGCCAAAGCTTCGATCGAGATCCATTATCGTTCAAGGTTTGGTCGACAGGAACAGAGCTCACCGAGAAGGCCATGACAGAGATGTTCCCTCCAGCAGCAGAGTTCATGTCTCAGGGCCGGAGTGTTTTAGCAGGGCCATCAGAGCCGCAGTGATTCCTCCCAACTTCAGGTTGGCGACTGGAGTTAGTAAATTCACCGGTGAGTCCAAGCCTGACACTTGGCTTGAGGACTACCGAGTGGCTGTCCAGATTGGCGGCGGCAACGATGAGGTAGCTATGAAGCACTTGCCCCTTATGTTGGAGGGTTCGGCCAGAGCATGGTTGAATCAGTTGGCACCCAGCGGTATTTACACTTGGGAAGATCTTGCCCGAGTGTTTGTCAGGACATTTGAAGGGACTTGCAAGCGACCAGCAGGGTTGACAGAGCTGCAGTCGTGTGTACAAAAGTCGAATGAAACTTTGAGAGATTACATCCAGAGATGGATTACCTTACACCACACAGTTGAGAATGTGTCTGATCACCAGGCAGTCCGTGCTTTTAAGGAAGGTGTCAAGAATAGAGAGTTAAGTTTGAAATTCGGTCGGACAGGAGATATGACCCTGAGTCGGATGATGGAGATTGCCACCAAGTATGCTAATGGTGAAGAAGAGGATCGACTCCGAAGTGGTAAGTACAAGTCAGCCGCTAATGAAGCCGGCGGAGGGAACTCCAGTCGGAAACAGAAGCGCAAAGCCGAGCCAGCCGCCCCTGGAGAAGCCTTGGCTGTGACCCCAGGAAAGTTCAAGGGGAAACCCAAGGGTCCGTGGAACCGCAAGAAGGTAAAAGACCAAGATGGGAATGATGTGTTGGACTTGACATGTCACATTCACACGAAGAAAGATGAAGAGGGTAAACTCATTTACCCGAAGCATACCACTCGACAGTGTCGGCTCTTGATTCAGCAGTTCCAAGGGAAGAAGCCCAAGGATAAGGAAAAGGAGTCGGACAAAGTTGAGGACAAGGAAGATAGTGATGGTGGATACCCCCAGGTCAATTCCACCCTGATGATTTTTGCTGACGTTGAAAGCAAAAGTCGATTGAAAGTTATCAACCGAGAAGTGAACATGGTCGCTCCGGCGACGCCCAATTATCTGAAATGGTCTCAGACCGCCATCACATTCGACCAGTCCGATCATCCGACACACATTGCCACCCCTGGGAGGCAAGCGTTGGTAGTTGATCCAGTCGTCGAAGGTACTCGACTGACCAAAGTTTTGATGGATGGTGGCAGTGGTTTGAACATTTTGTATGCATAGACGTTGAAAGGGATGGGCATTCCGATGTCCAGACTCAACACCAGCAACATGAGCTTCCATGGAGTCATTCCTGGAAAGAAGGCTGAGTCACTCGGCCAAATTGCTCTCGATGTGGTTTTTGGTGACAGAAAGAATTTTCGTAAGGAAAAGTTGACCTTTGAGGTCGTGGATTTCCAGAGTGCTTATCACGCTATTCTGGGGAGGCCAGCATATGCGCGTTTCATGGCTCGACCATGTTATGTGTACCTCAAGCTAAAGATGCCAGGTCCCAAAGGTGTGATCACTGTCACTGGCAATCGGAAAAAGGCAGAAGAGTGTTTTCAGAAAGGCTCTAAGATCGCCGATGCTCAGATGGCAGTGGTCGAGCTGCAAGAATACCAGAAAATTGCAGACCCGAGTGATTTGTTGCGAGCCAAGAAGCCCGCCACGGAGTCAGCATTTCAGTCGTCCGGGGAAACGAAACCGATTCATATTCATCCGACTGATCCCAATGCTGCTCCGACTCACATCTCAACAACACTCGACTCCAAATAGGAAGAAGCGCTTATCCAGTTCCTCCGTGAGAACTGGGACATCTTTGCATGGAAGCCTGCTGACATGCCAGGTGTTCCCAGGGGACTGGCTGAGCATCGTCTGCGAATTGACTCAAAAGTCAAACCTGTCAAAGAACATCTTCGTGTTGGAAATATGCCCTAGAGGCAATAATAAAAGCATTATTATTATATTTCCTTGTTCATGATAATTGTCTTTTATTCATGCTATAACTGTATTAACCGGAAATCGTAATACACGTGTGAATACATAGACTACAATCGTCCTAGTAAGCCTCTAGTTGACTAGCTCGTTGGTCAGCAGATAGTCATGGTTTCGACTATGGACATCGGATGTCATTGACAACGGGATCACGTCATTAGGAGAATGGCGTGATGGACAAGACCCAATCCTAAGCATAGCACAAAGATCGTGTAGTTCGTTTTGCTAGAGCTTTTCCAATGTCAAGTATCTCTTCCTTAGACCATGAGATTGTGCAATTCCGGATACCGTAGGAGTGCTTTGGGTGTATCAAGCGTCACTGGCGTAATCGGGTGACTATAAAGGTGCACTACAGGTATCTCGAAAGTGACCATTGGGTTGACACGGATCGAGGCGGGATTTGTCACTCCGTGTTACGGAGAGGTATCACTAGGGCCCACTCGGTAATGCATCATCATAATGAGCTCAAAGTGATCAAGTGTCCGGTCACGGGATCATGCATTGCGATACGAGTAAAGTGACTTGCCGTAACGAGACTAACGAGGTATTGGGATACCGACGATCGAGTCTCGGGCAAGTAACATACCGTCGACGAAGGGAATAGAATACGGGTTGCTTGAACCCTTGACATCGTGGTTCATCCGATGACAACATCGAGGAGCATGTGGGAACCAACATGGGTATCCAGATCCGCTGTTGGTTATTGACTTGAGGTAGTCTCGGTCATATCGCATGTCTCCCGAACCCGTAGGGTCTACACATAAGGTTCGGTGGCGCTAGGGTTAATAGGAAGACAAGTATGTGATTACGAATGTTGTTGAGTCCGGATGAGATCCCGGACGTCACGAGGAGTTCGGAATGGTCCGGAGGTAAAGATTTATATATGGAAAGTGGTTAAGCGGACTGGAAGTTTGGTGGTATACCGGTAAAGTACCAGGGGCCACCGGGAGGTTCGGAGGTCCACGGGAGGGGCCACCTCTCCGGGGGCCACATGGGCTAAGTGGGAGGGAACCAGCCCCTGGTGGGCTGGGTGCGCCCCCACCTAGGCCCATGCGCCTAGGGTTTGGGAGGAGGAAACCTAAAGGGGCGCCTCAGCTTGGGGCAAGCCACCCTCCTCCTCCTCCTCCTTGGCCGCCGCCCCCTAGGGTTTGCCCTAGAGGGCCGGCCCCCTGACCCTCTCCTCCTATAAATAGAGGGGTGGGGGAGGCTGGAACACAGTTGTGGCGCAGCCCCTCCCTCCCAACACCTCTCTTTCTCACGCAAGCTTGGCGAAGCCCTGCGGAGAACTATCAGTACCAGCTGCACCACGCCGTCGTGCTGCCATTGGGATTGTCTTCTTCAACCTCTCCTTCTCTCTTGCTGGATCAAGACGGAGGAGACGCCATCGTCCCGTACGTGTGTTGAACACGGAGGTGCTGTCCTTTCAGTACTTTGGTCATCGGTGATCGGAATCACGTTGGGAACGTCTTCATCATCACCACTCTCAAGAACGCTTCCGTATTCGATCTACAAGTGGTATGTAGATGCAAACTCTCTCTCATTACTCGTTGCATGGTAGAACTCATAGATGGATCTTGGTGAAACCGTAGGAAAAATTTTAATTTTCTGCAACGTTCCCCAACAGTGGCATCATGAGCTAGGTCTATGCGTAGTTCTCTTTGCACGAGTAGAACACAATTTTGTTGTGGGCGTGGATCTTGTCAACTTACTTGCCGTTACTAGTTGTTTCTTGCTTCCGCGGTATTGTGGGATGAAGCGGCCGGACCAACCTTACACGCACTTCACGTGAGACCGGTTCCACCGACTAACATGCACTAGTTGCATAAGGTGGCTGGCGGGTGTCTGTCTCTCCTACTTTAGTGGGAGCGGATTCGATGAACAGGGTCCTTATGAAGGGTAAATAGAAGTTGACAAGATCACGTTGTGGTTATTCGAGGTAAGAAAAGCGTTCTTGCTAGAACCCAATTGCAGCCACGTAAAAGATGCAACAACAATTAGAGGGCGTCTAACTTGTTTTTGCAGCAATTGTCATGTGACGTGATATGGCCAAGTTGTGATGAATGATGATATATTGTGATGTATGAGATCATGTTCTTGTAATAGGAATCACGACTTGCATGTCGATGAGTATGACAACGGCAGGAGCCATAGGAGTTGTCTTTATTTTGTATGACCTGCGTGTCATTGAAGAACGCCATGTAACTTACTTTACTTCATTGCTAAACGCGTTAGCCATAGTAGTAGAAGTAGTCGTTGGCGTGACAACTTCATGGAGGCACGATGATGGAGATCATGATGATGGAGATCATGGTGCAATGCGGTGACAAGATGATCATGGAGCCCCAAGATGGAGATCAATGGAGTTTTATGATATTGGCCATATCATGTCACTACTATATAATTGCATGTGATGTTTATTATGCTTATACATCTTGTTTACTTAGAACGACGGTAGTAAATAAGATGATCCCTAAGAACAATTTCAAGAAGTGTTCTCCCTAAGCGTGCACCGTTGCTACAGTTCGTCGCTTCTAAGCACCACGTGATGATCGGGTGTGATGGATTCTTACGTTCACATACAGCGGGTGTAAGACAGATTTACACGCAAAAACACTTAGGGTTAAACTTGACGAGCCTAGCATGTACAGACATGGCCTCGAACACGGAGACCGAAAGGTCGAACACGAGTCGCATGGAAGATACGATCAACATGAGAATGTTCACCGACGATGACTAGTCCGTCTCACGTGATGATCGGACACGGCCTAGTCGACTCGGATCGTGTGTCGCTTAGATGACTAGAGGATGTCTAATCTGAGTGGGAGTTCATTAATAATTTGATTAGATGAACTTAATTATCATGAACTTAGTCTAAAACTTTTGAATT
Organism: Aegilops longissima; assembly: GCA_021605205.1. Classification (NCBI taxonomy): domain Eukaryota; kingdom Viridiplantae; phylum Streptophyta; class Magnoliopsida; order Poales; family Poaceae; genus Aegilops; species Aegilops longissima. The sequence continues at coordinate 808,114,518 of CM038677.1, forward strand.
ATATGTCTTGTAGATCAAATGGCCAGCGCTCATGTCAACTTGAACTTCAACGCGTTCCTAGAAAACCAAGCTGAAAGATGGCGGCAGCAACTATACGGACTGGGTCCGGAACACGAGATCATCCTCATAGCTGCCAGAAACAATACGTCCTAGAAGGACCGCTAGGTGAAGCTCCGTCCCGAGAGAACCAAGACATTATGAATGCTTGGCAGTCTCGTCTTGATGATTACTCCCTCGTTCGGTGCGGCATGCTTTACAGACTTAGAACCGGGGCTCCAAAAGCGTTTTGAGCACCACGGAGCATATGAGATGTTCGAGGAGCTGAAACTTGTTTTCCAAGCTCACGCCGGTCGAGAGATATGACATCTCCGACAAGTTCTATAGTTGTAAGATGGAGGAAAACAGTTACGTCGGTGAACACATTACGAAGATGTCCAGGTTGCACAACCGTATGACCCAGCTGAATATTAACCTCCACGATGAGGCGGTCATTGACAGAATCCTCGATCGCTCCCACCAAGCTACAAGAGCTTTGTGATGAACTACAACATGCAGGGGATGGTAAAGACCATTCTGAAGTGTTCTCTATCTGAAGTCAGCCGAGGTTGAAATCAAGAAAGAACATCAAGTGTTGATGGTCAATAAGACCACTAAGTTTAAGAAGGGCAAGGGCAAGAAGAACTTCAAGAAGGATGGCAAGGAGATTGCCGCCCGGTAAGCAAGTTGCGGGAAGAAGTCAAAGAATGGACCCAAGCACGAGACCGAGTGTTTTTATTGCAAGGGAAGGGTCCTTTGGAAGCGGAACTGCCCCAAATACTTAGCGGATAAGAAGGCCGCAACACCAAAGGTATATTTGATATACATGTAATTGATGTGTACCTTACCAGAATCGTAGTAACTCCTGGGTATTTGATACGGTGCCGTTGCTCATATTTGTAACTCACGGCGGGGAGCTGCGGAATAAGCGGAGGCTGGCGAAGGGCGAGGTGACGATGCGCGTCGGGAATGGTTCCAGTCGATGTGATCGCCGTCGACACGCTACCTCTTCATCTACCCACGGGATTAGTTATGAACCTTAATAATTGTTATTTGGTGCCAAGTTTGAGCATGAATATTGTATCTGGATCTCGTTTAATGCGAGATGGCTACTCATTTAAATCCGAGAATAATGGTTGTTCTATTTATATGAGAGATATGTTTTATGGTCATGCTCCGATGGTCAATGGTTTATTCTTAATGAATCTCGGCGTAGTATTACACATGTTCATAGCGTGAATACCAAAAGATGTAAAGTTGATAACGATAGTCCCACATACTTGTGGCACTGCCGCCTTGGTCACATTGGTGTCAAGCGCATGAAGAAGCTCCATCTTGATGGACTTTTGGAGTCTCTTGATTATGAATCATTTGACACATGCGAACCATGCCTCATGGGCAAAATGACCAAGACTCCATTCTCTGGAACAATGGGCGAGCAACCAACTTATTGGAAATCATACATACCGATGTATGCGGTCCAATGGCGTTGAGGCTCATGGAGGATATCGTTATGTTCTCACTCTCACAGATGACTTGAGTAGATATGGGTATGTCTACTTGATGAAACACAAGTCCGAGACCTTTGAAAAGTTCAAGGAATTTCAGAATGAAGTAGAGAATCAACGTGACCGAAAGATAAAATTCTTACGATCGGATCGTGGAGGAGAATATTTAAGTCACGAATTTGGTACACACTTAAGAAAATGTGGAATCGTTTCACAACTAACGCCGCTGGAACACCTCAAGCGTAATGGTGTGTCCGAACGTCGTGTCGCACTCTATTGGATATGGTCCGGTCTATGATGTCTCTTACTGATTTACGCTATCATTTTGGGGATCGCTCTAGAGACAGCTACATTCACTTTAAATAGGGCACCGTCTAAGTCCGTTGAGGCGACACCGTATGAATTATGGTTTGGGAAGAAACCTAAGCTGTCGTTTCTAAAAGTTTGGGGATGCGATGCTTATGTCAAGAAACTTCAACCTGAAAAGCTCGAACCCAAGTCGGAAAATCGTCTTCATAGGATACCCTAAGGAAACCGTAGGGTATACCTTCTACTTAAGATCCGAGGGCAAGATCTTTGTTGCCAAGAAGCGGAATCTTTCGGAAAAGAGTTTCTCTCGAAAGAAGTAAGTGGGAGGAAAGTAGAACTTCGATGAAGTACTACCTCTTGAACAGGAAAGTAGTGCAGCTCGGGAAAATGTTCTGTGGTGCCTACACCAATGAAGAGGAAATTCATGATGATGATCAAGGTACTTGGAACAAGTTGCTCTTGAACTTCAGAGGTCCACTAGGACACGTTCCGCACTGCAGTGGTGCAGCAACCCTGTCTGGAAATCATGTTGTTAGACAACAATGAACCTTGAACTATGAAGAAGCGATGGCGGCCCAGATTCCAACAAATGGCTAGAAGCCATGAAGTCCGAGATAGAATCCATGTATGAAAACAAAGTGTGGACTTTGGTGACTTGCCCGATGATCGGCGGCGATAGAAAACAAATGGATCTTTAAGAAGAAGGCGGACGCGGATGGTAATGTCACCATCTATAAAGCTCGACTTGTCGCTAAGGGTTATCGGCAAGTTCAAGGGATTGACTACGATGAGACTTTCTCTCCGTGGCGAAGCTTAAGTCCGTCCGAATCATGTTAGCAATTGCCGCATACTATGATTATGAGATATGGCAGATGGACGTCAAAACAGCGTTCATAACGGCTATCTTAAGGAAGAGCTGTATATGATACAGCCGAAGGTTTTGTCGATCCTAAGAATCTTGACAAAGTATGCAAGCTCCAGCGATCCATTTATGGGCTGGTACAAGCATCTCGGAGTTGGAACATTCGCTTTGATGAGATGATCAAAGCGTTTGGGTTTATCAGACTTATGGAGAAGCCTGCGTTTACAAGAAAGTGAGTGGGAGCTCAGAGCATTTCTCATATTATATGTAGATGACATACTTCGATGGGAAATGATATAGAATTCTTGGACAACATTAAGGCCTACTTGAATAAGTGTTTTTCAATGAAGGACCTTGGAGAAGCTGCTTATATATTAGGCATCAAGATCTATAGAGATAGATCAAGGCGCCTCATAGGTCTTTCACAAAGCACATACCTTGATAAGATTTTGAAGAAGTTCAAAATGGATCAGTCAAGAAGGGTTCTTGCCTGTTTTGCAAGGTGTGAGATTGAGCTCAGCTCAATGCCGACCACGGCAAAAGATAAAGAAGAGATGAGTGTCATCCCTATGCCTCAGCCATAGGATCTATTATGTATGCCATCTTGTGTACGGACCTGATGTAAACCTTGCCGTAAGTTTGGTAGGAAGGTACCAAAGTAATCCCGCAAGGAACACTGGACAGCGGTCAAGAATATCCTGAAGTACACGAAAAGGACAAAGGACATGTTTCTCGTTTATGGAGGTGACGAAAAGCTCGTCAGTAACAGGTTACGTCGGCGCTAGCCGACAGATCTGGATGACTCTAAGTCACAAACCGGATACGTGTATATGTTGAATGGTGGAGCGAGAAGCTGGTGCAGCTGCAAGCAAAGCGTCGTGGCGGGATCTACATGTGAAGCGGAGTACATGGCAGCCTCGGAGGCAGCGCATGAAGCAATTTGGGTGAAGGAGTTCATCACCGACCTAGGAGTCATACCCAATGCGTCGGGGCCGATCAAACTCTTCTGTGACAACACTGGAGCTATTGCCCTTGCCAAGGAGCCCAGGTTTCACAAGAAGACCAGGCACATCAAGCGTCGCTTCAACTCCATCCGTGAAAATGTTCAGAATGGAGACATAGAAATTTGTAAAGTGCATACGGATCTGAATGTCGCAGATCCGTTGACTAAACCTCTTCCGCGGGCAAAACATGATCAACACCAGAACTCTATGGGTGTTCGATTCATCACAATGTAAACTAGATTATTGACTCTAGTGCAAGTGGGAGACTGTTGGAAATATGCCCTAGAGGCAATAATAAAAGCATTATTATTATATTTCCTTGTTCATGATAATTGTCTTTTATTCATGCTATAACTGTATTATCCGGAAATCGTAATACACGTGTGAATACATAGACTACAATCGTCCCTAGTAAGCCTCTAGTTGACTAGCTCGTTGGTCAGCAGATAGTCATGGTTTCGACTATGGACATCGGATGTCATTGACAGCGGGATCACGTCATTAGGAGAATGACGTGATGGACAAGACAATCCTAAGCATAGCACAAAGATCGTGTAGTTCGTTTTGCTAGAGCTTTTCCAATGTCAAGTATCTCTTCCTTAGACCATGAGATCGTGCAATTCCGGATACCGTAGGAGTGCTTTGGGTGTATCAAGCGTCTGGCGTAATCGGGTGACTATAAAGGTGCACTACAGGTATCTCCGAAAGTGACCATTGGGTTGACACGGATCGAGGCTGGGATTTGTCACTCCGTGTTACGGAGAGGTATCACTAGGGCCCACTCGGTAATGCATCATCATAATGAGCTCAAAGTGATCAAGTGTCGGTCACGGGATCATGCATTGCGATGCGAGTAAAGTGACTTGCGATAACGAGACTAACGAGGTATTGGGATACCGACGATCGAGTCTCGGGCAAGTAACATACCGTCGACAAAGGGAATAGAATACGGGGTTGCTTGAACCCTTGACATCGTGGTTCATCCGATGACAACATCGAGGAGCATGTAGGAACCAACATGGGTATCCAGATCCGCTGTTGGTTATTGACTTGAGGTAGTCTCGGTCATGTCGCATGTCTCCCGAACCCGTAGGGTCTACACATAAGGTTCGGTGGCGCTAGGGTTAATAGGAAGACAAGTATGTGATTACGAATGTTGTTGAGTCCCGGATGAGATCCCGGACGTCACGAGGAATTCGGAATGGTCGGAGGTAAAGATTTATATATGGAAAGTGGTTAAGCGGACTCAGGAAGTTTGGTGGTATCGGTAAAGTACAGGGGCCACCGGGAGGTTCGGAGGTCCACGGGAGGGGCCACCTCTCCGGGGGCCACATGGGCTAAGTGGGAGGGAACCAGCCCTGGTGGGCTGGGTGCGCCTCCCACCTAGGCCCATGCGCCTAGGGTTTGGGAGGAGGAAACCTAAAGGGCGCCTCAGCTTGGGGGCAAGCCACCTCCTCCCCTCCTCCTTGGCCGCCGCCCCCTAGGGTTTGCCCTAGAGGGCCGGCCCCCTGACCCTCTCCTCCTATAAATAGAGGGGTGGGGGAGGCTGGAAACACAGTTGTGGCGCAGCCCTCCCTCCCAACACCTCTCTTTCTCACGCAAGCTTGGCGAAGCCTGCTGGGAGAACTACCGTACCAGCTGCACCACGCCGTCGTGCTGCCATTGGGATTGTCTTCTTCAACCTCTCCTTCTCTCTTGCTGGATCAAGACGGAGGAGACGCCATCGTCCCGTACGTGTGTTGAACACGGAGGTGCTGTCCTTTCAGTACTTTGGTCATCGGTGATCGGAATCACGTTGGGAACGTCTTCGTCATCACCACTCTCAAGAACGCTTCCGTATTCGATCTACAAGTGGTATGTAGATGCAAACTCTCTCTCGTTACTCGTTGCATGGTAGAACTCATAGATGGATCTTGGTGAAACCGTAGGAAAAATTTTAATTTTCTGCAACGTTCCCCAACACTTCGACGGTCCGCCGTCCAGAAGAGAAATGCCATAGGCGAAGAGGTGTCTCGGCTCTTAGCAGCAGAGTTTATCCGAGAAATTTACCACTCTGAGTGGCTCGCCAATGTTGTCATGGTCCCTAAGAAGGATAAGTCACTTCACATGTGCATCGACTTCAAACATATCAATCGGGCCTGCGCGAAAGATCATTTTCCTCTCCCCCGCATCGACCAAATAGTCGACTCGACTGCAGGATGTGAGCGGTTGTCTTTTTTAGACGCATATTCCGGATACCATCAGATCCGTCTGTATGGACCCGACGAGATCAAAATAGCTTTCATCACTCCATTCGGGTGCTTCTGGTATGTCACCATGCCATTCGGCCTCAAGAATGCCGGAGCTACGTTCATGAGGATGATTCAGAAGTGTTTACTCACTCAAATCAGTCGGAATGTGGAGGCGTACATGGATGACATTGTGGTCAAGTCACGGAAAGGTTCTGACCTGTTGACTGACCTTGCTGAAACATTTGCTAATCTCAGGAGGTATGATATCAAGCTTAATCCATCAAAGTGCACATTCGGAGTTCCTGGCGGAAAGTTACTCGGTTTTCTTGTTTCTGAACGAGGAATCGATGCTAACCTAGAAAAAGTTGGCACTATACTCTGAATGAAACGCCCTGTGCGTGTGCATGATGTCCAGAAGCTTACTGGATGCTTGGCCGCTTTAAGTTGATTCATCTCTCGCCTTGGTGAAAAGGCATCGCCTCTTTACCGACTAATGAAGAAGTCAGACAAGTTCGAGTGGACTCCCGAAGCTGATGCAGCGTTTGCAGAGCTCAAAGCTCTGCTCTCCACCCAGCCGGTGCTTGCTGCCCCAATCAGCAAGGAGCCGTTGCTGCTTTACATTGCAGCCACAGGACAAGTCGTCAGTACAGTACTTACGGTCGAGCGGGAAGAGGAAGGAAAGGCCTTCAAAGTTCAGCGCCCAGTATATTATCTTTCTGAAGTATTAACCCCATCAAAGCAAAGATACCCTCATTATCAGAAGCTTGTGTATGGGATTTATATGACCGCGAAGAAGGTTGCTCATTACTTCTCTGATCATTCCATTACAGTCGTCAGCGACGCCCCATTATCAGAGATTCTCGCTGTGAGAGATGCAAGCTGGCGAGTGGCGAAATGGGCGATTGAACTTCTTCCCCTTGATATCAAGTTTGAGGCAAAGAAAGCCATCAAGTCCCAAGCAATAGCAGATTTCATCGCCGAGTGGATTGAACAACAGTTACCGACTCAAGTTCACTCGGAGCATTGGACTATGTTCTTTGATGGTTCCAAGATGCTGAATGGTTCCGGTGCTGGGGTAGTGTTGGTTTCCCCCCGAGGAGATAAGCTCAGATATGTGCTCCAGATTCACTTTGATTCTTCCAACAATGAAGCAGAATACGAAGCACTGTTGTATGGGTTGCGTATGGCCATTTCACTCGGTGTCCGTGGCCTCATGGTCTATGGCGAATCAGATCTGGTGGTTAATCAGGTGATGAAGGAGTGGGACGTCAGAAGTCCGACCATGACTTGCTATTGTAATGGAGTGAGGAAGCTAGAGAAGAAGTTTGAGGGGTTAGAGCTCCATCATATACCTCGACTGAAAAATCAAGCTGCTGATGATTTGGCGAAGATAGGGTCCAAGAGGGAAGCCATTCCCAGTGATGTGTGTTTGGAGCACATCCGCACACCGTCGATTCAAGAGGATCCTTTCACTGAAGAAGCTCCACAGCCAAAAAGTGCCACTGATCCGACTGAAGTTGAGTTCCCAGCAGTGGTCGACCTGATCATGGAAGTCGTGGTCATCACTCCCGACTGGACAGTACCGTACATCGCGTATATCCTGAGGAAAGAGCTCCCTGAGAACGAAGAAGAGGCTAGATAGATCGTTCGCCGATCCAAGGCCTTTACTGAGATCAAGGGACAATTATTCAGAGAAAGCGTGACTGGAGTCAGCCAGAAGTGCATAACGCCAGAAGAATGTCAGATAATTCTTGACGATATCCTCTCGGGGACCTGTGGTCACCATGCGTCCTCTCGGACCATCGTGGCTAAAGCATACCGAGCGGGTTTTTACTGGCCAAAGGCAAATGAAATGGCAAAGGAAATAGTCGACAAGTGTGAAGGATGTCAGTTTTACTCCAATATGTCACACAAACCCGCCTCAGCATTGAAGACCATTCCCCTCGTCTGGCCTTTCGCTGTTTGGGGGTTGGATATGATTGGACCATTGAGAACTGGCAGGAGTGGTTTCACTCATTTGCTTGTGGCAGTCTGTCACATCCTAGCTAGTCCATGCATTAGAGTGTTGCATCATGTTTACCTTTCATCAGAAACTTGAATTGGGGAAGACAGAACCCCCAGAACCCCTCTGAATTCAACTAGGTTTACTAAAAATATTTTTCAATGAACCTGAAATGCCCTTCTAAAAAGTTCACCCTCTTTGTCTTGGGTTAGAACCTCTGGCAAAATTGGTGCACAATTTTCTAGGTCAACAGAAGGCCATTGAATTAAATCATATGTACTTTGAGTTTGGGCATTTAAATTATATAAAATATTTCAAATGCTCAAATAACTCCAAACTAAAATGTTCCATGCTGGATTTATTCCAACTAAGGACCATGTGAAGTTTGGTGATTTTTGAAGTTGCCTAGGTATTTTTAGAAATGCAACAAACTTACAGAATAATAGAAAAAGAAAAACCAGAATGCAAGAGGCTTACCTGGCGCCCCTGGCAAGCCCACCTGCCGGCCCAGCCCAGTCACCGCTCCAGCGAGCTGCTTGGCTTGGCCAGGCAGGCAGTCAGGTGCTTGATGGCGGCACCAGCGCACGCCATGCAGCTGCTCGCCGGCCTGCCTCCTCCCCTCACCGTTATGCCGCTCCGGTTCGGTCGTCCACTCCTCCCCCAAGCTCGCAGACACCCTTCCTCCTCCCCAGCTCCTCTCCTTCGCTCGCCCGCACCATGGCCGACGCCGTTGCGCCCGCGCCACCATGAAACCCGTGCTCTCCGTCGACCTTGCGACGCGCCACCGTGTCTAGACGCTTCGCCACCCTCCTCTCCTTCAAGCAAGCCGAGCCCCGAGCGCTCGCTTGCCTCGGAACCGCTGCCCCGACCTCGCCCGACACCGCCACCGCCGGAGATCCCCTTCATCGTCGTCGCCGCACCAGCTCGTCCCCGACCGCGTCGACTACACCATTGTGACCGCCATGAGCTCAGCTAACCCCTCCCCCTTCCCGTTCTCGCTCTCGAGCTCTGCTTCAACCCCATGGAGCTTCACCGCACGCGCCACCGCCGAGCTCGTCGCCGACGTGCCTCCGGCCATCCACCGGCCACACCACGGTGTCTAACATGCTCACCGCGTCGCGTAGAGTCTAACGCACTACTCCACGCACCTTGCCGTACCCCGTAGCCACTGGTCCATCTTCACCCGACTCCGGCGACAGCCACGGTTGTCGCCGGCGACGTTTCCGGCCACCTCGAGCTCAACCACCCCACCAAACGCCGCGGCTTGTCCCCGGCTACACGTAGATGGCCTCCGCCGTCCATTTGGTTGCCGGAATGCACAAACGCACTTCCGCCGCAGCGTCTGGCTCGCCGGCGGCTAAACGCCGACGTGGTTGACCCTTGACTTTGGTGGGGTGGGCCGGGTTGACTCCACGAGTCTATGACGGTGGGGCCCCCTCGCTAATTATCCAGATTAGTTTTAACTAATTTTAACTAGTTTAATTAACTCTCGACATGCGGGTCCCCTTTGGTCAGGTTGACTGGGCGACCCTTTGACCACCGACGTCACCTCGATGCCTTTCTTGCAATAACTAATTTCTGGATTTATTTTATATATGAAATTCCAGAAATTGTTGCAAACTTCAAAAATTCATAGAAATTAATCTGTAACTCCAAATGCAAAGATTTATATATGAATTTTGATCGAAAAATTCAATCTATCCATTGGTAATGTTTCATGCATGCGTAACAAGTTAAACTTGCTGTTTAATCAAACAAGTTAATGCACTAATATGGCTATGTTAAATGAACTAACATTTGAATCTTTGATTCAAATGAGTTCATTCCTTCTGTTCTAGCTTGCATTAGGCCAAGACACATTCATGTTGCCATGTCATAGCATGCATCATATTGTTGCATATCGTCATGTGTTGTTTACGTTGATTGTGCTTTCATGATAGGTTACGCCTCGAGGATAACCCGAATATCCGTCTCGAAGGCGGTATCCTACTACCACTACATCGTGCAAGCAACCCATTGATCATTCTCGATACAAACCCATGTTCTCGCTTCGCTCTTGTTTACTGCATTAAGACAACGCGATTCAAACTGCTGTGTGTTGCGGTAGTTGAACCCACTTCCTTTGCATGACCTGTCATTGCCACAGTAACTAGATGAAACCCAATAGCATGCGTTGGAGTTGATTGAGCCATATTTGTGTTCCTACCATGCTATGCTTGCTATGCTTAGAGTTGTGTTAGGTCTGGCTCATCGGGATGATGAACTAGAGTGAAAGGTTGTGTCGGTAACAAGGATGAAGTGTTGAACACCATTTGGTAATGGTATCGATGAGAGGCCATGTAGGAGTACATGGTGGGTTGTTTCATTGAGGCCGTCCTTAAGCACTGAGATCTGTGTGTGTGATTTAAGATTCAGCTACTACCACGCATTGGGCCCGAAACCAATGGACCCTCTCGACTTATTAACCACTCTTGTCCTCTCGTCAAGGGAGTTGCAAGTAGTTTCGGTGTTTGTAGTATCTTTGGGGCACGCAGCGCTGGCCTTAGGGGTGGGTTGTGTTGCGGTAGGCACGTGGCACGGTGTACCGATTCGCCCGTTTGGTGTCTCGGGAACCCTGCTCACATCGTTCGGGGCCGTTAGTGGAAACCTCGGCCGGACTCCCTGCGGATGGAACCCGAATAGGCGATAAACCTGGACTAGGGACTCGTGCGTTTAGTCAGGCCGTGGCCGACACCCTCGCTGGGCTTCTGCTTGAAGGTTGCCGAGTACACGTCGTGTAGCGGCGATAATTGGTGAGAGGGTGTGTGAAGAAGTACACCCCTACAGGGTATAAAACTATTCGAATAGCCGCGTCCGCGGTAAAGGACTACTTGGTCACCTATACAGTTCATAGACAAGTAAATGGATACTACTAAAAGCCTCAAGATAAGTGTGAGTACATGGATGGCCTCTCGTGAGGTTGTGAGAGAGGATCCACAGTGGAGTATTGTGTTGGTGAGTAGTGGACTGGGTAATGCGACAATGCTTTCCAAATGGTATGTCGTAGGATAGCTTAGCCAAGAGTCAAAGCTGGCTTGCTGCAATAACTCCACTACCTTCTTGAGAATGTGCATGTATAATAGGATTCTGTTGTAAGACTTGCTGAGTACCTCCGTACTCATGTTTGCTTAATTAATGTTTTCAGACGACAACACCAACCCCTCCGATGGGTTCTACGTAGACCTCGACGTTGACGAGTGACTAGCCACCCAGGTGGTGATCCAAGACTTGTGAAGGGCCGATGTAGATAGAAAAGCTTCGTCAAGCCCTCTTTCTTTCTAGTGTCTATACTCAGACTAGTTTGCTTTCGCATGTGCTTGTATGTTTGTATGACTTGAGTGTCGGGTCATGTGACCCCTATCTGTATGAACATGTTATGTATGGCTCCTCGGAGCCTCTTAAATAAAGTACTTTGAGTTGTAGAGTTTTGTTGTGATGCCATGTTGTATGTACTCATATCGGGCATATTGTGTGTATGATTGAAATGCTTGGTATGAGTGGGATCCGACAATCTAGTTGTTTATCCTTGGCAGCCTCTCATATGGGGAAATGTAGTCTAGTGCTTCTGGCGATAGTAGTCCGCTTCTGCCTGGTTCACGAAGTTACGCTAGCCCAGCACTCTTGCTCTGGACACTTGACTGGCGACATGTGTTTCACTTCGTTCACGGTACATCCCGGGAAATGTCACGCGGTGGCATCCGAGTCCTGCCTAGCTGCTACAGCCGGGTTACCGGAGTCTGTTAGCCGGTGCTACAGCCCGGATGTATACGTTGATGACCGACATGCTCGATGTGATTCATGTATGCCTGTCCCCATGGGTTAGTGCCGCTTTGGGTTCACGACTAGCCATGTCGGCCCGGGTTCTCTGTCATATGGATGCTAGCGACACTATCATATACGTGAGCCAAAAGGCACAAACGGTCCCGGGCCATGGTAAGGCAACACCCGTGGGATTACCGTGCGTGAGGCCGCAAAGTGATATGAGGTGTTACCGGCTGGGTCGATGTGACTTGGAATCGAGGTCCTGACAGCGTTGGCATCAGAGCCGGACTGCCTGTAGGTTCGCTAAGCCAAACTGGTCGATGTCGAGTCTAGAAATGCTTTAGTTATATGTAGGGGAATTGATTGTGGGAGGGACATAAGGCTCTTTTTACTCCTTTACCTTATGCCCTCTGATCTGTGTCATTCTCTTCTCATTCTACGTGGGTTAAGGACTAGGCTCTCCTCTCTCTATCAGGTTCACGTGTTACTAATCCGTAGTAATTTATAGGATTGTTGGTTACCAGCCTCAATTCAGTTTCTACTAATTTTAGCATGTTATCAGTTGAACCAGAACCTTGATATGATGTTGTTGGGTGGCTTTGCAATCTGATTTTGAATGTCTCAAATCTATTCTTGAGCATTTACAGTCGTTATGCTGTCCGATTTTCCCTAGAAATTCTAATGTGTTTGCATTGTGGCTGTGCTTTCAGATGGCCACTCGTTCTCAAAACCAAGTGGTTCGCCTGACCAGGTGCATCGATGTGCCCGGTCATACGGCTATGTTAGTCCGGGTAATGATTGAGACGGGTTACCGTTGGTATCCCGAATACACTGTCGAAGAGCAGTTCCGAGACTTTAATCAAAGCCAGTATCTCTGCACTGTTAGAATATTTCCGTCTTATCCTGGATCTACCGAGCCCCTTCACTGTTCTTATGGACTCGGGGTTACTATTGAGATGGCGGTACAGGATGCTGCCTACTCTATGATGACCATCATGCGAGTCAGGACTGGCCTGCTTCGGAACACCGATTTCCGTTATATGCCAGCATCGCTCCCTAGAGCGCAAGGGTATCTCCAGGCTATCTATGCTGATTCCACCCATGAGGACTCACTAACTCGCACCACTGCCGAGATGCTCGAGGATAAAGGACCGAGAGAATCGGGCCATGAGACTGGAGCTGTTCAACACCCGTGCCGATCATTGGGCCACGTTGACTCGGTTTGCGCCGGCTGTGCAAGCTGGATGTATGGATACTAGGGATCTGTACCCTGTGAGATCTGCTCTGCCGGATATGGTGGATTGGCATGATGTGGGAGGCATCACCCCACCCCATGGTCCCCGCAGGCCACCGTTTGTTGGTCCAAGACCTCATCCTAGCCCCTATGGTCCACAAGCTCCTCAGGACCGTCTGTTTTCGGATAATCATGTTCAGCTTCCAGGCTATGGAGGTGACTTCTATGAGGACTACTATGGAGGCGTCTGAGTTAGTAGTAGTATCTCTAGTATTGTAATAGTTGTATTTCCACCGTCCTGCGTGACCTGTGGAATATGACTTAGGGTGTATCCGTTCCGGAGGTGTAGAAAAATAATGTATAGGAGCTTGGAATGCCTCCGATGAGATGTAACGTCTTTCACCGTAGTTGTACTTTAGCCTCGGCTTGTACTAAACTATGGTTGGTGTGTATGACCATTGGTATATATATGGCAGTTTCTATATTACCATGTCATACAGATGAACATCTCTGCATTCCCTGTTATCAATTACATTCCGCACTTCTTTGGCCAGATTTTGCCATCTTTGTCTAAACCGTTGTCTTGTTTTCCTCGGATGGTCAACACCCGCAACAACCCTGCTGCTCCGGAGCAGGGTGAAGCCAGTGCAGCTAGGAATGTAAATCTGCCTCAACTGCCTTCTCTGGCCGAAGTTATGCTGGAGGCAGAATGAAACAAGCGTGAGACCAATCGCTTGCTGGAGCGGATTGAGCAGAATACCGCACGCCAGCCGAGGAACGATCTGGTGTCACTCAATGACTTTGTCAAGCTGTATCCACCGAAGTTTAAACATTCCGTCGAGCCTCTCGATGCGGATGATCGGCCAGCAAACATCACCCACAAGCTACGTTACGCCAGCGTGGCGAAGCTGGTAAGGTTACCTTTGCTGCCTATCACCTCGAAGGCCCTGCTAGCCTTTGGTGGGAAAATTTTGAGGCTATGCGCCCGGTTGGCCAAATCACTACCTGGGCTGAGTTCAATGCGGCTTTCCGTGAGCATCACATCCCGGAAGGTCTCATGGATCGTAAGAGGGAAGAGTTCTGTAATTTCAACCAGGGTAGGCTGACTGTGGATGCATACAGTCGTGAGTTTGGAAATCTAGCACGATATGCTCCTGAAGAGGTATCCACCGACGCCAAGAAGCAGGCAAGGTTCCGCAAGGGACTTAGCCCCGAGCTTCACCGTGATCTTAAATGCTGCGAGTGCACCTCCTTCGAAGTTAGTCAACAAGGCTATCAGTGCTGAAACTGGACAGTCTGACTTTGAAGCTTCGCGCAAGCACTCCCGTGACTTTGGATCTTCATCCGGCTCTGGATCTCAGAAGCGCCGGGTCTGGATTCCAAGCACCGCCCTACCACCCAGGTTCACCCCGAGGCCATCCTTTGAGGCGCCTCACCCCAACCAACAGTATGCACCGCCCAAGGCCTATGGTGGCCCCACTGCTAATGCTGCTCCACGCCCCAATGTGATAACTTGTTTCAAGTGTGGGGAGACGGGTCACTACATCCGTGAGTGTCCCCAGAACAACCCCAACCAGATTGGAAAGTCTGTTGGCCGTGGCAAGCCAGCAGGAAAGGTGCTCTACGCCAAACCAGCCACCATTGCTCGTGGCCATGTCAACTACGTTTCAGCTAAGGAGACTCATGAGGATCCCAACGTCTTTCTCGGTACGCTCCTTGTTAATTGCCATCCGGCAACTGTTCTCTTTGATACTGGAGCATCTCATTCATTTATATCTGAGAGCTATGCTCGATTGCACAACACCACATTTTGTGACATGCCCACCTCCATGGTAATCCAAACCCCTGGTTCTAAGTGGCAAACCTCAAAAATCAGCCATGGAAATGAAATCCTCGTCGACAGATTAGTCTTCCTTGCGTCACTAATAGCTCTCAAGTCCTCGGACATAAACATCATCTTGGGTATGGACTGGATGTTAGCCCTTTACGCTAAGATCGATTGCTCTACTAGAACTGTTCAACTCACCCACCCTTCCGGCAAGACAGCCAATGTTTTGACCCGAGTGTCTAAGCGTCAGCTTTACTCTCTAAATGCCAACCCCCTTCCAGACCTTGAAGATATTCCGGTAGTCCGTGGCTTCCCGGATGTCTTTCCAGAAGAACTGCCAGGTGTTCCACCTGACAGGGATGTCGAGTTCGTGATAGACCTTGTTCCATATACCGTCCCAATTTCTAGGAGACCTTATAAGATGGCACCCCTAGAATTAGCCGAACTTAAGAAACAACTCGATGAGTCCTTGCAAAAGGGTTTCATTCGTCCTAGTTCCTCTCCATGGGCTTGCCCCGTCCTCTTCGTCAAGAAGAAGGATGGAACGGATCAGATGGTTGTAGATTACCGACCTGTCAACTTGGTCACTATCAAGAACAAGTATCCGCTCCCTAGGATCAACGATCTATATGATCAGCTCGCTGGATCCTCAGTCTTTTCCAAAATGGATTTGAGGTTGGGCTACCATCAAATCAAAATCAAGAACGGGGACATTCCTAAAACGGCCTTTGTTACTCGTTATGGCCAATACGAGTACACCGTCATGTCCTTTGGTCTAACCAATGCTCCAGCCACCTTCTCTTGGTTAATGAACTCGATCATCATGGAGTATTTGGATAAATTAAGTAGTGGTTTACCTCGATGATATACTCATCTACTCCAAGAATGAGGAAGAACATGCGAACATTTAAGGCTAGTGTTGATGAAACTTGAGAGCATCGCTTTTATGCCAAATTCTCTAAGTGTGAGTTTTGGTTGCGAAGTAACCTATCTAGGCCATGTAATCTCTGGTAAGGGCATTGCTGTCAATCCCGGCGAGTTCAAGCAAATCCTTGATTGGACTCCACCAAGCGGTTAAGCAAGTTGGAGTTTTCTTGGTTTAGCGAGCTATTGCCGCCGCTTCGTCGAGAATTTCTCCAAGGTTGCTAAGCCTCTAACCGAACTCCTCAAGAAAGATAAAAGTTGAATGGGCGCCACAAATGCGAAGTTCAGCTTTCAGAGGCTGAAAAGGCGCGACATCTGCTCCGTACTTGTTCCACCAGATTTTTCTAAGGACTTTGTTATCTACTGCGATGCCTCGCGACAAGGACTAGATTGCATACTCATGCAAGATCGTCATGTGATTGCCTACGCTTCCCGACAGTTGCGTCCACATGAGGATAACTATCCCACACATGATCTAGAGCTTGTAGCAGTGGTCCATGCACTCAAAACCTGGCGACATTACCTCCTCGGTAATCGTTGTGAGATTTACACCGATCACCAAAGTCTGAAATACATCTTCACCCAACCGGATTTGAATCTCAGACAAAGACGTTGGGTCGAATTGATTACAAATTATGATTTAGGAATAACCTACACCCCAGGCAAAGCCAATGTCATGGCTGATGCATTAAGCCGTAAATCTTATTGTAACAACCTAATGTTACAGCAAAGTCAACCATTTCTCCACGAGGAATGTCGTAAGCTTAACCTTCACATTGTTCCTCGAGGTTTTCTTTCCACCCTGGTGGTGAAACCTACCCTTACGGATCAGATCATCAAGGCACAGAAGGTAGATCTGGGAATCTCCCGTATCAAGAGAAACATCAAAAAGGGAGTCGCGGACTGTTTCTCCATAAATGATCAAGGTGTTGTGTTCTTTGGAGACCGTCTAGTGGTTCCCAAGATACGCAACCTGAGGCGATTGATCCTTAAGGAAGCTCATGAATCCCCTCTCACCATTCATCCCGGTAGTACTAAAATCTATCAAGACCTACGCCAGAGGTTTTGGTGGACTAGGATGAAGAGAGAAATCGCTCAATACATTGCTAATTGCGACGTCTGTCGTCGAGTTAAAGCAGAGCATCAACGGCCTGCTGGCACCCTTCAACCTCTGGAAATTCCTGAATGGAAATGGGATAAAATCGGTATGGATTTCATTACCGGGTTTCCCAGGACCAAGAGAGGGAATAACGCTATCTTCGTTGTTGTCGATCGTCTTTCCAAAGTAGCCCACTTCCTACCCGTTCATGAGAGTATAACCGCTAGCCAGCTAGCTGATTTGTACATCTCCCGAATAGTGTCTCTTCATGGTGTTCCATTGGAGATTAACTCAGACCATGGAAGTCTCTTCACCTCTCGATTTTGGGAAAGCTTCCAAAATGCGATGGGAACTTGTCTCTCTTTTAGCATCACCTTCCATCCTCAGTCAAGTGGTCAAGTAGAACGAGTCAATCAGATTCTGGAGGATATGCTTCGAGCTTCTGTCATCTCTTTCGGCATGAATTGGGAGAAATGCATTCCATTCGCCGAATTCGCTTATAACAATAGTTACCAAGCTAGTTTGGGCAAAGCTCCTTTCGAAGTTCTCTATGGACGGAAATGTCGAACGCCTCTTAACTGGTCAGAAACCGGGGAAAGACAACTCTTTGGCCCGGATATGATCTAGGAAGAAGAAGAGCAGGTTCGCGTTATCCGTGAGAAATTGAAAACAACCCAATCTCGTCAAAAGAGCCAATATGACCGCAAGCATAAGCCTATGTCTTATGAAATTGGCGAGAAGGCTTACCTTCGGGTTACTCCTTTGAAGGGAACCCATCGATTCGGTATCAAAGGCAAATTGGCTCCTCGTTACATTGGACCTTTTCGCATTCTTGCCAAGCGAGGAGAAGTTGCCTACCAATTGGAACTACCTCCGCATCTTTCCAGAGTTCATGATGTCTTCCATGTTTCTCAACTTAGGCGTTGCTTCTCGGATCCTATTCGGGGAGTGGACCACGAAACGCTTGATCTCCAAGATAACCTCACCTATCGAGAATATCCCGTTCGTATCCTTGATCAAGCTGAGCGTACCACTCGACGCCAGAATATCAAGTTTCTCAAGGTTCAATGGTCAAACCATTCCGAGCAAGAAGCTACTTGGGAAAGGGAGGATCTTCTTCGACTTGAGTATCCCACCTTCTTTCCGACGGATCCAAAATCTCGGGACGAGATTCTTTTGAGTGGGGGTGAGTTGTCACATCCTAGCTAGTCCATGCATTAGAGTGTTGCATCATGTTTACCTTTCATCAGAAACTTGAATTGGGGAAGACAGAACCCCCAGAACCCCTCTGAATTCAACTAGGTTTACTAAAAATATTTTTCAATGAACCTGAAATGCCCTTCTAAATGGTTCACCCTCTTTGTCTTGGGTTAGAACCTCTGGCAAAATTGGTGCACAATTTTCTAGGTCAACAGAAGGCCATTGAATTAAATCATATGTACTTTGAGTTTGGGCATTTAGATTATATAAAATATTTCAAATGCTCAAATAACTCCAAACTAAAATGTTCCATGCTGGATTTATTCCAACTAAGGACCATGTGCAGTTTGGTGATTTTTGAAGTTGCCTAGGTATTTTTAGAAATGCAACAAGCTTACAGAATAATAGAAAAAGAAAAACCAGAATGCAAGAGGCTTACGGCGCCTGGAAGCCCACTGCCAGCCCAGCCCACCACCTCTCAGTGAGCTGCTTGGCTTGGCCAGCAGCAGCGATCAGTGCTCGACGGCAGCACCAGCCAAGGCCACGCAGCTGCTCGCCGGCCTGCCTCCTCCCCTCACCGTTCTGCCGCTCCGGTTCGGTCGTCCACTCCTCCCCCGAGCTCGCAGACACCCTTCCTCCTCCCCAGCTCCTCTCCTTCGCTCGCCCGCACCATAGCCGACGCTGTTGCGCCCGCGCCACCGTGAAACCCGTGCTCTCCATCGACCTTGCGACGCGCCACCGTGTCCAGACGCTTCGCCACCCTCCTCTCCTTCGAGCAAGCCGAGCCCCGAGCGCTCGCTTGCCTCGGAACCGCTGCCCCGACCTCGCCCGACACCGCCACCGCCGGAGATCCCCTTCATCGTCGCCGCCGCACCAGCTCGTCCCCGACCGCGTCGACTACACCATCGTGACCGCCATGAGCTTAGCTAACCCCTCCCCCTCCCCGTTTTCGCTCTCGAGCTCTGCATCAACCCCATGGAGCTTCACCGCACGCGCCACCGCCGAGCTCGTCGCCCACGTGCCTCCGGCCATCCACCGGCCACACCACGGTGTCTAACATGCTCACCGCGTCGCGTAGAGTCTAACGCACTACTCCACGCACCTCGCCGTACCCTGTAGCCACGGGTCCATCTTCACCCGACTCCGGCGACCGCCACGGTTGTCGCCGGTGACGTTTCTGGCCACCTCGAGCTCAACCACCGCCACCAAACGCCGCGGCTTGTCCCCGGCTACACGTAGATGGCCTCCGTCGTCCATTTGGTTGCCGGAATGCACAAACGCACTTCCGCCGCCGCGTCTGGCTCGCCGGCGGCTAAACGCCGACATGGTTGACCCTTGACTTTGACTGGGGTGGGCCCAGGTTGACTCCCCTGAGTCTATGACAGGTGGGGCCCCCCTCTGCTAATTATCCAGATTAGTTTTAACTAATTTTAACTAGTTTAATTAACTACTGACATGCGGGTCCCACTGGTCAGGTTGACCTGGACGACCCCTTTGACCACTGACGTCACCCTGATGCACTGCTGACGCAATAACTAATTTCTGGATTTATTTTTATATATGAAATTCCAGAAATTGTTGCAAACTTCAAAAATTCATAGAAATTAATCTGTAACTCCAAATGCAAAGATTTATATATGAATTTTGATCAGAAAAATTCAATCTATCCATTGGTAATGTTTCATGCATGCCAGAACAAGTTAAACTTGCTGTTTAATCAAACAAGTTAATGCACTAATATGGCTATGTTAAATGAACTAACATTTGAATCTTTGATTCAAATGAGTTCATTCCTTCCTGTTCTAGCTTGCATTAGGCCAAGACACATTCATGTTGCCATGTCATAGCATGCATCATATTGTTGCATATCGTCATGTGTTGTTTACGTTCGGTGTGCTTTCATGATAGGTTCTGCCTCCAAGGATAACCCCGAATATCCGTCTGAAGGGCAGTATCCTACTACCACTACATCAGGCAAGCAACCCATTGATCATTCCGATACAAACCCATGTTCTCGCTTCTGCTCTTGTTTACTGCATTAAGACAACGCGATTCAAACTGCTGTGTGTTGCGGTAGTTGAACCCACTTCCTTTGCATGACCTGTCATTGCCACAGTAACTAGATGAAACCCAATAGCATGCGTTGGAGTTGATTGAGCCATATTTGTGTTCCTACCATGCTATGCTTGCTATGCTTAGAGTTGTGTTAGGTCTGGCTCATCGGGATGATGAACTAGAGTGAAAGGTTGTGTCGGTAACAAGGATGAAGTGTTGAACACAATTTGGTAATGGTATCGATGAGAGGCCATGTAGGAGTACATGGTGGGTTGTTTCATTGAGGCCGTCCTTAAGCACTGAGATCTGTGTGTGTGATTTAAGATTCAGCTACTACCACGCATTGGGCCCGAAACCAATGGACCCTCTCGACTTATTAACCACTCTTGTCCTCTGTCCGGGAGTTGCAAGTAGTTTCTGGTGTTTGTAGTATGCTGGGGGCCGCACGCAGCGCTGGCCTTAGGGGTGGGTTGTGTTGCGGTAGGCACGTGGCACGGTGTACCGATTCGCCCGTTTGGTGTCTCGGGAACCCTGCTCACATCGTTCGGGGCCGTTAGTGGAAACCTCGGCCGGACTCCCTGCGGATGGAACCCGAATAGGCGATAAACCTGGACTAGGGACTCGTGTGTTTAGTCAGGCCGTGGCCGACACCTCGCTGGGCTTCGCTTGAAGGTTGCGAGTACACGTCGTGTAGCGGCGATAATTGGTGAGAGGTGTGTGAAGAAGTACACCTGCTGGGGTATAAAACTATTGAATAGCGTCCATGTAAAGGACTACTTGGTCACCTATACAGTTCATAGACAAGTAAATGGATACTACTAAAAGCCTCAAGATAAGTGTGAGTACCGCGGATGGCCCTCTCGTAGGTTGACGAGAGAGGATCCACGGTGGAGTATTGTGTTGGTGAGTAGTGGACTCGTGTGCGACAATGCTTTCCAAATGGTATGTCGTAGGATAGCTTAGCCAAGAGTCAAAGCTGGCTTGCTGCAATAACTCCACTACCTTCTTGAGAATGTGCATGTATAATAGGATTCTGTTGTAAGACTTGCTGAGTACCTCCGTACTCATGTTTGCTTAATTAATGTTTTCAGACGACAACACCAACCCCTCCGATGGGTTCTCGTGAGACCTCGGCGTTGACGGTGACTAGCCACCTGTGTGGTGATCCAAGACTTGTGAAGGGCCGATGTAGATAGAAAAGCTTCGTCAAGCCCTCTTTCTTTCTAGTGTCTATACTCAGACTAGTTTGCTTTCGCATGTGCTTGTATGTTTGTATGACTTGAGTGTCGGGTCATGTGACCCCTATCTGTATGAACATGTTATGTATGGCTCCTCGGAGCCTCTTAAATAAAGTACTTTGAGTTGTAGAGTTTTGTTGTGATGCCATGTTGTATGTACTCATATCGGGCATATTGTGTGTATGATTGAAATGCTTGGTATGAGTGGGATCCGACAATCTAGTTGTTTATCCTTGGCAGCCTCTCATATGGGGAAATGTAGTCTAGTGCTTCTGGCGATAGTAGTCCGCTACAGCCTGGTTCACGAAGTTACGCTAGCCCAAAGACTACTGCTCTGGACACTTGGTCGACCGACATGTGTTTCGCCGTGCTCAGGTATCGTCCTTCGGGAAATGTCACGCGGTGGCATCCGGAGTCCTGCCTAGCCTGCTACAGCCGGGTTCCGGAGTCTGTTAACCCAGTGCTACAGCCCGGATGTATACGTTGATGACCGACATGCTCGATGTGATTCATGTATGCCTGTCCCCATGGGTTAGTGCGCTTTGGGTTCACGACTAGCCATGTCGGCCCGGTTCTCTTTCATATGGATGCTAGCAACACTATCATATCGTGAGCCAAAAGGCATAAGCGGTCCCGGGCCATGGTAAGGCGACACCCGTGGGATTACCGTGCGTGAGGCCGCAAAGTGATATGAGGTGTTACCGGCTGGGTCGATGTGACTTGGAATCGGGGTCCTGACACAGTCGACAAGTTTACGAAGTGGATCGAAGCTAAACCTATCAAGAACCTTGATGCGTGCACTGCTGTCAGTTTCATCAGAGAGTTGATATTCAGATATGGAGTTCCGCACAGCATCATCACTGACAATGGGTCAAATTTTGATTCCGACAAGTTCAAAGCCTTTTGCGCCTCTCAGGGCACGCGATCCGACTATGCTTCAGTCACTCACCCCCAGTCGAATGGACAAGAAGAACGAGCAAATCGTCTAATTCTCAAAGGACTGAAACCTCGACTGATGTGTGATCTCAAGCATGCAGCAGGAGCGTGGGTTGACGAACTTCCGTCGGTTCTTTGGGGATTGAGGACTACTCCTAATCGGTCGACTGGGAGAACTCCATTCTTTATGGTCTATGGAGCTGAAGCAGTTCTGCCGAGTGACCTGCTTCACAATGCGCCCTGAGTCGAACTCTACTCTGAAGCTGAAGCGGAGCAAGCCCGGCAAGATGCAGTCGAACTCCTTGAAGAGGAGAGGGAGATGGCCCTGATCCGCTCGACCATCTATCAGCAGGACTTGCGTCGATTCCACGCTAGAAATGTGAAGAGGCGAGCCTTTCAAGAAGGAGATCTGGTCCTCCGAGTGGATCAACAGAAACCACACAAGCTCGCTCCCACTTGGGAAGGTCCCTTCATCGTCACCAGAGTTCTTCACAATGGAGCTTACCATCTTTACAACGTCGAGCGCGGATCGATGAGCCTCGAGCTGGAATGCGGAGCTGCTCCGCCCCTTTTACACTTAAGAACTCACTCGGGTGAGATGTAATAAAAGTACCTCTGTAGTTTGTTTATCTAAATCAAGAAGGTTATAATTTTCCCAGTGATTGTTATTACTTTTTGTTAACATTCCCCCCCAGTGGGTGGCTTAGCTGCGAATCCGTTTCGCCTAAGTTTGTAAAAAAAAAATCCTTACCGAGTGGCGAGCCAGCCTCTCACTCGGGGGTTTAGCTACGAATCCGTTTCGCCTAAGTGTTTTAAAACCCTACCGAGTGGTGAGCCAACCTCCCACTCGGGGGCTTAGCTGCAGTCCCAATACTCGCCTAAGTATTGAAAAATCCTACCGAGTGGAGAGCAAACCTCCCACTCGGGGGCTTAGCTGCAGTCTCAGTACTCTCCTAAGTGTTTTATAATCCTACCGAGTGGTGAGTCGGCCTCCCACTCGGGGGCTTAGCTGCAGTCCCAGTACTCGCCTAAGTATTGAAAAATCCTACCGAGTGGAGAGCAAACTTCTCACTCGGGGGCTTAGCTGCAGTCTCAGTACTCGCCTAAGTGTTTAATACAATGTGCGCTTCACAAGGACGATGAGGTGCAGGTCGACTGCTACCTTCTCCTTCGGAGCTACGCCATCAAAATTCCTACCGAGTGGTGAGTCGGCCTCCCACTCGGGGGCTTAGCTGCAGTCCCAGTACTCGCCTAAGTATTGAAAAATCCTACCGAGTGGAGCGCAAACCTCCCACTCGGGGGCTTAGCTGCAGTCCAGTACTTGCCTAAGTATTGAAAAACCCTACTGAGTGGAGAGTGAACCTCCCACTCGGGGTCTTAGACGCAGTCCAGTACTCACCTAAGTAAGAACTCCATCCCAATCCACAAGGACGACGAGGTGCAGGTCGACTACTACCTTCTCCTTCGGAGCTGCGCCACAAGTGCAACGTGCAGTCCATCCCAATCCGCAAGGACGACGAGGTGCAGGTCGACTGCTACCTTCTCCTTCGGAGCTGCGCCACAAGTACAACGTGCAGTCCATCCCAATCCGCAAGGACGACGAGGTGCAGGTCGACTGCTACCTTCTCCTTCGGAGCTGCGCCACAAGAACAACATGCAGTCCATCCCAATCCGCAAGGACGACGAGGTGCAGATCGACTGCTACTGAGGGAGTCCCGGATTAGGGGGTGTCCGGATAGCCGGACTATCGTCACGGCCGGACTCCAAGACTATGAAGATACAAGATTTAAGACTTCGTCCCGTGTCCGGATGGGACTTTCCTTGGCGTGGAAGGCAAGCTTGGCGATACGGATATGTAGATCTCCTACCATTGTAACCGACTCTGTGTAACCCTAACCTATCCGGTGTCTATATAAACCGGAGGGTTTTAGTCCGTAGGACGAACAATCATACCATAGGCTAGCTTCTAGGGTTTAGCCTCCTTGAACTCGTGGTAGATCTACTCTTGTACTACCCATATCATCAATATTAATCAAGCAGGAGTAGGGTATTACCTCCATCGAGAGGGCCCGAACCTGGGTAAAACATCGTGTCCCTTGTCTCCTGTTACCATCCACCTAGACGCACAGTTCGGGACCCCTACCCGAGATCTGCGGTTTGACACCGACATTGGTGCTTTCATTGAGAGTTCCTCGTGCGTGCCGCCGTCGGTAGGATGCCTCGTCTCGTCTTTAAAGGCGATACCATCGCCAAAGAAGCCTTGGCCTTGGTCGACTCTTCGCTAGGCGGTTTCTCATGACCGCTAGTTCGGCCGCCGCGCCGATGATGTCCTCTCGAGTCATCGAAACCAATCTCCATGTTAGTTCGGAACTTGCCGAACAGTTAGATCCGATCGAGCTCTCCTCCATAAGCGAGCTCTTGGATCGCATGGCCACCCTGGGAGTCGCCACAGATTACGACTGGATCGGGCCTAAAACCGATATGAGAGAGATCAACTCTCCCCAGGCTACCCATCATGTTGCTGTGATAGAGGAGCAATGCGGCGATTCTTCTTCTACCTTAAGGACTAGCTACGTCCGGATTCCCGATCCCTCCATGCCGGATTCCTGCGGAGGGACGGATGTCGATCAAGCCCTGAACCTAAAGTCAGGCGGTGGGCCGGACTCATTGGATAGCACTAAAAAATCCAAATTTCCGAGTTCGGAAACTTCTCATCCCTTGAGTCCTAAATTGGACGGGGTTCTGGATTTAGTGCCACCCGCCCACCCAAACATTGGCGATCTCTCTCGAATTCGGCAAGAGCCTGCTGAAACAGTACATCATTACTAGGCCAGGTTCCTCCTGGTTATGAACAGGATAAAGGACTGCCGAGAGGAGGACGCAATCCCAATTTTTTGCAATAATTGCACGGACAAGGGAATCCTAAACGCCATAAGTCGTCGCGAAATTACACGCTTTGCTGACTTGGTGACCATAGTACAAAAGTACTGTGCGATGGAGAGCGCCTGGAAAACCGAAAGTAAATTTTGGGATAATCCATTTGAATACATCCCTAGTCCGGAACAAAAGGGTGCATCATTATCAAGCACACAGGTTAAATACCAAAAAACCAAAACCCCCTAAAGGGTATGGAACCGTACTGGAGGGTTGGCTAAATGGACCCTGCAAAATTCATAGCACGTAGGGCACCACTCCAACTCATAGCCTTGAGCATGTTGGATATTACGGCAGGTGGCCAAAAGTGGCTAAGAGCTTCTAGCTTCGAATCCCAGCCCCAAGAACACCAAGACGGTGTTAATAGATCTTGAGACTTTCGCATCAAATAACATGCGAAAACGACAACTCCGCAACCTTGCCGAAGTCTACCAAGTAGCAACAATAAATCCATGGAGTGACACGGCTATTACCTTCAACGCCAGTGATGAACCTAAATTCCGAACTGCCCGGGCACCAGCCGCATTGGTCCTCAGCCCGATAGTGGACGGCTTTCGCCTTATTAAGGTACTCATGGATGGCGGCAGCGGACTAAACCTCATCTATGAGGAAACCCTCCGAAAAATGGAAATAGACTGGAACCGCATTGAGCGAAGCAGCACAACCTTTAGAGGAATAATCCCCAGCCGAGAAGCATGCTGCACAGGAAAAATTACGCTGGACGTAGTGTTCGGCTCGCCGGACAATTACAGGTCCGACGAGGTCACATTTCAAGTGGCCCCGTTCAACAGCGGATATCATGCTTTATTAGGACGAGAGGCATTCACAATTTTTCAAGCTATACCCCATTATGGGTACATGAAGCTTAAAATGCCCGGTCCCAACGGAATCGTCACTCTCGCTAGTGATCCGAACATAGCACTCCGCGCCGAAAATAAGACAGCTGCACTAGCCCTCGAGGCACTATCCGAAGCCCTAGCGGCCGAGGAACTCACCGCGATGCACTCCACGGTGAACAGGGACGACGTGATACTTGATAAAAGATCCAAGTCCACCTCTTTTAAACCAGCGGATGAAATAGTCAAATTCCAAGTCCACCCAACGGACCCTGCAAAGACGACCTCCATCGGGGCACAACTAAACCCTGATGTAGACGCCGCACTACGAGAATTTCTACAAGAAAAGCGGGACATCTTTGCTCGGCACCCTTCGTGACATGCCAGAATCCCACGTCGGTGGCCGAGCACAGCCTAAACATCCTAAAAGGATTCAAGTCATCAAACAGGCTCTTGGTGCTTTTCCGAACCCAAGAGACATGCCATGGGAGAGGAGCTAGCCAAACTTCTGGAGGCCGGATTCATCAGAGACATAAAACATCCGGACTGGCTAGCGAACCTGGTGATGGTACCAAAGAAGGATAAATCCTGGCGCCTATGTGTTGATTTCAAAGACCTTAATAAATCTTGCCCAAAGGATCCCTTCCCCCTCCCTCGAATTGATCAAATCATTGACGCTACAGCAGGACACGACTCATTGTGCTTCCTTGACGCGTACTCTGGCTACCACCAAATCAAGATGGCGGAGCCAGACCAAGCTGCAACAACATTCATCACTCCATACGGCCCGTTCTGCTTCAACACAATGCCCTTTGGGCTCAAAACCGCCGACGCAACATATCAGCGCATGATCCAGACATGTCTAGCAAACCAGATCAGCAAAACAGTGGAAGCATATGTAGATGACGGGGTCGTCAAAACCAAACACGTCGAAACTCTAGTAGACGACTTGAGGCTCACATTTGACAATCTTTGAAAATATGACATCAAGCTCAATCCGGAAAAATGCGTCTTCGGCGTTCCAGCCGGAAAGCTCCTGGGCTTCATTGTGTCCGGTAGAGGAACTGAAGCAAACCCAGCCAAGATTCGAGCTCTGTCACAATTGGATACTCCAAAAGACCTCAAACAAATACAAAAACTGATGGGATGCGTAGCGGCTCTAAGCCGCTTTATCTCCCGTTTAGGAGAAAAGGCATTACCTCTTTACCACCTCCTCCGCCGCCGAACACTTGAGTGGGCGGATGCCGCCACGGCCGGACTCGAAGAAATAAAGGCCATTTTGGCAACAAATCCGGTCTGGCCACGCCTAACGTGGCGAACCAATGCTATTATATATCGCGCAACACATCAAGTTGTCGTGCGGTGCTCGTTGTCGAGCGAGAGCGGACGGACACCGGTTCCCTGTTCAAAACCGGTTTATTATGTGTCCACTGTCCTAACTCCATGCAAGTCCCGGTACCCACACTATCAAAAGATAGCATACACGGTGTTCATGGCATCCCGGAAGCTGTGACACTACTTTCAAGAGTGTTCGATAACGGTAGCCTCCGAAGTACCTCTTAAAGACATTATAAACAACCGCGACGCGACGGGCCGGATTGCTAAATGGGCCATAGAGCTCCTTCCATTCGACATAACTTATAAGCCACGACGAGCTATTAAGTCGCAGGTTTTGGCCGACTTCATGGCCGAATGGACTGAAGCCGAACTCCCTAAAGAGTACGGCGCATACTCCAATTGGATCATGCACTTTGACGGCTCCAAAATGTTGGCCGGCCTGGGGGCTGGCGTCGTCCTGACGTCCCCAACCGGGGACACAGTCCAATACGTCCTTCAGATAATGTATACGGACTCCAACAACGTGGCGAATCGAGGCCCTTCTACACGGCCTCCGGATGGCGATCTCCATGGGCATTCAACGCCTAGAGGTGCGGGATTCAAACCTCGCAATATCTCAAATAAACGGAGACTTTGACGCCAAAGATCCGAAAATGGCAGCATACCGCAATGCGGTCCTAAAAATGTCAGCACCGTTCGAAGGGCTCAAATTTCATCATATAGCCCGGGATAACAACCAGGCGGCGGATATATTTGCACGCATCGGTGCAAAACACGATGCCGTCCCACCCAATATCTTTTTGGAAAGGCTGTTCAAGCCATCCGTACTATGGGAAGGGGAGTCCGCAATAACAATCCGGACCCAACCGCTACCGACGCCCAACACTCGACACAACCGAGGCTCCGCCCGAGATAACACCCTCTGCTCACGAAATAATGGCGGTTATCGCCCCGTGGACAGAACCATTCCTAGCCTACCTAACTAGGCAGGAACTCCCCGAAGACCAAAATGAGGCTCGCTGCATAGTACGGCGCTCTAAAGCCTATAAAGTCCATGAGGAGAGCTTTATAAGAAAAGCACTACGGAGTCCTTCAAAGGTGTATCTCCGAAGAGGAAGGGCGAAACCTCCTGGCTGAAATTCATGCCGGACTGGGTGGGCACCAAGCCGCAGCCCGGGCCGTTGTAGGCAAGGCCTTCCGTACAAGATTTTATTGGCTGACGGCCCGGGCAGATGCGCAGGACTTAGTCCAACGATGCGTCGGTTGCCAGGTTTTTTCTAACCAAAGCCACATGCCACCCACCGCCCTTAAAACTATACCCATCACCTGGCCGTTCGCGGTGCAGGGGCTTGACATGGTTGGACCCCTCAAGGAGGAACCCACAAGCAAAAATACCTATTGGTCATGGTGGACAAATTCACCAAATGGATAGAGGCCAAACCATTTAAAGCGGCGAATCCGGACCAGTGATAGACTTCATATCGGGGTAGTGCACCGTTACGGTGTCCCCACAGTATCATCATCGATAACGGCACCAACTTCCCAGCCGATGAGGTCAAATCATGGTGCAAAACATGGGCATCAAGCTCGACACGCCTCGTCTATCACCCTCAAACCAACGGCCAAGTCGAGCGGGCAAACGGTCTAATCATGGCGGCATTAAACCCGGACTAGTGCGGTCCTCAAGGAATCTAACACGCACTGGGTCGAGGAGCTCGACTCCGTACTCTGGGGGCTGCGGACCACGCCGAATCGTACTACCGGATTTACACCATTCTTCATGGTGTACGGCGCAGAGGCAGTCTTGCCCTGCGACATAATACATGACTCACCTCGCGTACGCATGTATGAAGAAAGACAAGCCAAGCTCGATCGGCAGGACAGTTTGGACGCATTGGAGGAGGAGCGCGACGTGGCAAAAGCTCGTTCCGCATTCTATCAAAGCAGGCTCGAAGATATCAAAGCAGGGAAGTACGGGCCAAAGCTTATAACGTTGGCGAACTAGTTCTACGCCTGCCGGACAAGAAAAAGGACAAACTCAAGCCCAAATGGGAAGGTCCCTTCATCATCGACCAGGTCCTGACCGGCGGAGCATACCGTCTGCGAAACGCATCGGAACCGACTCGAGCCGAACCCATGGAACGCAGCCCGTCTACGAAGATTCTACGCCTAAGTGCCGGACTCCAAGTTCGTCTCCTTCCTCCGTCCGCATTCTTTATTTTTGCTTTTTGCTGTCTTTTATTTCTCTCCTTCCTCCTTCTTCTTCTTGTAGCTTTTAGAGGCTCGTTTGCGCTTTTTCCGCACACACTTGACGCGCTATCCGCGCTCATTATACGTGGGGGCTTCTTTAACAGAAGCTTATTTATACGGGCTTCATGCCCAATACATGCGTTAAACTTCGCATGTACCTTTTATTCACCATTATATGCATCGATATGACTTAAGTTTTGGCCAAGCTGGGTTGCGGCCCTGTTCGGCTAGGTGGTAAAGGAGCACCTCTGTGATTATTCTTGCCGGTCAGCGGATGTGTACCTCGACCGGGTGAAGCCGAAAGCTAGCGTTCTTAAGGGAATATTCGGTCGGTGAATTGAAAGATGATTTTAACTATTTCCTCATCTGCCCCGGATGATTTACTGCTTTCATAGCAGCTTTGACATGCACTTTAGGGCATGCATCCCAAATAAAGAAACCCTTAACGGAACTATTCTCCCTGGAAGATGTTTCTTACTACCCATGTAATATAACATAACTAGTTGGGCACTTGTCTGATACAGCAACAATGACCCCTACGCCTTGTCTCCATGCATACCACGGTTCTTATATAACCACGACGATATTCGGACACACTCCGGACTATTGGGTCCAGATGTCGAAGCGAAAAGGTCCGCTATGACAAACGATCTACAATCCGGCTAGAAGACATTCTTTCATGTCATATTTTTACATAGTCAACTCGACTCATTGTATTCCTCCTCAATGCCATCTAACAGGCTATCTAATTTACAATCTTGCTGGGAATACTTGGCGGCCAATTCCACTTGGCCGTACACTAAGCTTACAGGGATCTTCATCCCATCCGGCCCCACAGGTCCGACCTCGGCCATGTGGTTTGGGTCAGCATTCGTGTACCGCGTCTTTACCATGGCCCAGGCCTGCCTGGCGCCTTGACGGCATGCCGATATCTTCCATAGCCGGAAGCGCCCGTGCTCCTTGAAGCCGCTCTGCCAGCTCTCCAATGCCTTGGGCGGGGAGATAGATAGCCACAAGGCTGGCCGATGCTTTTCATCACTGCCGGACTCGTTCGTGCAGCCGACGCGATTCGGGAAGAAGATCGCCAAGAATTGGGCATCTCCTCGTCGGGGCGACCTGTGAGCAAACCTACATACATGTTTATGTTAGTCGCCTTCTCGCCGAACTCTTTCAAAGTTCGCTCAAGCACTTACTCAAAATGCCGCGACGAAGCGCCGATTCTCCTTCGGAGTCGATAACTGGGCACGAACGCCCTTAGTTCCTCACCCAGCTTGGTGTTGGCGTCTTGGAGGTTATTTTTCTCCTGCCGCACCCTCGTAAACGCTCTCGCCGCCTTTAAGCTGGCGAAGAGCTGTTGCTTGTCCGGATCTAGTCGGCGCCATCTGCAATGTTTTTGTCAGCTTTACACACCCGCCGCACTTCATAAATTATTTATCTTCTGAAGCGTATATTACCAGAGGGGGTCTCTGTGGCTCCCCCCGTAGCGGCTAGTGCGGCCTCAAGATGGGCCCTGCACTCTTCAAGCTCCTGAGACAGTCGGGTATTCTTTTCTGTAAGATCCTGCATAACAAATGATCCTTAAATCAGTTATACTAACTATTTTAAGTCTCGGGGGCTACTGGCATATATAACTGTCAAATTTCCTTACCCATATGTCCTTCACATACTGCTTCGTGGCTCTGGCTAGTCCATCTTGAGCGGCACGGAGGTGCGCATCTCCCGAATCAAAGGCATTCAAGGCCTCTTGGGAGAAACACACGTCACGAAGAACTGTCCGGCGGCGCCTGTGGTTCAAGGCGCTCTCCACCTCGGAGTTGGTGGCGGACAACCTGTCGGCATCCTCTGTAAGAGGAGCATCCGGCGCACGTCTCGTGCTCGCCTCAGCCTCCGGACCCGGCTCTAAAGTTTGTCCGGTGAAGGTTCGATCGGCAACCTCTCCGGACTCAGTCCGGCGAGCGCTCTTATTCCTGAAAAGGGTATCAGCGTTAGTACGCCTTCCAGGAATCAATCCTGGGAGTATGGTGACATGCCATACCGTTGCGGCGGAGTTTCGATCCGGACCGCACTTCTTTTTAGCCTGCGGGGTCGCACTGCCCTTTGTTGGCCAGCCGCCGCAGGCTCGGCTTCCTGCCTCGAAGGTACCCCCTGTGAAGCACCATTGGTATACGGTGATAAAAAATAAGCATGGATGGGTCGTTATCAGGGTTTTGGGATCTCGGTCTCATTTACCTATGAGGCTGGAAGTATTCCGGGGTAATCAGCCGTAATGGCGACCAACGCATTGTCGATGCTAAGTTGGTGGAATACCCCATCGATCAACTCCACCTTTATGTCCGGATCCTCTTCGGAGGTCGGATCGAGGGACCGTTCCGGATCCTCGGGTTGTGGGGGCGGGCTGTGTATCTTCTCCACAGTCCGCGGAGTTCTGCATAAAAACCATGAAATGAGATATTTAACTACGGGAACATGGATCAGACAGGTCACAAAGATGTTTGCTTACCCAGCTTCGAGGATTATTCGAAGAAAACTCCTTCAGTGGGTTGACACGGAGGAAATCCTCCTCCTCTCCTTTGTACATGGCAGACAAGATCTTCACCAGTTCGGTGACCGATCCTGGCCCTTTGCGGCCATGGCGGGTGGCATCGTCCTCCCCGTTGAAGTCCCACATGGGGTGGCCCCTGTATTGGAGCGGCTGCACTCCCCTCATAATGCAGATTGCCATGACTCCTGTCATGGTCAATCCGGCATGAGCCAGTAACCTTATTCAGCTCATCAAATAACGGACATCCCGGTCATCTTCTCTCCGGGGGCTCCGAGGGTGCCAGCTTAGGCGCTTCTTCAGAGGAGCATTGCTGAACTCCGGAAGGCCGATCCGAACAGGATCCGGCAGCGGGACGTCCTCCATGTAAAACCATTCCGAAGGCCAGTCTTCGAACGCCTTCTTTGGGGTTCCGGATAGGTATCCTGTCCCGGCGATGCGCCATAGCTCGGCTCCGCCCACTTGATATATTGACCCCTCATGAGAACGGGGTACTAGGCAGAATGTTCTCTTCCACAGTCCGAAATGAGCCTCGACGCCCAAGAATAGTTCGCAAAGGGCCACGAAGCCCGCGATGTGCAGGATGGAGGCAGGAGTAAGGTGGTGCAATTGGAGGCCGTAGAACTCCAAGAGCCCCCGGAGAAACGGATGGATGGGAAATCCGAGGCCTCTTACTAGATAAGAGATGAAGCATACCCGCTCTCCTTTAGAGGGATCGGGGACGCTCTCCGCTTGCTTTCCACCCTTGTAGGTGGCAAGTACGGCTCGAACCGGAACCATGAAGGCCGGGGGGAGAAATACCTTGGTTTGGAGTATAACTAGCTCGCTATGCGGGACTGAGCATCTCTCCCAATTTCCTGGCTGAGGGCTGGGAGCGCGACAAGAGGAGCCGCGTCGACTGTCCATGATGGAATGGGCTTTGGTCAGAGGCGCTCTGATGAAAGCTTGTAAAGGGGGGATAGTGTGACTCAGATCTAGATCCTTGCCCCTTTTATAGGCGGCTCATTTGCGCGGCTAGGGGGGTAATTGTAAAAATACCCTGGCTGTTCGCATTCATTCAAACACGTGGAACATGGCCATTATTGGGCATAGAAGCCGAGGAGCGCAGCATTTATCAGAAGCCGGACACTATTCGACAAGTATATGGAATTTGGAGAAGAACCCGCCTCGCAATGCCGAAGACAATCAACGCGCCAGACTCATCGTCATTGAAGCCTGGTTCGGGGGCTACTGAGGGAGTCTCGGATTAGGGGGTGTCCGGATAGCCGGACTATCGTCACGGCCGGACTCCAAGACTATGAAGATACAAGATTGAAGACTTCGTCCCGTGTCCGGATGGGACTTTCCTAGGCGTGGAAGGCAAGCTTAGCGATACGGATATGTAGATCTCCTACCATTGTAACCGACTCTATGTAACCCTAACCTATCCGTGTCTATATAAACCGGAGGGTTTTAGTCCGTGGGGATCTAACAATCATACCATAGGCTAGCTTCTAGGGTTTAGCCTCCTTGATCTCGTGGTAGATCTACTCTTGTACTACCCATATCATCAATATTAATCAAGCAGGCGTAGGGTATTACCTCCATCGAGAGGGCCCGAACCTGGGTAAAAACATCGTGTCCCTTGTCTCCTGTTACCATCCACCTAGACGCACAGTTCGGGACCCCCTACCCGAGATCCACCGGTTTTGACACCGACAGCTACCTTCTCCTTCGGAGCTGCACCACAAGTACAACATGCAGTCCATCCCAATCCGCAAGGACGACGAGGTGCAGGTCGACTGCTACCTTCTCCTTCGGAGCTGCGCCACAAGAACAACGTGCAGTCCATCCCAATCCGCAAGGACGACGAGGTGCAGGTTGACTGCTACCTTCTCCTTCGGAGCCGCACCACAAGTACCACGTGCGGACCATCCCGATCCGCAAGGATGACGAGGTCAGCCGCAGCCTGCACTTCATCCCTACCTGCAAAATCGATGAAGTGCAAGTCGACTGGATATTCACCTCAAAGATGCTGCTCAAGCATTGAAGTATACTCCGAATGAAAAGCAAAGTTTGTATCGAAGGCAAATAAAAGCACGCTCGATGATAAACCAAATTCGGATAAACGTCCTACGGATTCGAAAGTGCTCGGGCGTTAAGCCCTTTAAAGTTTATCGGTTACAAAACCACTCGGCATTCCTAGGCAAATTTAAGGTAGAGCATAGAAGTTTCTTACTCCTCAGGTGGAGGACTGGAAGGAGCCACAAACTGGTCAAGGTCGATTCCATCAGCAATCCGGGTGGCAACGGCGATGAAAGTCTCCATGAAAGATCGGAAATCATACTTCTTGGTATTGGCAACTTTGAGGGACGCCAACCTTTCCTCCCGCGCCTCCCTGCGGTGGACACGAACCAGAGACAAAGCAACATCAGCACCGCACCTGGCAGAAGACTTTTTCCACTCTTGCACTCGACTCGGGACCTCATTTAGTCGAGTCATTAAGGACTCGAGGTCATTCTGAAGCGTCTTGTCTGGCCAGAGTGTTGAGTCGATCCGCGACACCGCAGGTTTCAGTTGAGCGAGATAATCCACCACACCAGCAATGCGAGACTCCAGTCGGAGCACGTTCATAGCGGCTTCATCCTTCACGGGGGAGTTGATGGGGTCCAGGCTTGTCTCCACTCGACTGGTCTCTTCTTCGAAGTTCTGACAGAATTCTGTAAATACAACTCGGGCTCAAGTTAACAGTTCTATGATCAGTCGATGATAACTAGACAGTCGGGTAAAAGAGATTACCTTCGAGCATGAGGAATAACTTTTTGGCGAGCCCTCCCAGATAAGTCTCCAGATCATTCCTTTTCCCTTGATTCGCCCAGCCTTGTCGATCGAGCAACTTTGTCATTCTTGATTGGCTAACCTCCTTGTTGGCAGCGTCGAGAGCAGCCTTCAGTTTGGTGTTCTCCTCTTCGAGTTTGCCGACTGAGACCAGTTTCTCTTCCGCAAGCTTTGTTTTCTCCAAAGCCGCCTTCTGTGCCTCTGCAAGGTCTTGGTCTTTCTTCTTCAGAGTCTCCTCCAGTTTGTCGGCAAAATAACAATAAGCCCAGAGTTGAGAATGGGTAGAAAGACAAAGACAGTCGTCAAAAGCTCTCACCAGCCATAACTTTGGCTTCGTCTCTCGCCTTTTGTAAGTTCTCCTGAGCAAGCTTCAGGTCAAGGTTGAGCTGGATCTGTTTGTTCTCCAATTCGGTATAGCGGGCCACGAGCTCGCAATATTTTTGCGAAGAGTCAACCGACAAAACATCAAAGACAGGTCACTTCCGAGTGACTAAAGAAAAAAAATCGTAGCATTTCTAAGACTACGATCGAATCAAAACATTGACAAGAGTCTCGGGACTACACCCTGGGTGCACTCAGCGTGCCCCACTGGTTTTACTAATTCGGTTCGACCAGTCGACCGAAAGAGCCAAAAAAAATAGTTCCTAAGACTATAGTCAACTGCCAGCAGTCCACCATAGTCTCGGGGACTACACCCAGTGGGTGCACTCAGAGTGCCCCCACCGGTTCCAAAGATCCATTCGACATGGCCCGACCAGACCGAGTGAAGAAGTTCGAAGTATAAAGACTATAGTCGACTGCCCGCAGTCCACCATAGCCTCAGGGACTACACCAAGTGGGTGCACTCAGTGTGCCCCCACCAGTACAAAAATTCAATCGACACACCCGCCCAGTGGGTGTACAGATGCAGATATGGAAATCTTCAAAAAGAAGAAATTTCAGGTAGCATATCCTAACAGAATAAGCAGCGACCAACTTACTTGGACATTGCTCTGAAGAGCCGAGCTTGCATCATAAGCCGCCTGGCTGGCCTCCCGGACCACCTTCACTTGCTCCGTCATGATTCCTGCCTGGCGTATGGCCTCCTTAGCAGCACTCACTTGGTCTTCCGGGACGTGGTGTGTGGCAAAAAGGGAAGGCGGGTCAACAGTCGACGATGAAGGCCGGACACTCGTCAGCGGCACAACAAAAGTCACAGAAGCCCGAGTGGTGTCGCCTCCCTCGTGAACCAGTGTCTCAGGCAGTGATACAACTTGAGTAGCCTTGCAAGTGAGCACCTTTTGTCCTTCCTCTTCCTCGGCGGTGTTTCATAAATCGTCGTCGGGGAGATCAATGATATGAGGTGGAACTACAAGAAAGATTCAAAGGTAAAAATAGAAATCCAATCGACCATAAAGCGAAACTTCAGAGATCATACCAAGGTTGGAGGTGGCGGCATCCTCCATGTCCTGATCTTGGTGCTTAGCTGAGGCCTCGGAGGTGGCCGCACTGCAGATTTCAGAAATCAATTGATCAGTCAAACGAGTCGACCAAAAGTACACCCATGATAAACAGAAAACACAAGTTCTGCTGATTACCTGGAAATGGTGGGAATGACCATCCTCATCTTGGGCAGGGCCTTCGTTGGCTTTGATGACGTTGCTCGGGGTTGCTTCGATGGTTTCTCAGTCGGCGCTGGGGAAGCCATCCGAGGGCATTTTGTTGACCGCCCAACGGGCGCGACAGCCTTGCCGCGCTCGACCGCCGGGTCATGCGTCAGTTTGGACCGCCTTTCCGAGTGGAGAGGATCCACGTCTTCCTCCTCTTCCTCCTCCTCCTCCTCTTCATCAGAGCTGTCGTTTCCCTCGCCTTCCTCATCGTCGGACTCCCATTCCTCCTGGCTTTCGCCTCCGCTTCCTTCTTCTTCTTCGACTTGTTCTTGCGCCCCGTTGGGCATCGAGTACATCTCAGTGGTGATCTAGAAGAACAGCAAAACAAGACGAAAGTCAGTCGGCCGATCCGCAGCGGAACAGAGCAAATGCAACAGGATCACAGTCGGAGATAAGTGGTCATACCTTGTCTGGTTCGTAAGATTGGTCGAGTGGTGGGATCCTCCTAGCTCCACGAGGGTTATCCTTGTTCCCTGTGATGGCGGTCATCCACCTCTCCAATGTGGCGTCGTCGACCTCCTCTGGGTGGAACCGAGTGGTGTCGTCGGTACCAGAATACAACCACATCGGGTGGCCTCGGTATTGGAGCGGTTGAATGCGCCGTCGAAGGAAAACCTCCAGAAGATCCATGCCGGTCACTCCGTCGCGAATGAGTTGGACTACCCGCTCCATCAACAACTTAACCTGGACCTTCTCCTCCGGAAGCACCTTCAGAGAGGATGGCTTGTTCACTCGATCCATGGAGAAAGGAGGGAGCCCAGTCGACTGCCCTGGCATCGACTGGTCTTGGCAGTAGAACCAGGTCAACTGCCACCCTCTAACTGAACCGGGAAGAATCATGGCAGGAAAGGCACTTTTTCCCCTCATCTGGACCCCAAGACCCCCACACATCTGGATTACTTGGGTTCTTTCATCATTCAGACTAGCCTTTTTCACCGTCTGTGAGAGACAAGTGAATATGTGTTTGAAGAGGCCCCAGTGTGGCCGACAGCCAAAGAAGTTTTCACACAGAGACACGAAAGCAGCGAGATAGGCAATGGAGTTGGGTGTGAAGTGATGGAGTTGTGCTCCGAAGAAATTCAGAAAACCCCGAAAGAAAATATTCGGCGGTAGAGAAAATCCGCGATCAACATGGGTGGCTAAAAGGACGCACTCACCCTCCTGAGGCTGCGGCTGCCACTCCGTTCCCGGAAGCCGTGCTGACCCATGGGGGATCAGTCCCTCGTTGGCCAGGTCATCGAGGTCCTTCTGGGTGATGGTCGAGCGGATCCAATCTCCCTGGACCCAACCTTGCGGCAGGCTGGACCGCGATGAAGATCCGCCTCGACTATTCGGTCTCCCCTTCGCCTTCGTCGTCGCCTTCTTTGCCCGCTCCAAGGCCGCTGTCTTCTCCTTCACCATTGTCGCCGGCGAAGCAGGAACAGAGCAGCCGCGCTAAGCAGGTTACGGGTGCGGCGGATGAATCTGAGGACGGGAGAGGGGAAAATGAGGGCGCACTGTTCAAAAGAACCCCGCCCGATGCCTTATATGAAGTCGCTTCCGAGTGGCTGACTGGTAGGCCCATGCAATCCTGTCAAATCCCGCAACAGCCGCGCGCGCGGTACGTGGAGAAAAAGGTGGCGCGGAGATTGAGGCGTCCTTGCCTTATCCCATCCGAGTGCCGCGGCCTTCTTCGCTTCACGCGCTTCCCGAAATTCGGATCCCGCTAAATCCGCTAACAGCAGAGCAACTTGTCAGATGGCAGATTTCCTCCGATCCGTCGCTCAGAAATCTCCAAGTTCCTAAAGATCACTCGACAGATGTAAAGAATGGATCAAGGCGACTGAAAGAGAAGTTGACACCATCACTAAAAGGTCACTGATCCAGAGTAAAACACACTCGCAACACGAAAAACAGGTCGGAAAGATTATCAACTCCTTCCTCACTCAAACCTCGATCCATTCGGGGGCTAATGATGAAGTCATGTACCTAGGGTAGGGTCATGGACCTGTCCAAGATACCCTCCCCAAGGACATCCTTAGAATAAACTGCCTTCCAGTCGACCTGGTAGGATTCCACTCGACGGACTCAAAGACACTCGACCATGAAGACCCACTCGACCACCAGGAGTTCAAGAACCACCCGGTATCCAAACGGTCTGTAATTAAGTAGTCTTTATGGTCATGATGACACTTTATGTAAGGCGTTACCAGTAACGCCTGGCCTTAATGTACCTTTAACCCTTCACTACGTGGGCTGGCTGGGGTCCTGGCGCACTCTATATAAGCCACCCCCCTCCACAGGTAGAAGGGTTCACACCCCTGTAATTGGTACGGATATAATCCAGTCGACCGCCTCCGGGCTCCGAGACGTAGGAATGTTACTTCCTCCGAGAAGGGCCTGAACTCGTAAAACTCGTGTGTATACAACTACTCCATAGCTAGGATCTTGCCTCTCCATACCTACCCCCCATTCTACTATCAGGCTTAGAACCACGACAGGCGCGGCAACATCCTTGCCGTCCTTCTTGAAGTTCTTCTTACCCTTGCCCTTCTTGAACTTAGTGGTTTTATTGACCATCAACACTTGATGTTCCTTCTTGATTTCTACCTCTGCTGACTTCAGCATTGAAAATATTTCAGGAATGGTTTTCACCATCCCCTACATATTGTAGTTCATCACAAAGCTCTCGTAGCTCAGTGGGAGCGACTGAAGGATTCTGTCAATGACCTCCTCATCCGGGAGGTTAATGTCCAGCTGGGACAACCGGTTGTGCAACCCAGACATTTTGAGTATGTGCTCACTGAAAGAACTGTTTTCCTCCATCTTACAACTATAGAACTTGTCGGAGACTTCATATCTCTCGACGCGGGCATGAGCTTGGAAAACCATTTTCAGCTCCTCGAACATCTCATATGCTCCGTGTCGCTCAAAACGCTTTTGGAGCCCTGGTTCTAAGCTGTAAAGCATGCCGCACTGAACGAGGGAGTAATCATCAACATGTGACTGCTAAGCGTTCATAACGTCTTGGTTCTCTGGGATGGGTGCTTCACTTAGCGGTCCTTCTAGGACATATGCTTTCTTGGCAGCTATGAGGATGATCCTCAGGTTCCGGACCCAGTCCGTATAGTTGCTGCCATCATCTTTCAGCTTGGTTTTCTCTAGGAACGTGTTGAAGTTCATGTTGACATGGGCGTTGGCCATTTGATCTACAAGACATTTATGCAAAGGTTTTTAGACTAAGTTCATGATAATTAAGTTCATCAAATCAAATTATTTAATGAACTCCCACTCAGATTAGACATCCCTCTAGTCATCTAAGTGATACATGATCCGAGTCGACTAGGCCGTGTCCGATCATCACGTGAGACGGACTAGTTATCATCGGTGAACATCTCCATGTTGATCGTATCTTTCATACGACTCATGTTCGACCTTTCGGTCTCTTGTGTTCCGAGGCCATGTCTGTACATGCTAGGCTCGTCAATTTAACCTAAGTGTTCTGCATGTGTAAAACTGTCTTACACCCGTTGTATGTGAACGTAGGAATCTATCACACCCGATTATCACGTGGTGCTTCAAACGATTTAACTTTAGCAACGGCGCAGTTAGGGGAACACTTTCTTGAAATTATTATGAGGATCATCTTATTTACTACCGTCGCTCTAAGTAAACAAGATGCAAAAACATGATAAACATCACATGCAATCAAATAATAGTGACATGATATGGCTAATATCATATAGCTCCTTTGATCTCCATCTTGGGGCTCCATGATCATCTTGTCACCGGCATGACACCATGATCTCCATCATCGTGTCTCCATGAAGTTGCTCGCCAACTATTACTTCTACTACCATAGCTAACGGTTTAGCAATAAAGTAAAGTAATTACATGGCGTTAAATCATTGACACGCAGGTCATACAATAATTAAGACAACTCCTATGGCTCCTGCAGGTTGTCATACTCATCGACATGCAAGTCGTGATTCCTATTAAAAGAACATGATCTCATACATCACAATATATCATTCATCATTCATCACAACTTTTGGCCATATCACATCACAAGGCAATTGCTGCAAAAACAAGTTAGACGTCCTCTAATTGTTGTTGCATCTTTTACGTGGCTGCAATAGGGTTCTAGCAAGAGCGTTTTCTTACCTACGAAAAAACTGCAACGTGATTTGCAAACTTCTATTTACCCTTCATAAGGACCCTTTTCATCTAATCCACTCCAACTAAAGTGGGAGAGACAGACACCCGCTAGCCACCTTATGCAACTAGTGCATGTCAGTCGGTGGAACCTGTCTCACGTAAGCGTACGTGTAAGGTCGGTCCGGTCCGCTTCATCCCACAATACTGCTGAAGCAAAATAAGACTAGTAGCGGCAAGAAAGTTGACAACATCTACGCCCACAACAAATTGTGTTCTACTCGTGCATAGAGAACTACGCATAGACCTAGCTCATGATGCCACTGTCGGGGAACGTTGCAGAAAATAAAAATTTTCCTACGGTTTCACCAGATCTATCTATGAGTTCATCTAGCAATGAGTGATAGGAGTGCATCTACATACCTTTGTAGATCGCGAGCGGAAGCGTTCAAGAGAACGGGGTTGAGGGAGTCGTACTCGTCGTGATCCAAATCACCGATGACCGAGTGCCGAACGGACGGCACCTCCGCGTTCAACACACGTACGGTTGGGGAAGACATCTCCTCCTTCTTGATCCAGCAAGGGGGAAGGAGAGGTTGATGGAGATCCAGCAGCACGACGGCGTGGTGGTGGATGCAGCAGGAATCTCAGCAGGGCTTCGCCGAGCTCTACGGAGGAGGAGAGGTGTAGCAAGGGGGAAGGGAGGCGCCAATAGCAAGGGTGCGGCTGCCCTCCCTCCCCCTCTATATATGGTCCCTGTGGTGCCGGCCCTAGGAGATGGGATCTCCAGGGGGGCGGCTAAGGGGGTGCCTTGCCCCCCAAGGCAAGTGGAGGCGCCCCCTCCCCTAGGGTTCCCAACCCTAGGCGCAGGGGGGCCCAAGGGGGGGGGGGCGCACCAGCCCACCAGGGGCTGGTTCCCCTCCCACTTCAGCCCATGGGGCCCTCCGAGATAGGTGGCCCCACCCGGTGGACCCAGGACCCTTCCGTGGTCGGTACAATACCGGTGACCCCGAAACTTTCCCGATGGCCGAAACTCGACTTCCCATATATAATTATTTACCTCCGGACCATTCTGGAACTCCTCGTGACGTCCGGGATCTCATCCGGGACTCCGAACAACTTTCGGTTTGCTGCATACTAATATCTCTACAACCCTAGCGTCACCGAACCTTAAGTGTGTAGACCCTATGTCAAGACCCCGATTCAATGCCACACCGATCTAGCATGTAACACCTGATATCACTTTGCGGCCTCACGCACGGTATTCCCGCGGGTCTCACCTTACCATGCCCGCGACCGTTTGCGCCTTTTGGCACACGTATATGATAGTGTCGCTAGCATCCATATGACAAAGAACCCGGGCTGACATTGCTAGTCGTGAACCCAAAGTGGCACTAACTTACAGGGACAGGCATACATGACCTAGCAACGTACGTGTCGGTCATCAGCGAGTGAATCCGGGCTGTAGCAACTGGGCTAGCAGGACTCCAGTAAACCGGGCTGTAGCAGGCTAACAGGACTCCGGTAGACACCGCGTGACATTCCCCCGAAGGGACAGACACAGGAACGAAGAAGGACACATGCCGGCCAGCCTAAGTGTTCCGGAGCAGTAGCAAGCTACCAGGGCTCAGTGGAAGCACTAGGAGACATTTCCCGGTAAGAGAGGCTACTAAGGATAAACAACTAGATAGTCAGATCCCACACATAGCAATACACATTACACGTACGCATAACATGCAAGTATGTGTTGTACAACATGGCATCACAGCATAACTCAACAACTCATATAGATAAGGCTCAAAGAGCCATCATAGCATTTATACAAACAGGGGTCACATGACGCAACATTTAGAGCAAACAAGCAACAAGCGGAAGCATTACATGTCTGAGTACAGACATCTACAAATGAAAAAGGCTGAAGAGCCTGACTATCTACAACATCCGATCAAGATCGTAGCTGAGGCACAAGCTACTCGTCGAAGTCCACGGGAACACTAGTAAGACCGAAGTCTTCGTTGCAAAAACATAAATAAAGCAACGTGAGTACAAAGGTACTCAGCAAGACTTACATCAGATCCTATTATACATGCATTAGTATCAAGAAGGTAATGTGGGGTTTAGTTGCAGCAAGCCAGCTTTGACTCAATGGCTATCCTGTTCTCGACTACAAGAACTTCTTTGAGGTGATATAGGCGCACGAGTCCACTAGTCACCACACAATACACTACTATGGATTCATCCCGCCTCCCACGAGAAGGCCATCCATAGCACTCACACTTGTCTTGAGCATTATAGAGTATCCACTTCAAGTTGTCTATGTACCACGTAAGCATTCAAGAAGTCCATAACATGACCGGCTATTCAATAGATTATGTTAACCCTGCAGGGTGTACTTTTCACACACGCCTCGCCACTTACCGCCATGTACACGTCATGTATCTCGCAACCTTCAAGCGAAGCTTTGGCGAGGGTGTCGGCCACGACCTGACTAACCACACGAGACTCTAGTCAAGGTTTATCGCCTATTCGGGTTCCATCCGCAAGGAGATCCGGCCGGGGTGTCGCTCACGGCCCCAAACGATGTTTGCAGGGTTCCCAAGCCCACCTCGCTGGATGGATCTACGCTTGGTACACTGTGCCACTTGTGCCTAGTCTGTCCCAAGCCCACCTGGCCGGGTGCCACTTGGTAGACAACTAACAGTACCTACAAACACCAGAAACTAGTTGCAACTCCTGGACAGAGGTCAAGTTGGTTAATAAGCCGAGAGGGGTCGAGTTACCGGAACCAAATGTGTGGTAGTATCGAGTCATTGGACAACATACATAGAACTCAGTGCTTAAGGACGGTTCCAGTGAGACAACCCACCATGTACTCCTACATGGCCTCTCACCGCTACCTTTACCAAATCGTGTTCACACACTTCACACATAGCAGCAGAACGTAGCACTGCACTCCAATTCATTCCCAATGAATCAAACCTGACACAACTCTAAGCAATAGCAGGCATGGCATGGTAGGAACACAACATGGCTCAATCAACTCCTACACATGCTAGTGGGTTTCAACTATTTCTCGTGGCAATGACAGTCATGCAGAGGAATGGGTTCAACTACCGCAGCACAAAGTAGCAGCTTGAATCGTTGTTGTCCTAATGCAATAAGCGAGAGCAGGAGCGAGAGAGTAGGATTGTATCGGAATGAACAAGGGGTTTGCTTGCCCGGTAGATCAACAAGGAGGCACCGCTTCACGCATGTACACTCGAGCACTCTCCGTGAAAGGTGACCTATCGAGAAGGAACGGTGTCGGCAATCAGAATACAAGCATATGCAACAATATGATGCATGATCATAGCATGAATATGTGATGCTGTTTGAGCTAATGCAGCTAGAGTTCATTTGGTTGAAGTCCATTTGAACCAAAGATTCAAATGCATTTCCAAAGTAAGCTCTTTATATAAGCCATTTTAGTGTTTCACTTATACAGCAGGTATAAGTTGGTTTGTCATGCATGAAACTAGTACAGATGGAAAGATTGCATTTTTCTGTAATTTTTCATATATAAATTATTTCAATCTGAGCTACGGTTGAATTTCTATGATTTTTTGAAGTTTGAATCATTTTCTTGAATTTTCTGAGTTATTTTTAAACCAGAAAAAGAATTATTGCGTCAGCACTGCGTCATGCTTGCGTCAGCAAGTCAACGGCGCTGACTGGGGTCAAACCTGACGTGTGGGTCCCATGTGTCAGTGTCTGTGGCTAATCCTAATTTAAATTAAACCTAAACTGGTTTAATTAACGGGGCTGGCCCCACGCGTCAGTGACACAGGGTGGTCAAACCTTGGTCAGACGGTGTCAAACCCGGTCAACCAGGGCTAACCCCGCCGGTGACTCGACGCCGGCGAGGCCAGACGCGGCGGCGGCCT
Source organism: Aegilops longissima (assembly GCA_021605205.1). Lineage (NCBI taxonomy): Eukaryota > Viridiplantae > Streptophyta > Magnoliopsida > Poales > Poaceae > Aegilops > Aegilops longissima. The sequence goes on from CM038677.1 coordinate 808,159,205, forward strand.
GCGGAAATCGCCCTCCGGCGACCAAACGCGTGGCGGAGACCATCGGGGCGTTCCAGGGCGACGAGGAGGACGCCAGGCAAGTAGCTGCGTGCCGGCGCGCACGGCGTCGGGCACCGCTTCCCCTCTGCCTACTGGCAAGAGGAGGAAGACGACTATGCCCCTGATGGGCTGGGCCAGAACAGGAACGGGCCGACCAGGGGCGCCAGGTAAGTTCCCTGTTCTGTTTTGTTTCTGTTTTTTTATTTTCTGACATTTGTTTGGTTTAGTAAAATACTAAACCATTTTATTTACTTATGCCAATTTTTGTAGGGGCTAGTGGTATTATTCCAGAGCTCCTCAATAACTGGCATAATTTTTGGACAATATTTTATATAAATAACAATATATATCCAAAGCAAATAATTACTGCATTAATTCCAAATTCCCAAAATAAATATCTATGAGCTCCTAAAAAATATTGGTTTGATTTTTATCTCTGTCCAATATTTTCAGAGAGCAACATGAACATTTTCTTGGAGCCTTTTGGAGCACTTTTTATTTGGGTCATTTTCAGAAATGATTCTCAGGGTTTCACAAATCCTCATTTCAATTTAAATGGAATTGAAACATGATGCACACATGACTAGCTAGTCTAGGTCATACCAGAACTAGGGATGTGACACCCTACGGGTTCGGGAGACACGTAGACATGACCGAGACGACTCTTCGGTCAATAACCAATAGTGGGATCTGGATACCCATGTTGGCTCCCACATGCTCCTCGATGATCTCATTGGATGAACCACGATGTCGAGGATTCAAGCAACCCCGTATACAATTCCCTTTGTCAATCGGTACGTTACTTGCCCGAGATTCGATCGTCGGTATCCAAATACCTCATTCAATCTCGTTATCGGCAAGTCACTTTACTGCATCAGAATGCATGATCCCGTGACCACACACTTGGTCACTTTGAGCTCATTATGATGATGCATTACCGAAAGGGCCCAGTAGATACCTCTCCGTCATATGGAGTGACAAATCCAGCCTCGATCCGTGTCAACCCAATGACACTTTCGGAGATACCCGCAGTGTACCTTTATAGTCACCCAGCCACGCTATGACGCTTGGTACACCCAAAGCACTCCTACGTGTCCGGAGTTACACGATCTCATGGTCTAAGGAAAAGATACTTGACATTGGAAAAGCTCTAGCAAACAAACTACACGATCTTGTGCTATGCTTAGATTGTCTTGTCCATCACATCATTCTCCTAATGATGTGATCCCGTTATCAATGACATCCAATGTCCATAGTCAGGAAACCATGACTATCTGTTGATCAACGAGCTAGTCAACTAGAGGCTTACTAGGGACATGTTGTGGTCTATGTATTCACACGTGTATTACGATTTCCGGATAATACATTTATAGCATGAATAAAAGACAATTATCATGAACAAGGAAATATAATAATAATCCTTTTTATTATTGCCTCTAGGGCATATTTCCAACAACAAAGAGACCATCGCAAAGAAGTACCGTGACCGTGGGGTGCACAGGACGGACGCTGAAGTTATTAGAGAGCACAACTCCACTTTCTTGCATTGGTTCAAAGAGCGACTTCTGGCTAATCCCCCGGACGAGAGTTGTCCGAACGGAACACTCATATACGCCTTAGCACATGGCCCCTCGACCAACCTCGCGACTTATCAAGCATATGATATCAACGGATACACGTTCTACACGGAGAAGAAAGATAAAAACAGTGATGACCAAAACTCAGGGGTGACGATGGGAGCCATGACCGGGAATGTAGTTGAAAGATATTACGGAAGGGTCGAAGAGATATGGGAGCTTAACTACTCTAGATTGCATAACGCGACGATGTTCCATGTCAGATGGGCTAAAAATGTACACTGAGAAAACCGACATTTCACTACCATGTGTATACCCGACTCCGATGATAGCATTACCGTCAACGCCATCGCCAAAAATGAGTCATGGGTACACGCTAGACACGTGACACAATGTTTCTTCATAACTGATCCGATCAATCCCAGCCGTGTTGTCATGAGGACAAGCAAAAGGAGCATCGCCGGAATGGATGGAGTCGCCAACGAGGAAGACTATGACCAGTACGGTGATCCGATGAGGGAAGATGATGCTGATGACGACGAAACATATGTCAAAAGAAGAATGAAGACTACATTACCTACGAAAAATTGTAATCCCTGGAGAAGGAAAAGTCACGAACATGGGCTCAATTATTCGTCAACGAACAAAAGAGGGAAGAAGATCAGTCTGAAGCGTCGTCGTCGCCCAAGCTAACAAACTAATCCCAAAGTTTGTGTGTGTCTAGCTATTTTGTATACCGCCGATAGCGGTCAAATGATGTAAGATATATAGTATACTAATTATTATCCGGAGGGTAACAATGGTATATTGCAAAACGAAAGAAAAAAGAAAAAGAAAAGTGCAAATGAAAGAAAAAGAAAAAGAAAAAGAAAGGAAGTTTTGCAAAATGAAATGAAAAGAAAAATAAAAAGAAACTAATAAGTTGTGGAAAATGAAATGCAAGAAAAATAAAAAAATAAAAATAAAAAGAAAAAAATAAAAGGAAAAAAAGAGTTAGCAGTAGCGTGTTTTATCCAGGGAAGCGCTATAGCTAAGAAAAAGGAAAATAAAAAATAAATAAAGAAAAGAAATAGCAGTATTGCGTTTTTCTGAACCAGCGCTATAGCTAAGTTAGCTATAGCGCGTTTTGCCAACACGCGCTATAGCTAAGTTAGCTAAGCACCGGTCCGCTCGATCCCCTCTGACTCTCTCTCTCTCTCACTCGCTCCGCTCGATCCCCTCTTGACTCCACTGCCGACGCCGCCGCGCCCATGCCAGCCCCGCCCCGACCACGCCGCCGATGCCAGCCCCGCCCCGCCCCGACCCCCACCCGCTCCGGTATGCCCCCCGCCCCCTCTTCCTTCCTCTCCGACCCCTCGGCCCCGTCTCTCTCTCTCTCTCTCTCTCTCTCTCTCTCTCTCTCTCTCTCTCTCTCAGACCCCCTCCGCTCTCTGCGGATCGGCGACCCAGCGACCCGGCCTTGCCACCGACCCCGACCCTTCAGCGCCTCCCTCAGGAAGCAGCAGCGACGCCCAAAGAACGCCAGCTAGCACTAGACAGGTGCCTTAATTTAATTGATGTTAGTGTTAGTTAGTGTTAGTTAGCTTAATTTGCTGTTAGTGCTAGTTAGTTAATTGTTGTTAGTGTTAGTGTTAGCCCAGTGATAGTTAGTGTTAATATTGATGCATGTGTGCTGCTGAATCATGCATGATTCAGTTAATTCAGTGTGTGTGTGTGTGTGTGTGTGTGATGATTTGGCTGCTATTGAGATCTTCTATGTAGTGAGATCAGTTTTCCAGCTTATATTGATGATTTGGCAAAATATTGACCTAAGTGATTTATGTTTTGCGGAAATGTTGATTCATTTCCATTCCGCAATTTCAGCGCTTATATGTGCACTTTCTAGCAAAGGTCATGCCAAAATTTTCCGTGAATTTCGGCATGACTTGTGCTAGAAAGTTGGACATATCGAGTGCTTGAGATTTGTCGCGACGGGAATGAACGACATTTCTGGCAAAACAATGGTCGTCACTTTTTTTGTCATTATTCACTTTATTATATGAAGCTCGATAATTAAACGACTACGACATTGAACCCTAGGAAACATGACCGACACCGATGAGGCCGGAGGTTCTCACTCCCAATTAGGTCGAGCACACGCCTACCTCAACTTTTTGGCGGATCAGGAGAGACAGGAAGCTGGGTGTCCGATGGATGACGACAGTGGTGGCGCTGGCACCGACACTGATGCCACCAACGACACCGGCACAGAGACTGGCACTGATGATGTTCCTAACTATAGCACGGAAGGTGGGACCTCCCAAGCCAGTGAGGGAAAGAAGGAAAAGAGGACACGACGCCCAAATGAGCTCGGCACCGGAAGACTGGTGGTCACGGCGGTGCACCCTGGCGAGTTCGAGCCAATAGAGCCGCGAGAAGTGGCAGCGTGTTACGGCAACCAACTAGCATGCATCCTACGAGATACCGCTAACATCAACACCACAAAAATACGGAAGAATGATCAGTTGAAGAAGCTACTTCTAACTAGGTTGCACGCAAGATTCTAGTTCCCGGGTCGGAATGACGATGTCGACCCATGGGATGATGAGGGCATGAAAAAAAATCAACAACAAAGCCCTAGGGAAGTTCAGCAACGCATTGAGCGCTTGGAAAACTAGGGTGAAAAGGGCAATTCAAGTAGACCATAAAACCTACGCCGAGATTGTTGCAGACAATCCGAAAATTACGATAGAGGACTTTGAAAGGTTCAAGGAGAGTTGCAATGAAGAAGCTGCCAAGGCCAGGTCGGAGAGAGGCAAGCAGCTTCAGGCAAAGAACATGGGGAACCATCGCCTTGGAAGTCGTGGTTACACGGAAAAGAGGCCCGTGTGGGCTAAGGAGGACGTAGAACGTGTCGTGGAATTGTCACGGCAGATGTCCTCGTGAAAGGACTTAGTCGCAGGGCCATCGTACGGGTTAACTTAGAGGGGTTAAAGCGGACACAAAGACACGGGAGTTATACTAGTTCAGCCCCTTCGATGAAGGAAAGGCCTACGTCTAGTTGTGATGGGATTGATGTAGTTTGGCGACTTGGGAGCAATAGCTTCGCCTAAGCCTCAATTGTCTGCATCCTTAATCCGCCGCTGGTCGCCCCTTATATACACGGGTTGACGCCCGGCGGTCTCTGAGTCCCGATCCGCTCATACAAGTGTCCGCTCGGTCTCTTCTCTCTTGTCTTACAAAGACAAGTTACAACAGTAAGGTGGTTCACATAAATGGACCTTAATTCGCCTCTGGGCTCGGGCCTCCTCCGTGGGCTGGATCATGGGCGAGGTAAACCGCCCTCCGGCGGTTCACACTCGAGTTGTATCCCCAACATTAGGCCCAGCATTGACTTGAACCGTTCATGTTAATCTTCAACACCTTCAGAAACTCTTGATCTCCTTTCATATTTTGTAAACCGCCATCCGCTTGAACCGCCGTGATGTCATCCTCCGATCCGCGTGTCGGCGCCTTGACGCCATCCTTAATAAAGAAATCCAAACAAGAAGATTCCCTTCATTTAATGCTATCCCGAAATCGAGGCGGCGCTGCACCGTCCGCCGCTTTTGACTCCTCGATTCTCGCGCCCGCTGATTGCTCCGGTCCCTTATAAATAGACCGGTCGCCCCTTTCTCCTCTTCTTCTTCCGCTCTTCTCCTTCCTCGCGACGCCCAGCCTGAAGCTCCGCCGTCGCCTCCGACCTTCCAACGACGCGTCACGCTGGGCGCTGCATCAACCTGATCGATCGTAGTTTTGGCGCTCCTCCACGGCTTTGCTCATCGTAAAGTCCTTTTCCAAGCCCTAGATCCCATCTCGTAGATCATGTTCATCCCGCAGTTCATATTGGTTTCTTCACGCCTGCACCGCCATGGCCGTATTGATTCAGCCGCATCAGATATCCTGTGTGTGACTGCCCGCCGTCCATTTAACCCTTCACGCATCTTCCTTTTTACTCAGATCCTCGAGTTTAGAATACCCAACCCTCCTGCTCTTTATGAGGTTTGCATAGGTCGTAAAGGTTTTTCTTCTATCGAACTTCGTAGATCTCGATTACTTCCATTCGCATGTGAAAACTGTTTCGTCCACACTTAGTAGATTTTTCAGCTCTGCCTTATTTGGCGGTTTAACTTTTGATAGCTAATCCGTCTACTCCATTAGTCCTCGCTAAACCGAATGGGAAGCCGGCTGCTGAATCGCCGGTTTAACAATGTATAATATGCCTGAACCGTTTAATGGTGAACCGTTTCTCCCTTTCTTTCGCAGCTTAGTCTTCCGGAATGGCTCCTCAATTCTCAGCTTGCAATTGGGTCCGGTCCAAAATCACTGAAACGCAACTCAACGGCTATGTCACCACTGGCGGTTTGGCTCCAAAAAATGTCCTCCACTGGCGTGTTCCGGATGGCGAGTTTCCTCCCGAGCCGCAAGAGGGAGAAGTAATTGTGTTTATGCAGCACTTAGACCGGGGATTCTGCCCGCCCGGTTCAAAATTTTTCCGGGACGTCCTTGCAAGTTTGAAACTCCATCCGCAGGATATCGGCCCGAACTCTGTGTCAAACATATGCAAATTTCAAGTCTTCTGTGAAGTCTATCTTCAGGAAGAACCATCTGTGGAGCTGTTCCGGGATTTTTTCCACTTGAACCGTCGTACAGAATTTTCTGATGGTCCCAACACAGAGCTGGGCGGCGTTTCAATCCAGAAGAGGAAGGAAGTGGATTTTCCTCACGCCAAACACCACAGCCATCCAAAGGATTGGAACCAAACCTGGTTCTACTGCCGGAACACTGCTCCTGCCAACGAGAACCCCTTGCCGGGTTATCGTCCTCATCGGCTCAGCAACCAGCATCCGCTGCCTTCACGCTTAACCGCCGCGGAACGGAAGAACTTCGCGCCTCAAATAATCAAGCTCCGGGCTCTAATGACCAATGGCTTAACTGGCGTGGACCTTGTGCGGTGTTGGGTTTCTTGGGGCGTCTTGCCACTAAGCCGCCGGCCCGGATTGATGCACGAGTACACCGGCAGCCTCAAAGACCCTCAAAGGCGTCACGAGCTACCCATAACTGAACTTGAGGTCACAGAGATCGTAAAGAAGATGCTCGATGAGCCAATCTCTGTCTGCAGCCTAACCGGGTTGGCTCCATTCTGTGTTGTCAACAAACCGCCGTGCGTAAGCTCTACTCACGCTTTTGGGCCCTTAATACTTTGTTGATATCGCTAATCCTTGTTACTTCTCGGTGACAGCTCTTACGAAGCGTACCAAACCGGTTCGGGCGCCGCGTGTAAAGTCCAAAGCCACCAAGAAAGCAGGCAAGAAGAAGACCGCCGAGTCCTCTGATCCGCCGGAGGATGAAGAATCAGAAGCTGAGGTAAAACTTGACATTCTTACGAGGGAGCCGCCGTAAACCGGCTTTCGCTTTGTGTTTCTTCTTGCATATGCTTGGCCCCTTTGTATTCCTTTTTACTGACAATTTTACCTCCTGTGATGATGTGAAGCGACCACGCCGACCTGTTGGGGTAATCTTTCTTTCTTCGAATCCGACCTTGCGCGGTTAAGAGAATTCGTCATACCGTCCGGAAAGTGAAAAATATCATTCTGTGCTTACTTGAATCCAAACCTTTCCTTGAAGACACAGCAGGCTGAAGAGCGCCCGACGACCGGCATAGTGGCCAGCGGATTACTTCATCCGGTTTACTGGACACACCAACCCGGAAGTCGCCCGGAGGTGAATTGTTCTCTGGCGTTATCCCTTAAAGGGTTTCTTCGATGTCCTCTCAACCCATCGGACCGAATTATCAGGCCTCTTCCAACTCATCCGGCGGTTCATCAACCACGCAACGCCTCCGCTTAAAGTTGCTGCAGGTACGCAACTGCTGTCCCGTCAATTCGGTTTACAATTGCTTTGGCCAATTTGTCTTAATTCAATTCTGAATATTGCAGCACCAAGGCTCGCTTGAGTAAGAAAGCGAAACCCTTGACCCTCTGCGGATGTTGATCCGAAAAGACCCCGTAACAAACCCACGAAAATCCTGAAGTCGCCAAAGATAGCTCTGGCGAGTTGTACAAAGACGACATGCTGATCCGCGGAAGCTGAACCGAAGGTCAAGTGGAAACCTCGCAGCCTGCTCCACCAAACCCGTCCACAGAGCGGGTCGTAATTGTTGAACCGCCGAGCGAGTAAGAAGACATCAAGCCCAAAGAAGACCGCCGAAAATGGCGATGTTATTGTGACAGTAATCGCTACACCGCTCTAGCCAACCGGTCGCTTTAGCAAAGCACAGCATCAAGGAAGGTTCCACTACTATGAGCAAAGACAAGGGAAGACTGATCTGTCCGACACGACAACTTCTCTGCCCAAGAACTTCACTCCGGCTTTCTGAACCGGCTTTATACAAGCCGTGACTTTGAAGCCGGTCTGGTAAATCGCATGAAGGACCGCTATGAGGTAATGAGTTATGCCTTTCTTATATTTCGGTTGTATAGTAGCCCCCAAGGGTCGGTTCAACTTGGCAAAGTTAAACCGGGACTTAATTTGTGTCTTCCCATAGCAAACTGAGATCAACTAGCCATTAGCCCCCAAGTGCCAAGTTGAATACTTGTATTGAGCTTGGGACTTGTATAATGAAACAACTAACGTGCTCCCTTTGTTATCAGAATGAAATATACCAGCAAACCGTGCAACTCAAGGACCTTCGAGCCAATCTGGAAACTCAACAGCAGAAGCCACCAAGGCCAAAGATGAATTAAAAACTGCCACGACCACTATGGAACAGCTGAAGGAGTGGTATAACCGAAGGGTCAAGCTGGGACACCGAGAAGGCGGTTTAATAAAACAGGCGGAAGATGCTGAAGCAGCTCAAACCGGTGATCAAGAGCTTACGGACTCAAGCGCCAAGTGCATGCCATGACCTCTGCCATCTTTGGTAAGAAAAAACTTGCCCTGATTATCTCAATTTTGATATTTCCGCGGTTTACCTGAGTTGTGCAAACCGTGCAGGCAAGCATATTGCGATATGGGCTCGATGTGCGGAAGAAGCTCAAGGCTGCTTATACGCTGATTGAGCAGCTGTATACCGGCGCCAATGAGTCATATGTGCCACATCATACGACAACACGGCGCCGTCCCGATCGAGAGACACTGGACCGCTGTCCATGGTTCCGGGCAGCTTGAAGAGTTGAAGCGATCCGCGTCCGGCTGGCACCCCATCGGCTCGACTCGCGCCAAGGCATGGATAGCAGATCTTGATCCGGTGACATAGCCAAAGGTTTCCCAGCGCCAAGAAAACGGTGAAGCCTTTGATAACGGCGCTCAAACGGATAACAAAGGAGATCGTCTGGCGAGTCAACTCGCAGCGAAGCCAACCCGACGGTTCACCGCTCTTTTATGACGCAAACAACAAGCGGGTGGAGTTTGTCATCCCTGAAGTGCGAGCCTTGTTCCTCCAATCCGTAAGCACACTTATGCCCTCGACGTTGATCCGGCTGAGCTGATAAGTGAAGAAGCTGTCTTCGGCCTTAACCCGGATTGGTGGTCTACCAATGACTTCCGGGCGTGGGTGATGAAGAGGAAGAAGTTGAACCGACGCCAGCGCCTCTACCTCACGCCAACCCGGCGAAGAAGCGTAATCCAGCAAGCCGGCATAACACCACATGAAATACCGGGCCTTGAAAGGCTTTGTAATAGGATAGTTAACACTTTGTTTTGAACAATGCCTTTATGACCTCGGTCTGTAACCTTTTGCATGGTGGTGCTGATACCGTGGATTGATGAACCGTCAACTTATTTCTCCTGCAATCACAAATTCTTTAACCCGCCACGGCGGCTTGTGTCGCCAGCCGGCTTGTGACGCCCATATATTTATATAAGAAAATAGGGATGTATATGACCAAACGTTATGATATAAAAATACCTGCCAGCGTCGGGCATGCAGTTGGCTTAGCCAATCTTGAGGCGGAGGTTTAGAAACCATTACCGGCAAAGGAGAAAATAACTCCTGTGCTCAAAATGCCGGTTTACCGTGTAAACCGTGTCGGGCATGATAAGCCCCCTGTTACTCCATAATGGGATGTTAACAGAAAAATCAAACCGGAACAAAATTGCCGGATTAAAAATGGACCGAATTCTGACAACTTGAATCCGGTTTAAAGAGGTTTGTCGGTTTAAGAAAGCAAACGAAAACCAAATAATAGGTATAAAAAACACATGGAAGCAAAGGCAATGACAAAAACCGTTTGCAAGAATAGGCTTTATCGAGCTCGATCAGTGGTGTTACCATGGTCGGACAAGACCAAGCTCCCCATAAGGTGTAGCGATGGTTCAAGTCAGCCAGCCCCCAACTGAAATCGTGGCATGATGCCGATCAAGTGGCATGGCAATGGTTGGGTTCACCAAGCCCCAAGTGATTCTATGGCCTTAGGCCGACCAAGAGGCGTGACTGGTTCAGACGTGACCATGTCCCCAAGTGATCTGGTGGCTTTCGCCTGTCAAGAGGTGTTGCATTGGTTCGGACACGACCAAGCCCCCAAGTGACAAAAATTTCTGAAAAGCAAGGCCAAGGGTTAAACCGGAGGCCGCTTCACGACAACATCTCCATGTACCCAAACCGGACTTTATACAGAACGGATACCCCGCTTTGGCCGAGGATCCGGTTTATTGCTTTTATTCATAATATATACATTGTCTTAATATGTACATAAGTGGAGCCGATGGCTCAGGTATAATAAGGCCGAAGATGAGCTATGTTCCACGGCCTGTTGGTCTCCTCTTCGACGCGGCGTGAGTCTTTTCGCCTCGAACATCAATCGATAGTATGACCCGTTGTACAGATTCTTCATGACCACAAAGGGCCCTTTCCAAGGTGGGGATAGCTTGTGCATATCTGTCGGTCTTGAATGAGCCAAGCACCAAGTCTCCTTCTGAAAGGTTCTTGTTCTAACCCGCCGGCTGTGATACCGACGAAGATCTTGCCGGTAAATCGCCGAACGAGCAGCCGCCATATCTCGCTCTTCATCCGGTCGATCCAAATCGCCCTGCCGGGCTGCCTCACTATCGGCCTCAACATAAGCCGCCACGCTGGGCGTAGTCATGACGATATCACAGGGAAGAACCGCCTCCGCTCCATAGACCATAAAGAACGGCGTGTATCCAAAGTGGATCTGTTTGGTGTAGTATTGATACTCCATATCACGATGGCAGCTCCTCGACCCAACAACCCGGCGCCCTCACTAAAGGGACCATATGCCGGGTTTAATACCTCTCAAGATCTCTGATTAGCTCTTTCCGCTTGACCATTGGACTGCGGGTGGGCCCTGGAAGAAACATCAAGCCGGATGTGCTCGCTCACAAAATTCCTTCATAGCTCCCTTGGACAAATTGGTGCCATTGTCCGTGATGATACCGTGGAAATCCAAACCGAAAATCACCTTTTGATGAACCGAACCGCCGTGGCCGCATCACACTTGCTAACGTGCTCTGCCTCGACCCACTTGGTAAATTTATCAACCGCCACCAACAGTGGGTCTTCTTGTCCTTGGACCTTTGAAAGGTCCAACCATATCCAGCCCCCAAGTCGCAAACGGCCAAGTAATTGGAATCATCCTCAATTCTTGGGCTGGCACATGAGCACGCTCGAGAACTTTTGGCAACCATCACATCGTCGACCAGATCTTCCGCATCAAGATGGGCGGTCAACCAATAGAAACCGTGGCGGAACGCTTTGGCCACCAAGGATTTTGAACCGGCGTGATGACCACAATCCCTTCATGGATCTCACGCAATATCTCACGGCCTTCCTCGGGGATACACAACGCTGAAACGCCCGGACACGCCGCAGCGATGCAACTCGCCTTATGTATGGTCATAGACTTAGACCGCGAACTATCTGTCGGGCCAGCGTCTCATCTTCCGTAACTCGCCCGTTCATGTATGCCAAATAAGGAGCGCCCAATCCGAATGACATGCAAGGCTGCCACCAAGTGAGCCTCCGGATCGAATAGCCAAATCGACCTCATCAGAAGTTTAAGCGACGGATTGTGCAAGACGTCAAGGAAAACATTGGGCGGGACCGGTTTACGTTGAGAACCCAGCCGGCTTAGAGCATCCGCCGCCTCGTTCTTCCGGCGATCCACATGGTCCACCTGATATCCTTTAAAGTGTCTTGCAACCATATCCACCTCCCGACGGCACGCAGCCATGAGTGGATCTTTGGAATCCCAAGTACTGACACTTGTTGGGCCACCAAGTCCGAGTCACCAAAGCACTTGACCCGCTTAGATTCATCTCCTTAGCCATCCAGAGACCATGGAGCAAAGCTTCATACTCAGCTGCATTGTTAGTACAGGGAACATTAAGTTAAGAACGTAACAGAACTTGTCACCTCGTGGGGAAGTTAATACGACTCCAGCCCCGAGCCCTCCAATTGCTCGGACCCATCAAAGTGGATGGTCCAATAGGTATGATCCGCTTTTCTTGGTGCTTGCAACTCCGCCCAATCATTAATGAAATCCACAAGTGCTCGAGACTTTACTGCCGTCCGAGGCACATACCTTAAACCGTATGCCCAAGTTCTATAGCCCACTTAGCAATCCGCCGATCGCTTCCGGTTCAGTATGATGTCACCCAAAGGAGCTGAACTGACCACTGTGATGGGGTGCCCTTGGAAATACTGCTTCAGCTTCCGGCTTGCCATAAAAACTCCATATACCAGCTTCTGCCAATGCGGATATCTTTGTTTGGACTCAATGAGAACCTCGCTGATGTAATAAACTGGCCGCTGAACCGGATACTCCTTCCCTGCCTCCTTTCGCTCCACCACAATGGCCACGCTGACTGCCCTGGCATTAGCAGCAACATATAACAGGAGCGGCTCCTTGTCAATGGGAGCGGCAAGAACAAAGGGTTGGCCACCTGCCGCTTTAAATCCTCCAATGCCTCATCACGGCCGAGCTCCGCATTTAACCGATCCGTCTTCTTCAAAGATTCGGTACAAAGGAATGGCCTTCTCTCCTAGGCGACTGATAAACCGGCTTAGCGCAGCAATCCGACCTGCCAAACGTTGGACATCATTGATACACTTTGGCTTAGCCAAGGAGGTGATAGCTGTAATCTTCTCCGGATTAGCTTCAATCCCCCTGTTGGACACAAGGAAACCCAATAACTTGCCTGCCGGAACACCAAAGACACACTTGGCGGGTTAAGCATCATCTTGTACACCGCAAGTTGTCAAAGGTTTCTCTCAAATCCTCAATCGTGTTTCTTTCTCCTTGACTTAACCACGATATCATCCACATAAGCGTGCACATTACGGCCGATCTGTTCATGCAAGCAGTTTCAGACGCAACGTTGATAAGTTGCTTGGGCGCTCTTGAGCCCAAAAGGCATAGATACATAGCGTAAAGCTCCAAAAGGGGTGATAAACGCCGCCTTCTCCTGGTCCTTAACCGCCATCTTAATCTGATGATATCCGAATATGCATCCAAAAACTCAAACGCCACAACCCGCTGTAGCATCAATAATCTGATCAATACGGGAGGGCAAAGGATCACGGACAAGCCTTGTTAAGATCTCAGATAATCCACGCATTACGCGCCAAGTGCCATTTTTCTTAAGGACCAACACCGGGTTAGCAAGCCACTCGATGGAAAACTTCAACAATGAATCCTGCCGCTAAGAGCCCGGCAACCTCCTCTCCAATGGCCTTGCGCTTTTCCTCATTAAACCGGCGAGAAACTGTTCTACCGGTTTGTACTTGGGATCAACATTAAGAGTGTGCTCAGCGAGTTCCCTCGGTACACCGGCATGTCAAGGCTTCCATGCAAAATGTCCCGTTCTCACGGATGAACTCGATGAGCGCGCTTCCTATTTAGGATCCAAGTTAGCACCGATGGTGAACTGCTTGGACGAATTGCGGGCACAAAATCAACAAGCTTAGTCTCCGCCGCCGATTTAAACTTCAAACCGGATCGTGCTCAGTAGTTGGCTTCTTCAACGGGTCATATCGGCCGGATCGACATTATCTTTATAATACTTTAACTCCTCGGTGGCACAAACCGACCAAGATAAGCGCGCCACCTTCCTCGCATTCCAAAGCAATCCGGCGGCTCCGTGAACCGCTATCGCCCCTTTGTGACCCGCATTTTCAGCTGCAAATAAACATAACAAGGCCGTGCCATAAACTTAGCATAAGCCGCCGCCCAAACAGAGGCGTGGTAAGGGCTTTGGATTTTCACCACCTCAAACGCCAATGTTTCCTATCCGAATCATGTTCATCTCCAAAGGCCACCTCCAGAGCTATCTTACCGACCGGGTATGCCGACTTGCCGGGCACCACGCCGTGAAATACGGTGCTGGACGGCCTGAGATGTCTATCCGTCAACCCCATACGTCGGAAGGTCTCGTAGTACACGATGTTGATGCTGCTTCCTCCATCCATAAGCACCTTGGTGAACTTGTAGCCTCCCACCGAGGTGCCACTACTAGGGCCAGCTGACCCGGATTGTAAACTCGGGAGGATGATCCTCTCGCTCCATACAATAGGTTGCTCGACCAGCGCAGGTAATGCGGTGCGGCCGGTTCAACAACACCGACCGCCCACGCTGAAGTTTGCGGTCCCGTCTGTCCAAGCTAGTGGTAAAGACATGATATCGTCCATCGCTTAACTGTTTTGGATTACTTTGGTAACCCGATCGCTGCTGTTGTTGATTGTAACCCCTTGGCTCGATTGTTTCGATTGTTTTGATTGCCTTGCCCGCCCGGATTACCACCGAACCTGGGCCGGAATTTCCTTCATCAGAAACCGGGCGGACCTGAACCGCCACGGGCCCTTGATCATACCGAAAGCATTAGAATTTTTGAACTCATGCATAATATAACAATCCTTCCAGAGGTGATTCGCCGGTGCCTCCTTCGTCCCATGCTTCGGACAAGGTTGATTCAACAAGTAATTCAAACGCTCCGGATTGTGACCTTGTGCACCACCCCAGTTTGATTGCCTACCTTTGCGCCGCTGACCCTTGTCCTGTGCATTGGTGTTGGCCACGAAACCCATGTTACCGTTAGCCTTACGCTTGTTTCCTCCATTGCCTGCCGGATGATGCTGCTGGCCTCGAATTGCCATTCTCGCTTTCCCTTCCCTACTTCGTCACCTTCGCACTCGGGATCCTTGGTACTATCAGAATCAGCATACTATACCAAAACGCCCATGAGCGTGCCCATGTCATTGCAAAAACGCTTCATGCGACCCAGCTTCAACTTCAACGGTTCGAACCGGCACTTGGCCTCGAGGGTTAAGATAGAAGAATCAGGGTTAATCCAGTCTGATGAATGTAAGACCTCAAACGCGGGCGCACTCCAATGTGTTGTAGATTCTCCTCCGCTCGACACAAGCCGCCAAATCCACCACGCATATAGGCTGCTTACAGGTATCTTTGAAATTTGAATGAACCGGTCCGTGAATCGGGTCCATGAACTAACCGAGTTGGGTGGCAAAATTTTCAACCAAGCACGGGCCGCACCTTCCAACATCATGGTGAAATACTTCGCGACGCAGCTTCGGCCCACATCCAGCATCTCCATGGCCATCTCATAGCTTTCTATCCACGCTTCGAGCCAAATCGGCGTGTAATTGGGCACCTTGCGTGGCCCTTTGAAGTCCTTGGGCAAACGCACATTGCGTAAAGCGGGGACGAGGCAAGGCACCCCCAATGAGCCGGATGTGACCGCCGGTTCGAAGATGGTCGGACGAACCGGCGCGAGCTGGTGGCCCTCATGTGGTGCTGTTAACTCGGCCTCCCTACGTGCCCTGGCCCGGTCTACCACTACTTGAGCGTCTTCGAAGCCACCGGCCGGGTTGTTGCCTCGAGGCGGACGCGCTGCGCGCTGCTTGATACGGCCGGTTCGCTTATGCTACCGGCTATAACTCCGGCTTGGGCGGGGTTGAGTGGATCCGATCCCGATCGTATGAATATGCTTCGCTGAGCCAGGGCCGCCCCGAGGAGCTCCTTGACCGGCGAAGTTTCGACCGCTTTGTGGTGAGTCGCCCTCGATCGAATCGCCTCAATCGTGCCGCAGCCGCGACAAGGTTATCCATTGGGTTGGAGTAATGACCGGAGGTGTCTCGCACCGTCGGGAGCGCCGGTGTGATGGCGAGGCAGATCTATCACACGGGCTGAACTGGGCGCGCCGCCCCTGTGCTTCGGCGGTTTACCACCGGTGGCGGATTATGGTCCCCGCCGGGTATTGAAGAGCTCTCTTCCTCGAAAACCAAGGCAAATGGGATCTGTACTTCCTTTTCATGACTTCATGTGATGCACTCGATCCAAAGATGAGCCTATAAGTCTGCAGATCCAAAGCGGCCCGCTCGCCGCCATCTCACGCCGGCGGCTGCCAGATCCGCTTTAGCTTTAGCGATCTGTTCCTTCACCTCGCAATCTGCGTTGTGTAGGTCCTGATCCGCGGGTTAGCCTCCGCCATGAGCGTAGCCACGCGTCGAATAACTCGATAGAACTTGAGCGGCGGGCGACGGGGCCTCCTTCCCGGCCGCCACCATCGCTGCTGAACCGCCGACGATGGGCGCCATGTCGAAGAGTGAAGCGCCGCTTGTGTACCGCCATGAAAATTCCAACCCGGCTGGGTAGATCAAAGGGTCCGAATACTCACACCGCCGGAACAGCCCCGATCCGCCATCTTGGAGCTGGTAGAGAGACTCGGTTTCTCCGGCGGATTACTCGTCGCCAGACTAGACAACGGTTTCGTCGCCGACGCTGATCCGCCTCGTAGTTTCCGTGGACGACCCCACGAAAAGCACGCTGACGGGCGGTTTAACCAGGGCGGGACTCTTCCTTGCCCGCTGAGCCGTCCTCGACGAGGTCGGTGCAGATGTCCAGCCCAGGCCCTGGCTCACCGATCTTGCCGATGAACACGCAGTATGCCACCAAAGGGGACCCGGCACCAGACTCAATCGAGCCGCCTCGGGCCCCAAATCCGATCGTCGATGTAGAGTTTGCCGCGACGACTCTTAGTCATCCGCCCACAGCATAGCCTTCGAGTCCTTCGAACTTGCCCTCTAAGATCATCAAACCATCGTGGCGATAGCCCCACGGTGGGCGCTTAACCGTCGTGGAATTGTCACGCAGATGTCCTCATGAAAGGACTTAGTCGCGGGGCCATCGACGGGTTAACTTAGAGGGGTTAAAGCGGACACAAAGACACGGAGTTATACTAGTTCAGCCCTTCGATGAAGGAAAGGCCTACGCCTAGTTGTGATGGGATTGATGTAGTTTCGCGACTTGGGAGCAATAGCTTCGCCTAAGCCTCAATTGTCATCGTCTTAATCCGCCGCCGGTCGCCCCTTATATACACGGGTTGACGCCCTGCCGGTCTCTGAGAGTCCCGATCCGCTCATACAAGTGTCCGCTCGGTCTCTTCTCTCTTGTCTTACAAAGACAAGTTACAACAGTAAGGTGGTTCACATAAATGGACCTTAATTCGCCTCTGGGCTCCGGGCCTCCTCCATGGGCCTGGATCATGGACGAGGGTAAACCGGCCCCTCCAGGGCGGTTCACAATCAGTAGTTGTATCCCCAACAGAACGTGAACGTCAAAGGATCCCAGACCCATTGGCTGAGTTCACCGACCCGCAGGAGCACGACTTCATCAGGGCCCGATTCTCGTGGGACCCCAAGAAAAAGATTTTTTCACCGACGGGCAGACTAGGAAATTCATGAGATTAATGGTAATTATCGTTTTTACCACCTTACATATTAGGTTCTGATCAACGAAGTCTACTACATTCTAGTCGCATTCGTAAATGATTCACGGTCCATTTTGCAGAGAGAGGAACACAAGCTTGCGCCCGAGAGCGACTCGTCGACTCAGTCGACTCAGTCGTCGGCGAAGTACAAGTGGGACACTCCTTTCAATCGGGCTATGAACATAATGATGGGACACCTACCAGCCCAGCGCCTAATATGGACGTGTGCATGGCGCCGGGGATGGGGCCACTTGGAAGTACTATTATAACGAGGACCCCGAGGCCAAAAGACAAAGAAAGAAGTTCAGTCAAGTGACTATCGACGAGAAGGTGGCGCGGGCGATGGAGAAAGCAAAAGCTGAGACCAAAGCTGAGATAATCGCTGCATGTAGATCTGATTTCGTGGATGCCTTTACAACCTTGATTCCAATAGTGGTCACATGGGTGCAACAAAATCCAAATGCGCCACCAAGTGAATTTCCCAAGCCCAGCTTCACCGGGAGCAACTCAATGAACATCGCACCCATACCCACACCTAGTATGGCAACCGCGCACCTGCACCTCCTCCAAAGACTGCTCCTGCGCGCCTGCTCTCACAAAGAGCCCTAGCTCCGTCTCTGCCTTGAATATCGGGCCGTCGACATTGGCTGAGCTCGACGCCCTCACGGTAAATACGCGTCGTCGCACCTTCATCAACTCAACTAATTAATTAATCTTCAGTTGCCGTTCTTTTGGATCTCGACGCCGACGATATGTCTTTGTAGGCCGACTCCATCTGCACCCTCCTTTACAACATGAAAGGCGGTTAGTGGATGTGGGGAAGGGTACTATAGTGAAGCCTAAGGATCGATTGTTTCACCACCGCAGATGCCCGATAACGCTTTAAGGGTCTCCGTGGTGAGTGTGAAAGCGATACGAGGGTCTCCTCGCCTCGATACAAACCGATGGAGAGGATGACGAGACCCCCACGCAGCTTGGCCAATGCAAAAATTGGCCGATCCTATGGCCGAAAAATCTTCTTCGTGTCGAGGTGGCTGGGAGCACACCAACGGGACCTCATGAAGGTATGACCACAACACCACCTACAGAAGTACAACCATCGTTTGTGCTGCTTGCTTAGATCGAGAGACATGAGGAAGGAGGGCCAACCGTTCCGCCGGCAGATGATGCCATCTGCCCCATGGAAGAGGATAGGGATCATGACATGGAGGATGCCGACGATGACCCTAACCAGTATTTCAATACTGCCTTTGACAACGAAGTAATAACGAGTCAACCATATGAATATGAGATGCATGTACCAGAGCCGGAATGTCCTCGGGAGTGCAAGAAGTCTTTGTTCCTCGCAGGACACGCCTCCAGATGCCGGCTCCACACAAGCTCAACTACTTAGGCAGAGTCATCCAAGGCTGAGCCCGGCAACACTACGGGTGGTGCTTAGGGAGGGTCTGACAGACCCACCAGCACCTCAGCCCACCAAGAAGAAGCAGAGGAAGAGACCGGCGGAAAGGAAATCCAATAAAGCTGGCAATGTTGGTTCTAGCAGCCAGCAGCCTTCGACCAAGGTTGACCATGTACCGATGAAACGTGCGCCATTAATCCATGTCGCGGGAGAGCCAATGGTACCGGCGAATGCACTAGCCTCCATAGAAGGGGATCTCAGGAGACTCCATGACCATGTGCTTTCGACAGAGAGAAGCATCCTAGCCTCGGATGATCCAGGATACCCACTTTATACGGTTCATGTGCCGAGCAGTTGCAAGATGTATGTCCACACATACCCCGCGGACCTCTTCTTCCTGAGGTTTGACTACATCTTCCAGATGTTTCAAATGAGGACACTCGATTTTACCTTCGTCCGCCTGTATGCGCTGCACATGAACTACATCGTCAGGAGAGAGCAAGTCACCGGTCTTGCGGTCGCGGACCCATACTACATGCATGAGGGCTTTTGTCACCAACGACGCCAACCGTCATTATGCGAGTCAAGACATCAAGAATTCTTGGTTAGCAATAATGACAAAGAAACGACTCTCCTACCTTATCATCCTGTAAGTCATCCATGGATAGCACTATAACACATACATCCTTTCATGCATTTCAATAGTTACTTTGCACGCATGGAGGCTAAACTTGATCGTGTATTTTATGCAGCGGGGGTGTCGTGCCTTTCTCATTGTTCTTTACCGCGCATTCTGCCGCCTATATTAGGACCCGTCAAGAACATATAGAAGAAAGATTACACACACATAAAGTATGTTCTGGACAGAGCTATCCTGGGCTTCAGCATGTGGGGTGGCTACATCCAACACAAAAAAACAAATAAGGCCGGGCTTTGTTTCACCGACAAGACTGACTTCTGTTGCATCCAGCAACGGGCAAGAAATGAGAATGATGGATTCTACGTCATCCATCTAATGATGGAGTACAGAAGGGATGTGCAATCACTTTGCATGAAATCTTCATCTGATACCCATATCCAGAGATGGGCCGAAGCCTTTGGAGCCGTGACGGATAATCGACTTCGAAATGATTTCTACCGGATCCAACAGGAAATTGCGTCCATCATCATCAAAGATGTCCTCGAAGAGAATGGGATGTTCTAAGACGGCCCAATATCGCGAGCTGACGTCCGAACCCGCATTGCCCTACAGCGTTAGGACATGACGCCTTTCACTAAGCTTGGGTCTGTCCTCCCGGATATGGGGACAGATGGGAAGAGTGCACTGCTTAAAAACAATGTGTCTGTTTAGTTACTTGTTACTTTGCACGCATTTAAACTTCAATCTCTCAAAGACGATTTAAACTATTAGATGTATGGTGCCGCGCTCTAGTTAATTACTTTCGATACGATAAAATTTGTTAACTATGTTTACTATATATGTTGCTTCTATTTCATAACTGTTTTGTTGAATTCGCTTATGGTATATATATGTGCATCTCGGCGGTATATAGATCAACGATAGCGAGGAAGTGGTACGCCCGTGTATGTAGGGCATGTTCCGGTGTGTATGATGAGTGGCCAGAGTGTCGGGCCCAAGTATCTCGCTTCTCCGTGGAAGCCGAAAGGGTTTGATAGCAGAGCGGAAGTCAAGCTAGTTACTTGAGATTCATAGCAAAACATGGGATTCAGAACCAGCGCCGCTACAAAAACTACTACATAATACCGCTTTTGATCATCGTGATCGCTCTTATCGTGTATGTCTTAGTTTAGGTAGATGATGAAACATGTGTCTACGGTGACAATGTAAGATACATGTCATGTGTATCGCTATTTCGAGATGATGATGAGATCGACATCATTTGTGTTGAGACTATGTTGATATGATGAGACTATGTTCTACCACTTCGATGATGATGATGATACATTCTTTTTTCATATAGTTCCAGTGTATGTGTATGTTGTAACTGTATAAAACAAGTAAAAATACGAATACAACAACATAAAAAAAGAAAATACTAGTAGTAGCGTGGGGTATTGGAGTAGTAGTAGCGCTGCTTACCAGTAGCGTTTGTTTGTTGGGCCACGCTACTAGCATTAGCAGTAGCGATGGGCAGAGGCACGCTACTGCTAGATACAGATAGCAGTAGCGCTGGTTCAAACAAGCGCTACTGCTAAAAAATAGTTGTAGCACCGTAGCAGTAGCGCGCCCACCCGCGCTACTAATAGCCAAATAACCAGCGCTACTAATAAGGGTTTTCCTAGTAGTGCTAGCAGAGACCCGGGGCGATCGACTATGCTCAACCCAGGGGTTGACTCTGCCACCAGTGATAACCATATTTCTAAACTGTATGCACAATTAAAATTGATCATTCTAATCAATTGTTTATGCTTTCATCTTGTTTTGTGATTTTCCTTTTCCTATGCCTTAATTATGTCATAATTGTTACCTTCAACACTATCTAAAAAGACGTAATATTCCGTCTTTAGTCTTACATCATCTGTTCCGTCCAACCTCCTACATCCCTGCAACCCCACATCGTTTGCCCTATTTTTGTCTCTCTCTGGTTTGTTTTTGTGTGACTCATATTCCTGGTTTGATTAGATGCAACCCACACACCATAATCAATCACTATTGACGCCTCCCTCTCTTCTCACTTCTCCCAACCTAGGTTTCCCAGCCCCCACTACTAGGGAACCGAATAACATCGGCAAATCATAACATCATTGATGCGCCAACGACCTGTCATTAGTTCCGGATTGGTAATGACTTTATCATCACTAACCGGCCCCGATGGATGGTTGGTGATGATGACTACCGGCTGAATGGTTGGTTGAGAAGCCAAAAAGTTGGGGTACACCAGCTGCCAAAAATGAACCGACGGAAACCTCAGTTTTTAAAGAAGTGTCAATTGTTTAGAATACCCCTTTCGCTCAGATTCCAGTTTTTTAGCCAAAAGCTGGCAGCTCAAACTGAAACAAACCGCCAGTTGCCAAACAGGAACCTGGGAAACCTCAACTTTTAAAGAAGTGTTGGTTTAAAATATCCCTTTGGTTTAGATTCCAAATTTTTTAGCCAAACATTGGCAGCTCAAACGGAAACAAACACCAGTTGCCAAAGAAAGAACTAGGGAAAACCTCAGCTTTTAAAGAATTGTTGGTTGTTTAGAATACCACTTTGGTTCAGATTCCAACTTTTTTAGCCAAAAGCTGGCAGCTCAAACTGAAACAAACACCAGTTACCAAAAATGAACTAGGGGAAATCAAGCTTTTAGAAAAGTGCTGTTTGTTTAGAACACCCCGGCCCATTGGTTCAGATTCTAGCTTTTTTAGCCAAAAGTTGGTGGCTCGCACTGAAACGAACACAAGCTTGTGGTCTCACTATCATCACAAGAGCGTGTGGTCTCACTACCCCGGCCCATTGATTTAGTATTTGCCACAAGAAAGAGATTTGAATAATGAGGAGACGACAGTTTTGCATACGTGACAACATAGCTGTGACAAATAGTTGATGAAACTCAGAAATAGAGGAAATAAAGAAATTAAATATTCCATTTTACGGAAACTCAGCAAATTTCAATAATTACTCTAGTAAATTTATTATCTTTGAGTATTAAGAAAACAAATAGAAATCCAGGATTTCATTTCGATAAAACTTAAAAATGAATATTCATAAGGAATCATAAGAATGAAATAAAAATAACCAAAAACTCCATGATATTCTAGAAAAAACATTAAAAAATATGGGGATATTAAAATGAAAAGAGGAGAAAACTACCAACCGTTGATGTTGACCAAATGGCAGTGAGGGGGTTCATTGTGACCTACCTCGCAAGGAAGAGAGAATTCCTTATTTGACCATTTCTTAAAATTTGATTCCCTATTTGGCCCAAAATAAAATTTTCTTCTCTATTTGACACCTCAAATATTTTTTGTTCCTTATATGACACTTCCGTCCATTTTAGACACTAACGGTGTTAAGTGTAAGGCAAAATGACCGTTTTGCCCCTATTGTATTGTGTAACTATCCTGGATGTAGTAAAAAGACAATTAGTTCATCCATGTTTTAGGGATGTATGCTCCAATATTTTGGTTAGTTTAACATTTGCGAATGCGGTTGCAGAGTGTATATGTTCCACGGCGCCGAGGCGGGCTCAGCCTTGGGCGTCCATGTGGACATGGCGCCGATGGCGCGTCTACATAAGTCGCTGACGGTGCCGACATAGCCTGCAGTTCGTGGCTGTCACGATTAAAAATGCGCCCGCCGTAGTCGGATATAGCACAACAATGCCTGAGCTCACGAGTGAGGCCTTGGATGGAGCGGCCGTGGGCGTCATCATCTGCAGGCACGTAGCTTGGTTCTGTCGAGACAAGCTAGCTGATTCCGCCGGAGTTGAGCCGTGCACGTTCACATCAAGCAGGCAGGCACCCAGGTGGATTGATTCCACGTGAACCTAGTACATGCACGTACACAGGTAGTTACGTTACTTACGTACGAAGCCAGGCTAACACACGCGAGAGACGAGGCAATCAACACGCGAGATTTAGTGGCCACAGCCACAGGCCTGTTGCTTCTTTCTTTCTATTGATGATGACCTGGGTACAAAAATATTAAAGGGTAACATGGTCTTTTCACCTCACACTTAACACCGTTAGCATCTAAAATGGACGAAAGTGTCATATAAGGAACAAAAAATACTTTTGCTGTCAAATAGGTTTTTTTTTATTTGGTCCAAATAGGGAACCAAACTTTAAGAAATGGCCAAATAAGGAATTCCTGTAGTGAAACACACGGAGCAAAGCCCACCCTTATCGAATGGCAGCCAGTTAACATAACTGAAACAAAAACCTTCTAATGTTGATCTATCTCTAGGTTTTTGATAACATTTTTAATTTTTTGCATATTTAAATTCCTGAAATATTTTATAATGGTTATTCTCTTCATGCATTTCTTGACTGATTCAAATTTATTTTCTCACCGGGCTGCCAAGGAATTGCCCATGTTAGCATTAAAATCACTTTCAGTGAAGCAAGAGGCTAAACTGGGACGGTTCTCGTACTACGACTCTATGTCTTTTTCAAAACGGAGGCCCTCGTCTATTAATTAAGCAGAAGAGAATTGCCTAGTTAATTATCGAAAACCGGGCAAAAACTGGAACAGCAAGGGTCAAGCCCATTGTCGGTGTCAAAACCGGCGGATCTCGGGTAGTGGGTCCCGATCTGTGCGTCTAGGCTGATGGTAACAGGACGCAAGGGACAGAGATGTTTACCCAGGTTCGGGCCCTCTCGATGGAGGTAAAACCCTAATTCCTGCTTGATTAATATTGAAGATATGTGTAATACAAGAGTAGATCTACCACGAGATCGTAGAGGCTAAACCCTTAGAGCTAGCCTATGATGGTATGATTGTAATTGTGATCGGCCTTCTAAGGACCAACCTCTCCGGTTTATATAGGCACCGGAGAGGGCTAGGGTTTACATGGAGTGGGTTACAAGGAAGGAAATATAATATCCGGATCACCAAGCTTGCCTTCCACGCCAGGGAAAGTCCCATCCGGACACGGGTCGAAGTCTTGAGTCTTGTATCTTCACGCTTCAATAGTCCGGACGATATATAGTCCGGCTGTCCGGATACCCCCTAATCCAGGACTCCGTCAGTAGTTCCTGAACCAGGCTTCAATGACGATGAGTCCGGCGCACAGTCTTGTCTTCGGCATTGCAGGGCGGGTTCCTCCTCCGAATACTCCAAAGTAATCATCGAACACTTAGATCGTGTCTGGACCCATGAGGGAATTCTTACACACCGTTGTATAGGGAACATGGCATGAATCTGATCCAGTAGCAATCTTTGTACGCTGTGCCTTCGCATCGTGGCCCAGTTCAACACGAACAGGTGCTTCTCGCCCTACCTCGACTCGCGCTACGAGGCGGTTTTATTGGCACGTCCTGTTGAAGCAGAGATCGTGTTCCCCTTATTACGGGATCTTCCATTAATGAGGGCGTGCGTAGCCCTACGACGGCTGTTGGTATGACTCCATGTGCCGTAAGGTAAACCTCAAGCGGTCACCCTAAGGACTCTTGATATTCACCCCCTCTATAAAAGGGGCCGAGGCCTATGCCTCTTTTCCACCTCCCTCGCGCCTTTTCGCACCTCGAGTTCTAACATCCGAGATCTAAGCTCCAACACCCAAGGTCCTTCAATATATCCGGATCCGACCCTCAAGGCCGGTGGGTGGCCTCCTCGATTCAAGCAGAGGACATTGCGAAGCTTAGAGAGGTCGGATATCTGACCGCTGACATTCAGCACAGGCTTCCTGCTCCAGGGCAAGTCATCCCTACGCCGGAGCCCAATGAGTGCGTCGTGTTCATCCCTCACTTCCTCCGTGGCTTGGGCCTTACCCTCGATCCTTTCGTGAGGGGGCTCATGTTCTATTATGGGTTGGATTACCATGATCTAGCTCCGGACGCTATCCTCCATATCTCGTCGTTCATTATAGTGTGCAAGGCCTTCCTCCATGTCACCCCACACTTCGGCTTATGGCTCAAGACCTTCAATGTGAAGCCGAAGATGATCGAGGGGCGACATGCAGAGTGCGGAGGTGCCGTAATAAGTAGGAATGCTGATGGCCCATGGCCAGAGGGTTCTTTCCCAGAAGTATCCGATGTATGGCAACGAAGGTGGTTTTACGTCACGGCTCCCAGAGGCACAAAATGGGTGGCCGCCCCCGAGTTCCGCTCGGGCCCTCCGTCTCAACTAGCGTCTTGGCCCGACGTAGGACGGAATTGGGGGCCCGCTGGTGATGTTCCAGTACTGCAGAACCGCATCCGAGAGCTTCTTGAGAGGGACATTAATCTTGTCAGCATAATGCAAGTGATGTTAATCCGACGGATGTTGCCGTGCCAACGCCGACCTCTCTGGATGTGGGAGTTCAATCCAGAGGGTCCGCGGACTATCAAGCACTTCTTCAGCCTGAAGCTCGAAGGGATGTGCAAATTATTCTTCGGACCGAAAGTAAAGCGTCCGGACACCACCGAGGATGCGGGCCTAAGCTACCTAGATACCCAAGTAAGTAAACTTGATACCGGACACCTTATTTTGTATTTGTCATGATTGTTTATTCTGAAAATCATCCGTGGCCAGGAATGGCTCAGCAAGGCGGAGAGAATCAGGTGTCTGGTGCCACTTCCAAGATGCTTGGCCGGGTACTCAGCAGAATGCCCTCAGGGAAAGACAAGGGGAAGAATGAAGAAACCGAACTCCACACGTTACGCATCCGAACCGGGGGAATTTTTGCCTCCCCTAAGGAGGATAGTCGGGAAGGGGCGGCTAAGGCCTCCTCCCCGCGCGGGAAGAAGATGGCTGCCTCCGAAGACTCGGAGACGGAGATGCCCAAACCAGGGAAAAAGATAACACCAGGGGGCTCTGCCCCGACGGGCACCCTCACCGCATCGTGCCCATCAACGGGCCAGCCTTCCACCGAGCTGTAAGTTAATTTTTTAATTCGAAGGCACTGCGTTCCTCCTAGATCAATAACCAGGATTCGTCTTTCGCAGTCCGGCTAGCAGCCCTTCTCAACAGAGTTCGTCTTCGGGGGATCTTCCTCCGGAGATGATGGAAAGCGAGACACCACCCACCTCTCCGGCTCATGAAGCGGGCGACACCGAGGTGTCGTCACGGAGGAGTCCGGATCTGGCGAAGCCGGAAGCCCATGCGTCAGCCGCCCTGAGCCCGGAGCGTTTTGCTCCCACGGGGGGTGATGGGAAGGATCCGGCACAGTTTGATATTCGGCCAACGCATCGACGGGTTTCATCGAGCGAAGCTGCGCTCGGAGGAGCACCGCTCATTAATGAGCGCGGTGCTCAGGAATATTTCATCCGCTACAAGCGGTTTGAATGAAGCATTTACAAGTCTGCTCAGAGGCTTTGAGGTATGTAGTGAAGAATATACTGTTTTTGGCTGTGAGGCACGCATTAGGTGTGCTCCATAGATAGTAGCCCCTGAGACTCTGGTTGCCCGCCCTAGGCGGCAAACGGGGGATCATAAATCAATGACTATGCTGCAAATACGTGCAGGTACTTGTGGGTCCGACCGCCGGCCAGTCCGTTGAAGTTGCCGAACTAACCAGGCAGATTGGATCGATTAATGCCGATATCACACTGGTGAACCAGCGGCTGGACAAATCACAAGGTATGTGCTCTGCCTTCCTTTGTATAGGGAAATATGGAGGCGGCATGATATTAATGTAATATGTTCGGACTGCAGATGGCGCTGCTGCCGTGGAGGCCCTGAGGGCGGAACTTGTCCAGGCCAAGGAACAAGCTCGGGTTAGCAATGCGGCTGCCCTAAAGGCGGCCGAAGAATTGAGAGCCGAAAAGGCTGCTCATCGCCGAAGCAAGGAAAAGATAGCCGAAATGGCTGTTGAGTTAAAAAATGCCGCTGACCGGTATGAGCTCCTTAAAAAGGAGCATAAGGATAGTTCGTTCGAGCTGGACAAGGCACTTAATGCCACCAAGGAAATACGGACCGCGCTCAGGGGTGCGCGGGAGGAACTTCAACAGGCCGGTAAAATTGCGGCTGGAGGCTCCTACTTGCTGCGGACAAAGTTTTTCGATCCGAAGTACACTCCCCTGGATGGACGCTGGAGTCCTGCGGACGCGTATGTGGATTTGGTGAAGAGTACAGCTGACACTGCCAAGTTCTTCGAAGATCAGGGTGATAAGGAAGTGGAGAAGCTTTTCTGGTCGCAATTCAATGCTCCCACTCGCCCGCTGCCGTTAACTGACAAGATGGCTGCTGTAGCGGAGCTTCACAGGCTGTCCGGTCTTGCAATGCGGTCCATGATAGACCATCTTTGGCCGAAAGGGCCTAAGCCGGACAGTTACTTTGGCTTGGTGCAACAATTCCTTGGGGCCGTGCCTCGGATCGACGCCATGAGGAGGTCGGCGTGCATAGAGGGTGCACGAATTGCTCTTGCCCGCGTTAAAGCCTATTGGACGGATATGGAGGCCACCATTATAGCGACCCAAGATCCGGCGGGGGGCCAACATCCGGCCGAGCATTACTTGGTGCAGGTCACAGAAGGTGCACGCCTAATAGTGGCGCAGTGCTCGAAGAATGTCTTATACGAGTGATGAATCAAATCATTGTAAGAACAATGTTATTTTGGTTATAAGGCTATTGTCAGTGTCAAAACCCGCGGATCTCGGGTAGGGGGTCCTGAACTGTGCGTCTAGGCGGATGGTAACAGGAGACAAGGGACACGATGTTTTTACCCAGGTTCGGGCCCTCTCGATGGAGGTAATACCCTACTCCTGCTTGATTAATATTGATGATATGGGTAGTACAAGAGTAGATCTACCACGAGATCGAGAGGCTAAACCCTAGAAGCTAGCCTATGGTATGATTGTTGTTCGTCTCTACAGACTAAAACCCTTCGGTTTATATAGACACCGAATAGGGTTAGGGTTACACAGAGTCGGTTACAATGGTAGGAGATCTACATATCCAGACGCCAAGCTTGCCTTCCACGCCAAGGAAAGTCCCATCCGGACACGGACGAAGTCTTCAATCCTGTATCTTCATAGTCCAGAGTCCGCCAAAGATGATAGTTCGCTATCCGGACACCCCCATCCAGACTCCCTCAAGAGTCCCTGAACCAGGCTTCAATGATGACGAGTCCGCGTGCATATTGTCTTCGGCATTGCAAGGCGGGTTCCTCCTCCGAATACTTCATAGAAGATTTTGAACACAAGGACAGTGTCCGGCTCTGCAAAATAATTTCCACATAACATCGTAGAGAGAATAATATTTACACAAAATCAATCGGCTGACGTATTCCGCGGCGTGCCATCACGCCACGGCCAAGTCTTCGTTCGAATCGTTTTTACTGTACCACCTCAGCGTGTTTAGCGAGGCGGTTTCCTTGGCACGTCTTGTCAAACCAGAGATCGTGTCCCCCTTATTCCGGGATTCTCATCAATACGGATGTGGGTAACCTTGTCGCGCCCGTTGGCACGCTTCCTCTATCAAAGGCGAGTCCCGAACGGTCACGGGGAGGGCTCTTGGTATTCAACCTCTTTATAACGAGACGAAGGCCCGCTCCTTTCTTTCAATCTCAATCGAATCCGCCCCTCGCTTCGAGTTCCAACACCCAAAGCTCTAGATTCAGGCGCTTCGGACCTCCGAGGATGTCCGGCTCCGACCTGCAAGGCCGGTGGATGCCTTCCTCCATTATGGAAGAAGACGTGCGAAGGCTGAGAGACGCCCGATATTTAACCGGCGAAATTTCGTACAGGCTGCCTGCCCAAGGGCATGTTATTCCTACTCCCAAGCCTGGTGAGAGCGTAGTGTTCGTGTCTCACTTCCTTCGGGGTTTAGGTTTCCCGACGGATCCCTTTGTGCGGGGGCTCATGTTTTATTATGGGCTGGAATTCCATGACTTGAATCCGGAGTCCATCCTCCACATCTCGTCATTCATTGTCGTATGTGAAGCCTTCCTCCATATTACCCCTCACTTTGGATTGTGGCTCAAGACCTTCAAGGTGGAGCCGAAGATGATCGAGGGGCAACAGTGAGTGCGGAGGGGCGGTCATAAGCAAGTGTGCTGATGCTCCGTGGCCCGAGGGCTCTTTTCAGGAGGAGCTTGGTTTGTGGCAACGGGAGTGGTTTTATATCACTGCTCCCAGGGGCACGAAATGGGTGGCGCTACCCGGCTTCCCCTCAGGTCCACCACAACGGCTGGCATCATGGGTTAACCAGGGGCCCGACTGGGGGCCGTTCAAGGACGTTCCTCTGTTGCAAGGCCGTATTCGAGACCTCCAGAAAAGAGAGATCAATCTGGTCATGGCGGCGCAGGTTATGCTAATTCGGCGCCTTCTGCCCTGCAAACATCGCCCCCTCCGTGTGTGGGAGTTTAATCCGAAGGGACCACGAGCTCTCCAACATTTTATGGGCGCGACGCCCGTGGAGATGTATAAACTGTTCTTCGGATCACAAGAGAAGTGTCCGGACTGGACTGAGGACGCAGGACTAAGCTGCAATCGCCCAAATACTCAAGTAAGTAGTCCTTTAACCGGACAGGCTGTTCATTCATTTATCATATATATGCCCTTTAAGGGAGCCGTTTCTTGAACAGGAGTGGATAGCCAAGGAAAAGTTGATAAGGTGTCCGGCTCCCCTCCCAGAGACCACGTTGGATCCTATGCCGACCAAGATGTTGAACGCCGCGCCTTTTGAAGAAGGCAAAAGGGGGAGCCGGGAAACAACTGCCTCCACGAAGGAGGTTTTCAAGGAAGGAGGAATCAAGGATCCTACCTTCCGAGGGGAGAAGAGGACCGCCTCCGAAGACCCGGAAGCCAAGGCCTCAAAGTGGGGAAAGAAGTCTTCGTCAGACAGTCTGGCGCTGGGAAATACCCCAGCCGCACTATTTCCCCGAGGGGATCAGCCCTCCAGCGAGCCGTAAGTAAAAAGAAGGGGCCTTGTGAATTAAGGATATCCCTGTATTTATTTCTGAAGATAACCGAAATTGTACCTTGTAGTTCGGATCTTAGCCCTTCTCAGCAGAGCTCGTCTTCGGGGGATCTTTGTCCGGAGATGATAGAGAGCGAAACGCCTCCAGCTATCGCGCCTTCATGCGAGGCGGGGGATCCTGAGGTGCCGTCACGGAGAGTTTCCCCGAGTCCGGCGAGG
This sequence comes from Aegilops longissima, assembly GCA_021605205.1. Lineage (NCBI taxonomy): Eukaryota > Viridiplantae > Streptophyta > Magnoliopsida > Poales > Poaceae > Aegilops > Aegilops longissima. The sequence continues at coordinate 808,189,716 of CM038677.1, forward strand.
CCGGAAGGTCCGGCGCCAACTGGTTCGCGGTCGGACGAGCTGAAGGACCTGCTCGGGCGAGTGTCTATCTCAGAAGATCACCGTGCGCTAATGGCTACGGTGATTGAAAGAATTGCATCCGCTAAGAGCGGATTGCGCGAAGCCGCCAGAAGTTTACTGACGGGGTTTGAGGTACAAAAGAAAAAAGATAATGTATCTTCTAACAGTTATGCATAGAGAATGCGCCCTGTATAGATAGTAGCCCCTGAGACTCGGTATGTTGTCAAAACTGACAGCGTGCCGAGGATTATAATCTCAGTACTAACATGTCGCCGTTCCTATGTAGGTGGCGGGGCGTCCGTTGGCCAGCCGGACTGACGAATTTGCCGAACTAAAGCGGCAACTTGACGAGGCGGATGCGGACATCGCGATGGTCAATAAACGGTTTGATGAGTCACAAGGTATGCGACTTCTCCGCGGGCACCTGGTAAGGGAGCTTGACGCCCATGCCTTACTACTTGTATGCTTTGATGCAGATGGCGCTGCTGCCCTGGAGAGGCTGCGGGCGGAACTCGCCCGAGCTAAAGAGCAAGCCCGAAAGAGTAATGCAGCTGCTTTAAAGGCGGCTGTCGGTGTCAAAACCGGCGGATCTCGGGTAGGGGGTCCCGAACTGTGCGTCTAGGCGGATGGTAACAGGAGACAAGGGCCACAATGTTTTTACCCAGGTTCGGGCCCTCTCGACGGAGGTAAACCCTACTCCTGCTTGATTAATATTGATGATATGGGTAGTACACGAGTAGATCTACCACGAGATCAAGGAGGCTAAACCCTAGAAGCTAGCCTATGGTATGATTGTTGATGATGAAGTTGTTCGTCCTACGGACTAAAACCCTCCGGTTTATATAGACACCGGATAGGTTAGGGTTACACAGAGTCGGTTATAAATGTAGGAGATCTACATATCCGTATCGCCAAGCTTGCCTTCCACGCCAAGGAAAGTCCCATCCGGACACGGGACGAAGTCTTCAATCTTGTATCTTCATAGTCTTGGAGTCCGGCCGTGACGATAGTCCGCTATCCGGACACCCCTAGTCCTGGGACTCCTCAAGAGCTCCCTAACCAGGCTTCAATGACGACGAGTCAGCGCAGATATTGTCTTCGGCATTGCAAGGCGGGTTCCTCCTCCGAATACTTCATAGAAGGTTTTGAACACAAGGATAGTGTCCGCTCGCAAAACAAGTTCCACATAACATCGTAGAGAGAATAATTTTTGCCCAGATCTACTGACGTATTCCGCGGCGTGACATCACACCACGGCCAGGTCTTTATATGAATCGTTTTTTACTATTCCACCTCAGTGTGTTTAGCGAGGCAGTTTCCTTGGTACGTTTTATCAAAGCATAGATCGTGCCCCTTATTCCGGGATTCTCATCAATACGAACGTGGGTAACCAATCCGCACCATTGATTACGGCGCTTGGGGAATAAGCGAGTTTTACCAGGCTGGTGGGGGACGCATAGCTTCGTCCGTCCATATAAGGGGATAAGGATCCACCTTTTCACCTACGCCTTCTCCCTCCTTTGCTTATCCATTTCCGCGCACTCGAGCTCTAGCGCCCAAGTCCGCACATCCCACCTCAACCTTTGTCCAACCATGTCAGGAGCGGGAGGCAGGTGGATGGCCTCCTCCGTCAAGGAGGGGCACATCACCAAGCTGCGAGAGGCCGGATACTTGTTCGGCAACATTGCATACAGGCTGCCCGAAGCGGGGCAGCTTATTCCAACCCCCGGGCCCCATGAGAGGGTAGTGTTTCTACCCCACTTCCTCCGCGGACTAGGTTTTCCACTTCACCCTTTCGTCCGGGGGCTCATGTTCTACTACGGCCTGGACTTCCACGATCTGGCCCCGAATTTCATCCTCAACATTTCGGCGTTTATCGTCGTGTGTGAGGCCTTCCTCTGCATCCAGCCCCACTTCGGCTTATGGCTGAAGATCTTCAATGTTCGGCCGAAGGTAGTGGGCGGCCGCCAAGCGGAGTGCGGAGGCGCCATGGTTGGCAAGATGGCCAAGGTCCAATGGCTCGAGGGCGCTTTTGTGGAGACAATAAAGGGGTGGCAATCGGGGTGGTTCTATATCACCGAGCCACGCGACCCTGAATGGGCGGCAGCCCCCGAATTCAGATCTGGCTTCCCCACACGGCTCTCGTCATGGAAAGAAACGGGCCTGACGTGGGGGGATTCAGAAGAGCTATCCGGACTCCAGACATGCGTCCAAAACCTGGTGGACAAGAATCTCAAGCTTGTCGACGTAATCCAGGTGATGCTCATCCGCTGGATTCTCCCCTGCCAACGATGGGCTTTTAATTTGTGGGAGTTCGATCTGGCACAGCACCGAACCTTGAGCCGGCTCTTCGACACTACGTACGAAGATGCCTAGAAGGTGCTGTTCAAGGGCGCTGAAGCCCCAACATCCGCTACCAAAGATCGCGGGTACAGCACACGGCGTCCAGCCGGCGAGGTGAGTTATTTTACCCTTTACGGGACTCTTTTTTCATAGATTGACTCTATGCGGGATCTAAAACTCCCTAATTTTTGACAGGACTGGCTGAAGACGGCCGGATAGATTAACTGTCCGTCTCCTTTGCCGGAAGACCCGGAAGACGCCCGATTGACGGGGTTGTTGGCTCCGGCGCCTCATGTGGTGCCGGAGAAGAAGGCCAAGAAGGAGGCCACGGGAACTCGACGGAGTTCCCGATGCCAAGTGCTGTCAGCTTCCGAAGCGTAATCTTCTCCTGAGGACGAGGAGGAAGAAGAAGAAACTCCTCCCCCAGTGAGGGAGGAGAAGAAAAGGAAGGCCGCCCCAACGGGGGAGGCCGGAGGGTCCAAGAAGGGAGGAACCCTTCCTCCGGACTTCTCCACCAACGTCGACGACGACGAGGAGGACTGGTCAACAAGGACCAAGCCTCTGGCGAGATCGTAAGTGTCCGTATACCCATGGTTTTTCATAATTGCATAGTGTTCTCTAATGCCGAACAATCATGCAGCCCGCCCAAGGGAGAGCTCACCAATTCATCAAGCGGGTCCCTGGGCTCGTCGAAAATGGAGAGTATCTCGCCTCCGGCCACCTCCTCGCCTCACGTCGCGGACGACACCGCGGTGGGGCCCCAAAGAGGGCTTGGCCAAGAGGAGGTAGCGCAGGAGGCGCCGCAAGGCGACCTTCCGGACTCCAGGCGCGCGGGGGGCAAGACCCCCAGGGGCTCTAAGCCCGACCCTCGTCCGGGCTCCATGCCGGAACCATCAGTGGTTCCGAAGTCCGGACAGCGGATCCTTCGCAAGAAGGATAAGACGCCGGTGTCCTCCGCCCAACCGAGGCACCGGATAGCCATCGAGGCGCCAACGGCGCCCATCGAGGAGGAGCACCGCACTATTATGAGTGCGGTGATCCGGACAGTTCAGTCCGCCAAGAGCGGACTTACAAGCTCGTACTCAGCCTTCTAACAGGCTTTGAGGTAAGTTTAAAACATATAAAAATGTTACCGTGACAGACAGTAGCCTCGATGCTTAGTTCGGTGTTCGGAAAGAAAAGCCGGACTGAGGATCTAAAAGATATACGAGGAGTCTAATATAAGTATGTCAATATGGGAATGCAGGCTGCGTTGTTGACCTCTGCCGCACTGACTGCGGAGGTCAATACATTGAAGCAAAACCTCGAGCGTTCCGAGAACGAGCTCGGACAAGCCAAGAAGCAGCTCGAGGAGAAGGAAGGTAAGAAATGCCTTATTAAAGAAATACCTTATAGAAAAGGTTTTGGTTGCAAAAAATAACAGAAATAACATGGGTACCGCAGGGGCCACGAACGAGGTGGAGACCCTGAGGGAAGCGGTGGCCGTGGCCGAAAACAAAGCGGCTGTGGAGCGCACCGAGCGAGAGAAAGGGGAGGCGCAGCTGGCGGAGGTGCGGCAAGAGCTCCAGATTCTCGTGGAGAAACACGAGGGTTTGGAGCGTGACTCAAAGACCCGAGAGTCCGAGCTTGCCTCGGCTCTTGAGAGTGCCAAAGCTGCTAAGGCCGAGGCCCAAAAAGCCCTGCAAGAAATCGAAGCACTAAAGAAGATAGCGCGGTAAGGCATTCTTTATGCAAAGCAAGAATGTAAAAGTCAATTACCTATTACTTACCCGGATTCGAGCTCTCCAGAGCATTCGCAGATTTGCCCCCCAGAGGTCGCCTCGATGCCGCCGATTCTACCGCGCCTGTGAGGGGAGCTCCACGGAGAAGGTGTTCTGGTCTCAATATGCTGAGGCCGACATCCGGTGTTCCCTAAGCGACCAGCTGAAGCAGCTGGCCGAGCCCACAAGGTCGCCGAACAGGCCATGAGGGGCCTTATAGAGCGGTGTGGCCATTGGAGGCCATGCCCTGGAGCTACTTCGCTTGGTGCAGCGGCTGGTGGATGCCTGTCCGCTGGCTTGAGGTTATCAAGCGCCCGCCTGCATTGAAGGGGTCCGTCGGCCCTTGCCCATGCTAAAGTGCACTGGGGAAGCTGGATGCGGAGAAGCTTGTGACGACGGGCCACCAAGGGCAAGGAGCATCGACGCTCAAATGTATTATGAGGGCCTCTCAAGGGTGCTCACGAATAGCGGATGAGTGCTCCAAGGATGTAATTTTTGAATAGACTCGCGTTTGTTATTCTGTACGCTGAAAACTTGTTCATATGCGCTAAGCAACGCTTTATTAATTTAAAATATTACCTTCTGTGCGGCCGTTTATCAAATTTGAGAGATGGCAAGTCGTTGGCTTCAGCCCCCATGCCAGGAGTGCTGGGGTGTTCAGGATAAACTTGAGCGCTCTTGTTCCCATTCTTGGGTCCATCTAGGGAGGCACTCAACACAAGGAACAAGGCAACCGGACATATAATACTTGAACACTCTCACTTAGCCATAGAATTCTATAATTTTAAATTTCGGCGAAGCCCCTAGTACTCGGAAGACCGAGTTCGGGGCGCTATCCACGCCTTGGCCGGATAATTCCGGTTCCTCGCTCTAAGCGACATAAGTCTTTAGGGACCGAAAAAACCTCTCGAACAGCGATCGCTCTCGCCTTTATCATGACGGCAGTTTTGGCTATCTCCACCGAGGTGCTCGACCAGAATAATGGGCACAATCGCAGTGGTTCTCCGGTGCTACCTTAGCCGATATAGCGGAACGTAAGGTACCAAAACACGGGAGCCGGGCAAACCCAACTATTGACCCAAGACATGATTCGGAGCCAATTCATATAATGCTATAAGTTCGGGGTGCCGCACTTGTAAAAGTGTTCGGACTTTATCACACCATAATTTTGGGATTCTTGAGCCCCTGGTGTATTGGCCGTACCAAAGTGTACGGTTGCAGCATGTCATGAAATGAACATATGTATATATATAAAGGAATTAAAGCAATAATAAGCAAGAGCTATGTATTGTTTATTCAAAAAGGTACTGCAATGGAAGCAAAACGATACAAATATTGCGGTAAGCAAGGGATGGGACTATCTAACATGTCCCCCTCCAGGGGTAAGCTGTGGGATGGTATGTAAAACAGGTATAATGCTCATAACAGAGACCACCTGAGCACTTGACGAGGTCTTCCGCTTCCCTGGCTGTTGCATCGTGATTTCGGCGATTCAAGTGCCGGACAGCACTGTTCAAAGACGAAGCCCTGAAAGTAAAAAGAAAAAAAGGAAAAAAAAGAAATGACACAGACGGTAGCCCCTGGGACGGTCGAGCCGCACTCTTGGCGTGCCGTTGTCTTGCCCCTCCCCATATGCCCATGGTATCTCCAGAGCGTAATTATGTACGCGTAATACTGGGTTCGCAATTTCGTGAGGGCTGGGGTTGGGGCCGGATTGCTACTCGTGCTTGAATCGTGCCAGGTGGTCTTGCTGCAGGTTACTCCGGGCGCGCTTGGCAGTGTCCAGACGCTTAGTGGCCGGACTCGAGAATTGCCGTGAGAGGCTGCTTTGCACCTCCGCCGCGAGGGCCGCCGTATGCTCCTCCGTCCGGAGAGAGCGTTTGGTGTTTCCATTGACCGTGATTACTCCCCGAGGGCCTGGCATCTTGAGCTTGAGCTATGCGTAGTGCGGCACCGCATTGAACTTGGCAAATGCGGTTCATCCAAGCAGTGCGTGATAGCCGCTGCAGAATGGGACGATGTCGAAGATTAACTCTTCGCTTCGGAAGTTATCAGGAGATCCGAAGACCACTTCGAGTGTAACTGAGCCTGTACAACTGGCCTCTACACCCGTTATGACGCCTTTGAAGGTCGTCTTTGTAGGTTTAATCCTTGAGGGGTCAATGCCCATTTTGCGCACTGTATCCTGGTAAAGCAGGTTCAGGCTGCCGCCGCCGTCCATCAGGACTCTAGTGAGGTGGAATCCATCGATAATTGGGTCAAGAACCAATGCGGCGAAGCCGCCGTGACGGATGCTAGTGGGGTGGTCCCTTCGATCGAAGGTGATCGGGCAGGAGGACCATGGGTTGAACTTTGGGGCGACTGGCTCCATCGCATATACGTCCCTTAGTGCACGCTTCCGCTCCCTTTTGGGTATGTGGGTTGCGTATATCATGTTCACCGTCCGCACTTGCGTAGGAAACCCTTCTGTCCTTTATTGCTCGGCGGCCGGGGCTCTTCCTCGTCATCGCTATGTAGCCCCTTGTTATTGAGTTCGGCTCCTAACTTGCCTGCTTGCTTGAACACCCAATAGTCCCTGTTGGTGTTATTGGCTGGGTTTTCGGGGGTGCCATGTATCTGGCACAAGCGGTCGAGTATTCGGTCCAACTTGGACGGGCCCTGGGTATTTCTTTCGAATGGCTTCTTCCGCTGACCGGGTTTAGAGCCTCTGAATCCGGCATTGACGGCCGTGTCTTCAGTATTATCGCCGTTAATGCGGCGCTTGTTCTTGTTGCGACGCGACCGCCATTGCTGTCCTTGGTATCCGGACTATCGTGATGTTTGGCCAAGTTGTTGCTTCGAGCTAGCCAGCTATCCTCTCCCGCTAAAAGCGAGTCATGAGGGTTGTGAGGGCTGCCATAGATTTTGGCTTTTCCTGTCCTAGGTGTCGGGCAAGCCACTCGTCACAGATGTTATGTTTGAAGGCTACAAGGGCCTCTCGCATCCGGACAGTCAACGATTTGATTTTTCTTTGTTAGGAACCGAGTCGAGAATTGTCCGCCGATTCTTCCGGCTGCTGAATTATGTGGCTAAGGTCATCGGCGCTCGGTGGTCGCATTATATGTGCCCTGGAAGTTATCAAGGAATGCGGCTTCCGTGTCCTCCCAACAACCAATTGATTCTGCTGGCAAGCTGTTGAGCCAATGCCTAGCTGGTCCTTTAAGCTTCAGGGGGAGGTATTTGATGGCATGTAGATCATCACCGTGGGCCATGTGGATATGGAGGAGATAATCCTCGATCCAGACCGCAGGATCTGTTGTACCATCGTATGATTCGATGTTTACGGGCTTGAAGTCCTCTGGAATTTGATGATCCATTACTTCATCTGTGAAGCATAGTGGGTGTGCGGCGCCTCTGTATTGGGCTATATCACGACGTAGCTCATACGAGCTTTGTCTGCTGTGTTCGGCCCGGCCGGTTTTGCTGTATCCGGCGCGACGGTAATCATCCGTGTTGCTGGGCGCCCACGCGATCCGTATATCGACCTTGTGTGTTTTGCCTTATCCTCCAATATATCTCGCAAGTCCGCCACGTTATCCCTTGCCTTGGTACTTTTTGAGCGGCGTCGGGGTGTGGCTTGAGCGGAGGGCCGAGAGGCTTCTCTGTCGCGGCCACGAGGTGGCTGGTCTGCCATGTCGTGCACTGGTGACTTGGGTGCTTCCTCCTCTAGTCGAGGCAACGGCCTGCGTTTGGGGTAGCTTTTGGAGGGGCGTTCGAGTTCATACTCTTCGGCTACAAGGACTTCAGTCCATCTGTCAGCTAGCAGGTCTTGATCAGCTCTAAGCTGCTGCTGCTTTTTCTTGAGGCTGCTTGCCGTGGCTATAAGCCTGCGGTGGAAACGCTCCTGTTCGGCGGGATCCTCAGGCACGACAAATTCGTCGTCGTCGAGGCTTGCCTCATCTTCGGAGGGAGGCGCGTAATTATCGTCCTCGACATCTCTTTCGGCCGCACTGTCGTGCGGACTTGCTTATCCCTCCTCCTGCGCTGAGTCCTGCTGGAGGGGGTTCTCTTCGGCACTGTCTGGAGTGCTATTATCTCCCGTGCTGGAATCACCGTTTTTATTGTGACGGGATTTAGAGCGGCGCCGCTGACGTCGGCGCTTCGGCTGTTTCTTGGAGGGGTCATCCTCTGTTGTTCCATCGTCGTTCCCATCTTTCGGGATGTCCACCATGTATATGTCATATGACGAGGTGGCCTTCCAGTGCCCTGTGGGCGTTGGGTCTTGGTTGTCTCCGGCGTCGTCGTTCATGCCATCGATGTCTTCGGAGTCATAGTCGAGCATGTCGGTTAAATCATCGACAGTGGCTATAAAGTGGGTGGTGGGTGGGCGTTGAATTTCTTCATCGTCCGCATCCCAGCCTTCCTGTCCATAGTCCGGTCAGGGCTCTCCGGATAAAGAGAGAGACTTTAGTGAATTCAGGATGTCGCCAAAGGGCGAGTGCTGAAAGATGTCCGCGGCAGTGAACTCCATGACCGGCGCCCAATCGGATTCGATTGGCAAGGGCGCGGAGGGTTCGGAGTCCGGAGAGGAGTCCGGCACCACAGAGTCGAGGCTTCGCAGCGACAGGGATGGAGTTCGCTCGATCGCCGAGAGATTGTAGCCCCGGTGGTGTCCAACCACTGCGTCCTCGATCGGGAATCCGGCTCCGGATTAAGGGTCGGAGCGGATCTTGGTGCGGCCTCGAGGCACCGCTCGCTGCAGAGCGAGATCATGCCCATCGAGACAGTGCGGCACGCTTGGCTGCGTCTCGAATCCGTCGAAGATCAAGTCCCCGCGGATATCGGCTGTATAGTTTAAACTTCCAAATCTGACCTGATAGCCAGGGGCATAGCTTTCAATCTGCTCCAGACGGCCAAGCGAATTGGCCCGCAGTGCAAAGCCGCCGAACACAAAGATCTGTCCGGGGAGAAAAGTCTCACCCTGGACCACGTCGTTGTTGATGATCGAAGGAGCCATCGGGCCTATCGGTGACCACACAGAGGAACTCTCAATGAAAGCACCAATGTCGGTGTCAAAACCGGCGGATCTCGGGTAGGGTGTCCCGAACTGTGCGTCTAGGCGGATGGTAACAGGAGACAATGGACACAATGTTTTTACCCAGGTTCGGGCCCTCTTGATGGAGGTAAAACCCTACTCCTGCTTGATTAATATTGATGATATGGGTAGTACAAGAGTAGATCTACCACGAGATCAAGGACGCTAAACCCTAGAAGCTAGCCTATGGTATGATTGTTGATGATGAAGTTGTTCGTCCTACGGACTAAAACCCTCCGGTTTATATAGACACCGGTTAGGTTAGGGTTACACAGAGTCGGTTACAATGGTAGGAGATCTACATATCCGTATCGCCAAGCTTGCCTTCCACGCCAAGGAAAGTCCCATCCGGACACGGGACGAAGTCTTCAATCTTGTATCTTCATAGTCTTGGAGTCCGGCCGTGATGATAGTCCGGCTATCCGGACACCCCCTAGTCCGGGACTCCCTCAGCAGCCGAAGAGCTGAAAGCCGAACGGGCTGCTCACTGCCGAAGCAAAGAGGAAATGGCTAATATGGCCCTGAAGCTGAAGGATGCTACCGACCGCTGCGGGGTTCTTGAAAAAGAACGTCAAGCGGAACAAGAGGGCCTGAAAAAGGCCACCGCTGAAGCCAAGGATGCCCGTTCTGCTACGAGAGCTGCCAAGGAGGAGCTGAGTCAGGCCGGGGATATCGCGGCTGGAAGACCGTTTCTGCTGCGGAGGTAATATACGGATCCGAAGTATGCTCAGTTGGACAAGCTGTGGAGTTCGGAGGATGCTTATCTGGACTTAGCGGCGGCTGTGGACCTTGATTGAGCACTTCCGAGGCCAGAAGGGGCACAGAAGGGAAGAGCTATTTTGGTCGCAATTCCATAGTCCGGAGCGTCCTCTTCCGTTGGCCGATCGGTTGGCCGAATGGGACGAGCTGAATCGATTATCCGGACTTGCCATGAAGCATGTCATGACTCATTTGTGGCCAGGCGGAACCTAGCCGAAGAGTTATTTTGGCTTAGTGCAGCAGTTCCTTGGTGCGGTACCGCGTATCGACGTAATGAAGCGGTCTGCGTGTATTGAGGGTGCGCGAATGGCTCTTGCCCGTGTCAAGACATACTGGGCGGAGATGAAGGCCACCGACGTTGCATCCCAGGATTCAGACAGAAGCCGAGTACCTGCCGAGCACTATTTCGAGGAAGTCATGCTAGGCGCTCGTTTAATAGAGACGCAGTGCTCGAAGGATGTTATGTTTGAATGACATTTGTAATTTTATGAAAAAGCATTTCGATTTAATGTAAGAGCTTTTTATACTTGTGCCTTCAAGTAGCAAACTACCTCCTGTGTGGCCGTTAATGTATATGTGTATATAACCTGAAAGATGGCAGTCCTTGGCTTCAGCCCCCACGCACATAGTGCGGGGGTGTTTGCAAAAAGGCGCATTTTCACACTCAATCCAACGTCTTGGTCCTGTAAAGGAGGTGATAGCGTAGCAAACTAGGCAACCGGACTATAATGCTTTATCACTTTCACTTAGCCATAGGGGTTCGATGGTGGGGCTACGATATAGCCCCTGGGGGCACCGCACTCTCCCGAATGCGGGGTACGTATGTGTCTGACCGGGAAACGGTCCTTCGTCTATGCGGAGGAATTCTAAACATTCATGTGGGTCATCGAGTGGTTGACCAGTCTCACGCTACATCATGACAGTCAGTTTTCGGCTTTCTCTACCGAGGTGCTCACCAGGCGAACCGGGCACAATCGCAGAGTTCTCCGGTGCGCGTTAGCCGATAAAACGAAGCGTAAGGCAACAAAACACAGGAGCGGGCAAACCCAACATTTGACCAAAGACATGATTCGAGCTGATGCATATAAGGCCTAACTCGAGGCGCCGAACACTCCCTAAGGTATTCGGTCTTTATGAAAACGGGCAGAACAATGCCCTAAGCCCCCGTGTCAGTGCGTGCAAAAATTCGACGCTGCCGATGCCAAAAGCGCTAGCCTCCTCCTCGGTTATAGCAAGAAACCGGGGATGTGTATCAACAAGAGACAGTAAAAAGGTTTACGCAGGGTCTTAATTTGAAAAGAATCCTTGCAACGGGTCCCTCTTGCACGTCTGCGCTGTGTCTCCGTTGTGCCGTATCCTGGACGGGTGTAGCACGGTGTTCATCTGTAAAAGAGAAGAACTTAGTTTGAAAAAAGATCATGCGGAAATGTAATTGGAAATAATCATAGTACGATTCAAAAATGAATAAAATTGAGCTTTATTGTCTCTTGTTGTATATGCGTGGAGCCCCTTGTAAGGGGGGTAAGCGGCTAGTAAGCGTCATGTTTATTTATGCCGGACTCGCCTAACCGTGCCCGGGGTCTGAACGACCTGCTTTAGACGCTTTTGGCCAGTAAGGCCATATTAGTGTGAGGTTGTTAAGGCAGTCTCACATTTTTTCCTTGAGGGACACGCGCAGCTTCCCTTTAATGAAATGATGCCTCGTGGACCGGGCATTTTAAGTTTAAGAGATGCATAATGCGGTATTGCGTTAAAGCCGGCGAAAGCTTCGCGTCCCAGTAGAGCTTGATGGCTACTTTTAAATGGGGCGATGTGGAAGACCAACTTTTCACGACGGAAGTTGTCGGGTGAGAAGAACATAACTTCCAATAGTAGGGAGCCCGTACAATGGGCGTATGTGCCTGGCATTATTCCTTGGAAGGAAGTGTTGCTATGGCTAATCCTGTTTGGGTCTATCCCCATATTGCGGATTGTGTCCTGATATAGCAGGTTTAAATCACTGCCGCTGTCCATTAGGACTTGCGTAAATTGAAGACCGTCGATTATAGGTTCTAGTATCAAGGCAGTCCATCCTGCGTTCCGGATACTTTCGGAGTAGTCTTGATGGTCGAAGGTGATTGGTTTTGACAACCAGTGTTGGGACTCATTTGGGGTAGCGTGTGGTAGCGTAATTCAATGGGTGCTGCTCTATTTTCCCTTTGATTACTTGAAGTAAGTTTACTGTTTTGACCTCTTGTGGGAAATTCTTTTGTTTTCGGGCTCGCTTGTGGTGCTCGTCATCATCCTCACTTGGTGTGTCGAGCCCTTGTGTTCAGCGTTGAGTCTCGCGGATGCTTGAAGACAACAATCTCTGTGGGTATGGTTTGCAGGCTTCCTGGGGGTACTGTGGATTTGGCATATCCTATCTAGGATTTTGTTTAAGTTGGATATCTCATCGCTGTTATCCTTAAGGGGCAGTTTTTTATTGTTCTGCCGTGAGCTTCTGAATCCGGCGTTGACTGCCGCGCTCTTTGGACTGTTCCCCTTAATCCGGCGCTGGTCCTTGCTACGTCGTGGTTTCATGTTTCCATCTCTGACTTCGGATGTACTTGGGTCGCTGGTACTACATCTTGCCAGCCAACTATCCTCTCCCGCGCAAAAGCGGGTCATGAGGCTTGTTAGTGCGGCCATTGTTCTTGGATTTTCCTGGCCAAGGTGCCTGGCTAGCCATTCGTCTCGGACGTTGTGTTTGAAAGCTGCTAAGGCTTCGGCGTCCGGACAGTCGACTATTTGGTTCTTTTTGGTGAGGAACCTGTTCCAGAATTTGCGGGCTGACTCTCCGGGTTGTTGAGTTATGTGACTTAAATCGTCTGCATCCGGAGGGCGGACATAGGTCCCTTGAAAATTCGCCCGAAAAGCATCCTCGAGCTCTTCCCAACTTCCAATGGTATTTTCAGGGAGGCTTTTAAGCCAGTGCCGTGCTGGCCCTTTGAGCTTGAGGGGTAAGTATTTTATGGCGTGGAGATCATCTCCTCTAGCCATGTGTATGTGGATGATGTAATCCTCAATCCAGACTCCCGGGTCTGTTGTTCCATCGTATGCCTCTATGTTTACGGGTTTAAATCCCGCTGGAAATTCGTGATCCAACACCTCATCGGTGAAACATAGGGGGTGTGCGGCACCCCTGTATTTGGGTGTGCCGTAATGTCTGGATATTTGGCGTGTTGCATTGCTTAGAAGAGCTTGATTTCTTGGCCCGTAGATGGTCCTAACTGGGCCATCCTTTTGATGCGAATCCTTATGTGGATCGCGTGCCGGATTGTGTGCGGCGCCGCTTGCCGCTCTATGCTTGTCATGTGGTCGTCTATCCGACCGGGCGGCCTCTTTGTTCTTTGATTGCGGGGGCTCTAAGACCTCCTCATCGAATTCGGGCAGTAGTTTGCGCTTTGGGTAGCTCTTTGTTTGGCAACTGTCGCCGTATTTGTCTGTGGTTTTGAGTACTTTGCTCCATCTGATTCTGAGTGCATCTTCCGCTGTTTTGAGCTTCCGCTTCTGCTTTTTCAGGCTACGCGCAGTGGCAACGAGCCTTTTGTGGAGGTTCTTCTGCTCCAACAGCTTGTCCGGTGTGACATCGTCCGGACTGTTATCATCGCCGGGGACGGGTGGTTTATCCAAGTTGTCCTGTTCGGATGGTTGTTCAGTGGCGTGTTCGTCGTCCACCGGTTTGACCTGCTTGATGGCTGGGTCTGTGTGGCTGTCGTTTTTGTCGAGGCGGGACTTGGTGCGGCGTTTACGTTGCCGTTTAGACTACTTTTCGAGGGATTTATCCTTCATAGCGTCCCGTTGTTCCTCGTCGTCACTTCCTTTAGGAGTATCCACCATGTATACATCGTGAGATGAGGTGGCTGTCCAGTATCCTATAGGTGCTGGTTCGTGGTTATCTCCTACATCATCGTCCATACCGTCGATGTCTTCGGAGTCGAAATTGAGCACGTCGTTTAAACTTTCGACAGTGGCTACAAAGTGTGTGGTGGGTGGGCGTCGAATTTCTTCGTCTTCCGCATCCCAACCTTCCTGACCATAGTCTGGCCAGGGCTCTCCTGACAAAGATAGAGACTTTAGTGAATTCAGGATGTCGCCAAGGGGCGAGTGCTGAAAGATGTCATGATAGTGAACTCCTAACGCGCCCAATCGGATTCATTTGGCGGGCGCGGGTGGTTTGGAGTCCGGAGAGGAGTCCGGCACCTCGGAGTCACGGGCTTTATAAAGGACAGGGATGGTGTTCGGCTCAATCGCCGTACAGATCGTACCCCCCGAGGCGGTGTCCAGCCACTCGTCCTCGATCGGCGAAGTCGGCTCCGAGCTAAGGGTCGGAGCGGGGCCGGCTGAATCTTGACCTCGAGGACACTGTTCGCGGCGAGCTAGATCATACCCATCGAGACAGTGCGGCGCGCTTGGCTGTGGCTCGAATCCGTCGAAGATCAAGTCTCCGCGGATATCGGCCATATAGTTCAAACTTCCAAATCTGACCTGATGGCCAGGGGCGTAGCTTTCAATCTGCTCTAGATGGCCTAGCGAATGGCCCGCAGTGCAAAGCCGCCGAATACGAAGATCTGTCCGGGGAGAAAAATCTCACCCTGGACTACGTCGTTGCTGATGATTGAAGGAGCCATCGGGCCTATAGGTGACGACACAGAGGAACTCTAAATAAAAGCACCAATGTCGGTGTCAAAACTGGCGGATCTCGGGTAGGGGGTCCCAAACTGTGCGTCTAGGCGGATGGTAACAGGAGACAAGGGACACGATGTTTTTACCCAGGTTGGGCCCTCTCGATGGAGGTAATACCCTACTCCTGCTTGATTAATATTGATGATATGGGTAGTACAAGAGTAGATCTACCACGAGATCGAGAGGCTAAACCCTAGAAGCTAGCCTATGGTATGATTGTTGTTAGTCCTCGGACTAAAACCCTTCGGTTTATATAGACACCGAATAGGGTTAGGGTTACACAGAGTCGGTTACAACGGTAGGAGATCTACATATCCATATCGCCAAGCTTGCCTTCCACGCCAAGGAAAGTCCCATCTGGACACGGGACGAAGTCTTCAATCTTGTATCTTCATAGTCCAGGAGTCCGGCCAAAGATGATAGTTCGGCTATCCGGACACTCCCCAGTCCAGGACTCCCTCAGCTATATTTATATTTTTTGCCTGAAAGTATTATTGTGTCCCCCAGCGGCCGTTACACACACACACACACACACACACACACACACACACACACACACACACACACACACACACACACACACACACACACACACACACACACACACACACACACACACACACACACACACACATATATATATATATATATATATATATATATATATATATATATATATATATATATATATATATATATATATATATATATATATATATATATATATATATATATGAATGCATAATCCGAAAGATAACAGTCGTTGGCTTCAGCCCCCACGCAGACAATGCGGGGGTGTTCGCAAAAAATATGCTTAACCACACTTGATCCAACGTTTTGGTCCATTAAGGAGGTGATCGCACGTCGAACTAGGCAACCAGACTATATAGCTGTAACACTTTCGCTTAGCCATGGGAATCTACTGTTGGGGCTACTATGTAGCCCCTGGTACCTTCGCGTGCATCCGAATACGGGCGCGTGTGTACATGACCGGGAAACGGTCCTTCGTTAATGTGGAGGAATCCTAAAGATTCCGATGAGCCTTCGAGTGGTTGAAGAGTCTCTCGCTGTATCATGACAGTCTTTTTTCAGCTTTCTCTACTGAGGTGCTCATCCGGAATAACCAGGGCCCAATCGCAGTAGTTCTCCTTTGGCCACCTTAGCTGATAATAACGGAACGTAAGGCGGCAAACCCAGGAGCCGGGCAAACCCAACATTTGACCAAAGACATGATTCAGAGCTGCTGCATATAAGGCCAAACTCGTGACGCCGAACACTCCCGAAGGTATTTGGACTTTATAACAGTCGATGGGCTCAAGAATGCCCATTCATTATAAACTATGTGTTTCCAGGTACGTGCATTAATCTGTCGTGGCGAAATGCCAAAAACGGCAGTATCCTCTGTGGGTATGGAACCCATGGGATGGTTAAACAACAAGAGGCAATAGAGAAGGTTTACACATGGGCTTAATCCAAAAAGAAACCTGTTGAATGGGGCAATGTTGCACGTCTGCGCCTTTGTCTCCGTTGTGCCATATCCTGGAAGGGTATCTCGAGAACGTTGTCTGTGGAAAAGGGAAAACACGTAAAAGAGTACAACGTGAGTATGCGATGGATAATAAAGGTGTAAGATGTTGGCCTGCCCATAAGGTTGTGCCAAGTGTGGGGCTGTATTAAGTATCTATAGCCCCTGGTGTCCACTATGGGATTACATGTACGGTGCCCTGATTCAATTTTATCTGGGTGACCGGACTCGTCTAACCGAGTCTGTGGTCTTTAATGATCAGTCATGTTTTCTGATTTTGGAGGTCGCTTATAGCCCGGCCGCTAAGGCCGTCGCGAGTTCCTCTGCGCGTGAAGAGCGCTCTGTGATTCCGCTAACGGTGATGACGCCACGTGGACCGGGCATCTTGAGTGTAAGGTAGCCATAGTGCGGCAATGCGTTGAAGCGGGCGAAGGCCGTTCTTCCGAGCAATGCATGATAATTGCTATGGAAGGGTGCGATGACGAAGAGTAGCTCTTAAGCTGGAGTTACTGAAGAGCGAATGTTACCTCGATGCAGCGGAGCCCTGCTGTGGGCTTCAACTCCTGGTATCACCCCTTCAAAGGTGGTGTTGCTTTGGTTAATTCTGGATGGGTCTATCCCCATCCTGCGGACAGTGTCCTCGTATATTAAAATGAGACTACTGTCGTCGTCCATGAGGCCGCGGGTGAGACGGTATCCGTCGATTATCGGGTCAAGCACCAAGGCCTTTGATTCTCCACGCCGAATACTAGTTCGGTCGTCCAAGTGATCGAAGGTGATCGGATAAGGCATCCAGTGGTTAGGTGTGAGTGTGATGGGCCCTATATCGAGCGCGTCTCTATGCGCGCGTTCGTGCCTCCTCATGGATGTGTGAGTCGCGTGGATCATGTTCACTGTTTTAACCTCTGGCGGGAATTTTTTCTGTCCCTCAGTGTTCGGCTGACGAGGTTCATCCTCGTCTTCACTTGGTGTTTCCCTTCCCTTGTGTTCGGCATTTAATTTGCCGGCCTGCTTGAAGACCCAGCACTCTCTGCGCATGTGGTTTGCAGGTTTGTCAGGGGTGCCATGAATTTGGCATAGTCCGTCTAGTACTCTACTCGGACTGGACGGTCCCTCTTTACTGCCTTTAAATGGCTTCTTTTGCTGATCAGGTCGAGAGCCCCTGAATCCGGCATGAACTGTTGTGTTATCCGGGCTCTCTTCCTTGTTTTGGCGGTTGTGTTTATTACGCCGTGGCTTCCCGTTGACATCCCTTATTTTGGATGTGCTGGGGTCGCTGGTGCCTTTACGGGCTAGCCAGCTATCCTCACCCGCGCAAAAGTGGGTCATGAGGCTGGTTAAGGCTGCCATTGTCCTCGGCTTTTCTTGGCCGAGGTGTCTGGCGAGCCACTCGTCACGGATGTTGTGTTTGAATGCCGCTAAAGCTTCAGCGTCCGGACAGTCGACAATTTGGTTCTTCTTAGTGAGGAATCTGTTCCAAAGCTTGCGGGCGGACTCTCCGGGTTGTTGGATTATGTGACTTAGATCGTCAGCATCCGGAGGCCGGACATAGGTCCCTTGAAAATTGGCCCTGAAAGCATCCTCGAGTTCCTCCCAACTCCCAATTGAATTTTCGGGGAGGCTTTTCAACCAGTGTTGGGCTCGTCCCTTCAGTTTGAGGGGAAGGTATTTGATGGCGTGGAGGTCATCCCCACGAGCCATATGTATATGCAGGATAAAATCCTCAATCCAGACACCTGGGTCTGTCGTTCCGTCGTATGCCTCTATGTTCACAGGTTTAAAGCCCTGTGGAAATTCATGGTCCAGTACTTCTTCGGTAAAGCACAGGGGGTGAGCAGCCCCTCTGTATCTGGACGTGTTGTGGCATGCCGTCGGCTGTTGTTGTGTCCGGTGTTTATTCCGGACTGGTACTCGATTGGCATGATCGTTTTGGTGACCATAGTCCCTCACCGGGGTGTGTCCTTTGGATCCATAAATGGAGCTGGCCGCGCCAGCTTTCTTGTCCAGGTGCTCACGTAGATCGTGCACGGCGTCGGTAGCCGCTTTGTTGCGGTTATGAAGTGGAACGGCTTCGTCATAGAATTCTGGCAGTAGCTTGCGTTTTGGATAGCTCTTTGTATGGCGATCATCGCCGTATCTTGTTGGGGAACGTAGCAGAAATTCAAAATTTTCCTATGTGTCACCAAGATCTATCTATGGATAAACCAGCAACGAGGGGAAGGAGAGTGCATCTACATACCCTTGTAGATTGCTAAGCGGAAGCGTTCAAGAGAACGGGGTTGAAGGAGTCGTATTCGTCGTGATCCAAATCACCAGAGATCCTAGTGCCGAATGGACGGCACCTCCGCGTTCAACACATGTACGGAATGGTGACGTCTCCCATGCCTTGATCCAGCAAGGAGAGAGGGAGAGGTTGGGGAAGACTCCGTCCAGCAGCAGCACGACGGCGTGGTGGTGGTGGAGGAGCGCGGCACTCCAGCAGGGCTTCACCAAGCACTATGAGAAACGAGGAGGGAGAGAGGTAGGGCTGCGCCAAGAGGGAGATGTTCTCGTGTGTTAGGCAGCCCCAAAACCTCCACTATATATAGGGGCAAAGGGGAGGGGAGGCGCCCTAGGGTTTCCCCTAGGGGGGGGGCAGGGTAGATGGGATCTCCCCCTTGGGTGACTTGGCCCCCAAGCCAGGAGGTGGGAACCCTAGATGGGGCGCCCCAAACCCCCTGGTCACGTGGGAATAGGTGAGGGGGGCGGACAGCCCCTTAGTGGGCTGGTTTGCCCCCTTCCCTTGGCCCATGAAGCCCCCCAACACTTGCCGGGGCTCCCGAAACACCTTTCGGTCATGCTGGTCATCACCCGGTACCTCCGGAACATTTCCGGACTCCAAAACCCTTCGTCCAATATATCAATATTTACCTCCGGACCATTCCGGAACTCCTCATGACGTCCGGGATCTCATCCAGGACTCCGAACAACATTTGGTAACCACGTATATCTATTCCCTATAACCATAGCGTCACGAACCTTAAGTGTGTAGACCCTCTTGGTTCGGGAACCATCTGAACATGACCGAGGCGTTCTCGGTCAATAACCAACAGCGGGATCTGGATACCCATGTTGGCTCCCACATGTTCCACGATGATCTCATCGGATGAACCACGATGTCAAGGACTCAATCAATCCCATATACAATTCCCTTTGTCGGCGGTATTGTACTTGCCGAGATTCGATCGTCGGTATCCCGATACCTTGTTCAATCTCGTTACGGCAAGTCTCTTTACTCGTTCCGTAACACATCATCCGTGGTCAACCCCTTGGTCACATTGTGCACATTATGATGATGTCCTACCGAGTGGGCCTAGAGATACCTCTCTGTTACACGGAGTGACAAATCCAGTCTCGATTCGTGCCAACCCAGCAGACACTTTCGGAGATACCTGTAGTGCACCTTTATAGCCACCGATTACGTTGTGACGTTTGGTACACCCAAAGCATTCCTACAGTATCCGAGAGTTGCACAATCTCATGGTCTAAGGAAATGATACTTGACATTAGAAAAGCTTTAGCATACGAACTACGATCTTTGTGCTAGGCTTAGGATTGGGTCTTGTCCATCACATCATTCTCCTAATGATGTGATCCCGTTATCAACGACATCCAATGTCCATGGTCAGGAAACCGTAACCATCTATTGATCAACGAGCTAGTCAACTAGAGGCTTACTAGGGACATGGTGTTGTCTATGTACCCACACATGTATCTGAGTTTCCTTTCAATACAATTATAGTATGGATAATAAACGATTATTATGAACAAGGAAATATAATAATAACTAATTTATTATTGCCTCTAGGGCATATTTCCAACAGTCTCCCATTTGCACTAGAGTCAATAATCTAGTTCACATCGCCATGTGATTAACACTCACAGGTCACATCGCCATGTGACCAACATCCAAAGAGTTTACTAGAATCAATAATCTAGTTCACATCACTATGTGATTAACACTCAATGAGTTCGGGTTTGATCATGTTTATGCTTGTGAGAGAGGTTGTAGTCAGCGGGTCGCAATATTCAGATCCCTATGTACTTCATAAATCCTAGGTCATATTGTAAATGCTGCTTCCACGCTCCACTTGAAGCTATTCAAATGGTTGCTCCACTATACATATCCGGTTTGCTACTCGAGTCACTTTCGGATAGGTGTTAAAGCTTGCATCGGCGTAACCCTTTACGCGAACTCTTTATCACCTCCATAATCGAGAAACATGTCCTTATTTACTCCAAGGACAATTTTGACCGCTGTCCAATGATCCATTCTGGATCATTCTTGTACCCTTAGTGACTCACGGCAAGGCACACTTCGGTGCGGTACACAACATAGCATACTATAGAGCCTATGTCTGAAGCATAGGGGACGACCTTCGTCCTTTCTCTCTCTTCTGCCGTGGTCGAGCTTTAACTCTTAACTTCATACCTTACAACTCAGGCAAGAACTCCTTCTTTGGCTGATCCATCTTGAACACCTTCAAGATCATGTCAAGAAATGTGCTCATTTGAAAGTACCATTTAGCGTTTTTTGATCTATCCTCATAGATCTTGATGCTCAATGTTCAAGTAGCTTAATCCAGGTTTTCCATTGAAAAACACTTTTTAAATAACCCTATATGCTTTCCAGAAATTCTACATCATTTCTGATCAACAATATGTCAACAACATATACTCACCAGAAATTCTATAGTGCTCCCACTCACTTCTTTGGAAATACTAGTTTCTCATAAACTTTGCATAAACCCAAAATCTTTGATCATCTCATCAAAGCGTACATTCCAACTCCGAGATGCTTACTCCAGTCCTTAGAAGGATTGCTGGAGCTTTGCATACTTGTTAGCATCTTTTAAGATCGACAAAACCTTTCTGATTGTATCACATACAACCTCTCCTTACGAAAACTGGTAAGGAAGCTTGTTTTGACATCCATCTGCCAGATTTCATAAATGCAGCTAATGCTAACATGATTCTGACGGACTTAAGCATCGCTACGGATGAGAAAATCTCATCGTAGTCAACTCCTTGAACTTGTGAAAAACTCTTCGCCACAGGTCGAGCTTCATAGACGGTGACATTACCGTCCACGTCCGTCTTCTTCTTAAAGATCCATTTATCTCAATGGCTTGCCGATCATCGGGCAAGTCCACCAAAGTCCATGCTTTGTTCTGATACATGGATCCTTTCTCGGATTTCATGGCTTCTAACCATTTGTCAGAATATGGGCCCACCATCGCTTCTCCATAGCGCGTAGGTTCATTGTTGTCTAGCAACATAACCTTCAAGACAGGATTATTGTACCACTCTGAAGTAGTACGCATCCTTGTCACCCTACGAGGTACGGCAGTGACTTGATCCGAAACTTCATGATCACTATCACAAGCTTCTACTTCAATTGGTGTAGGCGCCACACGAACAACTTCCTGTGCTCTGCTACACACTAGTTGAAGTGACGGTTCAATAACCTCATCAATTCTCCACCATCCTCCCACTCAATTCTTACGAGAGAAACTTTTCCTCGAGAAAGGACCCGATTCAAGAAACAATCCTTATTGCTTTCGGATCTGAATTAGGAGGTATACCCAACCAGTTTTGGGTGTCCTATGAAGATGCATTTTATCCGCTTTGGGTTCGAGCTTATCAACCTGAAACTTTTTCACATAAGCGTCGCAGCCCCAAACTTTTAAGAAATGACAACTTAGGTTTCTCTAAACCATAGTTCATACGATATCGTCTCAACAGAATTACGTGGTGCCCTATTTAAAGTGAGTGCGGTTGTCTGTAATGCCTAACCCATGAACGATAGTGGTAATTCGATAAGAGACATCATGGTACGCACCATATCCAATATGGTGCAACTATGATGTTCGGACACACCATCACACTATGGTGTTCCAGGCGGTATTAGTTGTGAAACAATTTCCACAATGTCTTAATAGCGTGCCAAAGCTCGTAACTCAGATACTCATCTCTATGATCATATCATAGACATTTTATCCTCTTGTCACGATGATCTTTAACTTCACTCTGAAATTACTTGAACCATTCAATAATGCAGACTTGTGTTTCATCAAGTAAATACACTCAGTATCTACTTAAATCACCCGTGAAGTAAGAACATAACGATATTCACTACATGCCTCAGCACTCATTGGACTGCACACATCAAAATGTGTTACTTCCAACAAGATGCTATCTTGTTCCATCTTACTGAAACCGAGGCTTTTCAGTCATCTTGCCCATGTGGTATGATTTGCATATCTCAAGTGATTCAAAATCAAGTGAGTCCAAACGATCCATCCCCATGGAGTTTCTTCATGCGTATACACCAATAGACGTGGTTCACATGTCTCAAACTTTTCAAAAACGAGTGAGTCCAAAGATCCATCAACATGGAGCTTCTTCATGCGTTTTACACCAATATGACTTACATGGCAGTGCCACAAGTAAGTGGTACTATCATTACTATCTTATATCTTTTGGCATGAAAATGTGTATCACTACGATCGAGATTCAATAAACCATTCTTTTAGGTGCAAGACCATTGAAGGTATTTATTCAAATAAATAGAGTAACCATTATTCTCCTTAAATGAATAACCGTATTGCAATAGACATAATCCAATCATGTCTATGCTCAAGCATAAACACCAAATAACAATTTTAGGTTTAACTCCAATCTCGATGGGTAGAGGGGCGTGCGATGCTTGATCACATCAACCTTGGAAACACTTCCAACACATATCGTCGGCTCACCTTTAGCTAGTCTCCGTTTATTCCGTAGCTTTTATTTCGAGTTACTAACACTTAGCAACCGAACCGGTATCTAATACCCTGGTGCTACTAGGAGTACTAGTAAAGTACACATTAACATAATGTATATCCAATATATTTCTATCGACCTTGCCAGCCTTCTCATCTACCAAGTATCTAGGGTGGTTCCGCTTTAGTGTCCGTTCCTCTCATTACAGAAGCACTTAGTCTCGGGTTTGGGTTCAACCTTGGGTCTCTTCACTAGAGCCGCAACTGTTTTGTCGTTTCATGAAGTATCCCTTGTTGCCCTTGCCCTTCTTGAAACTAGTGGTTTTACCAACCATCAACAATTGATGCTCCTACTTGACTTCTACTTTCGCGGTGTCAAACATCGTGAACACTTCAAGGATCATCATATCTATCCTTGATATGTTATAGTTCATCACGAAGCTCTAGTAGCTTGGTGGCAATGTCTTTGGAGAAACATCACTATCTCATCTGGAAGATTAACTCCCACTCGATTCAAGTGATTGTTGTACCCAGACAATCTGAGTACAAGCTCAACGATTGAGATCTTCTCCCTTAGTTTGTAGGCTAGAAAACTCGTTGGAGGTCTCATACCTCTTGACGTGGGCACGAGCCTAAAATCCCAATTTCAGCCCTCAGAACATCTCATATGTTCCGCGACGTTTCAAAAACGTCTTTGGTGCCTCAATTCTAAGCCGTTTAACATTACCGAACTATCACGTAGTCATCAAAACGTGTGTGTTAGATGTTCACAACATCCACAGACCACGTTCGAGGTCCAGCACACCGATCGGTGCATTAAGGACATAAGCTTTCTACTGATCGCATAATTGCTACTGTCAACTTTCAACTATATTTTCTCTAGGAACATATCTAAACAGTAGAACTAAAGCGCGAGCTATGACATAATTTGCAAACGGCTTTTGACTATGTTCAGGATAATTAAGTTCATCTAATGAACTCCCACTCAGATAGACATCCCTCCAGTCATCTAAGTGATTACATGATCTGAGTCAACTAGGCCGTGTCCGATCATCACGTGAGACGGACTAGTCATCATCGGTGAACATCTTCATGCTGATCGTATCCACCATCGACTCATGCTCGACCTTCGGTCTCTTGTGTTCCGAGGCCATGTGCGTACATGCTAGGCTCGTCAAGTTAACCTAAGTGTTTGGCGTGTGTAAATCTGGCTTACACCCGTTTTATGTGAGCGTAAGAATCTATCACACCCGATCATCACGTGGTGCTTGAAGCAGCGTACTTTCATAGCGGTGTTGCAGTTAGGGGAACACTTTCTTGAAATTTTAATGAGGATCATCTTATTTACTACCGTTGTTCTAAGCAAATAAGATGCATAAACATGATAAACATCACATGCAATCAAATGGTGACATGATATGGCCAATATCATTTTGCTCCTTTTGATCTCCATCGTCGGGGCTCCATGATCATCATCGTCACCGGCATGGCACCATGACCTCCATCATCATGATCTCCATCATCGTGTCTCCATGAAGTTGTCTCTCCAACTTATTACTTCTACTACTATGGCTACCGGCTAGCAATAAAGTAAAGTAATTACATGGCGTTTGTTCAATGACACGCAGGTCTTACAATAAATAAAGACAACTCCTATGGCTCCTGCCGGTTGTCATACTCATCGACATGCAAGTCGTGATTCCTATTACAAGAACATGATCAATCTCATACATCACATATCATTCATCACATTCATCTTGGCCATATCACATCACATAGCATACCCTGCAAAAACAAGTTAGACGTCCTCTAATTGTTGTTTGCATGTTTTCAGTGGCTGCTACGGGTTTCTAGCAAGAATGTTTCTTACCTACGCAAAACCACAACGTGATATGCCAATTGCTATTTACCCTTCATAAGGAACCTTTTCATCGAATCCGTTCCGACTAAAGTGGGAGGCGGCACCGCTGGCACCTTATGCACCAAGTGCATGCCGGTCGGTGGAACCTGTCTCACGTAAGTGTACGTGTAATGTCGGTCCGGGCGCTTCATCCCACAATTTGTCGAAACAAGATTGGACTAATGCGGTAACCATATTGAACAAAATCAACGCCCACAACTACT
Organism: Aegilops longissima; assembly: GCA_021605205.1. Taxonomy (NCBI): domain Eukaryota; kingdom Viridiplantae; phylum Streptophyta; class Magnoliopsida; order Poales; family Poaceae; genus Aegilops; species Aegilops longissima. The sequence goes on from CM038677.1 coordinate 808,214,850, forward strand.
TTGTGTTCTACTCATGCAAAGAATCTACATAATAGACCTAGCTCGATACCCTTTGTTGGGGAGCGTGGCAGAAATTCAAAATTTTCCGACGTGTCACCAAGATCTATCTATGGAGAAACCAGCAGCGAGGGAAGGAGAGTGCATCTACATACCCTTGTAGATCGCTAAGCGGAGCGTTCAAGAGAACGGGGTTGAAGGAGTCGTGCTCGTCGTGATCCAAATCACCGGAGATCCTAGTGCTGAGCGAGCGGCACCTCCGCGTTCAACACACGTGCAGGCGGTGGCGTCTCCCATGCCTTGATCCAGCAAGGAGAGAGGAAAGTTTGGGAAGACTCCGTCCAGCAGCAGCCTGACGGCGTGGTGGTGGTGGAGGAGCTGATACTCGGCAGGGCTTCACCAAGCACTACGAGAAACGAGGAGGGAGAGAGGTAGGGCTGCGCCAAGAGGGAGATGTTCTCTGTGTTAGGCAGCCCCAAAACCTCCACTATATATAGGGGCAAAGGGGAGGGGAGGCGCCCTAGGGTTTCCCCTAGGGGGGGGGGCGGCCAGGGCAGATGGGATCTCCCCCTTGGGGGACTTGGCCCCCAAGCCAGGAGGTGGGAACCCTAGATGGGGCGCCCCAAACCCCCGGGTCACGTGGGAATAGGTGAGGGGGGCGCACAGCCCCATAGTGGGCTGGTTTGCCCCCTTCCCTTGGCTCATGAAGCCCCCCAACACTTGCTGGGGCTCCCGAAACACCTTTCGGTCATGCTGGTCATCACCCGGTACCTCCGGAACACTTCCGGACTCCAAAACCCTTCGTCCAATATATCAATCTTTACCTCCGGACAATTCCGGAACTCCTCGTGACGTCCGGGATCTCATCCGGGACTCTGATCAACATTCGGTAACCACGTATATATATTCCCTATAACCCTAGCGTCACCGAACCTTAAGTGTGTAGACCCTACGGGTTCGGGAAACATGCAGACATGACCGAGACATTCTCTGGTCAATAACCAACAGCGGGATCTGGATACCCATGTTGGCTCCCACATGTTCCACGATAATCTCATCGGATGAACCATGATGTCAAGGGCTCAATCAATCCCGTATACAATTCCCTTTGTCCAGCGGTATTGTACTTGCCCGAGATTCGATCGTCGGTATCCCGATACCTTGGTCAATCTCGTTACCGGCAAGTCTCTTTACTCGTTCCGTAACACATCATCCCGTGATCAACCCCTTGGTCACATTGTGCACTTTATGATGATGTCCTACCGAGTGGGCCCAGAGATACCTCTCCGTTTACGGGTGACAAATCCAGTCTCGATTCGTGCCAACCCAGCAGACACTTTCGGAGATACCTGTAGTGCACCTTTATAGCCACCCGATTCGTTGTGGCGTTTGGTACACCCAAAGCATTCCTACGGTATCCGGGAGTTGCACAATCTCATGGTCTAAGGAAATGATACTTGACATTAGAAAAGCTTTAGCATACGAGCTACGATCTTTGTGCTAGGCTTAGGATTGGGTCTTGTCCATCACATCATCCTCCTAATGATGTGATCCCGTTATCAACGACATCCAATGTCCATGGTCAGGAAACCGTAACCATCTATTGATCAACGAGCTAGTCAACTAGAGGCTTACTAGGGACATGGTGTTGTCTATGTACCCACACATGTATCTGAGTTTACTTTCAATACAATTATAGCATGGATAATAAACGATTATCATGAACAAGGAAATATAATAATAACTAATTTATTATTGCCTCTAGGGCATATTTCCAACATATGTTTCTTCAGTGTCTAGCACTTTGTTCCATCTACGGTTGAGCGTTTCCTGTGCGGCTTTAAGCCGTTGCTTCTGCTTATTTAGACTTCTTGCGGTGGCCATAAGCTTTCTGTGGAGGTTATCTCGTTCCGCGTGTTTTTCCGGGGTTGCATCATTATCCGGACTGTTTTCTTGTGCTGGTTCGGTTTGATGACCTCGTCCGTCGGGATCATTGTGCTCGGGCGTCTGCTCCGAACTGTGTTCAGGGTGACCTGGCTCGTCCTACTCCATCGCTGGGTCCATATGGTCGTTGTTGCCTTCGGAGTTGATTGTAGTATCGATCCCTCTGGCGCTCTTGTCACTATTTTTACTATTGCTGGACTTAGAACGGCGTCTGCGCCATCGCTTTGGCTTTTGTCCGGGGGTTTTATCGTCCGGATTGTCGCCTTTGTCCTCTTTGGGTGTATCCACCATGTATCTATCGAGTGACGAGGGAGAAGTCCAGCGCCCCATAGATTCCGAATCTTCTCCTGCATCATCGTCCGTACCGTCGATGTCTTCGGAGTCGAAGTCAGGCACGTCGGTTAGATCATCGACCGTGGCTATGAAGTGGGTGGTGGGTGGGCAACGAATTTCTTCGTCGCCTGCTTCCCACTCGAACCGGACATAGTTTGCCCAAAATTTTCTGTCAAAGAGAGAGCTTTTAACAAGTTTAGCATGTCGCCAAAGGGCGAGTGCTGAAAGATATCCGCGGCGGTGAACTCCATTACCGGAGCCCAACCTGGCTAGACTGGCTCGGGAGTGCGCGGACCGGAACCAACATCCGGATCTGAATCCGGGGTCGAGTCTGAGCCACCACAGAGGTAAAGCTCGTGTTCGGCTCCACCGCCGATGAGTGTGCGACCTGCGGGGCGGGGTCCAGCCCTCCGTCCTTAGGCAATGCAGCCTGTTCCGGATTTAGGTCCGAGGTTACTACGGGGGTGATGCCCCGAGCTTTGTCCGACAGCAGGTTTAAGTCGTGCTCGTCGTGACTGTCCGGTGCTCCTGGCATGGGCCCGAATCCGTCGAAGATACCATCTCCGCGGACGTAAGCCGTGTAGTTCAGGTTTCCGGTCCTGATCTGGTGGCCAGGGGAGTGGCTGTCAATCTGCTCCAGATGGCCAAGCGAATTGGCCCGCAGGGCGAAGCCGCCGAACACGAAGATCTGTCCGGGGAGAGAGGTCTCATCCGGGATCGTGTTGTTGATGATGGTTGAAGGAGCCATTCAGCCCTGTAGCGACGACACAGAGGAACTCTCAATGAAAGCACCAATGTCGGTGTCAAAACCGACGGATCTCGGGTAGGGGGTCCCGATCTGTGCGTCTAGGCTGATGGTAACAGGAAGCAAGGGACACAGATGTTTACCCAGGTTCGGGCCCTCTTGATGGAGGTAAAACCCTACTTCCTGGTTGATTAATATTGAAGATATGGGTAATACAAGAGTAGATCTACCATGAGATCGTAGAGGCTAAACCCTAAGAGCTAGCCTATGATGGTATGATTGTAATTGTGATCGGCCTTCTAAGGACCAACCTCTCCGGTTTATATAGGCACCGGAGAGGGCTAGGGTTTACATGGAGTCGGTTACAAGGAAGGAAATATAATATCCGGATCGCCAAGCTTGCCTTCCACGCCAGGGAAAGTCCCATCCGGACACGGGTCGAAGTCTTGAGTCTTGTATCTTCACGCTTCAATAGTCCGGACGATATACAGTCCGGTTGTCCGGATACCCCCTAATCCAGGACTCCCTCACCCACTCCCATAGAATGAAACACGCAGAGCAAAGACCACTCTTATCGATGACAAGTCGACCTGCGACCAGACGACGCAACTCCGACTCTAACGGAGAACTGAGAAGAACAAAACCAGGCACGGCTGGCGCCACGGAAGATCACCAAACGGGCCACCTGCAGCCAGTCATCGTACACCATAGGGCCCCGCCGCCGCAACTTCGATTCGATAACAACAAACAAACCAAGGCAAAACCATGGACATGCCGGAGAAGAGCCGACTATCGCAACCATTGCCACGTCGCCGACATTGCTCCCACCATCATCGTTGCCACAGAAGTCTGGTCGCCACAGTGATTCTCTCAGGGCCGCCGCCCCGACATCCACTGCTTCGTCGTGCCCAGCGCAATCAACTGGCACCGCCTTCCAGGACAGCCGCCCCAACATACCACCGCTCCCCTCGAGCAGCAATGCCTCACAACCCAGCTGCCCGCAGCCCACGCTACTCAGGGGAACCACTCACAGACCACGAACGCTGCACTCCATCTGGGGCCGCCGCCCCGACGTAAAGTCAGACGGCCATCTCTGGGGCGCATCGACCGAGCCGACACCCCTACCGCCCAAGAGGGACAAAGATGCCACCCAACCAATGTAGAGATAAAGCCCCACCTCATAGAGCTGCCACTCACATTTTTCCCGAGATCGCCATCTCGACGTACAATCAGAAACCATCCGAAGCCGCCGCCCCGACGTCCACTGTCCCCGATGATGAAGAGATCCGTGCAAACTATAACATGCCGACTATCCAACAGGGGCGGAGCCAACGTTATACAGATGAACCCGATGACTTTCTCCAGCTACGTGCATGTATGTACGACATATTACGCCTGACCCCAATAAAAAATTAAGCCTGACCCCATCAGGCTGCTAACACCACATGTTTAGACAAATAAAAAGGCCCCAAAGCCCACTGTCAAGCCTGTTCGTTACGAGATCGATACCTACACGGACGGCAGCTGCGCACGCCTCGTCTCTCCCCCGTCTCGCCCAGATTTCTGTTAGCCCTAGCCCATCGGTCCTCACCTCCTCAGCAGACACCACATGTTTGCAAGTCGATCACTTCATGCATGTTGAATATATTGTGTCTTGGGCCCATCTCCTAGTTCCCCTGTATAGTTGAGGTTGTGGCCCCCCTTCTATACTCATATATATGTGCCTGGTGCACCCGTCAATGTATTGTGTTGCACAACCTATTCTTTCCCTTCTACATGGTATGAGAGTCGTGGCTAACGCCGTCGCCGAGTGCACCTGGCTATGACAGTTACTTCAGGAGTTGCATCATGACGTCTCCCAAGCTACGGTTGTCTACTGTGACAACATTTCTGCGGTGTACCTTTCCGCCAAACCCGTTCATCATCGCCGGACTAAGCACATTGAGCTGGACATTCACTTTGTGAGCGAGTAGGTGGCTCTTGGACGTATTCGGGTCCTCCATGTTCCGACTGCCCAACAGTTCACCGACGTGATGACTAAGGGACTGCCGACTTCCACCTTCGAGGAGTTTCGTTCCAGTCTCTGCGTCTCCGGTGCCGCTTCGATTGCTGGCGAAGTGTTGAATATATTGTGTATGTGTATATTGTGTCTTGGGCCCATCTCCTAGTTCCTCTGTATAGTTGAGGTTGTGGCCCCCCTTCTGTACTCATATATACGTGCCTGGTGCACCCGTCAATGTATTGTGTTACACAGCCTATTCTTTCCCTTCTACAATGCATGGCAAAGTACTGGTGGGGCAGCTCGATTGACAAGCATTCCCTCCATTGGCTCTCTTGGGACAAGCTTGAGGTGCCAAAAGTGAAGGGCGGCATGGGTTTCCGCAACATGCAATCGTTCAATTTAGCGATGCTTGGGAAACACGGCTGGCGCCTTCTTACAAGACCGAACTCTTTGTGTGCCAGGGTTCTGAAAGGCAAATATTACCCTCACACATCAAGATCAATGTCGATGCAAGTTTTGTGGAGAGTTTAAGTGTCGCGAGTGTTGGGGTGGTGGCCAGGAGCTGTACGGGTGACATCATTGTCTCATCTTGGGACTTCATTGGGTTATGCTCTAGTGTGGATGAGGCGGAGCTTCGAGCATGCCTAGCTGGGCTTTATATAGGTATTTCTCTTAACATGCCTATTATTTCGGAAACTGACTGTGCGTTCGTGGCTTCTTTCCTAGCAAATGAAAGTTGTGACAGATCCTCGCTCATAGACCTCAAGAAGGAAGCACTTAGCATCATCAGGCTTCTGGGAAACTTCAAGTTGTCAAAAATAAATAGAAGGGCCAATTCAGTAGCGCATGAGATTGCTAAATTTAGTTTCGATAATAGATGTGATGGTTTTCTTTTTAATAATTTTCCGCCTTGTGTGGCGCCTGCTGTTATGAACGATTGTAATGACGTTTTAATTAACAAATATATGGTCGTGTGTTTTTCAAAAAAAAAACCCTCACACAGATTTTCTCAATGCGACAGTTCCGGCCAAAGCTTCGGCAACTTGGAAGGCAATTGTAGCAGGGCGAGATGCATTACAGGTTGGCCTCATCCACCGAGTTGGAGATGGATCAACTATATCAACATGGACAGATAGTTGGATTCCGACCACGACCACGCTGAAACCCACGGGGCGCCTCGGCACTGCTCCTCTCACCAGGGTTTCAGATCTTATCGATGAGTATACGGGGAATTGGAATGAACAAATTATCCGTCAGAATTTCTTGCACCCGGATGCGGTAGCCATTCTAAATATACCACTTAATCCGGCAGGTGGCGAAGATACTTTGGCTTGGGCTTTGGAGAAGTCAGGCATCTACACCGTAAAATCAGCGTATCGATCTCTTGTGACTCGCAACAAGCTTGGATCTTTAGAGGAAGGGACGATTACAGAAACTTCATCAGCTAACAAACAGTTGTGGACTGCTCTATGGCGAGAACAAGTCATTCCCAAAGTTCGAGCATTTTGGTGGAGAGTTCTCCGAGGGATTCTCCCTGACTCGACTACCTTGCGTTATCGACATATTAAGCAGGTGGTCTGTGTGACGTTTGCAAAGCAATGGATGAAGACATGCAACATGCACTGATCCATTGCACTCATGCAAAGGCCTTCTGTGGTGCGGCAAGGGATAGATTTCAGCTATATCTTCCAGGCTTGCACCAAGACACGTGGGCACGTGACATTTTGCTTGATCCTATGTTCATTGATGAGGAAAGATGCAAGATTATCACCATAATGCATAGCATATGGTCATCACGGAACTGTTGGACTCACGATCGCGATGGTTACGACCCCGTACAAGCTTTGAAATGGGTCCATGAGACCTTAGCGATCTTGGAAATTCCTTCTTTGCGAAGGAGATCGAGGGCTGGACAGTGCTGGAGGCCACCCGAGGCCGGTTGGGTCACTATAAACACTGACGGCGCACTCAATGTTGAGGAAATGAAGGGTGGAGCGGGAAGCGTGGCTAGATCACACATTGCATTCCTTGGTGCCTGGTGCAAGCCACTGGTTGGCATGACGGACCCCTTCATAGCAGAGTTGCTTGCTCTTCGAGACGGGATGATCTTTGCACAACTCCGTGGTTTCTCACATGTGATCATGGAGATCGACTGCTTGGAGCTAGTTGATTTATGGAATTCGCGCAGCAACACTCTTCAGTTGCAGCGCCTATCTTGAACGAATTAGAGGACATCGGTGCTTCCTTTGCTTCACTTTCTGTTACTCATGTCAGTAGGGAAAGTAACATACCGGCGCATCAGTGTGCTCGTCTAGCTAGCACACCTGATGGCACAGAGAGTTGGCTTGATGCAAGCCCTGAGTTTCTGGTTTCTTGCCTGCGGGCAGACTGTAACACTATGATATTACGTTAATAAAGTCCTGAATTCGACGCCCAAAAAAAGCAGACGCCAAAGCCCGACGGCAAGCGCAGTAGCACACAATTACAAATCAATAGCGGCAAGCGCAGAAGCTCTCAACTGCAGTTTAGTTTGAGGCAGAAAGATCACCTCCACATGTATTTCCTCTATACGTTCCACCCAATTAATCTAAATCTAGTAGCCTAGTACGGGAAACTTTTTGCCCTAATTTTCTTATTCTTTTTTTCGTGGACTTTGATTGATGTACGCTATGGAAAAATATTTTTCAAAAAAGAGAGGTCGATCACCTGATCCAGATAATGATCCAAAAAATTGCAAGTGGTTATGTGGAGATATTCAGAAGGAAATTGCCAACTATTTTGCCAAGGTAACATCATCGTTAAATTGTGCTTTCTTTGACTGATATGTTAAATATTTCCAAGTGATTTTATAATTTCATCTAATCAGTATGTCATGCACTCTTGAATTTTAAAGTAACAAATATGTGTGATAAGTGATACAATATTCATATTCGTTGTGCTTTCTTTGACTGGTATAATCTCACTGCGATATGTCACAAACTCGCACTTAGTTCATACAGAATTTTCACAGCTAGTTAGTGAATGAACCCATTGGCGAAATTTTCTGGCTCCGCCCCTGCTCTCCAAGGCGATGCCTCAAAGAAGGAAACGGCGTAGCCGCCGTCATCGCCCGCTTCGACCATCCGAAGCTAGGGATTTCTCCCAGAGAGTCGCGCAATGCAGCACCACGGCAACACCTTCAAGAAGGGGAACGAGACCATGGTTGCCGGCACCGACCCAAGGTTAGTGCTGGACTTTCGCCCGAAGCTCAACCACACCTCCGAATCCGAGCAGATCCGAAGCACTACGCAGCACACAATCCCCATGGTCGACATTGACCAGCTCCACCTTCCCACTGCACGAAGCTACCTACGCTGCCGACCACCAAGCTCACGCGCACTCACACCTGCAGCACGACGCCAGACCCCTTGAGCTGTTGGGGAACGAAGTAATTTAAAAAAAATCCTGCGCACACGCAAGATCATGGTGATGCATAGCAACGAGAGGGGAGAGTGTCGTCCATGTACCCTTGTAGACCGCAAGCGTAAGCATTATGACAACGCGGTTGATGTAGTCGTACGTCTTCACGATCGACCGATCCTAGAACCGAACGTACGGCACCTCCGCGATCTGCACATGTTCAGCTCGGTGACGTCCCACGAACTCACGATCCAGTAGAGCTTCGAGGGAGAGTTTCATCAGCACGACAGCATGATGACGGTATTGATGAAGCTACCGACGCAGGGCTTCGCCTAAGCATCGGTACGATATTGACCGAGGTGGATTATGGTGGAGGAGGGCACCGCACACGGCTAAAGATCAATGATCAACTTGTGTGTCCATGGGGTGCCCCCCTCCCCCGTATATAAAGGAGTGGAGGAGGGGGAGGGACGGCCATCTACTATGGCGCGCCCTGGGGAGTCCTACTCCCACCGGGAGTAGGATTCCCCCCTTCCAAGTAGTAGGAGTAGGACAGAAGGAAAGGGAAGAGAGAAAAGAAGGAAGGAGGGGGCGCCGCCCCTCCCCCTAGTCCAATTCGGACTAGGCCTTGGGGGGCGCGCGGCGTGCCTCTCTCTCTCTCTCCCTTAAAGCCCAATAAGGCCCATATACTCCCCGGCGAATTCCTGTAACTCTCCTGTACTCCGATAAATACCCGAACCACTCAGAACCTTTCCGATGTCCGAATATAGCCTTCCAATATATCAATCTTTACGTATCGAACATTTTGAGACTCCTCGTCATGTCCCTGATCTCATCTGGGACTCCGAACAACCTTCGGTACATCAAAACACATAAACTCATAATACCGATCGTCACCAAACGTTAAGCGTGCGGACCCTACGGGTTCGAGAACTATGTAGACATGAAACCAATAGCAGAACCTGGATACACATAGACTCCTACATATTCTACGAAGATCTTTATCGGTCAAACTTCATAACAACATATGTTGTTCCCTTTGTCATCGGTATGTTAATTGCCCGAGATTCGATCGTCGGTATCTCAATACCTAGCTCAATCTCGTTACCGGCATGTCTCTTTACTCGTTCCGTAATGCATCATCCCGCAACTAACTCATTAGTCACATTGCTTGCAAGGCTTATAGTGATGTGCATTACCGAGAGGGCCCAGAGATACCTCTCCGACAATCGGAGTGACAAATCCTAATCTCAATCTATGCCAACTCAACAAGTACCATCGGAGACACCTGTAGAGCACCTTTATAATCACCCAGCTACGTTGTGACGTTTGGTAGCACACAAAGTGTTCCTCCGGTATTCGGGAGTTGCATAATCTCATAGTCATAGGAACATGTATAAGTCATGAAGAAAGCAATAGCAACAAACTAAACGATCAAGTGCCAAGCTAACATAATGGGTCAAGTCAATCACATCATTCTCTAATCATGTGATCCCGTTAATCAAATGACAACTCATGTCTATGTCTAGGAAACTTAACCATCTTTGATTCAACGAGCTAGTCAAGTAGAGGCATGCTAGCACTACTAGGGAAAAGCCTAGAAGCAGCGCGGGTTCTAGGTATATCAGTAGCGCGGGAGGCGGCGCTACTAATAAGGCGCTACGGCTAACCCGTAGCAGCAGCGTGTGCGCGCCCGCGCTACTGATATACAAGTGTAGTAGCAGCGTTCTTCCATGGAGCTCGCTACTGCTAATAGCTATAGCGCGCTTCTCCTGTGCGCGCTACTGCTACTATCGCGCTGCTGCTAACTTTTCTCCACTTGCTAGTGCTAATTTTAGTAGTTTTTGTTTTTTTCTGCATATTTGTTTTGTATTTGAACAGGCTTTATAGAAGAATCTTTAGCACATACAAATGTCATCATGATACACATACAAATGCCTGCGAGACCACAAATGTAATCATAGCATATACATACAAATAGTCTCATCATAATCATCATCCAACACATAGTGGTATCTTGTCATCATCTCAAAAATAGCGATACATGCAAGTCTCGAATACTTGCAACTACAACGTCATCCATGTAAACAAAGGTATATGCGAGAAGAGCTATCACTATGAGTGAGAGCGGAACTATCAGATACATGAGGTGGCGATTCTGAGTCCTCTCTCGCTAAGCGTGAACCTCAAGTAACTAGCTTCTCCTTCTTGTTTGCTTTTGAAGCCTTTATGGCTGGCGCCCGAGAACCCATTCACTTGCGCCTGACACTCAGGCCACTCGTTGTACACCCCCGGAACCTTCCCTTTGTACACGACATAGCACTGCCATCTCGCCATCAAGAAACTAGGTACCTGTTAGAGATGCATCTTCATGAAGAGGATGTACAATCATACGCAACAAAATATACTAGAGCAACACAAAAAGAAAGGGTTAGCAACTAGATGCAACATACGATGCATAAACTAGTTAACTAGAAGTGCGCAGGTCATCGTCGCAAACTAACAAAGTAGCGTTACGCAAGTTCGGCGAGGACCGTGGACATCACAAAGTTTCATCGCTACAAAAGTATACAAGTTCAACGACACATGTCATCATCATCGGCATCATAAATCACTAGAAGTTCCATCCTTCCATATCATCAAGGATGGACCCTAGATTCTTGAATGGCGTGAGGTCTAGAGCGTTGCATGCCTATGCGAGTTCGAGGCGTCATTTCGCGATATAGGGCCGTGGTGGAACATCCCCTCTCATCGGCGACTTCTTTCATGATGATCGTCGCGGTGTCCCTTTGGATGCGAAAGAAGTCATCTCTAAGTTTATAATCCGCTTCTCCATGAGATTCTAGCCACTTGTGGATATGATCATCATTTACGCTTGTCATGCGAAGCTTTGGTGATCCGTGTTGAACTGAATCATGAGATGGGCGATGTAGAATCCATCCTTCTTGCTTGGTTTTGGGACATGGATGCAGGAGAAGTTAGTTTTATCTGTGAAACCCATCTTCTTGTTCCTTTGTTTCTGATCTGCATGTGGCCACCTCTAATCTGAAGCCTTGGAGAGCATCATCTAGAATATTCATTATGTGGGTGTAGTCCTTTTCTCGTAGTCTCTAGAAGGGTCAAAATACGGCATGGGAGACTTGCGGGTAAAAACGATAAGGACGTAGCGCCCGTTTACGTGGGGAAAAAGACACCTCAAATTATTCTCCATATGAGCGAGAAGGAATGATTGAAATGTACGAAATGGTTGTCCGGAACTGACTTACTTTGGATGACAAGGCACGAGGACAATTTCGTGGTCCTTATTCTGTACCATGAAGTTTTGGAGGTAGTCCCTAGCAGTTTCACGCTCAAAGTCACCGAGTCTCAAGAAAGACTCATGCATGTAGTACGGATCCGCCACACAGATTTGCGAGACTTCTTCACTCTTCATGATAGAGCTCATATGTAGCGCAAAAAGGCGGACGATTGTAAAATCGAGCCGCCTTGTTAGAAACATCTCAAAGATATGGTCAAACCGTAGGAAGAACACCTCCGCGGGCCGTGTGTTGACGTAGCACTTCCCCTCAGGGACACGAGCCGCGTATGTCGGATATCCTGGATCCTTTGAGGCTAGTAGGCTTTTCTCAGTCGACATCACATGCTCGTGCAGTCTCCTGAGATCCCCTGATAGTGCCTCCAGCGCTTTCGGCGGTAGCATCGGCTTGCCCGTGAGATGGAACATGGACGCACCTTTCACGGGTACACGCTCTTCAGAATCCATCGTCTGGCTGATATGTGCTCTGGCTTGTTTGGGCGTTATCTTCCCGATCTCTTTCTCTCCTTTTCTTGGGCACACCTTCAGACCCTTCCTTAACCCCTGCCCGGGGTTCCCGGGCTAAATCTTGTCGACCCCGGCTAGTTGAGCTGTGTTGAGGCAGCATCTTGAGCGTGTTACGTGAGGAATTCATGAAGAGACTTTTGCAATCCTTCAATGACCTTCTTGCCGGGCATATCATCCATATCATCATTAGCATCTGATAGCCCGATTCGTCATATGGTTGACTCATCATATCTATGTCACGATCAAATGCGTTTGTATTGAGGAAACCCATAGGGTCGACCTCTGTCTCATCATCCATTCTCATTCTCTGGGACCGATTACATCAGCGATACTATTGCACCCCTTCATCATGTAGTCCGCCGCTCTCACCCGGCACTACAGAGGCTGGTAATTGCGTAGGCGGGGTGGTGGTCTCCGCACATGCTTGTTGATGTGTGGTTATTGGTGTGCTCTCGGCCGGGTCTAGACGAATAAGATTATTTGGCCATAGTAGCACCCAACCCTTGCAGCTTCCAATCAGCGGCGGGGTCTCGTCGCCCTCTCCCACATGTGTACTGGAGGAGGCAAAGCCTCATGCCCCGAGTTCACACTAGACAAGCCAACCCTGAAGTGCCCAGCGGGGATCCGCTGGTTGTGGAACGTTGGTTTCAAGGGGTTCAATATCATCCCCTTTCCCACGTCCACCTTTTGGCCTTTGATCAAGTAGATTATGGTGCATGGGGTTTCTTCGCCCTGCAAACACATATGTCTGTGGCGTAAAACATCCGAAAGGCAATGAAAATGGAATATTCTATATATATATACACACACACACACACACACACACACACACACACACACACACACACACACACATATATATATACCGTGACGGCGTCGAGCTCAACCAAAGATGAAGGCCCACCTAGCGCGCCAGACTGAGGACGGGCTGCTATGAACGGAAGCGACTGCGAGAGGAGGCCCGGTTGCGTGAGCAAGTGATGGTGCGGTGTTGTTGTTGTTGTTCATGGAGTTGCTCCCGAAACTGGGCATCGGAAATCATGTACCGTCTTATGCGGATTTTCCTTCGTCCGATTGATGATAACTGGAACCAAGTTAGTAGCAAAATCATTTCTGCGGCGATTCTGGCTGCATTGACTGCTTTCTTGTAGCAACTCATTTTCTCCTCAGCTATTTTTTCCGCGTCCTCAGCTGCTTTTTTCTCGACCGCAGCTTCACCTTCGCGTCGATGTCCACCTGACTAAACTTCTTTTTCTGCTTCTTGGCCTCTGGGCCCTCGTTGTAAAACACCTTCCGCGTGGCGCCGTCTCCAGCGCCGTGCACACGACCATATTGCGGCCGCTGGCCCAAAGGGAGTCCCTTAAGTTCGTTCAACGCCCGGTTGAGAGGGGTGTCCCACTTGGGCCTCATCGAAGAAGTAGGGCTTTCGGCTGCAAGTTGGTGTTGCTTCTCCTGCAGAAGGAGCGTGAACCGTTTAGGAATGTGTAGTCGACTAGATATGGAGCTAAATGTAAGGTGCTAAACGAATAATTACCAGTAGTCTAATCAATTTCCTCGTGATCTGGTCCGTGTAAAAAACCTGTTTTCCTTGTCCCACTTGTAGCGGGCCCTGATGAAGTCACGCTCCAAGGGGTTGGTGAACTTCATGAAGGGGTCTGGGAGACCCGCGGCTTCACGTTCCGCGTCCTCCTTATCCCATATGGGCCTTTTACCGAGGTAGCCACGGCTTCCGAGGTGATGCTTCCCCGTGTTCCTTTGCTGAAGGCTCTTGAATTTCGCAGCCTTAGCCTTGGTTGCCTCGGTAGCACAAGTGACCTTGAACTTTTCAAACTCTCTTCCGTAAGTGTCAGATTTTCCTCCAGAATCTTGGACAGGGGTTCCTCGGCCTCAATAGCTCGTTTCACCCTCCCTTTCTAGGAGGCCAAATCATTGCTGAACATGCCCATGGTGTGATTGTTAATCTTTTTCATCTTCAGATCATCCCACGGTTGTTCTATGTTATCATCCCGGTCGGGGAACTTGAATCTCTTGTGCAACTTCGTTAGGAGCAACTGCTTCAAATGTTGTTTACTCCTTAAGTCATCTTCGTTGATGCTCGCGCTTTCCCGTAGGATGCATCCTACTTGGTTCCCATAGCACTTGTGAGGTTCTTCCGGCTCTAATGGCTCAAACTTGCCAGGTGTCATCTTTGTGATCACTAGTCATCCAATCCCCAGTTTGTTAGGTTTTCGTATCCTCTTCTTCTTATGCTTCTTCTTTTCGGTAGCGGCATCGGCGCCGGTACCTTCCCCGCCGGTATCTTCCCTGCCGGTACCTTCCCCGCCGGTCTCGACGCCGCCATCGGTGCCGGCGTCGCCGGTGTCGATGTCGGCGTCAATACCATCATCGAGGCCGACCTGCAAAACCTTGCTTAGTAGTCAAATAGTCGAGGTACTCTTGTTCACCCTCATAATCCATCTCGTCTGCATCTTGGTCAGAAGGCCCAGTTTCTTCGTTGTTCGACATGTTTCCTATGATTCAGTCTCCTTGTTTATTTCTAAAAGTATGAAAAAATGAGAAATGATATAAAAAAGAAATCTATGTGCCAGCACTCGATACGCCTACTATCTAGCACAAATCATGCAAAAATTCACGGAAAATTTCGGCATGACCTTTGCTAAAAATGGACATATCGGCGCATGAAATTCACCGAGCGAAATGAATCAACATTCGGCGTAACATAGGCCACTCGGATCATTTACCAAAATTGAACCAAAACATCACATGTCCAAATGACATGTCCAAATTCCAAACATGACATGTCCAAAACATGACATGTCCACATATCACATGTCCAGTTCAAATTTTCATATAAATTCAGCCTACCTAAATTTGGTTTAACAAGGGATGTTGATTTGGAGAATTGCTTAAATGCTGCCTTTTCTTTTAACTACAATTGCTTAACCCTAAATTTCTGCCCAATTTTAAAACCTAGCTAAATTCATAACTAAATAGATAACCTAGTTAACCTACTGCCCTAACTAAAACCTAAGTAAATTAACGAAGAACCTAGCTAGCAGAAAGAGGGGGTTACAGAGAGGTGCAGGGGCGAGGAGGCAGGCCCACGCAGTCGAGGTTGGGAGGAGGAAGCAGAGGAGGAGGCGTGGCGCGTCGGGTCGAGGCGAGCACCGGGGTCGAGGCGAGGCGGGTCGAGGCGGGGCTTCGGGCGGCGGTCTGACGGGGAAGAGAGAGTGGGGATTTGGGGGGAAAGAGGCGGGATGAAGCAGAGAGAGTGAGGATTTTGGGTTAAGTGGACGTAGCAGTAGCGTGTTTAGACCAAACGCGCTACTACTAATATAGGCAGCTATAGCGGTTTTTTGAGGGAACCGCTATAGCTACCTTGACTAGTTGTAGCTCTTTTTCCGTAAACCGCTACTACTATAACCAGTTTTCCTTTTTCTTTTCCTTTATTTTCTCTCACTTTTTTTTCCGAGAGCAGTGAACGAAGGGAAGGTGATATATATTGCATCATTTGACGGTTAAATATGTATACAAAATAGGAACATATATATTACATCATTTGACCCATGCATAATAATGGCTAAGTGTGTATACAAAATAGGAACATATATATATATTGCATCATTTGACCGATAACATACGGTTCCTCAACGTTGACGTTTTCATTTTTGAGTCAGCTTCTTTCCCTTCTTGTTCGTCGAAGAATAATTGAGCCCCTCATTGTAACTTTGCCTTTTCCATGGAGTATGATTTTTCTTAGGTAATGTAGTATTGATTCTTCTTTTGACGTATACTTCATCATCATCATCTTCCCTCATTGGGTTGCCATACTGATCGTAGTCTTCCTCGTTGGCGACTCCATCCATTCCAATGATGTTCCTTTTGCCTCTCCTCACGACAACACGGCTGGGATTGCGCGGATCGGTTATGAAGAAGCATTGTGTCACGTGCTTAGCGTGTACCCATGGCTCATTTTCTGCGATGGCATTCACGGCAGCGCTCTTGGCGTCAGGTATAGTCACGGTAGTGAAAATCCGGTTTTCTCTTTCGACATTCTTAGCCCATCTGACACGGAACATCGTCGTGTTGTGCAGTCCAGAGTAGTCAAGCTCCTAGATCTCCTCGACCCTTCCATAAAATCGTTCGATTCTTGCCGTTGTCGCTGCGGTCATGCATTCCATCGGCACCCCCGAGTTCGATCATTCTGTCCATATCTTTGGCCTTTGTGTAGAAGCGTGTATCCGTTGATATCATATGCACGATAGGTTACGAGGTTGGGCGAGGGCCATGTGCTAAAGCGTATATGAGCAATCCGTCCTTAGAGTCCTCCTTGAGGATTAGCAATAATATGCTCTTTGAACCAATGCAGGAAAGTAGAGTTGTGCTCTCTAGTAACTTCGGAGTCTGTCCTGCATACCCCCCGGTCACGATACTTCTTTGCGATAATTTCTTTCTGAAGTGCCATGAAAGGATCTACCTCGTCTAGGTGTTGTAGCACTACCAAGTTTGTTCTGTCAAAGTCGCTGCGTCGATCTGAGTATGCCACGTCCAGTTCCCTGCGATCGTTGCAGTGACCTTCTCCTTCGAGCCTCCCATCGTGCTTGTTAACGGGCAAACCAACACTAACACCAGGCAGCTGGTCTGCGCCATATAGAAAATTCTCGCAGAAAGAGATGCACTCTTGTGTCACATAGCACTAGACGATGCTTCCATCCGGACGGGACATGTTATCAACGAATCCTTTGATGATCCCATTCATCCTCTCAAACGGCATCATGTTGTGCAGGAATGACGGCCCCAGGTCTATTATGCCATCTACAATATGGACACACAGATGCACCATCACGTCAAAGAACGCGGGCGGGAAGTACATCTCAAGCTCATTCAAAATCACAATGATCTCTTCCTGTAGCCTTCGGAGCTGCTTCACACTGATCGACTTTCGAGAGATGACGTCGAAAAAGTTGCAGAGACAAATAAGCGTGTCACGGACGTGCTTGTCCATTATCTCTCTAAGGGCAAAAGGTAGTATCTGCATCATCATCACATGACAGTCATGGGACTTCATCCCGTTGAACCTTTTCTTGTCTGTGTCTAGATATCTGCTTATCTTGCCACAGTAACCGGAACTTACTTTGACTCCAGTAAAGCACTTAAAGAATTGATCGATCTCAGCCTGACTTAACCAAAGCAAGAAGGGAGGCAATAATCCTCTTTCTTTATTTTCTTACCCATCTTCTCCCATGCCTCTATCTCCGTCTCTGTCTCGTCTGACATTTTACGGGGCGACATGTGCAGATCTTTCTTGATTTTCAAATCTTGCAAGTCTTTTCTTGCCTTCGGCCCATCCTTGGTATTATCCGGCATGTTCATCAGTGTTGCGAGCAAGCTCTCAAGGACATCCTTACAGATATGCATTTGATCAAGGCAATGAGGTGTATCGAGTTTGTGCCAGTACTCCAAGTCCCAGAACACAGACCTCGTCTTCCATACCTTCAGCAGCGGCTACGGCGCCTTTCTTGTCGTCTTTCCCGGCGCGGGGCACTCCTTCCAGTTTTTCAACAACTCATCGATTTCGGCACCGCTCCGCTTACGTGGAGGTCCTTGATGCTCAACTTGACCATTGAATAGATCTCCACGGTTTCTCCACGGGTCGTCCTGTTCGAGCCATCTTCGATGCCCCATGTACACGATTTTCCTAGACCCGCCATCTTTCCTTGACGTTAGCTGCTGAGACGTCGTATCATCCATGCACCCCGTGCATCCGCAATATCCATGGCACACCTGGCCTGCGACATATCCGTAACCGGGATAGTCGTGCACCGTCGTTATCAGCGCGGCTCTCATGTAGAAATACTCGCCTTTGCTGGCGTCCCATGTCTTGGCCGGTGTTTTCCATAACGTGTCTAACTCCTCTTGATGTAGCCCCAGATACAAATTAATATGATTTCCTGGTTGTTTCGACCCTTGAATAAGCATGCTCATGTGAATGTACTTCGACTTCATGCACAACCAGGGGGGAGGTTGTACATCCATACAAACACGGGCCATGTGCTATGGTTGGTGTTACGGTTGCCAAGCGGATCCATGCCATCGGTACAGCGTCGACACGATGTTCCTTGCATCACATTTGAAATACCGATAGAAGCTGTTCAACGCTCTCCAATGGCTTCCATCCTTAGCGTGTCTCAACGGATCATCTCCATCGTCGGGCTTCTTCCTCTCCGTGTGCTAAGCGCATTAGCTTTGCTTCCTTGGGATCTACAAAATACCACTTTGGAGGCGGGAGTGATCGGTAAGTACCATAGAACTTTACGGGACATTTCTTCCGGCCTTCTTGTATCGAGAAGCATTGCACACGGACAGCTTGTTTTTCGCGTGCTCCTTCCGATAAATTATGCAATCGTTGATGCATGCATGGTATCTAACGTGTGGCAGATCAAGAGGGCACACGATCTTCTTGGCCTCATCAACACTAGTAGGACATAGATTCCCCGCGGGAAGAACATCCTTTAGGTACTTGAGATGCTCATCGAGGCTAGTGTCGGTCCATTTGTTTTTAGCCTTCGTCTTCAGGAGTTGGAGCGTGAAACTCAAGCGGTTCACCTCAGGATTGGAACCATCATACAATGGAGTGTTCGAGTCTACCACCAGTTGCTCCAGCTTAGCCTCCTCTCTAGAAGCAGATCTCTCAGTACTCGTCTCCTTGTGAAGCAATGCTTGAACATGAGGGTCCCGCACGATTGAACTTAGTACCGACGAACTCTGCTGCGTGGAGTCCATGTCGTTCTCTCCGCCGCCATGTCCGGCCCCTTCTCCTCCGCCATGTCCGGCCCCTTCTCCTCCGCCATGTCTGGCCCCTTCTCCGTCGCCATGTCCGGCCACTTCCCCGCCGCCATTATCGATCATCTCTTCATCTTGCCCCGTGTCATCATTGCCTGCCCCGTCGGCGTCCTCAACATCGTCATCCTCATCATCAATTATCCACCGAGTATAGCCATCCATGAAACCAGTCATGAGCAGGTGCGCTTCGACACGACCATCGTCATGGGGATCGAGCCAAACTATTCTTTTGCATTTTCGACACGGACATAAAACCTCTGTCCGGTTATTTTCTTTCACGTCTTGCACCGCCGACCGCAACCACCTGTCCACGATCGTTCCACTGACCATTGTGAACTCTGCACGGTAATAATAAACAAATTGATTATAAAAATGTGTGCATGCATCAAAGTCATACAAAAATTTGGCATGGCCTTCCCTAAAAATAGGACATATATAGATCTAGAGTTTGCCCGGAATTCGTCGAAACAGAAATAAATCGACATTTCGGCAAAACATGGGCAACTCAAAAGCACAATTTGGCGTCAAATCATGCCACACACACAATTTCCATCATATCTCCCAATTATCATATCACACACAAATAAACATATTTCCATTTTGCAAAAGCATGAAATTTAATCACCTCTATCTTGAGATCGAGCGCACGGTGGAGATGCTGATGTAGGGAGATCTGCACAAAGCTCTTCTTGACAAAGATAGATCTAGTTAGGGGGCAAATAGATCACTTAACTAAATGCTACATCGACCTAGCTAGCTAATTTGGGAGGAGACAACTTCAACTAGTGAAGGGGGAAGGAAAAAGAGAAAGGAGATGCATTAATGGAGGTGGTGTAGTTAGCTAGGAGTAATGAAGAGAGAGAAAGGTAGATAGAAGAGGGAGAGTAGCGGGGAGAAGTATTGAGTAAGAAGAAGAGTGAGAGAGGGAGGATGTGGGAGGTAGGGGAAAGGGAAGAGAGGAGATGGGGGAGGGGAGGATGGCTGGGGAAAGGTGGTCGGTTGGTCTTGACTTAGCGATGGCAGGGGACGTAAAACGTGCTGCTGATAAGAAAGTAGCAGCAGCGCGCTTTCCACACAAGCGCTACTGCTAATCGGGACCAACAGTGTGCCCAATTTGAAAATTAGCAGCAGCGACCTTAGAAAAAGCGCGCTACTACTACAGCTTTAGCAGTAGCGCGGGTCGCGGAAACGCGCTGCTGCTAAATGTAGCTTGGTGGACACTGTCGGTCGATATTTGTAGCAGCGCGCTACTACTAACGCCGTGTCAGTAGCGAGTTTTGCATGCACGCGCTACTGCTAAGTAGCAGTAGCGCTTCTTTTTGAGTCGCGCTGCTGCTAAGATTCTGTGTATAAGGTTTTCCCTAGTAGTGTAGTGACATTATGTTTGTCTATGTATTCACACATGTACTAAGTTTCCGGTTTAATACAATTCTAGCATGAATAATAAACATTTATCATGATATAAGGAAATATAAATAACAACTTTATTATTTCCTATAAGGCATATTTCCTTGAGTCTCCCACTTGCACTAGAGTCAATAATCTAGTTCACATCACCATGTGATTTAACACCAATATTCACATCTGTATGTGATTAACACCCATAGTTCACATCGTCATGTGACCAACACCCGAAGGGTTTACTAGAGTCAATAATCTAGTTCACATCGCTATGTGATTAACACCCAGAGAGTACTAAGGTATGATCATGTTTTGCTCGTGAGAGAAGTTCAGTCAACGGGTCTGTCACATTCAGAGCCGTATGTATTTTGCAAATATTCTATGTTTACAATGCTCGCGGAGCTACTCTAGCTAATTGCTCCCACTTTCAATATGTATCCAGATTGAGACTTAGAGTCATCTGGATCGGTGTAAAAGCTTGCACCGATGTAACTCTTTACGAAGAACTCTTTTATCACCTCCATAATCGAGAAACATTTCGTTAGTCCTTACTAAGGATATTCTTGACCGCTGTCCAGTGATCTACTCCTAGATCAAAATTTTACTCCCTTGCCAAACTCAAAGCAAGGTATACAATAGGTCTGGTACATAGCATAGCATACTTTATAGAACCTATGACTGAGACATAGGGAATGACTTTTCATTCTCTTTCTATTTTCTGCCATGGTCGGGTTTTTAGTCTTACTCAACTTCACATCTTGCAACACAGGCAAGAACTCCTTCTTTGACTGTACCATTTTGAACTACTTAAAAATATTATCAAGGTATGTATTCATTGAAAAATCTTATCAAGCGTCTTGATCTATCTCTATAGATCTTGATGCTCAATGTCTAAGCAGCTTCACCGATGTCTTTGTTTGAAAAACTCCTTTCAAACACTCCTTTATGCTTTCCAGAAAATTCTACATTATTTCTGATCAACAATATGTCATTCACATATACTTATCAGAAAGGCTGTAGTGCTCCCACTCACTTTCCTATAAATACAGGCTTCACCGCAAGTCTGTATAAAACTATATGCTTTGATCAACTCATTAAAGCGTATATTCCAACTCCGAGATGGTTGCACCAGTCCATAGATGGATCACTGGAGCTTGCACACTTTGTTAGCTCCTTTAGGATTGACAAAACCTTCTGGTTGCATCATATACAACTCTTCTTTAATAAATCCATTAAGGAATGCAGTTTTGACATCCATTTGCCAGATTTCATAAAATGTGGCAATTGCTAACATGACTCGGACAGACTTAAGCATCGATACGAGTGAGAAAATCTCATCGTATTCAACACCTTTAACTTGTCGAAAAACTTTTTACGAAAAGTCGAGCTTTGTAGATAGTAACACTACTATCAGCGTCTGTCTTCCTCTTGAAGATCCATTTATTTTCTATGGCTTGCTGATCATCGGGCAAGTCCACCAAAATCCACACTTTGTTCTCATACATGGATCCCATCTCAGATTTCATGGCCTTCAAGCCATTTCACGAAATCTGGGCTCATCATTGCTTACTCATAGTTCGTAGGTTCATCATGGTCTAGTAACATGACTTCCAGAACAGGATTACCGTACCACTCTGGTACGGACTATACTTTGGAAGACCTAAGAGGTTTTGTAATAACCACTACAAAAAAAGACACATCCGTGACATTTTGGGCCGAACGAAAAAAATTTATGTCATACATATGACACTTCTATGATGATAATTGTGCCAAAACCCGGTATCATCATAGATGTGGTGGGCTCCTACTTCTATGACAAAAAATCATGACAGAAAATGGGCTTTTCGTCACAGGCAGGCGGAGGCGCAGCTGCATGACATTCTTTGGGCCATCCATGACGGAAAAACCGTGGTAGAAGCGAGGGGAGGAAAATTTCGAGGAGTTGCGATTCACGGTGGGAGGTCGGGGCGGAGCGATCGTGTTTCTCTCGTGCGTCTGTGGCGTGTGTGCGGCGTTGGCTCTAATGAACCCGAAGCGAGGCGTTGGGCTCTAACTGAACCCGGCGATTACTGCTGCGAGCTCTGCGTTCTTGAACCCGAGCGATCGATCGATGGCTGTTAGCTGAACCCGATGGGCGATTCGCCGCTACTTCGCTAATGAAGCCGATCGATGCTGCCTGCTGGATGAGCGATGGCGTTGTGGGGGGTTTGGATGAGCAGTGAGTGGTGGCGTTGCCTCTGGATGAACAGGAACCCGTGGTGTGGAGGGCTGGATGAGCAGTAGAGGGTGGAGGGTGGCCGTGGAGGGTGGTTGAGCAGGACCCGTGGTGTGGAGGGCTGGATCAGCGATGAGCGGTGGAGGGTGCCCGTGGAGGGTGGTTGAGCGGTAGCGGTGGAGTAGCGGCGGTGGAGGCTGGATGAGCAGGAGCCCGTGGAGGTGGAGGAGGTCGGCGTAAGCCCGTGGAGTCTGGAGGAGGTCGACGGTGGAGATGAATAGTATCCCGTGGAGTCCCGTTTTGCGGTACGCCACACCCCTCCCCCCCGTTTCGACCATAGCGCTGCAACACAAGTCCGTTTCATCCGTTTTGCGGTACGCCACACCCCTCCCGATCAACAGGACCCCCGTTTCAACCGTAGGAGGTCCGTTTCCTCCGTTTTGCGGTACGCCAGGCCCCTCCCGATCAACGGGACCCGTTTCAAGCGTAGGAGGTCCGTTTCCTCCGTTTTTGCGGACGCGCGGACCCTCCCGATGAACAGGATCCCGTTTCGAACGTGGCCGGTCGAACACAAGGCCGTTTCCTCCGTTGTGCGGTACGGCAGGCCTCGTTTCCATCGCCTGTTCCGTCCAAGCTCTCCCGATGAACACGACCACGCATTCCGTTCCGACCCAGCCAGTTGGCTCCCACGCGTTATGTTGCCTCCCGATGAACACGACGCATTATGTTGCCTCCCCATGAACACGACGACGACGTTGTTTCTCCGTTCCGACCCAGCCATGTACGTATGCGCGAGTAGGCGTTCGAGACCCTGCCCGTATGTACGTACGTGGCGTATTTTCTTTCTTGCACCCTCGCCGCTGTGCGTGCGTTATGCGTGCGGCGCCTCTACGACCGGTATATGCGTACGTTCGCGACCAGAATGACAACGCTACGTGCGCTTGACCAGGTGGGTCCCGTATCGGGCACTTCCTTGCATGTGAAGATGTAGCTGGTGGGTCCCAGCAGTCGAGAGGTGAATCGTTTTTTGCGGGACGCACTTCCTTGCGTGCGAAGATGTAGCTGGTGGGTCCCAGCAGTCGGGCGAATCATTTTTTGCCGGACGCACTTCCTTGCGTCCGAAGATGTAGCTAGTGGGTCCCGGCTGTCGAGAAATTTTTTTTTGCGAAATACGGTGGCCCGTCCGGTGGGTCCCCGCTGTCAGGTGGAGGAATAATTATTTTGCGCGTAATAAGGAGGCACTTCCTTGCGGCCGCCGTGAACCTAGCTGTCAGCCTCTCCACGCTGATACTCTTCCGATGGAAGTCGGTCGTTGACCACATTGACCACGCCCGCACCGAGAGCACCACGGCGGTGGGCGACGGCGAGGCCTAGGAAGGGACGACGCGAGCCGGGAAACGCAGCAGTGGATGCCCACGCGAAGAGGATACGAGGTGAGGCTGCCGTCGCCATGAGAATAACAGGGGGTGTGGGTGAGTAGAGCGATGGCCTGGCCAGCGGTGGGAGTAGTAGGGGGCGGTGAGGCCTCCGCGGCATCACAGCCCACCACGGGAGGCAGGAGCACGCGGCACGACCGGCGCTGCTTTGGGCGGCTGGAGCACGAAGACCAGAGGTTCAAGAAGCACTACGGCCGTTGGATGGACATCGTACGGTCACTGGAGCTAGAGTCGTTCATATTGACTAACTTGACAAAGCCCTCCGTCCCCGTAAACTTAGTAGGCCCACAAGTCAGCCTCCCACCAAGGTGAGTCCCAGCTAGCAGGGGGAGTATTCATTTTTTTTGTGCGTAATAAGGAGGCATTTCCGGTGGGTCGATCGACATGGGGGGGCGTTTTTTGCGAAATCTGAGACCCTTCGGTGGGTCCCAGCTATCGGTGGAGGAATCATTATTTTTGGCGTAATAAGGAGGCATTTTCTGTGTGGGCCCCTCTTGTCGGCCTCTTCCGATGGCTGTTGTTTGTTGACCATGTTGACCTCGCCGTGCGAGAGCACAAGCGCTGTGGGCGAGGCGGGGCCAGGAAGAGAACCACCGGGCCGTGAAGCCACCGCAGCGGATGCCCACGCTGAGGGGAGAACAGTCTGACTGGTCGGCTCTGGGTGAGTTGACGTCGCGGAAAATAACAGGATGTGTGGGTGGTTAGAGGGATGGCCTGGCGGCAGCACAGCCAGCCACGGGAGGAGGGAGCAGGCAGTCCCACCGGCGCTGGTTTGGGCGGCTGGAGCAGGAAGATCAGAGATTGAAGAAGCACGGCGGCCGTTGGATGGACATCCAACAATCACTACTGTGTGTTGACTAAGTTGACAAAGCCTTGCGTACGCGTCAAAAAAATTTAGGACAGTGTCATCGTCAACCTAGTAGGCCCAGAAGTCAGCCTCCAAATCTGTGGAAAACAGCATACAGCCCATTAGCCATTATTTTCAATAATTTACAGCCCATTTGCTAATTCTTAAGGATATTTGAAGCTCATATTCTTTTTATTAGCATTACAGACCATATATTCTGGGCACTACTAAAAAATTCAACGAAATTTTGCATATTTCGGTGGGGTCCGAACTCTTTTAATCACGAAATTTCAAGTCACGTTAAAAATAGTTTTCAAAAAATTATATCAAAATAAAATTCAAAAAACAATTCTCTGCAAAAATAATGAATGAAATTTAGAATCTTAACTAGCAAGATGCCCGTTCGTTGCACGGAACATGAAGATGCATTTGTATTAGTTTATCTTGTGGGTGAAAACATGACATTTTAATGTAATTGCCAGTTGGCTTTGGTTTTTATAAGAGTAGAGAGTAGAGAAATCCTGAAAAAAAATGATATTTTAATGCAATTGCCGGTTGGCTTTGGTTTAAAAATTTACAGCCCATTTCTTACAACTTATAGCCCGTTTTCTGGGGAAGCCCATTTCTTTTCCCTCCTCGTCTTGAAAGATTTGCATCCCAGCAGGGCTGAGAAAAGCAAGTAGGCCTCGGTTTTGGTATTCTCAAAAAAAAGAACTGGGCTAGCCAATTTCAGAAAGAAAAAAATATCAACTGGGCTCGTCATGTGCTTAATAAAAGCGTAAGCGTGGGCTAGACGGGCCACAGCCCCCGCACAGCGCGCAGTTGAGCTCCGTCTCTGAAACTGAAAAACAACTGGGCGAGCTGCTGGGTCCCTGGTGTTATCCGCTCGTTGTGTAATTTTCTCGTTTATTGACTACATTGACAATGGCGTGGAACCTAGTTGTCAAACAATTAGGAGGAAGTATTGTTTTGGCTTGTAATAACGAGGCACCTGCTTGCGAAATGCAATGACCCTGGTGGGTCCCTACTGTCAGCCTCTCCACGTACAGTCATCTCCTGATTCCTCTTGGTTGTTGACCATGTTGACAACACCAGACGGCGGCGAGCACAGCGAGCTAACCAAGGCGAAGAACGACAGCAAGGCCTCAGACGGGAACGAACAGCAGCCATCAAAGATGCGGCAGTGTAGTGGCAGGTCGAGGGGAGTACGAGGGCAACAACATGCAAGTCAAGCATACAAAAGGTACAAAAGCCCAAGGATTAATTGTTCATCAAATTTTAGACAAAACCCAGATTGAACATGACGGTAACATCTAACCCAACCACTCTTTTTGCAGTCACAAACAAATGGATCGGTCGATCCATAAAATCAACATCTGTGCAAAAAATTTATTTTAGGATGTCTACAACTTGTTGTAAATAGAAGCCGAGCACGTTTAGAAGCCCATTTGTCCACCTGAAACTTCTTTTTTTGCTGTTCAACATGTTCGTCCATGAGAAATCTCTTGCTGTAAAAATTAAGCCTCATGGACAATAGTAACCTCGCATTCAACAGGAAGAATGTGACAAAACTTCTGTTTGCCTGGTTGGATGCATATCGTCCCATCGTTATTGTCCTTAAACGAATGTCATGAGAACTGAGAAAATCCTTGTGCTTATTACGCCAACGATTGGTTATATGTTTTTGTCCATGTGGTTCTGCCTAAGTAGACATGAAGATTGAAAACAGTTAAGGTCTGAAAAAAGAGTATGTCGAAAGAACGACAGCCGAACAGCTAATTCTAGTACAATATATACGGGCTTTCAATGTGCATGAAATCATCACCTCTATGTATAAATTCTCCAGAGATCGAAAGCATCGCAGCAAGACAATAATTATGTCCAGATCCAAACTATACATTCTGATATATATATGATCTTGACAGAATCCGGCAGCATTGATAGGCTATCAATGGACGAACTCTTCATTGAGCATATAACATAATATTAGTACCCAAAGTGTACTCCAAGATGATATAAAACTTATGCGCATAAATGAAAAATGCAGCATATGATTACAAATGTGTAGATGATAATATACGGTATCTGAAAAGGTGAGGAGCCAAACACCAACTCCTTGTGATTATTAAACGGGTCACGAATTACACCCAAGGTCTCTAGTTTTGGCGCAGAGACGACAATTATTTCTGAAGGTGTATAACAATTATGAAGGAGCAATCTTTCAAGTGAAGGGGCATCTTCGATGATGAGCTGATGTCCTTCAAAACAAATTCCAATGCTTTTAAGGTGAGGCGACTTTATTTGGAGACAACTGATACCGATTTCTATTCCCAAAACAATCAGCAAAGCGCTCGGGGCAGGGCAACTAGAGTGGATGATGCTGTGCGATGAGGCCTCCGACGGATAAACCACCACAAGCGAAAGTTTTTTAGCAGTGGGAGTCGAAGCATTTGTACCAGATCGTCTGGTAGATGGCACCGGGCGATGGTGGCGGTGTGGAGAGAGGAGGAAAACCGCGAGATGGACAACGGTGGTGTGGGCACGAATTCTTGGTATGTTCGTGGTATGAAACTTTCATGGTAATGGTAGAACTCAAACTGCTGGAGTTTTCGAATTCGGGGATGTCGATAGCGTCCACCTTGCTGGGTATGGACAGCGGTAGCTTGTCGGGATGCAGAGGCATTGAGCGGGCCCTGCTGGTGAGAAGAGACGATAGCTCGATGAGATCAAATTCAGGAAGGACGGATATCGACAACATTCGAGATTGAGGGTGCGGTGCGCCATAGAGGCGCCACCGAGTTGAGAGGACTTGTGTGCGGCAGCAATCCTTGGTGGGGAGAAGCGAGAGGATCTCCTCAAGGATGGCGTCCGGAGATCGCTGATGCGGTCCACGGAGATTCTACCGTTCCTCGATCCGGGTGGGGGGCTCGCCGCTTCTCCCAGCGCTACAGTCTGGGATCTACAACGGCGTCACCGCTAGCGGGAGCCTCATCTTCTTGGCGCTGGGGCCAGCCGACTCCATTTTCCTTGTGGGCGTCGCGCCGAGCTCACGGGTTTGAGCAGAGTAGCCAAAGACGAGCCTAGTGGCAGTGCGAGTGAGGAAGAAGGAGGGATGGGGATTTCTGTAGGAGTGGAAGAAGAGGAGCAGGCGTTTTACATGCAGTGAGGAAGAAGGTGGCGGGGTTTTCTGGACGAGTGAGGAAGATTGGGGATCGGGGGGAATTGGGTGGGGAGGCAGGCGGAGAGCGAGATGTTCGTGTTTATAAGGCACGCTGCACTAACTACTTGCTTTTTCCCAAGAACCGCTCTCTTCTTTTATGCTGCTGCATGATAGCCATGCATGCAGGATGCATGTGCCCGACCCATTGCATGCGCCTGGTTTGTTACTAGGCCTATTTAATAGGGTGGTTATGGAGTAAATTAAGGAGATTTATTTTCTCTGTGTGCATCCACCAAATTAGAGGATGCGGTACTGGATGCATACACTGACATTAAACTAACATTCATAAGAACAAAAGTTCAGCATGTCTATGCATCTCAATGATTCACCATACTATAACCAATATACAAAACTGTGAGAAGGTGTGGAAATAAAGAAAATCGGTCGATGCTTCTCTGAGCAAAGGGCCTCCTTGCGCACGCATTAATTTCCTGGGCATGCTTGTTTCTTCTCAATGTTGTGAGCACTTTGAGCATGTTGGCAACTCCACAGCTATCTAGCTGCCTCATCTTGCAATTGATGCTGACACATTTGCAGCAAACACATGAGGCAGTAGAGATGACTCAACATGGGTCCATATTGTGCAGTTCCCCTGATATCCTATTCATTGTCCTGAATATGAAAAGATAGGAAAACAGTAGCTATACTTAAACCGTGTTGCAAAACAGTAGCACATATCAATAGCTCGGCATGACAAAACACGATCATCTGGACGAAGGGATCTTGACCTGCACGAGGAAGATTACATATAATTTCATAAGTCCTTGGTTGATTTCCACCTTCGGCTGCACTACTTGTTTGCTCCTCCAGACATGACAGGATCGTTCCGCACTGCATTCAGCAAGTCAACGTACGAATAAGCTAATTTCATCTTGCGGTGGTCATTGTACCTAGTTACAAATGTAGGAATACCTGGAGCACCATGAGGTTAGCTGACAGCAGGTAGATGCAGCCATATAAATTTTGTGCGGTGCTACCAAAATTGAGGTTTGTATCCCTTCCCGTTATGAGAATTCTTCTTGAAGTTGGTAGAATGTGACGGCTTGTTCTTTGCATCAAACTTGCCTTTCCCCTGAGATTTGTTCTTGTTGTTTTGGGGCTGGTTGGGCTGGAAGTTCTTCTCGTGTACCATGTGGGCACTAGAAGCTCCCTCGGCGACCCAAGCACGTGTGTCTTTTCCTCTCGCCTTCTCCTCAAAATCAAGAGTGCTAATGAGATCCAAAACAGAAAACTCATGTCTCTTGTTTTTCAGAGAAGTAGCAAAATCGTTCCACGAAGGTGGAAGCTTGGCAATGATGGTCCCAGCAACAAATTTGTCCGGCAACACACACTTAAAGTACTCAAGTTCCTTAGAGAGTGAGTGTATCTCATGAGTCTGCTGAACAACAGAGCGCTCATCAGTCATCTTGTAGTCACAGAATTGCTCCATGACGTACAACTCGTTGCCAGCGCCCGAGGGCCCAAACATGGCCTCGAGCGCAGCCCACATGTCTTTGCCGCTGTCAAACAACATATACGAATCCATAATGGAATCGTCAAGAACACTCAGTAGGGCGGCTTTGAAGAGGGTATCCATGTTCTAAAAAGCTTCCTGCTATGTAGGATAAAGATCGCCCTCAGGCTTACCCTTAGTGGCGTCATAGCAGCACATGATCTGAAACCAATATACTGCTCTTGTGCGCCACCTTTTATATTGCACCCCCTTAAAAGTAGGCGGCTTCAAAAGCGCAGCAAAACAACTCGGAGTAAATTGCCTGTGATCAGGTTTTTGGATTGGATTGTTGAATATATGAGCAATTTAGTATGAGATTTAATCCGAATCAGCAGTAAATAGATCATGACGACAATTGCAAACATCAAAGTAATGATGCGGACTAAACCAGGAGGACAGAATCACATACTGTACAGCAGGAGCAGAACCGATGTGGTTGATGTTGTCACTCATGTCGTTGATGAAGAGGTTACCGAGGTCGGGGAAGAAGGCTGTCGTTGAGGAAGTCGTCGTTGGCAGCAATCTCAGGAGTGTGCTCCCCAAAAACCTGATCGCCCCTCTCCCGTACAGGATCACGAAAGGCGGGGTTCGGAGGACTGCTGTCCCTTCTCGCGGTGCACGCCGGAAGGAGGGATGGAGAAGAATTGCGTGGCGGCGCTAAGATCTGGAGCGATCGAAACCATATGATACTGTGGCGGCTAGGGTAGAGCATGTCGGTCGGAGTATAATAGTAGGCCTTTGGCCCCAAACCCCACGTTCAAGTCAATAATAGCTCAAAAAAAGTCAATAATAGCCCCACCAAGGTTTGTCTAAAAAAAGGAGTAATGAAGGCGTCTGTTAGTCCCTTTAGTATAAATACAATATCATTAAAAATGGCCCCACCTTTTGTCTCACAAAGTAGAGTATGTAGGAGTAGAACCGGCTACACGTTTACAATCCACTTATCTTCTCTCTCCTCTTCTCTCTCCTTCAACTAAGCACAAATACTATATTTAAATCCTTATAGCCTGCTTATGTCATCTAATTATAGTAGTACTTGCTCTAAAAGTTACTATCCTTTGTGTAGTCTGAAAAGCGGGCGTGCAGTGGCGGTGCCCTCGATCGTGTGCCGCTTCAACAATGGAAGCAGTGAGAGGTCGCGTCGCCCTGACTTGCCATCAATGTGGAGCGGCGGGCTCAGCTGGCGCCGGGCGGGAAGCGCGTGTGGGAGGGGGGAGGGGTTTTTGTTGGGCCAAGAAGGTGAGAAGCCAACTTGGGATCGGTCCAGACGAGGAAATATCATGTGCTCCCATACTCTGCATATGACACTAGTGTATGTTACTACTCCCTCCTTTCCGGGTTATAGAGATGTTTAGAGTAACATAGTAATATGTTCTGATACAAGTTACTCCCCACTATGACCAGCCTTGGCCTCTCCGGTGCTCCACCATGTATAGCTGCTAAGCCTGCCACGTAGGCATAAAATATGATGTGGCACCAATAAACTAAGCACCTATGCATTGAACACTTGAGTTACTAAGCCATTTAATGCACTTAGCACCTCATCTAAAGAGCATTAATAGTATAGCCAGCTGCTGGCTATAAGCCTACAGCCCATCTTATAGTCAACATGTACTACAAAGTGCCTAGGAGCACGTGCTAGAGCTGGCTCTTCACGAAGAGCCTGCTTACCTTCTCTCTCCTCTTCTCTTTCCTCCAACTAAGCAGAAATATACTACTGTTTACTCCCCCCCTTCCGGTTTATAGGGCTCAAATCTCAAATCTCATCAACCAAGGCATTTTGTGAGTGGAGGAATGTATCTCGTACATTACAAAACTACCCAATTAAACTCATGCATTAATTTGGATTAATTACGGTGCATGCATGCTTGGCCACTAGATGAGTAGGAACATTACATGCATTGGTGTGTTCCTTTTTAATTCTTGCATGCAAAGATTTAATGCGCATTGGAAACTAAAAATGAGATGGAGATGAGCCCTCTAAATAGGAAAAACAAAAAAGTTGAGATAAGCCTTATAAACCGGAAAGGAGGGAGTATTCCTCATAGCCCGCTGACTCAGCTCTATTGTACTTGCTCTAAGCACATCTAAGAACTTGCTAGCACCCCCTTGACCGTGGACCTTGACGGTGTACGTCACCTTGTGTCTTATAATTTTCCTCATCATCATCTGAGTCCTAGAAGATCTCACCCACATCATCATTAGCATGCAGCCGCCTTGATAGACAACGTGCGCAGAAGGAGCAGAGGCGACTGGGGACGCACCACCACCACGTCGTGGGCACTCCGTATGTGCTCGTGTGCATGCAACGTGCGTGTTTTTCCATCGGTGCTAGCTCTAAGGCCGAGGCTGCGGTCGTCTTCGTCTCCGACTAGTAGTTGAGCAACGACGGCAAAGAGGTGATGCAAGAGATGCGTATGCGCCGTTGCGTGCGAGCTTCGCCATAGCACGACGAACCGGACGTCGCCGCGGATGGCGCACGCCTCCATGCAGCCGAGTGTGTGCGCATGCATGTGTTATTCACGTGCATTCTGCGACCGAGCGTGTGTGCATGCACGTCTTGTGTATGTGCGTTGTGTGCTCCATGCTGTGCGCGTATGTGCATGAGTTGGATCGGATGGAGTTAGTGCGTTCGCTTGTGTACATATTTTAGAGTGTAGATTCACTCATTTTGTTTCGTATGTAGTCCCTTATTGAAATATCTAAAAAGACTTATATTTGGGAGCGGAGGAGTATAAAACATCTTCAACTTAGCATCTGATGTACCGTTTCTAGTGGTTAGCGAAAAGTTCATGTTCTTTTAGTTGTTTATAGGTGGGCAGGCGGCAAAAACAGGGAAAACACGCAAGGTTCCTTGCGGCGCTCCACCGCGAGGTTCCTTGCTCCTCCTCGATCGTCGGAATCTATGCTCTTCAACTCTTTTCTTTACGTGAGCTTTGTTCATCCTTTTCCCAACACGCGAGACATCTAGCATCAAGGTGCACGTGTCATGCAAGAAAATGGAGATAATCGATAAGCATGCGTAAGTGAGTCGTATGGGGGAGCGGGGAAACCCTTTTCGTAAGTGAGTCGTGCACTTCGATGGCACCTACGCAATATTTTTTCTCCTCGATGGGACGTGAATGGCACGTGAATAGTACACGTACTCAACGACGGAGCACGGGATGGTAGCAATGACATGGTCAGCCGTTTTTTTGGAGAGAGTACGACGTACTACTAGTAAATAACTTTGATGTGTCCAATCAACTCGTAGAAACGACGAGAAGCTTGATTCGCCTTCTCCTCGCCAACGCAGCGCGCTTGTGATGGCTCGCAGCACGAGGAGAAACTTTTGCTTACAAGCGGTGGGCGTGCAGCAGTTCATTTGGTGTCGATTGCGGAAGCACTCATTGTAGAACCATCGACTTCCGGAAGAGGCGAAGAGCCAAGCGCAAGGTCACCTACTAACCTTAGGCTAGGCGTGGGAGTAACATAAGTAGAGGTACCTCCTTTTTTATTCTAGAAACAACCACACGCGAATATCAAGGTGTTGGTTACGTAGAACAAATTTCCTGCAGTCCGTGCTCAGCACTCCTCTATCTCTCTTCTCAGCCAGCCAGCCGGACGCTGGAGCCCATCGTCTGTTTGCTCACATGCGCCCCACATGTCGGTGAAAACACAACAGGACCCATCGAACCTGCACATCTTTCACCTCGGCGTGCTGGTGATGAAAAAAAATCAAGAAATATCTTGGTGGCCACTTTTGAGTTACTCAAGAGTAGTAAGATTCTATTTACTGATTTAACCCAAGATGCACATCTCGTGGCTTTAACTTATCAACTACCACTCTATTTTCTTTCATGACACGACCTGGATCTGGATGTCCCACGTGTCGGCAAAAGGAGGGAGAACCGACCAAATCTTGGTTGTGCTCTCGGATTAGACTAGTTGTGCTAACTTAAAATTTTATTGTGTACTCCTCCGTTCCAAAATACTTGACTTCCATTTGTCCAAAATGGATGTGCCTATATACTAAAACATGTCTAGATACATATATATTTTGAAAATACTACCTCCATCCGGGTTTATTGGTCCCCATTATATTTTGTGCCAAATTTTGACCATAGATTAAACTAACAAAATGTTTACGCATGTTACCAAACATTATATTTTTGAAAACTATGTTCAAATACGAATCCAATGAGATAATTTTTCTTGACATGCATTAACATTTTGTTAGTTAAATCCTTAGTCAAAATTTGACACAAACTACAAAGGGACCTATAAACCAGGGGACGGAGGTAGTAGAACGGAGGAGTAGAATGGATGCAAGTTTTTGTATTGGGAAGAAGAGTACATCCATATATTGATAGAGCGTTGGAGTTGGCCTTACAAGTGGGACCGCAGTTGTGGAAACCGACTATCGGCAAACCCCCACCTCGCCCGCCGCGCGATGGCTGAGTTAGAGAAACGATGAGGTTGAACAGATTGCTCTAGCACGGACTCCAAGAAATATGGTGTCAGATGGAAGTCGTGCTGGTGGCGTGTGTCGTACTCCTGGACGTGAATGCTTGTTCTGGCCCATGCCACCCTACTACTCCTACTACTTACTATATAGTACTACTAGTATCGAGGATTCGAGGTGCTAGTTAAGTAGTACAATATGGCTACACTAAAAACACCCGCACGACGCGCGAAGCATGTGAAGCTAGTACAAATAGTGTACTACTATTGTTGATGATTGGCCTCACCCAATAACCTATTGCAATGCACGTTTCATCGGAATTAGTTGCCAGGCGCCAACGAGTATATGGGCGCTGCTCGTCCTCATGCTCGTGATCATCACCATCATCATCTCCCCATTGGTTATAAAAATTTTCAAGTATAGGTGGTGGAATTTTCACAGGACCTTGGAAACACAAGAAGAAGGTTAATTAGTAAAGGGAAACTTGCTAACCCGCATGCATGTGGATGAAACAATTATAATTACGGTGGAAGACAAACGTCTGAAATCATAACGATTCCATGCAAAAAGCGTGCCACAGTGGTGGCAGCAAACACAAGGCCCTCGTATTCAATTGCATCACAGTACTCATCCGTGTACGAAACTGATTTTGAGCAATGTCCATCGAGTCAAACCAGCAGCGACGGCAACAAGCTTGTCGAAGATAGCAACAACTTCATAGTTGTTGTAATTCCAAAGCGGTGGGAACTCGAGAAATTGCTATCTTCCGTGAAGACAATCACCATGATTGTATTTGAACGTGCGTACAATACCGGTGTGCTCAACCTCTGGGCAGTCTGCTGAGATTTTTGGAAGTGGAACCCGGTCATGAGTGTACACATTCACAAGTTCCCACTCGCAGTTGGACCCAATGTAAACAACCCAATCTCCATTTGCGCCTGCCCAGGCCTTGCCCTCAAGTGATGGCATCTTAACATCATACGTATCATTATCAAGCGGCATCAACTTGCACAGGGCGAGGCCTCCGTCGTGACGGTGCCGGTCATCAGCGTCACGGCGAAGAAGATAGCGGAGATCAAACCATTCCTTGACTCTTGGGTTCCTTGTAATGATGTTATTAGTTGAGTCAAGAATGGGCTTGAACGAACCTGCCATGCTACCTGAGGTGATGACGTCGCACCGATCAATGAGTTCCTCCACCACGTCATCTTTCAGATCGGGGCAAGAATAACGGGGTCGTTTCCGTCCTGTTCCCTCCATGGAGAAGACGATCGAACAATGGCAGAAGAAAGCGTGAAGGGCTGAAGGAAAATGGAGGAGGAGAGGAAGAGCGTGCGACAGCAGTTCCAAATCGAGAGGAAAGGCGGCGTCGGTGGGCGGTTGCCGGTGTGCCACGGTTCACGAAGGCGCCCGGCCTACGTCGGTTCGAAATACTCCTACTACTCCCCGTCGTCTCACCGATATGTTGGAGCAGGACCACATGTCAACGAAACATGGTGTGTAATTTCTCATGCAAAATGCGATCTGGCGCGTTGGCGAAGTGCCGCATTAGTTTTTTTAAGTTTGCCGCATTAGTTATTGACCTTTATTTTTTAACATGCAATCTAAATGGATAGCTCCTGTGGTCATCACACGTGGCGGATATAGTGATGGTTGATTCGCCGAGCAACTTTCTTTGTGGGAATATGGGAGTACCAGTGATTCAAGGAACAGAGAAATTATGGTTGCTTCGTCCGAGCAACTTACTGTGGTGAAGGTGGGGCTCTGTGATTTGACTGCTCACTAGTCATTACTACTGCGGCGCAACGACCGGGGGTGAGTCTTTCCCTGAAGTTGTGTTGTGCACTCAATATTGCTGCATGGCAGGTGGAGCCGGATGAAGGATGTCCAACATGTCGGCGAAACGAAGTTGAATTGTTTCTGGCATTGCTATCAATCCTTCAGGATTTGTTTATATGTACGCATAATTTTGATGAAATTGTACTGTGATGCTATGAAGGTTTTAACTCTGGTTCCCGCAGGAAAAAAAAGGTTTCAACTTAGGATTCATGTGTCCTGCCTCGAGATTATCTCGTTACAACATTCCATCAAATACAAATGAAACAGGATTCATGTGTCCTGCCTCGAGATTATCTCGTTACAACATTCCATCAAATACAAATGAAACTACCATGGCTAATGCATCTCAATGGTTCGCAGATCAGCGCCAATATTCACATCACAACTGAAGACAAAGTTGTGAGAAGGTGTACAAATAAAGAAAAAAATATAATTGATCGATGTTGTTCGTAGGCATGGCTCCATTTCCTTGGCACAGTGTTCATTGCTTGGCAGCTAGTTTCACCCAGCTCTGTAGCCAAAAAAGAGGTGTATGAAGGACACCACAATCCGATCATTTTGTGCAGCTCCACTAAAATCGGGCGGACCATCCCTGTTTGCAAAGATATCCAGTCAGTGTGATCACAATAATAGTGGAACTAGATGAGGAAACATAACACACATAAATAGAAGCCAATCACCTCTGCGATCTCTCTTTAGGACTAACTTCTTGTCGGAGAAGATTAGGCACGGAGTTGGATGAGGAGGATAGCAAAACCAATCTCCCTTTCCGCAGTCCCACAGAAATGTAAAAACGTTGCCCGTGTGACATTTTGGCGGAACTGCACAAACAACTCTTCAGAAAAGTGATTTGTGCAGTTCACCAAAAGGTCGCAATAGCAACGAGGTGAAAATGGATAGCCATGTTTGCAAAAGGAGGTCGAAAGGAAACAATTACTGCCCAATAACACGAGTTGAAGACACATACGCCAACAAAAAGAAGCATGTTACATGTAAAAAGGGAAAGATAGAACATGGTGGTTTATCAAAAATGGTTTGAGGACGAGATTACAAGATGGAAAGTACGCCGGCCGAGATACGATTTAAGCAAACAACTAAAGAAGATCCACATGCAGCAACGTGGGAAGATGGGCAGTGGAGCAAGGCGGAGGAAGCTGTACCGAGGGTCGTCGGGATGTTACTAGGAGGCGCGGCGGCGGGATCTGCCCATACTGCGGCAGCGAGCAAGTGGCGAAGGCCCTACCACGCGGAGCTTGGTCGAGAGAACGGACGGTACCGCAAATCGGGACGAGCTGCCTCAACGCCGTCGAGCGGAGAGACGATGCACATCCTCCCTTTCCGCCGGGCGGACGGGATGCGGCGGATCACCGACCAACGCTGAGAGAGAGGCCACAGCGGCCTTGTGTGAGATTGTGTGACGAGACTCACGAGACAAACCCATTTTCCATTTTCCCCACGGCAATCGTTTTATATTCTAGGCGTGGTACCCGACCCTCCTTCGAGTAAACAACCGCTACACACGTCAAATTATCCGTGGGCTGCCTTTTCGACAGAAACGAACTCCACCGTGTACCCGCGCGGGTGTGGCGGAACGAGGCGTGAGTACGCGGCGTCTTGCGTGCACTTCTTCTTTAGGTGCAGGTGCGTGCGTGGGTGGGTGTGAGAGAGATGGTTTGTGCGAAACAGAGGCAATGTGTTGATGATATCTCAATCAGAAAAACGTAACATATGCAATGTGTGAAAGCGGAGTCATGGACGTGAGATATCGATAGAATTGAGAACAGGGATGAAGTGTGTGGCTGCCCGATCGATAAAGAGTGCCATCGAGTTTGTGTTTGCCCACGTCAAAGATACAGGGCGGCTGGCCTACTGGAATTTGAGAGGGCAGAGGTGCAGTTCTTCTCCGTGGTATGGATACCTACCTACAACGTTCGACAATCGGTGTGTGTGTGTGTGGGGGGGTAGAGACGGTCGACTAGTATATGTGCTGGGGAAGGAGAGAGACCTAGCTATGTATTGAGGGAGATCGATCGACATCCATGGATATGTGTAGCAGAGGAATAAGGTTGGGAAAAGACAAAGGTAGGCGTCGGAGGGTTGGTGGTGGAGTGGCGTCTCACAAATGGTGGGAGAGGCCTGCTAGACAAGCGGAGGGTATGAGTGCAATATCAATAAGAGAGGGCGGGGATGTCTGTCATCTATGCACGTGCGTGTGAGAGACGGGTCGGGAGGTATTCAAGGATGATGAGGGAGAAGATATGGTTGTGGTAAGCATGCGTAACTACATAGGAAGATCAACCGTCGTGTGTCCAGAAAAGGAGAGACATAACTAGCGAGGTAAGTGTATCGGTGCTTGGTGAAAGCGAATTATAGTCGACCTGGCTATATGTAGGGAGATCAGTTCATATACTGCGCTGCATGTGTTAGAAGCAAGTAAGGTCCGGAGAGGCAGACAGGGGGAGAGAGTGTGGCTAGGAGGTGGTGCGAGAGGCCTACCATGTCGAGGGGGGAGGAGTGTGCGAGCATGTGCCTAATGAAAAGAGGGGCGGGAGTGTGCACCTGCGTGGAATCGTATTGGACATATGGGGGCATGGACGGTGAGAAGAGAAGAGAGGAAGTATATATGTGTTTGTTGTAGGCACACTTGGCTAGAGAGGTATATCGACCGGTGTGTGCCAGAAAGAAGGAGCCGGGGGCCTACACACACGCTGGTGGGCGACCTAAAGAGAAATAATGAACGTCTTGCGATGGAGGGGACGCTAAGGGTGTGTGAGGGGGCGGCGTGTGCATGCACGATAGAAAGTTAGCGCTAGCTAGCTACAAATAGAAGAGGATCATGAAGGTGTAAAAGACGAACAAAGATCATAATTCATTATAAAAAGGTGGATACGGATACTTGAAGAAGATATCATAATGTACAACATTGATTATAATTTGGGCTAATGTGTGGCTTTTGCAACTCAGGTCTAAATACTTGTCATAATGTAGGGGGCGGGGCACTATACTTAGTGTGATAAACACGGTGTACGTATGGAACATGGTTTAGATTATGAATATATAGTTAGTACATCAAATGTACTATTATTTGGAATCAACATCAAGTGTATTCAAAAAATAGAAATCGAGTTCATGTAGTACACATAGTTCATATCTATCTCTATAGTAATCATGTGGTGTGTTATTAAGGTAATACACGAATGATGGTTGAAGTTGGCAACAATCATGATTGTAGATTCGTATTGAAATAGAGAAACGAATTTAAATTTAGTTCGAATTGCAGCGATAGTATAGAAATTTGGAATGCACTAAAATGTTGGTATGAGTAGGTTACATGCATTATACAGCAAAGCGAAAAAAATTAATCGGACATAACATGGATTCATACTCCCTCCTTCCATCTATATAGGGCGTAATGAGATTTTTAAGACCGCCTTTGACTATTGACAAGATTAATAGTACATGACATGCACAATGTGAAAATTATATCATTGAAAGAACCTTTCACAGATGAAATTAACGGTGTGCTTTGTGTAAGTTGCATGTCATATATCATTGCTCTAATATTTGGTCAAAGTTAGCATCGAAAAACGCATTAGGGCCTATATAGATGGAAGGAGGGAGTAGCTTTGAATAGCATTTGTATAGTAAAACGGGGCAAGACTCTCTCTTTGTGTGGTGTGAATAGTTTTATTTTTTTCGTTTTCTTTTTGGTTGAGGGAAGTGCGAATTGATTTGGTACATACAAGTACAATATTACTACACGTTAGGCTTGTCCCTAAAATTCAACCCGCGTCTTGTTATATCCCGAAAATTCAGATATCGTGCTCCCAGAACTGGCGCCTTCACAACCCGCGCCTTGCTATCCCGAAATTACAACGCGCGCGAAAACTCCCTCCAGCTGCCAAATCCCGACACACGAAATCCCCCTTCTAACCCTGAGCCGAAAGGGCCACTAGTTCAAATAGGTGGGGGTACTTTTGTAACACACCCTACATTTTGGACAAGTGCGTCCCTAAGTCATGCTTCACCACCTCCCATCGCCCCCTTTTCTCCATTCGAAATCCCAGGCCGCCATAACCTCTCTGCTCCAGCCGCGAAACCCCACCCTCCTCCGTCCGCCACGTCACCGCTGCCCAGCCGGAGCCTCTTCCCCGACGACGTCGTCCACCGCAACAGCTCGACGTCCCTCGTCCACCTCCCCGGACGAGGATCCGTCGTCCATCTCACCGTCCCGCCGGTTCAGCCGCCCCATCCTCCACCTCCAAGGAGCTGCTCCGACGATCGCCTCGTCTATCGCGGCTGCTCCATCCCCACAGCGCCGCCTTAACCTGCTACACCGGAACTGCAGCATCCTCACCGACTCCTCGGGACGAAGCGAGGCCTACTCGGCGCCACCAAAGAGGTTGTACACTCATCGCATCGCACCTTCTCCTTAACTCGACCTCCCGGCGCCGACGGTGCTCCATCCCGCACCGCCATGGAGCGGCTACCTTGAAGCCGGCGCCGCGGGCGACATCTCCACGGCGGCTCTCCCCCAGTGCGAGGCCCCTTCGGCGGCGGCGTCCATACCAGCCGGATCTGCTGCTGCTGCTCCGGCTCTCGCTCGCTCACTCGCGCAGCTGCTACTGCTCTCCCCCTCGCTCGTGCTGCTGCTCTGCTCCGATTAAGCCACACTTCAGTCGACTGAATTGACTTTTGGGTCAATAGATTTTCAGGGGTTGGCGGGGGGGCTCACCGGAGTTAAGGAAGAACCACCCTTGATGGGGACGGGGCTCACGGAGAGGTACCCCACTATCTATCTTAGGGTTCAGGGTGGGGGGGTGATACGTCTCCAACGTATCTATAATTTTTGATTACTCCATGCTACTTTGTCTACTGTTTTGGACTATATTGGGCTTTATTTTCCACTTTTATATTACTTTTGGGACTAACCTATTAACCGGAGGCCTAGCCCAGAATTGCTGTTTTTTTGCCTTTTTCAGTATTTCGAAGAAACAGAATATCAAACGGAGTCCAAACGGAATGAAACCTTCGGGATCGTGATTTTCCAACCGAACGTGATCCAGGAGACTTGGACCCTACTCCAAGCAGTGCCAGAGGCGGTCACGAGGGTGGAGGGCGCCCCCCCTGGGCGCGCCCCCCTACCTCGTGGGCCCCTCGGAGCTCCACCGACGTACTCCTTCCTCCTATATATACCTACGTATCCCCGAACGATCAGAACAGGAGCCAAAAACCTAATTCCACCGCCGCAACTTTCTGTATCCACGAGATCCCATCTTGGGGCCTGTTCCGGAGCTCCGCCGGAGAGGGCCGTCATCACGGAGGGCTTCTACATCAACACCATAGCCCCTCCGATGAAGTGTGAGTAGTTTACTTCAGACCTTCGGGTCCATAGTTAGTAGCTAGATGGCTTCTTCTCTCTTTTTCGATCTCAATACAATGTTCTCCCCCTCTCTCATGGATATCTATTCGATGTAATCTTCTTTTTACGGTGTGTTTGTTGAGACCGATGAATTGTGGGTTTATGATCCAGTATTATCTATGGAAAATATTTGATTCCTCTCTGAATTCTTTTATGTATGATTGAGTTATCTTTGCAAGTCTCTTCGAATTATCTTTTTGGTTTGGCCAACTAGATTGGTAGTTCTTGCAATGGGAGAAGTGCTTAGCTTTGGGTTCAATCTTGCGGTGTCCTTACTCAGTGACAGAAAGAGTTGCAAGGCACGTATTGTATTGTTGCCATCGAGGATAACAAGATGGGGTTTTTATCATATTGCATGAATTTATCCCTCTACATCATGTCATCTTGCTTACGGCGTTACTCTGTTTTTACTTAATACTCTAGATGCATGCTGGATAGTGGTCGATGAGTGGAGTAATAGTAGTAGATGCAGAATCGTTTCGATCTACTTGTTTTGGACGTGATGCCTATATACATGATCATTGCCAAGATATACTCATAACTATGCTCAATTCTGTCAATTGCTCAACAGTAATTTGTTCACCACCGTAGAATACTTATGCTCTTGAGAGAAGCCACTAGTGAAACCTATGGCCCCCGGGTCTATTCTCATCATATCAATCTATATCACTTTATTTACTTGCTTTGTTTTACTTTGCCTTTTACTTTTTACTTTGCATCTATCTATCAAAAATACCAAAATTATTATCTATATCAGATCTCACTCTCGTAAGTGACCGTGAAGGGATTGAGAACCCCTAAGCGTTGTTTGCGAGTTGCTATCGTTTTGTGTAGGTACGAGGGAATTGTGCATGGTCTCCTACTGGATTGATACCTTGGTTCTCAAGAGCTGAGGGAAATACTTACACTACCTTACTGCATCATCCTCTCCTCTTCGGGGAAATCCAATGCAGTGCTCAAGAGGTAGCAAGAAGAATTTCTGGCGCCGTTGCCGGGGAGGCTCACGCAAGCAAGTCAACCATACCAAGTACCCATCGCAATCCCTATCTCTCGCATTACATTATTTGCCATTTGCCTCTCGTTTTCCTCTCCCCCACTTCAGTCTTGCCGTTTTATTTTCCCTCTCTTTCCCAATCTCCTCCTCTTTTTCCTGTTGCCTTTTGTTTGCTCGTGTGTTAGTTTGCTTGCTTGTCTTCATGACTAGTCTCTTATCTTCTCCGTTATCTCCCGAGAATGAAGTTCTAAATTTTAAGCAAAGGGAGGGAGAAAATCTAAAAGATGCTTGGTGTAGAATTTGCAATGCTCAAAATAGATCTACCAGGAAGCAATCTACTTCAGTTCTTCTTCATAATTTTTACGTAGGTGCTAATCCTTGGTATAGATATATCCTTGATACCATTACCGGAGGGAATTTCTTGGGTAGCCATAATTTTGATTCTTATAATGCTTTAATAGATTTATTTGGCTCACCACCTCTTTTGGTAAATGGAACTATGTTAGCCTTGGAGCATGTTATGCAAAGGCTTGAAATTATTGAAAACAAAGTTGCTACCATTGAATCCATTGAAAATCTAGATAAAAAGAAAATAAATTTAGATTCCACTCGAATCGATAAACTTGAGGGTATCATTACCAACTTGGGAACCGCTTTTTCTTCCGTAAAGAATACTCCTAGTCCTCCCACTAAAATTGCCAAGCTTATGTATGTTCCTAAAAATAAGGGTGAATCATCTAGTAAGGAAACTGCGGATCTTAAATCCATAAGTATTCATCCCGATCTTTTTGCTATCATTAAGGAACCATTTGCTCCAAATGGATTTTTTTGATCTTGTGCCTAAAAGTTTATAATTACTAGAAAGAAAGAAAATTCTAAAGGAGGTAGATGCCTCATTGAAGAATTGCCTATCAAAGATGGCAATACCTAGATCTATCTTCGCTTTTATGCCTAGCTAGGGGCGTTAAACGATAGCGCTTGTTGGGAGGCAACCCAATTTTATTTTGTGTTCTTTGTTTTTGTTCCTGTTTAGTGCTAAATTTTGTTTCTACTTTCTGTTTAGATGTGGTTTTATCTTTTAATTAGTGTCTGTGTCAAGTTGAACCTATTGGATCTTCTTGGATGATAGTTATTTGATCTTGCTGTAATTTCCAGAAACTTTGCGCTCAGTGCCCGAATTGTTAAAAATCACCAGAACGTGATAAAATACTGATTCCAATTGCTGCTGATCAATAAAAAAATTGTCCAGGACGTCTAATTTTGGTAGCAGTTTTTGGGTTCCAGAAGTTTGCGTTAGTAACAGATTAGTACAGAATGTTCTGTTTTTGACAGATTCTGTTTTGAGTGTGTTGTTTGCTTATTTTGATGAATCTATGGCTAGTAAATTAGTTTATAAACCATAG
The DNA here is from genome assembly GCA_021605205.1 of Aegilops longissima. NCBI lineage: Eukaryota > Viridiplantae > Streptophyta > Magnoliopsida > Poales > Poaceae > Aegilops > Aegilops longissima. The sequence continues at coordinate 808,258,649 of CM038677.1, forward strand.
AGAAGTTGGAATACAGTAGGTTTAACACCAATATAAATAAAGAATGAGTTCATTACAATACCTTGAAGTAGTCTTTTGTTTTCTTTCTCTAACGGAGCTCACGAGATTTCTATTGAGTTTTGTGTTGTGAAGATTTCAAGTTTTGGGTGAATTCTTTTGATGGATTATGGAACAAGGAGTGGCAAGAGCCTAATCTTGGGGATGCCCATGGCACCCCCAAGATAATCCAAGGACACCAAAAGGTCAAAGCTTGGGGATGCCCCAGAAGGCATCCCCTCTTTCGTCCACTTCCATCGGTAATTTACTTGGAGCTATATTTTTATTCACCAACATGATATGTGTTTTGATTGGAGCGTCTTGTATTATTTGTGTCTTTGCTTGTTAGTTTACCACAATTATCCTAGCTGTACACACCTTTTGAGAGAGCCATACTTGAATTGGAATTTGTTAGAATACTCTTTGTGCTTCACTTATATCTTTTGAGCTTGATAGTTTTGCTCATGGTGCTTCACTTATATCTTTTGAGCATGATAATTTTTGCTCTAGTACTTCACTTAGATCTTTTAGAGCACGGTGGTGGATTTTTTTTAAAGAAACTATTTGATATCTCATGCTTCACTTAGATTATTTTGAGAGTATTTAATAGCATGGTAATTTGCTTAATGTTAATATACTTGGTGTTCAAGATATGTGAAACTTTCTTTTGAGTGAATTGAATACTAAGATAAGTTTGATGCTTGATAATTGTTTTGAGATATGGAGGTGATAATATCAATGTCGTGCTAGTTGGGTGATTATGAATTTGAGAAATACTTGTGTTGAAGTTTGCAAGTCCCGTAGCATGCACGTATGGTTAAAGTTGTGTAACAAATTTGAAACATGAAGTGTACCTGGCTTGTGCATCCTTATGAGTGGCGGTCGGGGACGAGCGATGGTCTTTTCCTACCAATCTATCCCCCTAGGAGCATGCGCGTAGTACTTGAATTTTTGATGACTTCTAAATTTTTGCAATAAGTATATGAGTTCTTTTGACTAATGTTGAGTCCACAGATTATACGCACTCTCACCTTTCTACCTTTGCTAGCCTCTTCGGTACCGTGCATTGCCCTTTCTCACCTTGAGAGTTGGCGCAAACTTCACCGGTGCATCCAAAACCCGTGATACGATACGCTCTATCACACATAAACCTCCTTATATCTTCCTCAAAACAGCCACCATACCTACCTATTATGGCATTTCCATAGCCATTCCTAGTTATATTGCCATGCAACTTCCATCATCATCATCATGACATACATTACTTTTGTCATATTGCCATTGCATGATCATGTAGTTGACATCGTATTTGTGGCAAAGCCACCATGCATTATTTTTCATACATGTCACTCTTGATTCATTGCACCATCCCGGTACACCGCCGGAGGCATTCATATAGAGTCCTATCTTGTTCTAAGTTTCGAGTTGTAATCCTTGTGTTGTAATCAATAGAAGTGTGATGATCATCGTTATTAGAGCATTGCCCAAATAAAAAAAAGAAAGGCCAAAAAGAAAAAAAAAGGCCCAAAAAAAGAAAATAAAAAGGGCAATGCTACTATCTCTTTTTCCACACTTCTGCTTCAAAGTAGCACCTTGTTCTTCATATAGTGAGTCTCATATATTGTGCTTCAAAGTAGCACCTTGTTCTTCATGTAGTGAGTCTCATATATTGTGCTTCAAAGTAGCACCTTGTTCTTCATGAAGTGAGTCTCATAAGTTGTCCTTTTTATACTAGTGGGAATTTTTCATTATAGAACTTGGCTTGTATATTCCTACAATGGGCTTCCTCAAATGCCCTAGGTCTTCGTGAGCAAGCAAGTTGGATGCACACCCACTAGTTTTCTTTTGTTGAGCATTCATAGCTCTAGTGCATCCGTTGCATGGCAATCCCTACTCCTCATGTTGACATCAATTGATGGGCATCTCCATAGCCCGTTGATTAGCCTCGTCAACGTGAGACTTTCTCCTTTTTGTCTTCTCCACACAATCCCCATCATCATATTCTATTCCACCCATAGTGCTATATCCATGGCTCACGCTCATGTATTGCGTGAAAGTTGAAAAAGTTTGAGATTATTTAAGTATGAAACAATTGCTTGGCTTGTCATCGGGGGTATAGAAGTTGGGAACATCTTTGTGTGACGAAAATGAAGCATAGCCTAACTATATGATTTTGTAGGGATGAACTTTCTTTCGCCATGTTATTTTGAGAAGACATCATTGCTTTGATTAGTATGCTTGAAGTATTATTATTTTTGTGTCAATATGAACTTTTGTCTTGAATCTTTTGGATCTGAATATTCATGTCACAATTAAGAAGATTTACATTGAAATTATGCCAAAGTATCACTCCGCATAAAAAATTCTTTTTTATCATTTACCTACTCGAGGACGAGCAGGAATTAAGCTTGGGGATGCTTGATACGTCTCCAACATATCTATATTTTTTTATTACTCCATGCTACTTTGTCTACTGTTTTGGACTATATTGGGCTTTATTTTCCACTTTTATATTACTTTTGGGACTAACCTATTAACCGGAGGCCCAGCCCAGAATTGTTGTTTTTTGCCTTCTTCAGTATTTCGAAGAAACTGAATATCAAACGGAGTCCAAACGGAATGAAACCTTCGGGATCGTGATTTTCCAACCGAACGTGATCCAGAGACTTGGACCCTACTCCAAGCAGTGCAGAGGCGGTCACGAGGTGGAGGGCCCCGGGCGCCCCCTACCTCGTGGGCCCCTCGGAGCTCCACCGACGCACTCCTTCCTCCTATATATACCTCACGTATCCCGAACGATCGAACAGGAGCCAAAACCTAATTCCACCGCCGCAACTTTTCAGATCCATGAGATCCCATCTTGGGGCCTGTTAGGAGTTCACGGAGAGGGCCGTCATCACGGAGGGCTTCTACATCAACACCATAGCCCCTCCGATGAAGTGTGAGTAGTTTACTTCAGAACTTCGGGTCCATAGTTAGTAGCTAGATGGCTTCTTCTCTCTTTTTGGATCTCAATACAATGTTCTCCCCCTCTCTCGTGGAGATCTATTCGATGTAATCTTCTTTCTGCGGTGTGTTTGTTGAGACCGATGAATTGTGGGTTTAAGATCCAGTATTATCTATGGAAAATATTTGATTCCTCTCTGAATTCTTTTATGTATGATTGAGTTATCTTTGCAAGTCTCTTCGAATTATCTTTTTGGTTTGGCCAACTAGATTGGTAGTTCTTGCAATGGGAGAAGTGCTTAGCTTTGGGTTCAATCTTGCGGTGTCCTTACTCAGTGACAGAAAGAGTTGCAAGGCACGTATTGTATTGTTGCCATCGAGGATAACAAGATGGGGTTTTATCATATTGCATGAATTTATCCATCTGCATCACGTCATCTTGCTTACGGCGTTACTCTGTTTTTACTTAATACTCTAGATGCATGCTGGATAGTGGTCGATGAGTGGAGTAATAGTAGTAGATGCAGAATCATTTCGATCTACTTGTTTTGGACGTGATGCCTATATACATGATCATTGCCTAGATATACTCATAACTATGCTCAATTCTGTCAATTGCTCAACAGTAAGTTGTTCACCACCGTAGAATACTTATGCTCTTGAGAGAAGCCACTAGTGAAACCTATGGCCCTCGGGTCTATTCTCATCATATATTTCTATATCACTTTATTTACTTGCTTTGTTTTACTTTGCCTTTTACTTTTTACTTTGCATCTATCTATAAAAAATACCTAAAATATTATCTCTATCAAATCTCACTCCAACAACAGAACGATCCATCACAACAGAGCTGTGCCCTGGACGCCGTCTACAGATTCCTCAGATCTTCCTCCACACCTCCGACAGCCACCTCTGCCTCAATCGCTTCGACCAACCCAATGATGCTGAGGTCGACACGGCTACGGCAAAGAGGTTGTACACTTGTTGCGTCACTTATTACTATACATTCACGTCGATCCATTAGGGCTATTTTGGTTCAACGGAAAAACATAGCAATATGGAATTTTCCAATGGCACTCTACTATTCAATTATTCATGCATTTTGTTGAAAGGAATGAAGCAAAACATCCACCTGGACCTACTTTTCAAAATACTATGCATGAAAACAAGACCAAGTGCATTAGTGCCAGAATAACATTTTAACTGTACACGCTTTCATATGGTTTCTCTTTATTTTGGCCATGTTTCTTTGCATTCCTCTGCTCTTCCAATTCCTGTAAACCAAACACCCAAGTTGATAGAAATCATGTGTTTACAAATGCTCTATTTACCATGTGCATTTTCCTATCCTATTCCGGTGTTTTTCCTATCCCTGCGTTTTAAGAATCATGCAAGCCAAATGAGCCCTTACAGAATTACTTCAGTTACAGGTACGTGTCGAAGGGAACTTTGTGTGGTTTGTCCTGCTCCTGCCGCGACGTCGTCCACCTCACCTGAGCTGCTCCATCGACAGAAGCATCCACCAAACCAGACATCACGACTCCTGACCGCCTTTCGCGCCTCTCGGATCTCCTTCTTCGCCGCCGCACGCACCCCAATGGCATCACCATTATCGACTCAGCAGATGAACCTGAGGAGTACACGGGTCCACAAGAGAGGTCGCACTCTTTTGTTTCTGCTTATGTTATGCATTGCTTAAACTTACTCGCTACTTTATCGTCTGTTGGCTCTTGGACTCCCAACTCAGGTCCAAATTCATGTTCAAACTTGAGTTCTAAATTAGTTGTGGGGCACATATCGAGCCAGCAATGAATAGTATGTCATCTAATATCTGGTTCACCTAGGGTATGCCTATGTTGTTCATCTTGGGTGGGAAACAAATAGTAAAGCAATCATCATCTGTCTTTTTATTAATTTAAAGCAATCATCAGCCTGCTATCATTATTTTGGATCCATCCACTGGTTGTTACCATCACTCTAAATTTTGCATGCTCTCCTTACATAATCTCACCATATTTTTTCGTATGCATGTCGATATTGTACACAGTCATGCTGAACATGTAGAGAAAAAGAGAAGAGTTTTGCAGCAATACAATGTCATGCGACATCGCTCCATGGTGGGTTCAATGGCAAACCCTCCCCACCCTCTCCAGATTGTAATCCAGAGGAAGATATCTGTTCGAGGCGGATTGACGCCACTGACCACTCCTATTTACCCCCAAGGTGTTTGCTCTACCTTGGCATGATGATGTTAGTCATATCATGCATATGTTTCCTTGCAGTGCCTACTTTTGACATCATATATGTCATCTGCTTAGTTTAGACATGTTCTGTAATGCCACCTGTTTAGTTTCTATATCATATATGGGAATTATGCAGTCTCATGTCTTTTAGCCAGCCATAATATATGTGAAATATTGCAATGCCATCCTGTTTAACCAGGCATCATATATTTGAATGATATCTTGCCCATCCTTTTCTTCATTACATTTCCATTTATCGACAATGTTTGTACATTAAACTACTCTTCCTGTGAATCAGCCATTTGGGTGGGGGATGGAAAAATCTGGAGTGAAAACAAGACCTTCAGAGCAGACAGTGCTACCTGTCGAAGTAGATCTCTTGTTGGGTCCCGATAGCTCCTCAGAGGTGGATTCAGAGACAGATGACCAGTCCTATTCCCCTACTGAGGTGTATGCTCTAACTTGGCACGGTTATACTGCTCATATCATGCATACGGTGTCTTGCATTGCATAGTTTAGACATCATATACACAATATTCAACACCATGTTCTTAGTTCATACATCATATCGAATGCCCTCTGTTTAGCATATAAATCACATATGTGAATTAAATGATGCGATCCTGATTACTTAGATAACATGTAGGTGAATTATGTCATGTGATCCTGTTTTGTTATTCATCATATCTTTGAATTATGTTATGCTATGCTATCCAGTTTAGATAGACATCATATATGTGAAATTATGTCATGCTATCCGTTTTAGTTAAACAATTTCATGCCCTCTTTTTTCCACACTATCTATTGCATCTATCTCTCATACAATGTATGTACATTCAACTATGTTTCCTGTTTATCAGCCGTTTGAATTGGAGCGGGTGACGCCAGTATCTAGCGGAATAAAAACACAGTCTTCAAATAAAACAGTGCTACCTATTGGTGGAGATAGCACCCCGGTTGTACATGCACAAGAACCAGCCCTTCCACACATAACCCAAACTCTCGCAGATTGTACCCCTACTGCGATGGGCAGAGAACCAGCTTCACCCAATCTAACCCCAACCCCAGCCGATAGTAACCCAGTTCCTGTTGACACAACACCATCTCCACCACAGAGCTCCCAAACAAGAGCAGTTAGTAAGGCAGCTCCAGTGCCCAAAGGGCTAGTACTATCACGGCGAACCCCAGCTCCACCAGTTAGTACGCCTATTCCCGTGGAGGAAGCACAACCAGCCAGTCGTAGTTTAGCATCTATCGCATTTGATGTTGTTAAATAGTATGTGCGTATCTTCCCATCTTGGAAATATTATACTGAAGATGAAGGAAAATGCCAGTTGCAGGTGTTTGTCCAGGAGTTATGTGTAAGTAATGTTATTCATGGCAATTACTTTGCTTCGCCCATACATCCTACCTCCATGATGGTTATAATACAGCAAATTTTCCCATTTTTCTCTATAGAGAAGGACCGATTATGAAACTCAGGATGAGGTAACCTGTGCTAATACCTCTGCTATCTTCAAGAATGCTTGGTGGCAGTATCGAATTACTCAAGAAAACGTGCTTCACCGCAAAGAAACTCATCAAATTCCCTTACGTTCTCCCGAGACACATTTATCGGACGATGATTTGGGAACGCCTTATTCATCTTGGTCCCAACCAAGAATGTGGTAAGGTCTATGAGCTCATTTTCTATTTTTAAGTATTATGTTCTTGCGTCTTACTATACTGTTCATGTAGAACAAGTGCCTAAACCTGAAGAACAACTGTTCTAATTTAAGATTCCATTGCTATCATAGTTCAAAAAGCGCTAGGCGTTAATTGTGCGTTTTCCACCGCCTTGCACTTTATCGACCAAAGCGCATCCTTATGCGCAGTTATGCCTGATTAAGCGTAGTTATGCGCAATGCGTTCGCTAACGCCTAGAGCCTAAGCGCGCTTAAGCGCCGCTTAGCGCGCCTTTTTTAACTATGATTGCTTTGCTCTTGTATCATTGTATTTACTCATACAAACTTATTTTTAAATTGAAGGATCCAATCGAAACTCCAATGGCACGGCAGGTATGTTCACGCATGTTTTTTTAACAGGTTTTCTCTTATCAATAGCTCTTTTGATTTCAATTTCAATTGTGTATACAGTTGACTTTCATATCATGCACATTACTAGCATCACAACAGAGCCAATAGTGTTGTTGTACATCTAGACCCGTGGTACCCATATGAAATCTTGTTGTGCCGTGTAGTTTCCCACGCTTTGTATTCTTTCACTGCTGCTTTGTCTTGAACTGATATGATTTGAACCGTGTCTCTATTTTGATTTGGCAAGACAATGCAGTGACCATCGGACATAGATATATGTTTGTTTAATGCTTTTATTATGTACTAGTACTTGGCAATAGAAGACTTGGTAGTTTAATCCTGTCCACCTTACTAATGAACTGGTTCACCGAAATGAGTTTCATATACTAGTACATGCTAAACTTGTTATGTGTCTGCTTGTTTCTTCTTTTAGAATCTGATGAGAATATTGGGGAAGAGTGCCTTATTAAGCAATGGTAAAGGAAGTAATGCAGATAAGGTTCAGGATAGTGACACATCCTTGTTGGTCTCCAACAAAGCTGATAAAACAGCTAAGGAAGACTATCTTGAAGACAGCGAGACAACCCCAAAGTCTTGTCTTGGTTTAGTGTTCGCAAGTATCGCCACTACCGCTTGCACAAGCTATTCAAACTCACCGTCTCGAATCAGTTCGGTTTTTGAGTCTCAACTACAAGCTGAAAGACATCGATCAGCTGTGCTGCGACAAGAATTGGAAGGATCTGGAAGTCCTGGAGCATTCAGATGCATACTTTCGGTGCAACACAAGCGTTGGAGGATTTTAGCGCCAAACAGGACAAAGCTAATCAGCTTGCTAAGCTTATTGCCAGCATGGTGGATACCCAAGATAACGTTTCTTGAGCTCTTATGAAGTTGTTTCAGTTATGCTCTTTTTTTGCTGCCGCGTTTATTTGCACTGGTGGCCAATTTTGACGGCCAAGTGTATGTAATATGCTGCTTTGTTCCCTATATTTGCACTGGTGGCGAACTTTGATGCCCACTGGATGTAATATGTGTAATAGCGGTAATAGGCTAGCCTTAATTGCTTTCTTATTTATTTCCTTATTGTCTTGTTTAGTTGTTTGCTTGTAGTCACTGCAGTTCTTTTTCTATGTTTTTCTAGTGGCCACAATAGCCTATTTTTGGTAACTAGGACAAAATAATCATGGCAACACACGGACTGTTGTAACCATGGGCCTCCTGCAGGCCGTATGATCCATGGGCCTTCGTTCGGCCGTAGGACCATTGGCCTTCTATATGGGCTGTAGGATCCATCGGCCTTCTATACGGGCCTTAGAGATCAATGGGCCTTCTACGGGCCGTAGGGTCCATGGGCCTTCTACGGGCCGTACTATCAATGGGCCTCATACGGGCCGTAGGATCCATGGGCCTTCTACGGGACGTATCATCATTTCGCCAATCACGGGTCGTACTATTCGTGGACCATAACGGGCCGTTAATAGGCCGTATTTGATAACTCTATGAAAACAGCCCAACGGGTTTTTTTTGACATGAAAATGGCCCAACGTATTAACGGTCCGCAAACGGGCCGATCAGTAACGACGGGCTGAATTTGGCCCAAGCGTAAAATGACGAGAATCGGTCGTATGTAACCGAATCTTGCAAATGAGCCTAAGAATCAATGGGCCCCGAGAAGGCCGAAGATAACTTGGCTGAAACGCCCAATGGAATAACGGGCCGTTAATGGGTATAAAGTGATACTTTGTTCATTACGGGCCGTTTCACCACGGGCCGTTAATGGGTCAAGAGTTACAAAGGTCCTCATATGGGCGAAGAAGTCATGGGCCACACACGGGCCGGAAGTTAAAACGGGCTGAATCATATTGGACGGCCCAGATGACGCTACTGGGCCTAATTCGGATAGGGCGTAACGGGCCCTGGGTTAGCGGGCTGTAAATGGGCTATATGCGAACAGACCATTAACAGGCTTTCCGTGGGCCGGCCCGCCACCTTTTGACCAAGTCAAACGGGCCGGCCTTTTCACAGGAATGAGCCTTTGTTGGGCCGTGCCACGTGTCGCCGTATCATAGGCGCCTTCGGTCCAATGAGCGGATGACATCTGCCCCAACAGTGAGCCGACACGTGTTTCCTCCAACCAATGATGATTTTACACGTGGAAAATCCCCATTTGGTCGGGGCTGTTAACGGGTTATCGGATCCAAAACCCGACCCGATAGCTTAACGGCGTTCCGTTACGGTGGATGCCACGTGTCGGTCACCCTTGACGAAAAGCAGTTCGTGACGCACGATTTATCGTCATGGAAGTGGACACTTCCGTGATGATAATTTTGGTAATGTCATGGAACACTTCTACGACAAATGTGTATGACTATCTTGATTTCATCATAAATTTGTCATGGATGTACATGCATGACAAAAACGCGACCTCTTCGTGACAAACATGTATCATCACAAAAGTGTATTTTTTTGTAGTGAACTTAATCTGAAGTTTCATGATCATCATCATTAGCTTCCTCACTAATTGGTGTAGGAATCACTGGAACTGATTTCTGTGATGAACTACTTTCCAATTCGGGAGAAGGTACAATTACCTTATCAAGCTCTACTTTCCTCCCACTCACTTCTTTTGAGAGAAACTCCTTATCTAGAAAGGATCCATCTTAGCAACGAAAATCTTGCCTTCGGATCTGTGATAGAAGGTGTACCCAATAGTTTCCTTTGGGTATTCTATGAAGACGCACTTCTTTGATTTGGGTTCGAGCTTATCAGGTTGAAAGTTTTCACATAAGCATCGCAGCCCCAAACTTTAAGAAACGACAACTTTGGTTTATTTAAAGTGAATGCAGTTGTCTCTAATGCATAACCCCAAAACGATAGTGGTAAATTGGTAAGATACATCATAGATCGCACCATATCCAATAAAGTGCGGTTACGACATTCGTACACACCATTACGCTGTGGTGTCCCATGTGGCGTGAGCTGTGAAACTATTCCACATTGTTTTTTAAATGAAGGCCAAACTCGTAACTCAAATATTCTCCTCTACGATCAGATTGTAAAAACTTTATTTTCTTGTTACGATGATTCTCCACTTCACTCTAAAATTCTTTGAACTTTTCAAATGTTTCAGACTTGTGCTTCATTAAGTAGATATACTCATATCTGCTCAAATCATCTGTGAAGGTCAGAAAATAACGATACTCGCCACGAGCATCAACACTCATTGGACCGCATACTTCGGTATGTATTATTTCCAACAAGTCAGTAGCTCGTTCCATTGTTCCGGAGAACGGAGTTTTAGTCATCTTGCCCAAAAAGGCACGGTTCACAAGCATCAAATGATTCATAACCAAGTGATTCAAAAAATCCATCTTTATGGAGTTTCTTCATGCGCTTTACACTGATATGACCCAAACGGCAGTGCCATAAATAAGTTGCACTATCATTATCAACTTTGCATCTTTTGGCATCAATATTATGAATATGTGTATCACTATGATCGAGATCCAACAAACTATTTTCATTGGGTGTATGACCATCGAAGGTTTTATTCATTTAACAAAAAAATAATTATTCTCTGACTTTAAATGAATAACTGTATTGCAATAAACATGATCAAATCATATTCATGCTCAACGCAAACGCCAAATAACATTTATTTAGGTTTAACACTAATCCCGAAAGTATAGGGAGTGTGCGATGATGATCATATCAATCTTGGAACCACTTCCAACACACATTGTCACTTCACCCTCAACTAGTCCTGTTTATTCTCAACTCCTGTTTGAGTTACTAATTTTAGCAACGGAACAAGTATCAAATACCCAGGGGCTACTATAAACACTAGTAAGGTACACATCAATAACCTGTATATCAAATATACCCTTGTTCACTATGTCATCCTTCTTATCCACCAAATATTCAGGGCATTTCCGCTTCAAGTGACCATTTCCTTTGCAGTAGAAGTACTCAGTTTCAGGCTTTAGTCTAGCTTTGGGCTTCTTCATAGAAGTGACAACTTGCTTGCCATTCTACATGAAGTTCCCTTTTTTCCCCTTTGCCCTTTTCTTGAAACTAGTGGTCTTGTTAATCATCAACACTTGATGCTCTTTCTTGATTTCTACCTTCATCGATTTCATCATCATGAAAAGCTCGGGAATCGTTTTCGTCAACCCTTGCATAATATAGTTCATCACGAAGTTCTACTAACTTGGTGATGGTGACTAGAGAACTCTATCAATCACTATCTTATCTGGAAGATTAACTCCCACTTGATTCAAGCGATTGTAGTACCCAGACAATCTGAGCACATGCTCACTGCTTGAGCTATTCTCCTCCATCTTTTAGCTATAGAACTTGTTGGAGACTTCATATCTCCCAACTCGGGTATTTGCTTGAAATATTAACTTCAACTCCAGGAACATCTCATATGGTCCATGACATTCAAAATGTCTTTGAAGTCCCGATTCTAAGCCGTTAAGCATGGTGCACTAAACTATCAAGTAATCATCATATTGAGCTAGCCAAACGTTCATAACGTCTGCATCTGCTCCTGCAATAGGTCTGTCACCTAGCGGTGCATCAAGGACATAATTCTTCTATGCAGCAATGAGGATAAACCTCAGATCACGGACTCAGTCTGCATCATTGCTACTATCATCTTTCAACTTAGTTTTCTCTAGGAACACATATAAAACATAGGGAAGCAACAACACGAGCTATTGATCTACAACATTATTTGCAAAATACTATCAGGACTAAGTTCATGATAAATTAAAGATCAATTAATCATATTACTTAAGAACTCCCACTTAGATAGACATCCCTCTAATCATCTAAGTGATCACATGATCCAAATCAACTAAACCATGTCCGATCATCACGTGAGATGGAGTAATTTTCAATGGTGAACATCACTCTGTTGATCATATCTACTATATGATTCACGCTCGACCTTTCGGTCTCAGTGTTCCGAGGCCATATCTCCATATGCTAGGCTCGTCAAGTTTAACCCGAGTATTTCTGCGTGTGCAAAACTGGCCTGCACCCGTTGTATGTGAACGTAGAGCTTATCACACCCGATCATCACGTGGTGTCTCGGCACGACGAACTTTGGCAACGGTGCATACTCAGGGAGAACACTTATACCTTGAAATTTAGTGAGAGATCGTCTTATAATGCTACCGTCAATCAAAGCAAAATAAGATGCATAAAAGATAAACATCACATGCAATCATTATAAGTGATATGATATGGCCATCGTCATCTTGTGCCTTTGATCTCCATCTCCAAAGCACCGTCATGATCACCATCGTCACCGGCGCGACACCTTGATCTCCATCGTAGCATCGTTGTCGTCTCGCCAACTATTGCTTTTACGACTATCGCTACCGCTTAGTGATAAAGTAAAGCAATTACATGGCGATTGCATTTCATACAATAAAGCGACAACCATATGGCTCCTGCCAGTTGCCGATAACTCCGTTACAAAACATGATCATCTCATACAATAAAATATTGCATCATGTCTTGACCATATCACATCACAACATGCCCTGCAAAAACAAGTTAGACGTCCTCTACTTTGTTGTTGCAAGTTTTACGTGGCTGCTAGGGGCTAAGCAAGAACCGTTCTTACCTACGCATCAAAACCACAATGATATTTCATCAAGTTAGTGTTGTTTTAACCTTCAACAAGGACCGGGCGTAGCCACACTCGATTCAACTAAAGTTGGAGAAACTGACACCCGCCAGCCACTTGTGTGGTAAGCACGTCGGTAGAACCAGTCTCGCGTAAGCGTACGCGTAATGTCGGTCCGGGCCGCTTCATCCAACAATACCGCCGAATCAAAGTATGACATGCTGGTAAGCAGTATGACTAGTATCGCACACAACTCACTTGTGTTCTACTCGTGCATATAACATCTATGCATAAACCTGGCTCTGATACCACTGTTGGGGAACGTAGTAATTTCAAAAAAATTCCTACGCACACGCAAGATCATGGTGATGCATAGCAACGAGAGGGGAGAGTGTCGTCCACGTATCCTTGTAGACCGTAAGCAGAAGTGTTATGACAACGCGGTTGATGTAGTCGTACGTCTTCACGATCGACCAATCCTAATACGGAACGTACGACACCTCTGCGATCTGCACATGTTCAGCTCGGTGACGTCCCACGAACTCACGATCCAGTAGAGCTTCAAGGGAGAGTTTCGTCAGCACGACGGCGTGATGGCGGTGTTGATGAAGCTACAGACGCAGGGCTTCGCCTAAGCACCGCTACGATATGACCGAGGTGGATTATGGTGGAGGGGGGCACCGCACACGGCTAAAGATCAATGATCAACTTGTGTGTCCTTGGGGTGCCCCCCTCCCCCGTATATAAAGGAGTGGAGGAGGGGGAGGGCCGGCCCTCTACTATGGCGCGCCCTGGGGAGTCCTACTCCCACCGGGAGTAGGATTCTCCACCTTCCAAGTAATAGGAGTAGGAGAGAAGGAAAGGGAAGAGAGAAGAGAAGGAAGGAGGGGGCGCCGCCCCTCCCCCTAGTCCAATTCGGACTAGGCCTTGGGGGCGCGCAGCCTGCCTCTCTCTCTCCCTTAAAGCCCAATAAGGCCCATGTACTCCCCGGCGGATTCCCATAACTCTCCGGTACTCCGATAAATACCCGAACCACTCAGAACCTTTCCGATGTCCTAATATAGCCTTCCAATATATCGATCTTTACGTCTCGAACATTTCGAGACTCCTCGTCATGTCCCTGATCTCACCCGGGACTCCGAACAACCTTCGGTACATCAAAACACATAAACTCATAATATCGATCGTCACTGAACGTTAAGCGTGCGGACCCTACGGGTTCGAGAACTATGTAGACATGACCGAGACACGTCTCCGGTCAATAACCAATAGCGGAACCTGGATGCTCATATTGGCTCCTACATATTCTACGAAGATCTTTATCGGTCAAACCGCATAACAACATATGTTGTTCCCTTTGTCATCGGTATGTTACTTGCCCGAGATTCGATTGTCGGTATCTCAATTCCTAGCTCAATCTCGTTACCGGCAAGTCTCTTTACTCGTTCCGTAATGCATCATCCCGCAACTAACTCATTAGTCACATTGCTTGCAAGGCTTATAGTGATGTGCATTACCGAGAGGGCCCAGGGATACCTCTCCGACAATCGGAGTGACAAATCCTAATCTCGATCTATGCCAACTCAACAAGTACCATCGGAGACACCTGTAGAGCACCTTTATAATCACCCAGTTACGTTGTGACGTTTGGTAGCACACAAAGTGTTCCTCCGGTATTCAGGAGTTGCATAATCTCATAGCCATAGGAACATATATAAGTCATGAAGAAAGCAATAGCAACAAACTAAATGATCAAGTGCTAAGCTAACGTAATGGGTCAAGTCAATCACATCATTCTCTAATGATGTGATCCCGTTAATCAAATGACAACTCATGTCTATGGCTAGGAAAGTTAACCATGTTCAACGAGCTACTCAAGTAGAGGCATACTAGTGACATTATGTTTGTCTATGTATTCACACATGTACTAAGTTTCCGGTTTAATACAATTCTAGCATTAATAATACACATTTATCATGATATAAGGAAATATAAATAACAACTTTATTATTGCCTCTAGGGCATATTTACTTCATGAGTAGCCGCGCGCCCAACACAGCAGAACTGCGCCCCTCTACGCCGCTGCCCCCAGTTGGCATCCCACCGGAGAAGACGAGCGATCCCCGCCAGATCCTTGCCGCGCGCCCGAGCCGCCCCTTGCCGCTGGAGGCCACTTCCGAGCGCCAGATCCGCGCGCGCACGGCCTCCTTGTTGCCGACACTCCGCAGCACCACCGGCCCACAGCCCATCGGAAGACACGTGAGCTCGCCGCCTCCTATGGCCGCGCATCCACCACCACACCAGATCCGGGCACGGGGGCCCCGGATCCGTCGCCTCGCCGGAGGTTGGGAGCACCCGACCACTAGCGCAGCCCACGCGCTTGCTCATGCATGAGCCGGACACGAGGACGCCCGCGACCTGGAGAAGACGAGGCCATCCCGCCGCCGCTGCCACATGGTCTTGACCGACGGCGCACCCCAGCGGTGGCGCGGGGGGGGGGGGAGGGGTGCTACGCACGAAGGAGACGGCTGTCGGCGGCGGTGGTTGATTCGTGCCCGTGTCGCTCATGCGGAGGGACGTGGGGGGCAGTTCACGGGTGATTTCACTACGACTCTGTGTCATATAGATTTGTATATTTCTTTACAGAGAGAGTACTACACATGCTTGGGAGACGGAACCAAAATATTTCATCACAGCTAACCTGGTGCCAAAACTTATAAGTAGGTACTGTAGTAAAAAAATTATTTTTCTAATTTGTGCTTGAATTAAAGTTCGATTAAATTCTAATTTTTTCCATGCCAAGAACAAAACAGGTAGCAGCATGAAGGGGTCAAAATTAGATGATGATTATTTGAAAATAGAAGTCTTTCTGTTTTTCATGTGCAGGAGAAACAATGAGAGGGCCATTTGAACTATTGATGTTATATTTCTAGGACGACAGGTTCAGTGACTCGCAATTCAACATGAGATCTAGTTTCGAAAGTCTCGTCGTGATGGATTTTATATGTGAAAACAACTTTTCTATTGGACCAACAGTTTTGAGCTGTAAAACATTTTAAAGTTTTGAACAGGGAGGACCAAGATGACTTAAAAAAATCTCTCTAATGCACGCACGCATGTGCCTGTGAAGAGAAGGTTGGAGGAACCTTTTTTATGTCTGGGTAATTTCTATGTAAATAACATGATAACTTATGCACCACAGGCATGATAATTTATGTAGCACATGTGGTAACTTTTTACCAGAACAAAAAAGTCATCGGAATGTATCAACATGGGATCTAGTTTCGTAGATCTCATCACTGCGAATCTTTTATGTGAAAACAGTTTTTCAATCGGAGCGACGGTTCGAGATACAAAACATTTTGAATTCTATTTTAGATGAAATCTTTGGTGACATCAGGTTTTTTGTTTTTTCTGCATGTAACTATTGTTCAACACAAAGAGTCTACATGCGCACCCGAGAAAAGTTTGCATGCAGTGTGCACGCGTGATTAGTGAAGAGGAGATATCGTCCGGATCTGTCGCTAACTACCAGTCCAAATAGGTTGTTCTATTGTTCAAATATCTGAGAAACAATGAGAGGGCCGTTGAATTATTGGTGCTAATCCCAGTGCGACTAGTTTCAGCGACCCGAAATTGATTCGATTCTGCTAGCTGGATCTTGGCACAGGTTATTATAATTGCGTCGTTCCGATCTTATCTCTGCCGGCTTGCGCCGATCCCAAACTGTCGCAATGGACAAAACCGCTACTTCTTCCGCCGGGAATAAACAAAACGACACGAGGTGAGCAGCCCACTGCACCGGAACGACAGCGAGAGGTGAGCAAACTGACTCTGAATTCTGAAAGCACTGGAAAACGAACGTCCGCTGCCGCCTGTTTTCCTCAGGCCCTCCCGTATATATAACACCATCGGCTCCCACTCTTCTTCTCAGCAACACAAACAAGCACCGATCAGCTTGCAGCTCAGTTCCTTCACCACCACAAAATCCACACTCCACTGCTATCAAGCTTCGAGCATCACAGAGTTCAGGCAGACCAGTCAGCGGCATCATCTCCTCCAACGCGGTGAGAAGAACAGAGTTATAGAGAGATCATGGCGGGTGCGGCCAAGGCGTCGTGCATGGTGGCGATGAGCGTGGGCGCCGTGGAGGCGCTCAAGGACCAGGCCGGCCTCTGCCGCTGGAACTATGCGCTCAGGTCCATCCACCGGACAGCCAAGGCCAACGTCCGTGGCGGCGTCTCGCACGGCGCAAAGCAGCTTCCGGCTTCCGCAGTGGCGGCGGAGAAGGCCGAGGAGGGGCTGAGGACCGTCATGTACCTCAGCTGCTGGGGTCCCAATTAGGACTAGCTACCAAGAGGTGTTTTCTCCTAGCTCCAGCCTCTGTTAGAAACCTCTAGCAACAACCACGCCGTGTAACTTGGCTGGTTAATTCCCTGCCGATTGTAAATACGTATCACGATGATGATGATGAAACCTTTCCCAACTTTGAGTTCACATTATCCTGCTTCAGAAAGGTTTGAATTGCTGTTCAAACTGATCTGTTTGCTTCAAATTCTTGGGAAGATTATTGTTTCGAGTTGGGCGCAAGCTTTGCCTGTTGCTCTGTTCGATGGGCAGAGCACTGGTCCTGGTCCACATTTTTCAGGAGGGAGCGACCTCCTGAACCCTTTTTCCATCCAACCAGCAGTCCTCCCAGAACAAGGTCGATTGACCATCCCATGCAGTGCTCCTTGTAGCTGCTTTGAAGAGTAGCAACGAGTCTTTAGGGACTTTGATGTTAAATTCCTTCCAAGGCCTGGTATTGTCCGTTCTCTTAAGCCATGGCCATCTAGTTTGCATTGCCACGTTCATCCACCGTAGGTTAGGCAGATCGAGACCACCGGTCCACTTCGTAGTGCACACAGTCTCCCAAGCAACTGCGCAGGTTCACTGCAATGGAGGCCGTTAGAGATTCTGACGTTGTGTTCCTTACAACATATTATCCTCTGATGATTATTTTGACGTTGTATGCTCTGCATTAGTTGCAAGTACTTTCTGTTGCTCGGAGTTGACCTAGAGATCGCTCATGGCGAACATGCTCTGAATTTCAGCACTTTGCACTCTGCTGAGCCAACACGTTGACATGTTAAACTAAATGCGATCAGAGTGATGGCATTAATAAGTTAACTAAATGTGTTTTTTTTTTCACATCAGAGTGGTGAAAGAGCGAGACACGGAGCAGTCCCCTATCCAGTTGCAGGTGCGCCGAGTAGATTATGCGCATGATACGTTTGCATGAGCAAATGCTGACACAAATTGGTAGACGGCCACCGGCCGATGGTACGGTGGAAACCGTGGCCTCCGACATCTTGTTTCCACAGCCCGTCCGCGTCTCCCATACCTTCACAAACCGCGGCCTTCAACCCAACAGCCAAAAGAGCATGTGGCCAAAAGTTGTAGTTAACCCACGTCTGAGTAGAGTAAACCGGGTTGCAAAAAAGAGGATTGTTAGTTTAAGATTCACTTGCCGATCCTAGGAGGGGAGAAGATTCCAGAACGCTGCGTGCCTCGCCTGAACTCTACGCGCCTTGTTTGGTTCCCTGGATACACCTTTGAAAGAACATGCGGTGCCCTCATGTTTGGTTTTGGTAATTGATGACAATCTCTATGGACTAATGGTTGCCTTGAGTTATATTTGAAGGTTTTGTTCATAGGCTTTTCTTGGAGTACATGTGTTGGTTTCAAGGAGAGTTTGTGTTGACCAAGGTGCTATTAAGTAATTATCCAAAGATTGGTCATGTGAGAGTTGAGCTTATTGCAAGCATGTCTTGAAGAAGAAGATTGTGTGATCATTCATGTTTACCTTCAAGACATCATCCAAATGAAGAGTGTTGGAAAGATTCAAGGTTGATAAAGACTAAGTCAAGAGTGAATCAAGTTGATCAACTCACAAAGCGTAGAAGATATACCGAGAGGAATCAACTGATCCCATGGCATGGTAAGCATTGTTCATTGTGCTTTGTGTACTAACCCATTGTCTATGTGAGAGTTCTATGTGGGGTTAGGTACGTGTTCATGGGCTTGCGTCAAGAGGAAGATATCACTCAACCCATGAAGAGGATGACATCAAGTGGTGATCGTCATCAAGATTGTTGTGTGCAAGTTCAAGTGGAGCATCACGAAGAGATCAAGTGCTTGAAGCTTGCCATCCATTGTGGTGTCAATGGACTTGTGAAGATGTGCCGAAGAGTGGCTCACCCATAGTGGACTATGGGGGAGCAATCATCTAGTCTCCATCGACCCCACGCAATCAAGAAAGGTGGTCCATCTTGAGGAGGACAAGATCGTCATCATCTAGCTCAAGTGGATAATGTGCAAGGCAAAGGTTTGCCCATGATAGGTTTTCTATTTTACCGGTCTCATGGTGGTAGTTGGGAGACCGGGTTATAGGATCGATAGCCGTGATATCAAGGGGGGCTCTCAAGTGAGTAGCTTGATCGTATCGTTCGTCGAGAGCTCACACCATTGCATCCTTGCATCATGTTTCTTGGTTGTTGTTTGGTTATCTTTGTGAGTCTTAGAGCTTATGGTCATCTGATGACAAGCTTGAGTTCATCAAAAACGGAGTTTGCATGCGTCTTCTATGATGTTTTCGGTGTTGGAGGTTTTACCGGTCTAATCCGAGGAAGGGTTCTCACCATTTTATTTTGGGCCTTTTCTCATTTGCTTCTTATTGATTTTTCTATCAAGACTGTGTTAGCCCTTATCGCTAGCTTTCCAACAAACTTGGTTTCGTTGAATTCGGAGTCCGTTTACAGAAGTTGTGTCAGTTTTGGTGTTCTAAAAAGGCTGCAGCGGTACTACCGCGGACAGGAGCGGAAGTAATTTTTTACTACCGCTCTTGGGAGCGGTACTACCGCTTGGAGCAGTACTACCGTGGCTACTTCCGCTCGGGACCAAAAACTCGTGTTTTCTCTCTCGTTGGGCTGTTTTGACCGTGCTAAGCGGTAGTACCGCTCCTCCAAGCGGTAGTACCGCTTGTGCACGATCTGAGCACATAACGGTTGGATTCGGGAGGTCCTATAAAAGGGGGTCTTCTTCCCCAATGAACCTTATCCTTGGAGCTCGTGTTCTTCCCCCATTGTTGACCTTCTTCGAGCTTGCTAACTCTCAATCCCTCCATGGATTCTTGCTAGTTTTTGAGGGAAAAGAGAGAGGAGATCTAGATACACATTTCCACCAATCACTTTCTCCTCTATGTGAGGGGAACCCCTTGGATCTAGATCTTGGAGTTCTTGGTGTTCTCCTTCTTTTTCTTCCTCTCATTTTCTTCCCTAGCATTGGTTGCTTCGGTGGGATTTGAGAGAGAAGGACTTGGGCACTCCGTGTGCCCTTGCCATTGCATTTGGTGCATCGGTTTGAGTTCTCCACGGTGATACATGGAAGTTACAAGTTGAGAAGCTTATTACTCTTGGGTGCTTGGTGCCCTTGAGCTTGTTCCTCTTGGGTGCTTGGGCGCCCTAAACGGTTGGTGGTGTTCGGAGCTCAATCATTATGGTGTAAAGCTCCGGGCAAGCGTCGGGGTCTCCAATTAGGTTGTGGAGATCGCCCCGAGCAATTTGACGGGTACCTGTGACCGCTCCCAAGGGTTGCCATTTGTACCGGTTCGGTGACCGCCCTCAAGGGTCCCTTAGTGGAATCACGGCATCTTGCATTGTGCGAGGGCGTGAGGAGATTACGGTGGCCCTAGTGGCTTCTTGGGGAGCATTGTGCCTCCACACCGCTCCAAACGGAGATTAGCATCCGCAAGGGTGTGAACTTCGGGATACATCATCGTCTCCGCGTGCCTCGGTTATCTCTTATCCGAGCCCTTTACTTATGCACTTTACTTTGTGATAGCCATATTGTTTCTTGTCATATATCTTGCTATCACCTAAGTAGTTTTTCTTGCTTAGCATAAGTTGTTGGTGCACATAGGTGAGCCTAGTTGTTGTAGGTTTTGTGCTTGACAAATTAACCGCTAGGTTTATTCTGCATTTGTTCAAGCCTCAACCGTAATTATTTTAAAGCGCCTATTCACCCCCCCCCCCTCTAGGCGACATCCACTATCTTTTAATTGGTATCAGAGCCTCGTCTCTCTTTGTTAGGCTTAACCGCCTAGAGAGTAATGATGTCGACTAGGGGTTTAGAATTCTCTGACACTCTTAGTTTCGATGGCACAAATTTTGATGTATGTGTAATTCGCATGCTTAATCTCTTTAGGGTCATGGACCCAAATTTAGAGCTAATTGTAGATATGGGTTTTTCTCCTCCAAAGGATCCCCAAAGATTATCTTTAGAGGATGAGAAAAATTCTTATCTCAGTGCTCAAGCTTCTAATGTGCTTTTCGATGCTTTGAGCAATGTAGTTATATTTCAACTCATGCCGTTCCGGGATGCTCATGAGTTGTGGACAAAGCTTCAAGATAAATATGGCGTGTCCAAGATTTGTAAGGATGATTGTTCTCCCTCCACCTCCGGCCGTGTTACGTTCTCAACTTCTTCTACTTCACCTACATGTGGTTTGCCACAAGGTAATGACATGGTGAGTAGTGGTGTTCATTGCAATGATGATAGTGGGCTTATTGTTGATTATCCTTCATCACTTTCTTATTGCAATGCTTCATCTTTGGACTTTAGCACTTCGAGCACTCCAAATGTTTCACATGCTTGTGTTGATAGTCCTTGCATATCATGTAGAAATTGCTTGACAAAATCTCATGATGATATGGTTGCTATATCTTGTTGCCATGATAAAATTGCATATATTTCCTCGAATTGTTGTGCTAACAATGAAGAGGAAACCCAACACTCCATGGAACAAGATGTGGTCTTGAATGGTGCTCCAAGGGATTCTACATCATCATCTATTGCATTTTGCCTTATGGCCAAGGCTTCAAAGGTATCTTCCACTTTGAATCCCAATATATCTTGTGATGATATTGATGATGGCAAGAATGATGATGATGTTGATTATGATGAAGAGAATGATAATGTTGCCTCCTTAAAAATTAAGGGGGAAATGGTTTTTAAAGCTCTTCATAAAAATAAAATTGCTCGTTCCAACTTCATGGAAATTATGTCCATTGCCATTGAGGGCAAGAAATATATTGAGGAGTTGGAATCTCATCTCGAGGAGCATGAGGTCACCATTGAGAAAATGGAAGGTCATGAGCGTGATTACGCTAATGAGATTGCGGACCTCTCTCAAGCTCTTGCACTTGAACAAACCACCAAGGAATCTCTTGAGGAGACTTTTGCTCTAGAGTTATCTAGAGTGAAGGAATCTCATGATAGATCTCTTGAGGTGGCCAATGTTTTTGAAACTAAAAATGCTAAGCTTGAAGTTGCTCATGCTAGACTCCTTGAGGATTTTGAGCACCTCGAAAATGGCTCAAGGGTCATCAAGGGTGAGCTCATCAAACTCACTGAGTCTCATGCTCAACTTGAAGCTTCTTATTTAAAAGAGCTTGCCAGGTTGCCTTCTCCTCTTGTTGTTAATAATGATGCTTGTGCTACTAACTCTATTTCTTGTGAAGCATCAATTTTAAAGGAGAATGTTTAGCTAAGGGCTCAACTTGAGTTGCTATCTAGCAATTATGGGAAATTGGAAGAAAGTCATGAAAAGCTTTCTAGCTCTCATGATGATCTTCTTGTATCCCATAATGTGCTAAAAATAGCTCATGAGGATATGATTGCTAAGGTAACATCTAGTGAGCCTCATGTGGACATTAGCACTACTTTTAGTCAAAATGCTATATTGCCTTGTGCTAGTCCTCGTAATTCGTCTATGCATAACATTGATACATCTTGTGATGAATTGCTTTCCTTGCCTTGTTGCTCCAATGATGAAGCTTATACTTCCTCTAGTACTTGTGTTGAGACTAACCATGTAGAGGAAATCAAAGAGCTCAAGGCCCAAGTCACTTCTTTGAAGAAAGACTTGGAAAAGTGTCATGAAGGGAAATCCACACTCAACAATATCTTGAGTGTGCAAAAATCCCCCAATGACAAAGGTGGACTTGGATTCAACTCCAACAAGAAGAAGAAGTCCAAGATGAACAATAAGAAGGGCCAAGAACACGACAAGAATTTGGCCAAGATTATTTGCTTCAACTGCAAAATTGAAGGGCACCATGTTAGATCTTGCCCATTGAAGAAGAAGGCCATTAGTGACAAGCAACAAGGGAAGTGGCCACAAGTTCATTATCATGCTCAACCTCAAGTTGAATAAAAGCCTCTTCCCAAGAAGACTCAAGCTTATGCTTCTCAAGTTGAGAAATCAAGTGAGAACAAAGTGAAGAGTAGACGTTGCTACCTATGTCGCGAGAAAGGTCACCTCGCCTCTTCATGCACTAGTGGTAACTTATCCAACCCAATTATTATTGATGATATCTATTCTCTTGGGAAGGATAATGTTGGCAATGTGTTTGCCAAATTTGTTGGTGCTCAAAGTGGTGTCAAGAAAAGAACCATTTGGGTAGCCAAGCCTATTGTGACTAACCTCTTAGGACCCAACTTGGTTGGGGACCAACAAGCTCAAGCTTGATCAATAGGTGATATTGGAGGTCACTGGAGACTTGGCTACATTATGAAGAATTAAGGGGACTTCATCATTCTTATTGTCTCAAGCCAAGTCATTCGGATTATCAAGTTTCTATCTTATATCCAATGTTCCTCCTTGCGGTAACTCGTGCTTAAAGTGTCTACATTGATAGTTACTTGCCCCTTTGCATGTTTGGTTTCGTTCCTTGCATGTGTTTGTATATGGTGTGCTTCCAACTTGATTATCTTGAGCAATCAAGTATGTGTGTGTTGGTTTGCACATCATGTACATGTGTGTCGTTCGTTGAGCCTTTGTGCATCTTGGTCATATCTTAGTTGGCTCTTGTGAGAGATTAATGGAATATCCCATTGTGGGAGAGTGATGTGCTTTGTGCACCTCACAATCCTATAAATGTGTGTACATGAGGAATACCATCTAGTATTGATATTACAAGATTATCTAGTCGCTATGTGGTATGTCTTCTCATGTGAAATTTAAATTCTAAATAATCCATTAATTATCTCTTGTTGGATCCTTTAATTGCCTCTTGTCTATCTTTAATTGGTATCACATTATGGGGGAGTAATATGCTATGTGTATATTACTAGCCTAGAAAATGTGTACATTTGAGATATTGTCATCTAGAGTTGATATTGTAAATTATCTTGTTCCTAGGTGGCATGTTAGCTCTACAAGTTGCAATTTGCTTTTTGGTTGGTGTGAAGATGATGTCGGATACCCTTGCTATCTACCACCGGGAATTATTTCCATTTACTTCTTGTCTTTTGACAATTGGTACTCACTTTTGTGGTAGAATTTATTGATCATCTTTACATTGGTTTTTGCTTTTTATTTTCCTTTTTTCTTGCCAAGGATTGTATCAACTCCCTTTGTCTTCCATACCACTTGTGGATCTTGTTTATTTCTTGATCTTGTCTAGTGTTTTCTAGATATAGTGAAAGTGGTGATCCCACCTCATGCATTTTGTATTCAAATGCAATTTCTCTATAATGCACTAGTCTTGGGGGAGCTATCCTATTTTCTATAAAACACTCATCTTGTGATCCTTATCAAGTGTGTGTCGGTGGAAGGCAAGTCGTTTCTTTTGGGTACTTTGTGCTATCATGAAACTTTGTAGAGAGCTTGGTTTGTTTGGAACCATCCTCTCTTTTGGGGGTTTGATATCTTTTATTTATTGTGTATCATCGGATATCTCATTCCTCGATGTATCTATTATGGATATCCTCCAAGTGATGAGTTATTCATTTGGTATCTTTTCTTCACTTGTTTTTTTCTTTGTCATTTGGTATCGATTATCTAACTCTTTGGTCCCAATGAGTTTGGGTACCATTTTGTTTGTGTTGTTGTTCTAGGAACAATTGGAGATGCATTGGATGCTCTGCTCACTCACAAGGAAGGTGGTGTCACCATGTGCTTATTGGACTCAAGCTAGGATGATCAATGAACTATCTACTACCTTCAATTGGTTTCTTCTACATCCTTCCAATGATATCTCGGTAACAAGTATCTATTCATGCATTCCTTTCTTGCATTCAACCTTGTGTAGGTTGCATCTTGGCATGATATTCATTCCATCTTGTGATACCTTGTTTCCTTTCTCAAAGCATCTCAACAATGATCTCATGTTGCTAGCTATGATGTCTTTGATGGGTGTGTGGTAGGAATTCATTTATATACTATAAGACCATATCTAGACATGTGCTATGCTTCCAAGCAAATATCTTATTGGTATATGTATGACTTCCTCTTGGATATCTTGTTCTTTCGTGTTGTAACTATTTCGGGTGTACATCCTTCTTTATAGATATATATCATCATGATCTCATCTACCTAGAACCATATACACTTGAGAGAAATTACATCTCTAGATGATATCCTTTCTTTCACGTCCACCTTGTCTTTCTTATGTTATTTCTTTGGTGGCTCCGTGAAAGCTTTTGCCTTGAGTGTGTATCGTATCTCGTTGCGTCTTGATGCACTTTTGTGTGGTGAAGATTATTTTCCTCATGCTTATCTCTACGAGGCTTTTTCCATCTTAATTGGTATCCCTCGTCTTGATGAGGCTTTCATCTTCTATCTTCACCACGGGTTGTCACAAGCATAGGTTTTTTATATGCTTATTAGTTAGCTTGTGAACCCATTTGCTAGTTGTATGTGGGAATGATAGGCCTTGCACCGTGTGCCTCATTATTTCAATACTTTATTGATGCTTAATGCTACATTAGTCTTCTCAAGTGCATTGCCTTGACTCACACACATCATTTTGGTTGAGCCCATTCTTAAGTTGCCTCTTTTACTTGTTGCTCAACCATGTGTTTGTTGCAAGTACTAGGCTTTGTTTCCTATATGCTCACTTTCACTTATTGTAAGTTTCTATTGATTTTGGGGGAGCTATGATCCTATTTTGTGCACTTTGTATTCAAATACAAAAATTCTTATGTGTGCACAAATCATGGGGAGCTTCTCCAGTTTCTTTAGAACACTCCTTCGCTCATATCATAATTTATTCATTCATGTGGCACGTAGGATCATTGGTCTAGTTGGCTCAATTGATATCCGTTGATTGCTTGCTTCAATTGGTATCTTTTGATTGCTTGATTTCTTGTTTCTCTCTTTCTTATGTCTATGTTGCATATCTTTCTTTTATGAACTTTGGGCCTAAATATAGTTTGTTTTCCTCCTAGTATTTACCGTCAAACTTGTGTATTGCATTCCACTCTCTTGTTGAGAAATACACAAATTATGGAGGAACACAATTTATATTGTCCTTCTAAGCTTTTCTCCCATTTTGGCAATCGATGCCAATGGGGGAGAAGTTTCAGAGAGTTTTGTGGAGAAGTTTAGAGAATTCTCTCCTCTTGCTTTGGTTTTGTTCGTAAGCATTTGCATCTCTTACTCCTGCATCATTGGTTGTTGCATTGCATGGTGATGCATAATTCCTTATATAAACTCTCTTGAAAGTGATTGTCATCAATTACCAAAATGGGGGAGATTGAAAGAACATGCGGTGCCCCCATGTTTGGTTTTGGTAATTGATGACAGTCTCTATGGACTAATGGTTGCCTTGAGTTATATTTGAAGGTTTTGTCCATAGGATTTTCTTGGAGTACATGTGTTGGTTTCAAGGAGAGTTTGTGTTGACCAAGGTGCTATTAAGGAATTATCCAAAGATTGGTCATGTGAGAGTTGAGCTTATTGCAAGCATGTCTTGAAGAAGAAGATTGTGTGATCATTCATGTTTACCTTCAAGACATCATCCAAATGAAGAGAGTTGGAAAGATTCAAGGTTGATCAAGACTAAGTCAAGAGTGAATCAAGTTGATCAACTCACAAAGCGTAGAAGATGTACCGAGAGGAATCAAGTGATCCCATGGCATGGTAAGCATTGTCCATTGTGCTTTGTGTACTAACCCATGGTCTATGTGAGAGTTCTATGTGGGGTTAGGTACGTGTTCATGGGCTTGCGTCAAGAGGAAGATATCATCAACCCATGGAGAGGATGACATCAAGTGGTGATCGTCATCAAGATTGCTGTGTGCAAGTTCAAGTGGAGCATCACGAAGAGATCAAGTGCTTGAAGCTTGCCATCCATTGTGGTTTCAATGGACTTGTGAAGATGTGCCGAAGAGTGGCTCACCCATAGTGGACTATGGGGCAGCAATCATCTAGTCTCCATCGACCCAACGCAATCAAGAAAGGTGGTCCATCTTGAGGAGGACAAGATCGTAATCATCTAGCTCAAGTGGATCATGTGCAAGGCAAAGGTTTTCCCTTGATAGGTTTTCTATTTTACCGGTCTCATGGTGGTAGTTGGGAGACCGTGTTATAGGATCGATAGCCGTACTATCAAGGGGGGCTCTCAAGTGAGTAGCTTGATTATATCGTTCGTCGAGAGCTCAAACCATTGCATCCTTGCATCATGTTTCTTGGTTGTTGTTTGTTTATCTTTGTGAGTCTTAGAGCTTATGGTCATCTAATGACAAGCTTGAGTTCATCGAAAACGGAGTTTGCATGCGTCTTCTATGATGTTTTCGGTGTTGGAGGTTTTACCGGTCTTATCCGAGGAAGGGTTCTCACCATTTTATTTTGGGCCTTTTCTCATTTGCTTCTTATTGATTTTTCTATCAAGATTTTGTTGGCCCTTGTCGCTAGCTTTCCAACAAACTTGGTTTCGTTGAATTCGGAGTCCGTTTGCAGAAGTTGTGTCAGTTTTGGTGTTCTGAAAAGGCTGCAGCGGTACTACCGCGGACAGGAGCGGAAGTAATTTTTTACTACCGCTCTTGGGAGCGGTACTACCGCTTGGATCTGTACTACCGCGGCTACTTCCGTGGCTACTTCCGCTCGGGACCAAAAACTCGTGTTTTCTCTCTCGTTGGGCTGTTTTGACCATGCTAAGCGGTAGTACAGCTTGTGCACAACCTGAGCACATAACGGTTGGATTCGGGAGGTCCTATAAAAGGGGGTCTTCTTCCCCAATGAACCTTATCCTTGGAGCTCGTGTTCTTCCCCCATTGTTGACCTTCTTGAGCTTGCTAACTCTCAATCCCTCCATGGATTCTTGCTAGTTTTTGAGGAAAAGAGAGGAGATCTAGATACACATTTCCACCAATCACTTTCTCCTCTATGTGAGGGGAACCCTTGGATCTAGATCTTGGAGTTCTTGGTGTTCTCCTTCTTTTCTTCCTCTCATTTTCTTCCCTAGCATTGGTTGCTTGGTGGGATTTGAGAGAGAAGGACTTGGGCACTCCGTGTGCCCTTGCCATTGCATTTGGTGCATCGGTTTGAGTTCTCCACGGTGATACATGGAAGTTACAAGTTGAGAAGCTTATTACTCTTGGGTGCTTGGTGCCCTTGAGCTTGTTCCTCTTGGGTGCTTGGGCGCCCTAGGCAGTTGGTGGTGTTCGAGCTCAATCATTGTGGTGTAAAGCTCCCGAAGCAGCGTGGGGTCTCAATTTGGTTGTGGAGATCGCCCGAGCAATTTGATCGGTACCGTGACCGCCCCAAGGGTTGTCATTTGTATGGGTTCGGTGACCGCCCTCAAGGGTCCCTTAGTGGAATCACGGCATCTTGCATTGTGCGAGGGCGTGAGGAGATTCTGTGGCCCTAGTGGCTTCTTGGGAGCATTGTGCCTCCACACCGCTCCAAGCGGAGATTAGCATCCGCAAGGGTGTGAACTTCGGGATACATCATCGTCTCCGCGTGCCTCGGTTATCTCTTACCCGAGCCCTTTACTTATGCACTTTACTTTGTGATAGCCATATTATTTCTTGTCATATATCTTGCTATCACCTAAGTAGTTTTTTTTTGCTTAGCATAAGTTGTTGGTGCACATAGGTGAGCCTAGTTGTTGTAGGTTTTGTGCTTGACAAATTAACCGCTAGGTTTATTCTGCATTTGTTCAAGCCTCAACCGTAATTATTTTAAAGCGCCTATTCACCCCCCCCCCTCTAGGCGACATCCACGATCTTTCAACCTTCACATCCTCGGAATTCAATTTTGGATTATTTGGTTACCTGTGTGTATGGTTGGATCTGCATAAACAGTAATCAACACAGTCCAGTCAAATCAACCATTTCCAATGAGCCAGGCCCTATCAAGCGCAAGGATGGCAGGCACTTGCATGCGAGGGGACAAGCGGGAGAAGCCGCAATGTTTCCCAAAGCAGTGCCATAATTCCCTGACCCTTATCTCACCGCTCACTCTCCACTCTCTTTACTGCCACACACACACACACACCAGGTCAAAGATCTGGACGACGAGCATTGGCGGCGACCACCGATTTCATTACCCCTTCTTCATCCATTCGTCAATGACGGTAAGCCCATGTCTGCCCAATTTAGGGATCCATGTAGGCATCGATTTAGACTTGGAGGCTTCGATTTGGGTTTAGGGTTTTATTTAGATTCTCATGCAACTTGATTAGGGTGTCGATTAAGGGTTTCATATGGCTTGATTAGGGTGTGGAACTGTGGATATTGGTTCGATTTGGGTGTTCAAGTCGGTTGTATTTGGGTGTGGATATGAGATTATATTTGGGTGTGTGGGTATGGGGTTAGATTTCGATATGGCGTTAAATTTTGGTGTGGATATGGAAATGTGGTTAGATTTTGGTGTTGGCTTGGAGTTGGATCTGGGTGTTGATATAGGGCTCAACTAAGGGTTTGACAGGACTCAAATTGGTCTTGTCGACATGAAAACTATTGATCTTGTTGTAGGAGCCTGTTGGCAGTGATGATGTTTTTTTGTTGTTGTAGTAGATTCATCTGTTTTTGATTTTAGCCTAGGTCCATGGAAGCAAAAGAAAAAATTGACTTCCTAACAAGAAGTACTCCCTCCGACCGGAATTCATTGTCGCAGAAATGGATAAAAATGAATGTGTCTAAAACTAAAATACGTCTAGATACATCTATTTTCACGACAAGTAATTCCAGATGAAGGGGGTACTTCTTACAAGTACACACGAGTTCCTTTCAAGTAATTAAGCAGATTGATGATATCATAACGATTACTATTCCCATAAACAATTGTGCTCCACAAACCAACAAGATATTTGCTAGGCACATATATTATTAAATTCTTAGCAAGATACTTGAACATAGTAATCAGTCAAACACATAACACAACTACGTGTCTAAGTGGCACATAAATTAATCTATATATGAATATTTCTCATTTTCTTGGATCTAGATGGAATATATATTACTGAAATGTATTGAACAAATTTTAAAAATAACATAAGGTTTGCAACAAAATGGATTTAGTTTACAATTATAATAAAGTGAGAAATACGTAATTTTTAGCATTTTGGCTCATGTTGTTACGTATGGTAGAAAAAATAAGTCAAATTTGGTGGTAAACACTATATCAATAAAAAAATCGTGAATATTATATATAAAAAAGAAAAAATATTTAGTATAAATGGATTAGTTGAGCTCTTTTACGGTGATTGGAGAGTTACGACAGATAATTTCATGTCACTCAACCATATCCTTTTTTAAGGAGAAAATCATTTAAAATATTAAAATTTGTAATAAGGGTATAATAATTTTTTATTAATTCATTTTGTCGCCAATTCATTCGTGAAGACCTGTTCATCGTACGTCCCCACGCATAGATGTTGTTGGGGAACGTAGTAATTTCAAAAAAATTCCTACGCACACGCAAGACCATGGTGATGGCATAGCAACGAGAGGGGAGAGTGTATGTCCACGTACCCTCGTAGACCGTAAGCGGAAGCGTTATAATAACGCGGTTGATGTAGTCGTACGTCTTCACGATCCGACCGATCCAAGTACCGAACGTACGGCACCTCCGAGTTCTGCACACGTTCAGCTCGATGGCGATCCCGGGCTCCGATCCAGCAAAGCGTCGGGGATGAGTTTCATCAAGACGACGGCGTGGTGGCGATGATGATGCTCCACCGACGCGGGCTTCGCCTAAGCTCATGACGATATGACCGAGGTGTAATATGGTGGAGGGGCACCGACACGGCTAAGGAGCGATCACGTAGATCAACTTGTGTGTTATGGGGTGCCCCCTACCCCGTATATAAAGGAGCAAGGGGGTGCGGCGGCCCTAGGGAGGCGCTGGAGGAGTCCTACTCCCACGGGAGTAGGACTCCCCTTTCCTAGTTGGATTAGGTTTGGGGAGGGAAGAGGGAAGAAGGCGCCCGCCTCTCTCCTTGTCCTATTCGGACTAGAGGGGGGGCGCGGCCTGCCCTGGCGGCCCTCCTCTTCTCCCTTATGGCCCATCAAGGCCCATTGACCCCGGGGTTTCGGTAACCCCGGTGTTCGGTAAAATCCTGTTTTCATCGGAACCTTTCCAAGTCCAAACATAGGCTTCAATATATCAATCTTTATGTCTCGACCATTTCGAGACTCCTCGTCATGTCCGTGATCACATCCGGGACTCGAACAACCTTGGTACATCAAAACTTATAAACTCATAATAAACTGTCATCGAAGCGTTAAGCGTGCGGACCCTACGGGTTCGAGAACTATGTAGACATGACCTAGAACTATTCTCGGTCAATAACCAATAGCGGAACCTGGATGCCCATATTGGTTCCTACATATTCTACGAAGATCTTTATCGGTCAAACCGCATAACAACATCGTCGTTCCTTTGTCATCGGTATGTTACTTACCCGAGATTCGATCGTCGGTATCCAATGCCTAGTTCAATCTCGTTACGGCAAGTCTCTTTACTCATTCCGTAATACATCATCTCACAACTAACTTATTAGTTGCAATGCTTGCAAGGCTTATGTGATGTGTATTACCGAGAAGGCCTAGAGATACCTCTCCGACAATCGGAGTGACAAAACCTAATCTCGAAATCGCCAACCCAACATGTACCTTTGGAGACACCTGTAGTACTCCTTTATAATCACCCATTACGTTCGACGTTTGGTAGCACCAAAGTGTTCCTCCGTAAACGGAGTTGCATAATCTCATAGTTACAGGAACATGTATAAGTCATGAAGAAAGCAATAGCAATATACTAAACGATCAAGTGCTAGGCTAACGGAATGGGTCATGTCAATCACATCATTCTCCTAATGATGTGATCCCATTAATCAAATGACAACACATGTCTATGGTTAGGAAACATAACCATCTTTGATTAATGAGCTAGTCAAGTAGAGGCATACTAGTGACTATATGTCTGTCTATGTATTCACACATGTATCATGTTTCTGGTTAATACAATTCTAGCATGAATAATAAACATTTATCATGAAATAAGGAAATAAATAATAACTTTATTATTGCCTCTAGGGCATATTTCCTTCAGTCTCCCACTTGCACTAGAGTCAATAATCTAGTTCACATCATCATGTGATTCAACACTAATATTCACATCTGTATGTGATTAACACCCATAGTTCACATTGTTATGTGACCAACACCCAAAGGGTTTACTAGAGTCAATAATCTAGTTCACATCGCTATGTGATTAACACCCAAAGAGTACTAAGGTATGATCATGTTTTGCTCGTGAGAGAAGCTTAGTCAACGGGTGCATCACATTGAGCCGTATGTATTTTTGCAAATATTCTATGTCTACAATGCTCGCGGAGCTACTCTAGCTAATTGCTCCCACTTTCAATATGTATCCAGATTGAGACTTGGAGTCATCTGGATCAGTGTAAAAGCTTGCACTGTTGTAACTCTTTACGGCGGGCTCTTTTATCACCTCCATAATCGAGAAATATTTCCTTATTCCACTAAGGATAATTTTGACCGCTGTCCATTGATCTACTCCTAGATCACTATTGCACTCCCTTGCCAAGCTTAGTGGTAGGGTATGCAATAGATCTGGTACACAGCATGACATACTTTATAGAACCTATGGCTGATGCATAGGGAATGACTTTTATTCTCTTTCTATCTTCTGCCGTGGTCGGGTTTTGAGTCTTACTCAATCTCACAACTTGTAACACAGGCAAGAACTCTTTCTTTGACTGTTCCATTTTGAACTATTTCAAAATCTTGACAAGGTATGTACTTATTGAAAAACTTATCAAGCGTCTTGATCTATCTCAATAGATCTTGATGCTCAATATGTAAGCACCTTCACCGAGGTCTTTCTTTGAAAAACTCCTTTCAAACACTCCTTTATGCTTTGCAGAATAATTCTACATTATTTCCGATCAACAATATGTCATTCACATATACTTATCAGAAAGGCTGTAGTGCTCGCACTCACTTTCTTGTGAATACAGGCCTTTCGAAAAGTCTGTATAAAACCATATGCTTTGATCAACATATCAAAGCGTATATTCCAACTCCGAGATGCTTGCACCAGTCCAATGATGGATCATTGGAGCTTGCACATTTTGTTAGCACCTTTAGGATTGACAAAATCTTCGGTTGCATCATATACAACTCTTCTTTAAGAAAACCATTAAGGAATGCAGTTTTGACATCCATTTGCCAGATTTCATAAAATGTGGCAATTGCTAACATGATTCGGACAGACTTTTAAGCATCGATACGAGTGAGAAAATCTCATTGTATTCAACATCTTGAATTTTGTCAAAAACCTTTTTCGACAAGTCTAGCTTTGTAGATAGTAACACTACTATCAACATTTGTCTTCCTCTTGAAGATCCATTTATTTAATATGGCTTGCCGATCATCGAGCAACTCCATCAAAGTCCACACTTTGTTCTCATACATGGATCCCATCTCAGATTTCATGGTCTCAAACCATTTCGCGGAATCTGGGCTCATCATCGCTTCCTCATAGTTCGTAGATTCATCATGGTCTAGTAACATGACTTCCAGAACATGATTACCGTACCACTCTGGTGCGGATCTTACTCTGGAAGACCTACGAGGTTTGGTAGCAACTTGATCTGAAGTTTCATGATCATCATCATTAACTTCCTTATTAATTGGTGTAGGAATCTTTGGAACTGATTTACGTGATGAACTACTTTCCAATAAGGGAGAAGGTACAATTACCTCATCAAGTTCTACTTCCTCCCACTCACTTCTTTCGAGAGAAACTTCTTCTCTAGAAAGGATCCATCTTAGCAACGAATAACTTGCCTTCGGATCTGTGATAGAAGGTGTACCCAATAGTTACCTTTGGGTATTCTATGAAGACGCACTTCTCCGATTTGGGTTCGAGCTTATCAGGTGAAATTTTTTTCACATAAGCATCACAACTCCAAACTTTTAAGAAACGACAGCTTAGGTTTACTGTTAAACCATAGTTCATACGGTGTCATCTCAACGGATTTAGATGGTGCCCTATTAAACGTGAATGCAGCTGTTTCTAATGCATAACCCCAAAATGATAGTGGTAAACCGATAAGAGACATCATAGATCGCACCATATCTGAATAAAGTACGGTTACGATGTTCGGACACACCATAACGTTGTGGTGTCCAGGTGGCGTGAGCTGTGAAATTATTCCACTTTGTTTTAATTGAAGACCAAACTCGTAACTCAAAATTCATCTCCACGATCAGATCGCATAAACTTTATTTTCTTGTTACGATGATTTTCTACTTCACTCTGAAATTCTTTGAACTTTTCAACTATTTCAGACTTATGTTTCATCAAGAAGATATACCCATATCTGCTCAAATCATCTTGTGAAGGTCAGAAAATAACGATACTTGCCACGAGCATCAACACTCATTGGATCGCATACATCGGTATGTATTATTTCCAATAAGTCAGTATCTCGTTCCATTGTTCCGAACAACGGAGTTTCAGTCATCTTGCCCAAAAGGCATGGTTCGCAAGTATCAAATGATTCATAATCAAGTGATTCCAAAAGTCCATCAGCATGGAGTTTCTTCATGCGCTTTACACCAATATGACCTAAACGGCAGTGCCACAAATAAGTTGCACTATCATTATTAACTTTGCATCTTTTGGCATCAATATTATGAATATGTGTATCACTACTATCGAGATCCAACAAACTATTTTCATTGGGTCTATGACCATTGAAGGTTTTATTCATTTAAACAGAACAACAATTATTCTTTGACTTTAAATGAATAACCGTTTTGCAACAAACATGATCAAATCATATTCATGCTCAACGCAAACACCAAATAACATTTATTTAGGTTTAACACTAATCCTGAAAGTATAGGGAGTGTGCGATGATGATCATATCAATCTTGGAACTACTTCCAACACTCATCGTCACTTCCCCTTCAACTAGTTTATGTTCATTCTGCAACTCCCGTTTCGAGTTACTACTCTTAGCAACTGAACCAGTATCAAATACCGAGGGGTTGC
Source organism: Aegilops longissima (assembly GCA_021605205.1). Taxonomy (NCBI): domain Eukaryota; kingdom Viridiplantae; phylum Streptophyta; class Magnoliopsida; order Poales; family Poaceae; genus Aegilops; species Aegilops longissima. Next base: position 808,293,950 of record CM038677.1, read on the forward strand.
TACGAACACTAGTAAAATACACATCAATAATCTGTATATCAAATATACCTTTGTTCACTTTGCCATCCTTCTTATCCGCCAAATACTTGGGGTAGTTCCGCTTCCAGTGACCAGTTCCATTGCAGCAAAAGCACTTAGTCTCAGGCTTAGGTCCAGACTTGGGCTTCTTCGCGGGAGTGACAACTTGCTTGACATTCTACTTGAAGTTCCCTTTCTTTCCCTTTGCCCTTTTCTTGTAACTAGTGGTCTTGTCAATCATCAACACTTGATGCTCTTTCTTGATTTCTACCTTCGTTGATTTCAACATCACGAAGAGCTCGGGAATCGTTTTCGTCATCCCTTGCATACTATAGTTCATCACGAAGTTCTAGTAACTTAGTGATGGTGACTAGAGAATTCTGTCAACCACTATCTTATCTGGAAGATTAACTCCCACTTGATTCAAGCGATTGAAGTACCCAGACAATCTGAGCACATGCTCACTAGTTGAGCGATTCTCCTCCAACTTTAGCTATAGAACTTGTTGCAGACTTCATATCTCTCAACTCGGGTATTTGCTTGAAATATTAACTTCAATTCCTGGAACATATCATATGGTCCATGACGTTCAAAACGTCTTTGAAGTCCCGATTCTAAGCCGTTAAGCATGGTGCACTAAACTATCAAGTAGTCATCATATTGAGCTAGTCAAACGTTCATAACGTTTGCATCTGCTCCTGCAATAGGTCTGTCACCTAGCGGTGCATTAAGGACATAATTCTTCTGTGCAGCAATGAGGATAAACCTCAGATCACGGATCCAATCCGCATCATTGCTACTAACATCTTTCAACACAATTTTCTCTAGGAATATATCAAAATAAACATATGAAAGCAACAAACATAGGGAAGCAATAACGCGAGCTTTTGATCTACAACATAATTTACAAAATACTACCAGGACTAAGTTCATGATAAATTTAAGTTCAATTAATCATATTACTTAAGAACTCCCACTTAGATAGACATCCCTCTAATCTTCTAAGTGATTACGTGATCCATATCAACTACACCATGTCCGATCGTCACGTGAGATGGAGTAGTTTCAATGGTGAACATCACTATGTTGATCATATCTACTATATGATTCACGTTCGACCTTTCGGTCTCCGTGTTCGAGGCCATATCTGTTATATGCTAGGCTCGTCAAGTTTAACCTGAGTATTCGCGTGTGCAACTGTTTTGCACCCGTTGTATTTGAACGTAGAGCCTATCACACCCGATCATCACGTGGTGTCTCAGCACGAAGAACTTTCATAGCGGTGCATACTCGGGAGAACACTTCTTGATAATTTTAGTGAGAGATCATCTTAAAATGCTACCGTCAATCAAAGCAAGATAAGATGCATAAAGGATAAACATCACATGTAATCAATATAAGTGATATGATATGGCCATCATCATCTTGTGCTTGTGATCTCCATCTCGAAGCACCGTCGTGATCACCATCGTCACCGCGCGCGACACCTCGATCTCCATCGTAGCATCGTTGTCGTCTCGCCAACTATTGCTTCTCGACTATCGCTACCGCTTAGTGATAAAGTAAAGCAATTACATAGCTTTGCATTTCATACAATAAAGTGACAACCATATGGCTCCTGCCATTGCCGATAACCGGTTACAAAACATGATCATCTCATACAATAAAATATAGCATCACGTCTTGACCACATCACATCACAACATGCCCTGCAAAAACAAGTTAGACGTCCTCTACTTTGTTGTTGCAAGTTTTACGTGGCCGCTACGGGCTGAGCAAGAACCGTTCTTACCTACGCATCAAAACCACAACGATAGTTTGTCAAGTTGGTGCTGTTTTAACCTTCGCAAGGACCGGGCGTAGCCACACTCGGTTCAACTAAAGTGAGAGAAACAGACACCCACCGGTCACCTTTAAGCAACTAGTGCTCGAAGCGGTGAAACTAGTCTCGCGTAAGCGTACGCGTAATGTCGGTCCGGGCCGCTTCATCTCACAATACCGCCGAACCAAAGTATGACATGTTGGTAAGCAGTATGACTTATATCGCCCACAACTCACTTGTGTTTCTACTCGTGCATATGACATCAACGCATAAAACCAGGCTCGGATGCCATTGTTGGGGAGCGTAGTAATTTCAAAAAATTCCTACGCACACGCAAGACCATGGTGATGGCATAGCAGCGAGAGGAGAGTGTATGTCCACGTACCCTCGAGACCGAAGCGAAGCGTTATAACAACGCGGTTAATGTAGTCGACGTCTTCACGATCCGACCGATCCAAGTACCGAACGACGGCACCTCCGAGTTCGCACACGCTCAGCTCGATGGCGATCACGGGCTCCGATCCAGCAAAGCGTCGGGGATGAGTTCCGTCAAGACGACGGCGTGGTGGCGATGATGATGCTCCACCGACGCAGGGCTTCGCCTAAGCTGCGCGACGATATGACCGAGGTGTAATATGGTGGAGGGGCACCGCACACGGCTAAGGAACGATCACGTAGATCAACTTGTGTGTTATGGGGTGCCCCCTGCCCCGTATATAAAGGAGCAAGGGGGGTGCGGCGGCGCTAGGAGGAGGCGCTGGAGGAGTCCTACTCCCACGGGAGTAGGACTCCCCCCTTTCCTAGTTGGATTAGGTTTGGGGAGGGAAGAGGAAGGCCCCCTCTCCTTGTCCTATTCGGACTAGAGGGGAGGGGCGCTGCCTGCCCTGGCCGGCCCTCCTCTTCTCCCTTATGGCCCATCAAGGCCCATTGACCCCGGGGTTTCAGTAACCCCGGTGTTCGGTAAAATCCTGTTTTCATCCGGAACCTTTCCAAGTCCAAACATAGGCTTCCAATATATCAATCTTTATGTCTCGACCATTTAGAGACTCCTCGTCATGTCCGTGATCACATCCGGGACTCGAACAACCTTGGTACATCAAAACTTATAAACTCATAATAAAGCTGTCATCGAAGCGTTAAGCGTGCGGACCCTACGGGTTCGAGAACTATGTAGACATGACCTAGAACTATTCTCGGTCAATAACCAATAGCGGAACCTGGATGCCCATATTGGTTCCTACATATTCTCGAAGATCTTTATCGGTCAAACCGCATAACAACATACGTCGTTCCTTTGTCATCGGTATGTTACTTACCCGAGATTCAATCGTCGGTATCCAATACCTAGTTCAATCTCGTTACGGCAAGTCTCTTTACTCATTCCGTAATACATCATCTCACAACTAACTTATTAGTTGCAATGCTTGCAAGGCTTATGTGATGTGTATTACCGAGAAGGCCTAGAGATACCTCTCCGACAATCGGAGTGACAAAACCTAATCTCAAATCGCCAACCCAACATGTACCTTTGGAGACACCTGTAGTACTCCTTTATAATCACCCATTACGTTGTGACGTTTGGTAGCACCAAAGTGTTCCTCCGTGGCGGAGTTGCATAATCTCATAGTTACAGGAACATGTATAAGTCATGAAGAAAGCAATAGCAATATACTAAACGATCAAGTGCTAGGCTAACGGAATGGGTCATGTCAATCACATCATTCTCCTAATGATGTGATCCCATTAATCAAATGACAACACATGTCTATGGTTAGGAAACATAACCATCTTTGATTAATGAGCTAGTCAAGTAGAGGCATACTAGTGACTATATGTCTGTCTATGTATTCACACATGTATCATGTTTCTGGTTAATACAATTCTAGCATGAACAATAAACATTTATCATAAAATAAGGAAATAAATAATAACTTTATTATTGCCTCTAGGGCATATTTCCTTCAGATGTAACCATTCCCTCGAATAACCGCCGCCACCTCACTTCTCCAGCTCAATATTTCGTAATCTGCCACCTCAACTCCTTCTCCGACGCATGTTATCCCGTGCAGTTCTCCTTCGTCGTCAAGGACGGAGATAGCCCAATTTCTGTAACCGTCGCTGGCCCATTTGCCGGGCATTGTTTATTCTGAATCTTTTTACCCTGTTCATTTTGGAAACAAAATAATCTGACTGAATTGTATTAGTTATGTAATAAGATTACAGATGAAGATCCACACATATGATTTCTTGTTTCATGTGAATATTTTAGTATATTCATTAGATATAGTCATGAAAATTCTGTGTTGACTATCACTCATCTGAAAATGAACTAATTTTTTAAAATATGTGAATACAATATCGTGAGAATTTAGGCGCCTTACAATATACCCCCTATGTAAACAAATAAAAGAGCATTTAGATTACAAATTTAGTGAACTAGGCACTCTTATATTTCTTTATGGAGGGAGTACATGTCAAAGCGAAATGCATAATTTTCAAAAGCATAGATCTTAAATTATGGTCCTAAGTTATGCCATACAGGATCTTTACAGAGGTCGCCAAATCGAATTGTTTTTACCGAAAATATGACACATTCTTCACTGTTGGGTTCCATTTGCACATCAAAGACTGGGCAGTATCTGGTAAGGCAAGTCGTGGAGCTTGCGGAGGTTCCGGAAGCCATGGATGTGGTTGAAATGAAGTATTCCCTATAAGGTAAGAAATACATCATCTCTACTTCTGAAGGAAGAGTTGGTAGCGTCGCCTCAAGTCCCACCAACCCTATTATCCCACAAGCGTCTTACATGCGACCTTTCGCTCAATAACAGCCAATTTGGGCCAGCCCATTTGGAGCGTGCATAAACTCAATCAAATCGGCACTTTTTCAAAACAACGTCATGCATTAATTCATTCAAATCAAATCTTAAGAAAGTCTCAACCAAATCCAAACTTTCCTTGGCTTCCACTACCCATAGCAAAATCAAATCAAGTCTTATCAAAAACATACATTATAATCAAAGTTGGCTAGACCATTTGATGCGTGCGCGTGTTTTTATTTTTTGGTTTTTTCATGTGTTTTGTTTTTTGGTCTTTTTTTGTTATATTTTTTCTATGACCAACCTATTATTTTGTGCTCGGTATACTATCAAAATCGGCACCGACCTGTACGCCATGGTGTTGTAGCGTCGTCTCCATTCCGGTTAAACCTCCCCCACCGTTTTTGTTAAACAGGTTTTTAACTCACTGAGCTACTTATTTCGGTTTTTATCTGCCATTTAGTAATATCGTCATGGAAAGGAATCAATCAAGGTGATCTCTAATCAATCTTTAAGGACCAAATCTCTACTATGTAAAAAGAATAAGATTTCCTCTCCCCTATAAAACCATTTCGCTCTTTGTTTCAGCAAACTTCCTCGACTTTGTCCCACCTCCCCTTTCCCTTTCTAGTTTTTTCATCCATTTTTCCCACTGACTCGGGAGCGCAGTGGCTTTCGAGCCCATCGCACCCATCCTCCCGATCCCCCATCTCTGGTTCCCTTCTCCCAACCCACATCTCCCCCGTGTAAACTAGGGTTGGGCGCCACCGCCCGCCGTCTTCCTGGCTGTCGATGAGCTCCCGCGTCTCCGTCGTCGCGCCCATCCTCGCCTCCCTGTCTCTCCACAGGAGCTCGACCACGCCGCCCTTTCCCATCACGAGAGCTCGACCACAACGGTCGGCCGCCGCAGGACGTTGGTCCCATCCCATGTAGTTGCCAGCCTCCTGGTCCTGGGCGCCGCGGTGGAGGCCTCCGGGGCCAGGATGCGTTCCTCCACAATTACAGATTTAAAATCATCCCTAAGGGGCCACCATTTTTCTAACTTATAACTAGAGCTTTGGGTTGAAGTCTAATCCCAGCATCCCATAAGATTGGGGTATGGTCACTCCCTAATCTAGACAAAGCTAGGGGGAAAAGCCTATCTTCTTTTTTTGCGTCAGTGTCAGTACTACAAACGAATCTATCTATGGTAGATATAATCAGGTCAGCCTAATTATTTACCCAAGTAAATTGCCAATTACCTAACTTGACTCTAGTAAACACCAAATCTCAATCCAAGCATTAAATTTGTCACACCGTTTGTGATCTATTTATCATTGTTCTTATCTACAGTGTATCTAACTAGATTAAAACCTCCCACAATAAGGGTAGGAGCATCACAATCTATGAAAAGATTATGGAGTTCAGAAATGAAATTGTCCAACCAATTTCTTCTCTGATTATTCTGATGGGGAACATGCATACGCTTTGTTGCTCGAGTCGACCTGGCTTACGGCAGGTGGAGATTCCGAGCATGCGATGAGGTCGTTCGTGGTGAACCTATTCTGAATTTCTTTACTCTGCACTCTGCTGAACCGACACGATAATACGCTGACACGAAGCAGGCGGTTATGGCCGGCTGTTATATCGTGGAAACCATGGCCTCCGGCCTCTGGTTTCCGCTGCCCGTCCGCGTCTCCCATACCTCCGCTCTCGTGGTCAGCCCAAGAGCACAAAAATCCTAGTTAACCTACGTCTGAGAATGAGTAAGCAGAGGACAATTAATCCGGATCATCTGCAGGTTTTCTCATCAGATCAGAGTGACATGCAGTCATTAAGCCATGCTGATAAGAAGCCTTTTCTGATCAGATTCAGGTGTCTTCGCGGTGTGCAGGTACGCCGCGTATGCGTATCGAATGCTGACACGAAGTCAGGAAGAGCACACGGCCGGCCCCTGGTATCGTGGAAACCATGTCCTCGAGGAAGCGTCACTCCAATCTTATCTTATCTCTGCCTTGTCTGATCGTAACGGACAAAACCGCGGAGGAAAGCAAGATCTGCTGCGAGAATGAGCTCCCCTGAAAGAACCCGGTATCCTGGAAAACCAGACCCCGCGGCCGCCTGTTTTGCTCTGGCTCTCGGCGTATATAACCCCGTCCCACTCCCACTCTTCCCCCATCAACACAAACAAGCATCAGTTCAGGCAGTCCAACAAGAAAGACAAGCACCAGCTCAGTTCCTTCAGTGCCGTAGCTGTAACTCCGTGAGTGCACTACACAAATCGCTCTCCACTCTCCAGCAAGCAACGCGGCAAGAAGCATAGACCATGGCAGCTGCAGCCAAGGCGTCGTGGATGGTGGCCTTGAGCGTGGGCGCGGTGGAGGCCCTCAAGGACCAGGCCGGCCTCTGCCGCTGGAACTACGCCCTCAGGTCCATCCACCATGCAGCCAAGGCCAACATCCGCGGCAGCGTCTCGCAGGGTAACAAGCAGCTGCCTGCCTCAGTGGCCGCAGTGGCGGAGAGGCGGCGAGCGGAGAAGGCCGAGGAGGGGCTGAGGACAGTCATGTACCTTAGCTGCTGGGGCCTAAATTAGGAGTGGTAGTAGCTAGGAGTGTTGTGTTTTTTGCAGCAAGCAACTTAGTATTAGTAAGCATCCATGGCCTGAGACTTGGCTCTGGTTGACCCCTGATCGGTTTGTAAAGATACCACAACGATGATGATGATGATGATGAAAATTTTGGCTATGAGTTTATAATTAATATCGCCCTTCTTGTCCATCCATGTGCTTCAGTGGCTTTTTTGTAAGGCCAAAGACCATTCTGTATCAAGAGCAATATTGATCAAGAGGGGGAGAAAGTTCAGAGTTACACAGGGAGATTAAGTCAGCAGAGCGAGGTGTTCAATAGAAAACAGAGGAGCTTCAGCTGCCTGTACAAAACAGCCAAACTCTGAACAAAGGTAGAACAGTGAAAACCGAAAACGAATTCGATCTCAGACCTTGTCAAATCAATTTGAACACCTCTAGGTCGCTGCAATGGAGGCCGTTAGAGAGTCTGACGTTTGTGCTCCTTCCAACAATTTTACTTCTGATTATTTGGACGTTGTATGCTTTTCATCGGTTTCTGTTGCTTGGAGTTCTGTAAAAGACCCGCGGACCCGATCCATGTTACACCGAATGCGTATGTGAGGTGGCAGGAGAGGAGGGTGAGACTTGGAGCATAGAAAGGAGATGGGAAGCGTGGGCCTGGTCGGACATGACAGACACGCCCGCGCCTTCCATACTCGTCCAATATTTGAACTACATATGAAGGGTGCCGGTCCAGGCATTTGAAGTCGGTTTGAGGCGTACGTCTAGATTGAATTTTTTTACCGGTCATTGAGAGGACCGTCGGGCGTACGACAAGAGTCTGAGGCGCCCGGTCTAAAACTATTATCTCATATCTGCCGGGTTGTCCAGTACCAGTGGACAAAACCAGCCGCTCTGCCGCAGAAAAACACAAGATGGGGCGAGGTGGCAACCACCTGCACCGGCCGGGCGTCGACAGCGAGAGGTGTGGCGCAAGAAGTAAAGGTGGATCCGAAAGCACCCGGTATTCTGGAAAACCAGCGCCCGCTGCCGTGTGTTTTGCTCCGGCCCTCCCGTGTATATTGTTAGAACAGGATACGTAGAGGTAGTCAGATATGTTTAAACTTGCTCTGTTTCTATCTCTTCTTTTGTTCTTCTTCTTCAAGTTTATCTCTCGTTGTAATTTGGAAGTCCTAGCGATATTCTAAAACATTATAAGCCACGGCAACTCTTCTATAAATATACATGCGGCCCGAGCAAAGGGTTTAACGCTTCCCATCAAATCTTACATGGTCATCAGAGCCCTTCCTCTCGTACGTCTAGTTTTTCCTGAGAGATCGATTTAGTTGATCGAGAGAGAAACCTGAAACCTGTCCAGAGAGAGACATCGAGAGAAAACATGTCAGGCACCAATGCCAGCACCACTGCCTCCACCATCGCCGCCACCAATACCGCCTTGATTGGATCCACCATGAGCGCCTTGTCCACCCAATCTGCACCATCCACCTATGCATCTTCTTCCACCTTCAGCAGCGTCTCTTCTCTCGGGTCTCCTCCATCTGAGAAGCTCACGAGGACGAACTTCCTCCTCTGGAAGGCCATCGTGCTACCCCAAATAAAGGGAGCACAGATGGAACACTTCCTTGACCCCGTAAGTCCGGCGCCTTCTCCTACGATCACCGTCACCAAAGATGGGAAAGAGGAGCAAGTCCTCAACTACGCCCGGTCGATCTGGTACGCCCAGCAGCAACAGGTACAAGGATACCTTATGGGGTCTCTGTCACGTGAGATTCTTGTGCAGGTCGCTACTCTTTAGACACCGGCCGAGGTGTGGAGTGCCATCCACGCCTCCTTTGCTGCCCAAACGCAAGCACAGATCGTCAACACCCGCATCGCCCTCGCCAATCTGCACAAAGGGAGCATGGGCATGCCTGAGTATCTGGCAAAGGTCAAAGCCTTCGCCGATGAGATTGCCTGCACCGGTGATCCCCTCTCTGAAGGAGAGCTAACCTCCTATGTGCTCAAAGGGCTGGACATCGAGTATAACCCGGTGATCTCAGCCCTGGCTGCACGCATCGAGCCGGTGACCGTCCAAGAGATCTACAATCAGTTGCTAAGTTTTGAAGCCCGTATGAATTTGCTACAAGGTAACAACATCCGCCAGTCTTCGGTTAATTCTATCTCACGTGGTCGCGGCACTGGAGGCCGAGGCCGTGGTCACCGCGGTCACCAACAGGGGCGCAGACACGGCAACAGCAACAACGGCGGGCGTGGGCGCACCAACAACTCTGGCCCACGCTCCTCCGGCGCCTCCTACTCCAACACCAGGCCGCGTTGCCAGCTTTGCAAAAAGTCAGGGCATGAGGTGAAAGATTGCTGGCACCTACGACGAAGATTACTTGCCTGAAGAGCGCCATGTAGCTGCAGCCATCAGGGAGCAAGAAGAAGCTGGCGAAACCATCTGGTATGCTGATTCCGGAGCTACTGATCATGTCACTAGCGAATTGGAGAAGCTTGCAAACCGGGAGAGATATTATGGCAATGATCAGATAAACACCGCCGCAGCTGGAGGAGGTATGGACATATGTCACATTGGTCAATCTTCTATTAATTTCCCTAATATTAAACGTGATCTTCTTCTAAAAGATGTTCTTCATGTCCCTCAAGCCAACAAAAATCTTGCTTCCATGTCTCGTTTGTCCGCTGATAATAATATCTTTTTTGAAACTCATCCCAAGTATTTTTTTCATTAAGGATCGGGCAACGAGGGAGCTCCTCCATCACGGTAGATGCGTCGGTGGTCTATACCCTATCACATCAAGAGTTTTTAGCCGCAAGCGTCATCACCAAGTCTACTCCGTCGTCAAGCCATCTTTAGAAAGGTGGCATCAAAGATTAGGTCATCCTTCATTTAAAATAGTTGATCAAGTAGTGAATAAAGGCAATCTTAAATTGTCTAGTCGTGAAAATAAAGAGTCTGTTTGTGATGCTTGCCAATGTGCCAAGAGTCACCAACTCCCCTATCCTAGATCAAATAGTGTGTCTCATGCTCCATTGAAACTGATATTCAGTGATGTATGGGGTCATGCCAGAGATTCGTTTGGAAGAAAGAAATATTATGTTAGCTTCATTGATGATTATAGTAAGTTTACATGGATATACTTGCTTAAGTTCAAATCCGAAGTCTTCTCTGTCTTCCAAGAATTCCAAAAACTTGTTGAACGTCAATTTAACAAGAAAATCATTACAGTCCAGAGTGACTGGGGAGGAGAGTATGAGAAACTCAACTCTTTCTTTAGAAGCATAGGCATTGAGCATCATGTTTCGTGTCCACATGCACACCTGTGAGCAGTTCGCTGAGCATAAACACCGTCATATCGTTGAAGTAGGCCTTTCTCTTCTTGCTCATGCATCTATGCCTCTAAAGTATTGGGATGAAGCATTCATTGGTGCCACCTATCTCATCAATCCTTTGCCTACTAAAGTTATTGGGAACACAACTCCTTTAGAACGATTGTTTCATCAAAAGCCAGATTATAATTCTCTCAAAGTTTTTGGTTGTGCTTGTTATCCTAATCTTCGTCCATACAATTGCCACAAACTCGAGTTTCGTTCTACTCAATGCGTCTTTCTTGGCTATAGCAATCTTCATAAGGGATACAAGTGTCTAGAAGTTTCAACTGGACGCATCTACATCTCTAGGGATGTTATTTTCGATGAAACTATTTTCTCTTTTGCCAAACTTCATCCAAATGCGGGAGCTCTTCTTCGAGCAGAAATCTCCCTCCTCTCGGATCCTTTGACATGTCCTGATCACGGGGGAGAATTAATAGAACATGATCATGTGTCTATTCCAGAAAAAAAAATTCATATACTAATGAAAACAATGCAGCACCTGGCTATGATTTTATGTGTGCAGAAGAGGACGAAACCTGCGCTAGATCCGAGGCTGATTTGGCGCAGGACTGCAGCTCCATGGAAGGCGCTCGATCCTAGGTGGATACTCCTGCAGTTCGGCGTGCAGGAGTGCAGCAGCGCCTTCGCGTCTCCCGTGACGCCAAGTGGCAGGGCAAGCCCACCAGCCGAGCCAGTGGCCGACCGAGACGCAGGCGTGGACCCAGATGGTGCGGGGTGCAGCCTGCCTGCACGCGCCACGCGGGAACCGACACGCGGTGTGGTCGACAGCCTGACCGAAGCGGGACCCGCCGACAGCCCTACAGTAAGGTATGACTCTCGCAAATATGCTTTTCTCACAAGCTTGGGTGAACCTACTCATTTAGTCGAAGCACTTGCTCACAAAGAATGGAAAGGGGCTATGGATAATGAATATCAAGCGCTCATGAAAAATAAAACTTGGCGTCTTGTACCACCAGAAAAGGGAAAGAATTTGATTGACTGCAAATGGGTCTATAAGATTAAAAGGAAGTCTGATGGAAGCATAGATAGATACAAAGCTAGATTGGTTGCAAAAGGGTTCAAACAAAGGTTTGGAATTGACTATGAGGATACCTTTAGCCCTGTTGTTAAGGCAGCTACTATTCGACTTGTATTGTCTATTGCTATTTCCAGAGGGTGGAGCTTACGCCAACTAGACGTCCAGAACGCGTTTCTTCATGGTGTTCTTGAGGAAGAAGTGTTCATGCGGCAACCACCAGGGTATGAAAACAAGAGCACCTCATTTTGTTTGTAAATTGGACAAAGCTTTGTATGGCTTAAAACAGGCTCCAAGAGCCTGGTACTCCGAGTTAAGTACTCGATTACAACAACTTGGTTTTGTTCCAAGCAAGGCAGATACCTCACTATTCTTTTATCACAAAGGCAACATCTCTATGTTTGTTCTTGTCTATGTTGATGATATAATTGTTGCTAGTTCCAGCTCAGAAGCCACTACCTGCCTGCTTCGTGATCTTAATGTGGAGTTTGCACTTAAGGATTTGGGTAATCTTCACTATTTTCTTGGTATAGAGGTAAAACAGATCAAGGATGGAATACTTCTTACACAAGAGAAATACACCACAGATATTTTAAGAAGGGTAGGACTGGAACATTGCAGACCGGTTAGTACACCACTCTCCACTTCTGAGAAACTTACAATTGAAGGAGGTGAGTTACTTGGACCGAATGATGCAACAAACTATAGGAGTGTTGTTGGTGCTCTACAATACTTAACGTTGACCAGACCTGATATTTCATATTCTGTCAACAAAGTATGTCAGTTCTTGCATGCACCTAGTACAGTTCACGGGACTGCAGTAAAAGGAATTTTGAGGTATCTAAAGTTCACAATGGGACTTGGAATTAAGATTGTTAAGTCATCATCGTTGCTAGTTAGTGCATATTCAGATGCTGACTGGGCAGGATGTCCTGATGATAGGAGGTCTACTGGTGGATTTGCTGTGTTTCTGGGATCAAACCTTGTGTGATGGAGTGCAAGGAAACAGGCTCACTACTAGGAAAAGGGCTATAGATGGAATTGACACTAATGGCGCACCATTAGTATACACTAATGGTGCACCACACATGTGGTGCGCCATTAGTATATACTAATGGCGCACCACCCTCTGATGCGCCATTAGTGTTGAAACTACTAATGGCGCACCCTGCCCACGGTGCGCCATTAGTACCAATTTTTTTGAACTAGTGCGCCTGTCCAAACATACTAATGGCGATCCACTGGTGGTGCGCCATTACTAGTTGTAACTAGTAATGGCGCACCAGCCAGAAGGTGCGCCACTAATGTTATTTTTTTATTATTGTTTTTATTCCTTTTTTTGCAAAAGTACTAATGGCGCACCACCAGGGGGTGCGCCATTAGTAACCTGGATTACTAATGGCGCATTTGTTGCTGGTGCGCCATTAGTAAGTGGGCAGCAACAAGATATTTTGGACAGCCTCTCCTCCCACACTCACTTTCTCCCCACTTCATTCTCTCCACCGCCTCCTCCTTGTCTCGGGTGCCTCCTCTTTTTCACCTCATTTCCACCATAGATTCATTCAAATTAAGTGGTTAAGTTACCTTGTTTTGCTAGGTAAGTAAGGGGGGAAGCTATATTTATGTTGTTCTCCTACAACAATGTGCACATGCACTTTTTATGGCCTAGCTAGATCTATGTATGTTCGTGGTGTTGCATATGTTTGTGGTGTTGCATATGTGTTTGTGTTTGAGGTGTACCGGTATTTGAAATGCGATAGTTGCCAATATTTTGCGGAATGTTGATTCATTTCCGTTTGGCGAGAATTTTGGCATTAAGCATTCTTTTGGTCCTATTTTTAGGAAAGTCATGCCAAATTTTTTCTTGGTTCTAAAATATCGTTTTGCTCTACCCCTTGCGACCATGGTCCGCACGATGACCGAAGGCATCGTGAATAGGTTTTTGAGGTCATGAAGGCCGAGATGCTTCAAAAGAACGAGACGGAGATAAGATGTCCGTGTCGAAGATGCAAGCTGAATAGCCTTATTGCGGACCGGATTCGGCAGGTGCGGGACCACCTGCTCTTGCGTGGTTTCATGGATGGCTATCGGTGGCAAGGTGATGAAGATGACTACGAAGTCGTCCATGGGGCCGGCAAGAAATGAGGAAGGGCAGCAAGACAACCACCGCGGCTCGGGGGCGAGAAGACGAAGAATCCCGGAGATGATCACGATGGTGATGCTGTACACAGTCATCATGTAGAAGATGCAGGACATGATGATGATGCGGGCGGAGCGACGACGCTGGACCATCGATGGGCTGGGTGCAGGACCCTCATATTCAAGAGCTGCTTCTCAAGCGCACGGATAACGCAAGAGCTGCCGCGAGAGAAAGCCAAGATGGATCAACTTGAGTTAGGCGCGTTACTCCATTGTATGAAGGATGCAGCCCGAGGATACCCGCTGAAAGTAACGCTCATGGCTCGGAGATGAAGGTAAAACACAAAATGACCGACGATGCTTCGACGAGAACATGTCATTCGCACTAACGTCTTCCCAAGGGGAACAAGTGCCCGACCAGTTTGGAGGAGGCGAAGAAAATCGTGTGTCCTCTGGATTTACCGCACGTGAAATACCATGTGTGCATGAACAATTGCATCATTTATCGGGACGAGCACGCGAGTCTACCATATGTCCGGTGTGCGGTGTCACTCGATACAAGAAGAGGAAGAAAGCTCCTCGAAAAGTGGTGTGGTACTTTCCGATCACTCCTCGTCTGCAGCGGTATTTCGCGGATCCTAAGGTAGCAAAGCTCCTGCGTTGGCACGCGGATAGGGAGGAGAAGAAGCGAAGATGGCGCAAATGATCCGGAGATAGATAAAAGACAAGATGCTGAGTCACCCTAAGGATGTGAGCAGTGCAAGCGTTGAACTTCGAATACCCAGAATTTGGGAGCGATCCAAGGAACATCGTCTTGGGCGCGAGCACCGTGGAGTCAATCCGTTTGGTAGCGAGAAGCACACATAGCACCTGGCCTGTGTTTGTGTGGATGTACAACCTTCCCCTGGTTGTGCATGAAGAGGAAGTACATTCACATGAGTATGCTAATTGAAGGGCGAAACAACCAGGAACGACATCAATCTGTATGGGGCTGCTGAAAGAGGAGCTTGACACGCTGTGGAAAACGCCCCAATCGTGGGGCGCCGAGAGAAAGAATATTTCCCTATGAGAGCCGCCTGACTGCTCACGACGGTGCCACGACTATCTCGATTACGGATATCTTGCGGGGCAGGTAGTCCACGGATTTTCTAGATCGTAAGGTGCATGGATGACACAACGTATCGCCAGCTAGATAGAGATCCGGGTCTTGAAAACCGTGTTCATGGGACATCGAAGGTGGCTTCACGACGATGACCCGTGGAGGAAACGCAAGGATCTGTTCGATGGTGAAACCGAACTCAAAACGCCTGCACGAGGAGCGGCGAGGAAATAGACAAGCTATTGAAAAATTGGAAAGACTGCCCACCGCCGGAAAGAAGCAAAAGGCGCGAGCCGAAAGAAGCGAAAGGCGCGAGCCGCCTGAAGGTATGGAAAACGAGGTCTGTTTTACGGGACTTGCCGTCTTGGAAGATCCACCGTGTGCCTCACAGCCTTGATGTCATGCATATCACGAAGAACGTGTGCGAGTCTGCTTGGTACCCTGCTCAACATGCCGAGAGGACCAAAGATGGGCGAAAGCAAGGGCGGACTTGAAATCAATGGGCATCAGCAGGAGCTTCACGCTATATATGATGATGATGATGATGATGATGATGATGATGATGATGAGGCGAAGCAGACACGAAAGTCGTCGCAAAGGCAAAAGGCCAAGAAGACGGAAATGACTACCCTCCCGTGTGCTTCACTCTAAGTCGAGGAGATCGAGCAGTTTTCACCCGCCTCCTAGGAGTAAAACTTCCTTACTGTTACGCTGGGAAGATAAGCGGATACCTAGACCCGGTGAAGCGAAGTTCGTGGGATGAAGTCTCACGGTATCACGTCTTGATGACGCAGATACTTCGATTGCAATCCGTGGGATCATGGACGCGCACGTCCGTGAAATGCTATTTGGCCTATGCAACTTCTTGACGCCATCTCTCGGAAGTCGATTGGCGTGAGGCAACTCGAGAATACTGAGGAAGAGATCGTGGTGATACTATGCGAGCTTGAGATGTACTTCCCGCCCGCATTCTTCGACGTTATGGTGCATCTGCTGGTCCATATAGTGGAGGATATCATCCAACTCGGGCCGACGTTCCTGCACAGCATGATGCCGTTCGAAAGGATGAATGGTGTCATCAAAGGATACGTTCGCAACATGTCACGCCCGAAGGAAGCATAGCTGAGGGCTTTCAATCAAGAGTGCATCTCCTATGCATTAAATTATGTAACATCCCAAATTTCCTATTTGGAATGTTTTACAATTATAGCTAAGCATCCTATGCATCCTGTTTGAATTTGAATGCCATTTGAAGTTTGAGCTATTTTGAATTTGAATTTGAATTCCAAACTTTGGCATGTGGGAAACCATTCAAAAAACTAAGCCCGATAAATACTTGATCAAAAGTATGAGAGGAGCAAACATGACACTCCAAAAATATCAGAAGAAACAATGCCAAAAGAATTGGATTCAAATCTGAATTTTATTTGAATTTGAAAAAAATGGATTTTTATAAAGTTTGGATTTTGACTTTGGAAAAATGTTCAAATGAAAGGGAATATTCCCCTGATCATTTTGGTATATATATACCCTATATAAAATATTTATAGTTTAGGTTTTATTTTGGTTTTGTTTTAATTAAAAAAAATAAAGAAAAACTCTTGAAGCGCCACCGAAGCCACCCAGCCCAGCCAGCGCCACCTCACCTCACCCTCCTCACAAGACCCAGCCCAGCCAAAGACTGCCTGGCCGAGGCCGGCCGAGCCGAGCCAGCCCAATAAGACTCACCCGCGCCCCTCGCCTGAATCTCTAGGATTGATCGACCAATCAATCTTCCCTCTCTCTCTCACCGACCCGTGGCCCCCACCTCTCTTCTTCCTCGCCCACGCTTGAACCTCGCCGAGATCCATGGATCCCAAGAACTGGGATCCCGATCGCCCGATGCCCTTCCGCCTCACCCGACCCCCGCTATATAAGCCAAGCCCCCCGCACCCCATTCCCCCCTTAGCCTCATGGAGCCCCTCTCCTCTCTCTCCCGGCACGCGGAGCCCGAGCTCACCCGCCGCCAAAACCTCGCCGTCGCGCTCTGGTGCACCCGACCTCCCCGACACCACCGAACCCTCCCGAGCTCTCAAGATCTCGCCGACGTCTCGCCATGGCTCGCCGACGCTCGGAGCCCTCGGAGCACTCTCGCCGCCGCCGCCGACGTCGCCGGAGTCCGGTGAGTCCCCGGAATCCCCCTCCACCGTTAGATCCTAAACCTAGGGTTAGGATTAGAAGCCCCCGAAGGGGTAAGTTTTAGTTAGAAAACCGGACGGCCGAGCGGTTTATTTTTATTAGTTAGGTTTATTTTAGTTAGGCCGGTTCTGTTAGTTAAACCCTAGGCCCACTTAGTCTATCTGACGCCTAGTGCATAGTTTAGGCCCATTAGGCCTTTTTCTTTTTATTTAGATTTTCTGTTTTAGCCGATTTGTTTCAAATTTCAAAAATGTATATCTTTTGTTCTGTTTAATATTTTTTAGTGATTCTTTTTTTGTTGGATTGCAAATTTTATGTAGTTTCTGAAAAACATATATTTAGCTATGTTAAAAATAATTAAAAATGCTTTAATATTGTTTTAGTCAGAATAGCAAATCTGCTATAGTTTTAGTTAGAAAATTATTTTTGCATGATTCTTTTGCAATCACTTTATTTTGATATTGCCAAACCCTAGAAATTAACTTTGGTATTTTAGGATTCATAAATAATTAATTCTAGGCAGAATCCTATTAATCCTAATTAATTGATTAGTTCCTGTTTTCCTAATTAATTAATTAGTAAATTAATTTATTTTTAACTTGTGATTAGTTATTCTAGGTTAGTTTCTGTCATTCCATTAGATGAACTTTTATTTACAATTAATAAAAGTTTTAAATTAATTTTCTAATAGAAATTGGATTAGGCCTAAAGTGAGTTTTATAATAGCTATTTAATTAATTCTTTTTGCTCCTAGTTGCTTAGTTAATCCTTTTCTGTTAAGTTAACCTAAAACCATGATTAGGTTATATTAGGAATTTTGTTATATAAAACTATTTTTGATATTGTTTGGAATAGGGAAAACTTTGAATTTGATTTCTTTGGGTTTTCCTTTTGATTTGGTTTTGATTGTTTTGTTGTGCTATGTTACTTTTGTTATCTTGTGTGATCCTCTTGCTTTGTGCTTATTATGTTATTGTTTGTCTCGGTAGAGTTCTTGAGTGCTAAGCTTGCTACTACGACTCTTTAGCTTACGAGGATCATCGGCAAGGCAAGTTTTGATCATGTTATTTCTATACCTATGTTTTGTGCATTAGTAGTTGTCACCACCCCACCATTGCATGCAGTAGTGAAATCTTGAAGTCATTAAACTTGAGTAGTATCATGTGGTAGGATGAACCAATCCCTTGTTACCATGACCCCGGACGTAGTAGTTATTTTGCTATGCTCAGAGACGGATTTTGGGGATGAGTGAAGTTCATAAGTAAGATGTGAGAGTCAATGATGATGACAACCCATGGACTACAATGATCAAGATGGACTTGGAAAATCACTCTTTGGGTGGAGGGCGGTTGACGGGCACCTGGAGCACCAGTGGTGGCGGGATGCATGGAGAAGCGCCATGACATCCTGCGGAAAGCTTCACCCAGCCACAAAGAGAAGGATGGATGCCCCACGACCGAAGCTTACTGTGCAGCCGCAAGCCATTATGGGCTCGCTGGGTTGACCCTTGTAGTGAAGCTGGCTGGACGGTACTACGAGAAGTAGACGAGCGGTAGGGTTGGATGGGTACCGCAAGTGGCGTAAGAACTCTTTGGAAGACCTGTTTCATTCGTCCGTCTTCAAACACCATGAAGTGCGAAGACTTTAAAAGGAGGAATGATTCTTATGGGAAAGTGCATAAACCTCTGCAGAGTGTTATAACCTAATCGATTAGCCGTGTCCCCGGTTACGGACATTTGAGCATCTGGACCTTGGAAGTATTCGGATATCTCAACACTAAAATTAATGGATTAATTTGATGGGTTTATGACTTAAGAATAATTTGGGAACGAGATATTGGTTGGCGGAACCATCTCAATAACTACCAACAATTTGTAGTAATTTGCAAATAAGTCCACTGTAGTAGGTTAAAATTGGCTTTTCGCAAAAATGATGAAAACTTAGAGCTCCACAGCCAAAATGCATATAGAGTTAGTAACTTTATTATTGTTATTCTTCATAACTTGCCAGCTTATTCCAAAAGCTGACCTACATGGCTGCAACGTATTATGTTGCAGAGATATATTCGATCAGAGTGAGGCTACGCTCGCGCTTAGCGATTGCCCTTTGAGTCGGATGGACTCGCTTACCTTCGACGCTTCGCAGCATTTTAGTTTATTTCTCATGAGTTGGCCTTGAGCCGAATTTATTCCCTTGTAATAAAGACTCTATATGAGAATCGATTAATGATATTCAGGTGTGATTGAACTTTGATTACTTTATCGATGTCTTGTGAGTACCAAAGATGATCTTGGGATGGTATGCATACGGAGATTTGACCGATTTTGGGTCAGGTCGCTCTGAGATGGTATCGAGCACACGCCGACCGTAGGATCGTAACCCCTAGGATCGGAAAGCCATAAGCGAGACCATTTACTTTGAACCTCCTTTCATTCTATAATTCTTCCCTGATCTATTCGACTCTTCTCTCCTTTGCAACATTCTAGATGGCCGTCGAGTTCACCCCAGTTTTGCTACGGAGTTACGCCAACCCGATGAGACGATGCCCTTTGAAGGAAGCTGGTCCAGATGGTGAAGCTGCTGAAGATTGCTCGCCTCGATCACCGGAAACCCACTAATGCACTTCCGACGGACACCGCTACTGGATTGAGGTGCATATCCTGTGGAGGACCTTTGGAGGACGACGGAGCCTATCAACTTTGAGTTCACCGAATTCAACTGGATCATCGGAAGAGACGTGGCGATCTACCGAGCACTTGGACATCTCCGAGAGGAGTACAGATCGAGCTCGATCACTCGGACTCGCCATGGTTTCTCGCGGGGCAAGGAATGGAGATATCATCCGTACCATTGAGGACGATTCCACTCTCTCATACATCCAGGACTTGGAGTGTCTTCTCGTGAAACGGGAGATTCAGGCTCGCCGTAACTCAAGACACACGGAAGCTTTTGTTCCGCGAATCGGGCGGAGGAGAAGGCAGCAGACTTCCTTGGCTATGAGGAAGAAATCACGGACTTCATGGAGATAGTCGACGACCTGAAGATGAAGCTTGCCGCGATTGAGGAAAAGATGGACTTGGTGAGGACCTTTACCCGAGTGGAGATGAAGCACCCTCGTGAGCAATGATCAGGATTTTGAAGGAGTACCATGAAGGAAACCCCAAGAGGAGGCGCCAGCGATGAAGACTTTTAGTCGACCACCATGTCATCTTTTATTTCTTTTTCGTCGATCAGTTAGGCCGATGTTTTCCTTCGATTAGTCATGAGCTTTTGTAATCGAGTTTGAACCATGTTTGAGTGGAATGAATAAATGTTTGGTGTGTTATGATTGTGCATTCATATGGGTAGTGTTATTTCTCATAGACCATTGTTCTATTCTCATTTTCTCATCCCCTCCAAAACACCAGATGCCTCCGAGACGTGACACTGGTTTCCCGCCGGAGCTCACCCAGCTGCTCCAGCAGCAGAATGCACTGATGCAGCTCCTGATTCAGAATCAGAACAACCCGCCAACAATCCACCGCCACCACCACCACCCACTGTGGACAATTTGACTCGATTTCTGAGGTTGAATCCGCCAGTGTTCTCTAGTAGCACTGAGCCGATTGTGGCTGACGACTGGCTCCGCAAGATTGGAAGAGAGCTAGTCACCGTTGGATGCACTGATGCTGAAAAGGTGCGCTTTGCCGCGCATCAACTGGATGGACCTGCAGCTTCTTGGTGGGAGAATTACACCGCCACCTTTCCCTTGGGTGGCATCACTTGGGATCAATTCCAGCAGGCCTTTCGCAATGCTCATGTCTCATCTGGAGCCATGAGTCTGAAGAAGCGTGAGTTCCGCAACTTACGCCAGGGAAATCGTACTGTGGCACAGTACGTGGAGGAATTCAGCAAGCTTGCTCGCTATGCCCCTGATGATGTGGCCACTGATGCCGCCAAGCAGGAGAAGTTCCTTGAGGGACTCAATGATGAATTGAGCATGCAGCTTATTGTGGCTACCTTCAACAACTACCAGGAGCTGGTAGACAAGGCCACCATTCTGGAAGGCAAGCAGCAGCAGATAGAGAGCCGCAAGAGGAAGTACAGCCAGGGGAAGCACAATTCAGGAGCTCAGCAGAAGCCCCGCTATGCACCGTACTCAGGAGGGCACATCCATCACAACCATGGAGGTCATAACCATGGTGGAAATGGAAACAACCGCAGCCAGGACAACAAGTCAGGCCATGGCAATGGCAATGGCGATGGTAATGGCAATCAGCACCGTTCTGCCCGGCTCGAAGGATCTGAGCCACATCACCGCTTCAAGTGTCGAAGACAGGCACTACGCCACCGACGCCGGAGGCCAAGCAGAGGAACGGGAATGGCAATGGAGGCTCAGCGAAGAAGCCCAATCCTTTCCCTCGTGCTCAAGTGAATCACATCGGCGTGGAGAACGCGTCTATGATCAGCCATAATCGTGGTTGGTAAGTTTTTATTGAATTCACGTTCAGTTTTGGTTCTGTTTGATTCTGGTGCAACGCATTCATTCATATCAAGGGTAGTTGTGGATAAGTACGGATTACGACTAGAACCCTTAGAAGCCCCCTCCGCGTCGGTTCGCAGGAGGAGAAATGATGGCAGGTTTAAGCTGTCCGCAAACCTCAACATCGGGAACCACAAATTTCCGTAGAACTCATAGTGTTGGAAACTCAGACCTTGGATGTAATCCTAGGCATGGATTGGTTGTCAAAGTATGAAGGAACATTGATCGTGCCAAGAAGTCTATTCGCTCACCACCCCGGAGCGTAAGAGGATCAAGTATGTAGCCAGCACAGCCGGATGAAAAATCAGTGCATTCCCTCACGGAGTTGTTCAGGAAGAAGTGCAGATGGTGCAAGAATTTCCCGATGTGTTCCGGAGGAATTACCAGAATGCCACCGGACAGGACATTGAATTTTGATTGAGCTATTGCCTCAAGACAGCCCCAATATCCAAGAGACCTTATCGGATGCCACGAATGAGTTGAAAGAGATCAAGGAACAAATAAATGAGTTATTGGAGAAAGGATATATTCGCCCAAGCTCATCACCTTGGGGAGCCCAGTTCTTTTGGTAGAGAAGAAGGATGGAAGCTTGAGGATGGTTGTGGATTACCGTGCATTGAACGAAGTAACCATCAAGAACAAGTACCCTCTGCCCATGATCAATGACTTGTTTGATCAGCTTGTTGGAGCCAAGGTATTCTCTAAGATCGACCTTGATCGGTATCACCGATTGAAGATTCGTGAAAAGGATATACCCAAAACAGCATTCACTACGTGTATGGTTTATACGAGTATACCGTCATGTCATTTGATTGACTAATGCTCTGCATACTTCATGAATTTGATGAACAAGGTGTTCATGGAGTATTTGGACAAGTTTGTCGTGGTGTTCATCGATGACATATTGATATTCTCCAAGAGCGAGGAAGAGCATAAGGAACATTTGCGTCTAGTTCGAGAAACTTCGAGAACATCAGTTGTATGCCAAATTCAGCAAATGTGAATTTTGGTTGAAGGAAGTTGGATTCCTCTGACATGTTATTTCAGGAGAAGGAATAGCAGTTGATCCCGCCAAGGTAGAATCAGTCACCGAATGGCGCCACCCACCTCACCAAGGAGATCCGCATTTTCTCGGACTTGCAGGATATTATCGGAGGTTCATTGAGAACTTCTCGAAGATTGCCAAGCCCATGACTGAGCTGTTGAAGAAGGAAGCCAAGTATGTTTGGACCGAGGAATGTGAAGCCAGCTTTCAAGAATTGAAGAAACGGTTGGTCACAGCCCAAAGATTGATATTGCGGACATACATAAGGAATACCAGGTCTATTAGACGCTTCTCGTCAAGGACTCGGAGGAGTATTGATGCAGGAAGGTAAGGTTGTAGCGTATGCCTCCGGACAGCTACGACCTCATGAGATGAATTATGCCACGCATGATTTGGAGTTAGCGGTATAGTGCATGCACTCAAGACTGGAGACATTTTCTCATTGGAAATCGCAGATGTCTATACGGATCACAAGAGTCTGAAATATATCTTCACGCAGAAGGAATTGAACCTCGAGCAGAGGAGATGGCTAGAGTTGATAAAGGACTATGACATGAGGCTGCATTACCACCCCGGTAAGGCCAATGTTGTAGCAGATGCTTTGAGCCGTAAGAGTTATGTGAATACTCTTACCGCAGGAGGATTACCCTGGAGTTGGTCGATGACCTCGAGATCTCCGATCGAGATAGTTCGAAAGGATTTGTCGCAACTCGAAGTTCAGTCCACCTTGACCGAAAGGATTCGTGAAGCCCGTAAGACGGACAAGGAAATCGATGAGATTAAGCAAAAGATGGAGGAAGGAAAAGCTAAAGGATTCGAAAGGATGAACATGGAACTATATGGTTTGAGGATCGTATATACGTGCCCAATGATCCCGAGCTCAGAAGCTAATTCTTCAGAAGCTCATGATTCCTCAGACTCAATTCACCCCGCAACACCAAGATGTACCGGATTTGAAGCAAAGTTTCGGTGGACGGTATGAAAAGGACATTGCCGAGTACGTAGCAGTATGCGATGTTTGCCAACGTGTAAAGGCAGAACATCAGAAGCCAGCAGGGTTACTTCAACCTTTGCCGATTCCCGATTGGAAATGGGAGAAACTTGGAATGGATTTCATCACGGGATTACCCAGACCCGTTCAGGTTATGATTCCATCGGGTAGTGGTTGATCGTTTGACAAAGGTAGCTCACTTCATTCCGTGAAGACTACCTATACCAGTGCCAAGTTGGCCAAGATATACATGACCAGGATCGATGTCTGCATGGAGTTCCGAGGAAAATCGTGTCGATAGAGGAACGCAGTTTACCTCAAAGTTTTGGAAACAATTGCATGAAACTTTGGGTACGAGGCTGGAATTCAAGACAGCTTTTCATCCGCAGATGATGGACGGACCGAGAGAGTCAATCAGATTCGGAGGACATGTTGAGAGCTTGTGTGCTAGACTATGGGTCTAGCTGGGATGATAACTTGCCTTACGCAGAGTTCTCATACAACAACGATTATCAATCCAGTTTGAAGATGGCCCTTTCAAGCCCTATACGGAAGGAGGTGTAGAACACCATTCTGTGGGATAGTGTTGAGATCGATCACTTTTGGTTCCGATCTTATCAAGGATTCAAGAGAAAGTCAAGCTAATTCGAGACCGCTCAAGATAGCACATCCACGACAGTAAGAGTTATGCCGACGAAGAAGCGCAAGGAGGTGACTTACGAAGTGGGAGACCGAGCATATCTTCGTGTGTCTCACTTCGTGGAATCAAGAGGTTTGGAGTCAAGGAAAGTTAGCACCCGATTCATTGGCCCTACAAAATCCTCGAACGTCGTGGAGAAGTTGCATACAGGTTGGAATTGCCGGAAGGATTGTCCGGAGTTCATGATGTCTTTCACGTTTCCCAGTTGAAGAAGTGCCATGCCGACATGGCCGATGTTCCGTTAAGAGACACAGTGCCCCTAGAGGCCATACAGCTTGACAGTGATCTGACTTACAAGGAGAAACCCGTCAAAATTCTCGAAACTGCAAGCAGAGTCACCCGCAGCAAGGTCATCAAATTTTGCAAGGTGCTGTGGAGTCACCACACCGAGGAAGAAGCCACCTGGGAACGCGAAGAAGATCTTCGTCGAGACCATCCGCACCTATTTGTTAGTTAACCCAATCTCGAGGGCTAGATTCATCTTAAGGTGGTAGGTTTGTAACATCCCAAATTTCCTATTTGGAATGTTTTACAATTATAGCTAAGCATCCTATGCATCCTGTTTGAATTTGAATGCCATTTGAAGTTTGAGCTATTTTGAATTTGAATTTGAATTCCAAACTTTGGCATGTGGGAAACCATTCAAAAACTAAGCCTGATAAATACTTGATCAAAAGTATGAGAGGAGCAAACATGACACTCCAAAAATATCAGAAGAAACAATGCCAAAAGAATTGGATTCAAATCTGAATTTTATTTGAATTTGAAAAAATGGATTTTTATAAAGTTTGGATTTTGACTTTGGAAAAATGTTCAAATGAAAGGGAATATTCCCCTGATCATTTTGGTATATATATACCCTATATAAAATATTTATAGTTTAGGTTTTATTTTGGTTTTGTTTTAATTAAAAAATAAAGAAAAAACTCTAAGCGCCACCAGAAGCCACCCAGCCCAGCCAGGCGCCACCTCACCTCACCCTCCTCACAAGACCAGGCCCACCAAGACTGCCCAACTGGCCAGCCAGCCGAGCCGAGCTGCCCAGCAAGACTCACCCCCGCCCTCGCCCGAATCTCTAGGATTTCGACCGACCGAATCTTCCCCTCTCTCTCTTGACCGTGGCCCCACCTCTCTTCTTCCTCGCCCACGCTTCGAACCTCGCCGGAGATCCGCCGGATCCCGAAGAATCCGGGGATCCCGATCGCCCCGATGCCCTTCCGCTCCTCACCCGACCCCCTGGCTATATAAGCC
This sequence comes from Aegilops longissima, assembly GCA_021605205.1. NCBI lineage: Eukaryota > Viridiplantae > Streptophyta > Magnoliopsida > Poales > Poaceae > Aegilops > Aegilops longissima. Next base: position 808,319,508 of record CM038677.1, read on the forward strand.
AAGCCCCCCGCACCCCATTCCCCCCTTAGCCTCGCATGGAGCCCTCTCCCTCTCTCTCCCAAGCACGCCGAGCCCGAGCTCACCGCCGCCAAAACCCTCGCCGTCGCCGCTCTGGTGCACCCGACCTCCCGACACCACGAACCCTCCCGAGCCTCAAGATCTCGCCGACGTCTCGCCAAGCTCGCCGACGCTGAGCCCTGAGCACTCTCGCCGCCCGCCGACGTCGCCGGAGTCCGTGAGTCCCGAACCCCCTCCACTGTTAGATCCTAAACCTAGGGTTAGGATTAGAAGCCCCAAGGGGTAAGTTTTAGTTAGAAACCGGACGGCCGAGCGGTTTATTTTATTAGTTAGGTTTATTTTAGTTAGGCGGTTCTGTTAGTTAAACCCTAGGCCCACTTAGTCTATCTGACGCCTAGTGCATAGTTTAGGCCCATTAGGCCTTTTTCTTTTATTTAGATTTTCTGTTTTAGCCGATTTGTTTCAAATTTCAAAAATGTATATCTTTTGTTCTGTTTAATATTTTTTAGTGATTCTTTTTTGTTGGATTGCAAATTTTATGTAGTTTCTGAAAACATATATTTAGCTATGTTAAAAATAATTAAAAATGCTTTAATATTGTTTTAGTCAGAATAGCAAATCTGCTATAGTTTTAGTTAGAAAAATTATTTTGCATGATTCTTTTGCAATCACTTTATTTTGATATTGCCAAACCCTAGAAATTAACTTTGGTATTTTAGGATTCATAAATAATTAATTCTAGGCAGAATCCTATTAATCCTAATTAATTGATTAGTTCCTGTTTTCCTAATTAATTAATTAGTAAATTAATTTATTTTTAACTTGTGATTAGTTATTCTAGGTTAGTTTCTGTCATTCCATTAGATGAACTTTTATTTACAATTAATAAAAGTTTTAA